>CAMZMU010000041.1:67748470-69162799 GCA_947311845.1 Poa pratensis
TGCACCACGGCCACCGTGGACCGTCGCCGGGGTATTTAATCCCCACCCCGAGCTCGCATTCCTCTCCCCTCCTGCCACTCTCTCTCTCCCCACAGCTCTCCCTCACTTCCGCTCCTTCCCGTGGACTGCTGGAGGGCGTCCCCCATCGCAGCCTCGCTGCCGGTGACATCACGGCCAAGCGCTGCCAAGTCGACGCCTCGCGGCCGTGCTGCTCTCCCCTATCTTCTCTCTGCCCCCTCTCTGTGCTATGCCTCTATGCCGATGCAGAGAAATCACACTCATTCTCCCTCTCTCCTTTGCTCGCACAGGGACAATCCCGCCGCAGAAGCTCCGCCGTCAAAGCGACCCATGACCAGAGCTGCCTCCAAAGTTTCGCCGATGTCGTTCTGGACCTCCCGGAGCAGCGTCGACCTTCCATCCTCTTTCCCGTGACCCCCGCACTCGATCTCCGCCGCTCCGCCATCCCCCGAGCCCTAGGTGAGCCCGGCCGTCGCCACCATCGCCGGCCACGGCGGTCGTGGTGGGATCACGGCAGATGCCATGGGTATGGCTTAGTTGGGGCCGATGGTCGTTGGGGGAATCCGGGGAGGGTTTATGCACTCAAGATGTGCACAAGCAAGAACATGCAAGAAACCACAAGAACATGAACAAGAAACCAAGAAATCCAAGAACACAAAACACCACGATGTACCCAGGTTCGGGGCCTTCGTGAGGAAGTAAAACCCCTACTCCTGCCTTTCCTCTCTCAATATATCAGTGTCGTTCTCAGTACAAGGTGCTCCTCGAGCTGTATGATGTGCTCAAGTGAGAGCTCTAGATAGAAGATGAAACTATGAAGGGGGAAATGAGCTAGGGTTTTTGCCGTCCTCCTCCCTGGAGGTAGAGATGCCGCATATATACATGGCCGAAGTACAGTTTTACCCCTGCCTACAACTAACAATGGCATGGCCAAAAGGTAGAAGACAAGCCTCTGCCTCCTGCCAGCTCAACGGCCGGACTGTCAGGCCGACAGGCCTAGCTTTCCTCTTCCGGTCATACTTCAGTAGCCTGCCGAGGTCTAGCCTGTAGACCTTTCCCGAAATAGCCAAGTCAGCTCCTAGGCCCCCGAGCTTCCGGGAAACCCGTGGACGGACCTCGCCGTCCTCTGAAGCTCGGGCCACGAGCTCTGCGGCACCCGTGACCTCTCTGACATGCCTCGATCCTTGCTGCCAACTCGGATAACACTCCTGATCCTATACCTCGGTAGAGAATACCTTATTCCTGTGGTAGCTAGCTGACTGCCCCGAGGTTGATATCTCGGAGGATATACCTCGGAGAATATACCTCAGACGTACGCCTTACGTCGGATGACGCCTCCTGCGTCCTTGCTCAATCGTTACCTCGGACAGCTTACTGCCTTAACCTTACATGTCTTTACCTCATCTTTACCCTACCCGGGGGTAACCCCCCGACAGTAGTCCCCGAAGCTGATGTGGTCTTGCAGCCTCGGATGAAAGGCCGCATCAGGTTCAACCCGAAACCACATGCGCTGCAATGTTTTGCAGGTTACCGAACCAATACCCCCCGAGAAATCCATCGGTCTGTTCCTCGGGCCATACTACTTTTCCGAAGTATCCGCCGAGATCTCGGACGTCAACCCCTCGATTCCTGCATCCTTACTGACTTCGGTCAGAGAACACTGTTCACGTCCCATCCGTCACTTCCTGGTCTACGACAGTCAAAGCACTCGAGTGCTTTCCACCACGCGGCCCACGTCAGCGGAGATTCCCCGCTCGCGCCGCTTCGTGCTCCAGTAACCGCACCGCCCGACGGTTTGCCTCCTGCAACCGATCCTGTGGCCTGCTCGCCCACCGCTATCTTCGTGCCACGTGTGCCATTGTGCACAAACGATCCCACTCGCCGCTCCGATAACCGCGCGGTAGTGCGCAGTTACCGCCCGCGGTTATAAAACAGGCCCAGGGCAGTGCATCCCTCTTCTTCCTCATCCACTTGCCGTTCCGCCTCCATCGCAACCAGCGCCGCCGCTTCCAGTCGGGAAGAGACGCGTTCCCGCCGCCGACGCCGAGCAGCTCCTCCTCCGTCGCTGCTGCGACCGCGTCACCGGCGCCGCCCTTCAGCACCTCATTTTCACGGTATGTACTCCCTTTCTTGATACCCTAGGCATTGCTCTAGGTTTCTTCCTCTTCGCGCTTTGGTTCTTCATATGTTCTTGAATAAAACTCTATTTACCTCCTCCGGTAGATCTTACTCGCATACTCTTTTGGGTAGAAATTGGTTTCATGCCTCGGATAGATGTTCGCCTAGCATAGATATGCCTCTATGTACACCAGATAGCCGCCCAACTCCTCCTGAGTTAGCCAGATATAGCCTTAGATTCCAGATTTACTTTTTCCTTTGCTAAACTTCTGTGCTTTCTCTGCAGATTGATTCTGCCGAGATGTCTCCTCCTGAGACTTCGGAACAAACCGAGGTTCCAGACCTCGAACTGGAGGTCGGAGAACGAGCCGGCTGGGAAGGTTCGGATGTAACTCCGGACGAAATCCAGTGGCTCAGGGCGACTCGGCGGATTCCCCACCGGGGTAGAGTGTCGCCTGCCAGAGGGCGAACTCGAGCCTCAAGTCAAGCAAGGGGAACGGGTGGTCTTCGTCGCGCACTTCCAGCGCGGCTTCGGACTGCCCGTTAGTGATTTCTTCCGGAGCTTCCTCGACAAGTTCGGGCTCCAGGTTCATCATCTCCCCGCCAACGCCATCACTACTCTCTCCTGCATCGTCTCCTTCTCTGAGGGATACCTCGGCCTCAAAGCCACGGTAGACCTCTTTTCTCGCTACTTCCAACTTAAGCGGCAAGTGATCCCGGCTCCAAAAAACAAGGATCTGCCCAAGCTTCTAACCGCCTGCGGAGCTGCCACCATAGCTCCTCGCCGAAACTCCATCTTCCCACGTATCACTACTCCGGACACCGTTCGCAAGTGGCTCCGGACGTGGTTTTACGTGAAGAACTCCGGCGAAGAGGACTTCCTCAACCTGCCGGCGTTCAACCTCAGCCCTCCTACAGAACAGCTCAACTGGGACTACGCTCCCCCTCACACCGGCGAACTCAAGTCCATCCATGGGTATATTGCGAAATGGCAGGACCCGGAGGACCCCGAGAACGACGGGAAAGTCCTGACGGCTGACGACCTGGCCTGCACATTCGTGAAGCGCAGGGTCTCCCCTCTCCAGGCGAGGTCTCACAAGATCTGCCACATGAGCGGTCTTTATGACCCCACCCGACATACGCACATTGCACTGGACAATGCCGCGGTAGCTCGGCGAGTCCGAGCTATCACCAAGTCCAAGATCTCTGATGCTTGGACATGGGGAAGGGAGCCCCACTACAGGACCAAGCCAGCGCGAAACAGGTACGCTATTCCGACGTTTTCTTCGATACTCCTTTACCACCGAGGTCTTGCTACCGACGTTCATCTTGACAATTTTCTTCCTAACTCCTTTTCATATATCTGCCATACAGCTGTTCGCCCGCCAGACCGCCGAGGATGGAGTCCATCCTGCGGACCACTTCGGCGAGGATCTCCCTGTCGAGGACCCACCATCCAACGTGGACCCTGACGACGAGGATTTTATGCCCATTGCCTCGGCCCGCATCACCACCGCGGGTAAGCCTCAAGCACAAGCTTCAGTTCAAGAGATTTCGGATGACGAGGAGGGGTTCCTTGTCGTGGAACCAATAAACGCGGTACCTCTCTCCTGCCTTCCTCACCTTCCGAACTTTACTCCAGCAACCAGCCGGAAACGCGCTGGTGCCGCAACTCCGGCCGCCGAACCATCCGCCACTGGAGCCTCCGGACCCACTGAGGCTCCGGTCAAGAGACGCCGGCTGAAGAAGTCCGGACATCCTCCTCATGCCCGGGGGGCAGGAGGCTTCCTACCTCGGATGGGTAATGCTTTGCTTCTATAGCCAACAATGTTTGTTGCTTAAACATATCTCGGTATTAACACTTGACCATCTTCTTTTCGTTGCAGTGCCCCCATAGACGTGGATCAGGAGGTATCCTCCATGACTGCACCCGTTGGTGCCTCTGAAGCCACGACCTCCCCGACGAACTCTCGCCCCGGATCTCCTCCACCGAGGTCTGGCCCGGCTTTGGGGAAATCTGCCCCCACCCGAGGTCAGACTTCTCCGCGTCCTCAAACGGATGCGGAGACCAATCGCGCCAGGACTTCGGCTACCACCTTGCCGGAGCCTCGACTCTCCCCCCGAAGCCAGACTGCCCGCAACCAACAGCAGCAACAGCAGAAGCATCAGCAGAAGCAACAGCCCCAAAAACCACTCCGCCAAACCACCTTGCCGTTGGAGAAGGGCAAGGAGAAAGAGAAAGAGACGGTGAAGTCCAAGGTCACCCCCAAACCAACATCTGGGTCTGGCACCCTGACTATCTCTTCTCCTTCAAGGATCCAACCGAGGTCTCCTCCCCCGGTGACACGCCGAATTCCTCCATTCGCCGCACCCATTGATGAGACTGCCCCTCCGGCCGAAGAATATGCTCGGAGGGCATCTCTCATATTGGATAATCGGCCTGCTTCAAGTTCCGAGGCTGCTTTGGCCGTGGAGGCCTCGATTAGGGGCATCGAGCAGGGCGGACCGTGGGGATTTCCTCCTCTGCGCACTGATAGTGGCCAGAGCCTCGGCTCCTTGGAACATTACAATGCAGACTGGAATTCTGCAGACGAGGTCTCCTCGGCCTCCTTAGCTGCTCCGGTGGCTGAGCATCCCGCGGGAAACAGCGCCTGCGGCCGAAGCGTATATGATCTACAAACTGCTGCCCTTCGTGCTGGTCAAACCATCGACGTAAGTCCTATTCTCTTTACTTTCATGCAGTATCTCATCTAATATCCACCATCCCCAGTCCCCGAGATTCGAGGTAAACTATTGACGCTCCGTCGGAGTTAAAATTGTTTGGCTTGAATCTCAACTTTCCATTTTCATCCGACGTATCCAATCCATTTTATCTCACTTTAGCATGCACCTCGGGTACGAGTCCCCGAGACTCATGTCGAGGCATACCCCGACAACATTTTCCCAATGATTTGACTCCGAGTCCCCGAGACTCTTGTCGAGGTATAACCTTTCTAACCGAGCTATATGTTTCTTCCTTGCAGAATACTATGAACATCCGTACGGACGTCTTCCACTCTCTCTTGTTCGCACACAAGAACCTCCATGATGCGCACAAGGCCGCACTTGCAGCGAAGAAAACGTCGGATGACCAGCTAGCGCAAGAGAAAGCCGAGGTATCTCGGCTGGTAAAGGAACTGAAGCGCATTGATGGGCTCCGGAAATCAGAAACGGAGAAGCTGAAGGATGAGAAGGATAAGGCCGTCGAGGCAGAGAAGAAACTTCGGGAGGACTCTGCCAAGGACCACCAAGAAGCTCTCCAAGTAGCCGAGGTCCGCGCCAACTCGGCCACAGAAGCTTTGGAAGCTCTGCAGGCGCAGGTCAACCAGTTTCTCCCGACGCTGCAAACTATCAACCGCGAGATGGACAGTAAGTTTCTTGCCTCCCTTAGCTTTTCTTTGTCCTCCACACCATTGGTTTCTGCCGAACCATTTCTCACACTGATAACAGGCTACCCTACTATAGAGCATTTTACCTACACCCAAGTTGCGGCCCGCAGCATCACTGGTCGGCACAGGGAGAGGCGGAACGAACAGAACCCCGATTGGACCGTTGAGGACCATATCGTGGCCATCAAGTCTAGGATCAATCCCTTGAAGACCATTGGGTCAGAACTCCTCGACGCAGGTCTGTGTGCTTTCAAAGCCTTATGGCCTCTTGCTGATGCTCCGAAATCTACCGAGGATCTTGCCTCCAAGCTTCGTGAAGCCGAACAAAGACTCCGAGAGTGGCGTTCATCTTCAGCTCGCGCTGGAGCTGATGCCGCTCTCAAATTCATCATGACTTGGTGCGAGAAGATCGACCTCGAAAAGATGGACACTCTTCGCCGAGGCTCGCCCTGGTCCTCGGACCCAATCTCATCAAGCGCCGCGAAAAGATGGCTGCCTTCTTCGCTGGATATGCCAACACAAAGAACTTGAGCGAAGGAGACACCTACTCCGACGCCGAGGATTACGCGCCAGAAGACGAGGAATACGAAACAGAATCCGACGTCGAGGCCGAGCAAGGTGACGACGGTGAAACCCGCGAAGCAGAAACCGAGGCTCCTCCCCAACCTGATGCCGAGGTTACTGCCGACGTTGCCAGCACTTCCCAGGCTACCTCGGCTCCGGACGAAATCCCTGCTGCATCGGCTGCTGCCGACGTAATTCCTGACGCCTCGACCTGAACTTATGCTTGGCCAGAAAACTTCATTAAATCCCCGGTATGCCGGGACGCAGATGTAATCAAACTTAAGTAGTTCCTTTGCTACCTCTATTACTATTATGCTCATCCGAACCATGCTTTTCTAGGCTTTATATCGAATCCTTTTGAACAAGTGCCCGAGTTCACTTTCGTGTTTACTATAGTTGGCAGTCTCTGCTCTTGTCTGCCATTCTGGCGTTCGACAGTCGAGTCACAAGATTGTTGTTCATAGCATACAGTACTTAGTAAATTCCGAGGTATAGTTCAAAGTCATCCGACATAAAGAAGAAGTAAAAAACAGGGGTTAGTAAACGACATATGCCGGACTGTCTTTTTGGACCGAGTCCCCGAGTTCATTTTCATGTTTCCCATGTTCTTTCGTCTTTGCTCTTGACTGCCATGCTGGCGTTCGTCAGTCGAGTCACAAGATTAGTTACACAGCATACAGTACTTGAAGTTTGAGACGAGGTTCAAAATAGTCCGGCATACGAACGAAAAAGAAGTACAAACATAAAACAAGCATGCAATAGCGAGGCAGTCCCCGAGCTCATTTTTAAGGTGCCGAGGTTTTTATTAAAGATCAGCCGAGGTACATACATTACTTCCTTCAACAGTAGAAGGGTCGGAGTAGAGCTACATTCCATGGACGCTGAAGCTCCGCATCGGGTCTATCCAGCCCATCTCCCCTTGGCTCCTGTGCATCTATAAGATAGTACGAATCATTGTGCAAAGCTCGGCTCACAATGTATGGTCCCTCCCATGGAGGTGACAACTTGTGCCGACCTTTGCTGCGCTGAACAAGCCTCAGCACTAGGTCTCCTTCATTAAACTTTCGGGGTTTTACATGCCGGCTTTGATAGCGTCGGAGACCCTGCTGATATATTGCTGACCGAGATAAGGCCAATTCTCTTGCTTCCTCAAGCAGATCTACAGCATCTTCCCGAGCTTCTTTAGCCTCGGCTTCTGTGTACATTGCCACTCTGGGCGCATCATATTCAATGTCGGTTGGCAGCATTGCCTCGGCCCCATAGACCATGAAGAATGGCGTATAGCCTGTTGATCTGTTCGGTGTGGTCCTTAAACCCCACAGAACTGCTGGTATCTCATCGATCCAACACCCCGGTGTTTTCAACAGTGGTTCTACTAGCCGAGCTTTGATTCCGGCCAATACCAATGCATTTGACCTTTCTACTTGCCCATTAGCCTGTGGGTGAGCCACCGAGGCTACATCAAGTCGAATTCCCTTACTCATGCAGAACCGAGCAAACTCTCCGACAGCAAAGTTCGTGCCGTTGTCTGTAATGATACTATGAGGATATCCATATCTCAGGATTATTTCCTTCAAAAAGGTCACTGCCGTATGACCATCCACTTTTCGGATTGGCTTCACCTCGATCCACTTAGTGAATTTGTCCACCATCACCAGTATGTGAGTCATATTGCCTCGGGCTGGCTTGAATTCTCCCACCATGTCCAGACACCAAACTGCAAAGGGCCACGTGATAGGAATGGTCTTGAGCGCCGAAGCTGGCATGTGCTGCTGCTTGGCGAACCTTTGGCACCCTTCACATTTCCGAACTATATCTTCTGCATCGGCATTGGCGTGGGCCAATAGAACCCGTGCCGGAACACCTTGGCCACCAGAGCTCTTGTGCTGCAATGATGTCCACATTCTCCTTGGTGGATTTCTAAAAGCATCTCCTTGCCTTCAGCTGGTTCGACACACCTCTGCAACACCTCGGTCACACTTCTCTTGTATAGCTCCTTGTTGATGATGGTGTATCCCTTAGCTCTCCTCTGGATTCTCCTTGCCTCGGTTGTATCACTTGGCAAACTTCCGTCAGTTATGAAGTTCATTATCTGCTCCGCCCATTCCGGCACTGGATGTAGAGGAAAAAGGCTCTCATCTATCTCCATTGGTTCGGCGCCATGATCTCCGCCATGATTGCCTTTACCATTGCTCGGCCAGTCCCCGAGTGTTGGTGCGAAGTCCCCGGGCCAGATCCGAAGCTCCCACCATCCACGTCCATGGGAAAAGCTCCATCAGTCCCCGGGTACTGCGAAGCAGTCCCCGATTTCGGCCAAACGCATCCGACGTCTACCTCCATAGGCTCAGGCTCCGGATTTGGTGGTAAGAAAATTGATTCGGAATCAGGAGAAGGCTTGATTGAAGGAGTTCTCAAATGATTCAGTGCTATCCCCGGTGGCACCGGTTCTTTGGATGAACCGAGCTTGGACAATACGTCGGCGGCTTCATTCTCCCCCCGAGGTATGTGCTTGTACTCACATCCTTCGAAAAACCCAGACACCTTTTGCACATGAAACCGATACAACTCCATGTTCGCATCCAATGCATCCCAAGTGCCGGTGGATTGATGCACCACCAAAGCTGAATCGCCGAAGCATTCTATACGCCGGACGCCTATCTCCTTTGCCACCTTGAGCCCATGGATCAGGGCCTCATACTCCGCCACGTTGTTCGACGCCGAGAAATGGATTTGCAGCACATACTTCAACTGGTCTTGCTTCGGCGAGGTTAGGACTATGCCGGCACCTAATCCGACCTTGGTCTTGGACCCATCAAAGTGCATCTTCCAATAATTATAGTCCGGCAAGGGCGGCTCATATTGCATCTCGGCCCAATCGCATAAAAAGTCCGGCAGCGCCTGCGACTTGATTGCATCTCGCCTTTCATAATGCGGAGTGTATGGAGATACCTCGATCGCCCATTTGGCAACTCGCCCAGTTGCGTCCTTGCATCCGATGATCTCCGAGATTGGAGCATCACATACCACCGTCATGGGATGCTCTTGGAAGTAATGCTTCAGTTTCTTAACCGCCAGGTATACTCCGTACGTCATCTTCTGGTAGTGGGGGTAGTTTTGCTTCGACGTGGATATCACCTCGCTCAGGTAGTAGATTGGTCTCTGCACCGATTTGCCTCCTTCGTCTCGCTCCACCACCACTGCAACACTTACGACCCGGTTTGTAGCCGCAATGTATATCAACATCGGTTCATTCTGCAAAGGGGATGCCAACACCGGAGCAGTGGATAACATCTTCTTCAGCTCATTGAACGCCGCGTCCGCCTGCGGGGTCCAAGTGAAACTGGTACTTTTCTTCATAAGTTGATACAATGGTAAGGCTTTTTCTCCTAGCCGACTTACAAACCGACTTAAAGATGCAAGGCATCCCGTGAACTTCTGCACATCTTTTAAACAGTTCGGCAACTTCATTCTTTCGATAGCTCGGATCTTAGCCGGGTTAACTTCTATACCTCGGCTCGATACGAGGAAACCGAGCAATTTTCCAGCCGGGACACCAAAGGTGCACTTGTCCGGGTTAAGTTTCAACCGATACTTTCTTAAATTTGCAAATGTCTCTTCGAGGTCTTCGATGAGAGTATGCTTCTTTTTAGTTTTGATAACAATATCATCGACATACACTTGCACATTCTTGCCCATTTGAGAATGTAAGCACTTCTGCATACACCTTTGATAAGTTGCCCCGGCATTTCTCAAACCGAAACACATGACACGATAGCAATACGCCCCGTACGGGGTAATAAAGGCAGTCTTTATTTGATCATCAGTGTTCAGTGGGATCTGGTGAAAACCAGAATATGCATCAATAAAAGACAACAGCTCACATCCAGCCGTAGAATCGATCACTTGATCAATCCGAGGTAAAGGAAAGGGATCCTTCGGGCACGCCTTGTTCAGGTTGGTGAAGTCAATGCACATGCGCCACACCTTGACTACCGCCGGTTCGTCCTTCTTTTTCTCCACGAGGACTGGATTAGATATCCAGTCCGGATGCAGCACTTCCATGATGAAGCCTGCAGCCAGTAACTTCGCCAGTTCTTCGAGTACCACCTTTCTTCGGTCATCTGAGAGCCGCCGCGTCGGTTGACGCACTGGTTTCACCTCTGGCCGAACAAACAAAGAGTGCTCTGCCAACTCCCTCGGAACACCTGGCAGGTCTTTAGCCGACCATGCAAAAATGTCCCGATTCTCACGGAGGAAGTGACAGAGCGCGCTTTCCTATTTCTCGTCCATGCCAGTACCAATGATGGCGAAACGCTCCGGGTTCTCCGAGTCCAGCGGGATTTTCTTGGTCTCCTTGGGCACCTCGAATGAAGCGCTCATGTCCGGAGTAATTAGTCCGGACATGCCGAGCTGAGTAGACTGCGCCATTGCCACCACCTTCTGAAGTTGCTTCTTCTCCGCCGCGATCACCAAGGACTCGGCTAAACTAGATCCCGCCGAGGCACATTGCATAGCCTTCTTGTAGTCACCAGAAATGGTTATTATTCCCTTGGGCCCCGGCATTTTCATCTTTAGGTAGGCCACATGAGTGGAGATCATGAACTTGGCCAAGGCTGGCCTTCCCAGCAAGGCATGGTAAGGGCTCTGCAAGTCCACAACCTCGAACTCAAGACTTTCAACTCGGCTGTTATCTCGGGTACCAAAACCCACGTCGACCCAAATCTTTCCCATAGGTGCACAAGAGACCCCGGGCACAATACCGTGAAATGTACAGCTGCTAGGCTGCAACTGGTTCGGTGAGTATCCCAGCTTGACCATTGTGTCTCGGTACATGATATTTATGGCACTCCCATTGTCCACCAAGACTCGGGTGAATCTCACATTGTTGGTCGGCCCACAAAACGTCGGATCCACCACCAGTGCATAGTTTCCAGGGCTCGGCATGATCCGAGGTGTATCTTGCCTGCTCCAAGTGATCTCTTGCTCGGACCAGTTCATGTATTTCACCACCGCCGGAGTTACTGCATTCACCTCCTTGGCACGCCTCAGCATACTCTTCTTATCAGTTGACTCAGTCACAAACACCACGTAGCTTGATGTACTTCCCTATAATCATTACCGGGGTTCTCATACCTCTGATTCTCAAAGGACCACGTTTGGCTTTGGCCGGCACCACCGTTGTTGTTGTTGCCCTGGGCACTCACTGCATTCACCGGTTTCGCCTGCACCGTCTTCTGGTTTTGGGCCGCATGCACCGGGGTTGAATTTGCTCCGGTTAAGCTCTGATTCTGCGCCGCTATGGTCGGCTTATGCTGCTGCTGCTGCGTTCGGATATTGAGGTCTACGCCATTGGTTCGGTGGCCCACTCCGGTTTGCCCCAGCTTTCGCCCCTTCTGCAGCGGTTCGGTGATGAAAACTACACTGCAGAGTGGTATGGTTGGGTGTTCTGCCATTCCTGCCATGATAGATACATGGTCCATTCACCAATGACTCGTAAGTCACAGGTGGTCCGGCCTCCTGCCACTGCTTCGCACCACCTCCCTGATTCTGGTTCTGGTTCGGAGTCCACGCCTGACCCTCAGTCTTCGGTTTCTGGGCGCCTCCAGGTCCGGACTGACTTGGGTTTACAGCATTGACTTGGAAATCTGGTTCTCTCCTCTTCTGCCCGAACTCTTGACGGTTATCAAACCTCGGTCCGTTGTTGCGATTGTTCATCGGATTCCTCCTGTTCCGGGCATTCCCATCCAGCAGAGGCTGCATCGGATCGCCAAGGGCATAGGAATCAGCTATCCGAATCGTCTCGGCCAGAGTCTTTGGCATATCTCTCTGGAGCCTCTGCCACAACATGCTACCATACCGACATCCATCAGCAAACCACGCTATAGCCTGTGCTTCGATAACTCCCTCACAGGAGTTCCGAACATTGCTCCACCGAGTCAAGAATTCTCGGTCAGTCTCATTGTCCTCCTGCTTGCACGCCTGCAAAAGCTGAGGTCGGTTTGGCCTCTGTAAGTGCTGGCGAAGTTGCTATTGAATGCCTCCTCTAAATCCAGCCAGCAATCGATGCTATTCTCCGGCAAATTGTTCAGCCAGATCCGAGCAGGACCTTCCAACATGTGCGGGAGATACCGGACCGCCCATCGGCGATTGCCCCCCGCAATGTATACTGCTGAAACATAATCAGCTAGCCAATCTTGCGGCTTGGTGCTCCCATTGTACGGCCTGGTACTCCGACCCAACTGAAACTGAGACACTGGTGGAGGTGGTTCCTTCATGATCCGAGGTCCAAAACACGCCGGACCAGGAGGGCCTTCCTCCTCCAACTTCTCGGACATGTAAATCCGATCTAGCTTGTAGCGCGCATCACCTGTAGGCAACGTCCGAGCTCCGATACGCTCTCCCAATGCACCATCCACTCTATAGAATCCAGCCCGCTCCATGGCTGAATTTCCATCATCATATCGGTCGCCACCTCGACCGACGTTCTTCGGCTGCGGAACATACTCCGGCTCTTGCTGATACTGCTCCTGCGGCCGGGGTTGCTGCTGATGCCTCGGGGGCTGAGGTGGTTTACCTCGGCCAGCCGACGCTGCTTGCCCACCGTTCTGATTTCCCTGAGCTGAACGGCCTTTAGCTCGGCTTGCATCACCTGGGCCGGGGTCTCCATTGGCTCGGCTAGCGTCGCCGACCTTTTGCTTCCCAGCTAACACCGGATCGTACACTTGCAGCTGCATCTCCTTGTTCCGACCTGAAGTGACACTCCGGGCACGATCGGCTCCTCCGACGTGTGGAGACGAGGCTTGCCCCTTGGACCTCTGGCTAACTGGCCTAATCGAATGGACCGCCTGCGAACCGCCAAGCCCGGCCTTGCGGAGGGCTTCATTTTGCTTGCTGGCCACATGCACTAACTCATTGAGCCGCTTCTGCTGCTCACGCCATGCATCTCCGGTCAACTCCGATAGCCCGGCCCTTACTGCTTCGGCTGCTCTAAGGTTCTTAGCTGGTGAACTATACACCGGCCTACCAGTAGCCGACCTGCTACTTGTTGCCTTACTCGAGCCCGAGACTGCAGCCCTAACCATCTCCTCATAGAGGTCCTTGCCTCGGTTGAACAGAGCAGCTTTCTTACGCCGCACAACCGGAGTAAAACCATCTCTATACCATGTGCAGCATTGTACTCCTTCTGCTCCATATCGAACTGCTGCTTAGCCTCGGCCAGCAACCGAGCTTCTCTCAGCACTTCTGGCGCTCTGCCTCTAACCCGGCCACCGTATGCTCCACACTTGCCTCTACTGCGAGTGGCCGAGCTAACCTATCAACGATAGCTTCTAAGGGAACTTCTTCCCTTGGCATGCCCAACTGCTCATTCTGACTAGGTTTCTCGTACGGAAACTTCGCCGCCCGACCTGATTTCTCAGGCAGCGCGGTTGGCGTCGCCTCCACCTCGGCTAGCGCGACCTTGCCAGCATCTGCCTTGCTAGCTGCAGGCTTGGTACCAGCCACCATCACCTCCACACACCTCGGAGGGCGAGTGACACGCTGGCCCAAAGCCGCCAGGAGAGGAGTTTCGTCGTCCACGAGCACCTGCTCCGGGTACTCGCGAGCCACCTCGACAGCAACGTATGTGGGGAAGCTGCCGAGCATCATGAGGAAACCATCGGTGGGGAAAGGCTTGCCGGCGAAGCACCCCGCATTGTCGCTCACAAAGGCGAACTCGCCGATCTTGGTAACAAGGCCAGAAAGAACACACTCAGAGGAGCCCGTCCGGATGGAAACTCCACCCAACGCCTCAATCTGCCCCACGGTGGGCGCCAACTGTCGTGGTGGGATCACGGCAGATGCCATGGGTATGGCTTAGTTGGGGCCGAATGGTCGTTGGGGGAATCCGGGGAGGGTTTATGCACTCAAGATGTGCACAAGCAAGAACATGCAAGAAACCACAAGAACATGAACAAGAAACCAAGAAATCCAAGAACACAAAAGACACCACGATGTACCCAGGTTCGGGGCCTTCGTGAGGAAGTAAAACCCCTACTCCTGCCTTTCCTCTCTCAATATATCAGTGTTGTTCTCAGGTACAAGGTGCTCCTCGAGCTGTATGATGTTGCTCAAGTGAGAGCTCTCGATAGAAGATGAAACTATGAAGGGGGAAATGAGCTAGGGTTTTTGCCATCCTCCTCCCTGGAGGTAGAGATGCCGCATATATACATGGGCCGAAGTACAGTTTTACCCCTGCCTACAACTAACAATGGCATGGCCAAAAGGTAGAAGACAAGCCTCTGCCTCCTGCCAGCTCAACGGCCGGACTGTCAGGCCAGACAGGCCTAGCTTTCCTCTTCCGGTCATACTTCAGTAGCCTGCCGAGGTCTAGCCTGTAGACCTTTCCCAAAATAGCCAAGTCAGCTCCTAGGCCCCCGAGCTTCCGGGAAACCCGTGGACGGACCTCGCCGTCCTCTGAAGCCTCGGGCTACGAGCTCTGCGGCACCCGTGACCTCTCTGACATGCCTCGATCCTTGCTGCCAACTTCGGATAACACTCCTGATCCTATACCTCGGTAGAGAATACCTTATTCCTGTGGTAGCTAGCTGACTGCCCCGAGGTTGATATCTCGGAGGATATACCTCGGAGAATATACCTCAGACGTACGCCTTACGTCGGATGACGCTTCCTGCGTCCTTGCTCAATCGTTACCTCGGACAGCTTACTGCCTTAACCTTACATGTCTTTACCTCATCTTTACCCTACCCGGGGGTAACCCCCCGACAGGCGGTGTTGCCGTTGTTGGTCATCGCTGATGGATGCATCGTGGACCGTAGGATTTCGATCCAACGGCCACGTACCGATTCATCTTTTTCTATTTTACTTAATACACTGAAAAAACCAGCACTGGACTCCACTTTAAAACTCAATATCTCGTGAAATATTAATCCAAATAAATCAAATGAACATGCTATAGAAAGCTTATGAAATTGTCTGTGCAACTAAACTAGTATCATCCCATTTGGATTAATAACAAAAATACAATATTTAAAATGCCATAGAAGGTTTAAAACACCAAATTATTTGTTTCTGAAAATCTATTAGCCCAAATGATGCCAATCCAATTTTGTGAGCTTAGTAATGTGCTCACTTAGCTCCCCTAATTTTGGTAGATTTAATTAAGCTATATTAAATAAATGGCATTAGATTAAACATTACCAAGCCTCTCTGAACTAAAACAATTATAGAAAATGATTGGTTAATCCAAATGAGTTAGGACCAATTTTTCTAGATCAAATTTAAGCAATGTTAGTTACCCCTAAAAGGAATTAATTTTAGGAGCAACAGAACTTAAATGGTAACTAAAACTTGATTAATAAGTTTCTGAATTAAAACAATTATGTATGGAGTTTAATAACTCCAAATGAATCAAACCCAATTGCATTATCTTCTACACATCAGTAGCTGTCTGTAGAATTTTGGTTTACATTTTTGTGCTCAACAGAACCCAAGTTATGCAATTAAACATGTACCCCTAGCTTCTACCATAATTAAGGCATAACTAAGTAATAGAGAAATCAATTAAATTGAAACCAAATTGTGTTGCTTGATGTATGCAGTAGCTTTTATGAGTAATTAGGATGGTAATGTTGTGATGTTTGTTTGAGTAGTTTAGTGATTGCTAGTATTTGTTTGCTTATCGATTAGACGAGAACGTTGCCGGAGTTATCGAGGAGGGGGAATTTGCTGAACCTGAAGATCAGGACCAAGGTCACTTTGCCGAGCAAGGCAAGCTACTCTCTGAGCTTGCACCTAAATACATCTCCATCCACTTTGATCAAATGTTTTACTCGCAAAGCAATGGTTTACAAAACCTTTTCAAAAAGTACATAGATGTTATTTTGCCACCCTGTGTAGAAATATCAAGTAGTTTATATAAAACTATAGGTTGGGAAAAACAAAACATGGTTTATTCAAAACTCCTTTGAAAATTACTTGGTGGATTATGATGTGCCGAGATGTCGGTGTTGAACTGGAGAAGTGGAAAATGGAGTTATTTGGGAAAAATGCACAATGTGTCTTTGTACTTACGTCAACCAGCCGATACCCTGTACGACCACATTTACCCCCATATGGGAACGGGGCTTAGTCATATAATTTGCTCTTATTAGTATGGGATACCTCATCGACGGAGATGACTCCTTTATGCATGAGGGGATGGTTGGTGAACTCCCCTGACCTGGGTCCTCGCTCAAACTCTATGGAAAGATAAGGAGGAGGATTGAAGACTTCATAAATGTGGTCGCCGGGAAAAACATATGAGTCCTCACACTTAGGGTTGCCGACGGGGACCGGACTGAGTTTCGATGGGAATTATCATATGGGTAGGATCCTATACTAGCATGAGCAAAGGAGAGGCTATGGTCGGTGGCTCAACTTCACATACACCTTGTATGGCGGGACGTGGCTGACACGATGAGTTACCGGATGGATGTGGGATAAAAGCGTGCTACCTCTGCAGAGGGTAAAAACTATTCGAATAGCCGAGTCCTTGGATATGGACAGTTGGGAGGCCCTACTCTGACCTATGTGCAAGTTTTGGAAATGTTTTAAGATTTGAAAGGAAAATGGAGATGTTGTATATGTGCACTATACCGACGAGTCGGTATGAGGTTGCTGGAAAAGAGGAGGACCCTGAGGGGCTATGATCGAGAAGTGCGAAGTTTTGTGTCCTGAAAGTGGGAAATGTTTTAGGCAACTATACCAAGGGGTTGGTATAAGGTTGTTGGAAAAATGATTTGACCAGGAATGGTTTTGGTCGGAAAAGGAGGAGTTTTGGAAAAATAAACAAAGGAGATTTTCCGGGAAAATGTTTGTAAAAGAGACTTCTTGCCTTCTTCAACAAGGATGGATTTTCGGGAAAAAGTTTTAAAAGAGAATTCTTACAAAGATAGGTTTATGGGAAAAAGTTCTAAAAGCCTTCTTTTCTTTTCAACAAAGATATAGAGATGTCTTCTCAAAATAAAGGGTTTTGTTATAATAAAAATGATGCTATTGCATGCTCATGTTGGGGGTAGTTTTGCGAGTACATATGTGTACTCATGGTTGTGTCCCTGGATATTCCATGTCCAGAGTTCCAGAAGAAGTATGCTGAAGACCGAGAGACCGATGACGTCTTTGCAAACTAGGCCGTCTTCCCAGTCAGCTGCCTGTAAGGGTTAAGGCGAATGAATTGGGCCCCACGTTGTTTGGTAATTTCCGCTGCAAGTACCTGTTGAAGTTATGCCTTCAATCAAGTAAGTAAATTCATACGGTATTTATGGGTGTTCCGTGATGCCAATTCGAGTTATGTGCAACAACAGACTGATCATGAGATTGTTGCAGGAAACATAACGAGTATCTCGGATAGCTAATCCGGGGTATCTCACATTCACGTCTACCCGTCTCAGAAATAGCTAAGAAATCCAAATTATGGTCCCGAATACAATCAGCGAAGTGCTAAAGATAAGTAGATCTTCATCCCAAATACAGAAAGAGGATAAGCAGATCTTGAGATTGATAGTCTGAATGAAACAGTTGCTGTGTTTCAACAGTTCGAAGTGCTCCTTTTTATATTAACAACCCGATCGCTCAAAGTCGATTACAATACATTTATATGGTGATAACAGTGTATCCATTGAGGAAAAAATATTAGACAATGCCTAATTAGGGTGCTGCTTGCTGCTGATATTACTGTTTTTTTTCTTCAGAAAATGTGTAGCACAGCATGCTAACTCTACTTGCTGTAGACTGCTGCATCCAGACAAGAGGATGGATCACTAGATCCAACATCTCAAACTCATCTGCTGCACCTACCAATCTTGCAGCATTATTTCCGCCTGTTCATGTAAACAAAAATCAAACAAAAACGTTAGGATAAACAAAGTTATTACCATTTATTATGAAGAGTGGTTCCATACTTCCATATATTGTGTTCATTAGTTGTTAGACACAAGATTACATAAGCCGGTCAGTGGTAAATAAGGTTAACATACATCGAATTAATGAACATCGGATGCATATATGTTATACCTATTGTCAATGTGGGCTCCTTGTATTGCTTTTTCTGTCTTCCCCTACTGGAAAGAGCACATGTTGCTGAACACCAATTGATTGAGCAGCTCCTGTCTTTGCTCCCCCACTGATTGCATTAGGTAACAGCCATTGTCCTTAAAAATGGATGCACACAGTTGGGGTAAAATGGCGAGGCCATGGATACCAATTCGGGGCTTTGCATGTATGGTTTATCTAAAGAGAGGAATTGAATGACATGCATCCCAACCTGAGACTGAGAGAAAGAGATGCCCCCATGACTTTGCACTGGGTAGGACGTGGTGTCCATGATTCCTTGAGATGGATCTGGGCTAGCTTGGTTCATCACTGGAACAGGCATTGCAAGGGCTTCCGGAACATGCTTCCAATCTTCTGAAGAAGCCAAAATTTGTGGAATTCATTTATGAACATCTCGAGATCAGTTAATACAAATGTGTTTAGCTTGTGTAATTAAACGGTTCTATCTATTGCCACATACTTGTGTCGGGTCATGTAGGCCATCACTGTCCAGTCCAAAGCCATACAACACTGGGCTCATGGAGGCAATCCTCATAGAAAGGAACTGAATACAAGTAAAGATGTCAGCATCCCTCAAAATAAAAATGTACCAATTAGTTGGGGATCAGTGTTTCTCGACTTCTTCTGTTTATTCCCCTTTGGCTTAATTACCTCAACTTGGTTCTGCAAGGACTGCACATAATTGATGATCTCATCCAAAACAAGTGCCTTTCCAGTGACCTGCACAAAAGTAGCATTTGTTTCAGAGCCCTGCATGCACGCATGAAGCAAGACATGTAAATGACAAGCAACTGAAACAGAAACAGACTAATTTCGACCTTGTCACAGCCAGGGACCAGTGTTTGCAGCAACCTCATCCTCTCACTGATCCTCTCCCTCCTCACCTATAGAAAGATAAATGGCATCAAGATCAAGAAGATATCAGGAGAAAAATTGTGTGTACATGATGTGCTGTACATACCCTCTCTGCGAGGCTGTGGCTATCCGTTGCCTGCCCTCTCCTTGCTCTCACATGAATGTATCCCTTGGGTGCCTCCTCCTGGTCCTGCTCACTGCTGCTCTTCTCCCTCTTCCCTCTCCTACTCTTGCCATCCTTGCAGTCCTAGCAATTGCAAGGAAACAATGTTAATAGTTGAAAAGTTAATTACAACCAAAACGCATTGCTATTGCCTATTGGCTGTTACTTGATTAGTCATTACCTTTGAGTGAGCAGAGCTAAGTGTGGCACCTTCATCTGTGGCCTTCCTCTTCCTGTCCACAGACGCACTGCCCTGTTGAGAGTCAAGAACCGCAGAGGAGCTCTCCAGTGAGGTATCCTCAAGCATGGCTGCACTTGCATTCGAGGGTGCTGGAGATTGTCCATGGCTGGTTTGGTTGTAAAGCAAGAAGCTTGAGATTTTAGAGCTGGAGGTGTCAACGGTGTTGAAGGTTGCAGGAATCTTGAGTAGAGAGTGGTGGTGGGATGAGAAGTCTGCCATTGTTGGATTAGGCTAGTCTATGCCTGAATCTTTCTGATGTGCTTGTGATGGAAAGCTTGGTGGTTCCTTCAGGGAGAGGACTACCAAGTGGAGAAGTAAAGTTGCATGTCTCCCTGGTGAGTGCTCATGCTGGCTTATATAAAAACTGAGGTGGCTAGCAGAGAAAGGAGGTAGAGAGAGAAGAGAGGCGATAAGACCAAATCATTTAATCTCTATTCATGGATAAGTTAGCAGTGGGCAGTGTTAAGAGAGGGGCCCTATGTCTTGGGCCAGCTTCTGTTAAAAAACAAATCAGATTCCTACTACAATTATTTTCCATGCTTAGCAAAATACCCAACACTCCTCAGCAAAGTAACTGATCCTGAATCCAGGAACCAAGTCTTTGCCAACTCTTCTTTTGTAACAAGCTTCATACGTTTGTAAGGTCTTTGCAACTCGGTAGTCAGTACTGCAAATGTACCTACTTCTAAAATTATTTTATGCACACAATTTCATTATAAAGTAAATATTCACCCTTACAAACACTGCAGTGTAACAGTAGAAAATCTCTATCTGTGGCCTGCATGGATGCATTTACTGAACCTTCAAGGGCAGGAACCAAATTTCTTCGTAGTACCACCGGAAAAATGTATCTGCTACAGTACTTTTCCTCTCTAGCCCCATTTTATTTCACAGGCAAGTATACCATGTGGGAGCAGTTACCACGCTCCCCACTGAATCACTGTACGGTGTAATATGGGATAATTTCCCTCAATCCAATGATGCAGAAAAAGTTCCATCTCCAACACAAGGTACCTCCCAGTGAAGAGAGGTTAAATGAGAATTAACTTAAGAGGGCTCCGATGCATTAACTGCAAATTAATCAAAGGCCTTTTCTGAGTGTGGATAATCACTGCAGAGATTATTTCACAAGTATCCAAATGGTATCAAATTTCGTGTCAGTGGTCACTAGTCTGGTTCAGGCCCTACCATGCCAGCAGGTAAGTTGGGCCAAACATGTCAGCCTTGTGCTTCAGTAGTAAAAGCAAAAAATGACAGGATATGCATGGTTTAGTAACTAGAATCATCCTAGCATTAACTGGTTGCTTCTTATGTAGAACGAGTGAGTGTAGACCCTGGAAGCAATTGTAACCACTGGTGATTAGTTAGTAGTACACTAAGAGAACCCTACAGATGGAAGGATCCAAGAGCTAGCTACCTAGCTAGCCCTCTGAAGTCTGAAACTTTTCTGAACCATGCATGAACATATGTGTATATGCTCTTAATTATGCCATTCTTTGCCAGAATGGTGCTGCAAGTTAGCAATGGCTCTTAGACCGGTCAAATAACATTTCTACTGAACTTGCAGCAGGGCAAGCAGGAAACTAAGGATGCACGGTATGTGGATTAATTTCTTGAATAATGTATACATTTTAGTATTTTTATGGTTTTCTAGCTAAACAGGCTGGTGGTAGCAGCACACTACATGCGCCAAGACTGAGACAAGAGCGACTGTACATGTACCAGAGATGTGGTAGGATGGAAGGCAATGTGTGCTCACCTAATCAATAACTTCCTCACCACCAAGCCACCAACCAACCATGGAGGCTGGAGCTAGCTAGCTTCCGCGTCGACAATGGTGACTCGGCAGCATGGTGCAGTGGGGTCTCGGCGTGGATGCGTGCGGATGAACAAGGGCAGGGCGATGGTGCTGTTTGGCGTCATGGCGACGTCGCAGGCTGGACTTGCAAGGTCATGGCGTTGATCTTTTGCTTGAAGATGGGTTCGAGGAAGGCGGCGGAAGCGACTTCTATAACGCGCGCATGCGGCGCGCGTTGAGAGTATGCTGGACCGGTACTCCGGTTGTACATGATGCGTGTAGGTGTGAGGTCAAGGCATGCGGCTCTGATCATGTTCACCCCCATCATAGTTGTAGCGACTTTTTGTTGCCGACTGGCTGACTTCGGTTTGATCAATGTTGTAACTTGTAAGTTTTGATGAATAATTGCGGATGGCTGTGTGCATCACTTTGATGCAGAGGCCGGGATCCGCACCCCCTTATCTAAAAAAAGCTAGCTCGACACTAGACAGGATCAAGCGATATATGATTATTTTCTGTAATTCTGTTCAATGTAAATAAAAGGAAGGATATATGTTTATAATAAGATTTATGTAAGAAATGTTGGCAAGCTAAATGATTTACATAAATCTTCTCTGATCAGATGGCAACTGAAAGGGTTTTCTGCAAGAACTCAAGATCATCTCAGATCGGTCGCCCTACCCGTACTATAGTAAACGGCCTGATTTCTGAGTGCCGAGTAGTTTTCCGAGTGCCACACTCGGCATATTCACCGGTTCGTCGAGTGCATCCACAAAAACTTGACAAAAAGGGCACTTGGGCATTTTCTGAGTATGCCGAGTGTTGAACTTGGCAAACAAGAAACGGTTGGCATATAACACTATTTTTGACTGTTGCGTGCGCACTAAAAAATACACCTACTTTGTACAATCTTGATTCATTTATATCAAGGCATTTTGGAGAAGAAAAAATTGTAGAGATGAAAATTCAAAACAAATGATTTTGAAAGGTTTACATGCGATCCAAATCGCTATAAGGACAGACCGAACACCACGAACTTTTTAGTTTCTCCATCCTACTCCCTCTGTCCACGACTTGTACCTTTTGTCTCAAGTCAAAATTTTACAATTTTGACCAACTTTATAGAAAGGAGTAGTAATATATATGAAACTAAATTGGTATGTAACGGAAGTACATTTCAAATGTGGTTGAATTAGAAAGGAAATGGAACCACCCGCTACTGCCAATAAAAATCGCATCTCTCTCGCTCTGTGCCATCTCTATTTGACATAGTCGCTACAAGGATCGACTTTTCTCTCTCTGCTCGAGCGATTAGCCAATATGCTCGGGAGGTGGGAATCCCAGGAGCTCACTCCGCCGTCGTCCTACAGTCCCACCTACACCAACTGGTCTATGGACGGACATAAAAGCTACCTTTTGACATTGCTGCTGCCCGACGGTTCCGCCTACATCGAGTTTATGGAATGGACCGAGAAGGAGGAGGATACGGCGAAGGAGGAAGAGGAGGCGACGGGGAATGAGGAGACATGAGAACAGAAAAGGTCCACTACAAAAATACATATAAATTCAATGAACGTGCTCGGAGGGATTGAAGGCCTAAAATTGTATGGTATTCAAAGAGTCCACCAGTGTCCGTGACGAGGAGAATTTGGCTCTCATATTCATTTCGCATTTACAGTACTAGTATTATTTATTTACGACAGTATAGGATGCTGTACTACTATGTACTGGGTAGAATATCACGTCGTCCTACCAGAGTTTATTCGCCTGCCAGCTCCTATCGGTTAACCAGTGTCCGTGCCAATATCTATACCTGTACTAATGCATAATAACTTGCAGAATCCTAGTCCATGACAACCCGTATCAGGAGAGTCATACGACACATCAATTAATTAGATGCAACGTAAACATTTCCATCTCCATAGTAACAGTTGGTATCCACTCTCATCCCAATTGTCTGTGCCAAATCAAACACAGGGATGCAGCCCAAATGTGAGCACGCCGAGTAAAGATGTATATGTACAAATGAATACAAATACTGCAGGAAAAACCTGGACATTCTACTACAGCTACAAATGACGTGCTAGCTGCTAGCTTACAGCCAATTCTGAGCAGCGGCCACCAGGAAATATCAAGCGAGTGTCTGACAACTGACTAGAGCGTGTCATTTACATCATATTCCATAAATCACATTGGCACATTGGTATATGTACAATCATCTTTCATCACAGGACTCATCACATGGGCGTCTACCTTGGATGCAAAGGATGATCAAAGAGAAGCAAGCTAGATATACAAAAATTACTACGCACCATCTGCAAACAACAACAAACCATTTGTGTAATGGATAAATAAAGCCCGGAGTGGGCGCATCATCATGTTGCAGGATCTCTAGAAGAATAGGGGTTCCATTCATGCCACAAGCTTTCAGACTGTCAACAGGACAAACCTGGGAGCTAAGAGGAACTGGAGCTGAGTAACTCGAACACGCCACAGCATAACCTGTGTTCTTTTGCTGGGCGACATACTCCTGAAGTGAAGGCGTGCCAGCAGGACTATCTGAAGTGCTCTTCTAGCAACATAAGCATGTCTTCATCGCTCGAGGAACGGTCCATTGCATACTGCAGTGCTGATCTGCCATCTCGGTCTGTGGCGTGTGAGTTAGCTCCCCTGTATAATAATGGATTGGAAATAAAAGGTGAGATATATCTGATTCTTCACTCGTGCAGCTGCTAGATCATCCCCAATATTGACAAACCAACTATATGGAACAAGACTAAATGCTTAAAAGCGTCAACATACCTGGAGAGCAAAAGCTTAGCATGCAGATGTCTTCCTTTCAGAATACAGTGATGAAGGGCTGTCCGACCTCTTGAATCAGACACATTTACACTAGCACCGTACTGCAGAAGTAATTCAACCATCCCTACATCTCCAACACGGCATGCAAGATGAAGCAAGGAGAAACCTTCATATCTGTCATCCAAGTCATCTACATGTGAACTTGTGCTGGAAGGAGAAAGCGGCTCTTTAGAAGAAATCTTCTCTTGTGAATTACAATCGAAAAATCTAGGGCTTCCATCAGGTGGTGAAGCTGGCTGCTCTTGTAGAATTGCCTTCCCGAGATTCAGAAACAAACCAGAAGCCATCTGCCCGTAGATTAAATTCACATTGGCGTGTGATGCCACGATGAGACTGTATACACCTTTCTTATCATTTACAGTTACACTGTCCCACATCTGCTGGGCTACGTGAATCTCATCAATGCTTGACCTCCGTACAAATTCCTTGTCAGCATACTGCAACAATTGCATCATAAAGAGCTCAATACACGACAATATGAAATATGAAATTGAAGGATAGATCTTGGCTTCCATTATGGTTACAAAACACATTTTGAACAGCCTGATGATCTATATAAATTCAAGTTCATGCATTGTAATGTTTACTTAGCTTCACGGGCATCTCAAACCTAAGATTAATGATAAGGAACTCATAATGCATACAAAACTTAATTGCAGATTTCACAATTTACGAAACCACGGGGACACTTTCATTATATATGACTTTTGTAGTTCAAATATAGCATCTGTAATATAAAAGGGACTGCATAAGGTGAGTTTACAGAAACCACGGGCACATTTTCATTATATACAAATTAATATACCCATGGAAATTCCGGTAAGTTTGTTATTCTACATGGATAGAATCACGGAAAACAACTTTCGTAGTTCACATATAGCATCTGTATTATAAAAAGAACTGCATAAGGTGAGTTTACAGAACAAGAACAAGGAGATCAATGTTTGAAACCTAACTAAAAGCCCTTGAAGCAACTTTCTGACAGGACAGAACTCACTGTAGATTTTTCAGGAACGAGATGCAACTGTAAAGCAACAAAAAAATTGACAAGGGTGTAACTTTTTACTGAAATGACAGGAGTGTAATTAACAGTAGATCGCACATCAGAATTAACAAAATTCTATCTGGCAAGAAATCATGATGGAAAATGGTTGTGTTTTGACGGAAAAAATGCCCAAGTAATGAACTACAATGAATCATGTTTATCTGATCATTTTTTTCAGGGAGATACTGGGAGACCACTTGGTCCTCGACAGTTATTTCCTAACGAGAGAATGCAGAGAAGCAATTGCACAAGTTAAGTGGCAAGCACCTTGGCATGAATAAACTTCTCTTTGGCAGAGAAAGGATCCGAGTGTTTAGGCTTGCTGATAGTGAAGTATTGTGCTGTATGTGATCCACTAGTACTGCAAGAAAACAAGGTTGCAAGTTAATTTCTCGAAGCACTAAAAAGAGACTCTCAAGTTCTATACTGAAATTAATATTACCTTAAATTATCACCAGAATAGACATTGCTTGATGAATTCAATGTTTCTTCCCAAACTCTGTTGACAAACATGTTGCCTAATGATTGGAAGAGATTGATTACAGATGGCTCCCAGACTCTGACATCTAGAGTCAGAGATCTTACCTGCAAATATGATCTATTTTAAGTATTTATTTTGAAGTTGTGTTCAGTTCATGATTCCTTGGTGACACTAATGATCCATCAAACATAAATTGCTAAATATACAGTTAAATTTACTGCAACATATGTATTGAAATACACAAATTGACAGTTGTAAAAATATAGGGATGACCATTGATTTAAGAAAAAATATAACTCCTGAATATTCGAAATTAAGTCTTGCTGCACCATGGGATGAGGCTAAGATGCTGCATGCGGAAGCATCCATTGCATGCATAAAGCAAAAAATACACATGGTGGTAAGATTTTATAAACACTGTGGCAAGTAGTAATCATCCTATCGTTTGCAGAAAGTTACCATGCAGTATGATATGTGCATCATCACCATAATAGTAACTGTCCTACCAGATGGACTGGTAAGTACATCACTACCACAGTGATAGCAAATACTAACCAGTATTGTAACAACATCACAAACATGGTGGTAACATTTTATCAAAAAGTATAGTAAATATGTCACAAATATGGAGGTAACTTCGAGGGACACTAACTGCAGGTATCAATGTTGTATCGCATTCATGCATATAACATAGTGCTTACGCATGCAAACAAGTGAAGACTCTGTTTGACACATCTAAAAACAAAACACACACCACTAATCTCTTAACCTAAGTAAACTGATGGGTGGTAACTCGGACCAATGAAGTGGTATTCATAAATTTTTGGGTGGTTACTTTCAGTTTCAGGTGAAAATTAAATCGTCGGAACAAACCCATATTGGAACTAGTTCAAGCTCAAAACCAGCCATGAAGAAAGACAATAAATCGATTACATGTTATGAAATATTTGAAAATTCAAGTTTATACAATAATCTTGGCGACACGGTTGTCTATCTTTTATGCATGCAAACAAATGTCTCTCCACACGCAGTCACTCTCTAAGCCTAATGTGGGGATGCCACACCGTAGCACGCTCCTTACTTATATCATCTTGAAAGAAAATAAGTGTATAGAAAGACTGAATCTCAGCGAATTCCTACAAAGGATGATGCAGGCAAATCATTGTATCAATGACCTCAACAGCAGCGTCACAACATTGCCTAAAATAACTCTAGTGCAGATCATGGAAGCTACTTATACTGTAGTTGATAAACAAGGGAAGAATTATTCTAGCAAATTTACTATCATATAAAATACTGTAAAACTATATCCAAATCAGAATGGTAGGCTGCAGGCTGTGGCATTGACTAAATTAAACTTGCTTCTGAATAATTCTGCGTCTGAGATAACATTTTTTCAATAGCCATAGGAACAAAATGGCATAACTAAAGGCTTCAGATACCAAGTGTTTGGACTTAGTCTATGTGTAAGAGTGTTAAAAAATGTAACCATCTTATGGGTAAATGATTGTTTAGCACCAAATAGCCAAATAGCTGCAATAGTATGTTCCCAGCCACAAATGCATGTGAGACCATGCACATGCAACAATGTGGTTCTAGACTTCAGGTTAAATGCAGATGCAGCAACAATCTCTGTGCAGTGCCCCCATCAAAAGATGGGGTTTTTCTATAAGCATATGAATAAATCAATTTTATTAAATACCTTTGATATATGCACTCCAAGATTTCTGTGTACCCCAGAACACTCTATGCACAGAAGAGCACCGAGGTTTAACGATGCCCAATCAGGTTCCGAAGCACCACAGTCAGCACAAATGGTATTACCATCAACCCTCCTGAGCAGGTCAATTGGTTTTTCAGGTTTTATACTAGTCCTGTGATGATGAGTACTTCTGACATCATGTTGCCCATTTCCAGCATTCTTTTCCAGTGTTAAATCTTCGCTTGTGGAAGTTTCAAGTTCTACTGAACTAGTATAGGAGCTACTCTCACTGGCGCTCTGATCATGGCCACAGCTCCTAGGGCTCTGCATACACTGAAACAGAACATCATAATAAACTGAATTGAAATGCATAAATAATCCAACAAAAATAATCTAGCCTAGATCATTATTAACCTGTTCTGGGGATTGTGAGCTCAGCAAAGATGCAATGACACCCGTAATTTTTTCGATCCAATCCATCTGATCTATAGCACTCTCTGCCTGTATAAATCAGAAGATGTCAATAAAGTAGCAAGCTCGTATATACAAAATGAAGATCATAGTCGGCAATCTTGCGATTCTACCTGCAAAGTGTAGATCTTCATGGGTGAAATAATTCTGAAGCAAAACCTCAGATCTGATTGTTCCGCATCGACTTTAATGGTTGATGTCAGCAAATTTACAGTATGCCGTGCAACAGATTTCTCATCATGTACAATACCATGGTAATGAGAAGAGAACAATCTGCTCAGCAGCCCAGAACCATGTTCAGGGGTGTTGTTGGTTCTTTGGACTGGACAAACACCCTATAAGATCAAAAGTAAAAAATCGAAGAAATGAGCCGGACACGGACTGAAGTGTATCATACATGTACAAAATCGTGCTGGTCGTAAGAGGATTTAAATAGAAAATATTACGAGGGGGACCTACAGGTGGCTTAGTAATTTGCTTGCGATAATAGTAAAGCATTCCACGACTATCCAGAACAAAAAACCTTCTTTTCCAGTCACCTCTCAAGTTCGATGATCTCTTTGAGAGATAACCTTGACGAATGGTCTGAACCTGAAAATAGTACATCATATTATAAACCCCCTTCTAGGAGCTATAGGACCTGCATGTATGTATGAAGCTTATATTTATAGTCGAGCAAAAAGTGTTACCTTGCCTTTTGAGGATGACTGCATCACTGCCTCAATCATTTTATGTGAACTTCTACCGATTGTTTGTATGCCATCAACATTAAGGGAATCATTCAAACCATTTGCAGATGACCGACTTTCACGATCTATCTGCTTTTTGTACTCATGCATCCTCTCTACAAGAGAAGCTTGTTCCTTATTTGCCCTTTCTCTCGATTGCTGCGAATAGGCAAGAACCTGCAGGACTATCCGACCGCAAGTTAAAAGATAAACCAGTTTGTTGACCTCATAATATGACCAGTTTGCAAAAGAATTGAATAAACAAATAAAAAAATCAAGATAAATCAGATCGCAGACAAACAGACCTATGGTAACATGAAAGTCCTACATTACCATTCTACCATAGATAAATTTGATTATAGCCTACATAAATATTTGACAAAAAAGGAGAAGGTTATAAACAACTTAACATATCAAGGGAAAAGAATTCCATATTAAGTAGGCTGTAGACCGCTTGCCAATGAAGCCTCTTAGATAACACAAGCATTGATTCTTTGTTCTGTTGTTGATGATTATTAATAGTTCGGTGGACTTTTCGCAAAAAAAAAAAAGCATTGGCCAAGCTCTACTGATGTTTTTGCTATAAAATTGATCCGCACAAAATAATGTTTCTACTGACCCAAGAACATTTCCTTGAGATAAAATGACTGGTGTTAACTACTCCGGAGTTCGGACATAACCAACTTAGATTCAACAGTCATCACGATTTCTCAGAACCAGCAGGAACAGAAATCTAGAAAATTTACCAAAAAGGTACACATTGAACAAAAAAGAAGGGGAACTGCAATATTGCATCACACGGATAAATGTGACAGCACCTGTGCCCCATATAGAGCACAAATCACTTCTTAGCATATTGATTGACTACGAATTGGCCCAGTGTCGATCAGGTGAACTGAAAACAGAATTATCTGCAGCGACAATGCAGCACTACATATACATGCACCTTTACCAGTCCACCTACAATACCTCACCGATGTTCAAAGTGCTTAAAAATGTTTGTGTGGAGAAAACAGCTGGGACTGGATACGGAATGCAATTATGGATGTGCGATCCAATCAAAACACTGTCATCTGGTAGAATGTGCCTCCAGATAAAAGTATATTACACTGGAATACTACATGTGTGGATGTAGGTCACAGACCTAACAGAGCAGCAAATGGTGTAACACTTTTTGTGTGTCAGGATTAAGCTGAAATTAAGTTTCATGCACCAAACAGTAGAACCAAAAGTCTAAACTGATGGAGAGAAAGTGGGCAACCTGGATATACTTTAACGGTAACTATGGTCAGAAATCTATTGCCAAAAAAAAAGGCTATGGAGATTGTATGAAGAAGAGGCTATGGTTCAAGAGTAACCTGATTAATATATGGTTCCATCTGATGCAATAGTTCATATCCCTGAATAAATGGCAGTAAATAAGTTTAATCTCATTCTGTGGCATAATATAACATCAACAATAGAAAAACTATACAAGGCATTACTTGTTTGAAATATCGGAGATGTGAATCCATCGTCGCACTAACAGCCTCCAAAAATTCAAATCTCTTCTTTGCCTCAATATGTGAAATCGCAGTGACCTGAAAATTCAGAGGTACAGTAAGAGATGTCATGACACCCATATATACATATATAGGAAATGACAAGATCAAAGTTAGGGCAAACAGTTCACATACCAGGTTGAAACGAGCTTGCTCAAATGAAGATCTCGCACTGTGGAGCTCCTGGACAGGGCCAAGCGTAAGTCAGTTTGAGGGGAAACGCTGAATTGCCTCTTATACAAGCTTAGAAATGAAAGGAAAGGTTTTTACTTCTTCAATGGCAATTGTTATGTCTGCTCTTGTACCTTTCTTCAACGATAAGTATTTCTCGCGAACCTAACCAGATAATTAGCAAGTCAATAACATATTATCGCCCAAATAAAAGTAGCAAACTAGTGCAAAGGTACAAATGTGGCAGGAAAATCAAGAAAATAGAAAACAGCGGTAAAATAAGAGAAGATTGTATAAACCATTCCAGCATTGATTATAAACTAAACAAATCAAAACAGAAACAGCAAGAAGATACTACTGGCTGGTAGAAACTGGAAACTTGGTATATCCCAGCACAAATATGCCCCAAGAAAATAGAAAGAAAACCCTTCAACATCTGACCACTGGGAGGCAAAGAGATTTAAAATTGCCTTTCAAACATGGAGGAATAATAATTATATTAAAACAAGTGTCCACATTAGCTTTAGGAAAACACACCATTTTCCCTCTTTCCTTTCGCATATTTGAATATACGTCAACGAACTTACCTGGTCATACATGAGGCTAGCCTTGTCAAAACGCTTCCTGGCATCCTGGGTAAATGTATAAAGCAGGACACAATTAAAAAAAGATATTCTTGCTATAAACTTTCACGATTCAGTCCAAACAAATACTGGTACCTTAACGTCATGCAAATCAACGTCTACAAAATTCAGCAATCTGTCATTTAGCATATGCTCAACCTGCCAGGAAACTGAATCAGAAAATATACCACCTTAGGTACTCAAAATGTGTTGCACCATGAAATGAGAACAGCTGTATTTTCACTTTTCAGTGATGACATTGATAAAGGACAATACTGTAACTTGTGAATGTGATGGTGCTTGGGAGCCTAGCTCTGTTCTAACATCAAATGCAATAAGAAAGGTGACAAAAGGAGCAGAGAAGAATACATGTGGTAATTCTAACGACCAGATACGTGATAAAGTAGTTCTTGTCCATGAGCATCATCAAGTGCATGCTGACCAAGTGATATTATATTGTAGCAGAAATGAAGAGTCTCAATTAAAACGTATTATAAGTGCAGTTCATGCTGTCCACTGACCAACAGATATCGCAAGAAAGACAAAAGGTCCGCAATGTTATAATACAACAACAAAAAAGCAGCAATGTCAACCAAAATCCTAAGCACTGCATGAAGAATTAGGACTAGAGTGGACATAAAATTTGTTAGAAAGCCTCACATGATGCATATACAACACACACAAAAATGCAGTACCTGGGAGCGCAGAACTTCCTTATATGTTCCTATTTCTCTCAGTGCAATTGTAAATTTATTCATAACAGGTCCTGGAAATGACATGAATCATGTGTGTTAAGTCAAGTGACCAAGCTCAATTCCTATTTGAGTAAAGAATGCAACCACGGAATGTCAAATGAGCAGCTAGTTTAGTGGCTTCTTTACTCACTGTTGTTCGATTAAGCGAAATGGCTTAGTTAGAACACAGCTGCTTTGGCACTTTTTCTTTGTATAAAGTTCAAAACATGTCCAACATTCAAACCACGGCTTAAGTAAAATAAAAAGAAATACCATGTATATAAAAGAAGAATGGCATGGCAAGGAACTGAGAGCATACGGAGAAACTCAAAAGGCAATAAGGAAACAAACGATAAGTGAGTAGTGCTTTGCCAATGATGAAGTTCTTTCACTAATCCAAACATGGTTTTCAGAACTAAGAAAATACATGGTAAAACGAAAAAGACCTCCATGCACAACGATTGAACATATTGAGAGAGTAATCTACTAACCACCGAAAGCAACACTGATTGGGTCATTGTGGCCTCCTCCAAATGTTTCAAGTGAGCTTGCAAATGCAATGTCTCCATCATATGCTTCCCCTAGTCCTTCACTGAAACAAAACGAGGATGTATATATAAAAATTTCTTTCTCTCAAACACACAACAAAATGCATTGCATTTTGTGTTATAAAAAAGAACGCCAAGAAGACACAAACTGTACAAACCAAAACGCCAATAAGGATGTGTAGACTAACTTATCAGAAGCCGGCACATATTAATGGCGGAATGGATTTAGATAGTAGTGTGCAAGATAGTGAACTACATTTGAAGTGTTCAACTATATCATGTGTCAGGTAGATTGGGCAAAAGAAAAATGATGAGCAACAAGTGAACACTCACGTATACTTGCGGCAACCTTTATGAAACTTCAAACTCCTCTCTCTCAGTATTTCAGCACTTTCTTCAAGTGATTGTATCTGTTTATCAAGGGGTCAAGAAAAGGTAAACAGCTAGTCGTGAATCAAAAGATGTAAGAAAGAAACAAGGTTTCATTCACGAATGCGACCAGTGAAATAAACATTACGGCACTGAGGCATTCTACCTTTCGTCTGAACCATCTTGACCTAATGTAAATATATAAGCAGTTTCTACCCCAAAAAATCTGTTGACTTGGAGGACGGTCAAATAGTTGCATTTATAAAGCAGCAAAGCATCTTTTATTCTTTTTAATGGTCAGCATATTCACAAGTATTTGGAGGTTCCTTAATCCACCAGCTAAGTGGGAATCAGTTTATTCTTCAAATGGCTTGAAAAAATTCTAGTCTAGGAGCTGGCATAGGTCAAACTAGCAAAGTATTGGGGTTGACACACCTGGAATTAAACAAAAAATATGTAGTACAAATAAAGTTGATCTAGTGACGAGACCAATTATGAACTACAATTGTCTACAAAGGAGGCTCAGCTCCAGCAATAAAATCACTAATCTGAAGTTCGACAAAATCGGATTGCGCTTGAAAATAGAACCGTCTGTGCAGAACAATCTGCACCTCAATACGAAGAAAATCGTTTCCTCCAAAAGTCAAGGCGGCCCATTCGCTACGTGAAAAGCGAAAAGGTGACAAATGACATGGAAAATTCGACACAGAACAGCGAAACCAGCACACGCATGCGCCAACCTGATAACCCAAACAAGCAAAATTGCTTGTCCCCTACCTCAAACACAGCAAAAGTTGCTTGTCCCATACCATCAGGATGATGTTAAAGACCCACGCCCCCACGGAATTATTTAATACCCACGCCACACACATCATGCTCGCGCATATTAAAATCAGTGGCATGCGGCAATTTCCGACACACGCAGCAAGTAAAATTCAATGGCATGCCACAATACAGACATGCGGTGCCCAAATCACAGGTAGGAGAACAGGTTTTCCTCATGCATTCGCCGAAAACGAGATCCGCCGCGCTCACCTGGGTGCGGAACATGGGCGAGTCATCGAGCCTGGCGAAATACATGGCTGCCGACCACCTGCCTGCATGCAACCGCCGCTGCCACCACCGTCCGCGCACCTCCTACCTCCTCATCCACTCCGCCAATGCCGCCGCCTCGAACCCTAACCTCCGGAGCTCCGCCGTGCACGCCCCGCCTCCTCGTCGCCGCGCAAGCCTGGCCACCGCCGGGTGCTGCTGCCGCCGTGTCGCCGCCCGGGGTAGGGAGGGGGATGAGAGGGGAGTCGCCGGGATTAGCGTAATGGCGGCGATTTGGGTGGGGAGAGAGGGAGGGAGGGAGGGAAGAGGGGAAGAGGGTAAGGGAATTGGTCGGGTGGCTCGGCGAGAAGGGAGGGAAGGAGGAGGACGGAATAGCCGAATAGGGAGGGAGTGAGTGGAGCGAGCGATGGAAAGAAATGACGGTGCCAAACAGAAAGGGAGGCAGACATCGGACGGGGCTTGCCTGCTCCGCGAGTCTGCTCCCATCCGTGCTGCCTGATACTCCCTCCGTTCCATATTAATTGACTCCAAAATAGATGTATCTAGACACATTTTAGTGTTAGATATATCTATTTTAAAATCAACTAAAATGGAACGGAGGGAGTACGTGGCACGCATCGCACGTTTCAGCCCAGCGCCTGTTTTTATGGGGTAAAACAAAATGGAAAAAGATTGAAATACTTCACGATCTTCTCGCCGGTTTGCAGATTTGCTGGACGCAGGGGCGGATACGGGGGGCTAGCAGGGGTCAGACCCCCCTAATGATCTGGTGTATGCATTAGTACGGTTGGTAATGCATACGTGCTAGTCAGGGTGATAATTCACGCATAATCTGCTCGATTGGTGCAAAAAGCCCACGCCATACTATGTATCCCCTGGTCTACGCAGTACGCACGAGGCCCAGCCCAGTTCAGGCCATCCTCTTGGAGCTCGATCAGCCAGTTCAGGCCATCCTCTTGGAGCTTGATAGGTTTTACCGTAACTTCCGTTTTGTTTGTGGCGGCTGAGTGGTCCTAATCTTAGATTGATCTGCTATGGCGCATGCGGCAACTAGCAAACTATGCAAAGAGCTATCCGCTAGAAAAATCTCCCCAATGCCATCGTGCCAGCCTTGTGTGTGATCTGTTGATCATGCCGACTGTTGGGCGCCTCGCCATCGTACAGGACGCCGACTCTTGAATCCTGATGATCAAATACTCAATCTAGAGGTACGCTGGTAATTCTACTCATATTTGATCAATCGTTGTTGAGCACGTGTATACAATATTGTCAAGCCTAATAAAATCGCTAGTCCAGATCAGCAACAGTTTTCCATTCAATTTAGGGCGAAGTGCTAGCACAAATCTAACAATTCCATCTATACTAGCATAGGAAGTTAATAATAAATTGTATATTTAGGAGCCCTAGTTATGCTGGTTAAGCCTCTGATTTTGTTAGTTGCCAATATTGACCACTTGACAAGTACTAGAAGATTATAAGGTGAAAATGTCATGAGTAGCTCACCGAACACCGAATATTTTTTCGACTCGCTTGAGCCTCCCCCCCCCCCCCCCCCCCCCCCCCCCCCCCTAAGTTCAAATCCTGGCTCCGCCCCTGGCTGGACGAGACTATCAGAGTCACCGGCTGACGGCTGTTCTTCAATCTCTACTGCCTCGTTTGGGATTGGGTATATTTTACTCCTTGTTCTTGGCTCCAAGGCATCTCCAGTCGTTGTGCCCTCCAGGACCCAAAATTGCGTTTTTTTTTTGCCGTCGCGGCGTCAAACGGCGCGAATCAGGTCCTGGGGCGCGCTTTCCAGCCATGAACCCAGCCCCCCCCCCCCCCAGTAGGCGGTTCGACCATATTTCGGCATAAACAAAGGCCGGCCCTTTTTGGCATACAAATTCTTACATATAAATAGTTTAACATACAAATTCACCCACAAATAAATAGTTCAACAATGCAAGCAAATAAAACAAATCGTACTAGGCATTGGCATCACCATTATTGGCATTGCCATTGCCCTTGCGCGCCCACAAGTGCTGCACCAGATCATTCTGTAGAGCTTGATGTGTCGCAGCGTCTCGAATCTCCTGGCGCGTGGCGAGGAAGGCTGCCCATGATGTCGGCACCTGGTGATCAACATCTGCAAGAGGACCCTGACGGTAGTATGGTGCCCTTGCCTCACTGTCAGACACCGGGTGATCCCGCTCACTCTCAATGATCATGTTGTGCAAGATCACACAACACTGCATCACCTCCCACATGTTGGACTTCGACCAAGTCATAGTTGGGTACCGAACAACAGCGAATCGAGATTGCAGCGCGCCAAATGCCCGCTCAACATCCTTCCTGCAAGCCTCCTGGCACTTGGAAAACCAATCTTTCGCGCTTCCTGGCACAGGGTTGGAGATGCTCTTCACAAATGTTGCCCACTTCGGGTAGATGCCATCTGCAAGATAGTAGCCCTTTGTGTACTGGTGCCCATTGATCTCATAGTTCACAGGGGGAGCATGGCCTTCGACAAGCTCGACAAAGACATCCGAGCACTGCAAGACATTGATGTCGTTGTGAGTTCCTGGCATACCAAAGAATGAATGCCAAATCCATAGATCATATGAAGCCACGGCCTCGAGAATCACCAAGCACTCTCCTTCCTTTCCCTTGTACATCCCCTGTCAATCAAATGGACAGTTCTTCCATGCCCAATGCATGCAATCGATACTACCAAGCATCCCAGGAAAGCCTCTTGCTTCATTCTCTGTGAGGATGCGAGCAGTGTCTTCCGCATTGGGTGATCGCAAGTACATTGGGCCAAAGACTGCAACCACTGCCCGGCAGAACTTGTTCAAGCACTCAATGGCCATGGACTCGCCCATGCGCAGATAGTCATCATGTGCATCTGCGGGAGCACCGTATGTAAGCAACCTCATGGCCATCGTGCACTTCTGAATAGAGGTAAAGCCTACCGTGCCGGTGCAGTCCTTCTTCAATTTGAAGTAGGTGTCAAACTCCCGGATGACATGCATGATCCTGAGGAAGAGCTTGCGGTTCATCCTGAAATGGCGCCGGAACACCTTCTCATCCTGCACAGGATCATCGGCGGAGTAGTCGGAGTAGAGGATGCAGTACCCCTCATACCGCTGCCTCGGCTTGCTCTTGCGGCGACCGCGCGTCGATCCAACACGCCGCAGCCCCACGTCATTGGCGAGCAAGCCGGCGAGGCAGGGCAAGATCAGCAGGTGTTCTTCGTCGTCGATGGCGGACTGATCTTCCTCGTCGAAGAGCTTGGCGAGCATCTCCTCGGTGTCGGAGTCCATGGCTGGGTCGGGCGGAACGCCGAACACCTTGCGGGCGGGGTGGACGTGTTTCACCCCGAGAATCTCCCCAGAGGCTAGATCGCGGCGGAGGGGTGACGAGGGGTGTCCTCGGCAATACCCATAGTTGAGTACCTTGGGTTAGAGTTATGTGGTAGAGAACGCGTAGTGTTAGTAGAATCGACGGCTGACAAGCGGGATTTACCCAGGTTCAGGGCCCTCGAGTGAGGTAAAACCCCTACGTCCTGCTTGTCTGTATTGATTGCGAGAATATGTTGTGGTTACAAGGGTCTAGCAAGGGATTGATCTCACTAGGGTTTGGTGGTTCTGGTATTGCGTGTCCTTGATCGTATTGGGTTGCGGGAAAACTTTAAAAATGTATCTGTAACCTTACCGCCAAGATCTATTCTATGAAGATATGTTGCACCCCATAATGCGATGATAAAGATACTTACAAACACCTTTGCGGAAGATCTTGTGTTTCCCGTGCTCGAGCTCCTCTGGCTCCCGTGTCACCTGCGGTGGCGCCGCCCCACTCCGGCCAGCTCCGGCCACCTCCGCCGCCGTGCGCTGGGGCAAAACGATCCCCACGCTCTGCTCTACCTTCCTACCCAGGCGATTTGAGCCTCGCCTCCCCTAGCGGTCACACGCAACCCAACCCTAGGGTTAGGGTTACGGTGCTGCCGCCGCTCGCCTGCCTTCGATTCTTCTTCTCCGGCGTGCCCACCATGGCTCGGCGCAGAGCTTCAACCTCTGTGCCGCCGTGGTGCGGTGGTGCTGTACCCCGACCTCCATGTGCCCCCTCCAATGGTAGCGCGAGCCCTGCCTCGCCGCCGTGGAGCTACGGCCATGGACGCAAGGTAAAACTTCTTCTCCTCCCTCTCTTCTCCACTCTCTACCCTTAGCTAGCTCGAGATGCTGCTGTAAGAATTGATTTGAACATGTTGCTTTCGGTTGCTTTAGGTTTTTGATGAACAGATGATGATTCTAGATGATTTACTCCTTTATGTACACTGTCTACCCATTGTGCACCAAGAATGAGATGAATGGTGTAGATCTAGCATGTTTAGATCCATCCATTACCTCTGGATTTAATATTGGGAGCATTTCTTGCTCACAGAAGATGAAATTTTCTTTAGAAAAATAATTCTGAGCTAGAACTTGTACCAAATGATCTAGCTGTGATGAATAAGTTCTATAAAAATGATTTAGGTAAGTTTTGCTTGCTATGATGCCTCCTTGTAGAGTTACGCAGCAGCTTTCTTGTTTAGAGATGATTTTTTTATGCTTCTTCCATGTGTAAGGATGTGTATAGCTCAGTTAATCCAGCTCTGCTGGTTCACTGGCTTCTGTGCTTTGATAAAAACAGAATAAGAACAGATACTACACTGAAAATGATTCCCTTGCTTTTGTAGATGCTCAACCAAATGCTAAAACACTCAACTGCACTCCCTTTCATCTCTCTGTCCTATTTCTTGCACATAACAGAAGTACTCTGCTTGCAAATCATCTTCTATAGAACCACACCTTGCTGAGCAAGGTTCTGTTAAGAACAGATGCTAAATTCAGTACTCAAGCATGGTTCTGTCATTTACAGAACCTGCTAAATCACTCTCTAGCACATATGTTTAACAACCTTGGGGTGTAGAGCAGATAAAGCTACGGAAGAGTCTGATCTTGCTCCAAGGTTCAACCGTCTCTTCTGGACTGCACCTTGTGGTTCTACCTTCTCCTCCTTGTTGCTTGACTTCTCCTAAGTTTTAATGGCTTGTGGTGGATGGTTTAGGTAATCTCCATGATTGGCTTGTGATTTGTGGTTGTTCTTGGTGAAGAACAGATGGAAATGGTGCTGCTAGATATTCTACTGCTTGTGAAAAGTGTGGTTTGTGATGGCTGTGACTTGTGTGTGCTAGTGGTTGCGGTTTGGGTATGTATTTATACAAATTTGAGCACTCTGTGCTTGTGACACCAGGATAATTGGGCTGTGGTGACTAACCTGCTTACAGTGGCCCTCTTTGCCTCGAGCTGCTTTATTTGACTCATTCTTGCACACCTTTTCACCTAGGAGATCAGCTCACTGCTGCTGCTGCGCAGTTCATCTCCCCCTGGTGATAGCTATGAGTCATTCTTGACTCACTGATCCTATCTGGTCCAGATTTCGGTGTGGCAATGCTTGGCTGAGAATTGAAAGGCTTAAGATAGTCGGTTTGAGATGATTAAACTCAAGTGTGTGGCCAATTAAGCTGATGGCTAGCTTAGTGAGGGGTTTAGGGTCCATTTGCCTAATTAATAGGCAAATGTGATACCATAATTGTGGGCTAAGGTTTTATTTGCCTCCTGGTTTGATTTTTGGGGAATGCATTTTATCTGTGGCTTTGTCTTTTGAAGATCAAGATCATAAGCTCAATACAGCACTTGTTTGCCTAAGATTTAAGTTGCCTGAGTTTATTTTCTAAGTGCTGCAACAAGCCTTTGCCCCTCCTTGTTGCCTTCGGATTAAAAGAGCATGATCCAATTGATCAGTCCCTTCTGTTGCCTTTGATTTGATTTGCATTTTCCACACTAGTCTAACCAAACCATAGTTTTGGTTAGGCTGAACCAGGTTTCATATATTAACATGCCAGCACCAAATGGTGTTGGCAACATTTTAATACTAACCCCAATTTCTTCTTATTTTTGTTGTTTGTTTTGCAGGTTGAAGATCTCCTGGATAACCAGAAGTAGAAGTTTAATTTTAGGCTTTTATTTTCTCCCTTTGTATTATTCATAACTTGTTGTAAAGATGAAGTTGTAGTTCTGGTTGTGAAAGACAGATTGTAATATTTGATTTTGCTTGTATAAATATGGATCTGACCTTGTAGAGAAAATGGATTCAATTATGTGGTTTTGATTCAAATTGTAATTATTTAAGAAGAGATGATCTTGTGTTTGTGAATTATTCAAATGTTTGAAATTATGGGTATATATGTCTTGTGTTGATATCCATTGGAATGATTCATTCCCATTATTTTGAGTTGTATAATCTTGTGTTTTTTAAATATATTTTGTGTGTGAATGAGATTGGAGAAGATATAGAAATGTATTGAGTTTAAGAACTATTAAATAGGTCATGTCCAATTCTGGAATGACTCGACAAAAGATCTTAGTTTCTAGTTAGCTATAAAGATCATGTCGAGGTTTATCGCACTCCACACGATGATCAAAACCCTAACTCATCGAGTCGAGAGAAACATCGATCACTTTGCATTATTTAATTTAACGCGCCAAAATTTCCCGTGTTTTAGATGCATGCCATGCAAATGCACAAATCTTAATTCTACCCTTCGACTCTCTAAACTGTGGGGTATTATAGCCCTCCTCGCACATGGCCTCCGAGGCACTAACCTTGTCAAGTGCTGGATCGGCTGGTTCATCCAGCCACTAAGCATTAGGACCCGGTTATTTCACCAATATACCGGGTCTTCGACAGATGATATGCGTTACTCTGAAGTAACGCTTCTTGAAGACCAGATTGTTAAGACCGCCAAGACTCTTCTTGGCGAAAAGAAGACCACCATAGCAGAAACCGGGCTTGCCCCGTTTTATGCTAATAACCTGGTTCCCTCGGTATGTCTCTGCTTAATTTCCCCTTCACCTTCTTTTATACCTTGAATCATAACATTCCTCTTAACTTTACTTCTACTTCTCAGGATCCGGAATGGTGGAAAGTGGATTATACACCCGTGTCTGAACCGGATGATGATGTTTCTGACTCCAACATTGAGGAAGAAGAAGAAGGTGAGCTTGACTCCACGGGTCGTCTCTTCTTCAACTTACTCAACACCGATACTACTTTTCCAGGTTAACCTAACAATAACTTTGCATTTCTTTCTTCAGATATTGCTGACCCGGCTAATACTGTTTTGCCGGGTCCAGACACACCTGAACATCCTACCAGCAAGAGAACCAGAGCTGCAGTATTGAAGGTGCCGTATTCTCGCATTTCTAGTTATATGATGACCAACATCTCTCAACCTCGAGCTCAACCACAGGAAAAAGAAGCTGTCAAGGAGACTGAAGCCAACAAGCGCCGCAAGACCCGGTCCAGCGCTAGCCAAGATTCCTTGAACACAGGTATCCCTTCGTGCTCCCTTTCCCGCTGGACCAAATCAATACAAAAGGCTCCTAGTACCTCTCATCCCTTGGCTGGCAAAGTCCGGGTCTCTATGTCCCAATCTTTGTCAGTTTCTTCAGATGATAGCGTGAACCTGCCTGACGATTTCCTCGTCAACGTTGGGTATGTTCTCTCTCTTTTTAGGTTTTACCAACCCTTTTTATTTCTTTTTATCATATCCAAACCCCTTTCTTGTTATATACAGTGCCAAGGCTACGCCTCTAGATGTTGTCGGGTCTTCTTCCTACGCTGTCGTGACCGAGCCTGCTCGTACAGAGGCTCCTGTTCATGACACAATTGTGGAAGAGACCCCAGAGAAGGAAATGGAAGAAAAGCTGCCTTCACCTCAGGCCTCACCTCCTAGGGCAGATCCGGGCAAAACTCCTGCCGAGTCTCCCCAGACTGCTGCCAAACCGACCCCAAAGTCTCCTAAAAAGTCTCCCGGGTCTGGTTCTAGTACCAACGACGAGGTGCAATACTTGGGCATCCAGACCATAACTGCTGATGCTCCACCCACTGTGGTAGCAAAAATAATGGAACCTGAGGTGAAAACTGAGGCCAGCGCTCATGGAAAAGAGCCCATCATCTACTCCGAGCCACCGGCTCTGGAAAACATGGAACTGCCGGCTCTTATTTCTGAGTACTTCTCCCGGCTCTCTCAGCATAAAGGACTTGAGGCTGAATTTGTTACTACTATCAAGTAGCGCCATGAGGTAACATCATTCTCTCCTTTACTCCCTAACCCCAAGCTCCAAGTTTAATTGAACTTGTTTAATAAGCTTGGCGCTTTGAAAGAAAACTTTTTTAAAAAATAGATTAGCATCCAAGTGCTAGTTTGTCTGTTTACAGCATACTAGGACTCATAGCTTGTACTTTGTGATAACTTCAAATTTCCCAGCCCCCAAGTGTCGGGTTACATGCTTGCAGTAATCTGGGACTTGTCTTTCTGAACCAACCATGTAATTCTGATAACACAAACTCTTACTTGTTTTTAAGGAACTTTCAAATCTGGTAGACCCCAAGTGTCGGGTTGTATGCTTGCAGCAACCCGAGACTTGTTACTCTGAACTTCTTAACAAATTTCTCACTGTCCAATTTCATACTCCACTGACTAAATCTCTCCTTTTTTTAACAACATGTGGCCCAAGCCACACAAGAAATCCAGCAGCTCAAGGGGCAGTTATCGACTGAGACCCGGCTAAAAGCTGAGGCCCAAGCCACACAAGAGATCCAGCAGCTCACAGAGCAATTATCAACTGAGACCCGGCTAAAAGCTGAGGCTCAAGAGAAGACCTAGACCCTCGAGACCTCCCTCGCTGAAGTTAAAGAAGAAAACATGTCCTTGAAAAAGGACATGGAAGAGCACAAGGAAGACTGGAAGAGCCGGCTCGAAACTGCTGAGAAAAAGCTAGCTGAAGTGGAAAAGGCCTTCAACTCCTTTAAGCTGCTGCTCCAAGAAATTGTCGCTGCTGTTTGGGGTAAACGTTTCCCTTCTTTGTATATTCATCAATTCCTTTATATCCACATTTCTAACTCAATTCTCCTGTAACCACTCTTTTTTCAGGTCCTCGCAACAGCATGAATTTGACAACTCCTGATGTCAAGCTCCAGGCCCTGCTTACTTTGGTGAGGCAATTATACTATGGAGCCGGGCCTAGAGGAGCCCCCAAGCCAGCTAAAACAATTTCTTGGCCACTTGTCTACAGTTCCTGAGTGGATAACCCGGTGGAAGCTTTCTGGCTGCCGTAAAGGCGCAATGCGTGTTATGTCCTTGGCCAAAGCACACTATCTAGATCTAGACCCGGCAAAGCTTGCTGGCGGGTTTCAACAATTTAATTTGGAGAACACAGAGTTCGGTGGAAAAGACCTTGCTGTTGTAAGCAAGGAGACCCGGTATGCTGCTACGATGATCGCTGAAGGCTTATCCTTAGAGAAATTCCAACATGGATATGACATGAAAAGCCGGCGCATCGACACGCCAGATCCCGTGCCTACAATACTGATTCCACCACAACTTCTACACGGCCAAGCTCAGAAATCGACTGTCACAGGTACTAGCACTCCTGCAATTGCTCCACCGAGCCGGCCTGTTATCACTGATGATGATCCCAAAAACCAAGGTCTTGCCCTGATCTGCTGGAAGACCCCAGCTCAAGCAATGCCAGGAGGAAACCAGGAAGCCACCGAGCCTGAGGTTGCAACAGAGCAGGAAGCCCCCAAGACTCAGGAGCGACCAAGCGAGACCCCTACAACAAATGAACCGGTCAAGAAGACCGAGTCTTAATTTTATGAAAACACTTATCCATTTGGCCTGAACAGGCATGTTGTAATAACTTTAATACTTGAGCCTCATATTTCGATCGTGCGCCTGTGCACGCATGCTACTTTGATATGTAACTCTGGTACAACTTTTGGTTTAAATTTTAAGTCTTTGATGGTTTAGATGACCCTTTTGGTTTCTTTGACTATGAGCCGGCTTTCGCATGGATATCTCTGTCGCCACTTCTCCAGAAAAACAGGGTCAAACCAAGTCCTTTTTAGGCATCATGGTCGATTGAATTTTCCAGGTGAGCAATCAGGCCATATAAGTGCGAGTCACATCAAGCTCGATAGTAAGATAACCAAGAATTATACTGATGGCATCAAGGTCGGGTCTTGAGATTGCAACTACGGGCTATTTTAGCAAGAGCCCCCAAGAACTGGGTCAATGTTCTGGAAAGTAATGGCTTAACTCTGCACTTTTACCCCATTGACCTATATAACTGACTTTACTTGATATCATAATACTACAAACACTAGAACTTTAAAAAAAGAAATAATTAAACAGACATAAAATAAGAACAAAATGAACTCAGTAATTCTAAAGCATAAATAACAACTAGTATGGGCTGGGTTATGAGGTTAGATGTTCACTTTTCAACAGCTAACCCCCAAGCCTCAATTCATAAATTTTTGACTAAATTAAGTGAGCTGGGTCTTGGGTTAGATGTTCACTTTTTGAACAGTTAACCCCCAAGACCTGATATGTGATACTTAAACAAGCTAGATAGCCGGGTCTTGGGTTAGATGTTCCCTCTTTGAACAGCTAACCCCCAAGACCTGATAAATGAGACTTGAGTGCCAAATCAATCCGGGTCTTGAGGCTAAACCCCAAGACCTGGTTCAGATAAATATAAAAACTAAGTACAGAACAAAAAGGTAGTTGCAAATACACAAATTTCTGTTCAACCTTCACTTTATTGATAGAAAAGGTTAGGTCAGAAAGCCGCCTCATTAAAAACCTTCCAGTCCCCTTAGGTACCCTAGTAAGGAAAAGAGCGCGTCTGAAACCTGTTGCATGTTACATCGTGTATTACATATCATGACCCGGCCTATTGCTAGGTATAGTAAGGGCGCAAGTGGGCAATGTTCCATGGCTGCTCACGCTCTTGCATCGAGAACGTGGATCTTGTAGTATCATTCACTGTTTCTGACTTTTCTCTTGCATCCACCAAGTAATATGAGCCATTGTGTAAGTTTTTGCTCACAATGAAAGGTCCTTCCCATGGGGGAGATAACTTGTGCATCCCATCTCTATTTTGTGTCCATCGCAGCACTAGATCACCCTCTTAGAAAGTGTGAGTTCTGACCCGGCGTGCATGGTATCGCCTCAGATCTTGCTGATAAATTGCCGACCTTTCTAGTGCTTTCTCCCGATGCTCTTCGAACAGGTCCAGTGAATCCTGCCAGCTCTGCTCATTTTCTGTCTCAACATAAGCCGCCACGCGCGGCGAGTCATGGATAATATCACTTGGCAACACTGCTTCTGCCCCATAAACCATGAAGAAAGGAGTCAAATTGGTGGATCTGTTGGGTGTTGTGTTGATGCCCCAAACTACAGATGGTAACTCCTATACCCAAGCTCCAGCAGCTCTGATGCACGGGACCCGGAGTCGTGGCTTTAAACCTTTGAGTACCTCTTGATTTGATCTCCCAACTTGCCCATTGGCTTGAGGGTGAGACACAGAAGCTACATCCAATCTTATGCCGTTTCTTCCACAAAACTTCTGCATCTCTCCAAGTGACATATTGGTTCCATTATCTGTGATAATACTATCTGGATACCCAAATCTATGGATGATTCTCTTTAAGAACACAACTGTTGTAATTGCCTTGCAATTTGTGACTGGCATCACCTCAACCCACTTGGTAAATTTATCAACTGCCACTAAAAGATGGGTCTTCTTGCAAGGAGACATTTGAAAGGGTCCAACCATGTCCATCCCCAAACTGCAAACGACCAAGTCAAAGGAATAGTTCGCAACTCCTGAGCCAGCACATGAATATGTTGTGCATATCTCTGACACCCATCACATCTCCTCACCAAACGCTCTGCATCTTCATTTGTTGTGAGCCAGAAAAAGCCGTGTCTGAATGCCTTTGCTACCAGTGATCTTGTGGAGGCATGATGTCCACAATCTCCCTCATGTATCTCCTTTTGAATTTGCCGGCCATCCTCTAGTGAAACACATCGCTGAAACACACCAGAGGTACTTCTCTTGTAGAGCTCATCATCGATGACCACGTAAGCTTTGGCCCGGCGCACAATTTGCCGGGCTATAATCTCTTGCTGGGGCAACTCCCCCCTCATAAGATAGGCAATGTACGGCTCTGTCCACTCAGGAATCTCATGTACTGCCGCTACTAACTAAGAATCCAGGTTACCCAGATACACATAATCTTCCTCATCTTTAGGTTTAACTGATGGAACTCGCAACTCATCTAGGAAGGTATTGGGTGGAACCAGCTCTCGTTTTGAGCCGAGTCTTGATAGAGCATCTTCAGCATCGTTTTTGCGCCGGTTTATGTGATCCACTTGATATCCAGAAAAGAACCCGGTAACTCTGTCTACCTCTCTTCTGTAAGCTGCCATCTTTGCATCTTTTCTGTCCCAAGTGTCAGAAACTTGTTGAGCTACAAGATCCGAGTCTCCAAAACACCTGATGTACTTGATCCCCATCTCTCTTGCAATTTTCAAACCATGTAACAGAGCCTCATACCCAGCCACGTTATTGGAGCAATCAAAGTGAATCTGTAAAACATAGCTCATCTTTTCTCCCTTTGGAGAAGTTAACACAACCCCGGATCCTGAACCTTGCTCCTGCTTGGACCCGTCAAAATGCATGACCCAAGACTGAATTTTTGGAACAAGCTGTGGTGCACTTAGCTATGTCCAATCATTGAGAAACTCCACCAAGGCTTGAGATTTGATAGCTGTTCTGGGCTCATAGTTGATGTGATAATCTCCCATTTCAATGGCCCACTTGGCTACTCTCCCTGTAGCTTCAAAATTTCGTATGATATCTGCAAGTGGGATCGAGCTCACCACCGTAATGGGATGCTCTTGAAAATATGGCTTCAATTTTCTGCTTGCCATGAACACACCAAACACCAGCTTCTGCCAATGAGGATACCTCTGCTTTGTTCCTGACAAGACCTCGCTGACGTAATAGACCGGCCTTTGCACCGAGTGTTCCTTGCCTTCCTCTTTGCGTTCAACTACAACCACATCACTCACTGCTTGAGGCCCAGCAGCAACATACAGTAACATGGGTTCCTTGGGACCCGGCGCCGCAAGAATTGGCGCTTTGGACAACCGCACCTTCAAAGCTTCAAACGCATCATCTGCCTCTTGATCCCACACAAAGTTGTCTGTTTTCTTCAAAAGCTTGTATAATGGTATTGCTTTCTCCCCAAGCCGGGCTATAACCCAGCTCAAGGCTGCCACACAGCCTGTGAGTTTCTGAACATCTTTCAGCTCCTTTGGTTTCTCCAAACACTGAATAGCCCGGATTTTGTCCGGGTTTGCTTCAATTCCACGCTCAGACACAATGAAACCCAACAACTTTCCAGCTGGTACACCAAACACACACTTGGTTGGATTAAGCATCATCTTGTATTTTCGCAGGTTCGTGAATGTTTCCCTGAGTTCATTGATAAATGACCCGGCTTTCTCTGACTTGATCACCACATCATCAACATAATCATGGACGTTGCGCCCAATCTGATCTGCAAAACAATTCTGGATGCACCTTTGATAAGTGGCACCCGCATTTTTCTGTCCAAAGGTCATGGTCTTGTAACAAAAAGCACCAAAGGGTGTAATGAACGAGGTCTTCTCCCAATCTTCTCTATTCAACTTGATCTGATGATATCCTGAGTAAGCATCCAGAAAACACAGAAGCTCACTTCCTGCCACTGCATCAACAATTTGATCGATACGCGACAAAGTAAACGGGTCTTTTGGACAGAATCTGTTCAAACTGGTGAAATCTATGCACATCCTCCACTCATTGTTCTTCTTCAGCACTAGAACCGGGTTAGCCAACCACTCTGGGTGAAAAACTTCCATTATAAAGCCGGCTGCCAAAAGCCGGGCTATCTCTTCTCCAATGGCCTTTCTCCTATCAGCATTCATTTTTCTCATACCCTGCTTTACTGACCGGGCTTTAGGGTCAACATGTAATTTGTGCTCAGCGAGTTCGGACGGAATACCTGGCATGTCACTAGGTGTCCATGCAAAAATGTCCCGATTCTCACGGATGAACTTGATGAGCGCGCTTTCCTATTTATCAGTCAGGTTTGACCCTATGGAGAACTGCTTGGAAGAGTCCCCCTCCACGAAATCTATCATCTTTGTATCTTGGGCCGATTTGAACTTTGCCCTGTCATCTTCTGTGGTTGGCCTTTTCAGGACCGTATTATCTGTCGGGTCAAGGTTTGCCCTGTAACTTTTCAACTCCTCTTTGGCACATGCGTGCTCTTCCATGGCCGCATCTCCCTCGTCGCACTCAGCAGCTATCTGTCTGTTTCCATGCACAGTGATGATCACTTTAGGACCCGGTATTTTCATCTGCAGGTACACATAACAAGGCCGGGCCATAAATCTGGCATAGGCCGGCCTTCCCAGTAATGCATGATAAGGACTGTGAAAATCTACCACCTCAAAATCTAGCATCTCTGACCTGAAGTTCTCCCGAGACTCGCCAAAATCTACTTCCAACGTGATTTTTCCCAATGGAGTTGCTGACTTTCCTGGAACTATGTCGTGAAAAACCGTGGATGTCTTCTGTAACTGAGACTTTTTGAGACGCATGCATAAGAAAGTTTCCCAGTATAAGATGTTGATGCTACTTCCTCCATCCATCGGGACCTTTTTCAACTCATAACCCTCCACTTGAGGGGCCACGACCAACGCAAGCAAACCCGGGTGTTCCACATGATTCGGGTGATCTGCTCTACTCCAAGTGATTGTTTGCTCATACCACCTTAGGTACCTGGGTGCTCCCATTGACACCGCATTAACAGCTCTTTGAATTACTTTTCTCTCCCCTTTAGAAGTGTTTGACGTATAAACATGATATGAACCAGGCTGCTTAGGCTGAGTGTTGAACTCGCCCTGACCTTGAGAACTTGAGCCGGCTGGAGGGCCGGTTGGTGTTGCATTGGCTCCAGTGAGCGGAGCCGCGGCCGGGCTTGCGCCTGGGCCGGGTCCTCCACCCCTGTTAGCCGCTTGTAGTGCCCTCTGAACTTCATTATTCTTCCATCTATTAAGATCTGCACACTGAGCCAGCGAATGATTTGCCGGCTTACCGTTCCTGCTATGACTAGGACACGACATTCTGAACGCCTCTTCCGTACTCATGGGTCGTGGACCATTGAAACTGTTGTAACCTCCATTATTTCCTCTGTTATGATCATTATAACCTCCATTGTTTCCTCTATTGCCATCATTGTACCCTCCATCAGTTCTAGGTCTCTGAAACCCGGTATTTGTGTTCGCCACAAATTCTGAATTTCCCTCATTGTGACCTCTCTTATGCGAGTTGTTGTTGTTGCTGTTGTTGTTGTTGTTGTTGTTGTTATTCCTCCCAGTATTCGTTGTGCCTTTGCCCTTTTCCTCTTCAAGGTAATCTTGCGTTTTGTCTGTTGATGCGTGCTTATTACAGGCCTCTAATAACTCGGCCGTTGAGATGGGTTTAGCCATATGGCTCTCCTTTAGACGTCCCAGTTTCTGGACCAACGGTGTATATCTGCATGTCTTTTCCATCGTTGAAATCGCGTCCTTAGGCTCAATACCCGCTGATGCGTGCAGAATCTCCGTGACCCGGCCCTTTGAACACATCTATCAAGATCCTCCAGAGAAAATAAACGTTTGCAAGTGCCCAGGAAGTGCTTGATAAAGACTGCCTTCAACTCTTCCCAAGATTTAATGGATTTCTCAGGTAAGTTCTCAAACCATAGTTTTGATGCACCATCACTCATCATCAGATACATGTATTTGGCACACACATTTTCTGTCGCATTACGTATGCACATTGCCATCTCATAACTACTCAACCAACTGGCCGGGTCCATGCTTGGCTCATAATTGGTTACTTTGCTTGGTTCTTTAAACTTCTCTGGAAAAGGCTCAGATCTGATCGCTTCTGACAAACACTTAGGCCCGGCTAACCCGGAACCTCCAGCTTGAAGATTTGGACCCGGCGAACTTGCCGGCACTGCTGGTTGAACAACCTATTGCCTTGGAACTACTATAGGAGCTGGGACAACCGGGTGAACACTCGCGGCTCGTCCTGCTCTTGATCTGTTAATGATCTGCTATGCCACTGATACTGCAGGAGCCGGCTGATGTTGCTGGTTATTCTGTTGAGGCTGCTGAACATTATGTTGACCCGGCGCAATTGGCCCGGCCAGCGGTGCTGGGGTCTCACCGTGACGACTGTGAGTACGCTTACTATTGTATGGTGTTGAGTGCAACGCACTCTTATTCTTGGAATACTGACCTTGCTGCACCACGGCCGTGCATAACATATCGATGGCTCGCCGAGCCTCCAACTCCACGGGAGAGTTTCCCAACGGGATACGATCAAGTGCTAAAGTTGCAGCATAGACATTATCTGCCGGGTTAGAAAAATGACCCTCTGGCATGTGATACCTCGGTGCAGCTGCAAGATGACCTGGATTCCCCCCGGCTCCTCCGGCAGGCAAACCCGGCGACCTTCCAGTTGGACCAACAGCTGTTCCCGGATTTCTGTTCACCTCTACACTTGCTCTAACTACCGGTACTGCCTGAACCGCACCAATGGGTTGATCCACTGGGCTTCTAAACAGCACAATAGGTTGTATGATATTTTCTCCAGGAGCCAGCCAGCTCTGATGCCTCCTCTGATGCTGCATAGTCAAATCATTCTGGCGAGCCTATAACATCTCCTCGTTCAGCCTCAAGCGATTCTCTCTTTCCTCGATCTCTCTTGCTCTCGCTGCAACTTGTTGCTCATATGCTTCGGCGTTTCGCCGGGTCTGCTCCAAAGCTCTGCACGCGGTGTCCAACTCCATAGCCCGGGATGCCGCATTCTCCGGCGTGATAATTCTCGTAAGCGTCGTTCGGTCCAAAACCATGCCATTGTTGAACAAAGCCGGCGCTGGTGCCGAGTTAGGTGCGACTTCTCCCTGGTCCCGGTTATTGAGGAAACCAAAAGAATTTCCGAACTGTGCCCGGCCTTCACTTTCATCCGAGACTGATGCAATCTCACCATCCACCGGCCTCTGATTTAACTCGAGCACCGGGTTTGGTTGTTGTTGATCGTTGATATTCGGTGGGGGAGCAGCTCCTGACCCCCCAGCTCCCAAAGCGAGATCCAAATTCATCGATGGTGCTGTGTAAACCGCTACCCTGCGAATTGGACCCGGATAGGACTCCATCTCGAACTGATCGTCATCTTCCTCTTCTTCCGGGTCATAACCATACCTTCCATCGAGCAGGGCCAAGATTGATTCCGTGTCGTCCTCGCTGCTTGGTGCGTCACTCGGGATCCGTGCCGGGTTTACCGACTGTTCCACGTGTCTGACCACCAGATCCTCATGATCAGCTGTTCCTATGGACTCTTCCCCATCTGATTGGATTAGGGTAGCAGCTCTTGACACAGAATCATACTCCTGATTACTAGCAGACCCGGTAACAAGTATCATACCAACGAAAACATTAATCTTGCCAATTGGAATAACTTCACCTGATTCGAGCATATCTGACTCCGGCCCCTAGCCCGAGTCATCGACGATTGGTTCTCCTTCCATGTTGATTATGATCCGACCAATTACCAGGTTCTTCATACCTTCCAGCGCAGTTCCTTGATGATGACACTCTTGGCCGCAGGCCCCACGGTGGGCGCCAAATGTCGTGGGGTTGTCACGACATATGTTACAATAGGGTAACTTTGAGTTGAGGGCCAGGCGATACTGGTGTCAGAGAGATTGTTTTGCGTGGATGGGACAAAGGGTTTCCCCTGGTTCGGCCTCTCCATTGGAGATAAAGACCTACTTCCAGCTACTCTATTATTGATCTCGATCTCGATAACCCGGCTACGACAACAGAGCCGGATCTCGATTAGGGTTACAATGGTTTCTCTCTCGTGGACTTGTTGATGCATGTAAAATGCATACATGAACTTTGCACTATATCACTCATATTCCAATCATATTTGCATCATATAAGGGTTATACCACTGTTATTTAATGATTTTAGAAAATAAAATAATTGTTTCCTATTTTTATGGAATTAACCCTGCGCAGGCAGAAAACCCTATTTCTTTCCTTTTATGTTTCAGGGACCTAAACGATGTCATAAAAATCTGGAAAAATACAGGCGTCATTATTTTAGAAGGAGGAAGACGTAGGAGCGAAGGAATCAAGCAAACGGAGGCCAGAGGGCCAAAAGGGGGTCGCCCACGCGGCCACTGTACCTGGCCACGTGGGGCCCACCAACTTGGCCCTCGAGGCTCCACAGTCGTCGATCTTTGCTCCACCGCCTTCGTCTTGACCTAAAAACGCCTATAAAAGAAGTCCCACGGCGTTCTCGAAAACAAGTGCCGCCATATCACAGAAACACGAAAACGGAGATCTGGAGCTGCAGATTGGAGGGGGAAAACTCCGGCGGGGCGCTGCCGGGGTGGTCTCCACCTTCTCCAACGACTTCTCCACCGTCTCCATGATGAAGGGGGAGTAGTCCACCCTCTGGACTATGGGTTTGTGGTGGTAACTTATGTATCTCTCCTCTCTTTGAGCTTCACTAATTAGTATCGTATGAGCTGCTGAACATGATTACGGTCATCTATGTAATTCTTATGGTGGATACTGTGGTATGAGATGATTTGTTATGCATTTACTATTGTGTTGGAACTTTTATGACTTGTCATACTTTGATAGAATATTGTTCTTTAAGAAGTATGATGTATGTGGGTACGGGATGGCCGATGTGACACGGCATAGGTATTGAGTGACACAGTACCGCCCAACATCCTTTATCTGGGGGTAAAAAGGAAGAGTATGATGTGGGAGTGACAGCAACCACGCTAGCCTTACGAGGGTGACCTAGCAACACAAATGAGTACTTCTTTCAACTATGTGTTTTAGGACATATAGCCATTATAAAAGCTACCATTAAAACATGACAATTGTGTGTACTTTATCTATAACATGATAATCACCGTAGATGAGGAGAGAGGATTAAGTGAACCCATGAACCCATGTCCATTGTTCCTATAAGAGAAAACCTTTGTCTTGTCCTCTTGCATTGAAGAGGATTGGGACACTTTTACATTCTTGTTTTGTTGCATTAAACTTTCATCCATTAAATCAACCACCTTGTTCTTTAAACTTGTTTAGTGCATAATCAACTAAAACTTGTGACACTTTAGTTGTAGGGAATAGATAACTTTTCCTTCTTGCTCCGCGGATCGATACCTTACTTCCACATTGAGAGGTGCTATAGTGATCCCCTGCTCTTGGGGGTAATCAAGTACTTTTCTGGCGCCGTTGCCGGGGAGCGTAGCGCTTAAGTTTCTATTCTTGTGTGCACTAGACTAAGCTTGGGGAGGTTTCTTTAAACTTGTTTTATATCTTGCAATCATCTAAGCTTGGGGAGGTTTATGGCTTTTATGAATCGTGCATCGCTGCATCTTGCTTTATATGAAAGTGCTTATGCCACTACTGCTAAAGTGGTTGAAACTACTGTGTCTGAGGTACCTAAAGTGGGATTTAAAGTTCCCATTGGCCATGTTAAAAGAGTTATGAACAAACCATTTACAGGGGATGGAACTAAGTCTGCATGTGAACACATAGAAACAATTGATGAAATATGTGGTTTATTTAGGCTTCCTGGTATTTCTGATGATCAAATAAAAAGGAAGCTATTATATTTGTCTTTATCTGGTAATGCTCGTGATTGGTACATGTCTTTGGATGAAGAAGTGAAAACTGATTGGAGTATTTTGAGGGAGGTTTTTCTTAAATATTTTACTCCCCAAGAAAGTACTAATATTTTGCAGGAAGAATGTGAAGAAGAGGATAAAAACCTAAGCTTGGGGATGCCCATGCAATCTCAAGAAGATGCTGAAAAAGATGAACAACTGGAGAATGAAGAGTTGGATCCCCCAACTTCACCATCAACATGTGATAGTAACACTCAAACTCAAAAACCTTTTGTTAGTAAACTTATTGATAATAATGAGGAGTGTTGCTTAAATATGTTATATGATAATGCTTTAGATGATGGTCCTATGCTTATTGATAATCCTCCATGTTTAGAACTTGTTACTACTTTATGTGAGGATAAAAATGATATACTTGCTGTTTGTGAAAATACTCTTACTAATAAGAGTCCTACTTTGTTCCTGAATTCTCCTAATAACACCATAGAGGAGAAATTTGCTTATGTTGAGAAATACTTATGTGGTTTGCAATTATCTTTAGTTCCAAATCTTTGTTGCAACCATGATATTAAACTTGATATTGATCTTATAACTATTTTGAAAGAGGGAAGCATGCTAATGAATTCCAAAATAAATTTAATGATCCTCTTTATTTGCCTAAATTATCTAAGTGAATGATTCCTGTGGTTATATGGTTGAATTTGCTTCTACTACTTGCAACTATTATGAAAAGGAGGTGATAAGAACCCTCTATATGCTACTAATAATTATGGGCTGCAAGTAACTACTGTTAATATGCATTGGAAAACTTCTATTTATTATGATTCATTCATATACATAATGCCAATGCATAGAAAGAAAGTTAGGCTTCGCTGTTATTACTTTTGTGTTTTGTCTTCTCTCTACTAGGTTTCAACTTGATTATTATTTTCATTGGCTTGAGAGCACAATGGGATCCTGGTATTATGCATGAAACACTTCTCAAAGATCAAGAAGGACAACCACTCAAGCTTGGGGATGCCAAGCCACCTCACTCCAACCTTCTTGATAACAAGTAAGTAAGCCTAGCTATATGGCTATAAAGAAAGCGCTTTGCGGGAGGCAACCCGGTTATTTTTATGTGTGATTTTTTTGTGTCCTCTTGCTGTATCAAGAGAGTTTGTTTTTAGTTTAGTTTCTGGAGTTTTTAATAAAGTGCCAAGTTTTACCCATTTTGGTCTTGAAAAGTTGCTTATAGCGTTCGGAGATTTTATTCCTGCACGAATCTGTGCACGGTATGATTTTTAATTCTTATTCTGTAACTCCGAATGAGCTCATATTTGAACTGTAGTTGCAACTTTTCATCCTCTGTATGCATGAATTTTTGCAGAATTTTTGGCAAAGTTTGGTAGGGTAGAAAAATACGTTTTGCTGCTGCTGTTTTTCTGGACAGATTCTGTCCCATTTTGTTTTATGCATGTTTTGAACTTTTATCTTGAATCTTTTTGATTCAAATGAGTTTATGAGTAGGCATACAACATAATATACTTTCTGGACATTCATATGATGTTTTGTTTAAGGATTATATGCAGCAAGAAACCTATTTGTTTATCACTACTAATGCACCCCACAGAAAAGAAAATGGGAGAAACGGTGTTTTGAAGTTTTTTCACAGGGATTGGAGGAGATGCACCAAGAGTTATCCAAGGATGGTGAAGACCATAAGCTTGGGGATGTGAAGACAACCCCACTGGACCTACACACTCTCGGTTTGCACACGTCTAACTTCTGTTTTTCGATCGAAACACTTTATCGCATAAACTTGGAGCGTCTTTTTTTTTTTTTTTGTGAGACCACCACATTATCATTTATATGAGAAAGAGCTACTGGAAATATGGGTTGAAATATGTTGGATGCTTTTATCATATTGGGAAAAGGGATGTTTGAGTTGATTTTTAATGATACATATAGTTGCATGATTCATGAGCTTGTTTATGAGTAATAATTTGCAAATGCTTTATCAAGAGCTATCACTTATTCATGTTTTGATGCTGAATGTTATTTTACTTAGTTTAACATGGATTAGTTAGTTCTATGGACACTCATGCATGCATCTAGATGGTCAACTTTCTCCCTCTTGCTAGCCCAAACATTCCAACAAGCAAAAACTTGTTTCCAACACCTTCAACCAAAGTTATTCCAGTGAGTCCACCATATCTACCTAATGGCTTTATGCTATTCCGAGTATGTATATCATGATATTTGTGTTATCTATACCTCTGAATGAAAATGTTTATGTTATTGATTGTTATGGGAAAAGTTGGTTATATAGCTCTCACGAACTTGATGCACAACTTTATTTTTATTGCATAAATAAAACATGACCCATTGTGATTAATAATATGATGCTAGTGGCTTGATAAATGTCCGAGGTTGGGAGTTAGCCCATATGTGCTGTCACATGCAAAGCTTTCAACATGCTCCTTCATCTCATTTAGTTGATATCATGTACTTTTGTTTATGGATGCCTATCATGGTGAAATAAGGTGGAAATGAAGTAGTTTAAATGAGTTTGTATAAATGGTTAGAGAGACGCCTGGGCCGCTAATCTAAGCCATGCATCATTCATGGTGGAAATTTACTTACATGCTATGGTGAACCGTCTGTGATGCACCTTATAATAAAAAGCTATTCCAATGGTAAATAAAAAGGGTGTTGAGGTTGTTCATCTTGTTTGTTTGTCTTGTCATTTTGATATGGGCTTGTTCCATATCCTGGGACAAGAGGTACCCCAGTTGACGCTCTTGATGATACTATTATTACTTACAATGATATATAACTTGAACTTGCTTTGTTTCCTAAGTTGAGTAATCATGGTGTAGGTACTTGTATTCAAGGGGCATGAGACACCTAACCTTTACTTTATCAAGCACACTACTCATATTTGCTTTCACATTAAACTTTAATCATTCAAGATGCTATGATAGGGGTAATGAGAGCTTGACACCAAGAATTCCACATTGCAATCATTAACTTAAGTAGAAGAGTTTGGAAGTTAGATGAAACTTATGCATGCTTTACCTCTACTCACATATACATCTTTCCAAAGTGTCCACCTTTTATATTCAGATTTTCATCTACACTCTATGACCAATGTAGGATGTTCTTACTTATCATTATGCATACATGTGGTCCATATTACTATCTTCTATGTTACACTTTGTGAACTATCATTGAACATCCTTGCTTGAATACTTGATATCACTTCATAAACTATTTTGCATATTGCTACTCCTTTGAAGAATGAATCATTTGACTCTATGTAGCAGTAGCAATCATCTTTGATATTCATTGTTAGTGCTATATTGCAAAGCCCATGTTAGTTTTATCACCTTCATACTCGAGGACGAGTATTGGTTAAGCTTGGGGATGTTGATGCATGTAAAATGCATACATGAACTTTGCACTATATCACTCATATTCCAATCATATTTGCATCATATAAGGGTTATACCACTGTTATTTAATGATTTTAGGAAATAAAATAATTGTTTCCTATTTTTATGGAATTAACCCTGCGCAGGCAGAAAACCCTATTTCTTTCCTTTTAAGTTTCAGGGATCTAAACGACGTCATAAAAATCTGGAAAAATACAGGCGTCATTATTTTGGAAGAAGGAAGACGTAGGAGCGAAGGAATCAAGCAAATGAAGGCCGGAGGGCCAAAAGGGGTGGCCCACGTGGGGCCCACCAACTTGGCCCTCAAGGCTCCGCAGTCGTCGATCTTTGCTCCACCGCCTTCGTCTTGACCTAAAAACGCGGGAGAATTGGATCCATACCATTAAAAGATCCGTTCTTTAGAATAATACCATCGAAAGTTTACTAGTTAGAAAAATACCATCCAAAGTCTGCTCCGTTATTGCCTTCTACCACCACCGTGAAATCGTCGCTAACTTTGAACAAATCGATCGATCGAACTGAAACAGAACTAGCGCACCGCGCACGCACGGGTCAAAAATAAAAAGGAAATACGCACGCACGAGCCAGCCCACCCAGTCCAGGCGGAACGGAAGCGACCCGGCGGTGCGCATCCCCGGCGGCGTACCTTCCGCCAGAGCACCTCCCTAGAAGCGACAGCGAGGTAAGAGACGCGACTGCTCACGGCGAAGTGCTTGGTCGAGTCTCCCGTGCTCGGAGAAGATCCATGGCGCCGGAATCTGAAGATCCTCCCCGACGGCCGAGGAGGACGTCGAGGAAGTAGGCATTGGCCGCAGGCGTCCTCGCCCCAATTCCTTCGGCGAACTTTACGCAGATGAACCCCCTGTTCCATTTCCAGTGCTAGGGGACCCTGGCGACGAACACGTCGACAACTTTTCGAGCTCCAGCAGCGCCGGATCATCTCCACGCGACAGCTTTTCGAGCTCCAGCAGCTCATGATCACGGTGATAGCTTTTCGAGCTCTAGCAGATCCTGAACACGGCCGCAACACATCTCCACGCCGGCGTACGCAGCTTGGCGTCCGGGCCCGTGGCGCCGGCCCACGCAGACTTGGCGACGGTGAGGTCCTTGGCTCGTGTGTGCGTTCATTGTGTTTCAGTTCGATGGATGGATTCGTTCAGAATTAACTAGGAGTTCATGGTAGTGGTAGAAGGAAATAACGGAGCAGACTTTGGGTGGCATTTTTCTAACTGATAAACTTTCGGTGGTATTTTTCTAAAGACTGGATCTTTTAATGGTATGGATCTAATTCTCCCTAAAAACGCCTATAAAAGAAGTCCCACGGCGTTCTCGAAAACAAGTGCCGCCATATCACAGAAACACGAAAACGGAGATCTGGAGCTGCAGATTGGAGGGGGAAAACTCCGGCGGGGCGCTGCCGGGGTGGTCTCCACCTTCTCCAATGACTTCTCCACCATCTCCATGATGAAGGGGGAGTAGTCCACCCTCTGGACTATGGGTTTGTGGTGGTAACTTATGTATCTCTCCTCTCTTTGAGCTTCACTAATTAGTACCGTATGAGCTGCTGAGCATGATTACGGTCATCTATGTAATTCTTATGGTGGATACTGTGCTATGAGATGATTTGTTATGCATTACTGTTGTGTTGGAACTTTTATGACTTGTCATACTTTGATAGAATATTGTTCTTTAAGAAGTATGATGTATGTGGGTACGGGATGGCCGATGTGACACGGCATAGGTATTGAGTGACACAGTACCGCCCAACATCCTTTATCTGGGGGTAAAAAGGAAGAGTATGATGTGGGAGTGACAGCAACCACGCTAGCCTTACGAGGGTGACCTAGCAACACAAATGAGTACTTCTTTCAACTATGTGTTTTAGGACATATAGCCGTTATAAAAGCTACCATTAAAACATGACAATTGTGTGTATTTTATCTATAACATGATAATCACCGTAGATGATGGAGAGAGGATTAAGTGAACCCATGAACCCATGTCCATCGTTCCTATAAGAGAAAACCTTTGTCTTGTCCTCTTGCATTAAAGAGGATTGGGACACTTTTACATTCTTGTTTTGTTGCATTAAAAACTTCCATCCATTAAATCAACCATCTTGTTCTTTAAACTTGTTTAGTGCATAATCAACTAAAACTTGTGACACTTTAGTTGTAGGGAATAGATAACTTTTCCTTCTTGCTCCTGCGGATCGATACCTTACTTCCACATTGAGAGGTGATATAGTGATCCCCTGCTCTTGGGGGTAATCACTTGTGCAATATGAAAAGCCTCCTCTAAACTATGACCCAGGAGCCCCTTATATAGATGTTCGGGTCTCCTGGTATCTTACATGGTAAGGTCGGGCTATACCCGTACTCGGAGTTCTAATCTATCTCCACCTCTTCATGATCTCCAAGTCTTGGACTCCATGACGTGCACCACCTCCGGGTCTTCTAGTTCTTTCCTTCCTTAAGCCGGGTTACCGCCAAATGCACCGGCCCATAGTTTAGTCTAGCCCATGACTGAGAAAGCAGGCCAAACCCGGCCTCCTGCCTGGCGGGTCTTCTTTCTCCTCTATGGGTACACCGGGTTATCTTTCCCCCAACAATTTGTTTTGCGGAGTTTCTTCCCCGCGGTTTCTCTCTCCCTCTGCACGACTTTGTGCGTGGGTTGCTGTACGCCTATGGGGTACAGATTCATGATTTCACCCCCAACAACATTTTGCACATTGTCTGCTTCATGGTTTTGTGCGAGTGCTTCTTGGGGGTATGCCCAAGTTGGGCACTCTGGAAATCCATCTTCCAGGTGCGCCATAACTGCAGAGGTGGACGCCCATGCCCTATCGGTGGGTTTGGGGTCCAGGTGCGGAACGACTCCCACTACTTCAACCTGAAGGCAGTCGATTCTGCACAAGGCTGGAGGAGAAAGTGGTTCTATGTCAGCGTCGACCAGGATGTGCTCCCAGCGTTTTCGATTGGGAAGCCTTTGCTGAAGACGAATGCTTGGGACCACGCTCTCTCGACTGAGGAGAAAGAGGAGGTCGTGCCTCTTTTGAAGAGAGTTGGTGAATTACTTGGCACCCTTACCGGTGTCCAATTAATTAGCACATTTGTGAAGCTTCGAGTGTGGCCCCTTCGTCTCCGAGTCAATCCCATGTGGCGATACGAAGGTCCACTCGATACCAGCAAGATGAGCGTTGTGGAGTTGTCGCCTAACGAGCTGGATTCTCATGTGAAGGGAATCACCAGCATCAAGGCCGACGAAACAATCAACTTCGACTTTCGACACGCTCCATATGGCCTAGACAAGGCTCTACCCGAGGTAACTGTGAAATTTCTTTTAGTAATCTCACTTTTTGACTCATTTTTTGTTTGCAACTTCATTTATGACTGAGATGCTCTTTTTTTACATGCGCAGGGTCACTCGACTGCTTCCACTCCGCCTCCCTTACCCGAGGCAGGACCCACTTCGGAGGTGGAATTGAGGAAGAGGCCAAGCTGCCCTTGTCTGAAATTCCTTTCGCCCATACCCCACCCATTGGTGTTGTTGAGGAGGCGGGGAAAGAGGAAGAAGAAGAAGTAGATCAAGTTATGGAGGACGTCGTGCCCGCGACTGAGCCCGAGGCGAGCACTCGCCCTATCAAGCGCCGATGTATGATTCCTTCTGAATCTTCAAGCAGTGAGTCTAGGGATGATGAGCTACGGGACGACGGCAACTCGGGTACATCCCCTCCTGCCCGGACTTCCCCCCTGATAGTTCCTCCTTTGGCTTCCTGCCCTCCTGCAGCATCGAGCAGGCCTACCCGCTTTGGGTGTTACCCTTGGTGACGAACCCGACTCAGACGAGGACGAGCTCGAGTACGTTTCCTACTTTGGTTGCTTTTCCGCCTGCATTTTTATGATGTTTGTTTTATGTTGTTGCTGATTGTTGCGCAGAGCCATAGGTGGACACCTGTCTCCTCGCCCAACCGTAGATGTCTCGACTGTGGTTCCGCCAAAGACCACTCCGGAAGTTGCCAAGACCACCGCTGAAGTGGCGACTTCTGATGTGATTAAGGCGAAGACTGCTGCGCCTCCAGCTGCAGAGGCATCCACTTTGAAGCCCACATCCTGGACCGAGCACGTAAGCTTTCTTTGCTGCACATCGCACTCGAATTCTTTTGCTAGTAGTAAGTGCGATTGTATGTATTTTGTAGCCAATCTTCACCAACATGGCCACTGGGGCCAAGCTTACGTCCAGATGGAGCAAGAAAGGGACTCTCTCCGCTCCAGCTCAACTCAACTTGCCAGTAAGTCTTGCTAATTTTGTGACGAAGTACAGTTTGCTTTGGGTTTTTATTACAGTTGAGTTGCTTATGCTTTGCGCAGGTGACAACAAGTCAGCTGAAAAGCGAGTGGAGAACTTGGGGAAGCAGGTGAAGGACCTGGAAGCGCAGCTTACCGCCCAGCGAGCTAGCTCGAAGAAGGCACTTGAATATGCTCAAGGTGCAGCTGCGCTTCATGAGAAGGAATATGATGAGCGCTTATTGATCCTTGCTCGAGTTGCTGGAGGTTAGTGGAAGTTTCTGTCGAATATCTTCTCTTCAATCTCGAGTGCTTGTTGTTGACATGTTGTTTCTGAATTTTTGAAGGGATTGTTGACGTATCAACTCCGACAGATACAGCGAATGACCATTTATCACTCGACCAAGCTGTTTCGGAGCTGGAGTCTGCGATTGCGAAGGCAAAGGGCACTCTGGCCAGCATGACGAGCACGCTTGGCGCCGTCCACACGGAAGTACTCCTAGCCGATGCGGTTCCTGCGACTGCTCAAGGTTATGCTGACGCCCTTGTTCCTGGCTCTTCAACCATGGCGAAGTTTGCTCGCGAGCTTACGGTACGCGACTCAGAGTATACTCGCAAGCTTCTCCTAGGGCATGGCGTAGTGGCCGAGTATGAATCTGACATGACTGACTTCCCCAAAAAGCCCGACGGGAAGCCAGTTTCTTTCAAGGGTGTCATTGACACAACGGTGCGACTGGCCGAGGCCTGCATAGCTACCATGGAACGTAGATCCGCCGCGATCACTGCTCAGTCGCAGTCGCGTAGGACTAGGTCCGAGTCTGTGTCACGTGTTTAGGGCATATTCCCATTTTATGTCTTGTAATATAACTTGCACGAGTCATGTGCCCTTTTGCTACTCTGATGAATGAATGCCATCTATATATGCTTAATTTGAACCTCTGTATTTGAGTCACTTTCCTTTGTAGATTCTTCTAAATTTTTGTGCTTATGCTTTGAACAGCCACCAGTACGTCAGCCATCCAAGCTCGCACAACCTCGTACTGACACTCGAACGCCCGCGCAAGTGGCTAATGATATAAAAGTGTTGGCTTTTGCGAAGAAACGGGTGGCCAAACTGGAGCAAGAATTAAAGAATACCCAAACTGAGTTGAGAATACTCAAGGGGATGCCAGCTTATGCCACCCAGCGAGAGGATTATGTGCTTGGCGAAGTAGAAATTGTGAACCGACAACTTGATGGTGAGGATCATTCTCTTGCTTTATGCTTAAGTTGCGGCACACCTTTTTTGCTTACTCGACTTTCATCCTGCAGTTTTTGTTCGTAACTTCAAAGAAGAAGAAGAGCGTGTCAAGCAACATTTGGACAGTGCGACTGAAGATTCAACATCTGGTCGACAACATTTTTTGTTGGACAGGTATCGCGCCTGCAAGCTTGCCACTCTGAAGGATCGAGTGTTTCGTGGCGCCATCCTCCTCGAGCGGTTCAGGGTAGCGTTCATGCACATCAACCATTACTTGTTTCCTACTGGGCCGTAGCCACTGGGGATTCATGCGCTGGTCAACCTTTTTCAATATGCAGACTCCATTCGAGAAGCGATAACTCGAAGAATTATGCTTGGGGCAAATGCTGCCACGGCCTACATTCGTAGCCAGCGGCCTATTTTGCAGCTTCCTTCTCCTGTGATTGGCTCGCAGTTGGATGAATTAGATTTGGACGCGACTATAGCTGCGGCAAATACGCTGGTGGAGCGTTTTTACGATCAACTCCTTGGCTCTAACCTTCCTATTAAAGATGAGCCAATGTAAATTTTATACTTTGTATAGTAGAATATACGCAAATCCGCAGCCCCAGAGCCTGTCGAGTGGGATGTGTGAAACAATGTATTGTTTAACTTATGTAATTATCCCGCCCCTGAGCCTGTCGAGTGGGGTGTGTGCCGAGATATATTGCTAACTTATGTAATTGCCTAGCCCCTGAGCCTGTCGAGTGGGGTGTGTGAGGTTAATTTAATATGGTTTTGCTTTGCTTCCGTGTATCCAACTACTGACTGGAAATATGAGTTTTATGAAAAGTTTGTTTTGATACCCAGCCCTTAGTACTTGGGCGCGGCTGAGTTTGTGTTTACATACTTATGACCCATTCCCCGAGTAATCGGATGGGGTGCTTATTTGTTATGTTTTTCTGAGAGAGAGTTTATGATCCAGCCCCGAGACTTCGGGTGTGGAGAAAGAAGAAAATATACATTTTTCTTTATTCCAACTATTGGTCAGCAAGCCGCCTCATTAAAAAACCTTCCAATCCCTTAGGTACCCTCGTAAGGGAAAGAGTGCGTCTGAAACCTGCTGGCCTTTTGACATTATGGTCTATTACATTGACGAGTGAGGAGTCTAAGCATAGAAACGGCGCAAGTGCGCCACATTCCATGGGTTATTTGAAAGCTCTCCTGTCTTCGCATCCTTCAATCGATAAGCTCCGCCCTCGATGACCTCCGTGATGATGAAGGGTCCTTCCCATGGAGAAGTGAGCTTGTGCACCTTCTTCTGCTTCAGTCGAAGTACCAAATCTCCTACCATGAATGACCTTGTGCGCAGTCGACGACTGTGATAGTTGCGGAGGTCTTGATGGTAAACGGCTGTACAAGCGAGTGCCGTGTTGCGTGCTTCTTTCAAGCAGGTTGACTGAGTCTTCGAGCAACTCGTTTGCGTTGTCTTCATCGTATACTTCGACTCAGGGTGCGCTGAACTTTACTTCTGGTGGCAGTACTGCCTCTGCGCCGTAGACCACGAAAAATGGTGTGAATTGTGTCGAGGCATTTGGAATTGCACGTAAACTCCATAGTACCGCGGGGAGCTCATCAACACAGGCACCTGCAGCCCGTTTGAGTGGTACCAACAATCTTTTCTTGATGCATGTGCACATGAGCCCGTTGGCCTTTTCGACTTGTCCATTGGACTGTGGGTGCGCCACTGAAGCATAATTGAGTGTGATATCCATCTCTTTGCAGAAGGAACGAAACTCTTCGGCTGTGAAGTTTGTGCCATTGTCAGTGATGATACTGTTCGGGACGCCAAAGCGATACACAATGGATCTTATGAAATTGACTACTATAGCGGCAGTCGAGCTTGTGATGAAAACTGCTTCGATCCACTTCGTGAACTTATCGACTGCCACCAGTAGATGAGTATGCCCTCCAGGCGAGGATTTTTTGAGTGGCCCGGCCATATCAAGCCCCCATTGGGCGAAAGGCCATGCCAATGGTATGGTTTTTAACGCCGATGCGGGTGCATGAGGTTTGGTGGCGAATTTCTGACACCCGATGCACCTTTTGACTATGTCTTCCATGTCTTTGAGTGCTGTAGGCCAGTAAAACCCTGCTCTGAAGGCTTTGGCTACGAGTGATCGACTGCCGGCATGGTGCCCACAAGTACCTGCATGGACATCGCGAAGTATTGCTTTGCCATCCTCGAATTCTATGCATCTCTGAAACATACATGAGACGTTGCGATTGTATAATTCACCGTTGATTCTGCTGTATGCTTTGGATCGTCGAGTAGCCCGTCGGGCGTCTGTTGCGTCTTCTGGTAGCTCGTTGCGGAGCATGTATGCCAAGAAGGGTTGAGTCCATGTTGGTATTACCTGATCACAATGACATAGAAGTACTTCGACTGGTGGATCCTCTGTACTAGCTGCTTTGCCCTTGGATGTGGCCGTCGAAGTGGGCGAGGGTCGTTGCTCTTTGATAGACCTATGCTCGATGCGCTCCAAGAAGACACCTGCTGGAATTTGTGCTTTTGTGGAGCCGATGTTGGCTAACCTGTCTGCTTCTTCGTTACTTTCTCGCCCAATATGTCGTAGCTCGCATCCATCGAATCCGCCCTCCAATGTGTTGTAGAGGTCTCGATATGCGATCATGTTGTCGGCTATGGCATCACAAGCTTTCATCGTTTGCTGCACGACCAAGTTAGAGTCACCGTATATCATCAGTCGAGTGCATCCTAACGCCTTGGCCATTCGCATGCCATGGATCAGGCCTTCGTACTCTGCTTCATTATTGGACGGGAACTCGAAGTCCATCTGCAGGACGTAGCAGAGTTTGTATCCTTTAGGTGATATGAGTACGACTCCTGCTCCTGCACCCTCATTTTTCTTGGACCCATCGAAGTACATGGTCCAGGAGTTAGTGATGTCTACGCACGCTTCTATTCTTGTAGACAGTGTTGGGCCTCCAAGCGCAGAGGTTTGTAGAACAGCAGCAAGTTTCCCTTAAGTGAATCACCCAAGGTTTATCGAACTCGGGGAGGTAGAGGTCAAAGATATCCCTCTCAAGCAACCCTGCAATTAAAATACAAGAAGTCTCTTGTGTCCCCAACACACCCAATACACTTGTCAGGTGTATAGGTGCACTAGTTCGGCGAAGAGATAGTGAAATACAAGTAATATGGATGATTATAAGTGGTAATTGCAATCTGAAATAAAAATAGCAGGAAGCAAACATGTAGCAAAACTTGTTGTAAACGGTGTTTCAATACTTAGAAACAAGGCCTAGGGATCATACTTTCACTAGTGGACACTCTCAACAATGACCTCATAATTGAATAAAGAAATGCTACTCTCAAACACTCTCTTGTTTTATAACGAACACCATTCATTGCGTAGGGCTATAAAAGCACACCTCAAAGTCTGAGTAAACAAATGCCACAACGTCATAAAGGAGTCACACACGATGCGCACACCGTCACCTTCACACCGTGGAGAGTGACTCTGGAGTTCATATTAAAGTAACCTCTAGAGTGGCATCATAGATAAAGAGTAACATCTACTTATTCAACTAGATTACAAAGCTCATGATCACATAAAGATCACACCATGGGAGAGAGAGATAAACCACATAGCTACCGGTAGAGCCCTCAGCCTCGAGGGAGAACTACTCCCTCCTCATCATGGGAGGCAGCAACGCGATGAAGATGGCGGTGGAGTCGATGGAGATGGCTCCGGGGGCAATTCCCCGTCCCGACAAGGTGCCGAAACAGAGACTTCTGTCCCTCGAATTAGGGTTTTGGTGGCGGCGGAGCTACGGAACTCTTCTGGAGAAATCGTCGATTCTTTTAGGGTTTTCGGGGCAGGAGGATTATATAGGCGAAAGGGCGGCGCGAGGGGGTGGACGAGTCGTCCTCACCAAGTCACGGTGCCGCCCCCCTACTGACCGCGCGACGACATGGTGAGGAGGCCGGGGGCCTCCCCCGGGCTTGCCCTTCTGGCTCCGTGTTCGTGTCGGGAAAATAGGAGGCTGGGCTTTTGTTTCGTCCAATTCCGAGAATATTTCCAGAACAACTTTTCTGAAACCAAAAACTGCAGAAAACAGGAACTGACACAGTGGCATCTTGTTAATTGGTTAGTCCCAGAAAATGCATAAAATGATATAAATTGTATATAAAACATGCAGAAATTGGTATAATATAAGCATGGAACATCAGAAATTATGGATACGTTGGAGACGTATCAAGCATCCCCAAGCTTAGTTCTACTCGTCCTCGAGTAGGTAAAACGATAACAACAAAATAATTTCTAAGTAGACATGCTTTCACACAATCTTGATCAAATAATATTGCAAGGCTCATGTCATGAATGAAGTGACTCAAGGCAATGGTCTATAGTTTGCTAACAAATAGATAAAGAGTAAACAACTGAATCATATAAGCAAAAACTTTTCATGAATAGTACTTTCAAGACAAGCATCAAAAATTTTGCATAAGAGTTAACTCATAAAGCAATAGATTCTAAATAAAGGCATTGAAGCAACACATAGGAAGATTTAAGTTTCAGCAATTGCTTTCAACTTTCAACATATATCTCATGGATAATTGTCAACACAAAGTAATATAACAAGTGCAATAAGCAAGCATATAAGAATTGATGCACACAAAGTTGACACAAGTGTTTGCTTCTGAGATAGAAAGAAGTAGGTAAACTGACTCAACATAAAGTAAAAGAAAGGCCCTTCGCAGAGGGAAGCAGGATTAAATCATGTGCTAGAGCTTTTTAAGTTTTTGAAATCATAAGAGAGCATAAAATAAGTTTTTGAGAGGTGTTTGTTGTTGTCAACGAATGGCAGTGGGCACTCTATCTACCCCTTGTCACCCAGACTTTCAAGAGCGGCTCCCATGAAGGACGTTATTTCTACCCAAGGGTAGATCATCCCTCTTCTCTTTTGTTTACACATGCATATTTATAATTGGTATGACACTCCTCCCAACCTTTGCTTACACAAGCCATGGCTAACCGAATCCTCGGGTGCCTTCCAACAATCACATACCATGGAGGAGTGCCTATTTGATAAAGTTAACATTTTAAATTGCTTTGATAAATCATTGGCAAAACATGTGAAGAGAATTAAGTGAAAGTTGTAATTAATTGGGACTGGGCACCCCATTTGCCAGCTCTTTTTGCAAAGTTATTGGATAAGCGGATGTATATGCCACTAGTCCATTGGTGAAAGTCTGTCATGAGTAAATGACAAGGTGAAGATAAAACACCACATACTTCCTCATGAGCTATAAAACATTGACACAAATAAGGAGTAATAAAGTTTTGAATAGTTTAAAGGTAGCACATGAAGTATTTACTTGGAATGGCAGAAATACCACATAATAGGTAGTTATGGTGGACACAAATGGCATGGGTTTTGGCTCAAGGTTTGGATGCACGAGAAGCATTCCCTCTCAGTACAGAGTTTAGGCTAGCAAGGTTGTTTGAAGCAAACACAGATATCAACTGGTACAGCAAGACTTACATAAAACATATTGCAAGCATTATAAGACTCTACACTGTCTTCCTTGTTGCTCAAACACTTTTACCAGAAAATATCTAGACCTTAGAGATACCAAACATGCAAACCAAATTTCAACAAGCTCTACGGTAGTTCTCACTAATAGGCTTTAACTACATGATGCAAGAGCTTAAACATGATCTACTTGAGAGCTCAAAACAATTGCAAAGCATCAAAGACAATGATCTACAAGATGAGTATGTCTTTTCAATATACCATCTACCACATGTAGCATTTTCTGTTTCCAACCAAACACCAATCAACTTATTTCAACAAAAACTCTCCAAATAATACAAAATGAAACAAGAGAGTATTCTCTACAAGAACTAACAGCTCTGAACAAGAGATGCATGAAAAACAGGAGCTAAAAGCATTGCAGTAGCTAGTAAGAATACTCAACAAATATAAGTGAAGAATATGAGTATTCACATGAAAAAGCGGAGCGTGTCTCTCTCCCACACAAGAATGCTAGGATCCAATTTATTCAGAAAATAAAAATAACAAAGCAAAATAAAAGCACACAGACGCTCCAAGTAAAGCACATAAGATGTGAAAGAATTAAAATATAGTTTCACTAGAGATGACCTGATAAGTTGTTGATGAAGAAGGGGATGCCTTGGGCATCCCCAAGCTTAGACGCTTGAGTCTTCTTGAAATATGCTTGGGTGACCCACGGGGGCATCCCCAAGCTTAGGCTTTTCACTCTTCTTGATCATATCATATCATCCTCTCTCTTGATCCTTGAAAACTTCCTTCACACCAAACTCAAGTAATTCTCATTAGAGGGTTAGTGCATAATCAAAAATTCACATGTTCTGTAATGACACAATCATCACCAATACTTCTGGACATTAGCTACAGCCACTGATGTTTTGTGAGCAAAGAAATCCACTCAAACACAGTAAAAGAGAGAATGCAAAATAAAAGGCAGAATCTGTCAAAACAGAACAGTCTGAAAGACGAATTTTTTCGAGGCACTTAAGTTGCTCAGATCGAAAATCAAAACTAATGAAAGTTGCGTACATATATGAGGATCACGCTGAATTTTTAGAATTTTAATTTTTCTGGAGTGAAGCTCAAAACGTGGACAGCAAAAATCTGTCCTGCGCAGAAATCCAAATCTAGCATCAACTTTCATTAGAGACTTTACTTGGCACAACAATGCAATAAAATAAAGATACAAAGGAGTTGTTACAGAAGTAAGCAAGCTCCTTGACTCAATAAAATAAAAATACAGAAAATAAAAACATGGGTTGTCTCCCACAAGCGCTTTTCTTTAAAGCCTTTTAGCTAGGCATGAAATTTTGATGATGCTCTCATATGTATAAGAGTTGAATATAAGAGAGCATCAAAAGCAAATATTAAACACATTTAAGTCTAACCCACTTCCTATGCAAAGGAATCTTGTAAGAAAAAAATTATTGAAGCATGAAGTACTAGCATAGAAAGACAAAACAAGTGCAACTTCAAAAATTTCAACAAAAAGAGAGGAGATTAATATTGTGTATATGAAGCCATGTCTCCCTCTCTCATAAAAACTTTCAGTAGCATCATTGATAAAATCCACAATATAACCATCACATGAAACATTCTTATCATGATCCATATGCATAAAAGTATCATATTTTCCACATAAGCAAAGTTCTTCTTATTAATAACAATGGGAGTAGGATCATCATAAAGAACTTGAACATGATAGACAAGTTGTATATTAAAGATGGTTTTGGGTAATCCCTCCATAACTATGACAAGTTTCATGAGGATGATTGTAATTATAACTATGTCATAGTATTCATTATAATAATTATCAAAGATTGGAGGCATAGTATCATCATAAACAATAGAATAGTTATCTTCCAAAGTGTGTTCATTTGTAAACATATCATCATTTTTACTAGAAGGAGATGTCTCAAATATATAATCATCAGTAGCAAAAGGATTTTCAAACACCTCATCCCCAAGCTTAGCTTTCCATATCATCATTGGAAGAACATGGATAGTACTAATAGTATAGCATTATTAACATCATCATTTTCAGAATTGGTACCCCAAAGATTTTCAATATCAAAAGTAGTTTCATTTTCCCAATCATGATCACTACAAGAAGTAACAGACATATAATCATCTTCAATAGTGCCTATAGATTTAGTGTCGAGATAATAATGACCCCAAGTATTGAATCTTCTTCAATAAATTTAGACTCATTAGAAACAATCATGAAAGGAGCAACATGCTTAGGAGAGGATACCTTTTCCTCTCTCTTTTTACTCCTCTTCTTCTTCTTCTTCTTCTTCTTCTTTCCCCTCTTCTTTTTATCTTTAGGAGGGAGAGGTTTGAAAGGAAGCTTCTCCACATGCCCTGGTTCATTGTTAGAAACAATAGAAGAAACTTGGGAGGATTCCTCCCTTTCATTAATTAGAGTAAAACAAGTATAGTCCTTTCATATTTTGGTAAAGGTACATCTTTTATAATTTTTTCTATATAAGGATTACTGTGGCTCTTATCAACACAATGGAGACGGCATCCCCGCAAAATACTATTCATATCAAAAGAACTCATATCTAACAAAGAAGTTTTCCTTGATAACTCTTCACACCCCAAAAATAATTCAAGTTCATCATAAAGATCGGGATGGATCATGCTATCATCAAACAAACTCGAAATTGTATCATTAAACTTTGAGCATTGGAATTCGAAATGACCTTCTTCATAGCAGAGTTCACAAATAAAAGGATATAGGGCACAAACCTTTTCAGCAAGATCATTTAGAGCCCTACTCCATATTCTAGTTTTCTCATGCTTATGAAGTTTACAATATTCTTCTTCATTATTAGTCTTTTCACAAGGTCTAAGCACTCCACAAAAATTAACATGCTTATAAGAAATAGCATTTTCAGAAGTTTGAGCATGTTTATTGCAATCATTAACAACAATTTCATTTTCCATGCAAGTGTCTTTGAAAGGTTCATGATACATGTCCCAGCTTTCTTTAGGAACATTAATATGAGAAGCAAAGGTTCTACAACAATCAACAATAATTTGAGAATCAAGACCATAATTAGCACTAAGCTTTTGAAAACCAGCAGTTTCAACGAAAGACTTAATGCATTCATATTCATAGTTTATACCTGATCTTTACCTTTGTCGTTCTCCCAATCTTCAGTATTGCTTTGAATTCTTTCAAGAAGATCCCATCTAGCTTCAACCTTCTTACTTGTGAAAGAACCCTCTGAACAGCATCTAGATAATCCTTGTAATGACCTGAAAGCCTTGCATAAAAATTAGTAACAATTATTTTCTCAGGAAGCTCATGGTTAGGACATTTGAGTATTAATGTTTTCAGCCTTCCCCAAGCTTGAGCAATGCTTTCTCCATCCGAGGAAAAATTAAAATGTAATTCCTATCTAAATACAATTCATAAGGAGGATAAAATTTAGAGTAAAAGATAGATTCAAGCTCCTTCCACTCCGAATGATGAGGATCATCCAGTAGCTCATACCACTCCCTTGCTTTGTCCTTAAGTGACAATGGAAATAATTTCTTCATGGCATTTTCTCTTGATAAACCTGCAACCTTAAACAACTCACAAAGTTCTTTAAGTTTCAACAAGTGATCACTTGGATGGACTGTTCCATCCCCTGCATAACGTTCATCCATAACCTTTTCAACAATTTCCATAGGTATTTCAAAAGGAATACTTTCAGTAGGTGGATTTAAATATCACAAGCATCATTAGAATTATCACATATGGGAGACAAAGCATTATCAAGCAAATCTTCCAAAGCTGGGGAACTAAAAAGATCATTTTCATAAAAACTAGCTTCCCCAAGCTTAGACTTTTCCATAGCATTAGCAATAATGGTGTTCAAGAATTCATGCTAATAACATTACTACCACTATTATGCAAACAAACTTCCATAGGTTTTTAATTTTCTCTTCAAAAGCATCATGTCCTAATTCAATATAAAGTTCATAAAGATCTCTAATTTTTTGTTGTTTTCCATTAAGCCTAACTAGTGAAAATAAAAACAAGACAAAAAGAAATAATTGCAGAATCTAAAGGAGATACCTTCCAACACTTACCTCCCCGGCAACGGCGCCAGAAAATAGCTTGATGTCTACGCACGCTTCTATTCTTGTAGACAGTGTTGGGCCTCCAAGCAGAGGTTTGTAGAACAGCAGCAAGTTTCCCTTAAGTGAATCACCCAAGGTTTATCGAACTCAGGGAGGTAGAGGTCAAAGATATCCCTCTCAAGCAACCCTGCAATTAAGATACAAGAAGTCTCTTGTGTCCCCAACACACCCACTTGTCAGATGTATAGGTGCACTAGTTCGGCGAAGAGATAGTGAAATACAAGTAATATGGATGATTATAAGTAGTAATTGCAATCTGAAATAAAAATGGCAGCAAGCAAACATGTAGCAAAACTTGTTGTAAACGGTGTTTCAATGCTTAGAAACAAGGCCTAGGGATCATACTTTCACTAGTGGACACTCTCAACAATGACCTCATAATTGAATAAATAAATGCTACTCTCAAACACTCTCTTGTTGGATAACGAACACCATTCATTACGTAGAGCTATAAAAGCACACCTCAAAGTCTGAGTAAACAAACGCCACAACGTCGTAAAGGAGTCACACACGATGCGCACACCGTCACCTTCACACCGTGGAGAGTGACTCTGGAGTTCATATTAAAGTAACCTCTAGAGTGGCATAATAGATAAAGAGTAACATCTACTTATTCAACTAGATTACAAAGCTCATGATCACATAAAGATCACACCATAGGAGAGAGAGATAAACCACATAGCTACCGGTAGAATCCTCAGCCTCGGGGAGAACTACTCCCTCCTCATCATGGGAGGCAGCAACGCGATGAAGATGGTGGTGGAGTCGATGGAGATGGCTCCGGGGGCAATTCCCTGTCCCGACAGGGTGCCGAAACAGAGACTTATGTCCCCCGAATTAGGGTTTTTGGTGGCGGCGGAGCTACGGAACTCTTCTGGAGAAATCGTCGATTCTATTAGGGTTTTCGGGGCAGGACGATTATATAGGTGAAAGGGCGGCGCGAGGGGGTGGACGAGTCGTCCTCACCACGTCACGGCGCCGCCCCCTACTGACCGCGCGACGACATGGTGAGGAGGCCGTGGGCCTCCCCCGGGCTTGCCCTTCTGGCTCCGTGTACGTGTCGGGAAAATAGGAGGTTGGGCTTTTGTTTCGTCCAATTCCGAGAATATTTCCAGAACAACTTTTCTGAAACCAAAAACAGCAGAAAACAGGAACTAGCAGTATGGCATCTTGTTAATAGGTTAGTCCCAGAAAATGCACAAAAATGATATAAAGTGTATATAAAACACGTAGAAATTGGTATAATATAAGTATGGAACATCAGAAATTATGGATACGTTGGAGACGTATCAGTTAGATACATCAGGAACTCCTGGCAGTTGAGCTTCTATCCACTCAGTTGTGAAGTCTGGTAAGACTTGTGCTTTGATGGCCTTCGGGTGTTCATATGTGATTCCTAGTGGCCCTAGCTCGATGAACCACTTTGCCACTCGCCCAGTTGCATTGGGGTTTGTGAGGACATCCCCAATTGCAGATTTGCTGATCACCGTGATTGGGTGCTCCGAAAAGTAGTGGGACAGCTTCCTGGACGTCATGAAAACAGTGTATGCTAGCTTTTGATAGTGCGGGTACCGCTGTTTGGACGGGGAGAGAACTTCGCTGATGTAGTAGACTGGTCTTTGCACACTCTGAGCTTTTCCTTCCTCCATGCGCTCGACTACCAGAATCGTACCCACCACTCGATTGGTACAAGGGTTCCTTCTCTCTGGGTGCCGCCAGTATTGGAGGATTTGTGAGGATTCGTTTGAGAACGACGAAGGCTGCTTCAGCTTCGTCTGTCCACTCGAACTTATCTGCCTTCTTCATCAGTCGATAGAGTGGTAGGGCCTTTTCGCCTAGCTTGCTGATAAAGCGACTGAGTGCTGCCACTCGACCTGCTAACTGCTGTACTTCATAGAGCTTTGTAGGCCTTTGCATGGTGAGTATGGCATGTATCTTTTCAGGGTTTGCTTCTATTCCATGAGCTGACACCAAGTACCCTAAGAGTTCTCCGGCTAGCACACCGAATGTGCACTTATCTGGGTTGAGCTTGATGTTGTAATTGTTGAGATTATCGAAGGTTTCACGTAGATTTGCGAGTAATGTGCTCTCTTCCATTGACTTGATGACTATGTCGTCCACGTATACTTCGACATTATGACCAATTTGCTTCTTCAGACAGTTTTGCATCATATGCTGGTACGTAGCACCGGCGTTCTTGAGCCCGAAAGACATTGTGGTGTAACAATATACTCCGAGTGGAGTTGTGAACGCTGTTTTTTCTTCATCTTCGACTTTCATCCGTATCTGGTGATACCCTGAGTATGCATCCTGAAAGGATAAACGTGCGCATCCTACGGTGGAGTCGATGATCTGATCGATTCGTGGAAGTGGAAAGTGATCCTTTGGGCAGCACTTATTTAGCCCCGTGAAGTATATGCACATCCGAAGAGCAGCAGTTTTCTTCTTCTCGATGAGCACGGGGTTGGCCACCCAATCTGACTTCTTGATTTCTCGAATAAAGTTTGCTTTGAGTAACATGTCGACTTCTTTTTCTATAGCTTCTCTTTTTGGACCGGAGACACGACGTGTTGTTTGCTTGACTGGCCTAGCGCCTGGAGTAAGTTCAAGAGAGTGCTCAGCGAATTTCCTGGGAATACCTGGCATGTCGGCTGGACACCACACAAATATTTCCCTGTTATCACGAAGAAATTCGACGAGCACGCTTTCCTATGCGGGAGTTAGGCTTGTGGACACCCTGACTGTCTTCGATGGATCCGTCGGGTGGACTTGATGCTTCCTTACGTCATATGCGGCGTTGAATGCCCTGTCGACTGCTTGCTTCTTATGCTCAGGCATGAGTGAGAGATCGGCGAAAGTTTACTCCATGCCGAACATATCTGAGATCTTGCTAAAATCTCGGTCGCAAGCATCAGACCTTTGGAAATTTCCGTTAACTGTAATGACTCCCTTGGGTCCTGGCATCTTCAACTTGAAGTATGCATAATGTGGTACTGCCATGAACCGAGCAAACGTTGGGCGTCCCAGTATGGCATGATATTGTGACTTCCAGTCGACGACTTCGAACTCAATCGATTCCGTCCTGAAGTGGCTTGCGTCGCCAAACGTAACACCAAGTTGTATTGTGCCTTCTGGGAGAACAGATTTTCCTGGAACAATACCATGAAAGGTGTTTTTGGACTTGGGCAAGTTTTCGACTGACCTATTCATCTTGCGGGGAGTGTCGGCGAAGATGATGTTGATGTCGCTGCCCCCGTCCATGAAGACCTTGGTCATGGCGTATCCACCAATCTGAGCGTCGAGTACCAGGGCTGCGTGGCCTGGTCGATAGACTGATGGTGGGTGATCTTCCCTATTGAACGTGATTGTAGTCTCGGATCCCTTCAGGAATTCTGGCACGGCTGGTGGTGCCATGACTGCCATGTTGACATGTCGAGTGTGTAGCTTCTGCTGCCTGTTGGAGGAACGTCCTTTTTGGATCTTGTACATCTGCCCTTGAGGCTTCGGGTACTGATCCTCCGTTGCATGTGGCATGTGATGTATAGCTTCTGCGACCTGACTTCCTGCGCTATGCTGTGGTGGAGCTAGAAGTGTCGGGACTGGCTGTGCTGGTGGTGCTGCAGCAGCGACTGGCTGAGCAGTCGAGGGTGCGCCCCTTCTGATTTTCATCATGTAATCCATCGCCATTTGATCGAATTCTCTACAATTCCTCATGGTGTGATTAGAGATTAACCTTCCATCGTCTCCTTTGAACAGGTGAAATCTACAATAGTCGTCCATCTTCTCCTCGAATGTCCTTTCTGGCCTTGAGTCTGTGCGTCTGCGTCACTCTTGCCTTCTGTAGTTATCATTGCATTGGTCGCGGTTTCGACTGCCACGATGATCGTCAATTCGACTATTGCGGCGGTCATCGCTTCGACTATCGCGATGATTTTTGTTTCGATTGTCACGACGATCTTCGGGTCGTCTGTCGTCTCTGACGTGACTGTCTTGCGGCTGAGAGAAACCGGTCGCCATGAACTTTACTCTGTCATCATCGTTGTTTTTGCGTTTGCGCCTCCGATCATCTCGATGACTGTCACGGCGATCTCGACTGTCCTGACGGTCGTCACGCTCACGTGAAGAAGCTCAGCGATTAGCCCTTATGGAATCATCTCCGTCTGCCCATTCGGTTGCTATTTTCATGAGCTCGGCCATGGTTGCTGGCTTTTGCGGCCAAGTGCCTCTCTGAAGTCCTCCCTAAAGACTCCCATGGTGAAAACATCCATGGCCCTGTCTTCGGAGATTGTGCCCACCGAGTTGCGGATGGTTGTCCATCGCCTGATGTATACTCTGAGTGTCTCGTCAGGTCTCTGTATGCACGCTCTTAATTCTTCAAATGTTTTTTGGCCGCTCGCACAGATGGTCAAAATATTTGATGAAGTCTTCCCGGAAGTGATCCCACGAGTCATACGATCCTTCGGGTAACGCTTTGAGCCAGTCGCGAGCTGTGCCTTCGAGCATCAGCTGTATGTATTGTAGTGTTGTTGTAGTTGCGCCTCGTTGACATACGATTGCCAACTTATAATCCTCCAGCCAGCCTGATGGCTCTTGTTTGTAGTTGAATTTTGGCGTTGTTGGTAATCCAAACTTTTTGGGCATCCTGGCCTCGCGGATGCGTCGAGTGAAGCATCGAGCTCCGCAGGTCCTGTGTCGCGATTGGCATCTGAGTCACTGCTATCGGATCTTCTGGATCTGATCCTTGACCTGCGGCGACTTGAGTCTCGCCTTGCGCTACCTCTGTGAGGACTGCGACTGCGTCTGTCCCGCTATGTATGTCGTGAGCGGCTCCTGCTACGCTCCCTGCTTTTTTCCTGTCTGGAGTCCCTTTGTTGCGAGTGCAAGTGCCTTCAGATAAGCTCCGATTGACGCTGGAGATGTGCTTCTGCGGCCGGATCGCCTGCCGGAGATGCTGTTGCCTTCAGATAAGCTCCGATTGACAGCAAGGCACCTTCGGCTGTTTTCGGTACTAGCACGCCTACTTCATCCAGCGTCATGAACGAGTGTTCTAAGTTGCGAGTGATTCCTGATCTCTCTCCTTCCGGAGGTTTGCAAATCTCGATCTGCACTTGGGGTCTGTCCCATTCATAGAGCTGAGCAATAATTGCCTTCTTCGCGCACTTGAGATGCTAGCTTGTTTTCTGCTTTCTTCGAGTGTTGCCCTGTACTGTTTCAGGCGCATCGTTTCTTGCTAGTTGAAGTAGTTGTAGGCCAACATCTCTTCTGGGGTTGCGTCTGCTGGCATCATCGTGCACTCCTTGATGACTTTATCGACTTTTGCTGCCATCTCGGCTGTGATAGTTAGCGTTGCCACGCCATCTGGCAGTGTTACTGTGCAAGGGAACTCCGTGGGCCTGCGACTGGCGGCTCCTGCTGATGTTTCTGCGTTGAACGCGACGCATACCTGATGGGGTATGGCCGGAGGGCACGTGTATGTGTTGTCGATGCCAGTCATGGACTCGAACTCCTTGTCCAAGCTCATGTTAGAATTGCTGCTTTTGCTGATCTGGGTGTCGGTGTCGACGTGTGGTTCGAGTGACTGCTCAGGATTGCTTTCATTGTTGGTGAAGAACTCGTGATCCGCCTGGATCTCTGAGCCCCCAAAATCAGCGAGGCATATGCTGTCGTTTGCGTCTTCAGATTGCATGTAGTCGAGGACCATGTCGAGTGACTCCGTGTGTTCGACTGTGCCAACCTGATAGGTGGACTGTACCTCATCGTCTGGGATCTCTTGCGCCATGAGTTCGTTGAACTCCCGTGTTGACATGGATGAGACTGGTGAACCCGACGGCGAGATCGAGTCGATCTATGACGAGGCGGCTTCCATGCCTACTGGCGACGCGATCGTAGTCGACGGAGCTTCAAGTGCCTTAGTCGCGATTGGATCTGTCAAGTCCTGCACACCAAACTTGTCGACGAAAAAATTGTGTTTTCCAACAGTTAAATCCAAACCTGAGTCGAGGCTGGCAAAGGCCTCTTGAGCTTCTAGTGAGTATGGTTTGATCCACTTTGGTGACGCGACCTTTGGAGCTGGCGAGTGATCGCCTGTTGATCCGACGTTGGTCGAGCTTGCCGACGAGTTGCCGTTTGAAGATGTGGTCGGCGAGTTGTCGTTTGACGATGGAACCGGCAAAACCGTGAATCCAACACTACCGTTCCCACAGAGGGCGCCAATTGACGAGGGGTGTCCTCGGCAATACCCATAGTTGAGTACCTAGGGTTAAGAGTTATGTGGTAGAGAACGCGTAGTGTTAGTAGAATCGACGGCTGACAAGCGGATTTACCCAGATTCAGGGCCCTCGAGTGAGGTAAAACCCCTACGTCCTGCTTGTCTGTATTGATTGCGAGAATATGCTGTGGTTACAAGGGTCTAGCAAGGGATTGATCTCGCTAGGGTTTGGTGGTTCTGGTATTGCATATCCTTGATCGGCGGCCCTCCTAGCCCTTATATAGGGGGCTGGGTCTCGGAAAATCATAACCGACTAGGATTACATACAAGGAAAGTCCTAACCGACTATGGCTTCGCCTGCGTTGGAAGGTACTCCACCGTCTTGGGCCTCCCTTCGTGGGCTTCTTGGGCTTCTGTTACTTCAATCTTTAGTCATTACGTGCACCAGGTTCCCTCATGGTAGGGTACCCGTTCGGTATAACCTCGTCAAGGGGAGTGGGCGGCGCCGGCGGCGTGGCGGGGCTAGACGACGGGTTTCCTAGCTGCTTGTGTGCGGCGGCGCAAGGAGGGGTGGTGGCGGCGACGGCATGGCGACGGTGAGACGGGCAGAGGAAAAAGCGAGCCGACAGCGCTGTCCCACGCGTGCTTTTCCTTCCGCCGCCCCCCCCCCCCAGGTGGAACCCAGTGGGCTGGGTTTCGCCTGGGGGCGCCGGCGCTAATTTCTGCCGAAACGACGCTATTTGGGCTTCTGGGGGGGCGGCTGGTAGAAAAACAGCGCTATTCGCCCAAAACGGCGCTATTTAGCGTCCGGGGGCGCTGAGGGGACGACTGGAGATGCCCTAAGGCAGGTTGGTTGCTCGAGCGCCGCCGCGCGGACGGCCTTTCATTCGTACGGACCCAGCGGATTGCTCCAACGAACAACGTGATAACAATTCATCTGGCTAAAAATTGTATAAATCCTGTAGAGCAATCCTCGAAATATGAAGGAAAATCGTCGGCGAGAAATTTCCCGGTCCGCCGCGGCAACATATATACGGGACGAACTCCTTTGGCGTTCGCACCTCTAGGCTCGTAACTAAGCACGGCCTCGTCTTCGTCTTTTCGAGCTCTGAGTGCTTGTTCCTTGAAGAACTCCAAGATATTGCCGTCTCCGAGTTCACGCGGTAGCGGCGTCGCAAGGAGGAGTAAGGGGCAGTGCAAAGAGAAGTCGGCGCAAGGATAAATTTGGCCGCGGAGGAGGACAAGGAGGTGGCCGCGCCAAGAGACCAGTGAAGTCGCTGACTCGCTGCTGCTCTCCCTCGAGCCAAGATCGGTCGTCTCTGTTCACAAGGAAACGGCGACGGAGGAGAAGAAGTCAATACATGGTTTATTTATTTATTTTCTATCAGAAAATAGGACGTGGGGCGAAGGCTGCTTGAACCGTTCGATAAAAAAAGAATTGAAGGGGAGCACGTATGGGAGCAGAGTCGGGGAGCAGGCAAGCCCCGTCCGCAGACATCTGGAATGCTTCTTCATTATAAAACAAATGAAGCTTGCTACTCATAGTGGTAGCTACACACGCATTCGATGGCAGACACCTGTCCCAACAGTCAAACAAGCTTAGCGGAAGATTGCAGTACATCCTTAGAGATTACCATCCTTTAAATTCAAAATTGGGCCCGCAAGGGAGCATAGCAGGGACAACTCGTATGTAAAGTACATGTCACTTTTCATGAACGACATGCATTCTCGCATGCTGCACTATACTGTTCAATGGTTTGACATTTTATTTTTCATTTCTCCTTGACCTTGCTTGCATTTTCTTCCACTGGTTGAGCTGCTCCTTAACCTTTTTGTGCGCTGTACAGGTGACATGCTCCATATTGGGCCCCCATCACGCAGCACAACTAGTTGGGGCAAACGAACTGCGCACCATAGTGTCAAAAAAAAAAAAACGAACTGCGCACCACGCACAGTACCACTCCAGACGCTAACCAAACCACTCGCGTCAAGAATTAGGAGCAATGGACCTGACAGTGATTAAAATCACTTCACGTGCCGCGGTCAACACGCTCGTGGAAAGCTGACTCATGAAACACGGATCTAAAAGCACATCCTATGGCATCGGAGCCGTGCGTAGCTACCACTATGACTAGCAAAACGCATATCCATTATAAAATGATTTCAGCATTCTAGCAACATTGAGTTGTGTTGGAAGTGCGAAACATAGTACACGTGATGTGCATATAACACATTTGCTTCTTTTATATATATAGATTAGGCTGCTAAACTATGCTAGTAACATGCATCTCTAAGTGCAAATTTTTAGATTCTAGTATTCGCTATCATTATGAACCGAAATAGGCAAAGGGCATAAAATTTTGCTCAAACCGATCAAGACTCCCTCCGTTCACTGATGTAAGGCATGGGAGCCATCATCTCGATTCTGACTTCAATAAAGCAAAAGGCCTTACATTATTGAACGGAGCGAGTAGAACAAAAGATAGGTGCGCATATACAAGTTTGATAAACTGATCCCACATGTAATTATCCCATTTTTATAAATATAAATCGCAGTAGGGACTTTCCCTACAGTTTTCCTGTCAAAAAAATAAAGCCACCAAGAAAGTGTAAGATATCTATCGAAATGTAGGTCTAGACATATCTTATAGAAGTATCAGCTATAAGCCATTCTATTACAACCACAACTTCTAATGAAGCATAAATTACAAATATGAGTAGCATTAGCAGGAGTAACGCAAAGTTAATCATTAAATTAGGACTTCATAATCCATAAATACACAAAAGATCCCATTTTCATCCACACTAGACACTCTGCTCAGGAAACCCATGCACTAAGGTGTAGGATATGGTGAAAGTACGAAAAAACAAAGACTGATTTCTTGAAAATTCCGCAGTGCTTTATCGCACTCTCACTAGTAATCCGCTGGGAAAATGTTGCCCGACGGGTTGGCTGAAATCAAGAGTAGCACTCCAACAAATACATATTCAATACAGAAAGAATACCAATATTTCACATAAACTCAATTAAGTAAAAAATATAACAGAGACATAGATATATGTGTTTACGTCATCCCCAATACTTAAAGTACTAACATTTCTCCTACACACGTAGATAAATTGTGTTGGTATCTGAAATTTTGAGGTGGGGGGCATTTGCCCCTCACTCATAAGGTCTGCCCCATGCAACATACATACTATATATCTAATATCAGTTAAGCCGCAACTTAGCATTGGCAGGAGCAAGCCTAGGCTAATCATCAAACAGAGTGTTCGTCATCCATAAATTAATATACATAAGTTGTTGTTATCATCCACATTAGACACTCCATGATGCGTCGTAAGCCCACGAACTCAAGTTCAGGAAATAACTTGCTGAAAGTAAAAACACACTGATAACCCCCAAGAGCAGGGGATCACTGTAGCACCTCTCAATGTGGAAGTAGGGTATCGATCCGCAGGAGCAAGAAGGAAAAGTTATCCATTCCCTACAAGTAAAGTGTCACAAGTTTTAATTGATTATGCACTAAACAAGTTTAAAGAACAAGATGGTTGATTTAATGGATGGAAGTTTAATGTAACAAAACAAGAATGTAAAAGTGTCCCAATCCTCTTCAATGCAAGAGGACAAGACAAAGGTTTTCTCTTATAGGAACAATGGACATGGGTTCATGGGTTCACTTAATCTCTCTCTCCCATCTATGGTGATTATCATGTTATAGATAAAAAGTACACACAATTGTCATGCTTTAATGGTAACTTCTATGACGGCTACATGTCCTAAACACATAGTTGAAAGAAAATAATCATTTGTGTTGCTAGGTCACCCTCGTAAGGCTAGCGTGGTTTGTTGTCACTCCCACATCATACTTCTTCCTTTTTACCCCCAGATAAAGGATGTTGGTTGTATTGTGTCACTCAATACATATGCCGTTGTCACATCGGCCATCCCGTACCTACATACATCATACTTCTTAATGGACAATATTCTAAACACTAGTGCAATGATTCATATTTCGTGTGCATGACCACATCTCTCTCATCTATCTACACTTGGTGGTGTCAATCACCTCATGACATGGATAAACAAGGCATTATGCATAAATCAAACCATCACATGCATCATAGAATATCTCCAAAGTATGACAAGTCATAAAAGCTCCAACACAACGGTAAATGCATAACAAATATCATCTCATACCACAATATCCACCATAGGAATTACATAGATAGATCCATACTTATGCAAGGCACATCATATGGACTTCAACAATGATCATACATAGAGAGATTAGATCAAGTTACCACCACAAACCCAAATTCCAGGGGTAGACTACTCCCTCTTCATCATGGAGACGGTGGAGAAGTCGTTGGAGAAGATGGAGACCACACCGGCAGCGCCCCGCCGGAGTTTTCCCCCTCCAATCTGCAACTCCAGGTCTCTGTTTCGTGGTTTCTGTATTTCGGCGGCGCTCCTCTCCGAAGGGCGTCGGGGGACTATTTTTATAGTCGTTTTAGGTCAAGACGGAGCTCTGGAAAAAAGATCGACGGCAACGGAGGCTCGATGCCCAGATGGTGGGCCCCACGTGGCCAAGGAATCTGGCCGCGTGGGCCCACCTAACTTGGCCCTCGGGTCTCCGTTTGTTGGCTTCCTTCGCTCCTACACTTCGTTCCTTCTAAAAACTGATGCTCGTAAATTTCCAGGTCATTTGGACGTCGTCTGGGTCCGTGAAACATCAAAATATTGAAAATAGGGTTTTCTGTCAGTGCAGGGTTAATTCCAGAAAATAGGGAAACTGTGAAATATTCCCAAAATCAATATAAAATAATGATATAACCCTTATATGATGCAAATATGATTGAAATATAAATAATAATGCAAAGTTCATGTATATATTTTGCATGCATCAACATCCCCAAGCTTAACCTATACTCGTCCTTGAGTATGAAGGTGATAAAACTAACATGGACTTTGCTTTTTAATACTATCAATGGATATCAAAGATGATTACTATTGCTACATAGAGTCAAATGATTCATTCTTCAAAGGAGTAGCAATATACAAGATAGATTATGAAGTGATATCAAATATTCAATGTAAGGATGTTCAATGATAATTCACAAAGTGTAACATAGAAGAAAGTACTATGGACCAAATGTATGCATAATGAAAAGTAAAAACATCCTATAATGGTCATAGAGTATTCTTGTAAATCTGAATATAAAAGGTGGACACTTTGGAAATATATAATGAGTAGTGGTAAAACATGAATAAGTTTCATCTAACTTCCAAATGCTTCTACTTAAGTTAATGTTTGCAATGTGGTATTCATTGGTATGAAGCTCTCATTACCCCTATCATAGCATCTTGAATGGTTAAAGTTTAAAGTGAAAGCAAATATGAGTAGTGTGCTTGACAAAGTATGGGTTGAATGCCTCATGCCCCGTGAATACGAGTACCTACACCACGGTGTTACTCAACTTGGGCCACAAAGCAAGTTCAAGTTAAAGTCATTGTAAGTAATATAATAGCGTCATCAAGAGCGTCAACTGGGGTACCTCTTGTCCCAGGACATGGAACAAGCCATGTCAAAATGACAAGACAAACAAACAAAATGAACAATCTCAACACCCTTTTTATTTACTATTGGTATAGCTTTTTATTGTGAGGTGCATCACTGAAGGTTCACCATAGCATGTAAGTAAATTTCCACTATGAATGATGCATGGCTTAGATTAGCGGCCAGGCGTCTCTCTAGCCATTTATACAAACTCTCAAACTTACTAAGTTTCCGCATTTATTTGGCACCATGATAAGCATCCATAAACAAAAGTACATGATATCAACTAAATATAATTAAGAGCACGTTGAAAGCTTGCCATGTGACATCACATATGAGCTAACTCCCAACCAAGACTTTGTCAAGCCCACAACTTCATAATTTTAATCACAATGGTTCATGTTTATTAATGCAATAAAAGTAAAGTGTGCATCAAGTTCGTGAGAGCTTTAACCAACTTTCCCATAACAATCAATAACATAAGCATTTTAATTCAGAGTATAGATAACACAAATAACATGATAAACATACTCAAATAGCATAAGCTAATAGGTAGATATGGTGGACTCACTGGAAAAACTTTGGTTGAAGGTGTTGGAAAACAAGTTTTTACTTGTTGGAATTTTTGGGCTAGCAAGAGGGGAAAGTTGACCGTCTAAATGCATGCATAAGTGTCCATAGAACTAACCAATCCATGTTAAACAAAGTAAAGTAACATTCAGCATCAAAACATGAATAAAAGATAGCTCTTGATAAAACACTTGCAAATTAATACTCATTAAAAAGCACATGAATCATGCAACTATATGTATCTTTTTGAATCAACTCAAACATCCCTTTCCCAATCTTTTAAAAGCATCCAACTTAATTCAACCCAAATTTCTAGTAGCTCTCTCATATAAATGATAGTGGTGGTCTCAAGACAAACAAAAATCAAACCGAAATAAAAAGCAAATAAAAGACGCTCCAAGTTTATGCGATAAAGTGCATTGATCGAAAACAGAAGTTAGACGTGTGCAAACCGAGAGTGTGTTGGTCCAGTGGGGTTGTCTTCACATCCCCAAGCTTATGGTCTTCACCATCCTTGGATAGCTTTTGGTGCATCTCCTCTAATCCCTGTGAAAAAACTTCAAAACGCCGTTTCTCCCATTTCTTTTCTGTGGGTGACATTAGTAGTGATAGACAAATGAATTGCTTGCTGCATAAAATCCTTTAAAAAATGTATGAATGTCCAGAAAGTTTATAATGTTTATGCCTACTTATAAACTCAATTGGATAAAAAATATTCAAGTTCAAAGTTCAAAGAATGCATCAAACAAAATGGGACAGAATCTGTCCAGAAAAACAGCAGCAGCAAAACGCATTTTTCTACCCTATTTAAATATGTCGAAAAACCCTGAAAACATTCATTCTTACAGAGGATGAAAAGTTGCAATTCCAGTTCAAATATCAGCTCATTCGGAGTTACAGGATAGGAATGAAAAATCATACCGTGCACAGATTCGTGCTGGAATAAAATCTCCGAATGCAAAAAGCAACTTTTTCAAGCCAAAATAGGTAAGACTTGGCACTTTATTAAAAAATTCTGAAACAAAACTAAAAACTAAGTCTCTTTGTACAGCAAGAGGACACAAATAAAATCAAAAATAAAAATAACCGGGTTGCCTCCCGTAAAGCGCTTTCTTTATAGCCATGTAGCTAGGCTTCTTACTTGATATCATGATGGTTGGAGTGAGGTGGCTTGGCATCCCCAAGCTTGAATTCTTGTCCTTATTTGATATATGTTGGGTGAGTCTAGGGGTAACATCCCCAAGCTTGAGTGTTTGTCTCTCTTGATCTTTGTTCATCACCCTCAACTCTTCCACTTGAAAATTCTCTTTACACAAAACTCAACATAAAACTTGATTAGAGGGGTTAGTATCTCCATAAATTAAATCCTCATAGGTACAGCAAAGACATATAATGAGTTGATTCTAAACATTAACTACTGTTACTAAGGTTATGTTATGCTCTTTGATCAAAAGAACCACACAAAACATAGTAATGAGACTAATGCAAAATAAAAACAGAATCTGTCAAAAACTGGACAGCCCGAAAGGAGCGAATTTTTAGAGGCACTTATATTGCTCAAATCAGAAAGCTTTGAACTAATGAAATGTGTAATAACAACTGAATATTGCTGTCATAAAATATCAGGACAAAATTCCTCTTCTGTGATTTTTAACATTTTTGCAGTGAAGCTTAGGAATCTATCTTCTGGACAGCAAATCACTATCGTTTGATCCTAGCTCTCAAATAGGACCATCATCTAAAGCATTATCATATAGAATATCTAAACCAAATTCCTCTCACTTTCAAAGCTATTATCAATAATAATATCATTTTGAATGTGTTGATCATCATCAGAATCAGAATCAAAATAGCATGGTGAGTAAGGACATGGGCAATCCTCTAATACCTTTTCCTCTTCTCTTATTCTTCTTGTTCCTGCAAGCCATTAGAACTCTCCTTGATAGCAACAAGATTGTTATAATATTCAAGGATATAGGTATTCTTACAAAAGAGTTTCAAGAGTTGTTCAAGTGTTTTAGTAAGTCTTGGTGTGAGGCTAGGAGCTTTATCTATATTAAACATAACTATCTCAAGAATTCCCATTACAATATAAATTCCTCGGCTGCCTTCATATCAGTGGTCATAATTTCATTATTATGGTAAGAGGCAATTATAGGCATACTCTCAAGCTTGCATTGAAAATTAAGATGCTTAGGATATTGATCTATGCAGCAAGATACATTATACCTATCACATAGTCCATGGCCAATTACATTTAATGCTTCCATTATAAACCTTTTTTGATCAACATTCAAATAAGGAGAGTATAAACTGATACATAACTAAAAGTAAAGCTAATGAGAAACTCACAGCCAAACAAGTTTAAAGGAACCTCCCCAAGCTTAGATGATTGCAAGATATAAAACAAGATAAAATAAATCTAAAGTCTAGTGCACACAAGAATAGAAACTTAAGCGCTACGCTCTCCGGCAACGGCGCTAGAAAAGTACTTGATAACCCCCAAGAGCAGGGGATCACTGTAGCACCTCTCAATGTGGAAGTAGGATATCGATCTTCAGGAGCAAGAAGGAAAAGTTATCTATTCCCTACAAGTAAAGTGTCACAAGTTTTAGTTGATTATGCACTAAACAAGTTTAAAGAACAAGATGGTTGATTTAATGGATGGAAGTTTAATGTAACAAAACAAGAATGTAAAAGTGTCCCAATCCTCTTCAATGCAAGAGGACAAGACAAAGGTTTTCTCTTATAGGAACAATGGACATGGGTTCATGGGTTCACTTAATCCTCTCTCTCCCATCTATGGTGATTATCATGTTATAGATAAAAAGTACACACAACTGTCATGCTTTAATGGTAACTTCTATGACGGCTACATGTCCTAAGACACATAGTTGAAAGAAAATAATCATTTGTGTTCTAGGTCACCCTCGTAAGGCTAGCGTGGTTTGTTGTCACTCCCACATCATACTTCTTCCTTTTTACCCCCAGATAAAGGATGTTGGGACGTATTGTTTCACTCAATACATACGCCGTTGTCACATCAGCCATCCCGTACCTACATATAGCATACTTCTTAATGAACAATATTTTAAACACTAGTGCAATGATTCATATTTCGTGTGCATGACCACATCTCTCTCATCTATCTACACTTGGTGGTGTCAATCATCTCATGACATGGATAAACAAGGCATTATGCATAAATCAAACCATCACATGCATCATAGAATATCTCCAAAGTATGACAAGTCATAAAAGCTCCAACACAATGGTAAATGCATAACAAATATCATCTCATACCACAATATCCACCATAGTAATTACATAGATAGATCCATACTTATGCAATGCACATCATATGGACTTCAACAACGATCATACATAGAGAGATTAGATCAAGTTACCACCACAAACCCAAAGTCCAGGGGGTGGACTGCTCCCTCTTCATCATGGAGACGGTGGAGAAGTCGTTGGAGAATATGGAGACCACGCCGGCAGCGCCCCGCCGGAGTTTTCCCCCTCCAATCTACAACTCTAGGTCTCTGTTTCGTGGTTTCTGTGTTTCGGCGGCGCTCCTCTCCGAAGTGCATCGGGGGACTATTTTATAGTCGGTTTTAGGTCAAGACGGAAGCTCTGCAAAAAAGATCGATGGCAACGGAGGCTCGAGGCCCAAGACGGTGGGCCCCACGTAGCCAAGGAATCTGGCCACGTGGGCCCACCTAACTTGGCCCTTGGGTCTCCGTGTGTTCGCTTCCTTCGCTCCTACGCTTCGGTTCTTGCAAAAACTGATGCTCGTAAATTTCCAGGTCATTTGGACGTCATTTGGGTCCCTGAAACATCAAAATATAGAAAATAGGGTTTTCTGCCAGTGCAGGGTTAATTCCAGAAAAATAGGGAAACTGTGAAATATCCCCAAAATCAATATAAAATAATGATATAACCCTTATATGATGCAAATATGATTGAAATATAAGTAATACAATGCAAAGTTCATGTATGCATTTTACATGCATCACGCACCGATTAACTCTTCAGGATGCCATAATGCTTTATCGTACATAGATCCAAGTCGGTACTAATCTGGTAGGAGATGCAGCCTAACAAGTTGGCTGCAATCAAGAATAGTACAACTACAACACCTATATAGAAACAACAACAATGTAGCGTACCTGCACTTAGAAAATGGCAAGGTATCTGTGTATAGTGCAAACCCCTGGATCGTTTCATTTGCACACACAGTTTAAGATGAATATCACAACATTGTATCAATTATTACACGAATGATCCAGACTTGGAAAAATAAATGGTTCGATACATCTTTGCATAGCTTATAGCTAGCTTAAAACAATAAAGCAGCGGAAATAAATCTTCAATGAGTCTCCATTCTTCATGATGCGCCACAGGCGAACACATGTTGGTTGTAGACTCGATACCCTTAACGTAAACTCACTCGTCATCTGCAACAAATAAAATTTTGCAACAGAGTGGGTCAGATACCATTAAAAATGGATCTGGCAAGTGACACTATGTGGACACTTAATGGAATAACTCTAATAACCTATATGCATATTTGGCTGGTGGAGTTTCAAGGCTATTTTGCATGAAGCCAATTTTGCCTAACACTTTTTAAAACACTTTTCTTTTGTCAAAACAGGTATGGCATGAAAACCACCCTCTAGTCTACCTCTGTTCAACCCTCAAAATTTTAATTTAAGAAATTGGAATGATGGGAGCCTCCGTTGCATCCTTGATCAGCTGCTCAAATTGTCCGTAACCGGGGACACGGCTAAGTACTTAGTTTTAACTCTGCAGAGGTTGTGCACTTTCACCATGAGACCCAACAAACCCAAACTATCCTCAAGCACTCGATTTGTGCTAAGGAAAAGGAGAGAGTTGAGACGAGACCTTTGGGGAAAAGTCAAGGCAGAGCCATTATACCACATGGCTGCACTGGAAGCATCTTCACTTAGATAAAACTTTGGTCCCTTTGTCCCTGGGTGGCCATCCTCAAGTGAACTCTCAGGTGAGAACCCCCACATACCATGGTCCTAAGTATAGTAAACTATCTTAGGTGAAAACCCTCATGGACATGGTCCTGAGTAGCCACTCAACTAAAACATCCATTCAATCCCAATCCACCCAGATGGTAAATTAACTTAGTAGAATTAAGCTTTTCCATAAAACACTTTTGCATAGCATCAATATTCCTACTAAGTTATCAATAGGATTCTAGACACAACTAGTGTAAAGGAGATAGTAGTTTCAGCATAGCAATACTATCCGACACATGCTTATAGAAAAATACACTAAATCATGCATAGAAAAATACTTAGGAATTTATGAGGGTGTGCCACTTGCCTTGACAACAGGGAGAGCAGGAGTAGCAGTTGCAAAAGCCTTTGTCTCTCCGAAATTTCTAACACATCAAACAAGCCACAAATAAACATACAATCATAAATGCAACACTTAGAAAAAAAAATATGACATGCATGAGATGCAGGATGACACAGTAATTATGATATGAAGGACATGCAAACAAAATAAGGGAAAGACATAAATAACAATATCCCATTTAGCTAAGGTAAGGTCCAGGTTGAACCTAAAGTAAACTTGATAAAACAAAAGTTGTAAGGTTATTCTAATTTTTCACAACCTTGGTCTTCAAATAATCTTCAACTCCTTTGTAGCTTCATTGATCTTCAATGGTCTTCAATTATAGCACTTTAGGGACTTAGTAATAAACACCAAGGACTTGGTCTACGTCCAAAGTGAGACAAAATAGAAATGAAGAGAAAATAGAAAGAAAGAAGTAGTTGGTCTGCTTCCTTGTAGCTTTCTCCTTGGTGTGTTGACTTCATTGACTTTTGTAGACTTTGATGGTTCTGCAGTCTTGATGATGTTGGCAGCATCAAGGTTGATCTTGAATATAACTTAGCCACCATGAAGTAGGAAGAAGAGAGAAGGAAGGAAGACTAAAAAAAAGTAGGGTGGTTGGTCTTCATGAACTTTCTCTTGATTTCTTCTAAGTACTTTTCTTCTTGGAGATGCTTCTAGAGTCTTGTTTTCTTGCTAAGTCCTTCATTGGCCCTTCATGGTTCCCACTAATTCTAACTTAGTGGTTTTCGACTAGGAGGGTCAAAAGAGCTAACAAGCATCACTTCCAAAATTCTAAGGAGGAAAGTCATGTAAGAAACTCAAAATATTTCTAAGGACTAGAGATGCATGCCATGCCATGAAATTATGCTAAGTTAATGCAAGACAAGTAAGATGGTCCAAAAATGACAAAGGACCAAAGGTCAAACAATAAGTCCAAATAATTTCTAAGGAAAAGTAATCAAAACATAGTTGCTAAATTTTCTAAGGAAAATACTTTAAAACAATAGTTGATATAATTTTCTAAGGACAAACACTTGTCAAAAATAACACTTAGGAACAACTAAGTTTTCAAGATGCTAAATTTTCTAAGGAAAAGATTTAGCACTTTTAAGCTGTTAAAATTTTTCTAAGGAAAATATAAGTAAGAATAGTTTTGTTTGAGAGACAGAATATTTCTAAGTACTTTTTAGCAACTAAAGTCCCAAATTAATACTAAGTTATTTTATAACTCGAATAGATGAAGAAAAATAATTTTAATCAATTTTTATTATTAAAATAACACCTAAAAAGCATTTTATCAATATTAATTACAAAAATCATAGAAAATACTTTTACAAAATTAGTAGAATATTTCTACGGCCATTATTTAGACATTTAAATTTATAGCAAAAGAGTTTGATCAAAAATCTATTTTTAAATTCAAGTTATGTTCAAAATACTAATTAAGCCACTTTAAAAATTAAACAAAATTAATTAGACAAAACATAAAATTAATTTCGCCAAAAGTTTCTACGCATCGAGAGCTTTCCAAAAATATAAAATTTGCAAAAATTGGCTATGCCAATAAAACGATATGATAAAACTAAGATGTAGGGGTCTTTCTGCAAAACTGCCGATTAAATCTAATTCGGGAAAATCCAAAAAATTCCGGGCCACGTGGCTATCTCTGAATGGCTGACGCTGCTGACTATGCTGCTGTCTGGACGTCGACGTGGCGCTGACGAGGCTGTTGACGTGGCCGCTCATGGTTCGCCGGTACCTCTTCGCGTAAGTGATCTAATCTATGCCGTCGAAAGCAGATCTAACGGTCTAGATCTACTACACCAAAACACTCTACAGATCATAGACTTTCCACAAATATTTTAGTTACAAAATTTGAACTTATTAAAATACCGTTTTACATGTTTCTGTAAATAACATGTTAGTGCACATCTAAAATACAAGTTTTTATTATACTACTGTATTCTACACGTCCATACGAATCTATAGACTACAAAAACATTGAAAACGGACTTACGATTGATTTTATATGAATTAAACAAGATCCGATGGTTTTATGAGATTTAAAACGAAAACATAAAATAATAAAACATGTGGCGCGATGTGATTGGCTGGTACCCCTTCGTTTAAGTGAACAGATCTGAGACGTTGGATCAAGATCTAATGGATGGAGTGAGATTGAGCTGGGAAGAACGCAACTCACCAGAAAACAGAACGACGGTGGTTCCGGCGAGATCGGATGCGGATGGCGGCGGCGCTCCGGTGTTCCCCCGGTCTTGGCGACGACGTCCCCGGGTGCGGCTCCTCGCTCCGGTCCTCCCTGCGTCCTTGGCTCCTCCTCCCTTGCTCCGGTTGCGGCGGCGTCGGGGTCGGAAGTGGCAACAATGGTGGTGGCGGCGGCGACGGATTCCGAGCTCAAAACCGAGCTCGTTTTGAGGCTAGGGTTTGTGATTTTTGCGGGGACGGAACCGCACTGGTCTGGGGTATTTATGGGCGGAGTTTCGTGGGCAGGGGGCAAAAGATTTAAACGGAATTGGGAGATTATCCCGGAAGAAAACGCGTTCTGGATGAACACGTATAGTACTGGGAGTCTATGCCGTTCTAGAAGACGACCTGACGTCTTGGGCCCACAAGCCAGCCCACAGGAAAAAGAAGAGAAAAGGAAACCAAAAAAAAAGGAGAGAGAGGGCGTGGATGGGCCGAAATGAGGCCTGCTCGCGAGACGCGCGTGCGCTGCGAGGTCACTTGGGCTACGGCCCAATTGGGTCGGCCGGCAGTGTTATTATTGTTTGTTTTTTTTAACATTTTCCCATTATTTTTTTTTCCTGTTTTCTTTATAACTTTTGAGTTTGAACTCGGAATTGATTCAAACCAGTTTTGAAAGTTTTGTAAAAACAAGGTATTTCTTTTAACTCCTTCTAAAATACTTTTCCAAAACTTTCTCAAATTAAATTTTGTAGAAATGTTTAAAGGCATATATTGATACTTAATGTTAAGTTTAGAAATAGGTTTTAAAACAAAGTTTTGGTGGTTAAAAATAAATTCAAACTCAAACCACAGTTGTAAACATTTGAACCTAAATTATTTTCCAAATGCAAACAATCAATTTACAACAAAAGTTACACATAACTAATAAAACCATAATAATCAAAAATATATATAGGGCATGGTTTGCCCTTTTAATATATTTTCTTAAATATGTTTTCAAGTGGAATTATAATTCCCACTTTTGAAACATACAAATGCAACAATACAATTATGCAGATGAATGCATGCATGATTTTTCTTTTCAAAGCAAAATACATAATAGTTTTCAAAAGTTTTAAATTTTTCTGATTTTACAAATTTTTGAAAACTTGGGATGTTACAGACTACCACCCTTAAAAGGAATCTCGTCCCGAGATTCGAGAAGGCTAGCAAAAGGTTGTGACTGAGATATCTGGGTGGCTACCACCCTTAAAAGAAATTTGTGTTGGCAGTCAAACTTCAAGATGCAAACTCGATTGATAACGTACCGTTCACCAGGCTAGGTTCCTCGAACACCTCTTCCACATTGATGTGGTTCACATATCCTTTATCAAAAGGATTTGACTTGGCAGCTTCTTCGGCCTTCTTCTTTGCTGGGCACTCATTGGCGTAATGACCCTTGTTCTTGCATTTGTTGCAGAGCACCTGGCTGATATCTTTGTATTCAGGATTTGGACGGTGTTTGTTATGGTTATGGCTAACCAGTCCATTTCCCTTGTGATCTCCATTGCTTCCCTTGGATCCACCATTGTGATCATGGTGCTTGTGGTGACTTCCTCCATTATGGTGATTCCCATGTTTGTGACCATTGTTCGCATCATGAACAAAGTGTTTCTTGAATGAGGGTTCAGAATGGTGCTTGTTTGAATTCATCTTCATCTTCCTGTTTTCAGCTTTCTTCAGGCTATCTTCAAGGGTAACTGCTTGATCAAGAAGTGTCTGATAGGTTGGAGCGTAAGCAACAGTCAAAGGTATCTTTAGCTCATCACTTAGTCCCTTGAGAAATTTAGTCTTCCTCTTTGCATCTGTGTCAATGTCCTCAGGAGCATATTGAGACAAGGCAAGAAAGTCATCCATGTACTCCTTAAGACTTCTGTTCCCCTGACGCAGATTGCGAAACTCCTCCTGTTTCAGATTCATAATGCCTGTGGAGATATGAGCATTACGAAAACCTTCCTTGAAATCCGCCTAGGTCAAAGTGTCCAATGGGTGAGTAATCTGATAAGTTTCCCACCATTGGGCAGCAGGTCCTTCAAGCAGATGTGCAGTGAACCTAACTTTCTCGGCATCTTCACATTCAGTTGTCACAAGATCCTTTTGTACAGAACGCAGCCAGTCATCAGCCACAATTGGATCAGTTGTAGTTGAGAACTTGTTTGGCCTAAGCCTAAGGAACCTGGTAAGTCTGTCCACTTGGGGAGGAGGTGGTGGTGGAGGTTCATGTTGATTTGCCATGAATTGAGCTATCATGGTCATCAGCTGAGTCTGGGCCACCATCATCTGTTGCATCATAGCATCGTTGTTGTTGTTGTTGTTGTTGTTGTTGTTGTTGTTTTCAGGTGCACGACGGGGAGACATCTGTGGTTTAAGCATAGATAAGCAAAAGATAGATAGATCTAGGAGAATTATTTCTACCCATACAAGCAATTTGTCACAAACAACCACACATGATAAAAACTCACAAACTTTTGAGAAAACTATCGTTTTTGAATTGAAGTACATCTAGGATATGGGGAAAACAATATGATAGTACTGCCATACCACAATTTGATAGGTCAATACATCAACATGGTTTCCTTATTCTAAAACATAAGAGGGTCTAGTCTATCTCCTTCCTGAGTGCGTCGAGTTCTTCCTCTATTTCCTTGAGTTCATCAAGTTATTTCTGAGTGTTGTGGAGTCTAAATCGAAGTCTTCTTCCAAGGTTCTCGATGGCCTCCCATGCTGCACTTCTTGCTGAATCAAAGAATGATGTTCGAATTATTGGGTTTGTGAACATGCAGCAACCTTTGGTCTTGTGGTCATCGTCTTTGTTCTTGTATAGATGGAGTTGCACCCACCAGTACTCTTGACCTTCACCCATGAAGGGAAAACCTTTGTAGACTGCTGCTCCTTCAAGTCCCATGCTCAACATGAGGTCCTTCAAAGCTTTTGGAAACTCAGTCTCACATTCCAAGGTCATGGTCATTGCTGGACCCTTCTTGAGTGATTCCAGGAGGCGGGCATCTATAATTAAGATAAGGCATTTAGAAAGCGAATAGTTAAGAAGTTACAAGAATGATTTCAAAAAGTTCTAGACAAGGACAAATAAAATTTTATCCTATGGGCTTTCTTATTTCTAACCAGACTTAGGGTTTCGAACCTACAGGCAACACAGTGCTCTGATACCATCTGTAGCGTACCTGCACTTAGAAAATGGCAAGGTACCTGTGTATAGTGCAAACCCCTGGATCGTTTCATTTGCACACACAGTTTAAGATGAATATCACAACATTGTATCAATTATTACACGAATGATCCAGACTTGGAAAAATAAATGGTTCGATACATCTTTGCATAGCTTATAGCTAGCTTAAAACAATAAAGCAGCGGAAATAAATCTTCAATGAGTCTCCATTCTTCATGATGCGCCACAGGCGAACATGTTGGTTGTAGACTCGATACCCTTAACGTAAACTCACTCGTCATCTGCAACAAATAAAATTTTGCAACAGAGTGGGTCAGATACCATTAAAATGGATCTGGCAAGTGACACTATGTGGACACTTAATGGAATAACTCTAATAACCTATATGCATATTTGGCTGGTGGAGTTTCAAGGCTATTTTGCATGAAGCCAATTTTGCCTAACACTTTTTAAAACACTTTTCTTTTGTCAAAACAGGTATGGCATGAAAACCACCCTCTAGTCTACCTCTGTTCAACCCTCAAAATTTTAATTTAAGAAATTGGAATGATGGGAGCCTCCGTTGCATCCTTGATCAGCTGCTCAAATTGTCCGTAACCGGGGACACGGCTAAGTACTTAGTTTTAACTCTGCAGAGGTTGTGCACTTTCACCATGAGACCCAACAAACCCAAACTATCCTCAAGCACTCGATTTGTGCTAAGGAAAAGGAGAGAGTTGAGACGAGACCTTTGGGGAAAAGTCAAGGCAGAGCCATTATACCACATGGCTGCACTGGAAGCATCTTCACTTAGATAAAACTTTGGTCCCTTTGTCCCTGGGTGGCCATCCTCAAGTGAACTCTCAGGTGAGAACCCCCACATACCATGGTCCTAAGTATAGTAAACTATCTTAGGTGAAAACCCTCATGGACATGGTCCTGAGTAGCCACTCAACTAAAACATCCATTCAATCCCAATCCACCCAGATGGTAAATTAACTTAGTAGAATTAAGCTTTTCCATAAAACACTTTTGCATAGCATCAATATTCCTACTAAGTTATCAATAGGATTCTAGACACAACTAGTGTAAAGGAGATAGTAGTTTCAGCATAGCAATACTATCCGACACATGCTTATAGAAAATACACTAAATCATGCATAGAAAAATACTTAGGAATTTATGAGGGTGTGCCACTTGCCTTGACAACAGGGAGTGCAGGAGTAGCAGTTGCAAAAGCCTTTGTCTCTCTCCGAAATTTCTAACACATCAAACAAGCCACAAATAAACATACAATCATAAATGCAACACTTAGAAAAAAAAATATGACATGCATGAGATGCAGGATGACACAGTAATTATGATATGAAGGACATGCAAACAAAATAAGGGAAAGACATAAATAACAATATCCCATTTAGCTAAGGTAAGGTCCAGGTTGAACCTAAAGTAAACTTGATAAAACAAAAGTTGTAAGGTTATTCTAATTTTTCACAACCTTGGTCTTCAAATAATCTTCAACTCCTTTGTAGCTTCATTGATCTTCAATGGTCTTCAATTATAGCACTTTAGGGACTTAGTAATAAACACCAAGGACTTGGTCTACGTCCAAAGTGAGACAAAATAGAAATGAAGAGAAAATAGAAAGAAAGAAGTAGTTGGTCTGCTTCCTTGTAGCTTTCTCCTTGGTGTGTTGACTTCATTGACTTTTGTAGACTTTGATGGTTCTGCAGTCTTGATGATGTTGGCAGCATCAAGGTTGATCTTGAATATAACTTAGCCACCATGAAGTAGGAAGAAGAGAGAAGGAAGGAAGACTAAAAAAAAGTAGGGTGGTTGGTCTTCATGAACTTTCTCTTGATTTCTTCTAAGTACTTTTCTTCTTGGAGATGCTTCTGGAGTCTTGTTTTCTTGCTAAGTCCTTCATTGGCCCTTCATGGTTCCCACTAATTCTAACTTAGTGGTTTTCGACTAGGAGGGTCAAAAGAGCTAACAAGCATCACCTCCAAAATTCTAAGGAGGAAAGTCATGTAAGAAACTCAAAATATTTCTAAGGACTAGAGATGCATGCCATGCCATGAAATTATGCTAAGTTAATGCAAGACAAGTAAGATGGTCCAAAAATGACAAAGGACCAAAGGTCAAACAATAAGTTCAAATAATTTCTAAGGAAAAGTAATCAAAACATAGTTGCTAAATTTTCTAAGGAAAATACTTTAAAACAATAGTTGATATAATTTTCTAAGGACAAACACTTGTCAAAAATAACACTTAGGAACAACTAAGTTTTCAAGATGCTAAATTTTCTAAGGAAAAGATTTAGCACTTTTAAGCTGTTAAAATTTTTCTAAGGAAAATATAAGTAAGAATAGTTTTGTTTGAGAGACAGAATATTTCTAAGTACTTTTTAGCAACTAAAGTCCCAAATTAATACTAAGTTATTTTATAACTCGAATAGATGAAGAAAAATAATTTTTATCAATTTTTATTATTAAAATACCACCTAAAAAGCATTTTATCAATATTAATTACAAAAATCATAGAAAATACTTTTACAAAATTAGTAGAATATTTCTACGGCCATTATTTAGACATTTAAATTTATAGCAAAAGAGTTTGATCAAAAATCTATTTTTAAATTCAAGTTATGTTCAAAATACTAATTAAGCCAAGACACATTAAAAATTAAACAAAATTAATTAGACAAAACATAAAATTAATTTCGCCAAAAGTTTCTACGCATCGAGAGCTTTCCAAAAATATAAAATTTGCAAAAATTGGCTATGCCAATAAAACGATATGATAAAACTAAGATGTAGGGGTCTTTCTGCAAAACTGCCGATTAAATCTAATTCGGGAAAATCCAAAAAATTCCGGGCCACGTGGCTATCTCTGAATGGCTGACGCTGCTGACTATGCTGCTGTCTGGACGTCGACGTGGCGCTGACGAGGCTGTTGACGTGGCCGCTCATGGTTCGCCGGTACCTCTTCGCGTAAGTGATCTAATCTATGCCGTCGAAAGCAGATCTAACGGTCTAGATCTACTACACCAAAACACTCTACAGATCATAGACTTTCCACAAATATTTTAGTTACAAAATTTGAACTTATTAAAATACCGTTTTACATGTTTCTGTAAATAACATGTTAGTGCACGTCTAAAATACAAGTTTTTATTATACTACTGTATTCTACACGTCCATACGAATCTATAGACTACAAAAACATTGAAAACGGACTTACGATTGATTTTATATGAATTAAACAAGATCCGATGGTTTTATGAGATTTAAAACGAAAACAGAAAATAATAAAACATGTGGCGCGATGTGATTGGCTGGTACCCCTTCGTTTAAGTGAACAGATCTGAGACGTTGGATCAAGATCTAATGGATGGAGTGAGATTGAGCTGGGAAGAACGCAACTCACCGGAAAACAGAACGACGGTGGTTCCGGCGAGATCGGATGCGGATGGCGGCGGCGCTCCGGTGTTCCCCCGGTCTTGGCGACGACGTCCCCGGGTGCGGCTCCTCGCTCTGGTCCTCCCTGCGTCCTTGGCTCCTCCTCCCTTGCTCCGGTTGCGGCGGCGTCGGGGTCGGAAGTGGCAACAATGGTGGTGGCGGCGGCGACGGATTCCGAGCTCAAAACCGAGCTCGTTTTGAGGCTAGGGTTTGTGATTTTTGCGGGGACGGAACCGCACGGGTCTGGGGTATTTATGGGCGGAGTTTCGTGGGCAGGGGGCAAAAGATTTAAACGGAATTGGGAGATTATCCCGGAAGAAAACGCGTTCTGGATGAACACGTATAATACTGGGAGTCTATGCCGTTCTAGAAGACGACCTGACGTCTTGGGCCCACAAGCCAGCCCACAGGAAAAAGAAGAGAAAAGGAAACCAAAAAAAAAAGGAGAGAGAGGGCGTGGATGGGCCGAAATGAGGCCTGCTCGCGAGACGCGCGTGCGCTGCGAGGTCACTTGGGCTACGGCCCAATTGGGTCGGCCGGCAGTGTTATTATTGTTTGTTTTTTTAAACATTTTCCCATTATTTTTTTTCCTGTTTTCTTTATAACTTTTGAGTTTGAACTCGGAATTGATTCAAACCAGTTTTGAAAGTTTTGTAAAAACAAGGTATTTCTTTTAACTCCTTCTAAAATACTTTTCCAAAACTTTCTCAAATTAAATTTTGTAGAAATGTTTAAAGGCATATATTGATACTTAATGTCAAGTTTAGAAATAGGTTTTAAAACAAAGTTTTGGTGGTTAAAAATAAATTCAAACTCAAACCACAGTTGTAAACATTTGAACCTAAATTATTTTCCAAATGCAAACAATCAATTTACAACAAAAGTTACACATAACTAATAAAACCATAATAATCAAAAATATATATAGGGCATGGTTTGCCCTTTTAATATATTTTCTTAAATATGTTTTCAAGTGGAATTATAATTCCCACTTTTGAAACATACAAATGCAACAATACAATTATGCAGATGAATGCATGCATGATTTTTCTTTTCAAAGCAAAATACATAATAGTTTTCAAAGTTTTAAATTTTTCTGATTTTACAAATTTTTGAAAACTTGGGATGTTACAAACAATGTATAGGTCACATGGATATTATCAAGTAAAAAAATACAGCCTATGGGTAGACATATCCGTCTACTCCCTCACCGGTAGTAATCGAAATCAGTGCTTAGCCGCTATTGCGTAGAAATCCAAGAAAGGGCTAGTATAAGACTCCCCATACGGTGAAAATATTGTTAGTAGTCACTTCATGTATAAATTCAAAATATTAATCTTTTTCTTACATAAACCAGAAATTGTATTGATATATGAATGTTGAGGGGGAGGTGAGTTGCAGTGGCCTCCACTCACATTTAAGTACGTATGCCTCATGTAAACATTCTCGCCACAACATGCCCAAGGAGACAAAGCAGGGATTGTCGAAGCCGCCAACGATAAGAAAGGGACATCCTTGGTTGTCCCCCCTACAACGAAAAGGAAAAAACTGGAAGGGGAAAGAATGGGGGATGAAAGAGAGCTGAGAGATAGATCGGCACTATGGTCGCTATCGAGTTTTTTGGCCAGACAGACCTCTCTATAATTTGATGGGTTATTTTGGACTACTTCCTCCTCGCGGCGAGGGTCGCATGAATCACGATGGCTCACGTTATTTTTTATCTCCCTTGTTTACCTCACTATGCTCCCATGTCTCGGTCGTCTTGTTGTAAGGACATGTTCACCTGATGACCCGAGACACATTTATGATTGGTGTCATGTTTCGACAAGGAAAGTTGCAACAATCGATCGCTCACCCCAATCAAGCATTTCTCCACCTCTCTCTATCTTGCTTTGTGTGACAACTTCTTTCTCCTCACATTTTCATCTCAATCTTATCCTTATTTGTTGATATTATTGGTTTCTTGGATCCAGATTATGTTGGTTGCAAGTTTATAGATATTCCACTACCATAACCTGCATTTCTTGGTACACTGCAGTTCGTTGGACCTCCAAGAAATAAAGATTTGATTTCCATATCCATGTTGAAGCGAAGTTTCTTTATATGAGGTAAACTTTGACATATTATGAAATCATTATGAAAAAGTGCCTCTTTATGCAACTAAATAGCCAACAATCTCGCCACTCTCTCAATAAACAGATATACATATTGATAATAATTTTATTTGGGACCATGTTGCAAAAGGATACGTTGATAAAAAAAATTCACCATACCATCACAAAACGCAAGTTAGTTTCACTTAACAAAAATTTACATAAAAAGAGCTCTTGCAAACTGTACTCTCACTGAGAGTGGCTGTGCCACAGGTGCAAAAATGATCATGGCACCTACACTCTAGTCCAACGCAAAAGCTTAGGGAAGACGTGTGTACTAGTATTTTATAGTGGAAACTGGAAAGAACAAACTATAGATAAAGTAAAAAAATGATGGAAAATATTAGAGAGAGACGCTCCACCTGGAGTTTCGGCTTTCAGTCGTGCTCGTGCCGCTTTGTGGGCCCGACCGGCCCTTTGAAAGATTCTTCGGCCCGCTGTGCACGATAGAAGGGTATGCCTCATGAAGTCATGATGCTAAAATGTAAAAAAAAAAACTCATGATGCTATCACTGACTGACAGCTGCTAGTACTAGTACTAGATGACAGACGAATTAAGAAGCATTCGGTATTGAACATTCCTCCTAATTTCCGCAGGATTAGAGGACTGATCCCTTCACACCAAAGATTGGATTGTCTCATCCATGAAGTTACGGTTTTCTTCTGTCCTTGACGTTACAAAGAGATGAGCAAGCAACAACCAGTCGACCACCCTACCCTTGCATGTTGCATGGGAACAAAAGGATGGATGTTTCAAAAAAAAAAAAAAGGATGGAGCCAGCAAACATGGGAGATGTTTTCTTCGACCCCTGGTGTGCAACAGCTGAGAAAGCCATTGGAGTAGAATAATTATGGTTATGTACTTATGTTAGTCTTGAGCTCAGACGCAAACAATTTGTAAGCTGTGCAAGAAAAAATGAACCATGATGGCTTTCAGCCTCTGATAGACCACACCCACATGGCTCCAGGGAGTCAACTCTGCCGGCATGTCAATCTTTTCCTATATATCCAACCTCATCATACCTTTGATTGATTGGCATAAGATACAAGGTCGATCATCACTCACCAGTCACACCGAAATGCAATTCTGTTTCCACGTTACTCAGGCTTTTGTCTAGTGTAGGCGTGGTACTTCCCCTATCGCCATGCATAAGAATTGGTCGGTTAATTAGCAGGAAACTGGCATAAAACCGATACAAGCACCCTCACCGATCATAATGGAACACAACAGTTGGGAGGGCACACGGCTACCCTGGCTGCAAACTGCACACAAACAGCTGAGTAGTTTACAAACCATGAACCGAAGCTTTATATCGTGAAACAAATGTTAGTAACCTAAAGTCATAGGGACCGAGCTAACATTCCTATTCCAGCACGTGTGAATCTAGACAGGGTGTAGAACTGAAGATGACAATGTTTTTTTTTACAATAAACTCAAATGACGATGATCGTTCGCAGACACACAATAAATGGAATAGGAGTGCCGGAACACACTGCTGCCTCAGGATATCTTGCGAAGTACAGATGTTCCTCACGCAGGAACAGATGAAAATTACAGAGCATAAAAGCTAGCGAAATTTCATAAGCAAAATGAGAAAATCCTACCTACATGCTAGTTATAAAAAACTTGGCAGATTCTGTGTGCGAACCACATCAAGAATCATCTGAACAGTTCACAATAAAACAAACAGACTGCTAGTATGAAGCATTGTGATGCAGAGAAATAAATAATTCAGGAAAAAGGACCAGTCACGGTGTCCACATGATATTCTCAAGTGTCAAAACACAATGTTGGATCGTTGTACCGGAGTACACTTGCAGCAATGACAACTACAAATTTGAGATAAGAGGGCAGTGACAAGTAAAACATGTTCCGATTGCGTCCCAAGAACACACAAGATCCCTCTTGTAAGTTGTAAGGCTGCCTTTGGCAGCATGCAGGAGCAACACAACTACACAGTTCTAGATAGCGCTTTCTCAACCCGAATTCATGAGAAAACCAACCTTGTTGATCAGACAGATCATTTGGGGTAGAGGATATCGTAATGACCAGGCCGGTAAAGAAGAGTAATGTAAGGCTTCTCAGCAGCAGGAGTTGATGACATTGCATCACCACCCTCGGAAGTATTGGCGGCAGGGATGAAATCATGGTGGTTCACACTTAGATTGGCAGGATCACAAGAGCTACGGTCTAGGTACATCACGCGGATTGGCACCCCTAATGCATCTGACAGGGCAATAATGTGCACATGATCACTTTCCTCGCCCATTGGCTCCACAGAAGCCTTGCAAAACTGCAAAGCGAATTTCAAATCAGGGTCAGTTGCTTGGCTGCATATCTATGGAAACGGGGTACCGAAATCCAAGGTTGGAAATAACAGCAGGTAACTTTATCGAATAAGTTAGTTAAAGCATGTATGAATTGCTCCATGAGAAAGACAGGTGAATAAGTCATTTCATGCCTAACATGGTTACTTAGGATAAAGATTCTTCCCATAGTTGTCACAGAAATAAAGAAAATTCTATGAGGTTGGACTCAATGCAAATTTTCACTCAAAATTGCATGCAAAGTAGCCACTAGCCCATAGAAAACAATTCCTAGTGTTTCCAATCCTATAAGTTCAAACAAGCTCCGTAGGAAAACTCCATAAGGAATAGAATCCTCCAGAATTCTAGGAATCAAAGATCCCTATCCCTTGAATAATACACCATTGCTTACAGAGCTGCTAACTCAGGTCCTACTCTCATGATATGTAGTTTTAGCTTTACATGATCTTTCTAAAGGAAAATGTTCCTATGGAATACTGGCCACACCCACGAACCAAGGGTGCACCAAAGCCAACAAATAATTATTACCCCTATTAAATGGATGACTATCTCATCAGTCAACCTGTCTCACAGTATTCTGGGTCAGAATGCAAATACTGCGACCACAAGACTCTTGATTTCCACAACTGATACGCAATGTAAAATGATAACTGCCAGTAAAATAGACTTACACTGTGAACATGAGGGTGCATTATTCACTGATACAAGAGGCACATAGATGATTACTGGTAGAATGTCTTTGTTCCGTGTGTTACATATAAATATTTAAAAAAAGCTAACCTGAGCCACAGTCGAATTTGTCAAGCCAGAGATAAATGGTTCAAAGAACTCAGCCCTCCTTTGAATTTCACCAGAGGTAACAAACCTAAAGAACATGACAGCTAAAGAAGACATAATTAGATGAAATGACAGCATAGTCAAGAAAGACAAATCCTAAATATCTGGTTGTACAAACCATAATCAGAAACAGATTGGTCCCTGGTTTTTTCTAGAAGTTCTTCAGGCCTAAAGATACAAGAAACAAAAATAGAGTCACTACAAAAGAAAAACTCTGATAACAGTCATGCCATACTAGTTGAACAGTTAAGGAATCTCTCTTCCATCATGACTTCTTTTTCTTTTGTACATATGCAATCATGCATTATAAGGAGACAAATACAGCTCTACAATATTTACCCTATGGAAGTTGCGTGTCCTTGCAGAACATTATGCAGCTCCTCAGTGAATATCTGACGATAACGAGGGAGGGAAATCATCAAGGCTAAGGAGAGAGATTATAACAGCCCAGGGAGTATTTAACAAAACAAACATACATTTTCACATATTCATACACTCAGAATAGATGAAAAAAACAAATAAGCACAGACTTACAGAGAAGAAGTCCTCGTAAGTAAACTCGATGTATCCCAGACCTTGAAGTGTCTTGTTGCATTGCTCAATGTTCTTTAGGATGCGCTCAACCTCAGCTTTATCTTGTGTCTCCAGGATATGCTCCTACAAGCCATAAGATTGTGAAATTATGAATAGACGTGCTTTATGAGTAAAAGAGCACAAAAATACTTGGAAAGTACCAGGTAGGAAAACATAAAGCATCGATAAAAGCAGTTTCCATCTCCTCGTGTCCGTCTTAAAGCATCATATTGTTCACCAAGCAACTGCGGGTCAAGCAAGAAAAACATAAGAACAAACTGAAGGGCAACAAAATGACACACAGGATCAACATAAGAACATTTATTTGTTTATTAGAACTGACAAACAAACAGCAACCTTTATTTTCTCCTGCAAAATGGGGCTGGCAGACTGGAACTCTGCTGCTAAGGTGGAGAGAGGTTCCTGCAAGATTAAGAAGATGCCAGTCACATACATAAGTTGATAAGACACAACAGTGATTAGCATGGAAGGCAAAGTAAAAGAGTGAGAACAATGGTGCTGATTAATAATTTAATACACTGCAAATATAACGATAATCATAACAGTGTGTTACTTTTTTTTTTGCGAATGATATAACAGTGTGTTACTATTACCAATGAGAAATAGAAATCCACCAGTACCGCCAAATGCACTTGAGATACCCAACTAACTGACCCAAATAAAGAGAATAAGAGGTAAGTTTCAGTATCCTATTTCATTTGGGGACCGTGTGGAATTGTGACTGTCACTCCCTACCTTCTCATATGGTTTTTTACTTTTTTGTTATGTCATGTCATTTTGAACCTCAAAGTTCAAGCATAAAATCACATTCTGGAGAAAGCACAGGTGTGCACACAGTAAAACTTTTAGGATAAATTTCATTTCATTAAAGAACGAAATTGTTGTGCTCCTGTTTCAGTGCATCGTTGCTCCTAACTTTTTCATAGGCTATTCAACATCGACAAGTTGAGAGAACAAACTTCTTTGACCTATTTTGTTTCGTTGTAGACCAGAAGATTAAACAAAGAGCTCCGCCGGCCTGTGATAAAGCCCATTTATCCTAGAATAGAATAGAAACTGCTCCCAGTCAATCTAATTCCAATCCCTTAGGCTACCTTATCCATTTCAAACGACAATTGACCAACGGAACTAAATTCCAGTACACCAGTTACCAATAGCAACATTCTCTACTGGATCAACACGATGATCCCGGTCCATGAACAAATCTATAGCGATACTAAACAGAGTGCGAGAGGAGGAGCCGAGATGTCTCACCTTGTCACCGACGTACGGCCCCTGGGGTCCCTCGGGCTTGGGGTCGGGGTCGGGGCCGCCGCAGCAGGCGTGGTAGTAGTCCCCGCCCATGGAGAGCTCCACCGACACGGGCTCCGGGCTGAGCCGGGACGGGCTCGGGCCCGAGCCAGCCCCTCCTCGACGAGCGGCGCGGGGACCGGCGGGGGCGCGTCCCCCATGGCCGCGTCCTCGGGGGGCGGCGCCGCGTCGTCCGCGCCGCCGTCCGCCGCCTTGCGCTTGCGGGCGCTCGCGTCGGCCGCCTCCCTCGCCAGCTTCGCGTGTGGGGTTCGTGGACGTGGGCGCGAGCGGTGGACGGAGTTCGAGACGAGGCGACGGCTTCGAATCGGGCGGAGGGAGGAGACCTGCGGCAGGGCGAGATCTCTCTCGGCACAGGTGGAAAAAAAATGTGTGCGTGTCGTTTTGCAGATAAGCCCTTCGCGTCATCCGTTCTCGTGATTTATGTGACCCTGGCATGTGGGGTTATAGTTGCGGGCCCAGATGTCATGATCTGGAAGTTAAAATGTTGTTCCTACTGGACCACCACCCTTGCCATTTCTACAAGACATCCCTCGATCTGGATAAGAACATCTATCAGATTTAGTAAAAGTCCCCATATCGGCCTTGGAACGGATAAATTATCTGATGATTCGGATAAGCGGTGACTCCGGACTTATATATTAACGGTAATGGGCATTTAAGGTTTTGCTTCCCTGTTCCCTCTTACGCTATTTTTTCCTTTCGCAGCTAGGGATAGGTTGTTGCGACGACCGATTACCCGTAACCTATTGCCCGTTGTGCTGCCCGTTTCGATAGATTGACGATGGGCTCATCGATGCGCGGCAGTGGCGGGCACGACGGATGACGTGTGCCTACGAGCAATGAGGAGTAGTGTCACGCCCACCGCTCGGTCGTCTCGAGCAAGCGCGACAGCCTTCAAGGGTGTAGGTGAGCTGACCTACTCCCTCCAGGCCACCCTTAAGAGGAGGAAGCATCACCGTCCTCTACACGCACGACGTAGAGATGGACAACACTCGCGTGGTGCCGATTGAGGTACCAAACGACGCGGGAGGAGGAGGTGGTGATCTCTGTGGGCGATGGGCGAAGCGGGTCATGCACTTTCAAGCACATTCTAGTGTGTTTTCAGTGGATCCACCTTGTTGACGACGAATTGGCTCTGACAAACGGCGAGGAGGGTGCTCCGGCCCTCTCCAGTCGACCACCAATCAATACATTCGCTTCATGTGAGCGGACTAGTGAAGAAGACAACTAGATCAGTTTATCTAGTTTTATTTTAAGTTTTAGTTCTATCTCTAGGTAAAATAGCTAACTTGTGATATTTGTTTATTTTAATTTCCAGTAAAATGTCGTGGATGTATTCTGCCCGAGCCCCGTCATACCAAAAACCTAGTTTTCGGTGTCTTTTCCTGGGCGATACGTATTATCCGGATCTGCTAAGGATGGTCATACAATCCATGACAGGTGGGCCCAGATTTACTGGCGAGACCCACCCTCTGACTGAAGTACTACTTCCCATCCCGCAACCCGGGACGGCGGTGATGGCGCCGGCGATCAGATCCAGAGCTCCTCGTAGATAGCGGCGGCGCCGGCGGAGGTCATGTGGTCGACTGCGGCGTCGTGGTGGGCCCGCCACCACATACGCCTCCTTCTCCCGGCCCTCTTCCTCGGCTCCGTCCTCTTCTTCGTCCTCGCCTCTCCGCGCTCCTCCTCATCCTTCTTCGCCCTGCCCGTCTCCAGGTACACGACCCGCCCCAACCTGCTACACCATGTTCTTCTGGACTCTTGCTGGAAGTTATAGATCCCCCGCATTGCGTTTCCTGCAGGGAGCATTCGTCGCTGGGGGCGCGGCTCATATGGGCACAGCGGCGCGTGGCCGAGTGGCGGCCGTGCGGGTGGTGGCGGACGGCAATGCCCGGTGAGGCCCTTTGTGATTCCCTATTCTGGGTCAGATTATTGGATTTGCTTGATTTCTGGTGAACTGGCGATGATTTGTTTTTATCCTCGCTCTCCTTATGCAGCTCCGCCGACCAGGAATGGGTACATCCGGATAGATTGCTACGGCGGGCTCAACCAGCTGCGGCGCGATGTATGTTAAGAAACCTCGGTTTAAGTTGTTTATCCTCCTTGGAGTAGAATAAGATGGCCCTTTCCTTATGTACTGTTAGACTAGGATCATTTGGCAAATGCACTGGAGTACTAGTATAGGTCAGTGGAGTCGATAAGCATGATTCGTGTGATTTAGCTTTAGGAGCCAGGTAGCATGGTATGGAATGCTGCACTGTGGTATGCCATGTCAACTGAGTAACTGACTATGTCATCTCCTCCTCCCGTTGTGATCATTATGGTTCAATTGTGCTGCAGCTATGTGATGGAATTGCGGTTGCACGTCTCCTAAACGCGACAATGGTTCTGCCCAAGTTTGAGGTTGCGGCATACTGGAATGAGTCTAGGTACTACAGTCACTCGAGGAAACGACGGCTTCTGCTAATTGTTTCTATGTAGTCATTTCTGTTCGAAACGCAATTCAGTGCTTACTGAAATGTTATGTCAGTGGTTTTGCAGATGTGTTTGATGTTGATTACTTCATTGAGCAGACTAGAGGTTATGTGGAAGTGGTGAAGGATATGCCTGAGGAGATATCGCTTAAAGAGCCCTTTAACGTTGATTGCCGGAAACGGAAGGGACATTCTGATTATGTTGAAACAGTGCTTCCGGCTCTTTTGGAGCATCGCTATATTTCTCTGACACCTGCCATGAGCCAAAGAAAAGATAGGTATTGCCCACTCATCTGGTTGATACCTGAAATCTGCTTTCCGTTTTCATAATACCCTATCTGTTCCAAATAATAAAATGTTTTGGATATTTCAATGTGGACCACATATGGACCGAGATGAGTGAACCAACACACTAAAACACGTCTAGATACACTAGAACATCTATATTTAGGAATGGAGTGAGTACCAATATCCTAGTCATGCTTTCAAGTAGTTTCTTTCCCAGATTATGTTGTTCATTGTTCACGTCAAATTCCGTGAATCATAATATATTCTTTAGTGTTATTGAGGATCTTAGCATCATGTGAAGGATGTATATAAGAATAAGGCTGGCAATGAAGTACTACAGAACTAAAATTCTTGTGTAGTTGGAAGGCACACATTTCATATTATAACGTGTAAGTAGTTCAAAATGGCTATATTAGAGTAACCAATGAGGTTACATTACATATATTGCATAGGTAGGAGTTCATTATGTGAAGCAGATTCGTTGTATCATTGGCTGCAATCTTAAGTAGCATACGCCAGATATACTACCATCATGCAGTATTGCAAATCATGTGTATTAGCCGCAATTAAGTGTGCTTAGATGTTGTGTATTGTGACCATGTAAATTATTGCCCTGTATTTGTTTTTCTGTTGCTCACTGCAAATATTGGAAGTGAATATGTCTATCGACCTTCGAATTTGGCATGTTGGCTTGCTATCTGATGTGAAAGTTATCCTCGTAGCTTTGTAGCCCTTCACACCGGCACCCTCTTCGATCTCTTTGCACAATTGCACTGATCTTGTTCTTGCTAATTGGAATACATAAACTGATACACTATATTATTGAGAGATAACTTTGTTTAAGTAAGATTTCAATTCATGTAATGAAGAATTCACTTTCCTGAATTGTTGATTGCATGAAATTCTTTACTATCTGCAACCATTTTAACTTAGCCAATTTTGCTTTGTGATACGACGACATACGGATAAATTGGTGCTGAATTATGTTCATAATGGTTGATTAGTCCAAAAATATTCTTCACATGTGTACCACAAGATGCAGATCGATTGAGACAAAAAAAAGCAATTAAGTTAACTGACAGTATAATCCTAGTTAATATATGGTTACCTCTTCGTAACGCAAGAATTTTCTCATGGTAGTCTCATCTTCTCATCTACCTAAAAGTCACATTATTAATTTTTCTATTCGTCCCAATGATTTAACTGCAGAAATTTTTGCTGTGGTACAACAGGAGAGTCTCTTGCTGTTGTTACTTGTATTCATGAGCTGCTTCTTTCCCATACCTATGAATCTGCATGTATTGTTTTTCCAGATATCCGTCATATGCGAAAGCTTCTTACTGCCAAGGTTGCTACAATGCACTCCAGTTGAACAAGAAGGTGGAAGCCAAAGCTATTGAGCTTCTCCAAGCCATACCCAAACCTTTCTTATCCCTTCACCTTAGATTTGAACCAGACATGGTTGCCTACAGTCGATGTGAATATAATGGCCTTTCTTCCAAATCAATGAAAGCAATTGAAGCTGCGCGTGGGCAGGACAGGAATGTATTGATTGGTGATGCTGCTCGTCTGTGGAGGAACCGTGGAAAGTGCCCTCTAACACCAAGTGAAACAGCATTTATCCTCCAAGCACTAGGTATTCCTACAGAGACAAACATTTATTTAGCTGCTGGTGATGGGCTAATGGAACTAGAGGGATTTACTTCGGTGTACACAAATATGTACACAAAATCATCTCTCATGACTCATGAAGACTTTGAGAGGATGCATGGAAACACAAAAGCTGCTCTTGACTACTATGTTTCAGTCAACAGTGACGCATATGTTGCCACGTTCTTTGGAAATATGGATAAGATGGTAACAGCAATGAGAACAGTGCAAGGGCTACAGAAGACGTTGGTCTTGAGTAGGAGGGCCTTTGCAAACTGCACGGCTGCTGGACTGGTAGGGGATCAACTAGCTAAGGCCATGTGGGATGCTCATCGAGAAGACTATATTATGGGGAGGGGGTCAGCTCTGCCTGAACAATGCTTCTGTGAGTCCAAGTTGTAGCACAAACGAGCCCATATAACACAATGGCTACTCTCTGCAGCCACCTTTGGATCAATAGCAACTAATTGCAAGTGTAACCAGGCTTCAGAAGAAACTGTTCTTCATCATAGTGGACTTCTGCACAGTATCTTAGTTCAGAGGGCACCTGTCAATGACACATGGGTGCATCATGGCCTGTCTTTCTTCTCCTTGATATACTTTTTCGGTGAGTTTAATTAGTAGCACATACATGTACACACACACTTACTTTCAGTTTACTCGTAGGCTGCTTCGAGGATCATGTAACAAATAGTTAACCTAGGGAATCATTCGGATATATCCTTTTGCAAATCGATATATCCCAAGGCCCCAACTCCTAACATTTGAGGGATATAGATAAGTTGAAACTTTATAGAAAACCAACAAGGGAAGAAATTTCAGGAGTGAATATGTTGCACAATGTTGGAAATTTTCTGCATTGCTCAGAAACCATCTACTGTCAAGTGGTGTTGTGATTTATCTCAGCCTCCACTAGGAATACCTCATATTAACATTGTTGGTTGTAGAGTTGGGGTTGAGACCCACAAGAAGGCTGGATGCTTATTGTTCGTCATGATGGCTACTTGCTTAATTGCTTATTCATTTATTTAGCTAGGGAGTTGTTTGGTTCTTGATGCCCATGTCATTTTTGCTTCTAGAAGGAGAATCAGATTTCAACAACCGTTCATCTCGATTGTTTGCAAGTCAATGAGAACAATGTTTAAGAAACCCCAAAGTGAAACGCATGATGCATTCTGTGCCTATGAGTCGAGTGTGCATCAATCACCCACTGGCTATTGAAGCATTAAACTAGTCTTCCAGTTGCATGGATTTCCCTTCTATCAAGCCTTGTGTGTTCGCAAAAAAAAAAAGTTGCATGGATCTTATTCGTCATTGCTCCATGCTTGAGTTACTAATCTATGTGCCTAGTGGTCTACTCCCTCCGTTCTAAATTACTCAAACCTTGCACTAAAACATGTTTAGATACATGTGTGCAGAAAGTTGGTAGAAAGTCTTATATTTGATACGGAGGGAGTAGATGACTTTCCAGTCATCCACATGTGGATGTGTCTAAATACATTCACATTTGGACAAATACAAGTCATCTAATTTGGAACGAAGAGAGTAATATTCTTTGTCATGACCAGTGAGCTTAGATTAATCGGTGCTGGGCATGTTAGCTTTTTAGACTGCCACTGGAATGGAGGGTTAGATGAAATTGGCAGTTCAGTTCCTCTCTTTTCCCAGTAAGGCCACTGAAACGGTAGATGGAAATATAGCCTCCCTTCGTTCGATTAGTCACAATGCATGAATGTACTATTTCTCATATCCTTTGGGAGGGACATTACTGAATCCACTTGAGATGTATGTATTGTGCCCATTCGTTCTTCAGACTCCACCTGTCGTTGTGTACATTGATACGGCACCATGATTTTCTTCCGTTTCTCACATGTTATTGACAATAGAAATACGTAAATAGATGCAAGTATTTTGATGAAGAATGTAGCTTCTGTATACTGGGCCTAACTAGTGGCCACAAGTTCCTTAACAATGTTGACTGCATTGGGCACCTTGTAAAATAACAATCTTGAAAACGACAGTGGTAGTACACTCGTACTCTTTTGGCTTTGGACGGAGGAGAGTCAGTCATTAGTTATCTACTAGACCTGGTGTGAACGTCGAGGGCTCCAAGTCGACGACTTTGAGCCTAGAGAGACTAGATGAAACTTCCCCGTAGTTTCGTGCGTATTTTTTATGCTATTTTGTTTGAACGCAGTTGCTTTCTGAATTTGTTTTTGATGCACGGGCTTCAGTGAAATCCTCTCTCTGCTCCAATCAGAGAAGTATTGACAAGGAAACACAAGAAGTCTGAGCGTATAATTGAAATGTTAGTTGAGCAAATTGTAATACCAACTTGATGAAAACAAAAGATGTCAAGGTCAACTGAGCTACTTTTAGTTAGCTACAGTATAATACTGGTATATGCGAATATTGCATGTAGAGTGAAGAAATTCGAAATGAGTTGTTATTATTACGGTATAGTATGCGAGTATTTGCAATACTCGCATACTTTTCATGTATATTGTACTTATATATGGAATTAAGGATGACCACACAAATGCTCCTTCCGTTCCAAATTAGATGACTTCAATTTGTACATATGTGGATGTATTTATGGTCACAATAATAGATACATCAACATTCATAGATACATCAACATTTATATAAATAAAGTCATCTAATTTGAAACGGAGCTAGTATAATGCAGTGATATAGATGGCGCTGAACCCGGTCACGATCCATGGGCCATATGGAGCGTCTACGTACGTTGTATCCACACAAACCGACTACATTTGCACATGTACCTCGAATAGGCTCGGCTACGATCAATCACTCCACCCTAAACAATTTTAAGTGACACCCTAGTCATTTCGTGATTTAAACTTTGCACTGTGTTTACCCATCTCAAAAAAAAAAAAAAAAACTTTGCACTGTGTTTCTTTTTGCGAACGCTTTGCACTGTTATTTATTCACCAACAAGTTAGGATTACTTGCCATTTTTTCGCTATCGGCGTCAAATCAACTGTAGTGCTCTCGTTATTTGTGCGAGCCATCAGCGTGGAAAGGCGGACCATGAAAAAATAACCAACGGCGACAATCATCGGCGCATACTGCACGGAGCCTGCAGCCACGAAGGCGATAAGTTCAGATGAAGTGGTGACAATGATTGTACTCCGGTCAGACCAACCTATGTGTTGTCCAAATTTGTCACGTCATATGAGCACCGGCTGTTTGTGGCCAAAAATCGCCATGACGAACAGCACTTTCCTGGCAGACCGGGCCCTGCCTGTCAGGCTTCGTCGATTTTTATCAATCAACTTCTTGCGGTACTTTCATTAGCAACATGGTTCAACATTTTAATTTGTGGTAAAAAAATATGTTTGTCAATTACACGTATATACATATATCTAGATATAAGATGTTTTACCCATTTTTCACATCCACATGTATACATATGTATCTAGATACATTTTATTATGTGTGTTTCTCTTTTTCAAAATAACAAACATCTTAAGGCACCTCCAACGGTGTGGCGCAAAGGGACACCTATTTTGGTCCGCTTTTGTCCATTTGGGGGCGGACCGCGGACAGGTTTCAGGTTTGGGGTGGGGTGGTTCCAACAAGGGGGGCGCATAAAGCAATTTAAAAAAAAATAGACAATTAATATACATAATAAAAGTAGCAAGGCCCCACGGGCCACTGACACAAAATGCAAAAAAAAAACTAGAACCCTAGTGTTGCTGGGTTTTGGGGAGGGGCGGCGCCGCCGTAGCTGTCGACGCCGCGGCCAGTAGCTCGTCGTGGCCGCTTAAGCGTCGTCATCTTCGGATGACGTACGGCGGCACCTCGTAGAGGTGCGCCGGCGGCCCTTGTGGAGGTGGCGTGGGCGGCGCCTCCGGCTCTTGCAGCCACGCCGGTGCAGGATCGCGCCATGGCGACTGGCGGAGACCCTAGGTCGCCGCCTCCTCGTTCTGCTGGCGGTTGTAGGCCTCCGCTTCCTCCTGGCGACGCCAGGCCTCCGCGTCGTCGTAGAGGGCCTAGCCCTCCGCCTCCCGCCGCTGTCGTGCCTGCTCCGCCGCTGCCTCCGTCGAATCCCGGAGCGCCGCCCCGATGCCAGGCCACTGCCCAAGCTCCTCCAGGTTGGAGGCGTCTATGGCAGCCTGGAGGGCAGCATCGTCGTCGAAGGGGGCCTCGTCGGCCTCCACCTTCACCTCGACCTCCGGCGCTTCGTCCTCGCTCCAGTCGAGGTCAGAGCCCGCCGGCTCCTCTTCCTCCGGCACGGGCTGGTAGCCAGCCGATGCTTTGGCCACGAAGGCCTGCCGACGGTGGTGGTCGTGCTCGACCTCGAACCAGCGATCCCACAAAGGGGACGTGGGCACGTAGGCGGGATCGTGCACGAGATCGCCGGGAGGAAGCTCCGGCGGCGGAGGATCTCCTCCGTACGCTCTGGCCGGCATGGGCACCCGACGGCTGTTGAGGTGCCAGCCGTCAGGGAGATGCACGTCACCCAACGGCAGGGGCGCGCGCACCTCCCAGTACAGCTCCGTGACGTCCTTGGAGACGTTGGCTCGCGCGGCACGGCGGCGGCGGCGGTTGCGGGCCGCACGGAGCTCCTCACGGCGGCGCTCAGCACGGACGGCGGCATCCGAGTTCTGCCGGGGCGCGCGCGAGCTGCTCGCCTCCGCGTTGTTGCAACCCGTGAAGAACCACTTGCCCTTCATGGTGGCCGGCGACGGCTAGGGCTGGGAGGTGCGGTGGCCGGCGACGGGGGCTGTGGGCTGCGGTGGCTGGCGGAGGCTAGGGCTGGGAGTGAGTGTGGGGTGCGGTGGGGAGTGGATAAGGTCCCATTAAATAGGATTGGGCGAAGTAGCCGAAGCGGCCACAGTCGCTGCTAGGCGGGCCAGGCCCGGACACGAGGGGACACGCGGTGTGTCCGTGGCTGGACCAAAAATGAGCCAACTTTGGGACGAAATGACCTGCCTGGGCGGACACATGGCCTTATGCGCCAACCCATTGGAGCCCCTTCCATATCCGTTCGGACAAAATCAGACACGCCTGGTCCCTATGCGCCACGCATTGGAGGTGCCTGTCAAACGGAGGAAGTAGTAATAAGCGTGCGCAGTGAATCTAGTTACCACGTGCACGAGGTGGCTGGTTATAAATTAAGGGAAGCTTCACGAAGCAAGTACGCCCACTGACTTGAGCAGGCCAGTCATATCCTTATCACCTCTCCTCTACTCTTAGGTACTAGACTGGTAGAGCCCCTAGTAATGGTCACCATAAGTAAGCGGCTACTAGGCGAAGGACACATCGGCGTATCCAATCACTACGAACTTGTCCTGTCTGCGCACTGCCGGCACGGTGACAAGGTAGCAAGCGTGGATCATCCGAGCGGAAGCGGAAGCGGCCCTCCTCCTCCGGCTCCGGGACACCGTCGACAGAAGAGACGCTCGTTTCCTCCGCCGTCGCCGCCGCCGGCGGGGCGACGACCACGAGCACGAGGTGACGACCATGTTGCTGAGCCGGAGGTCGTCGTTGGTGTGGCTGCTCGCGCTGCGACGACGAGCTACGCGGAGTACGAGTTCGCCGTCCTGGTGGCGGCGCTCACGCACGTCATCAGCTCCGGGCAGACGGCGGCGGCCATCACTGGTGGTGCAACCGTGTCCGGGGAGCAAGGTATATCACTGCGTCGTTCAGTTTGTGCATGCTGCAGCAGCTACGCTCTTTTATTTTTCTCTTGGTGTCATTGGAAGGGTTCTCGTATGCTGATCTAGATGATTCTTCCGCTGCTTAGATTTCTCCACCTACACTATGTGATTCTGTATAGAGAACTCTAGATAACGCGATCAGGAAAGCAAAAAAGAAAGGAGAGGAAATGAGATTTCGTATATGCGCACAAAAGGCACACGTGTCGAGCACTCGAGCATGCATTAGACTTTGGAGCTCTCGCAATTATCCCGAACATCTTCATCGTCTAAGTTGTCCATGTGTCAGCCAACGTGGCTAGACCATCTTACAATCATCCTCATTCCTCCAGCTTGGCAAAATTGACTAATAGATATATACTGAGTTGTTTCTATCTGATCTTCTGTTTGATATTCTGATCTTGACATTTAACATGCCTGCATGAACCAATGGATCCAGCGACGCGCCAACACAGCGGTGCTCTGTCCGGGGCGGCGACGTCGTCTACGGCGTCCGAGCAGCACCAGCAGCAGCAGATTTCCAGCGAGCGTCCGCGGTACCGCGGCGTGCGGCAGCGACCGTGGGGCAAGTGGGCAGCGGAGATCCGCGACCCCGTGAAGGCAGCGCGAGTGTGGCTTGGCACCTTCAACACGGCCGAGGACGCCGCCCGTGCCTACGACGCCGCTGCGCTCCGCTTCAAGGGCACCAAGGCCAAGCTCAACTTCCCCGGCGCCGGCGGGATGCCACCCCGCCATGCCATCGGCCTGGTACGTGGACAGCCCGCGATGGCGGGAGGCGTGGCATCGCCGTCGACGTGGCAGCAGCCGCGACCCGTGGCGGTCGTCCGTCCGCAGAGCAACGTCCAGGGTGCCACCGGCGGAACGGCAGCCGCTGCTCCTGAAGTGTACTTCCCAGACCTCCTCCGATACGCGCACATACTGCAGAGCGGCGACGTGGACCTGCGGGCTGCTGCGGCTGGCGGGTTATCGCCAGGAGAGTCGAGTTCGTCGACGCCAGCGCACCACTCGGGGGGCGCCGCCGGAGGATCGTCGACATGGCGAGAGAAGTGCAGGCCCTGGCTGCTAGCTAAGGAGCCAGTACTCTACTGAATTTATCACGCAAGCGAGTACATGGAGGGAAAAGACAATTTTTTTTTTCGTTTGTTTGCATTTTTTCTTTCCCAAAATGGATAGACAGAACGCTACAAGCCTACAACAGTGTGCGGCTAGGCTAGCATGTTCGTCGTGCCTATATCTAAGAATTCTGGTCAAACTCTGCTTGATAGGGTACCTAGCTACTCCACTTTGTTTGTGTGTGTGTCACACACGATCGATGTATTATATTGTTGGTACAGATTTTTTTTTAGATAAAAGGCTAATAGTCCCACAATAAAGTAATAACGTCTCTCAAGGGCGAAAGAGAACTTGGGGCAGATTAGGCTATGTGTTTTCTAAGATCTAAGTTTAAACTATATAATACAACCAACAAAACATTGATGGGGAAAAGCTAACTAAAGGCGCCGCTCGCGCGTCTCAGCTGGCGGCGGCTCGCTAAGATTCGTGCGAGCGAATCATGTGTACCGCTCCCCCGCACGTCATCACGCAACCGCTCCCCGCGCACGTTTACTCGATAGGTTTGGATAAGATATCGGCGGGACCCACTAGTCAGCCAGACTTGGGATGTAGAGAGTGTGGCTAAGGGGATTTCGCCGACCGCCCTGCTTTCTCTCTCCCTCCCCGCTCCGGCGATTTGGCCGGCGATTCTGGATTTCTCACCGCGCTGACCCCATTCCGGTGGTTCCTCGCCGGTGGAGACGCTCATCCTCATGTTCCCCTTTGTGGTGAGCCCTAAACCATCTTGATTTGTTATATTTCGTACTCTATTTCGCCGCTTGGTAGTTCGGTTGGTCCTGATTCGATCTTCGTTGCCGTTGGCGTCAAGGGGATAGGGTGTTTTCCACCGGCGATATTGCTAGTATGTCGTTTTGGCTGGTCGCTGATGGGGATTGGGGATTGGTAGTTCGGTAGAGCTAGGGTTTCGTTTGTAATGACCGAATTTGGTCGATGGTGGCCATGTTTTTTTGCTCCGCTAGTCATTCTGCTCAGTCTGCAGATGTTCACCTTGTTGGATGGTCTTGGAGAGCAGAATAAGGCGATTTTTGGTTTTATATTTGGCAGATCAACGGAAGCTTGTTGCCTGCATCATTTATCGGACTCTACTGCACCTATCTGTGCTACAAGCGGACTCTCCAGTGAGCCAAGGGACTAGGAGTGCAACGGGCTTCACAATCACTCCAAGCTATGTCGACTGGTAGTCTTACATTGGGATTGTGTACCATCATCCTTTCCGTGGTCTATTCAGTTGTTCGTGCCGACTCTTCTGAAACTGTGCTCTACGTGCATGTTAGATCGTTTACTCTGGCTACTAAATTAGTAATTATGTATTGTGTGTTGCTAAGCTTGTTGACATTTTATACTGTGATAACATGAGAGTGATCCTTTTATATTTACAGTGAGTGGTGACCATGGCAAATTAATCTGGTAACTGGCTAAACTGCTACTAAAAGTCTGCTGATGATGTCCGAAAATGAAGTCAAGACTAAACATATGTCAGGCTTGACTAGAGTCAGAATAATGTGTTCATCTTTTGTTGTGATTTTGCTACAGCTAGTGCAGCTAGTGGTGATGTCAAGAGGAAGGGCACAAGGAGAGGAGAAATGTGAGTCTTTTTGGTCCCTACTTTTTTTGTGTGCAACACAAGTAGATGCTGATGGGGAAAAGGGCATTGATTTAGTTGTAGGATGGCTTTATTGAATATGTTACATAGCATGAATTTAACCTGGTAGGTACCACAAAAAAACATGGAAACCAGCTGGGAATAACCTGATAATTAGCTGTAAGATTAGATTTAACCACCAATTAGATTAACCTGGCAACTACAAGGAAATAACATGGTAGTTAGGATTAAATAAACTGATATCTACGAGCACTAATGTTAGTTGTTTGTTCATTATTGTTTTTGGCCAACAGTAGCGTAGATGTCGCAATTTGGTTAAGTTGGTGCATGCCAAGTAACAGGAGATTTACTACAGGTGAATTAGCTAAGTAAATAATTGTGAAACCAGCACGACATGTTGGACATAGGTATAGGGTTTGAGACCAGCACGACATGTTGGACATCGTTGAGGCTGATTTTGTGTTGTCGTTCATGTGGTTCTCGAGGTCGACTTAGATAGGGTTTTGGTTTTTCATGTTGGATCCTTTGGGGCCTGGTATTTAGTATGGGTGATGGTTGTGCTATTGGTTTTGGTGGTGGTATTGTGTTTTCAAAATTTTGAAGCAAATTATTCCTGGTAGCAGTTTCATTCAAGCTAACTCGACATGGTAGTTTTTACATAATTAATTAATCTGGTAATCGTGGCTAATTAATCTATCAAGTGTGACTAATTAATCTGGTAATTTATTTTTTATGTAGCACTATGATGTCCATTTGTTCTGTTTTTGCTACTGAGGTGCGCAACTTTACATGGCATCTATATTGAATTTATCTGATAGGTATCATGAATTAACCTGGTAGCTAGCTTTTTTGAATTCGATCAGTGCGACGCGAGACTTGTCGCGGATGACGCCGATCTGTGAGGTTGCAATCCGAAGGTTGCGGGCGTCGCGACGCCTCCAAGGTCCTCGTCGGAGCTGATGGCCGCCGCACGTGCTGGTCGCCGCCTTTGAGGTCCTTGCTGGGGCCGATGGCCACCGGACGTGCTGGTCGCCTCCTCGGCGAACCACGCTGGGGCTGATGGGCACCGCACGTGCTGGTCACCGAGGACCTTGCCAGGGCCGATGCCCACCGTGCGCCAGAGTAGCCGTGCCGTCGTTGAGCCATGGCCACCTTGAGGCAAAGCTCGCCATGGAGGTTGTTGCATAATCTGAAGATGTGACAGTGACACCGGTTGTGGAAGGAAACACTTCGCCGCTGCAGTCAACCCCGCCTCCCCCTGCTGTCGTTGTCGTGCCGTATTTTTGTCCGCTACACAATGCAAGTGCATCCCCATGGATGGTTTTATTTGGTAACCACGTGAAATTTATCTGTCAACCATGTCTGTTTTATTTGGTAACCACGTTTATTTATGTGTGGTTTTTCTGGTATTTATTGGTCAACCATGTGTGGTTTATCTGGAAACCACATGCAGTTCATCTATCCATGTGTAGTTACGTCACTACATGTGGTTTATCCGGTAACCACATGTAGTTCATCTCTCCATGTGTAGCTACGTGTGGTTTATCGGGTAGGTAATCACATTTAGTTTATCTGTTAGCCGCGTGTGGTTTATCTGGTAACCACATGTAGTTTATTTGTCAACCATCTGTAGTTTTATTTGTCAACATGTGTAAACCACCCGGTAACTATTTCTAACAACATTGAAATTGTCTTAAAGCAAAGTACTTAATTTGCGCTCTAAGTATTTTTTTGGTCACTAAGAATCATGACTAGTATGTGCTACTATGAGACAACCTCAATGACCAGAATGAGCAATCCATGTAGCCTCATAAACTTCTACTACTACTACTACCTGAAGAGTGCATCTAGTGTTAACTTCCACTCGTGGCACGAATAATCTCAACAGGACATCGATGAACCGCATTTTCTCTGGACTTGGACTAGCAAATTCCCCTCAGAAGCAGGAGCAAATTCACAAACAGGAGCAACCGTGTAAGCTTACGCCATATTCTGAATGGAGCCTCGTGATTAACGACGGCAGGGACACACGGATTAAATACTACTACGGCAGGGACAAGCTTGTAGACGTGTAGTACTAGTAAGAATAAAGAGAAAGCAGCTGGATCGAGCCCCATGATGCTGACGGGCACGAGATGCACGCAGCACGGGAAATGGAGAATGCATGGCAGCCGGGGCAGGTCATGCGTACGGGCGCGGCAGGCAGAAGGCAACGTGGGGAGGACGTACAGCGCCGTGCTGTGCGTGCATGCGGTTGTCGGGCTTAATATATTACGGTAGTAATTAGTGGGCTGATTAGGGCCGCCGCTGGTAACGACATAGCAGCGGCGCCGCTCCCTAGTCCGCTAACCATTGAAATCGTATTCGAATAACCATGAATAGTATCATGCTGGGGAGACAGTTCATTGTGGTTGTCCTATTCCCGAACTGCTCGTCCTCAAGAGAGTCCTTTGAGAGTCAACCGTGAGCACCTTTCAGATAACACAAAGTCCCCGATCTTCTCCGATGGCGTCGCGGGCCGGGGTACATAAACAATTCAACCTTGAAGATGGAGGCCCTGTTGCGGGATTCTCGTCGGCGCTCGACGGCTCTGCCGTCTGATACCCGTAGAATTGATAGTCTTCAGTAGCTACCTGCAATATAAAGTATACGGGGTTAGGTTGAGCCTCCAAGTGCAGAGTATGTAGTAAGTGGAAGACGTGTTTTCCCCACGAGAGTGACTCGAGGGTTTAATATCGAACTCTCGGGGAATCAGTAGTGAAAATTTTATCTTCCTATCCTCCTTTTGGTTACCTACAAAACAAAGTTAAATGTTTTGGTCCTCAACCTCGCCTGTGGTTGTCAAGTACAATGTGTAAGAATGATATCAAGATAGTATGTGATGCAAACAAGAAATAAATATGCAATGCTGATGATAAATAAATATGCAAGGATGATGATAACAATGATAAATGATATTTTTGGGTTTTTAATGATGAATGCAAGATGTAAAAGTGTGTTTTGTATTTTCGGATTTAATAATTGCAAAAAATGGAAAAGTGGTAAAAGTTGTTTCTTATGATTAAAAATGGACCGGGTTCATGGTTTCACAAATGCACTCTCTCTTTAATAAAGTGGTAGACAATGGAACACTAGAGTTGACATATGAGATTGCAACACAAAGTTTAATGACAAGTTACTAATTACATGTGCATCACGTCCTAACATAGAGACCTTTTGGTTATTAATCTCACTTATACTCCACCAAGATGTGAACTAAATCATAACACCTTAGTAATTAAGATAACTCAGAGGATAGCTTTAAGTATCATGACATGAAGTTAACATAAGAACATGCTAGATCTATGATTGGAATATGAGTAATATAGTGCAAAGTTCATGTATGCATTTTACATGCATCAACATCCCCAAGCTTAACCAATACTCGTCCTCGAGTATGAAGGTGATAAAACTAACATGGACTTTGCAATTTAATACTAACAATGGATATCAAAGATGATTATTACTGCTACATAGAGTCAAATGATTCATTCTTCAAAGGAGTAGCAATATGCAAGATAGTTTATGAAGTGATATCAAGTATTCAAGCAAGGATGTTCAATGATAGTTCACAAAGTGTAACATGAAAGAAGTAATATGGACCACATGTATGCATAATGATAAGTAAGAACATCCTACATTGGTCATAGAGTGTAGATGAAAATCTGAATATAAAAGGTGGACACTTTGGAAAGATATATATGTGAGTAGAGGTAAAGCATGCATAAGTTTCATCCAACTTCCAAACTCTTCTACTTAAGTTAATGATTGCAATGTGGAATCTTGGTGTCAAGCTCTCATTACCCCTATCATAGCATCTTGAATGATTAAGTTTAATGTGAAAGCAAATATGAGTAGTGTGCTTGACAAAGTAAAGGTTAGGTGTCTCATGCCCCTTGAATACAAGTACCTACACCATGAGTTACTCAACTTGGGAAACAAAGCAAGTTCAAGTTATATCATTGTAAGTAATAATAGTATCATCAAGAGCGTCAACTGGGGTACCTCTTGTCCCAGGATATGGAACAAGCCCATATCAAAATGACAAGACAAACAAACAAATGAACAACCTCAACACCCTTTTTATTTACCATTGGAATAGCTTTTTATTATAAGGTGTATCACAGAGGTTCACCATAGCATGTAAGTAAATTTCCACCATGAATGATGCATGGCTTAGATTAGCGGCCCAGGCGTCTCTCTAACCATTTATACAAACTCATTTAAACTACTTATTTCCACATCATTTCACCATGATAGGCATCCATAAACAAAAGTACATGATATCAACTAAATGATGAAGGAGCATGTTGAAAGCTTTGCATGTGACAGCACATATGGGCTAACTCCCAACCTCGACATTTATCAAGCCACTAACATCATAATCTTAATCACAATGGGTCATGTTTTATTTATGCAATAAAAGTAAAGTGTGCATCAAGTTCGTGAGAGCTATATAACCAACTTTTCCCATAACAATCAATAACATAAACATTTTCATTCAGAGGTATAGATAACACAAATAACATGATAAACATACTCGGAATAGCATAAAGCTAATAGGTAGATATGGTGGACTCACTGGAATAACTTTGGTTGAAGGTGTTGGAAACAAGTTTTTACTTGTTGGAATTTTTGGGCTAGCAAGAGGGAGAAAGTTGACCATCTAATGCATGCATGAGTGTCCATAGAACTAACTAATCCATGTTAAACAAAGTAAAATAACATTCAGCATCAAAACATGAATAAGTGATAGCTCTTGATAAAGCATTTGCAAATTATTACTCATAACAAGCTCATGAATCATGCAACTATATGTAATTAAAAATCAACTCAAACATCCCTTTTCCCAATCTTATAATAGCATCCAACATATTTCCAGTAGCTCTTTCATATATAAATGATATGTGGTGGTCTCACAAAAAAAAATCAAACCAAAACAAACAAAAAGACGCTCCAAGTTTATGCGATAAAGTGTTTCGATCGAAAAACAGAAGTTAGACGTGTGCAAACCGAGAGTGTGTAGGTCCAGTGGGGTTGTCTTCACATCCCCAAGCTTATGGTCTTCACCATCCTTGGATAGCTCTTGGTGCATCTCCTCCAATCCCTGTGAAAAAACTTCAAAACACCGTTTCTCCCATTTCTTTTCTGTGGGGTGCATTAGTAGTGATAAACAAATAGGTTTCTTGCTGCATATAATCCTTAAAAAAATCATATGAATGTCCAGAAAGTATATAATGTTGTATGCCTACTCATAAACTCAATTGGATCAAAAAGATTCAAGTTAAAAGTTCAAAGCATGCATCAAACAAAATGGGACAGAATCTGTCCAGAAAAACAGCAGCAGCAAAACGTATTTTTCTACCCTACCAAACTTTTAAAAATTCCGAAAAATTCATGCATACAGAGGATGAAAAGTTGCAACTACAGTTCAAATATGAGCTCATTCGGAGTTACAGAATAAGAATTAAAAATCATACCGTGCACAGATTCGTGCAGGAATAAAATCTCCGAACGCTATAAGCAACTTTTCAAACCAAAATGGTAAAACTTGGCACTTTATTAAAATTCCAGAAACTAAACTAAAAACAAATCTCTTGTTACAGCAAGAGGACACAAAGAAAATCACACATAAAAATAACCGGGTTGCCTCCCGCAAAGCGCTTTCTTTATAGCCATATAGCTAGGCTTCTTACTTGTTGTTTATTGAAGATGAAGCTCATGAGGGAGCTTGAACTTTGATGTTCCCTCTTCTTGGGAAGTGTTCCATGCACTTCTTGTGTGGAAACTGAAACTTCACATTCCCTCTTTTGAATCAATGATAGCACCTGTAGTACGAAGAAAAGGTCTTCCAAGAATAATAGGACTAGAGGTTTTATTCCCCATGTCCATGATTAGAAAATCCACAGGCACAAAAGTCATATGTAACTCTACCATAACATCACTTACTTTTCCTAAAGCATGTTTAATGGAATCATCAGCAAGTGCAAGTTCAATAGAGCATTTTTCAAGATTTTTCAATTCAAGTACTTCATATAGTTCTTTAGATAAAACAGAGACACTAGATCCTAGATCAAGTATGGCATGGTGTGTCTCTTTTCCAATAGTTACTAGTACCTTGGGAATCCATATATCCCCAAGCTTAGGTGGTATCATAGCCTCTTGGTTGTACCTAGCAATCTTTTCTTTCAAGACATGATTAGCAATATAAGAACCAAAACCAGCTTGGTTAGTGTTGATGGAAGGATCACTTGCAAATTTTTGTAAGATAGATATTAATTCATGCAAGCTACAATTTTCTAAGTCAAGCAAAGGATCCTTGACTTCACTAAGCATTTTAACTTCCTCAACTTCTCTCTCTTTCATTACCCCAATAGATTCTTTAGCAACTCTCTCTTGCTCATGAATGTGTTCCCAAGACTTATTGATAACCTCTTGGCAATATTTAATTGTTTCCTCATGTTTTTGGGCTGTAATGATGCTCTTTAATGATGAGACTTCCTTAGTAAGCTGATCTACCCTTTCAAACAAAGCATCTTGTTTTTCAAACTTAGAGATAAATTCCTTATTAAGCTTTTTGAGTAGATATAAAAGATCTAATGGTGTTTTCCAAATCACTAGAAACATTACCACTAGAAGCATATTTATTTGGCACATATGGGGGTTTATTATAAGAGTTATAATTGTTGTTACCATACCCATTATTACCATAGTTCCTAATGAAGTTGACATCAATATTTTCAGAATTATTACCAACTAGTTCTTGCAAAGGAACATTTTCAACACTAGGTTTATTAAGCAAAGCAAGAATAGTATCCATTTTAGATGACAAATCATTGTTTCTTCAATAGAGTTCACTTTCTTAGAAGGATTAGGTGCCTATCAGTATGCCATTGACTATAGTTTTGCAAAATGCTTTCCAAATATTTTAGCTTCTACTATAGTTTACTCATAAAAGCACCTCCAGCAGCAGAATCAAGTATATTTCTAGACATGTAGTTTAAACCATTGTAGAAAGAGTGTAATATGGTCCATTCATTAACCCATGTGAGGACAAGTTCTAAGCATAAGTTTTATCCTATCCCAAGCCATAGCAACATGTTCATTTTCATTTTGCCTAAAAGAAAGATGTTGTTTCTATTTTGCAAAATTTTAACAGGATAATATTTCTTAATGAAAGCTTCTTTTAGATCATCCCAAGAATTAATACTACCAGATGGCAATGAATGCAACCACTCTTTAGCTTTTCCTCTAAGTGAAAAGGAAATAACTTCAGTTTTAGGATATCACTTTCCACATTTTTAAACTTTTGCATGTCACATATTTCAACAAAATCATGAAGATGCATAGAGGCATCCTCCATAGCACTACCACCAAATTGTTCCCTAGTTATCAAGTTCAACAAACTAGGACTTACTTCATAACTATCAGCTTTATCTCAGGTGTGGCAATAGCTCTCTGATAAATTGATCATTAGGAGTGTTTGTGTAGTCACACAACTTAGTTCTTTCTCCCATTTTAGCAAGTTTTTATGTATTTTTTTAATTTTTTATGCAAAACTGAAAATAAAATGACACTAACAAATGCAAACCGAAATAACAAATGCAACACAAATGCAAAACTGAAAATAAAATATGCAAACCAAATAAAAATGCAAGACAATGACAAAACAAATAAATTGCTTTGAAGGTAAAGATGGATAAGATGATGCTCACGTAGGTGCAACCTCCCCAAGCTTAGGTGTTAGCACAAGTTGGTGATGTTGACTTTGTTGTGATATCCTGGATAAATCTTTTCAGCAATGATTCCCCGGCAACGGCGCCAGAAAACAGTCTTGATACCCATAGAAGTGATAGCCTTCAGTAGCTACCTGCAAGAAAAGTATACGGGGTTAGGTTGAGCCTCCAAGTGCAGAGTATGTAGTAAGTGGAAGATGTGTTTTCCCCACGAGGGTGACTCGAGGGTTTAATATCAACTCTCGGGGAATCAGTAGTGAAAGGTTTATCTTTATCCTTCTTTTGGTTACCTACAAAACAAAGTTAAATGTTTTGGTACTCAACCTCACCTGTGGTTGTCAAGCACAAGGTGTAAGAATGATATCAAGATAGTATGTGATGTAAACAAGAAATAATATGCAATGATGATGGTAAATAAATATGCAAGGATGATGATAACAATGATAAATGATATTTTTGGGTTTTTAATGATGAATGCAAGATGTAAAAGTGTTTTTGTATTTTCGGATTTAATAATTGCAGAAAATGGAAAAGTGGTAAAAGTTGTTGGAAAGTGTTTCTTATGATTAAAATTGGACCGGGGTTCATGGTTTCACAAATGCACTCTCTCTTTAATAAAGTGGTAGACAATGGAACACTAGAGTTGACATATGAGATTGCAACACAAAGTTTAATGACAAGTTACTAATTACATGGGCATCACGTCCTAACATAGAGACCTTTTGGTTATTAATCTCACTTATACTCCACCAAGATGCGAACTAAATCATAACACCTTAGTAATTAAGATATCTCAGAGTATAGCTTTAAGTATCATGACATGAAGTTAAAATAAGAACATACTAGATCTAGTCACGGAGAAGTGGCAAGTCACCCACAACCCTTGTAGCATGGTATTTTTGTTTATCCCTAGTGAGGCAACAAAGTAAGGTAAAACACCCAAGTGGATCGCGATATTACAGTTGTCAACTTACCGCATTCACCACCCCCGTTACTCCAACTAATGCACACATCACCCCACACACGCTCTCATAAACGTGCTTGATCATAACAAGTGAATAAGTACGGGTACATAATATGCATCTATATTCAGAACTGAAATAAACATTGCAATCTCAAACATATATTAACTTATAAAAAGATCCACCACATAGGAATTACATAGATGACCGTAATCATGTCGGCAGCTCATACGGTACTAATTAGTGAAGCTCAAAGAGAGGAGAGATACATAAGTTACTTCCACAAACCCATAGTCCAGAGGTGGACTACTCCCTCTTCATCATGGAGACGGTGGAGATGTCGATGGAGAAGATGGAGACCACGCCGACAGCGCCCTGCCGGAGTTTTCCCCCTCCAATCTGCAGCTCCAGATCTCTCTTTCGGTGTTTCTGTGTTTCGGCAGCGCTTGTTCCAGAGAACGTCGGGGGCTATTTTTATAGTCGGTTTTAGGTCAAGACGATGTCGGTGGAGAAAAGATTGACGACAACGGAGCGTCGAGGCCAATTTTGGTGGCCCCACGTGGCCAGGTACAGAGGCCGTGTGGGTCCCCCTCTTTTGGGCCTCGGGGCTCCGCTTGTTCGCTTTCTTCGCCCCCAAGTTTTGTTCCTTCCAAAAAATGATGCCCGCAGATTTGCAGGTGATTTGGACGACGTTTGGGTCCCTGAAAGTTAAAAGGAAAAAAATAGGGTTTTCTGCCTGCGCAAGGTTAATTCCATAAAAATAGGAAATAAATATAATATTCCAAAAATCATTATATAACATGATATAACCCTTATATGATGCAAATATGATTGGAATATAAGTAATATAGTGCAAAGTTCATGTATGCATTTTACATGCATCACCGTCCCAAGTGGTTATGTCCCCGGCGACAGCCGGTGGTGGAGTCCTGCTTGTGGTGGTTGGGATAAAGGACCTGATTGCTTTTCCAATCTTTCTGTTCAAGGTCCGTAGTGTAAAATGTAGGGACTTGTATGTACTACCACCGATGGAAGTTAATGCAACTTCGGGGTCTTTCGACCCCTTTTCCCTGTTCAAAAAAGAATAGAATCATGCACTATTTGCATGTAATTTGTCTTTTTACACAGTTCACATTTGTCATATTTTGGGATGAAAGTTTGTAGATATAAAAGAAACAACAAAATCTATATCCATAAATTATGTCTCATTTTTCTTGAAATTTTGAAAGTGGAACATGCGGAATGGGTTGCGGCTCCATCTAGTTGCAAATTTGAGTTTCCCTACTCGAACATACTAGATCATATAACACTCCACTTTTCACTTGTTTATTTTTTAATATACATAAAATTATTGCATTTTTGTAAATAAAACCTAGGGCTTCATCGATTCCTCATAACTCAAAAGAAAAATATACTATATATATGGAGAAAGGAACAATGAGACTAGAATCAGAACTCGTCCGCTTTACTCGCCGGTCTAGTGCTACCAAAACTTAGGTGCCCGTGTTACCAATTCAAACGAATCAATTTCATATGTTTTAAAACATTCTAAGAACAGTGTGCATAAACATCCTCTGATACCCAAATATCCACACACAGGACACTGCCAGCCAGGCACTAGCATCTTCCAAAGAGGTGGTAATAAGTCCAAATCACGAGGGTGGGAGCGCACAACCATCACGATCTCGCATCCCTTGTCGATGGTGTTTATGCGATTCCGCCCCCAGCTTATCGCCTCCTCCCTCTCCCGAGCCCCTAAACCCAGCAGAACCCTAGCCCCGCCACCCCTCGCCGCCGCGCGCCGCCGTTCCCGCACAGCTAACCTCTCCTTCTCCTCATCCTCCTCCATGGCCGGGGCAGCACCCTCGGAGGACGCGCTCCGCCGGGCGCTGGCGGAGAGGCAGGCGGCCGTGGACGCGCAGGGCGAGGCCGTGAAGGCGCTCAAGGCCGCTGGCGTGAAGGATGGCCTGGACGCGGCGATCGAGGCGCTGAAGGCGCTCAAGGTGGAGGCCGGCACCGCCGCGCGCAGGCTGCAGGCCTCCATCGGGTCCGGTGGCGGCGCCGCGCGGGAGGAGATGCGGCAGGCGGTTGTGAACACCCTCGAGCGTAAGCTCTTCTACATACCGTCGTTCAAGATCTACCGCGGCGTCGCCGGCCTGTACGACTACGGGCCGCCCGGGTGCGCCGTCAAGTCCAACGTCCTCGCGTTCTGGAGGCAGGTGAGTGAGGCCTCGACCCCATCTAGGGATGTTGTGATATATTTTTCATGCTTGTTTGATTAGTGTGTGGTTAAAGATGGTAGCGCCTTTATCATAGCCGAAATATGTAGCAGCTGCGAATTAATGTAAGAGTAGTGGTTATTTTCCGCTTGCACTGTGGCTTATGTGACCCTCAGGTAGATATATCATTCCTACATTGGTTCATGACTTCATGGGTAGGAAATTGCTTCTGTTTTAGCTAACACTCACTTTCTTAGCTTTTCATCGAATTAGGTGCTATTGATTAGAGATGCAACTTGCATCTCGGATCTAGACATGGATGAAGGAAGTCAAGGAACACAACTCCCGTGTTTCAGTGAAAAAAACACTGTGCTCTCGCAAGTGCATGCTTCTAATAAGCTATTTTTAGTTCTTACAGTTCATTGCATCTGGATATTACTTGATGGTATTGCTAGAACGAACTGTTCGCTTTGTTGATTATATATGTGTAATTTCTAAAAGCTGATGATGCGTTTTTTCCGTCGTTCTAGTACTCGAATTGCGATATGGCAATTTGCAGTCTATTTGGCAAATGTGGATGCACATATATATTTATTTTGGTGCAGAATTTGTTCCTGATTAAGGGCTTACTCTTGAATCTGATTAATAGTTTGGAGTGCTAAGATGTCAGTATTTCTTATTCTTCCCGCATTTGTTATTTGATGCAAATCAGGGATTTGATTGCTTGTTTGTAGTGGAAATATTTCTGCTGCTTGAATTTGTTTTTGTGTTAGATACCATCTCTTTCATTTTCATTTAACAAGTTTTTAATTACTTTCTTTTTTCCAGCATTTTGTTTTGGAGGAGAACATGCTGGAGGTTGACTGCCCCTGTGTGACGCCAGAGGTTGTCTTGAAGGCGTCAGGTCATGTCGAGAAGTTTACTGACCTCATGGTTAAGGATGAGAAGACAGGCACATGCTACGTGCTGATCACTTATTGAAAGATTTTTGCAAGGACAAACTTGAGAAGGATCTCACCTTGTCCCCTGAGATGGCTGCCGAGTTTAAGCATGTCCTTGCCGTTTTGGATGACCTCTCCAGAGGAACTTGGTGCAAAGATCAAGGAATATGGCATTGTTTCCCCTGATACAAAGAACCCACTCTCTGCTCCCTACCCATTCAATCTTATGTTCCAGATATCTATTGGCCCTACAGGTCTTAGCGTGGGGTAAGAAGATAAGCAGTCACCACCGTATCATGTTCTTTTGCGTTGATTAGCCAAATGTGCTGATGTTTGTCTGAACACACAGGTATATGAGACCAGAGACTGCACAAGGTATTTTGTCAACTTTAAGGATTTGTACTACTACAATGGCCAAAAGCTCCCTTTTGCAGCAGCTCAAATCGGTCAAGCATTCCGTAATGAGGTTTGTTTGTTGTCACACTTTTTTTTGCATTAATTGGGTTGTTAGTACCTGTCGTTTGACTCGTTGCATACTTTGCATGTTAGTAACTGCAGTATGGTTCAGTAATCGTTGTCCTTTACGTGATCATATATCACGGAATGTTTGATTCCTGAACTTAATCGAATGTTCAATCTAGACTTTTTCATGGCACGTGACATCCTGGTCTACTTTTTGTTAAAATATTTATGTAACTTGATTTTGAATGATTGATGGGTGATCTTTATGTTGCAAAAAATAAGACCAATGGTAATATTAGACCTTGTTTATATTGAGAATGTATTATGCTGCTGTTAAACTACTTTAACCAATGATAATATTAGACCTTGTTTATATTGAGACTGTATCATGCTGCTGTTGAACTACTTTACTTTTTAAAAAATATATTTTGTGCAACATGATTTTTGATGAGTGATCTGTGATCCTCATGTTTCTTAAAATAAGATGCAATGTTCTATATTTCCACTGCACTTCATGTGATAAGTTCGAATACCTGCATGAAGGTATTGATTTAATAAAGCGTGGTGCTATTCCATCTTTATAAAATCTTTTACTGCATCAGACTTATATGTCCGAAGAAATTAGATTTGCTAACATCTGAAACATAAATTTGGCACACACTCTAATAATAGTATAATGTTAAGAAACATTCGAAGATGAGTTAATAGCCTTGTAGCAGTTTCTTAGATGGAGCTATTTTTTATCTACTCACTATTTCTACTACTTGGCAATCAGATCTCTCCACGTCAAGGACTTTTACGAGTGCGTGAATTCACATTGGCCGAGATTGAGCACTTTGTAGACCCTGAGGATAAATCACACCCCAAATTTGCTGATGTTGCTGATTTGGAGTTTTTGATGTTCCCAAGAGAGCTGCAACTCTCTGGGGAGTCAGCCAAGTTACTGAAGCTTGCAGAGGCAGTTTCAAAGGTTTGAACATGATGGCTATCTTCTCTTTGTTTGAATCAGCTATTTTTCCTCATCCGTTTTGAGTTAGTGGTGGTTTGGTTTCATTTTGAAAATGGTATGTTGTTTCTTCAGGGAATTGTTAATAATGAGACACTTGGTTACTTTATTGGAAGGGTCTACCTTTTCCTGACTCGTTTGGGAATTGATAAGGCCCGATTGCGCTTCAGGCAGCATCTGCCTAATGAGATGGCTCACTATGCTGCTGACTGCTGGGATGCAGAGATCGAGTGCTCCTATGGATGGATAGAGTGTGTGGGCATTGCAGACAGATCTGCATATGATTTAAAAGCTCACTCCGTAAGTATATCACATCCCATGAATACTTTTGCAGGCTCTAGTTTTAGTTCTTCTGATATGTTGGAATTGGAATTTAAGTTGCTTATTTTCAGCTAATGTTGATCTTGCTTTCCTGAACTCCGATTGCTGTATTGTAGGAGAAAAGTGGTGTTCCACTTGTTGCCCATGAAAAGTTTTCAAAGCCTAAAGAAGTTGAGGTGAGTCATCTATTGGATTTGTTTCTTCAGTATTTTTATAGGAATTATCGATAAATGCATTGTATAATGTGTGCAGCTAGTTTATGTTTTCTTCTCTTGAATTATAATTTACTTATGAGTTCCTTTATGACAAAACCATGGTTTGCTTAACCTTTTCCTTGTACAAGCAAAAAAGCTCTAGCATTAACATATTTGTATTTGTGTGCACTTGTTGCTGCTACAGAAACTTGTTATAGTGCCATCCAAGAAAGACCTTGGGCTTGCTTTCAAGGGCAATCAGAAGATGGTGGTTGAAGCATTGGAGGTAACTTAGTTTCTTTTGGCTTTCTTTTGCAAAATTTTATCATGTCTACTGAAGCATAAAAAATTGAAGCATTGACCTTATTCTTGGAGAAATAGGCTATGAGTGAGAAGGAAGCAATGGACATGAAAGCTGCATTGGATTCTAAGGGGGAGACCAACTTCCAAGTCTGCACACTTGGAAAGGAGGTGGTGATTACCAAGAAAATGGTGTCAATCAGTATGGAGAAGAAGATGGAGCACCAGCGCGTCTTTACCCCTTCAGTTGTTGAACCTTCATTTGGCATAGGGAGGATAATCTATTGTCTATTTGAACATTCGTTCTACACAAGACCTAGCAAATCTGAAGAGGAACAGCTGAATGTCTTCCGGTTCCCTCCTATCGTGGCTCCTATCAAGTGCACAGTGTTCCCGCTGGTAAAGAATCAGGAGTTTGATGATGCTGCCAAAGTGCTTGCCAAAGAATTAACAGCTGCAGGCATATCACACATCATTGACACGACTGGTACGTGATACAGCATATATTAAACAAAAATAAATTTTTGAACTGTTGCGTCTAGACGAGATAAACATCTTATAAAACATTGAAGAAATATATCTGCCAAATCGCGAAATTTACTGTTGAATTTCATCACTGAAGATTGTATGCCTGATTACCTGATATTGAGATGTGTCCAAATCACCAAACCACATAATACTAAGGGTTATTTATGCTAACTCCACAAGGTCACCTTATTTTTCTTTTCTTTCTGCAGGTATTTCTATTGGTAGGAGGTACGCAAGGACGGACGAGATCGGTGTTCCTTTTGCGGTGACGGTCGATTCTGCAACGGAGGTCACAATCCGAGAGAGGGACAGCAAACAGCAGGTCAGGGTGGGCATCAACGAGGTGGCTTCTGTGGTGAAGCAACTGACAGAGGGCCAGAGCACCTGGACTGATGTTGAGTTCAAGTATCCCAGCCATCTCGGTCCCCAAGGTGACCAGGAGTGAGTTATCCAGTCGCAGTTTGAAATTTCACCAGCAAGATCACCAAAGTTGCGCAGTTGATTCAACATAGCAAACTTTTATACTCCAGTCTCCCTAAGTTGAGTCAATATTGGCGTTGATGCAATTTGAAAGACACAGTTATGCATTCATACATGCTACATTGCTGCGCCGCTTGTCAAGATCTTACCTATACATTTGAGAATGTTTTATCATACAATGGAATGACGTCATTGATCATTTACTTGTCTCAGTTGCAAAACTCTCTTAATGCTTTCTTAAGGATTAAGTTTAAAGTTGTAATGAAGCTATTGAATTTTTCAATCTTTCACCTACTCCTGGCATCTGCTGTAAAGTGTCAAATATTTTTCTCACCACCCGTGTTTGGAAGTCGTGTAAGGTGACTCCGGGTCTCCTCAACTACCTGGGATGCCTGTTTAACAATGGCTGGTGCATGAACTAAGCCATTGCCGTCAGAAATAGCTTGGGTGACGGGTGCTCCACAGATGGATGACACAGCCCAGCCACTGCTCGCTGCGGCGCACCATGACGACGAGGCTGGCGAGTGTAGCTCCGCCATTACCGGCAACGGGATTGGACGTGCCGAGGAGAGTGGAGTCCTTGATTACAATGGGCGGAAGCGGGGGAGATGTCCGTGTTCGTGAATCACCGGCTGGAGGAAAGCGGCAGTTCATCGGCCGACGAGCAGGAGGGTGCTGAGGCCAACGAGATGGCAGCGCGCATGCAGCGCCGCCTGGACGTGCTCCCAGGGAAGCCGCAGGAGAGCGAGCCCTTGAGCATCTTCCGCGTGGCGGGGCCAAGAAGTCCCCCCGGAGCCTCGTCGACGTGACTTTCCGAGCCCGTGACGGCGTGCTCGAGATCCCCGCCGTGGAGAGCTACACGAACCGGCCCGTCTTCGCCAACCTGCTGGCCTACGAGCAGAGCCGGGGCCGTGGGAGCTGCAGCGGCTGATGAGCTACGTGGTGCTCATGGCGTCGGTGGCCGCGCACGGGCGGCGCGACGTGGAGATCCTGCAGCGCGCCGGGGTGTTCGTGAAGGGGGACGACGAGACGGCGGCGTTCTACGCGCACCTCGGCGAGCTCTGCGGCGGGGCAGGCGCCGGCACGCCGGGCGTCGCCAACAACTGCTACGCCGACATGTTCCGCGACGTCAGGGAGTACTGCGGACCCAGCTGGAACCGGCACCGCGCCGTGCTCGCGCACGACTTCTTTAGCAACCCGTGGACGAGTATGTCCGCCGCTGCCGCCGTGCTGCTGCTCGTCCTCACCGTCGTGCAGACCGTCTACACCGTGCTGCCGTACTACAACCATTAAACCTTTTTTTTCGAACCCCTACCACCATTAACCAGCATCGATCCATGCCGCGTGCACCGTGATAATAATGTTGTGACTATAAAACTCGATATTTGAATTTGAGCTGATTTCTTGGAAGCAAAACTTCAAACACCGTACCTGTAGGGCCCGCGTCGTAAACTCCTGAGAGCATCTAAACTAAGGCACTGAAAAGCAATTTTAGAGCACCAAAGGTTAGTATTTTCTGCCATCCTAAAGCTATTTTTTTGAAAGGATTAATGCACGTAGTTTTAAGTTAAGCTAAGCCAAAATATCCCCGAGGTCGAACATGGTGGAATTTTTTCTTTTGAAACAAGGCGGAGCTGCCACGTAAGCATTGGTGTCAAAATGTCATGAAACCACTTTGCATAGAAGAGTGACACCAACGATTTGTTGTTCTAGTTTCGCCCCTGTTATGAAATTACACGCAAAGTTGATTTTAGCGAAAAGTTATACAATTTCCGATTATGCTACTTCGAAATAGCATCTTCCAAACAGCCAAGTTCCGTATGAAATTTGTCAGAACTAAAGATAATTTCTAACCGTCGATACTAGAATTCTTTACTGCCGAGTGACTATCCGGAAAAGATCAACCTCTGACATTTTTATTTATTGAATATAAACATGCGTTAGATTCAAACATCAAAAGGTGATCCTCAAGACTATATACTCCATATTAATATATATCTGTTGAGTATCACTCATTATAATTCCGATGATTAGGCTGATCATGCATGCGTCTCCATCACACACCGGACAATAATACAACTAATCTCCCGTGTCATACGCCACATACATAGCTAGGTGAGAAAATGACGGATAACCACCACAATTGGGGCGAAGTTGTCTGAGAACACCGAAATTGAGTCTAAGGACACAAACCACCTATGTTTGGGGCAGAGTTGTGACAAGTTGCACTGATTCTGAGTTTTAGGTGTCTTAACAGCATTTCTGACCGTGAGGTCCCACTGTCAGTCCTACGTGGCGGGGCAGGACGGACGGGGGAGGAGACGGCCGTTATCTCTGGAGTTAGGGTTTTTAACTTACGCGTCCATCTCGCGCGGCTGTCTCGAACCATTTCTCTCCTCCCCCTGCTGCTCTGCAAGGTCGCCGCCGACGCCGTAGTGCTCCGCTCGCCGCCCGGGTGCTCCGCTCGCTGCCCGTTCGAGAATGGTGTCCTGGGGTGATGGCGAGGAATCCTCCACCGTTCCCAGCTCCGGCGGCAGCGATGTGAGTACTCCGTGCCCTTGGGATTTAGGATCTAGGGTTCATTCGATCCGTAGCGGGTAAATTGGGGATTTTTGATTTGAGCTAGATTTTGACTCATTTGTTATGCGCATTTCATTTATAGCCCTTCTGTACCACGTACGACTCTGATTTCTGCGGGTTAGTCGAAGAGGAACCAGATCCTGTTCTCTGTAAGCATCGAGGCCTCGCCGCCAAGTTCGTCTGTTTTGAAGGTTGGAACACTGGCAGGAAATTCTTAGGATGCAGTGGGGCGGTATGTGATCTGTTGCACTACTTTTCCTTTGCAATTTGAGCAATGCAGGCGTTATACACTCATTAGTAATTTCTGCACTCATTTGTTCTATGTAGGAAGGGCATGAAAGCTGTGATTTTGTACAGTGGGTAGATCCAGAGTGGCCTGAATCACTGAAGAAAGCCTTGTCCAAGCTGTGGGATAACTATGCAGAAATCAAGCAAGGTAGAGTGAGTGATGCTCTAGACTGGATGGAACAGAGATGGAAGTTCCAGGATGAGATAGAGAAACTACACATGGATCTGAAACGAGTGCTAGCTGAAGTAGACAAGGTCGTGGATGAGAAGCAAGTTACCCTTGCTCTGAAGGCAAAAGCAGAACAAGCTCTTGTTGAAGTTAGGGCAGAATTGGAGGAGAAGAAGAAGATTGAGGCTTGCACTTCAAACATGCACAAGGTTATGAGAATTAAGGCTGAGAAAGACAGAGACAAGTTAAAGGAGGAGAATGACAAGTTAAAGGAGGAGAAGAGAAAGCTTGAATTCGTCTGCGCAGATCTGTTTGCACTGAAAGAAGCAAACAGAGAAAAGATGATGAAAATCAAGCAGCTATGTGATCAGTAGTTGTTGTGCTAGTTTATGAAATTTCAGTTTGTTGTAATGATTTGAATTAAGTTGGATTATGAGTTCTGTTGAGTTCAGTTTGTTGTAATGATGTGAATCAAGTTTGAATTATGTTGCTTGATCAGATGTAATGAATTATGAGTTATCTGGTTGAATTATTAGTTATTTGGTTAAAAAGTCAACAGATGGTTGTCTGGTTGAATTATGTTGGTTGAATTATGAGTTATCTGGTTGATTTATGTTGGTTGAATTATGAGTTGAATTATGAGATGTCTGGTTGAATTATGTTGGTTGAATCATATGTTGAATTATGAGTTCTCGACAAGTCTTAGAAAAGTGTTGACAACCCTCGTCAACTTTTAGATAGTTGTTGAGGGTTCTCGACAAGTCTCACAAAAGTGTCGACAGCCCTCGACAACTCTCTAAAAGTTGTCGAGGGTTCTCAACAAGTCTCACAAAAGTGTCGACAACCCTCGACAACTTTCTAAAAGTTGTCGAGGGTTCTCGACAAGTCTCACAAACTCATATACATCACAAAAACTCAAAAGAACTCCAGGATTCACATCATTTGCATACACACATGATTTAGTTCACATCATTGTGGTACAAACACCAACTCAAGTTCACTGGCGTACATAGTTTTACCCAAAATAAAGACAGAAACATCACCAACTCTGACTAGTACCATCACAGAACATCAGACCTAGCAGTTGAGCTGCTAGCACTTGCTTTTCTTGGTATGGGAGCATCAGTTGCATCTCTACCAGCACCTGCATTTGCCCCAGCATTTAAGTATCCAATGAAACCTGGAGCAGTTGCATGTCTGGGGGCAGTGAAGGGAGCCCTTGGTGCAGCAGATGGAGCATGCCTTGGTGCAGTAGATGTAGCATGCCTTGGTGCAGCAGTAGAAGCAGGAGGCCTTGTTGCAGCAGTTGGAGCCGGCCTTGGTGCAGCAGTAGAAGCAGCAGATGAACTTGGTGTAGCAGTTGGAGCCGGCCTTGGTGCAGCAGTAGAAGCAGCAGATGAACTTGGTGTAGAATCTGCAGCTGTAGGAGGCATTGATCTACTAGCCTGCAAAAGTAAATGATTTCTGTATTAAAAGTGCAGAGTTATTTAAGCAAGCAAACATGAAATCTAAGTTCAAATGGTTACCCTGTGGTTATTTTTCCTCATTGCAAGATCAGGCTTCAAAGGCACTGAGCAACTAGTATACTTGTGCCCTTGTAGTTTGCAGTTGCTGCAAGTAATTGTTGCCATCCTGGATGTCTCCTTTGGTTTAGGTACTTCATATTTTCCTTTCCTTCTTTTTTCTTGCCTTCTACCCTTCAGATGATCTTTGAAACCTGGTGGCATGATGTCTGGAGTGTTTGTCTTGGTCCAGCCATGCTCTCCTTCTATAGGAGAGAATATGGGCCTGTAGCTGTTCAAATACATTGGTTTCTTGAAGAAATCAGACACAAAGTCTTCTGGGTGCTTTCTGGCTTGGTAGATGGCAGACACAGCATGGTTACAAGGTAAGCCTGATAGGTCCCATTTCCTGCATGAACAAGAAAACATGTCCAGGTTTACTGAATAAGTTTTCTCTCCACTCTTTACCTGCCAAAGCCCATCCTCTGCCCTCTTGGGTACACAATCTCTTGAGTATTTCTTCATTATTTCAAGCTTCTCAGCATAATGGGGTGTAATTTCCCATCTAGAAGTTGCTGCTCCTGTCCTTTTTTCATCAAATCTCACCATCTGTTTGTCATAAATACCAACTAGCATGGTAACAATTGGTTTGCTTCTAACATCCAAGATGTATCTGTTGAACACTTCACTCAAATTGTTCACTACCAGGTCTGTCTTGCAATTTGTGTCCATTGCCCACCTTGCCCAAGTGTGTGCAGGTATTTTGGAGAGCCAAGTCCAAGCTAGCTCACACTGCTTCTTCATTTCCTCCATTGCTTTATCATATCCATGTTGTGTGAAAGAGTAGGCTGCATTATCCATGCACTTTTTCAGATCTTCTCCTCTGAAGCCAGCTGTTTGGAAATTGGCATAAATATGTCTAAGGCAATATCTAATAGGGCAGTGTGGAAAAACAGTGGCCACAGCTTTTATCAGGCCCTTTTGCCTGTCTGACATAATTGTGTAGTAACCAAACCTGCCACTCTCACCACCAAGAGCATATTTAAGTTGTTCAAGAAACCATACCCAATTGTCTGTATCTTCTTTAGCAACCACAGCCCAAGCAAGTGGATACATGTTATTGTTGCCATCTCTACCTGTAGCTGCAAGAATCTGAGCTCCACTTGTCAGCTTGATGAAGCAGCCATCTAAACCAATGAAAGGCCTACATCCTTCAAGAAATCCTTGCTTTGCTGCATTGACACAGAAAAATAATCCATGGAATCTTGGTTCGTCACTTATTACCGCAGCTTGTCCTCTCTTCATTTCTTCTATCTGATCTTCAGTTGGACCAGTTACAGTGGTGACAATACACCTTGATCCTGAATTTCTATCAAGTACAGTTTGAAGATAATCCCTAATTCTGTAGTACTGCTTCTTATGATCACCCAGCACTTTGTTCCTAGCTTGTATCCTTGCTCTATATGCCATTCTCTTGTGCACTGTGACACCAAAATCTTTTTTGGCCTTGTCAACTATAGAGCTGATGCCAGTATTGGGATTTGTCCTGTATTCATCAACATAAGCATTGCTAAGCCATTTTGTGTTCACCCTAGTGCTTTTAGGTTCAGTTGGACATATGTGTTCCAAATGAATTTTCTTAACACAGAAGGTTTTCTCAGTACCAATCTGAGAGGCTGTCATGCTGAATTCACAACCATATTTTTTTCTCTCTCGACACCACACAACAATTCTGTCTTTGCAATTCCTGTGGTATTCATAATTCCTCTGCTGGACAATGTGTAGCCTGGATAGTGCCTCCCTGAACTGGTAAACATCCCTAAAACACAAGGACTGCATGAATTGTTGTTCTGCATTCTCTCTGTTCTCATCATACCACACCCTTTCTTTTGCTTTCTTTGCTCTACTCTTCCTTCCCTTAGGCTGTATGAATGGCAATGGCTCAAAACCATCATCATCTTCCACTTTAAGGAAACCTGCTTCCACTTCATCATCTGAAGGAACCCAATCATTATTATTTGGTATTTCTACTTGAGAGTGAGATCTGAATGTTGGGCCCTGCCTTTTAACTTTCTTCTTCACAGGCTTTTCAACACAATTTTGTTGTGTAACAAAGATGTCCTCTACATCTGTGTCACCCTCACAATGTAGCAGTGGATCATCTCTTTTCCTTTTCATTTCTGCTATTTTTTGCTTCATCTCCTCTTCCTCTATTTTTCTCATCTCCTCTGCATGTTCTGGATCATACTGGCCTTCTGCCCACCAAATGTCATTCTCATCAGCTATCCCTCCCTCCTCTTCTTCTGCTGACAACTGGTTCTCATCAACTTGTGTGTGCAAGTTCTGGCAGTACACACTATTCTGTGTCTGAAATTGGTCAGTACCTTCCTCTTGCTCTCCTTCCTCTTGTTCTACTGTCAAATCAATGTGGCTTGGATATGATTTGGCTACAAATTTTGGTCCACTGTTCCTCTTCACTGGTGACACAACAATTGCTTGTTTCTGTTTGTTCCTCATGACAGTTAGTACGAGTTTCTTGCTAGCTTCATACTTCTGAAGCATATCTTCCACCTTAGCACTGCTGTCAACTTCAGCTAGCCCATCGAGTCCCTCCCCTTCAGCTTTAACATAGTACATTGAGTCGCACATTCCATATCCCTCCTTCTCCATCAGATTCAGCAAAGATAGATACCTAATATCACATCGGCGCATTGATTCGTGCACAAATTTGACACCATCGAACTGAATATACAGATCCCACCTCTCTGAATCCAGCCTAATCCAAAAAAAATGCAAGAAATCAACCCACATTCTCAACAAACGGTCCTCGACAGCACAGGCAGAAATTGAACTTACTCGTCGTTGCAGACGTAGTGGCTAAGATGGTCCTCGACTGAGCTTCTGCCCGCCGGAGCCTCGAGCCCTGCGATACGCGGGGAAGGAGGAACCAATGCCAGCGGCGAGGGCTCGTCGCCGTCCGAATCAAGATCGATGCGGCCTGGGGAGAGGCCGCGGCTCGACAGAAAGCCTTCGCCACCAGCATCGCACTCTCCGCCACGAGGTTCGTCTTCTCCGATGCCGTCACGGTGTCCGCCGTCGGCGCCGCCAGGGTCGCCCTCTACTCCGCCGCCGCCACCTCCAGTCGCCATCTATTCTCACGAGCACGGGACAGAGAGGGTGCGAGAGTGTGAAGTCAACCCTAACTCCAGAGATAACGGCCGTCTCCTCCCCCGTCCGTCCTGCCCCGCCACGTAGGACTGACAGTGGGACCTCACGGTCAGAAATGCTGTTAAGACACCTAAAACTCAGAATCAGTGCAACTTGTCACAACTCTGCCCCAAACATAGGTGGTTTGTGTCCTTAGCCTCAATTTCGGTGTTCTCAGACAACTTCGCCCCAATTGTGGTGGTTATCCGTCATTTTCTCTAGCTAGGTGGATGAGAATGTGTAGGTAGCTAGCTACACATCACAAGGACGTACTCCGTGCTACTCCGTACTAGCTAAGTAGCACCCAACCGGCGGCGTCTCCAGAGTCAAGTGCTCCCAAACAATTCTGGAAAATGAGGTCAACTGCCTCACACCGGAAGACGGACGGTTGCCGATCACGAGGAAGTGCCAGACGTGTACCTGTCGGAGATCGCGTGCAAAATTTAATTTCGCCAAATGTCACGGCAAGAGGGGAGGTTTTTTTTATAAAGAATGTATATTAATATCGCGGAGATACAAATTACACCCAGCCTCTGCAACAACGCAATAACCAAAGCTATTACGGATGCACACAGCTGAAAGACAATAAGAAGAAGAAATAAAAAGAAAAGTCCCGCTACAGAGTTACAGTCCTTGCAGCCGCACAACCACCACCAAGACACCACCTGATGTCTAATTTTTCAAAAGCAGCGCCTTCAAGAAGAACAGTGCCAGACACAACCAATTAAGACCAGACCTTGGGTTTTCACCCTGAAGATAGTCTCCGCTCTCAAAACAATGTCTTCAGCAAGACCATTGCCAGGCACAACCAATTAAGGCCAGACCTTGGGTTTTCACCCTGAAAGGTAGGACTTTGAACTTCACCTGTGATGTTGCCCCCACTAACAAACCGCTGCTCCGCCTCCTGCAACTCCAAGTAAGTTCCTCATCACCGCAAAGCCTCCGATCACCATTTGCTAGTCCTTTAATCTCAGCTTTCATGACATTCCCCGCCTCTGACTACACCATGGATTTGCCCATGATGGCACAGAAGCAGAGCTTCACGCCGCTCCCTCCGGCGTGACCGAATCCCTCCGATCCAGCAATCTCTAGGAATTAGCCCATGAAAGATCACCGGTGGAGCCTTCCGAAACTCGACACTCTTGCCAGATCAAGGTACCGGCGTCAAGCAGATCTTCATCTTGACGTGATTCGGAACCAAGGACCACCACCTTTATTGCAAGACCAACGGCCCCCACGCCGCCGGTCAACTCCAGCCGGACTGGATGACGGAACGGATCCGCCGATCCAGCCGCGAACCCGGCCGGCCACGTCCGGCGAAGGACAAGACCACCACCACCATGCCCGGAGCAGCTGCTCGAGGCGTCCTCGACGATGCGAAAATGGCCCCGGATAGCCTCCACACCGTCGTCGACGTAGCAGCGTAGGTGCGCGAGATCGAGGTCCGATCTAGACCCAGCGGGCCGAGATCCATCCCGTCAACCGCTCTGCCCCTGTCTACTAGCACCGCCGCCGGCCGTCGCTTGTCCAGATCGCCGCCATCCGCGCCGCCTTCGCTGGAGAGGAAGGGCAGATCGCCGCCGCCCTGGCCCATCCGGCTATTGAGGAGACCATCGCCGCCGCCGCGCCACACGGCCTTTGCCCAGCGACGCCTATGGCGGCGGCAGAGAGGAGGGGCGCGAGGGGAGGCTTGAAGGGCGGCGAGGAGGGGGCACCCCGGGGGCGGTGCGGCGCCGCCGCCTCGGGGTGGGAGGGTTTCTGATGGAGAGGTCTTCCAGAGGGGAGGTTCTGCCCAGGGAGACGGTACACACACCATACAGATACTCGTACGATATGTCGATCTCGAGAGTTGCTTGTAGAAATTATTATAATCTAGGAGAAAAACATCTAATCACGTTTAGAGAAACAGACATGTAAAAATTTTAAAAATAGAACGCGTCCTGTTGGAAATATGCCATAGTGTCAATAATAAGGAGTTATTATTCAATTTCCTACATGTTAAATGGTTAAGTTTATATTCTATGCCAGAATTGTAATAAATTCTGAATGGAAGATTCGGAGAAAATCATTGTTACATGTGTAGGATTATGAACACCGGACCAGTTCCTCTCTAGTCACGCCTCTAGACTACCTCATGAGTTATTAGATGCTTCGATTTTCCTAACCATGAGCATATATAGTAAGGAGTTACGAGGATGGCAATAATCATGAGAACACGACTCCTTCGAGCCGGTCCACCGTCGTAGAGCCGGTCCACGCCGCCGCATATGCGAAATTACGCTCCTTCGAGCATTACTCCGCTAGCCCCCAGGACAGATCGTCGAGCCACTCCTCGGCCCTAGCCCTGCTGGTACAAGCTTCACCGGAATGGAGTATGGTGCTTAATGGGCCGGCTGGAGGCTGCCGCCTCCGAGCCCGCTTAGACGGACGACGAAGTCCGAGGCGCGGACATATCGACGCCTCAGGAATAGGGACACCGCTGGGCAGCGCCAGCATTTATGGTGGGGGCGAACGATACCCCCGGAGGTCCTAGACAAGTCTATGACCTCCGCGGAGACGGACACCCGGCGCCGCGGCAGCAAAATTGACGCGGCGTGGAGGAGGCCATCGCCCAGTTGAAGCGGGAGGCAGAGAATAATGAAACCGCGACTCGCCTAGCCGGATTCTCGCAGCTCGGCGCCCCTCCAGCGACGATGACACCACTGGCCTCTGTACGCCGTCTTCGAACGTCGCTAGGCGCCGCAGTGAGGAGCTCTGATTTATCTACTATGTGTGCCTTTCCCCGAACATGTCCGTGTATATATTTTGTTGAACCTATCCGTGATGTTTGTGTTTATCCGTCGAATTGAACTATGTTTGTCTATGAATCTTTGTTTATTGTCCAATAATGTTTACATTAAATTTGTTGGTTGATCTATGTTGCATGGGATAGTATGGTTTGAGAGTTGGAGGGGGAGATGACCCGCAGGGCTGTATATTTGAGGGTTGGCCTACCCTGTCGACGTTTCCGTGGACAAATAGGGGGCAAAAATTTGACAATCCCCGTTAGAGATGCTCTTATACTACATATGAAAATACATTAAGAACTCGTGCATCTGTCATTTCATTTCATATAATTTAACATAAATGAAATAATATCATCATTTCATTTAAAAAGTGAAATGACAGAGTTATGAATAGTAATTGGCATAACATACAACAGGCATTTACTGAAATTTTGAATGAAATGTCATGTCCAATTTCATATCAGCCAAACAAATTGGATATGAAATCAAAAATAATTTCTATGATTCCTGCTACCAAACGATTAGTGCATTCCTTTTTTTTGAGATTTTCTACATTCATATCACGAAATAATACAAAGTTGTTGACCCTTACAAGCACACTGTAACACAATTCCAAAGGACCATGAACACCTAGAACACCCTAAGACAACCATAACACATGAAGATCTTCGGAGCCCTGTGTCATCATCCCAGAATCTTGAGAGAAGACCCCTGCAGCAGAAAAATCTGCAACCAAGCGCAAGCAGGTCATCATCTTCGACCACGGTACAATTGCCGCCACGCTGCTTCCTCCTTCCTTGACACCAGCGCCGAGAGGGTATGGACACCAATCCAACACACCTGCAACAGCCGTCGCCATCTTTGGCTTTGAGTACCGCGAAAAGTGTCCCTTCTAGATGGAAGAGAACTCGAGTCAACCGACCGGTCCAGCACCGCGGCCGGGCCATCCGCCCGGCGAAGTAGGATCTCCCTCCAGCATCAGCGCAGAGGAAGGAGAAGAACAGCAACAACAAATCATACCGACAAGGAGGAAGAAGGGTCTTCGTTTCCATGCATCCATCGCCCATCTGAGGACCCAACCGGCCAGTGCCGATGGACCTCCAGACACCATAGCCCGCGACCTCGACGAGATCCGGGGATCCCCCCACCCCGCTGGCTCCTAGACGAAGGCAGAAGCCTCGCCTGACCGCGAACGGAACCCGGAGAGATTTATTCCGACGCGACACCACCGCAACGGCCTCGGCAGCGTGTCCCTCAACCCTAACCCTACCACGCACCCACCTAGCGGGCAGACCCGAGGTTCCCCCTCCCTCCCGCCGCCGGAGCGGCCGACGAAGAGAGAGGGAACCGGCGGCGCCGCCGGCAGCGCGCAAGGGAAAACCCGTTCGCCTCCTGATCCGCCTGTGCGATCCTACTTTTCCGGAGCGGAGCATTCCTGGATGGGACACTTTCCCGTGCCCAACGGGTCCTCCAGAACGGAGCCAGATCCTCTGACATTATCCCTGACTTTGGGTCACCGACAGGCGGGTCCTATCTATGATGGGTCCCACATATCAGCGACCCAAAGTCAGAAGAAGTCAGGGTACATAATGTCAGAGGATCTCGTTCCCTCCAGAACTTGTACTCTTCCTTTGACTGCACCACCGCAGCCGCCGATATACGACCACGCCCACACTGTCCCACTGCACCCCACCTGTCATGGTCTCATGGAGATGCCTCACGACAACCGCCGAGTGGCCGCGAGTCAAACTCCCGACGCGTCTCCGTCGTCTTCTTCCCCCCTCCCTCTCCCTCCCTGCTTCTCCTCGAATGGTACTACTACCAAGCAGCTTCCGCCCCTAGGGTTTCCGCGCCAAGACCGCCATGGAGCCTCCGCCCCTGCTCCTCTCCCTGCTGCTCCTGTTCCTCCTAGCCGCCGCCGCGGGCTCCAACACGGCCGCCGCCGCGGGCGACGGCTGCAGCAAGGGCTGCGACCTCGCGCTGGGCTCCTACTACGTCGCGCAGGGCCAGAACGTCACCTACATCGCGCAGCTCTTCGGGGTGGACAACTACCGCGCGCTCGCCGTGTACAACCCCGGGAGTTCCAACCTCGACTACGTCCCCGCGGGGTCCCGCATCAACGTCTCCTTCACCTGCCAGTGCCTCTCGCGCCCGTCCAACCCGGCCGCCACCTACCTCGCCGGCTCCTTCCCCACCGCGTCGCCACAGGGGAGACCTACACCAGCATCGCCGACCTCTACAACAACCTCACCACCGTCGCCTGGCTGCAGGACACCAACACCTACCCGCCCAACAACATCCCCGACATCGCCACAGTCAACGTCACCGTCAACTGCTCCTGCGGCGACCCGGACGTCTCCAAGGAATACGGCCTCTTCCTCACGTACCCGCTCAGGACAGGGAGACGCTCGCCTCCGTCGCCGCGAGCTATGGCTTCTCGTCCACGGAGCAGATGGACCTTATCAGGAAGTACAACCCCGGGATGGACGGCTTCACCGGGAGCGGTATCGTGTATATCCCTACCAAAGGTGAGGTTCCGAGAATCCCTTTGTAGTTCTGCTAATTCGAACTGAACTTTGGGGAATTTGGGTAAATAATTTTAGCTTGGTTTAGCTGAAATGGAGGAGCATTGGGGGTCACTTGCTGTACAGAAGTGCGGTGTGCAGTTTCGTGCTCAATAATTGTACAGTATTATTGCTGTTTGGTGCAAAATTGGTCATGGGATTAGTTTTATACTGGGCGCCAGAAACTTTTTTCAGTTAGCAGTTGTTCTTAGCTGCAGCTAGTATGTTACTGTGTTTGTGAGTAGCCAATGAACTGACTGAACTCTGCTTATGGTACTGCCGAAACATGTTACTTCCTTCATGAGCCATCTTGGTGTTACTGATTATGTGGGTTGGTTCATGTCAATTCTGCATCCATGATAAGTCAGTTAGAAAATTGCCTGAAACATTTGCGGGGTCAAACTATCTTGCGAAAACAATTCAAGTGAAGCCAGCACTGTATTTGTTGATAACATTTGGTGACAAGGCTTCTTAACTCAGTTTGATACATATGGTTTCCTCAATAAAACAGTTGCCATATATTATATGCTGTGTGGAATTGATCACATCTTCCTACAATGTTTTACTCTGTTTGCTTGTTTTTCCAGATCCTGATGGAAGTTACCGCCCTCTGAAATCATCAGGGTAAGAGCTGTTATATTAACATGTAGTCTTGTCCACTTGAATTGCACTACTGTTGGCCATGTAATGTTTTGTTACGCTGTTGTGCTGATAAGTATCCTCATCTTGTGCAGTACAGGAAGCCTCTGTCCTTTTGCGAGCTAATTATTGCTCGGCGTTAAGGTTTTTCGGAAGAAAACTGGATGCCGTTGATTCTTGAGAGAGAACTATGATGTTTATTGATGTTCAACTCTTCGTACCAGGAAAAGGAAGTTCGGTAGGAGCAATAGTAGGAGGTGTTGTGGGTGCTGTAGCTGCACTAGTCCTGGCTGTCTTGTTATTCTTGTTTTATAGGCGAAGAAAGGCGAAACGGGACACGCTGCTTCCATCTTCCGAAGAGTCTATCCGGCTAGGTAACAATAAGTTTTTTATGGATTTCTGTCTATGTATCTGACCCTGCAACACAGAGTTATTGTTGTAGCTTCTTTTGTTGAAAAACATTTGCATGTCCTGATTTCACTACTGAAAGTTAATTTGGTGCCTGTCGTTCATCTCAATAGCATTCTACTACGAGGATTGGGTGGTTTGAAGAAATGCTTGTATCCTGTGACAATGATATTCTTCTTCACGAACCTGTATATATGTAGTGAATAGAGTATGGTACTTATGAGTTATGATTATGCGGAAATCCAGTTTGGCTTGTGGGACTAGATGCTCCTATTATGAGAAAACATATTTCGCAATGTCAAAAAATAACAAAAACAAATTCGGGTGTACATATAGACATTTTATGAAGGCACACAAAATTTTGTCAAAAAAAGACATTTTTCGTGCCTTGTGTAAAAACGACAAAAACATGTCTAGTAAAAAGTCATTTTTGAGCACCGAATTTGTATTTTTATAAAGAACACAAAAAACATTATTTTTTCGTGAAAATTTATGTGCCAACATAAAATGTTCAGAGGTACACTCGAAATTTTATTTCATAATTTTTTGACATTTAAAATATTTAAAAAATACAATTTCCATAATGGGACTAGATGGTCCTGCGAGCTGTCCTTACGGGGACTTTACTTGTAACGAATGAGCTATGTTAGGGACCTGTAAGTGTGGTTACAGAACCTTCAGTTATGGTTCCAGTTTTCTCTTCCCCTTAACTGCCATTGACCATGTAAAAAAAAGAAGTCATTGACGAATGTAACAAAATATGGCTTCTACTATTTCTGAACTATTATTCTTTTTGTTCCAGCCAGTATATCCATGCAAAAAGTGACACCATCTACCACTCAAGCTGATGGAGCTTCACCAGCTGCTGGCATAACAGTGGACAAATCAGTGGAGTTTTCATACGAAGAACTTTTTAATGCTACAGAAGGCTTTAACTTGATTCATAAAATCGGACAAGGTGGTTTTGGTGCTGTTTATTATGCTGAGCTTAGAGGCGAGGTGAGTTCAATGTTTTTTCTCCATTTGCATTTCAGAAATCCATATACCATAAACATGTACTCACTCCGATCCCTTTTAAGTGTCATGGAAACAAAGCTAGTCACGTACAACTCATAAACACACCCAACAACAACAACAACAACAACAACAAAGCCTTTTTTCCCAAACAAGTTGGGGTAGGCTAACTCATAAACACACCCAGTGACACTTAATTGGATCAGAGGGAGTACCTTATTTGGGGCTTGAACAATGGTGTGCCATCATGATATTGTCTTCATTTTAATGACTTGCTTTGTTTCTCTTGTATTGTCCACTGTTCAGAGAGCTGCGATAAAGAAAATGGACATGCAGGCTACTCAAGAGTTCCTTGCCGAGTTAAAGGTTTTGACACATGTTCATCATCTGAATCTGGTTCGTGATTCTTCTGTTTATTTACCTAAATAATAATGTTTCTTAGTGGTATAACAATATAGTTTTTTCATAGAAATAATCTCGCAATTTCCAACTAATATTTTGTCAGGTTAATATTAACCTTATCAGTTTCATTTCAATGTTTGATTTCATGCAGGTGCGCTTGATTGGTTATTGCACGGAGAGTTCTTTGTTCCTTGTCTATGAATTTATTGAGAATGGCAACTTAAGCCAGCATTTGCGTGGAACTGGTAATGTTATGCCTCTCAAAATACGCGCTATGTCTTTTCTGTTGCTTCCGCCAGAATTAATCTCAGCGCATTTGTATAGGTTATGAGCCTCTGTCTTGGGCTGAAAGAGTTCAGATTGCACTAGATTCAGCAAGAGGTCTTGAGTACATTCATGAGCATACCGTTCCAGTCTATATACACCGGGACATCAAATCCGCAAACATATTGATAGACAAGAACACTCGTGCAAAGGTAGGACTGATTCAAGGAGAATTCATTTATATGTTCTGTCCATTCTTCATGTAATAATTATGTGTATATTCCAGGTTGCAGACTTTGGTCTAACAAAACTTACAGAAGTTGGTGGCACATCCTTGCAAACACGTGTTGTTGGTACATTTGGTTACATGCCTCCAGAGTATGTGTCCTGAACGTTTACTTGTTGCTGTGCTAATCGCGAAGTACCCCCATTGTGATGAATGTTGACATTCATGGGAAATGGTGTTTGCAGATATGCTCGATACGGTGATGTTTCTCCTAAGGTTGATGTGTATGCCTTTGGTGTTGTCCTGTACGAACTTATTTCTGCAAAAGATGCCATTGTCCGATCAACTGAATCTGCTAGTGATTCGAAGGGATTGGTTTATCTGGTAATTGTGCTGCCCAGCTATAATTGGTTTACTTTCTGCTCTCGGTTCTTTATAAAACTGCTAGGGTACCTGTTCCCTGCGTGAATATGCTCGATTACTTCTAATGACATCAGTTAGTTCCAGACAATAGATAGTCAAGCATCCTTTTGTTATCAAACACTTACGATTTCGACTCCACATACATGCTTTGGGTCCTTGCTGAAGTACCATCTTTGCCTGTTTCATGACTTGCCATACAAAAACTTTGTAGTTTGAAGAGGCTCTCAACGCACCGGATCCAAAGGAAGGTCTCCAGAAACTGGTTGATCCGAAGCTGGGAGACGATTATTCCATCGACAACATTCTTAAGGTTAGACTGTTAGAGAAACATGCTCAGGCAGAGCAATTCCATCACATACCTTGCTTCCCTTGCACCGTTCAATCAGTATACACCAGGATAAAATCATCTACCACCTTGTGCTTGCAGATGACGCACCTCGCGAACGCATGCACGCAGGAGGACCCCAAGCAGAGGCCCACGATGAGATCCGTGGTCGTCGCGCTGATGACGCTCTCCTCGACGAGCGAGTTCTGGGACATGAACGCCCTCTACGAAAACCCGGGCTTGGCCAACCTCATGTCTGGGAGATGACCTCCTTTCGCCACATGCCTGCCCTGGCATTGTACATGGGGGCGCATTTCATTTCTACAGTCTAATGCCGGACCATTCGTCGATTATTTTGGCTATCTACGTGTCTGCGTTTTTATTTCCTGGAGACCTTGGCACTACTGCCCGCGTGAGTTATACGTAAGTGTAGTATAAGCATGTGTTTATTTTTCACATTTTTTTTAGATAAAGAGTGTATATTAATATCGCGGAGATACAAATTACACCCAGCCTCTGCAACAACGCAATAACCAAAGTTATTACGGAAGCACACAGCCGAAAGACAATAAGAAGAAGAAATAAAAAGAAAAGTTCCGCTACAGAGTTACAGTCCTTGCAGCAGCCGCACAACCACCACCAAGAAACCACATGATGTCCAATTCTTTAAAAACAGCGCCTTCAAGAAGAACAGTGCCAGACACAACCAATTAAGGCCAGACCTTGGGTTTTCACCCTGAAGATAGTCCCCGCTCTCAAAACAATGTCTTCACCAAGACCATTGCCAGGCACAACCAATTAAGACCAGACATTGGGTTTTCACCCTGAAAGGTAGGACTTTGAACTTCACCTGTGATGTTGCCCCCACTAACATACCGCTGCTTCGCCTCCTGCAACTCCAAGCAAGTTCCTCATCGCCGCAAAGCCTCCAATCACCATTTGCTAGTCCTTTAATCTCAGCTTTCATGACATTCCCCGCCTCTGCCTACACCATGGATTTGCCCATGATGGCACAGAAGCAGAGCTTCACGCCGCTCCCTCCGGCGCGACCGAATCCCTCCGATCCAGCAATCTCTAGGAATTAGCCCATGAAAGATCACCGTCGGAGCCTTCCGAAACTCGACACTCTTGCCAGATCAAGGTACCGGCGTCAGGCAGATCTTCATCTTGACGTGATTCGGAACCAAGGACCACCGCCTTTATTCGCAAGACCAACGGCCCCCACGCCGCCGGTCAACTCCAGCCAGACTGGATGACGGAGGATCCGCCGATCCAGCCGCGAACCCGGCCGGCCACGTCCGGTGAAGGACAAGACCACCACCACCATGCCCGGAGCAGCTGCTCGAGGCGTCCTCGACGCTGCGAAAATGGCCCCGAATAGCCTACACACCGTCTTCGACGTAGCAGCGGAGGTGCGCGAGATCGAGGTCCGATCTAGACCCAGCGGGCCGAGATCCATCCCATCACCCGCTCTCCCCTGCCTACTAGCGCCGCCGCCGGCCGTCGCTTGTCCAGATTGCCGCCATCCGCGCCGCCTTCGCTGGAGAGGAAGTGCAGATCGCCGCCGCCCCGGCCCATCCGGCGATCGAGGAGACCACCGCCGCCGCCGCGCCACACGGGGCTTTGCCCAGCGACGCCTATGGCGGCGGCGGCAGAGAGGAGGGACGCGAGGGGAGGCTTGAAGGGCGGCGAGGAGGGGGCACCCCCGGGGGCGGCGCGGCGCCGCCGCCTCGGGGGTGGGAGGGTTTTCTTATTTTTCACATGGCAATGGAAATAGGCTCTCTTCTCCTGTGGATAACCTCGGTTCTTGTGTGGCAAAGGATGCGGCGAGGTGTCTTCCCTGAATGGGGAAGACGGAAACAGCAGGACACTAGATAAGTAGAGATGTTGACAATGCCTCCGTTGGCTGCTTGCTCCAATTACTTGTAGTACTAGCAGCGAAGCACGTCGGCAGAACGTGTGATATTAGTGTCGCTGCGTGGAGACTGGAGAATCAAAGATGTACACTACTGCTCCTGAGAACAGATAGCAGATTGGCAGCAGCAGTTTTCAGTTTTTCCAGCGAATCGAACAGGTATGATGAAAATGACAAGCCAGGGTGCGTAGGTGATCTGTTGGATGCTGGTCAGCCTGATGTGTTGGGATGATAGCACTGGGTACTAAATTGCTGTCAAATGAAACAGTGATAGATCAAGTACATGGATGTTGATATGGCCGAGTTGGTCTAAGGCGCCAGATTAAGGTTCTGGTCCGAAAGGGCGTGGGTTCAAATCCCACTGTCAACACTTAATTCCCTAATTTTTTTATTTTTTTTTGTTTTCGTCCCACATACATGCTCAATTCTAACGCGTGGAGACCACGAATTATGATACTAGCGCTTGCTCGTGTGTTAGTTAAAGGTTAGTTTGCGTCCGTGTCATCATGGTATTTCATTATTGTGCACAGCCAGATGCAGCTGGTTGTTAACAACGGACAATGACCAATTTAATATCGTAATATGCTCTTTGTATAAACAACTAAACTTTATTGATTAGCTTAATCAAACATGGAGGGGAACCTTGCACGTCTTTGTTTACACAACACCGAAAGCAGAGAGAGCGAAGAACAAGGAGCGAGCCTTATCCTCTCCCATGCCGCTTTGAGAGTCTCCCGTGCTCGCGTTGACCCGGGCTAGATCCGAACCGCTCTCGCCGGTGTTGCCGGAAGGAGATGGCAAGGTGATAGCGCCGGCTGTAGATCTAGGCTTAGCTTCTTAGTTGTTGAGTTTTCGTTGTGTTTTGTCCTCCGTGGCGACTTGGGTCGGTTGCTAGCCATCTCCGGCCATGGCTGGTGCGCCCGGCATGATCTATTCCCGGCTGTGCAGCTCTGGTGGCAAAAGTTGTTGCAAGCGGGGGAGGCTCTCGCCGGCATCCCAAATAAGGCTGAAGTCAGCAGCTACCCTGGCGGCGAGGCGGACGCGCCGTCGGAGTGGAAGAACTTGCCGATAGCTGGAGCTCCATGGAGGAGTTTCTCTGCGTCAGGTATCAACCGCTGTTGTTTTAATAATCGTTCGTTTCGTATGGGAGCTTTTGGATCGGAGGCTGCTAGTCTTCTATGGCGCGGAGGTCGTGGGGAAGAAGACTGGAGTTTTGGATTCACGGCTTCTTGGGGAGCTCTTGTTGCTGCAATTTTCGGAGTTCATCAACTACGGCTTCTTTGTGCCGTCGTTACCTTTGGCCGAGGGGGCCGCTCCGAGCTGTGGTGCTGCTTGCGCCATGGCGCCTTCAACCTCCAGGTCGGCGTGCCGTTTCGGAGGCCCCTTTCCAGTTCCACGGCAGCGCCCTACGTCGTGCTGTTTCCAAGTGGTTCCGTCCCCGGCGACGGCGCCGACAGCTGTCGTGTTGAGCTGTTCTTCTCGCTCGGTGGTGAAGGACCTGATTGCGTTCCTATTTATCTGCTTAGGGTCCTTTTTAAAAAGCCAAGGGCTTGGTTGTAATTGTATTTTATTTCGTAGTCCTTGATGTAAGATGTAATCCCACCGATTAATGCAGTCGGGATCTTTCGGATCCCTCCCCTTGTTCAAAAAAAAATCAAACATGCGTTAAATCAAGTAACCTGAACTGAAATACAAGCCACAACAAAAAATCGATACAATATGAAGTCGTATCAAGGTCATCGAACTCGTAATGTATGCCTTCATCGTCATATGCTCCATGCAGATTTTTTTCTCGAAATGGGGGATTTACCCGGTATCTAGATCAAAAAGATGCATACGACATTTATTTCAATTATTCAACATAAGATGTCAAAAAACTTTAAAACGAACGAACATACAAGTCGAGTCGCCAAACAGTGAAATACACCACAACTAGCAAAAACGATAGAAAAAACAGCATGGCTTTATGCCCCGACAACTTCCATCGCCCCTGGCCAATTTCAAAGATAGCACCTTGTGCACATTCTATGGAAGTCGCCTCCGCTATCAAACCCATATGTGACGTGTAGATTGAAGTGGAGACCCTCGCCAGTCTTGCCATCGACGCCACCACGGCGCCAGACATTGTTTTTTTTACTGTAACTTCGGCGGGCCTTAGGCCAGCCTGAACTTATTATAAATAATCACAACTCCAGCAGTTTAGGGGAGAGGAATACAGACATAGGGGTAAAGGAAGCAAAGATACAACATAGAGAGCTCAGAGGGGGTTCAAAGCTAATACACCATGCTTTAAGCGCACTTGCAGCCGAAGAGGAATGACAACGGTACGCCCAGAGACGGACGTCTTCCGTGCATCTGCGTTGAACAATTTCCAGAGGCTCGTCCAGGTTTTGGAAGATCTTCGCATTGCCGCGTTTCCAGATACTCCATGAAATGGTCGTGCATACCGTAGAGTCCACAAAGCTTCTGCACCTTGCATTCCACAACTCATGGACGCAGCTGATCGCCACGCCTTGTTGATAAGGGTAGAAGTAGCCCCAAACCTCTCTCGCCTTGGGGCAGCGAATCAGCAGGTGATCTGTGTCCTCAACCTCGTGGCAGAAAACACAGTTTGGGGACGCTCCAAGCTGATGACGAAAACGGCGATCATTTGTGGGGAGGCGTTGTCGACGCACCAACCAGTTGAAAATCCTGCACTTCAGAGGGGCGGCATTTTTCCAAACCTTATTTGCCAAATCGTCAGTTTGAAGCATTCTAAAATTATTAGCATAGAGACCTTTGTTTGAGAGCTCTTTCGAAGAGTGCTTACAACGTCGAGAATCAGCCATAGAAGGGTCAAGAAGAACGGTCTGAAGTTCAGCAGAGAGTAGGTTCAATTCAGAGGAAGCACTGGAAGAGAGGCGGGGAGCGAGGAAAAGGGATAGCTCCGTGTCCATGACAGCAAAGAGTTGGGCATTAGGGCGCGTAGTGTGAGAAAAAAGAGCCGGGAAGCGGTCACAAAGGGGCTGCGTGCCAATCCAGAGATCGAGCCAAAAAGCCGTGGATCGCCCGTCTCCTATAGTGACCTTGGTGTGGAGACAAAAAGCAGGGAGGCCGGCAACAATGTTTTTCCAGATGGGAGAGTCAAGAGAATGGCTCTCCCCCAGGTCACGTCTAGCTGACCAGCCATACTGACGGCGGAACCAAACGGGCCAAGGAGACTCAGTAGGAGAATGCAGCTTGATCAGGAACTTTGACAGGAGGGCGGAGTTTTGGTTGGGAATAGACAGAACTCCGAGACCTCCGAGATGTTTTGGCTTGCAGACATCTTCCCAGACCACCTTCAGTGTCCCCCAGAACATGTTTCCTGACGAGTCCAAAGGAAAGCCCGACGCCTTTTATCAATGTCCTCAACCGCCCCTACAGGAAACAAACCGGCGCTCATGGCATGGGCAAATTTAGCAGTGATGACGGAATTAACGAGAATGAGACGACCCCCAATAGGCAAGACGCGTCCTCTCCACCCAGAAAGTTGGGTGTCGCATTTGGAAAGGAGAGAGGAGAGGTCTGACAGCCGAAGCTTGTGGAGAGAGAGAGGCAGCCCCAAGTGAGTTTGAGGGAAGGTGGAGACAGCACAGCCGAAAGAGGAAGCCATAACCGCGGCCTCCGCGTGGTCCGTGTGGATAGGGACAAATGTGCTTTTGTGGAAGTTGATGACGAGGCCAGTGGCCGCCGAGAAGTCATCCAACAACTTCTTAAGGTTGGCAACATGCTCAGGGATGGCCCGGATAATGATGAGGGTATCATCAGCGTACTGAAGAATGGGGCAAGGAAGGTCGTCAACAATGGGATGGAGAAGAAGGCCCGAGCGTGATGCCTGGAGGAGGAGTTGCTGGAGAATATAGACAACAATGTCAAAGAGGAAGGGGGAGAGGGGATCGCCCTGACGAAGCCCCCGATGGCATTGGATCCACTTCCCAGGGACACCATTGAGGAGAACAACAGTCTGGTTGGATTCATTGAGCGTTTTAATCCAGAGCCGCCATGCTTCAGGGAAGCCTTTAGCCGCAAGGATAAGGTCGAGAGCTTCCCAACTAATAGAATCAAAAGCTTTGCGAAAGTCAAGCTTAAACACAGCAGCGGGCTTGGAGCGTTTATGGCAGGATTGAACAATGTCGGCCACATAGACAAAGTTTTCCGCGATGCATCGCCCTGAGATGAAACCAGTTTGATCAGGGTGGAAAAGCTTTGTTATGAGGGGGCGGAGGCGAAGCGTGAGACATTTTGCGAAGAATTTTAGGCAGAAGTTTTGGAGGGAGATGGGTCGGAACTTTTCAGGTCGAGTAGCCCCCGGCTTTTTCGGAAGTAGAACGATGAAAGCTTTGTATATGGGTCGGAGGTCAGCTTTTAGGGAGTGGAAGTCTTGAAGGGCAGCCAGCAGAGATTCTTTTACTAGGTCCCAGTTTTTTTTTTGAAGAAAGCTGGTCCAAAACCGTCCGGGCCGGGGCTAGAATTATCGTTCAAGGAGAGGACAGCCGCCCGAAGCTCGCTCATGGAGAAAAGGGGCAGCAAGGGAAGAAGTTTGAAAGGAGTCGAGGGAGGTGTCAGCGACAAGGGTGGGGAGGTCGAGTCGCATGGTTATGGGAACGGGGACATCGAGGAGGTCACGGTAGAAAGAATGAAGAGTCCGAGCTTTTGCAGGATGGGCAAAGATAAGGCCACCGTTATCATCGGTGAGCACTTTAATCTGATTTTTTTGAAGACGCCCACTCGCACAGAGGTGGAAGTATTTGGAATTTTCATCCCCTAAGACACAGTTTCTGATTTTTGCACGCTGTCTCCAATACGTGGCTCGAGCAGCATTAAGCTTGCTAGAGCGCAAGATGGATTCCAAGGGGGAGAGGTCTCTTTTTTCTTCAAGTCGATCAAGAAGGAGGATGACCGCCCGACAATTGTGTAAATACACAGATGGGAGGCGTCTGGTTCTGGCCCAAGAGCGGGCCGCCGATCGAACCCTTTTTAGTTTTAGGTTGAGCTGCCCAACGAGAGGAAGCTGAGAGTGCAAGGGGTCGACGCTGAGCCAGCTTGCCAAGGTAAGGTCAGCGAAGGAGTTATTCACCACTCTGCGCGCGTCTATCATCAAGCGTCCGTCGTCGAGCATCCGTTGCGTCACCTCGCCACCGGCCATGCCACTATTAAGAAAGAAATATGAGTCACATTAAACGTGGGCAATCTGGACATCACCATTGCCGATACTACGTCAAGTTACCAAAGAAATGAGAAACAGAACACCAGGACCTCTTCCCATTTCCCCATCTACAGTGAAAGGAGGCGATTTTTGGGCGTTTCCCGTGCAACCAGCTCGCCGCCGGCGATTCGTTCGATTCCTCGCCCTCCGCGGCCGCTCCGGCGGCGGGAGGACGGGGAATCAACGGATCCCGGCGTGTACATAGTCTAGGTGTGTGTGGGGTGCTTGTCGGCGGCGCTGTGGAGGTGGTGGCGTGGCCGGAGAGGCTTTTGTCGGCGGCGGTCATCTCCTCTGCTCTGGGTGCTCCGGTGGAGGCTCTCGGCAGATCCACCGTCCTCTGCGCGGCCGCTGCTTCTTGGAGCCGCGGCGTGCGTCCCCTCGAGCCGGCGTTCGTGATGGCGGAGCTGGCTCTTGTTCGAGGGGTCCTTCGTCCTTCACCTCGGTGCAAGGTGGTGCTTTTGTTGAAGATCTTTGGGAGTTTGCAGGCGGGAAACTCTTCTTCGCCGGTGGGCTCGGTCGGCTTTGTGGAAGAAGGGTGGCGTCTTCGCTTTCGTCTCCGGCGTGAGACGGCGAGGGCGAGCTGGCGGCGCCTCGGAGCCGATGCTCTTTCATCGTTCAGATTCCGGCGCCTGCGTCGGTTGGATCTTGCGGCATCTCAACAAGGTTGTTCGGGCCGTTGTCTTCGGTGTGAGGTAAGCTTGCCTTCTTCTTCCCCGGCGGCGTGCTGCTGGAGCTCGAAGGAGGTGTGCGGCGTGGTGGTTCCGATCTCGCCGTGTGTGGAGTGGTTCCTGCCTCTGTACGTGTGTGCGCGTTCGTTCTTCTTCTGATTGTACACATACTCCCTTCAAAAAAAAAGTTACCAAAGAAATATCCAACTCGATCCAAATTTCTCTTGCACATGGTCCATCTTTGTGCATAAACCTCCCGCACCGGTTAATCCAACTTGCCACAGTGTCGCCCCCTTCTAGAAAGAAAAGCCCGTGTGAACCGTCTCGCCCGCGCCGCGTTCAGATCACCCCCATCCCCATACTGCGAGGCAGCGGAAACGCAAGCGCTGCCGTAAGCACCCGCCGCCACGTGCCCTGACGCCACACCCTATAAATTCGGCCACACGAACTGTACTCCCCACAGCTCCTCCGCCTTGTCGTCACTCCCCTTCCAATCGCGAACTCCCGGTCCTGGTACGCATCGTCGTCCCATAATCGGTTACGATAGCTGTGGCCTCTGATTCATCATCCCTTCATCGATTAGTTGGCTGCTCTAGTGCTCTGCTGCATCTTTCATTCTATCAGCCCAACGGTAGAGAAAACGATTTCGTCCTTATATCACTCCTCAGTTCTTATCCTACCTGTTCTTGTGCTATCTTCTGATCTTGTATTTATTTCGCACATGGGAATGTTTCCGGTTCCAGATTTTATTTAGCCTCACCCCCTGCTTATCCTTTTCTTTTTATTATTTTATTATTGGTCGACAAAGGTTCAGAGAGTCTTTCTGGGTGCTTGACCATATCTAGTTCCTCAATTTAGTGATGGTTTCTGTGTGGGCAAATTAGTCAGTCCTGATGCTTACTTGAATACTATTTTTTTCGCTAGCCTATGAAACATGCCATCTTTTTTCAACATAGGGGAAAGAAAACTGCCTAGAAGTTGATGTACTTGTTTATGTTTATTTTGGTTGTCTTGTGCAACAGTTTGGATTTTGTGCTGTCAGGTTGCTCAAGTACTGATGTTGATGCTGTCTTTCTCAACTTGCTTAATAAAAGTTTCAGTTAAAGTTGCTTTCTTGCTCTTCGATGGGATATACCTGGGAGCTTTTCAACCTCTCGCACTCCACGTACAATATATTGAATAGTTTTGATTCAGCATGTGGCTACTAATGGCTGTCTTGAATCAATCTAAGACCATGAGTTCATACTGTATGCGCACTTCCAATAGAAGTTGCACCTGAACTCAAGAACATACGTTCGCACTACATAGTTATAGACATATGTTTCCTAAAAAACAGTTAATACATATTTCAAAAAAATGAAATAGATTATTGCGAAGTAGTTTTATGAGGTGTTGTTGCCTGAAGGTTCTCTGATTCATAGTTGCTTCTTGCTATAAACGCTTTTGTCAATCAAATATAGCAAAGATATGCTTAGCATGCTGTTTTGATTCTTTTTGGAGGAAATCATATCTGATAGAAAGGGTCTACTTTTGCAGCTGATAACAAGATTAAGATGGCTGTATCTGTTGTGCTGCTCATTTCGCTCCTATCTGCTATCGCTCCCCTCCTACCCTCTGAAGCCTTCAATGTGAGAGGTCATCTACTGAAATCAAAGACGTTCCGTTCTCCGCCCATGTTATTGGCCCCTGGATCAGTCTCAAACAAGTACTACGCTGATGTCGATTTTCCCCGAGGCCACCTTGTCATCAAGAGCTTCTATGCAGAGGTTGTCGATGAGGACGGCATCCCTATACCGCTCCATGAGACTTACCTGCATCACTGGGTTGCAGAACCATACTATGCTTTGAAGAACAGTCATAGCGCTGATTCACAAAACCTTTCAAAGGGGGTGCTTGAAAGGAATGATGGAGTGTGCAAGACCACCCTAGGCCAGTACTTCGGCCTTGGTTCCGAGACTCGCCACACCGCCACATGGGTCCCTGATCCTTATGGTATAGAGACTGGCAATCCAGAGAAGGCCCCTGAAGGTTATGAAGAGAAATGGATGCTCAATATTCACGCCATCGACACGAGGGGCGTGCTCGACAAGCCTGGCTGCACCGAGTGCAAGTGCGACTTCTACAACGTCACAATCGATGAGTATGAGCGCACGATCTCAAAGAACTACACTGGTGGATTGTTGTGCTGCTATGATCAGACACAGTGTCAGGTCAAAGAAGGGTTTAATGGCGGCGTGCGGAAGCTGTTCTTGCAGTACAAGGTGACTTGGCTCGACTGGAATGATGCGGTGGTGCCTGTCAAGATTTACATATTTGACGTTACCGACACCGCTCTGCTCGATGGAATTCCTGAACATTCTTGCAAGGTATGCAAATAGAACTTCACATGGGGAACTGCTTCGGAATCTGAGAATTGATCTCCTATTACTTCAAATGCACAATCTGATGTCCTTAATTATTTGGTATGTTTGTTTATGATTTAAGTCGTTGATTGTACAGGTTGAGTATCAGGTCGAGGAATGCAGCGCGGTAAACCGAGCCAACAATGAATGCATCCATGTTAAGACAGTTAGAGCGGTCTTACCGCGTGGAGGAGATATCGTGTATGGTGTTGCACACCAGCACTCTGGCGGAATCGGTTCCTCATTGCATGGCCAGGTAATGGATCAGTACCCTAATCTTTGAGGGGAAACACACAACACTACCTTACTGAAACAAGGGAAACCTTTTATATATCATGTCTAAATGGTAACATCACAACATGTACTTGGCAAAGGGAGCCTAACTTGTGAGGTACATTCGACTTTCTGCAGGACGGACGCCTTCTATGCGAATCGCTTCCGACCTATGGCACAGGGCAGGAGGCAGGGAACGAGGCGAACTACATCGTGGGCATGTCGACGTGCTATCCTAAGCCAGGATCCATCAAGGTCAGCGACGGCGAGGTGCTGACCGTCGTCTCCAACTACAGCAGCGACCGGCAGCACACGGGTGTCATGGGCCTGTTCTACATCCTCGTGGCCGAGCCACAACAGCCGGCTCCTGCGCCATCCCTCTGCTTCAGTTTCCCAGCCAAATGTGAGTTCCTCTAGAGCTTGGCCATATCTTTGCACTCACAATGCAACCCATTTCTTTTTGCGAAACATACTCATATTGCTGAAGTGAGAACTCTGGAAACTGCAAATGTGAATGTCATTTTAAGCAAGTGGTGATTTCTCTTCTCTGCTTGTGTAGGGTGCTTACCGACATGGATTTCCAGCAACATGTGAAGAAAAGAGCATCATCTATCACCTCCTGATGAGTTGCAATGCAATTATGCGAATGGCGATTCCTGAAGAAGCTGAAAGAATAAATCAATCATCATATTTACTTTAGAAAATTGCTGGGTTCTAGTCATATATAGCTAATAATAATAGACGCAACCCCACAAAAAAAAGAGGTTATATACACAGAAGGGATCAGTGAGTTGCAGGTTGCGTAATTTCGATGAGTCATCGGTTTCTGATGACCTGTAATTGATCGCCAGTAGTAGTGTATGGAGCTGAGATGTAAGAGTTCGACATTAGCAGAAGAAAAAGATCGGCATCGATGTAATAGTAAGCAACAGCTGTACAATCTCGTGTACAAACACCTTGCAGTCTTAACTAGTATTATACTTGTGTAATATATAAATATATATACTATACGTGCCGGTGACGGATTCAGCATTTTACCGAAGGGTATGCCGCATCAAAATTTGAAATCTTGTCTTGGAATTGTTCGAGCCAATGATCACGCTACTCATTAGCTAGCTTAGCTAGGGTGTGTGAGTCTTCAGTTAGCAGTGTGTGGCGTTATGTTGCTCCGGATTGCGTCAGAGAAGCATTTTGTGAGTTGTGACGACTTTTTGATTATTGATCAATGAAGTGCATGGGTTCTCTCAGAAAAATATTTAGCCAACCAGGCATACCCTGTGGGTCCATCCCTGATGTGTGCAGTGTTTATTTGATTTACCTAGGCATCGTGCTGCAGGAATTCAGCCAACGAAAATGTCACGCAGCCTTAACGCCCAGCAACTAATTAACAGGCCGGCCGTCATCCCATAGGTATCAATCTCTCAGTGACGCACTTGGAGCCTAAAGTCTCCAAGTTTTGGTTCCTGCCGTCAAAGGACCGTTTTGACATTTGCATGCACACGCAGAGACGACAGGAGGTGCAGGAAGAGTTCCCTGAACACAACGTATTGAGCTACTGATCCACGCGCACGACTGGTAATTAGTTGCACCTTATCTACAATAAGACTCTCGTGACTCGTGCTCATTTTCTACTGTGATTCAGTTCTTCCTTGGCAGTGACCAGACCCCACGGACATGGCGCCCGTGCATGGCAAGGAGTAGGAGCTCCCACGTTAGGCAGGAGGAGCGTATCCAAGTTGAACTCGTGGTACAGACGGCCGGAGGATAATCAGTGTGACGCCTCACTACTGTAAGAGAGAAACACGCACAACATCTATGGTTGGTTACGGCGACACCACATCGTTTTCGTTCTGTGCCCACACGGCCACACGTTGTGTTAGTTTTCGGTCGCATGGACTTTCCTTCCTTTCTAGTCGACCTGGAGTTGGACGGTGCCAAGCTTTATTGAATTATCACGGATTTGTATAGCAGATTAGATTCGGCGGAGCGGGGGCGTAGAGATGTAAGTGAATCAGATCGGATCGGATGATGCTCTTTTCATATTGCTCGCCATATTTTCTTGTTAGATATAAAACAGAACGAGTAACACTCGGATGTGGATTATATTGAATTGTGGAATCTAAAACCGGAGCCAACTTGGATAGAAAGCTAATAGAAGAATTGTCCGATGAATACGCACATGTAACATATGCAAATAACATGTAATTTTTCAAGCGTGTAGCCCTCGACTTTTGCCAAAAAAATGCACACGTGTTTACACAACTAGGCAACATGCATGTTAGCACCACATCACAAGCATCCAAAGTCAAGCCAGTGTGATAACTATAAGCAATATAAATACGTACCAACAATACAAATGTGCAATGATAATAATAATAATTGCATAACAGACTAAGGCATAGACCAGCGGTGGGTAGCGCCTGATGTCTTTTCACTCACCCAAGTTCATGTCCTCGTGATTCCAATTTCGGTGATATTGTGTCACTCTTCTATTTAAAATGCCATGGGACCTAGGTTGTAAGTGGGCACAGGTTGTCCATGTTGCCGCCAATCCATGCCCACCTAATCATGTCCGTGGACGCCCACAGACAGACCACGTAGGTTGGTGGGCAGTCGTGGCTAATTCTCTACATAGTTACTCCTTCCCATCCTCTCAGGAAGCAGACTGCTCCGCTTTCCTCACTCATTCCACAATTGATGGGTAGCCAGGACTGGAGACTAAACGCGTTCGGAGGTAGGAGCATCGCTCCCGCCATAAGCTCTGTCGGCATAGGGGGGAGCTGAAGGTTGTGGCACCTACTAATGCGTCTGATTGTGGTTTTCATGAGAGGTGGGTGACGAGGACCAATAACGGATAGGCCAATGGTGCGTCCATGTTTGGGCGTTCGTGCCGGTCTTGGATTTTTGGAGCGGGTACGAAGCTGATCCACGGCTTGACTATCAGTGGCTGTTTGGTGGGTTTAAACGGGTTATTTTTTTTCTAAAATAAATGTGGTAGGTGAAACATCTAGAGCGATTTTTATAAAAATATTTAGAACCCAAAACTGAGTACATGAGAATTTTAACCTGGGTAACTGAATTATGCATACACTCCCTAACCAAGTGAGTTAGACTTACTTTTGTTTAAACAGGCTGATGGACGCCACAGAACTAGGCAAGGAATTAAGTGCGCAAAATTATAGTTCCCTTTAATCTAACAGGAACAAACGGCAAGCCGGGCGTACACACTTTTCCGTCCTAAGTACAACTTTTTTGAGTCTTACCAATTTTATAAAAAAATGTAATAATATTTATAACAATAAATTAGTATATTATAAACTACATTCCAAAACGCATCTAATGATATTAATTTGATGGTGTAAATATTGCTATGTTTTTCTATAAAATTGGTCAAATTTAAATATTTTGACTTAAAACCATGCTTTTTCTTCCACAAACATCGTCCACTCTTTTTCTTCCTTTCTTCCTGCTGATGGGCATAACCCGAGGTTATGTCCTTCAAACATGCTTATCGCCGCTGCTTCGAGTTGGCCAGCATGCGATATTTGGAAGCACGGAAAAAAATCCAGTGTGTTCGAAGTGCCATGCCGGAAATCATCGAACCTTGTTGTCCCAATTAGAATAGTTTGGATCAATTCCATGTCCATAGGCAGAAAGTACTCGCTCAGCCCTGCAAGTTCCAGTCTTGTCCAGAAAATCAACAATTGCGGCCAGGGGATCTTGTTTTATACTCCCTCCGTTCGGAAAAGGATGTCACAAAAATGGTCTATCTATAGTTCATTTTTGTGACATCCTTTTCCGAACGGAGGGAGTATTTGTGATTGGTCGCATCACAAAACCACTCGGGGCCAGTTGTCATTCTATGCGTGGGTTTGCTCCCCAGAACCAATCCTTCTTATTAATCCTTATTTCAACTTTTCATGCCTTCGACAATGGATCTCCATATACATGAAGCATGAGTCCACACCTCGCCGTCCGGGAAATCACAGGAAAGCAAACTTCTTTCAGGACAGAAGCACTAAGAGTTTTCGGGTTTTGCAATAGCCTCCAAGCTTGACGACCCCGCAGAGCAAGGTTGAAAAGCTCGATGTCACGAAACCCTAAACCACCCGCGTATTTAGGTTTGGTCATATCCTCCAAAGAAGCCCAACACGGCTTTAGACGACAACCCCACCAAAAACGTCTGCAACAAGCCATTAATATGCTAGCATAGACCTCTCAGAAGCTTGAAGCATGACATTGAGTCCCCTCCCCCTCAGGCCTTGTTCGGCAGGCTAGTATTGGGGTGTTTTTGGGTGTAATTTCCCGGCCCAAATTAAAACACTAGAAAACACTGATGGGTCGTTCGGCAGGCCGGGTTTGGTCGGGCTGGCCCGGCAGAAACCCGTCGAAACCCGTCGGGTTCGCGTGGAACTGAGACGCGAGGGGGTGGTCGCGTTTCTTTCGCGTCTCGAGCTCTCGCGGCCGACGCCGCAACAACCGCCGCCGTCCTCCCCCGCTGTCGCTCGTCCCCTCCGCTCCTAGCGCCTCCCTCCCCCGGCGGCGAAGCCTTCGTACCCACCTTCGCTCCTGGCGCCTCCCTCTGTCGCGATTTCTTCGCTCCCCCGCCGCCACAGATCTCCTTCTCCGCCGCCGACGCCGACTTCTATAAGGTACCTCTTAGGCCTCGTCCCGTCCTCCCTCGATCTGGGGCGTTTCTAGGGTTTTCATGCGAGTTTGTAGGATCTGGGCCGGTGTAGTTCTTGCTGTTTTTTGGATACGATCTGGGTGGTGTCGCTTGTGAAAGAGTAAGAAAAGGGGAATTTTTGTGGACGGGACGGCAGTTCTTGCTGTTTTTTGTAGGATGAACTGTTCCGTTTTTGATGTGTTGATGTGATTCTTGTTATTTGAGGTGTTGATGTGGTTGGATGCTCCCATGAATTTGTGACTCGCATGGCAGTATTGTGTGGGCACGCAGGCCTAAGTCTGAACTGTTATACGAGCCTAGAAGAGATCTATTCACGGCGTTCTGAACTGTTTTATTTTGGGCAACTCCGTATCTTTCGATCCAGTAGTGCTGCCATCTGGTGGGCAGCAGCTTTCGAGACTGTGTAGGTGTATTGTAGTGCCCTCTTGCAACTGGGAATCTGGGATGGTCTCCATCACAAATACGGGCGAAGAACACACCAATTGGACCAGCACATCCATCGGATATAGAGGCTAGATTACTACAGTATACAATACAATGTAATATCGATCAGCAGCAGCTGATTAATTACATCATCGATGTTGAAAAAGGCTACCGATTCCATAGGCACCAATTAAACGTCAACATGGATGTCTTTGTCTGGCCGACTTTAGCTCCTTGTGGTTTCAGGAACCAGTTGCTGACTTCACTAACAGTGGATGGTCATGTCGAGAGCCTTAGCCACGAAGCGAAACACGATTACCACTAGTATAAAAGCAAACACGAAAATATGCTTTCTCGTATTACTTGTCCATTAATTTGTGATGCTTAGTGAGCTGGTTGCATTGTTGTTTCTCATGTTTTCTGTTTTCAACCATATCAAATATTTGCAGACAGTAATTTGTAAACTGGTTGCATTTTTTATAATGGTTTCATCTTAGTTCAATTGTGACAAGGTTTTGGTGTATTAAGAACAGCTTTCGGAAGCATTTTTTTAGAAGCATGTTCATTTCGAACAGGGAGAAATTCATTTGTGAAGGATGTCATGCAAAAAGAAGAGCTGAATTTGTTAGTGTTGTGCATATAAAATTGTTTCTGTGCTAATGTGCAGACTGTTGATTCGAATTATAAACCAAGGTGTTGCTTTTCATATGCATGATAACCTTGCATGGAAAACTGGTATACTCGTTCTGCTTACGTTAAGAGTAACACTGTCAGTAGTGGCAGTTGCTAGTACAGGCAAAACATGGATTTATCCATTTGTTCTTCTGTATGTACGTACAGGAGCAACTAGAGTTCCTCTCATAACTAGCTGCCTTTTTCCTTTTTAGTAATAACCAGCTGAAAATCATAGACTATCATGTACTTTCTTATTTCTGTACAAGCCTATGTGAGCACAAATGGAATGCTTTAACAACATATGTCTACATTTGTTTGCAGAAACAACTTGTCATGAAGCTGCGATTATCTTCTTGCGGTGATGATCTTCTTGCTACAGTCATATGTCTACATTGTTGCTGCAATGATCTTCTTGCTGCAAGCTTCTTTCCTCTTGTTTATGTGTCCATCTTGTCAAATAATCTGAGATATACCTGGGAAGCAAAATTATGTTTGTGAGAAGCATTCGATAAATTTTGATCAAATTTTGTTGTAATAAACTGGGATAAACCTGGGATAAATTATGACTGTGATGATGATGCGTGAGATCAGCTTTTGTGTGTTTAAACCTGCCTGTGTTGTTTCCGATGTTGTGCAATTGTATGCTCACGTGATGTTTAAAAAGTTAATTTTTTTGTATGTTCAAATCCTGCGAAAATAGATCAGTTTTTATGTGCTCTGGTTATACAAAAATGATCACATTTTTAATTGTTGCTGAAACACTTCTTTACAAAACACTTGTACCAAACAACTAAATTTGTGGGGTGTTTTGGTGGAGAAGTGGATTGGGGTGTTTTTGGGTGTTTTGGGTGTGAGTTTTTCACCCAAAACACTAGGTAAAATACACCACAAAACACCTCAAAACACCCCAGCCGAACAAGGCCTCAGGGATAGAAAGGCACACCCGATCATTTTTATATTTGAAAGCTCCATTGACTGAACGTCCAACATCACCCAAGTATTTCTCACCAAGTTTCTCATTTGGCACATCTAATCGCTATTCATTGCAGTTCGAACTGTCTCTGAACATGCTTTGCTACAGAAAACAGAGGATGTGTGCTTGGCAATATACATCACGAACATCTGCTACTTGCAATCACAAACAGCTGTCATCAGCAAATAATAAATGGTTAACCTACGGAGCGGAACTCTCCACCTTTAATCCTTGATCCTTGTAAGCTGACGGATTCTCCCGGATGGCTTGAACGTTTCGGTAGGTGCTCCATTAAACAAAACTGAGAACGTCACCGTCGATACTATTCTCATCACGAGAGCTACCCAGTTTGTTTTCTTCTTTAGAGGGAAACGAGAGCTACACAGGTGCGTCTAGATTGCTCCTGTTGTGTGCCAGCCTGCCAGTTGTCTTTAGAGGGATTCTTCTTTTCCTGTCAGCTCGAGCCTTTTCTTTTGGTTGCTAGTGTTGCTTCCTCCATCGCTGTTAGCTTTAGCGATAAACATGCTGTTGATTCCTCCTTTGATTCCTGACACCTGCAATTGATTATCAGTCCCCACAAAAGAAATAATTATTAGTAGAAATGTACTGTGCTGAGTTGTATGAGTTCTTCATTAGCACAAGAAACTCATCTCCACACCAAATAGTAGTCCTGTTCAATCTCTTGTACAAATACCTTGCAGTTTCAAAAGGGGCTCATCCTCCTTTTTTGCAATTAGCTTGCAGTTTAAACTAGTGAGGTTAAATGTATATTTTTTCAATAGGGAGCTTTTAACTCGGTAGTTATATAGAATGTATATGGAGAATATATATACTGTGCATGCAGTGTTTATTAGTTTGTACTGGCATTCTGCCGTAGGAAATCAGACCATGGCAGATTGGTAAGCACCAGATCATGACAGAACATCCAAAGTAAACAAGCAGCTTCATTTACAAGTTTGCTACTTACTACACTAAGATTAGCATAAACCCTTACAAACTAAAAGGCTCAAAAGCCGCGAGAGGTTAGGGGAGCTCTCAGGGCAGTCTTTTTCTTATGTCACAGAGATTAAGAGCTGCTCACGGAGGGACTCCCCATGTCAGGGAACATAATAAGAGGTATAAAAAGGGCTTCTTCTAAACATCTAACATTAGATCAGCTGACACCTAACAGACTAGCATTTGAATCGTGATAGGTCGTGGCCGATACCGCAGCAGAAGCTAAGAGTCTGGCTGCTCGCATTTTACTGGCGTCTTGGTGCCAACAACCGTCAACACAGCAGGGCCACCATTTTGGTCGCTGAGACTTCTGGCGACGACCAGATCGCTGACAACATCGAAGTTGAGCCTTCCGTTAACTTTCTTCCCGCTGCACAAATTGCAAGTATTCTGGAGATAAGTATTGTTCTCTCCTTGATAGTCGAATGAAGAAACTTTTCCAAACTCCTCTGAATTTTTACCTGTTTAGGCGGGTGTTAATCGCCGTCAAGTCCTTGGAAGGGCTCTGGAATGCATGGGTACTCTCCCCGACGCAGGCGTAATAGCTCTTGGAGCTCGGCGAAAGCAATGTATCCATCTGAAATGGTCAATTGACAATGACATGATCAAGGACTAGCATAACAATTTAGAGTCAGGTTATCATACAGAGCTAACACATGGAAATTTTCAATGCAGAACAAATTATTTTGATGCATACCTTTGATGTTCGTAGTGGCGAGACATATACATTACGAGTAGCAGAAACTTTCTTTGGAGACATGTCCGGAAGGTTTGGAAACCTAGCCAGCCGAGGAGATTCTGGAAATGGGGCTGCTGATATGACAAAAATGAACACTTTAGAAAATCATTAACAAATCCAGCATTTGAACAGTGTTTCCCAATTTCAGTACATCATACATACCATCAGCAGCACTTTTTTCCTCCTTGTTTTTATTTGGACTGGTGCAAGGTCCAAGATCCACTAACAGAGGCTTGACAGTCGGAATGAAAACTTCATTGTAGAAAGTGATAATATCAACATGGTCCGCTCCTATTTTCTGGTGTGAAAAGAATTTGTTAGGTACTCCAGAATAACAGCCATATGAACAAGAAAAGTCCTCGCACAATAAAAACAAGGTGGAGCTTTACCCCGCTGCGGCTTCTTGATGGCCAATGAACATAAACACTACGGAAAACCTGTGGCTTGCAATGAGGCTGTTTTCTGTAGCTGAAAATAATCTCCTTGAATGTAAGGGACAGTTGAGATATCTGCAAACAATGATAAAGGAACAGTTAAATATTGTAACAAACGACACCTTTACCGGCAGATTCTCTTAGTACAGTAAATTAAACGTACCTTTGCAACTCCATATATGCTGCACAGTATAATCTGGTCGATGTCTATTAAAAAGAGTGCAGTCTGGTGGCTGATGATTTGCTGGACAAGGGAGTATACACGCTCCACAATTTGCTGAGTAAGTTGCAATCTTTCACAGAGACCTTTGATTCTAATAGCTGCAAGTTTTGCTATCTGCATGGGGCAAAAGGTGTAATGTGATCAGCAAGGATTTTAGTGCACCACAGTACATCACACAAAAGCACTTACCTTGCTCAAGAATACACCTATTCCTGTCTCTGCACATGTTTCTCCTGCTGCTGCAGGATTAGGTCTTGTTGGGCTGCAATTAAGACAAAAGGCGAAGTTCCAATTTAGCATCTCGCTGACCTGACGAGTTTACCAAGGAATAAGGAAGGAATGCAAACCTTGCAAACGCTGATTGAAGAGGAGGTAGAAACTTTGATTTGATGGTATCTTTCACTGGTGATCTAAATGAGATGTCCACCAACACATTTCTTCTTTCAGTACAAGCTCTTTTGGGCGATCTAACTTCATCTTTATCTACATAAAACATTGGCACACAGGAAGTTCAATAACATTTAGCGACACTTAAACCATGATGAAACAGGCATATGTTAGTGGTGGCTTTGTAAAATTGCTACCTTGTGAGCGTTCTTGCTTTTGAAATGGAAGAGGTGGAAGGCCCCCCAGCGAAATATCATGATGCACCACAATAGCATCAAGTGATGGCATTGGCTCAGCCAGTAAAGCTAGCCGGTTTATTTCTGCAGATAATGCTGGTCTAGCAACAATTAAGGAATTGTACATTGAGGAGCCTTTCTCCCATGCCAGGCTTTCCAGAAGCCGCTCCTCGAGTGAATTCAAATGGCGCTTCAACTCTCGTGGAAGTGTGTCTTCATGCCTAACAAAGCTCTCTATGACTTTACTCAAGTCAAAAGCTGTTATGCCAGTTTTCTCTACACAGCTGGAAACATCATTGTGACTGTCTTGTGAGTGGCCAGGACTAACTCAGCAGAACAGGCAATCATACACCGATGAAACCGCTCATTGGACAGAAGTGATGTAAGATTGCTCCCACTCAAGATCTGTGACTCTGCTCTGCACATCGACTCCAGGACTCTATAATACAGCTTAAGAGCTTCCATTTTCCTTTGCTCTGTCCAGATAGCATCCATCCCATTTGTGTTCCGCACACTAGTACACATACGCTCACCGAAAGAACTGCCTGTGAATATGGCTCCAAGTATATGGCAGCTCTGCATGTAATGTCATCTGTTACATCCTTATCACATGCCGAGAAGAAGCGCAGCAACTCCCCAGAAGGTCTTGAGCAAAGGGGTGATATTGTACTCCGAAGCCACTTGGCAGTTGTCATGGCTGTGCTCACTGGGGTGGAAGGAGCAATCTTCGAGTTGCAAAAGCTATTTCCGGTAGGCGATGCACAGAAACGAGGAGGAGACATTGGGCCTCGGCTTGTTGTTGATCTTGTAGGTGAGGCCATAACATCATACTTTCTCTGCAATGTCACAGATAATTTTGTTAATGATTACAAAATTCGAGTCTGAAGGAATGAAGGAACACGTATAGGCTTATTAGTAATTACCTTTGTGCCCGGTAACTTGATGGCACCTCCTGACAGACTTCCACTGCCAAGCAAACTATCCTCATCATTAGCGAACATGCGCTCATCTAGTTCTCCCTTAGTGTTAAGTGCATTATCATATTCCTTTTCCAGGGTCTGCAAACTTGATTTCAATGAATCTTCCTCGAGAAAATTCTTAAAAAATGTCAAGCCCGCTGCATCAAATAACAAAGTAGTTGTGATATTGGGCAGCAAAGTGTCTTGAAGACATACATTCATTGCAAAATTTTAAACTTTTATCTGCAGACCAGACTCATACCTGGATCAATAAACGACAAATTGCCCTGCTGGAACTCTGTAGCATCCAAGCATGGTTTCTTTTTAAGAATATCCATAATGAGAGTGTTTGTCTTCTCCAGTGCTTTGTGCAACTCATCTTCTGAAGTAAGATATCTTTCACAGAGGGATGCAATAAGATTTACTCCCTTATCTGACTTTTTAGCTGATTCAAATTATAAACAGCATCCATCAGCTTAAAGCTGTAAATACCAAACAAACTATGCATGAATATAGAAAAGTCAAAATAAAGAGGTAGTCATTACCAAAGCAGGACGAATCCTCGATACTGAAGTTCCTTAGCCGCACAGGCATATGAATAATAAGTACGGCCTGCAGGCAGTAAGAAGTAATCATTATTTACAAGTTGACTAATATTATACATCAATATCTTGTTGCATGAGAAGAGAAGATCAGAAGACACGTGTGAAATTGATCATAGTAGGGAGTCCTTACCAACACAGAAACTAGCTCGGTTGTGGATGTTAAAAGATTCTTGACTCGGCTATTTGTTTGGATTCTAAGAGATAAGAAGAGTAACCATCCAAAGGAATAATATTCAGAAGCTTGTTGCGCATTTGGTTCTGAAGAATTATCTGCAGGCTTGGCATCAATTGACAGGAATAGCTCCTGGTACGCACGTTTGTAATGCCTGAACCAAACAAACATTGGTGTCGTGTATCAAAACATAATAGTTCATAAATGATCAAAACCAAAGAAAAGGCTACAAGAAAGAGGGAGATGGCAAAAGAGCTACCATTCAGTGAACATAATTGCTAGATGGGCATTTTCGGTTACATGTAGCCAAAAGTAAAACAGCAGACAAAAGACACAACAAAAAGTACAACTTACCGGCCTAGCGAGCATAAATGGACAATATCGGCTTGCATCTCCTGTAACTGAGCATAAAAAAAGAAAATGCACTAATCAGGTAAGGGATGAACGCCTAAAATGTGTTCAGTACTGAAACAGGGGAGAAGACTTTTTTGTGTGCATAAATACCTCAAGCTTCTTCTCCCAATCTGAACCATACAGACCAGTGAGAATGAATCCAACCTTTATGCAGAACTGAGGCATCTCCTTGAAAAAATCAACAAGTCTGCAGGGTGTCAACAGAGAAAATAATCAGATTAGCACAAGCGAGCACTTGCTTATAGACAAAAAAAATGCACATGTAGCATACAACAAAATCAAAAAAATGCGTGCTTACTTGAGTTCAAATGCCCTCAAGATCTGGCGCAGAGTGATGCCACCATCCACCTTCGCCTTCGACCCTGTGCTGAGCTTTGACACGCAGTAAAGAACACAGCGGACCAGGACCTCTCGATCTCCTCGGGCTATAAAGCACAAGAAATACAAAGTTTAGCTACATGACATGATGCCGAACTGGAAGCAACTGAAACGTGGATGAAGAACACGAGATTTACTTACCGATCCACTGCCCAAGGATGACATGCTGGAGAGGAGGATGATATTGGTCTCCTTGAACAGCTGCATCGCCTGCCTCGTCGTGCTCTCGTTGAGCGCTAGCTTGCTCTGTTCGCCAGGAAACAGAGGAATTCAGAAATTAGATGACAAAATAGAACTCGGATATGAAAATGGCTCACAAAATTGAAGCTTGCTGCTTTTCCTAATCATGGCAAAATCTAAGGCAGTAAAAATTCCCTCGTGTTTAGACGGATAACGCACAGAAACTTCTAAGGAGAACAGAGGAATAAAAATTAAAAAAAGGTGATTTTTTTTCTCAAGGATTTGGAAGAAGTAGCCATAGATCGGTGAACTTTACCCCTAAAAGATGATAAGCGGTCAAACCTAGAGAACAAATCACTAACATAATCACGAAATAGCGTCCCCCCTTCCCCAAAAGGATTACATAGCGATAACACGGCATCACACAGAACCCGAAGAGGAATCTCGTAAAAGGCGAAAATTGGTCAACGTAATCTAATCCAAGAGCACGAGAGCGCAGAAATCCCAAAGGACCGGAGCATTAGGACAACAAAGATCGCACATTTTCCTCCAAACAATCGAACACGAAGAACATAAGCGAGAACCAGAACGGGGAAATCTGAGATTGGCGCCACACCGGCCGTGGCTTTTTCACGAAAGAACCTACACAGGAGAAACTAGAACAGATCGCCACAAGAAAAAACGCCGGCAGGACTGCATCGAGAGAACGAGAGAGGGCGAAACAGAATCCAAATTCCGTACCGAAATCCCCAATCCCGCCCACCCACAGAGACAGACTCGGACCGTACCTTGCAGAGACCAGCGAAGCGCTGCTCCATGGCGGCGGCGGCCGCGGCGGCAGCCGAGGGGGCAGAGGAGCCGCCTTCCATCCTAGCAGAGGTCCCCGAGCACACGTCCGTGACTCCCGATCCCGAGCTCGCGGGGGCTGCTCCGTCCATACCTCGCCCAGCCACGAGGGACCAATACCAATCTCGATTCTCGACCCAGGTACTCCCGGCGAGCGGCGGCGGCGGCGCTAGGGTTGTCTGTCGCGGCTGCCTGCGCGGTGGGGGCGTGGCGGGGAAGGACTCGACTCGAAGAGAGGGAGGCGGCGGTGCGGGCTGGAGTGCGCGCCAAAAGATAGTACGATTTTTATTTCCTGGGCGGCGGCAGAGGGGCGCTTTTCTATGTTTGGCGGTTCGTTTGCGCGGCAAGGAGGCGGGGCTGAGGCTGCCGGGTGGGCCCAGGGGCGGAGACACAGAGGGTTTTTGGCGGGAGAGGAGGGGAGAGATGGCGGGAAATTTGTGTGGGACTGGGATGGGATGGGCTCTTGTCAGGCTGTGGGGCCAGGTGAACTGACGGTAGGTGGGCTTGTCGGGATCCGAGGCCACGTGCGCCTCGCGGCGGCAGCGGAGGGGCAAATGTGTCCGAGCATCTCTGAGACGGTGAGAAGCTTGCAAGGCACGATGGCGTGGCAATGGCATCCCCCTCCTTTCGGAAGTCTGAATTCTTCGAGCTCAGCATTGCAGAGTACGACCTTTTTTTTTTGCGAAAAAAGGCCAACGGATCTATTGATTATCATCAACGGTGAACTTCTTTTAACTCAAACAGCAGAGTGTAAAACCATTTGACGGTTGTAATTTTATCGGTGTAAAACTCCATACTGTAAATTATTTTTACATGCATATATGCTCTATCTCAACTATAATTTGACATCAACATAGTTCAAATTTTCAACATGCACAAAATTTAACAAAAGTTCAAATCCATTATTTCAAATTCTCAGAGTTTTATTTAAAAATAAATTAGACAAATAATCCAAATAAAACAAGAATAGACATGAACAAGCTCAATAAAACATCTCACATGTAGATGACACGGATGCTTAATCGAGATTGTCACCGGCCGAATTGGACGACGGAGACCGACATAGGTCAAATATGAAGGGGAGAAGAGGCACCAAAGTCACAAGAGAGACACAAGAGCTCGAGACGAGCACTAGCGGGGTCAATCCAACGTGGTGAGAACAAATAGTCAGCGCATGTTGTTTAAAGACTCGAGGGTTTCGTCAGAGAGGTGGGCAGTAGATAATTCGTGGCGGAGCCAGGAATTAAGACGAGGGGGGCGAACACATAAGGTTTTAAAAAATTAAAGCACAAAAAAGAGTCTATTCAACAAAATAATAAGATTCAATTTTCATAACTCACAACTACCAACAACATATGTTCATACGGTACACTGATTTTACAATATACAAAAATTTAGGCCTTTACTTTTTGTTTTGAGGATTTTCGTCCCGCTTTATAAATAAGCAACCATCAAATCCATACAAGGGAACATAGTTTACTGAGACAACAACACAAACATGCCCAACTAGAAGAAAACAAATCAGTTTTCTACGGCACGTGCTATTTTACAATACCTGCTAGACTTGCTCTAAGGTCAACACGGGCACGGGGTATTTTCCTTAAATAAATTGCGCATGAAAAATTTGCTCTTTGGACATGATCTACCATATGTCGAGTATTGCAAGAAATAAAAAAGGTAGCGGAAGAACACCTGCGATAAACGAGTCACGCTAACGTGCGCCTGCTGAAGAAGGAGGATCTGTGCGATTCGTCAGCAGAAAACAGACGAGACGAGCTGAGCGACGCCCGGACAGGCGGCAAAAGAAGCAACAGCAGCAGCAAAGGACTTGCGCAGGGTCGCTAGCAAAGGAACATCGCTGCAGCAGCACGGCCTGAGTCGAGTCGCGTCGCGTCATTCTTTTTCTGCGTGCACTCTGGGCCCAAGAGAATGATCGAATCGAATCCAAGGAGAAAGGACTTGACGCGACGCCATGACGTACGGATCAGCAGCAGACCAGAATCGATAAACAAACACAAAACTGACCCAAATATGAAATTTAAACACCGGATTCGACAAAAATTAACGCCTTTGACCATGACATGGGACGCAGACAGCATAACACCTTGGTCAAAGACTTCGTGCCACCCTTTTGAACATGCCACGTCGGTGTACCTGGACCGCATTTTGTTTTTCATGGCGTCGTATGCTGGGACGCACGAGCACGGCACCCTAACCAGGACACCATTCAGGGAGTGGGCTGCCCACAGCGCCCACGACCCAAGCCCACGTAATATCGTTCGTGGACACCCACGGGTAAGAAACAAAATTTGGTGGGACTCGTGGGACTGCCTACCTTGCCCACGTCGAGCCCAACCCTTCTCCCACATCGAACCAAACTCTCTCCCGTTCCCCACATTCAAAACTTCTAGGCGACGAGCCACCCGACCGCCGCCGGCCACCTTCCCATGGCCAGACCGTCGCCGCCTCCTCATGCTCGGGGACGGAGGTCTTCCCCCCACCCGCTCGTCCCCCCCCCCCCCCCCTCCCTCAGATCCGTCCCTGGATCGAATCCATGGCGGCGGTGAGAATGAAGACGCCGACGAGGAACCCATGGCGGGGTCTGGCGAGGTATGGAAGCAGCGGTTGCCGTACGACGATCAAACTCGGGCAGAAATCGACGATGCCCGGGTGGAGCAGCTAGTTGGTATCAAAATCGAGAAGGAGAGATCCGGTGCAGCCCACGGTGATTCCCCAAACTCCAAGAAACGGCAGCGCAAGGTAAGAATTCGTTCTTGAATCGTGCTGAATTTGGATGTGTTCCGGCGTAAAAAGAAAGATTGGCCGGCAAGTGTGGCTGGGCTGGACTTGCCTGCCGATGGTGTCATGCGTACTCGCGCGCGTGTACTGCCTTGGGGCCCTGCTATGCCACGGTGCTGCTGACAGTTGCAAAAGTTTCAGGGCCTTGTGTTTTTAGCTGACAGTGAGATCGAGGCCGGCCACTGCTTTGTTTTGAGCCTGACGACGGCCGGCGACTTGGAATTGCATCTCTGCTTAACAGACTTAGAAATAGTTTTCTTTATTTTTGTTGTGGCATGAGTTGGTAATGGGCGATTTGTGCCATCGTGGATCATTGATTGTGCTAAGTGAGATTTCTGTGATTCTGATGCCACTTGCTTTAGAGGTGCTGGTTGGTTCGTACAACTGTGCTGCTAAATCTCATTTACATTCTAGGGAAATGCAATCAGTTGTCTATGTTCAGTATGGCTCATGATCTAGTTCATGTTCTTATAGTGCCTAATCTAGATCTTTTTGCCCTCATGAACTGTCTTATCTCAACAATGCGATGTTGGGACTGTATAGGATAAGTTGGATAGCAGATAGATATAATGTTTTCTTATTTTCTAATCTGTCAATCCATTTACTTGAAGCTTTGTACATATGGATATAATTCCTGTTATAGTGTTATAATGTACTCCCTCCGTTTCAGATTACATGTCGTTCTAGGCAACGTTCCGACCAGGTGAAAAAGGGTCAAAAGACATGCATACCCTCGGCTTTTGATTAAATTACATATACTACCCTCCCGCAGTCATGCCAGCGAACCGATCGATCCCATCTAAAATTTCAATCGGGCCGTCGCAGCGCAGGTCCCTCGCGCAGATCGCCGCCGTCGCAGCCCAGGTCCCTCGCGCGCGAGCACCTCCAGGCGCGCTTCTTCCCCGCGTCACCATCTCCTCCCTGCCCCACTCCTCGCGTCGCCATCAGGATCTCAACTGCGGGAGCACCACCAGGAGCACCGTTGGGCTGAGCACCAGCAGCACGTGCCCAGCGGCTGGCCGCCCACCAGGAACTCGCCCCCCGAGATCCTCCTCGTCGTTGTGGTTCTACTCTTCCGTGATCGATCTGCTGCTGCGCTAGGCAGCTTCAGCCCAGGCACATCCCTCCCTCCCTCCCTCGCCAGCGATCTGCTGCTGCTGCTGGGGATGTTGACCTCCCTGCCCAGGCCCAGCGATCTACTGCTGCTGCTGGAACCTCCCTCGCCCAGCTTCTCCTCGCCGCCCCAGCAGTAGCAGATCGCCGGACCAGATATCAACATCACAAAAACGTTAAGAGACATCAGAGCAGATCAGAGCAGTTCAACAGATAGCAACAGCACAAAGATCAACAGCAGAAAAGTGTAGAGAGCGGTTCAACAGATAGCAACAACAACTACTGAGAAGTATGAAAGAAATCTGACCTTAAGTGTAGAGAGTACCATAAAGCAGCAGTACGATATCTGGACAAGTATGCAAGAAATCTGAGAAGAAAGTGAAGAAGGCAGAGTTCAAGTTGAGATCAAGCTTACCCAGGAAATGGCATGCCAGCACCTGAAGTTGCAATGTTGGACCTCAACCTTACACCACCTGAAGTTGCTAGCACTGCAAGTTTTTGTGTCAAAATATTGTTTGTACTCCCTTACTGCTACTCGTATTCAGCAAGGAGTAATTTAATTATGCAAGATAGTTAAGCAAACAGTAATTCACATAACCTCAACTTTAGATCATGCAACTTTTAATCAATATGCAGCATCCAAGCCAGTTACTCGATACTCCACCATTCAAACAAGCATGCAATTTTCAACAGAAAATTTCAAACAATCAAGCATGCAAAATTTCAAACAGTAGGGACAGAGAGAGGAGAGGACATACCTATACCCAGAGCCGTGGCACCCGCGCTACCACGGTGGGGGCACCGTGAGGACGACGAACGCCGTCTTCAATCTCCTCCAATTGCTACAGATAATGCAAGCAAATATTCAGTTTGGCTGAATAAACACAACCCTATTGAATTACAGCTACCTGCTGCCAAACATGAGCTACGAAGTGAGTCGATAAATACAAATTAAATATTCAGTGCAAGCAAGCAAGAATTACAGCTAGCTACTGCCTAACATGAGCTACAACATGAGTTACAGGTGAGCTACTGCTAAATTTCAAGTCTCTGAACAATAAACGATATCGACGCCGAGAATAAACGATATTGAAACCTGCACAACAATTAAACTGACAGTATTTCTCATTGCACACGCAATCTGACCAACAAAGTTCATAGTCTACTGGAAGTTGCAGCACAACCAATTGCAGTTCATAGTCTACTGCTACTGATCAACAAGCAGTAATGAACAGTTCATAGTCTACTGTTAAGCAAAGCTACTGCAAGCACTGCCAGCAATAATTACTCCTACTACAAGCACTACAAATACTGCAAGTGACCAGAGAAATGAAAGCAGACAACTCTCACAAACCCCAGCAGAACACTCCATCAAAAGCATGTAAAAGAAGGAAGATGCTTGATGTTTCCCAATCTACCAGCACAAAGAGAGAGCTTCCCAGTCCACAATATTGAGTGGTCTTGCTAGTATCATCCATTATATGCCTATAATCATACCACTTACGAAACTACTCATGTGCATGTGATCAATGGAGAATGTTCTTCTCAAATTTGAACAGAAAATCCAACTCCGTTATCCATCAAGTTTTTTAACACATCAATAGAGTAAATGGTTAGAGTGGGAATCCTGTACATGAATTACTCATATCAGGATCAAATTTAAAATTGTTAGAGTGGGAATTCCGTACATGAATGCTTATCCAATATGGATAGGACTACCAGACTGCGATTATGATTAATGGGGCCCCGTCTTAACAAATTTAAACTGCCATTGCCACTATTTCCTGTCAAGATCTCAATCAATTGAATAGATATATCTCAATGAGTTTTGTGAGGTGCACTGGAATCAGAGTGGGAATCAGGGTGTACTAACCAACAAACTAAACTCACCGACCTTTCTTGCGGGATGGAGGCGATGGTGAGAACTCTATTGGGATGGTGCACGGCCACGCCTAGATGCACGGCAGGCTTTGCATGTACAGCGGCTTCTTCCTCTTCTCCGGCAGCCGTTCCAGCCACTCCGCGTCTGACGCCCGCACCGCCGAGGCCTCCAGCGCCACGTCCCTCCGCCGGGCCAACCCCCGCACGGCCATGGACATAGTCGCTAGCTGCCTCTCCTCTTCCGTCTTCCCGCTGGAGGATAGAAGATCCAGCGCCGGCGCACGCAGATCCTAGGGCAGCAGCACGTCGCCGGCGAAAAAAAAAATGCGACCTTTGACCTCAACCTACGACCATTTGTTTGCGAGGAGGATTAGGGTGCGAGAGGAATCGTGGTGGTGGGGAGGGAGACAACGATGGTGAGCGAAGAGGAAGGTTCAGGCCGCGACGGGGAGGGACGGGGAGCTTGAGGGAGAGGGCGGCGACGCCGCGACGGGAGCTTGAGGGAGAGGGACCGGAGCGAGAGGGTGGCGCCGCCGCGACGGGAGCGAGAGGGAGAGGGGACGGGAGAGAGAGAGAGCGCGAGCGGATGCTGTCGGTGGCTCGGTGCGACCTGCGAGCGAGTGGAGGGGCAATACGGGAAAGTCCGAAAGTTTCGTAGCGTGCCGAAACTTGTACTGAAATCTTAGAACGACATATAATCTGATACGGAGGGAGTACTAATCAATAACTTTGGTGTGTATCTATGAATCACTATTTGAATACTCGAATTTTGGGGGAAATATTGTTGTATTTGGTGGTGACTTGCTTGCCTTTGTTTACCATTGCCTCATAGGATGGTGCAGCGCACAGGGAGCAGCCTTGTCAGGTGATCAATGATGACATCAAGTTCAGCAAGGACCTCACCAGAAGGAGCCGGAATAAGGTAAACAAAGCAATGCTTGAGGCTGTAATATTAATCGAATGGTGATGTGCACAAGCGTTGGCACCTGATTTTGGCATAGAAACGGTCTGTGATGCCCTAATTGCCTATGCAACATGAGTCCTGCAGTTCTGTTATCCTATGACCATTAACCAACAATAAAATCATGTTACCTTGTACAGCTTGGTCTAATTGATCCTATGACCATTTCGTTACCTTGTACAGTTCTGTTATCCTGTGACCTATTTGGTAACTCTTGATACTGTTTATTTCTTGATACAGTAAGAAATTTTTCTCTTACTCTTTCAGATGATTCAGATGATGAGTAGGACAACAACTACTGGAGCTTCCTTGCCTCAGATAACTTCCTGCCTCTTGCATGTATATACTTTATCCAACATAGTATATACAAATTGATTCACACATTGTCTATACTTTATCCAACATAATATTGCCTCGGGTACTATCTTCCATAACTGAAGCTTTAGTTAGTGCTTCTAAGTTCCAAGTTTTTGCAGGAGAGTGCATCATCCGTGTTTGGAACCAATGGAGCTGCTATACAAGCCTTGCAAGTGTCCCATTTGCCATCGCCTCATAAATCTTCTGGTACCTGCTAATGTATCTGAGGATGAGAATGATGATCCTCAGCTACCGCGTGTCTTGGGAGAGATTCAGCGAGAACTTGTACTGTATTTACATTTACTTGTCTAGCATGTAGCTTCATGGTGTTGCCTACTTCTGTAGCATGTTAAAATCCTGTAGTTCATGGTGTTCACAGGTCTAGTCGATGGTGTTGCCTACTGCTGTACCATTTGGGATTATTCGAACCTGATGATATTTACATGTGAAAATGCCGTCAAATTGATCTGTAGTTTGTTTACATGTGTTGTTGTACAGTGATTCACTAGTAAAATGCACGTGCTTTGCACGTCAATACGTATTTTGTTTACACAAAAATATCTTACCTTATTAAGGGATAATAATAATGCACCACAGAACTTAGAAGCTGCTTACAATACTTGGTCGATTTACAAATAAATCTAGTTTCACATGACTGTCGACCTTTGCAATTTTATTTTTGTACTTGTCGTGAAGCAGACAATACACATATGCCTCTCAATGAACATCAATTTGAGCCTCCCTTTATCAGTATGTGTAAGTTTCGTCCATTCTCTTCTCTACTTCCCAAAAGTTACGTTAAGCTACCATTATATCAAATGGCGCATGAAACGACCCGGAAAGAGTTGTGACCATTTTTATACGTGTCTAAAAATATTTCTGTCACATGTTATATAATAATTAAAGTTTTTACCATCGCGCAGAATATTCCATGTCATAAAAAAGTTTTCACCTGTTGGGAAAACGTTTTCGTCATATGTTAAAATAATGTCTCCATCATCAATAATCCATGCCACAGGAAATGGTTTCCATCACAACAACATTATACAAGAACATGATGTCTTATCCTCGTTGATAGTCTAATCTTTAATGAGAAGTTGATGCAAGGAACATGTAATTTTAATTTGCGATGGTTGGGCGCAATTTGTCTCAGGAGGCATGTGATAAAATTAATCTTGTAGAATTGCAACGTTTGTCCTGACAAATAATAATATATATCCCATTAAAGAACTATGGTTTTATATTATTATAATTTCACATTTTTTACTTAAGTATTGACACTAAGAGTAACAATCAAAAGTATGTGAGACTATATATTTTCGATACGTGGAGTCATTAATCTCTTGTTCTCTCCTTTTTAAGGAAGTTTTCTAGTTGGTGTCTGAATAATCATGTGCCAGGGTTTCACAAAAAAAAAGAATAATCATTTGTCAGGTAAGAGGACTTGAATACCTAATAACTGAGTAGTAGATGGAGTTATAGGCTAACTTTCGACTTGATAAAATGCTCACATTAATGGCCGTAGCTTGCTTCAAGACTATGAAGCGACAACAAAAAAAAATTAAAGATTTTGAGTGGACGTATGCCACATGCATGGGCCACAAACCAATGACAGAAGGTGCAGCTTTTTTGCTGGCGCACTGGACCTATCTCGAAGCGTCCAACAGCTTCACCAGCGGGGATTCCACGAGCGCGGGAATGAAGCTTGGCGAATCCAAGCGCTTTCGGCCGTTAGATCAATTGAGTTTTGGTCTGATGAACGGACACGGAAGCTCTAAGAGGCAAATCAACGGCTTGGATTGCTCCACATGTGGCATTGGCGGGAAGGCTGTACAACTGAGTGGTAAATCCAAATTCAAAAACTCGTGTACTATATAGAGGTATAGATATGTGGGCGTATGTGGGATTCGTGGGCACCCGCGTATGATTCGTGGGCTGCCACAGAACGCCCACTTATCATGTGCGGGACTGTGCGGGCATTAAGCGGGGGCCCACGAGCAGTCCCACCTGCAGCCTGAGACACCATGCAAGTTATTTTTTCTAAATTCTTGTCTCGTTGATATAGGTAAGGCCGGATCAGAGCCCTCTGGTGCAAGTGATCGTATACTAATTCAGTTTGATATGATCTTAAAAGAAAGTTGTTTGTCTCAAAAATACGAAAAACTTTCATTTCCGTCAAATTTTTATTTGAGACAGTCTCGAGGGCCCTTTGGTGCAAGCAAATCACTGTATATCAACCCAAGATTATTTGAATTCCGCCGGTCCGGGATCCGATTTGGGTCATCTTCATGTCAACCTTGATTTATTGGGAGAGCTATCCAATAGTGGACTTTAATCTTCAATTTAATACTCTTAAATCCATGAGATCTTATCTTGGTGGCTGCTACGGTGGTGCCGAAAAAGATGAACATGCGTTGGTTTGTCACATAGGTTTATCCTATTTTTCTAGATCTGTAAGATCGGTGTATACGTACTTTGTATCTCGTCTTTTATTTATCAATGAGAATCGTATTACCATGCAAAAAAAAAATTTGGAACGGAGGGAGTAAATCCTTAGAAAATACGGAGTATCTAACACGACTTGCGTGTCTATAATGGCCAACGTGCTTGGCTGGACATTGAGGAGTGGCTGGAATTTTTCCCACAGGCAGAAGTGGTTAAAGGTTTTGCAAAGCATTTAGGACCAATAACACTATCTATCCTGTTGTACTAGCTAATCATGTTTCAATCTGCCCGCAACAAAGATACTTCCGCTGCACATACCACTTGTGACCGTCGTAGGCGCATAATCGATCTACCGAGAACCAAGCAATCACAACATGATGACGACACCGAGATTTGTTAACGCAGTTCGGCGAACTCGCCTACATCTGCGGGGCATGACTACGGGCGCTCCTCTCCTCTGATACCGCAACCCTGGCTGCCCTAGGCGCCGGCACAAGCCGCCGGCTCCCCCTGCGTGCCTGTTGCTATCAAGTCGTCATGGGTTACATCGTGTGGTGCTCCCCTCATTATATGGGAGGCCCAGGTTACAAGAGTTCGACTCGAATACTAATCGTACATATCCACACCTAATACAACTCCAAGTCCTAACGTAACCCAACTCGTACACAGTATTCGACACAAACACAACACAACCGAATTAAGAAAAACAACCACTGAACTCTAGCAACATCCCAAGAGCGATGTTTCTTTAGGGATGCCAAGAACAATAAGGAATGGGTCAAATGTCAACTATCGGTGGGATGAATTAATGGGTGCTGAAGAAGAAACGTCAAACATATTACATACTACTGTTGAGCCAAAACGAACAGCAATCGATCCAGGCAAGCTAGGGCTTCCTTTATTCCTTACCACCAAGGGCGGGCCATGCAGGCGGGGGGTAGATCTTCGCTCCGAACCGGTTCAGTGGAGGGCAGGGGATGAGGAGGAGGAGGAGGAGGACTGGAGGAGGCGTATGAGAGAAGCGAGCTCCTTTGCTTCGAGGCGGCGGGCGTGCCTCGGCGGAAGGCAGGGGGCTAGAGGCGGCGGGACGGTGGGGTTTCGGCGGCCGCTGCCAGTCCCAAACAAACAAGCCTTGTGACGAACGAACGGGAAGTGGGGGGAACCGGCTGCCAGCGACTGATCGGGGCCGTCTAAGAAGAATCCAACGCCCATGAATTAAGGCATGCGACTCTGCAGCTCTTACTCATGTGATCCTGGCTAGAATTTTTTTTCTTTTCTGAAAAGACACCCGAAGGCATGTTATATCTGATATTTATGAAGAAAAACAGGTGATACATATGAGATACAACTCGACACAAATCAATCAGTACAAATAAAAATACGATGAAACTCATACTGGTCGTTTTCTTTTTCCGATTGTTCGACTGCTGCTGGAGGTTGAAACATGCATTGAATAAGCAAGAAAAGACTGGTTCGCGTTACCGATGAACCAAATGAACGAGGAGATCAAAATTTCCCACCATAGACCAGCAAACAACTTCCATTGAAGGACAGACCGACTGACTAGATCCAATGGAGACCAACAGATCTAACAATACCTATCCTCGCTGATACTTCGTCAACGCCAGAAATGTTGACAAGGTAGGGAGAAGCTGGAAAGACCTTATTCCAATGCGCCATCGTCGCCACCGACTCACTGATGCCACTAAGGGAGACCACAACCAAAACCTAATATTAGGCATCTTACAACAGTGTCAAGCGCAGTCCGAGGTCCCCACCTGAAAGTGCATGGTTGTCCTTTCACCACCCTAATTTAAACACTAAGTTTTATGTCCGCATTTGTCAAGTCTAAACCGGAAAAAAATTAATCGCCTATTCACCCCCCCTAGGCGACATCATTGTCCTCTCACCACCCCCTCCCACCGTCAGAGTGGCAAACGTAGGAGGCGGAAACCCGCTGATTCCCAGACGAAAAAGGCGGAGACGGCAGGTGGTTGCTGCGGCTAGGGTTAACCCTAGAGCGCCGCCTTCCTTTAAAAAACAAACAAAATTGGTGGGTTTTTTTACACACAAAAAACGTATTATTTCTTGTGCTTCTATAGATGTTGAGTGTTACGTCTACCAGTAGAGTTTTGTGAAATCATATGCAAAATAAACAATCTTGTAGTACATGATTAAAGATTGCCTTCAGGCCCCTAATCCTGACGTTCTTTTTTTGAGTCCAAATCCTGGCGTATTTGTGCATACCACAAATCATATATTTTTCCACGAAAATTTATCTTAAAAATGCATTATACTTTATATATATTCTAAAATGTGAGATTCTTTACCCTCTTTCAAATAAGATATCACAAAATCACGTGTTTAGGTGTAGAAATCCATATGTTCACAAGCTCATTGACATTTTGAGTGCACAAAACGATGATTAAATAATATCGTGTACTCTAAAATGGTTTTTACTGCTACTTGTATAAGAAAATGTTAATCGGTGGCCGCAGTTCGTTCACGTTTGGACAAAACAAAACACGTTGGATTTCACACAAAAGGTCAGCACCAGACAACCAGAGCAGATGTCGATGTTTGTCGCGTTACAAATGGTTGTATTTACCAACATGAGAAATTGACGTATTTGCTCACAACCCACTTAAATGTGTGTTGCAAAGACACCTCGACCTACCACGAATTTTCCAAGTACACTGAGCAACACCAATTCAATAAAATAACTAATCTCATAAACATGTCGCACCAACGCCCGTGTTCTGTGCAGAACAGAAATGTCATCCATGTTCTTAGAGCATCTCTAGCACAGCTCGCAAAACGGGCAAACCTGCAAAATAACCGTCGGATGAGGCTAACCTCTTTGCTCAGGTTTTTGGTTGTAAGGTTGGAGATTTTCCTTTCGTGTATTTAGGGGTACCCCTTCACTATGCGAAGTTAAGAAGGGAAGATTTACAACCAATAATTGATAAGATCATTAAAAGGATTGCGGGTTGGATGGGTAAACTGCTATCTTATAAAGCTCGGATTATTCTGTTGCAAGCTTGTGTGGCCAGCATCCCCATGTACTTATTATCAATGATTAAATTTCCTAAATGGGCTATTAAAGCTATTAACTCACAAATGTCACATTTCTTTTGGAAAGACACTGATGTCTCCCCAAAATATCATTTGGTTAACTTTGAAACGATTTGTCAGAAGAAAGAGTATGGTGGTCTAGGTATCCAGAATCTTAGAGAATTTAATCTTTGTTTATTGGCGTCTTGGATTCGGAGATACCAGTTAGATAAACATAAAATTTGGCGGCAGATTGTGGATTATAAGTATAATCTCACCCCAAATATTCTCAGAGCTAAACCAGTCAGATGTTCTCCTTTTTGCTGCAGCTAATATGGGATATCGGTGGCAACTAGGTGATGGTAAGAAAATTCTATTTTGGGAGGATATATGGATAGGTCATTGTTCCCTTGCTACCCTTTTTTGGGAATTATACATTATCATCAATGAACAGAACTGTACAGTTGCTGAAGCTTGGGATGGCAATGACTTGAAATTTACTTTTAGAAGAACTGTTTCACCGCGTGTCTATGATAGATGGTTAGAGTTGGTGGCCTTAATTGAAAATGTGCAATTCTCTGAGGAAGAGGATACACATATCTGGATGTTTCATCCTTCGGGGCAGTACACGGTTAAGTCTTTTTATGGAGTGATTAATAATCGTGGGGTGGTTCCTGTGCATACTCCGGCTGTCTGGAAGCTGCACATACCCCCCAGGATACATGTGTTTTTGTGGTTGTTAGCAAATAACAAAATCCTTACGAGGGTTAACCTAAGTAAGAGAAGGCATGTTGATGATGTTACCTGTCTATTTTGTTCTGAAACTGAAACTGCACATCACATGTTTTTTGATTGCGTGGTTGCTAAACATGTTTGGACATTGATGTCTGAAGTTTTAGATAAACCTGTTGGATTTGACTTCGAATCTATTGCTAGATGGTGGATTAGTGAAGATAAAAATTCTGTGATTAATATTTTCACTTCTGCCACTCTTTGGGGGATTTGGACATTAAGGAATGATATGTGTTTTCAGGCCCTAAATTGGCCAGGTGTGGGAGAAGTCCTTCGAAGAATTGTGACATTTATCAAGAGCTGGAAAGTACTCTGCCTCGACAAATACTCAAGCCTATTGGATGCAAATATACAGAAGCTCGACCGCAAGAGAGGGGAGGTACTCAGGATAGCCTGGATGTGAGTATGCTGATGCTGAAGATGGTGCCAGGAGCGTTCGAAAGCTGGAAACAAGAGCGAGCCTGCGAAGCTCTTGTCGACAATGCTAAGCTCTGGTGGAGTTAGTTAGCTGCTGGGTCGTTTCTTAAACTTGTTGCTCCTGAGATGTTTCGGATGTTTTGTAATAACGTGGTTTGGATCTGTGCTATAAACCGTACGCTGTAACACTGAGGTTGCATTAATAAAATGGAACCTGGGGCGGAGCCCTTTATTTCCAAAAAATAACCGTCGGATGCGGATTCGAAACCGCAAAAGCGCAAAGAGCAGAACCCTCAAAACTCCCCGACCCGTAAAAGATTTTGAGGGGCCCCGTGAATCCGGCCCTCGAAACCGTGAATTCGCAGATTTCGCGGCCGAACCGAAGGGGCCCTGTATATCCTGAAAACGTTTGGCGGGCTGAATATTCAGGACCCGCCGGTGACCTTCCGCCGTGGAACAAGCCGGAATCTCGCTGGAATCGCTGGCAGCTGCTGCTGCGCCGCCGTCGAACACTGGCAGCCGCGGGGAAGCTGGCTGGTCCGCCGCCGTCGAGGGGCTCGCGGGTGGGGTGGATGGGCATCGGCGTCATGGGCGTCTCCCGCAGCCCATGGGCGTCATAGGCATCGGCGTCATGGCCAAGGCCTCGCGACGTCTCCCGCAGCCGTGGCCACCAAATCTGGCCGTCGTCCTGAACGCGGCCACGGGCGCGCTCGCGGGGCTCCGACCCGGCGGCGTCCTCGCGGGGCTCTACCGCGCACGCTGCGGCCTGCCACGCCGTCGACGCCCCCGTCTCCGGCGGCGACACCGGCACCCGCGACGGCACGCTTGCCGTCCTCGCCGGCGGGGACAAGGCCGTGGTGGCCTGGCTCGCGCCGCTCTTCACCGCGCTCGACAAAAGAGGATAAGATGAAAGGAAGAAGACGAGAGAATATTCTCTAGCATATTCTGTTTTACAGTTTTGTTTTCAGTTTCTATTCTACGCGGCGACTTTTGGACCTGTAAACCAACCAAAACGCGACCCTTAAAATGCGTTTACGGTTTGGCGTTTTAAGGGTTCTGCTAGAGATGCTCTTAGCGTTTCCGGGAATCGACCCCTAATGTTAACTCATCGAGAATTGTCAATTACCAGAAAAACTCAAAGGCAACTCTCAGATAACAAATTCACCATTTTCCCAGTATCTCTAGCCGGTTAAAGAGCACTAGGCAGTAGCGCCTCGGTCAAAGAAAGAAGCAGGGCCTGCTGGTGAGATAATAATAGTATAGAAATTAACTAAAAAAACTCAGAGGGCATCAAAATTATATTTTCCATCATGTGGAGTCAAGAACTGCCTGAACTTTGATGCGACGAACGGAAGGAGTGTCCTCTTCCTCTCGCTCAAAGTTCTCCTCTTGGAGACCTTTGAGGGAGAAGAAGGGGAAACTCCTTGAAGAACCCCTATTCTTCCTCTGCCTATAGTGCTTCTTGTGTTGGGAGGAGACCATGCAAATGCCTGGGTTTATATAGGCCAGATGATGCAAAATATATTCCCCTAATCGGCGGCGGCGTCTCTTGGAATCACATAGGTGTTCATATTCTTCCTCATCTTTCTTCCAGGTACATAGTAGCCTGGAGTCTTTAACTTCAAAAGTTTGGACTTTGGGCAACACCAAGGAACACCACCTTATCATGTGGACCAATGATGGTAGTGATCTGAAATGAGATGCTGAATGCTGCACCATTTCTTTGCAGCACCCTGTAAGAGATGAGTATCGTTAATTCACACGAATAATACAGAAAGTGTAAGTTGATGGTTCCTATTATCATATATAATATGTATACATAATAAGAGGAAGAGAGTTCGGCTAAATCAGAATAATTTTATGTGGTGATAATAAAACACAATTGGCATGTATCCATTGGTGGCGCTAAAGGGGGGAAACTCTAAAAAACACATTAGCTAGTATCACTGAAAGTAACTACAGAAGATCTGGATAAGATAGCTTTAGGCATCCAAGAAAGATCCAAATCTGTTATTGCTTTCTGAGATTCTGCCGAGGCTTCAAGCTGGCAGCTGTCACACAGTTGACCCTGGTAATGAGCAAGAAGCAAGAGCTACAGTAAACAAGGAAAGCCTAGCATCACGTAGAAAAGGTTAGGCACCAATATTTGACATCCCTCTGTAGGCTTGTATACTTCACGTGTCCAACAATGACCACCACCAGATGTTTCTAGTTTAAAGAATATATGATATGATGGCATGAGAATATGCCCACATAACACCTTGTAGTTTATTTTGAATCTGAAAACTCAAACCTCACGGTGTAGCATTTCTATGCACGGTTACGGTTTGAACTATCAAATGTCCTGAGCCTATGAACACAGCATGATTCCTTTTTACTGTCTAGACTGCACACACCTCTTGTAGGCAGGTTTGACCCCAGAGGCTCAGAAATGTTGTAAAGAGTAAATTTGTCAGCCACATGTTCCGTTCTCAGATCGTTAAAAGTGGAATTTGGATGGCATATCTGTTCTTTGTTAATGCAACAGGGAGTACGGCGCCAACATGGAGAGATCCATTATGAGGTGCAGAGTCTTCACTCTTCAGTCTTGATTTTAAGTTTTTCCCATATGCAGAAATGACCGATTTTGATGGCATGGACAATCAAACTGGAGAATAACACTCTTGAAAAAGCAGGTATCTTCAATTATTCACTCAACTTCTATGATTGGGGTGTAACCATGATCCTTGAGCTCCCAATTCAGTATCTCCATGACTGGCTCTAGCAAATTGTCATGAAGCTCACTGGTGATAAATTCTCTAAGACTGCCTTCGGCATCAATTTGGCTCCACCCAGGAGGCTTTTTCATTCCTTGCCTTCTCATGAGGGTCCAAACCTTTTGGACTCCATCCCACTTCTCTGCCTTTGCATATATATTTGAAAGCAGAACATAATTTCCCATGTTATTTGGTTCCAACTTGAACAGTTGACTTGCTGCCACCTCCCCAATGTCCACATTTGAGTAAGTCCTACATGCACTTAGCAGAGCGCCCCAAATGCCAGCATGTGATTGGAAATCCGTTGGCATCTCATGTGCGATCATTTGGTAAGCTTCATCAACGCACCCAGCACGACCAAGTAGGTCCACCACACACAAGTAGTGCTCTACAGTAGGAATAATGTGATACTCATCCTTCATCATCTGAAAATAACGGCGACCCTCATCCAATAGACCTGTATGACTGCAAGCATTCAGGACTGACACAAAACATATTCCATCAGGGTCGAAGCCATCGTCGAGCAATTCGTTGAAAACTGCAATTGCATCCTTTCCACGGCCATGCATGCCCAACGCAGAGATCATAGAACTATAGCAGATCAGATCTCTTTGTGTCCACCTGCAAAACAAGTCCAGTGCCTTTTCTATACTTCCACATTTCGAGTGCATATCAACGAGGGCAGCTACAGTATGGTTGTTCAACAATATCGTGCGACGACGATCCACATAATCATATATCCAACTAGCTTGGGTCAGTAACCCACATTGCGCGCATGCAGCTGCCACGATGGAGATTGTAGTGTGATTTGGCTCCACCCTCCCGCTTGTTCTACTCTCCAGCATAATCTTGAAGAGCCCCACTGCGTCTTCAGGCCGACCAGCACCCGAATACACGCCAATCATCACGTTCCAGGTTGCAACATCCCGCTCTCTCATTCCATCAAAAACAGCCCTGGCATCATCAGCTTTGCCAGTTTTCGCATACCCAGATATCATGGCAGTGCACACGACCATGTTTACTGCTCCATTTGCCACTGCTAATTCGAAGACACGCTTCGCAGAGTCCATATCACCACGAGAAGAATACCCGCTAACCATCTCCACGAGCGTGTATGCGTCCTTCTCCGGCATTGTCTCAAACAGCTTTTCTGCACTCTCCACCTCGTCTACCTCCATATAAGCAGTAATCATAGTGTTATACAGCTGAACATCCTTAAAGAACAATCGGTCGAACACTCTGCGGGCATCGTCCAGCCTGCCGCACTTGGCATAGAGATCCACCAATGTCGTCCCGATGCGTTCGTCGGTCTGGAACCCATTCTTGAAGACGTGCACGTGCACCTGTTCGCCCTCCGGAAGCATCTTGCGTCGAGCCGCCGCCTTCAGCACCGAGGAAACGGTGAAGGTGAGCGGCTTGATCCCGGGGCAGCCGTGATGCATCTGGGCGTAGAGCGCCACGGCGTCACGCGCGGAGACGTCCGACTGGGAGTGCGCTCGCACGAGCGCGGTCCATACGAAGGCGTTGGCGGAGGCCCCGAGCGCGGCCCCACGGCGCGCGCGCGGCGGAGGTGGCCGAGGTCGGCGAAGGCGCGGACGAGCTTGGCGGCGACGAAGCTGTTGCGGGCGTGGCCGAGGAGGACGGCGCGGGCGTGGAGCTGGTCGAGCTGGCGCCCGGACGCGCACCGCGCGGCCAGGCGTACGAGGCTGTTCTCCTCCTCGACGCGGGCGCTCGGCCGGGGCGGCGGCATTGGTTTCTCTCCGGAAATTTGCCGGACATGTGGCATGCAACAACGCAGGTCCCCTTACAACTTGCAGCTTGAAAGTTTCTTCCGAGAAAGGGGATTGTGCGCTTGAAACTCCGTCTCTCGGACTCTCTCCCACCTACCCCGTCTCGCCCTCTCGCCTCCCCCCCCCCCCCCCAGGGCGACGGGGCGCTCCCTGCCGCCTCTCCCCTCTCCTCCACCCCCTCCCCCCGTCGCCGCCGCCGGCAGGGGTCGTCGGGCCATGCCCGGGCGACGCCGGCGACGACGGCCTTTCCTTCCCCGCGTCCTGGAGGGCCGGTCGGGGCCGCTCCCTCCTTGGCGGCGGTGCTCTTCGGGAGTCCAAGTTCCGGCGCGGCCGGGTGATGCTGGTGGCGGCGCCCTCGGCAGAGATCCATGGCTGCGGTTGCCGGCGGCCGGATTGGCCTTGATCTGGACGCCTCGGGCCCCAGATGGGCTCGGGCGGGCCCAGATGGGCCTGGGCGGGCTGGGTGCTGCGGCTGCGGGACTTTCTGGAGGTGGCGGCGGCGACTGAGTCTGGGACGGCGACGGCGACATTGCGGCCTGCATATTGCAGCAGGGCGACCGGGGCTTTACGGGCCCATCCGGGCTCGGCCAGGCCCCGCTGGGGCCTGGGTGTGCCCCCGCTGCTCTGTCCGGTCGATGACTGCCTCTCGGCGGTGGAGGTGGGTACCTCCCGCGTGGCTGCGAGGCTGCTGTTTCCGTCCCGACGATGTCGTGTGCTGCCGCCTTTCAGGCCACTTGCTAGTATCATGAAGCAACAGACGAGGACGACTCAAGATCGGGGTGGCGCTTGTTGGTGGTTGGCGATGTCGGGTGGTGGTGCTCCTTGCGCTAGGGTGTGCTTGTGGATAGGGGTCGGGAGAAATCCCTATCAGCTAGTCTGACCATGATGTGGTGCCGCCGATGTGTGGCACTATGCCTTCCTGGAGGACGTCGCGGGAACCCCTTGCCCACTATACTCTGTGTGCTGGGGGAAACCCTAGGACCTCTGGTCCGGGTAGCAGCGTCGTGTCGACGGTGCTTCCCCTCCTAAAGGGGCTGCTTGGCACGGAGCGCTTCGGAGTGCCTGGATCGTGGTGGGACAAAGACGGAGAGGGCGCACCGGTGGAGGGTCATCTTCATTTTGTCACTTCGCCTTAGGCTTAATTTCTTTTTTTTGGGCATGTCTCTGATGTTGCCCCAGCATTCTCCCTTGCCCTTGCTTTCTATTTGGTTCGTTGTCTTGTATCGGTGTGGTTGCTATATTAATATAGCGGGGCGAAAGCCTATTTCTACATACAAAGTTTCTTCTAAGCAAAAAAAAAAAAAGAAGCAATACTAGTACACTAGCCTCGGAAAATATCTATCGTATCACAAGTTCACAACTCACATGATAACACTCCTATTTAAAATTATAAGTGTCAAGAAATTCCGAAATAAATTTGTGGGTGTTCAGAAGATGTGTGTTAGTATCCCTAGAATTTTCAAGACCAAATTCAAAATACACGAAATTTATTTCGGAACTTGTGAAATTTGGAAAGTTAAATTTAGAAGAATGGTATCATAATATGTATCGTTAGATATGCTCTCCGGTCTCCACTAGCCTCTAGTCACCTAGCATCTGCACGAATCCTAAAGCCCTACACGCCGCACATTTATGGTAAGTAGGCTGCATTTGACATTGCGGTGGTGTGTTTCTGTTTTCATAATCATTTCCACTAAAAAAGTTGAAACAGTCTTTTGTTTAGATGTATAAACAAGAGCATACCGAATTTAGTAAACAGAAGATCTCTAACTAGTTAGATTCCACACTTTAGCACAAAAACCGCAGACCAAAGTCATTTGCTCATTGGCATATGTCCGGTAGCTATGCCATCTGAGCCGTGGAATTTAGTTACTTTTAGAGGAATATTTGCTAATTGAAAATATGCTTTTGTTACATATTCCAAAATGATATCTCCAGCTACTATCGTAACAAAAAAAATCTAAGTAAATAAGTGTATTTCTAGAACTGCGGTGTTTCACGATGTATGAACCTAGGGTTCGGTAGGTTTGGAGAAGGATTGCTCAACACTCAAAGGCGTGGCATCCGGTGTATATATATATCAACACAGGTACAATACATGTACATGTTACAGGTTACAATACCGTATATACGGTGTACAAGACATATCATCTAACACCCTCCCTCAATCTGAACGAGTCGATGAGATGAAGATTGCGAAGACAGGACTGAAACGCCGGCAATGGCAAGGGCTTCGTAAACACATCATCAAGTTGATCTTTGGAAGAAACAAACTTGATTTGAAGAAGCTTCTGAGCAACCCGTTCTCGACCAAAATGATAATCCACTTCAATATGCTTAGTGCGAGCATGAAAAACGGGATTAGAGGAGAGATAAGTTGCTCCAATATTGTCACCCCACAATATGGGTGGACTGTCGTGTCGAACGTGCAATTCTTGTAGCAATGACTGTAACCAAATGATCTCAGAAGTAGCATTAGCAAGCGCTTTGTACTCTGACTCAGTGCTAGAACGAGAGACAGTGGCTTGTTTACGAGCACTCCATGCAATCAAGTTTGGTACATAGAAGATGGCATATCCTCCGGTTGATTTGTGGTCATTTGGATTCCCAGCCCAATCAGCATCAGAAAATGCAGAGAGCATAGTGGAAGAGGAAGAGCAGATGTCTAAACCAAGTGACGGGGTGTGCTGAACATAGCGCAAGATGCGCTTGACAGCGGACCAATGAAAACTCTGAGGCGCATGAAGAAACTAGCACACTTTGTTCACAGCAAACGATAAATCTGGGCAAGTGACAGTCAGGTACTGAAGACCACCAACAATGATGCGCTACTCGGAAGCAGACTCAGGATCAAGAAGATCACCAGAGAGAGTAGAGAGACTGGCAATAGCGGACAATGGCGTGAGGGACGGCTTGCAGTTGGTCATGCCAGCACGTCACAGTACTGCAGTAGATCATCAGCATACTTGCGTTGAGTAAGACACAGACCCTGAGAGGATGGCGTCACCTCAACACCAAGGAAATAATGCAGCCGGCCTAGATCCTTGATAGCAAACTCAGTACGAAGACAATGAATCAGACGATCAGTAGCTGTTGGAGAGGAACTCACCACAATGATATCATCAACATAAACTAGCAAATAAATGGTGACCTCAGGACGGTGCATTAGGAACAAAGAAGTATCAGCCGTAGACGGAACAAAGCCATGTGTCCGCAAAACTGCACCCAACCGAGCAGGCCAAGCATGAGGCACCTGTTTAAGACCATAGAGGGCTTTAACAAGTCGACAAAGATGCTTAGGACAAGCAAAATCCTCAAAACCAGGAGGCTGACGCATATAGACCACTTCATCTAAAATGCCATTGAGAAAAGCGTTCTGAATATCCAACTGTTGAAGATCCCAACCTTGAGAAACAACCAAAGAGAGAAGCAACTGAATGGTAGTTGGTTTGACCACAGGGCTAAATGTATCATCATAGTCTAGGCCATAACGATGTTTAAACCCCTTTGCCACCAGTCGAGCTTTGTACCTTTCAATAGAACCATCGAAGTGTCGCTTCACTTTGAAAACCCATTTGGAATCAATGATGTTAACTCCAGAAACAGGTGGAACAAGCTGCCATGTGTCATTCTGAATAAGAGCATCAAATTCCTTCTCCATAGCCTCACGCCAATGAGGAATAGCTAGAGCAGCATGGAAATGAGTGGGTTCCGAGGATGGATCAGCAAGAGCACACTTGAGACAAGTAGTCAACCAAGCAACTGTACCATCTGTGCGTCACAAGGGCTTGGAGTTCCCAGTTTTACTACGGGTAACATGTCCAGAAGGTGCAGGAGCAGACACAACCGGAGCAGCTAGAGGTGGTGTTGGCGGCTGATCCAAGGCAGCTGTGGCGGGAGAGGAAAATCCGCAGAGCAGGCCGGGGAAGCACACTCGGGTGGACTGGGTTGGGCCAGCGGTGGGGAGCCAGCGCAGCTGGGCGAGCGAGGTTGCTCGACGCGGACGGGGGAGTGAGCCGAAGACGGCCCAGCAGACGCGACGGGCGAGGCAGCAGGCCGGGACTGCATGGCCCGTAGTGCATGGTCACTGTGATCGACATGGGAATCGGGGCGACGATCGACGTGCAAGTCAGCCGATGCGTGCAGGAGCTCCAAACATGCACAACGCCCAATACATGCACCATGGTTAGGCAATAACAGAGGAGAATATGCAACATCATTAAATTGGTCAGGAGATGGAGATGCAGATGTGGGTTCTGGTGGAGAAGATGAAGGGTGCGATTTTGAGAAAGGAAACGACGTCTCATCAAAGATAACATCACGTGACACATAAACGCGATTAGAGGGAATGTGGAGACATTTGTACCCTTTATGAAGTGCACTATAACCCAAGAACACACATTTCTTTGATCTAAACTCAAGTTTGCGAGAATTATACAGACGAAGGTGCGGCCAACATGCACAACCAAAAACCTTAAGAAATGTGTAGTGGGAGTTTCATTGAGGAGGCATTCAAGTGGTGATTTCATATCAAGAACACGTGTAGGAAGCATATTAATGAGAAAACATGCGGTGGAAAAGGCATCATTCCAAAAACGAAATGGCACAGAAGAATGAGCAAAAAGAGCTAGACCGGTCTCGACAACATGACGATGTTTACGTTCTACTGTGCCATTTTGTTGACGTATATGTGGACAAGCAACACAATGAGTAATACCAAGTTTTTCAAAGAAAGAACTAAGATTACGATACTCTCCTCCCCAATCAGATTGAACATGGATAATTTTACGATTCAAGAGGCGTTCAACATGTGCTTGAAAGAGTAGAAACACATTAAACACATCAGATTTATGCTTAATCAAGTAGAGCCATGTAAACCGACTGAATTGATCAACAAAGCTAACATAATAATTGTGACCACTCACTGAAGTTTGGGCAGGACCCCATACATCTGAATGAATAAACTCAAGAGGTTCTTTTATTACACGAGTAGAACTAGAAAAGGGCAATTGGTGACTTTTGCCTTGACCACAAGCATCACACACTGCATTATTGGATTGACCGGAACTAACAGAAGTTCATGACGACTAAGGACACGCTGCACCACCGGGGAAGCCGGATGGCCGAGACGACAATGTCATTGGGACGGAGACACGCGAACACCAGCATAGACTTGTGGACCGACAGGAGCATCAATGGAGTATAAACCACCATGGCACCGACCTCTAATGATGACCTCCTTCGTGATTGGATCCTTCACAAAAAGATCAACTGGATGAAATTCAACAAAAACTCTATTGTCTTTAGCAAATTTACGAATGGACAAGAGATTGTGAGTGACATCCGGAACGTGGAGAACATTTTTTAGATAAAGAGATCTAGAGATATGTGTAGGAATTGTAGTTTGACCACTATTAACAATGCGCATACCTGAACCGTTTGCCGTATGCACTTTGTCGTTGCCACGGTAGGGTTCGTTGTGGTGGATACGCTCCATGTCGTTGGTCAGGTGGTCGGTAGCGCCAGTGTCCATGTACCATGTTGGATCAACATGGTAGGAGGGAGTGGTACCCTGCGTGGCCATTGCCACTTGGCGCTCGATGTTCTTGCCATCATTGCCGATGCCGAGGAAGTTGCGGTCGAACCGCTTGTAGCAGCGTGACGAGACATGGACAATAACGCCACAAAGCTGACACACCAGGCGGTTGCCATTGCGACCAGCAGAGGAGGACGGCCTGGAGTTGTTGAAGTAGTTGTCGTTCCCGTTCCCGGAGCGCTGCTGCTGCTGCGGAGGACGGCCACCGCCACCAGAGGGCTGGGGCGGTAGGGCTGGTGCTGCTGAGGACGGCCGCCACCACTGCCGCGTGCGCCCAGATTGGCCTTAGGGGTGATTGTCGTCGACCGGCGCGCCTCCACGCGCTGCTCGGTGGAAAGAAGACGCGCGTACAGGTCACGGGGCGGCATCGGAACCTCACGATCGCCAACGACCTCGACAAGAGAGTCATAGTCCCCATCCAACCCGTTGAGAAGGTAGGACATGAACTCCTCATCTCGGAGTTGTTGCCCGATGGCCATCAGTGTGTCGGCAAGAGATTGGATCTTGGTGAAGAAGGCACTGGCGGACATGTCGAGCTTCTTCGCCTCGGCAAGTTGAGTGCGGATCTGATGAGCCCGCACAGAGGACCGAGATGCGAAGCTGCTTGTGATGGTGGTCCATGCATTTATGGACATCTCGGCGAAGAGGACCATCCCAGAAACGCTGGGTATCAACGAGGATTGGATCGCTGAGAGGATCGCTTGATCCTGTCGAACCCAGGCTGTGTGCGCCGAGCTCGGGAACGAGACTACCTTGTTCTCAGCCGTGGTCATGGTGACCATGGCGGCGGGGCATGGGAGAGAGCCATCAACGTACCCCATCAAGCCATGGCTGCGGAGAAGGGGCACGATTTGAGCACGCCAGAACAGGAAGTTATCCGGTGAGAGTTTCACCGTGATCAGATGCGCGAAGTTGAACGGATCTTTCTCAAGCGACGACATGATGCCGAGGCTCGTGGAGCTGGTGCTGAAAGCAGGAGAGCTCGAGGGCAGGGTCGCCATGGCGTTGGACAGCAGAGAAGAGGTCACCATCGCGGTGGACAGCGGAGAAGAGGTCGCCATCGCGGTGGACAAGGCAGGAGAGGTTGCCATCGTGGACAAGGCAGGAGAGGTTTCCATCACGGTGGACAAGGCGGAAGATGTCGCAGCGGAGGAGGATCCCATGGCGGTGGCAGATGATTGCAGCGGCGGCGCTAGGAGATTGAATCGCGAAAAACATAGGTTATTTTCGCTCTGATACCAAGTACAAACCTAGGGTTCGGTAGGTTTGGGGAAGGGTGCTCAACGCTCAAAGGCGTGGCATCCGGTGTACATATATATCAACAGAGGTACAATACATTATACATGTACACGTTACAGGTTACAATACCGTATATACGGTGTACATGACATATCATCTAACACACGAAGATCACATCATGATTTTTACTTGGAGAGAGAAGCATTTCCTAACATGTCATGAACAATGCGAACTGGCATTATGTATTTTCTTTGGATCCACGATGTTGACCAAAGTGAACATATGATATTTGATCAGAACAATAAACTAGGCAGGTTAATGTCACAAGTTATAACTTCAGTCAATCAGTGATAACTGTGCCGCACACGCACAAAAAACCTACATGTGACTAACAGGTAGAGCCCATATCTCTAGCAATACAACACATTCTAAACCAATGAAACCGTACAACACATGCTTATGTTGCTAATCACTTAATGTACAAAATAACATCTAAATTCAGCGAAAATAGAGAATATCTGTTCTACCATTTGTCCTTCATTTTTTCCGTTCTTTCAGAAACTTTGCTGCTCTGAGACAGGGATGGATATCGACCAGGGATAAGTGGGCGTTTGTGAGATAAGCGCCTAAGGAATATCATTTGTATGCCGCTCGAGCTTTTTCCTCTCAGTGAACCTGTCCTCCATGCCAAACTCCTCTGCGAATGTCTCTATGTCAGATGCAATTTCAGAACAACCCTTCCGACCGAGCAAATGTGGTGGTTCTGTACCACATTGCTCAAGCCTCATAGAACTGCCAATCTGGCTGTGTAAGTCCTCCATGTCTTCCACAGCTACAGCCTGCCTTTTGGTGCCCATCTCAAGGTCCATGCTCATCTTTGGCGGACTTAGAACCCGTCCCATACTCAGCGATGAGGTGAAGGCTGCAGAATCCTCCTTAGCTTTAGCCCTGAAATTATTTCTGGAGCTTGGGATCCTTGAACATAAGGTCTCGATGAAATTCTGGACCAATCCAATGTTGTAAGGATTAGTTCTCCTATCGTAGCGGTACCGGAAGTTCTCGTAAGTAGTCTGCAAGTATTATTCCTTGGATGAGCATTGCACATAAATTACAAAGAGAACTAACTCTTACTACATCTACTGGAAAAAAACCTGACCTGATTGGTTGAAATCAAGTAGAGGTGGAATGAGGTCAATCCTCCAACAAACCACACAGCAACAAATGTGTATAACATGAGAATGGCGGAGATGGGCGACTTCAGAATAGCTCTACCTACTGTGCAATCATGTGTGTCCATTATTTTCCCGATGTTGACCCAGCAGAATGCAAACACGTATATGCATAGCACAGTCGCTGAAGATACGAACATAAGGAAGAAGCGGTAGTTTCTCTGCAGGAAAAGGAGAATTCAAAGCTATAATGAGTAAAATGTGTAGTTATTATGGGTAATTAAAGCTTCCGTTTTCTGGAAGAGAAAAAACATCTATATCCCCCTCAACATTAAGAGAGAAACATATATTTTAACTGCATGCGTCCCCATTCCTTTTCTTTGTTCAATTTCTTTAACATAATTCAGATTTTGCACGACTGACATGTGAACTGCTGCCTCAGCAATCCAGAAAATCTTTCAAAAAGTCAAAGAACCCATATATAAAACAAATAAATGGAAACTAACTACTCATGTTTTTTTTCTAGTGGAGAGCCTTATGTGACTGATGATCTTGCTAACACAAAATAATGCATACCTTTCCAATGCACTGGCCTACCCAAGGACAGTGATGATCAAAACGTTCGACACAGTTGTTGCAGATTGAGCAATGGGAGCACCTTGGTGGACGATAAAGCATACATGTATGGCAGTATTTGACCTTAACTATAACACGATTAACAAGAACATCCTTGGTGGGTGGTAAACCAGCCGAGCCATGTTGACCACCTGGCCAATCTGATAAGTTGGAGGATTCACCAATGTCTTCAGGTTCTGGAGGATGAGCATTTCGAGGAACAATTCCAGGATCACGAACAGATGTGAGCAGTAGAAGAACAAGAATCTGCGGAACAAAAACAGTAATATTGTCAAGCTACAGTTACAAAATTACAGACATGACATCACTTCTGCTTCAGTACATCCTGACTAAACAACTGCATAACTTAACATGGTAGAAGCCAAGCAAAGGATTTCAGTTTCAAAGCAGATATGTAACATATGACAAGGTTGTGATCATCCATATGCTGCATTTACAGGCCCAAGGAATGGATACACATGTCCAAAACAGAATAGAGAAAGGCATAAATGTGCGTATAACTAACTGCCTGCACATCTCATAGACTTACATATGCTGTAAAGATGATAGCTACAGATGCAACCCAACCTCCAATTTGGTTTTGGTACCCATGGGAAAGCTGCCGAGGAACAACGGCAGCAAAGACAATCACTGGGATTACAATCAAACATACTGTGGCAATGAGTGACCTCACATCAGGCCCAAATATAAGTCTCCCTCCAAGAAAAAATATCTGCAGGAACATGTGCAAGAATGCCGTAAGGGAAGATAGTACCATAAATGCTGAATTTATTTTGTTTGAAGAATATAAGACAATGACGCTACAAAAAATCTCCTTTCCCGCTATTAAGTTTGTGTAGTGCATTTCTAATCACGGTGAAATTGTACAGATGCGAATAAACTTTTCTCTTTAATTAAGGATAAAAATTCCAATGCATGGACGGAAATGAATACGATTTTATATTCCTTAAAAAGGGAGAGCTAACGAAATGTACAAACAGACACCACCATTCTGAATTACACACTATGAATCAACACAAACTCCCACATTGATATGATGCAAACCTAAAATCCACAGGCACCTACATCAAATGCTCAGACAACATTAAGACCCCAACCACTCATGGCCCCATCGTTTTAAACTAGTCAAAAAACCATCCCTAATTTCCTGCCCCTACAGACTAAGTTAGTACTGCACAATCATAAGCCCAGAATAAAGGGGAAGAAGTCCTCACATTGCTCCCTTTCCACGCCTGGTACACGCGCCGAGGCGGCGCTGCATCAGCCTCCATGATCCGACGGTTGGAGTCCGACAGCTGCTGCACCTTCCCCTGCATCCTCCCCTCCATCCACGCTCACAGCCACCCCCAAACGCTCCCTGTTCTGTTCACCAAAGCCCCAAAATCTTCAGAACCCTAAGCTAAGGCCGGCTCGCCGCGACCTCAAAGATTCTCCGAAATCAAGCGAAATGGAAGCTACATCACCTGCAAGAACAAGAAGCAGGCGGCTCTCACGGATCCCAGCACGAGAAGGGGCGCGACTTGGATCAAACGAGCCGGTGGGGGAAGGCGAGTCCGCACCTGAGGAGAAGGGTTGACGACGAGGGGCAGCTTCCCGGGAACCAAGGGGGCGAGACGACAGGGGGCGCGTGGTGATGTCACCTTGGGATCCGAAGAGAGCGAGTGCTTGCTCGGCTGCTCGCTGAGAAGAAGGGTGGAAAAGTTTCAGTCTGAAGAACTGTGGACTGTACTAGTATCTCTTTTGCAGATGAAACCCTAACGTCTTTGTAATCTTACAGATGGCTTCTGCTCGGGCTCCAGTAATATATTTAGGAAAAGTATTATGCGGTTGGATGCAAGAAGTTGTAACAAATTCTCTACGGTCTAAACGTGATTAAACAAGATCGAGGTAAGTGCGCAGGATAACACATTAACTAATAGGAACATTTCACTACCAAAAATTGAGTGTAAAGAGACTAAACAAATAAAAATATTTAGAAATAAATAGTGTGATATTATGTCTGTGTTTTGTGCTTATCTAAATCGTTTGTATCAGTTTATTTTCTCCATGGCCAACAAATAATTTGCAATTTTTGCACTTGCATTATCTTTGGATAAATATGATTGGGATGACTGCAACTGTGCAACAGAAAGATCAAAGAACCCTAATCGAATGGCAAACGACTGCCTTGTCCTAAAAAAAAAGATCAAAGAACCGTTCACTTAAAAAGAAAAGCGCATAAAAGATAAGCTAGAGAAAAGCTGCAAACTTGCTGGCCTTCCCGAAGACACTGCATCTTGAATTAGGAAGGCAAAGTGTAGAAGCTTTGGTAGTAGGTATTGGCTGTGGCACACACACATCCCACTCCAATTCGATTTGATAAATCACTCAAATAGCTTCCGAGTCTCTGCTAGAATGGATTACAATTTCTTTTTTTCTAGAAAATATAATTTACTAGTATTACTTTTGGTTGCACGACAGTTTGTTTTTCATTATGCATAACTTGACCATTCGCACTTTAAGTCAAGTTTCTGCAAGTTGGAAAGTGAAGTCAAAAGTGACATGGTGTTTCTTGTTACAAGTGCCGTCTTTACCGGCTAGTGGAGTTGAAAAAGGACAAATTAAAGCACTAACTCTGTCTTGTGCATACTACACATGAAGTCATGAAGTTTAAACTGATGATGTATTGCTCGTATATTTAAGCACGAACAAACATCAGTTGAGTCAAGGGTCCAACTTACGCAAATAAAAGAAGAATTTTCCCGTGAATTGAGGACTTCATCCTTTTGTTTTGTGAGGAGGAGAGGACTTCATCTTTTGTGCAATAAAAGAGAAAACTAACAAGCACTTCCAAGTGATGGAAACCAAAAGGACCAGCGCAAATTTAAAGTACCGAATTACTGTGCTACTCTCTCCGTTTCAAAATATTTGATGTTGTGTTGTCCAAATTCGAAGTATCTACACACTAAAACACGTCTCGATACATCCAATTTGAACAAAGCCACGTCAAGTATTTCGTAACGGAGGGGGTACTTGTTAAACTAAAAAGTAAGAGTTCGTTCAAGGACCAGGAGGTTCCCAGGGGCCAGGTCAGCGATGCCACGCTACCTAGCATTACTATGTAGAAGAGTTCATATGCAATAAGTTTGTGTGTCGACAGTTTGCTCCTCTCAACTCTTTGCGCCGCTGAAAGCTCATACATGAGCCACTACGGGAAAAGGACCAGTTTCCGACGACCAAGAACCGTCGGCAACACACTCCAAACCGTCGGCATACACCTATGCCGATGGTCACCGTCGGCATCTTCTCGGTCGGCATATAACGCGTCGGCCGTCGGCAACACAGAACCGTCGGCATACAACTATGTCCCGACGGTTTTCCCAGGCCGTCGGCACGCAAAGACCGTCGGCAAACAGGACTGACTGACGGTAAGGTTTGACGGCGTGGAACTGGGTGCCGACGGTGGCATCTTCGTATGCCGACGGCCCCAGCGTCGGCATTGATCTCCACGCGTCCATTCATGGTAGCACCTAGCGGGCCCCACCGACCTATACCCCGACGGCTGCTTACTCATATGCCGACGGCCGGACCGTCGGCATAGATACCCACGTGTCCAGCACCGAGAGCACCTGGTGGGTCCCATGTACAACCTAAATGCCGACGGCCTGGACATGTATGCCGATGGCTACGATAAAACAAATCCTGTCAAGTGTATGCCGACGGTAATCCTGTCGGCTTAGACTCCACGTGGCGTACACTGGGAGATGCTGGGATAATTGTGCCGACGGCTTTAGCGTAGTTCTTACCAATTGTTTTTTTATTTTGCTTTTTGCCGTCCCTGCAAATTAAAATTAAAATTGCTACAGATGCATATTAATTCATAAATTAAAATTGCTACAGAAATATTCTCATCATCATCACACCCTCATATATATTACCATCATCAAATCCACACATAGATAATAGTACAAACACAATATGACTAACAGGTACCAACACATATGAGTAACAGGTTCCACTACAAGCACAGACATGTTCATGCACATGGTGACATCCACCACGAGCACCACAAGTTTTAAAGACACAATGGCCAAGTTCACTCCACCAGAATGACAAAGTTCACTCCACAGGGTCAGTACTGTCCTGACGACGAGACGAGCTAGGCGTATGGCCTTGATGCGACGGGGTCTGCGGGCTCTGTGAACCAGGAGTACGGGTCCCAGGAGTAGAGTGACCACCACTGGTAGTTCCACCAATTAGGAGAGGACCAGTTTCAGCAAAGAAAGCACTGGATCCACTTGATCCCTGCCAGTTTGAGCAAGAGAGAGTAACTACATTGTCCAAAAAATGATCCCTAGTTCCATACAAGTTCGTGAAGAGTGACTAACCGGAGTAGATGTGCCATATGCCATGAATTCTTCCAGCGTTGGCAAGACTGGGAATGGTGGAGGTAGTGGTGGTGGAGGTCCCAACGGGGGCATAATCCCAGTAGCAGCAAACTCGGTCATCGACTACAGGTTAATTAACAAACGGTCATGTCATGCATCGCAAAGACGAAGGTTAAAAGTGGACAAAGTACAAAAATACTGCTCTTTGCGACCATGGGCAACTAACCATGTTGAATAGATACTGGTACTCCTGCACCAGAGTCTGAGCCGCCCGGTATTTCTTGACATCTAAATTATGTTGCTGCTGAATCTTAGTGTAAGCTTGTTCAACCTGCTCGTCCTACAATATTCCATAATGAATCTCATCATAATAGCCATGCAAGAACAAGCTAGCCAAAAAAGAGGGAGAAGATACTTACAGTGGCGAACCGCGAGCGTGCACGATGTAGGGGATGGGTAGCCGTACTCCTGGTCGGGCCGGAAACTCGGACCTGTGAGTATGTCATGTCAGTCTCGGGTGTGCTGTCTGCAACCTTGTGGTGGCCATGCGGCTTGCCGTGTCCTGCCAAGATCACCACCTTTGGATCAATAGGTGATTCTTCAGGATTTGAATCCTCCCCATGTTGCCTTCTATACTCTTCACAATATTCCAAGGAATAGTTGGCGGTTTTGCCGTAGTGCGTGGCACCGTCAGCAGCAGGCGTCGACAGCTGACGGCCAACCATCCATGACTTCATTTCTGAGACCGGCTGCTTCAGTTGGGCCTCCTGCAACGTCAAAATGAAAGGTTATAAATAGGAACATGCAAGGAAATGAAAGGAGGATGTTCCATCTATATATACCAAGTGCTTCTGGAAGCGACGATCGCTCCGATTCCCTTGACAGTGTGTTCCTTTGTTGCCGCGATTGTTAGAGTTGGTACTGCTTGTGGCCGAGAACACTGGATCTTCCCCTATCCACCGATCCACCATAGCCGACCACGTGTCGGGCTGACCATGGGCCCAAGCAGGAATCACCTGAATAATCAAAATATGCCAGATAAAAAAAGCAGAACATCAAGTTAAAAGTGATACCAGCAAGTTAAAAGTGATACCAGCAAGTTAAAAAGCAGAACAGCAAGTCAAAATATAGCATTTTCTTAGCCCAGGAAGTTAGCATGTGCTAGCGCTAGGTTGACGAGGGAATATCTCCCCGGCAACAGCACCGGAAACAATGCTTGTACGTCACACGTCAGTTGGGAACCCCAAGAGGAAGGTATGATGAGTGTAGCAGCAAGTTTTCCCTCAGTATGAAACCAAGGTTTAATCGAACCAGTAGGAAAACGAGGTTTGCTTCGAAGGTGTTGGTGAAGGAGTGTAGTGCGGCGCAACACCAGGGATTCCGGTGCCAACGTGGAACCTGCACAACACAATCAAATTACTTTGCCCCAACTTAACAGTGAGGTTGTCAATCTCACCGGCTTGCTGAAAACAAAGGGTTAAACGTATCGAATGGAAGATGATGTTTGTTTGCATAAAACAGTAGAGAACAATGATTGCAGTAGATTGTATTTCAGATGTAAAAGAATGGACCGGGGTCCACAGTTCACTAGTGGTGTCTCTCCAATAAGATAACTAACATGCTGGGTAAACAAATTACAGCTGGGCAATTGACAATTGATAAGTGCATATAACATGCATGTGTGAGCTGTGGTGTCTACTATGAGATTCATTTGGGCATTACGGCAAAATACATAGACCGCTATCCAGCATGCATCTATGCCTAAATAGTCCACTTTCCGGTTAACATCCGTACCCCTTCCAGTATTAAGTTGCAAGCAACAGACAATTGCATTAAGTAATGTGCATAATGTAAACAATACATTCATCCTTGAATAAAGCATTGCTGTTTTACCCCTAGTGGCAACAACACATCTACAACCTTAGAACTTGCTGTCACTATCCCAGGTTAAATAGAGGTTGAACCCAACTATCATGCATAAATACCCTCTCTTGGAGTCACAAGTATTCACTTGGCCAAGGCTTCAACAAGTAACGGAGAGCATGCAAGATCACAAATGACATAGACATGATAATATAATATTCAGCTCCACATATGTATCAATATAAGTTAGATCCCAGCAAACACAACATGTAGCATTACAATAAGATGATCTTGATCATGATAGGCAGCTCACAAGATCTAAACATGATGTCATAAGTGGAGAAGACAACCATCTAGCTACTGCTATGGACCCATAGTCCAAGGATGAACTACTCACGCATCACTCCGGAGGCGGGCATGGCGATGTAGAGCCCTCCAGTGATGATTCCCCTCTCCGGCAGGGTGCCGGGAAGAGCTTCAGAAACCCCCCGAGTTAGGGTTGACGACGGCGGCGGCATCGAATATGTTCTGGATGAAAGGCTCGGTGTTTTAGGGTTTTCACGCCTCGGGGAATAAATAGGCCAAGGGGCGATGTCGGCGGACCCCCGAGGGGCCCAAACCACAGGCTGGCGCGGCTGGGCCCACTGCCGCGCCGCCAGGTGGTTTGGCCACCTGGTGGCTCTCCTTCGTTTCTCGTTCGGACTCCGTGTACGTGTTGGAAAAATAGGGACTTGGCCTTTTGTTTCGTGCAATTCCGAGAATATTTCCAGAAATAACTTTCTGAAACCAAAAACAGCAGAAAACAGGGAACTGGCACTGTGGCATCTTGTTAATAGGTTAGTCCCAGAAAATGCATAAAAGTGATATGAAGTGTATACAAAACATGTAGCAAATGGTATAATATAAGCATGGAACACCAGAAATTATGGATACGTTGGAGACGTATCAGCATGCCACCCAAACATACTTCATGTAAGAACTTTCTAGCTATTGCTATCCAAATACTTCAGTTTATAAACAGAAAAAGGCTCATAGAAATTTGCCAGATAAAAAAGCAGAACAGCAAGTTAAAAGTGATTTTGTCATGTTGGTGTTGATTCAACAGATAAAAAAGGCTGATACAATGGAAGCAAGTATATTACTCATCTTCATGGAATAAAAAGGGTGATACCATGGAATCAAGTGATTTTGTCCTACTGGTGTTGGATCAACAGATAAACTACTAGCAAGTAAATATTTTTGTCATCAACAGATAAGAAAAATGTTGAAACAGTTGCAGTGATTCATCTCTGTTATCTTTTGCACAAATAAGGGGAAAAAGACATGTTACTTACGTCCAGGAAGTGCTGCTTCGGCATCGTAATCTTCTCTTCCCTCATTCTTTTCTTCGTCATACTCTGTTTGAGAACGGTGCCGTAGTAGTGCGAGATGGCCACGAATTTAGCCTCGTATATCAACTGCTGTGTCAACTTCTTTGCAGCATCCATGAAGACCTTGTCTGCCTTGACCTTCTGTTCCGGTGGAACTCTATAGAATTCCTACAATCATGTGTAAGAAAGAAAAGTTAGTGAAATTTAACTTTGAACTTTGAGGCGTTCACCTCAATGCATAGAAGGGCTACGCCAAGAATGCTGAATGGCGTCTCCTCCTACCCTTGCCGCACCTTGACCTAGTTGCCGGCGATCTCACATCTCCGGCGACCAACAACCCTTTCCACTCCACCCAATCCCTCCCCACCTCGCAAAACCCCCCTACCCGCCATGATCCCCCCTGCATGGATCTGGAGGGTTACGTACTCTACTGCCAAGGATCTGGATCAGGGTCGCAAGAAAACCTACGATGGTACCATGGTGCTGTGGCCACGCCATGACCGGATCGCGCTGAAGAACGCCAAGGGAGTGACCCTCGTTGGCAGATTCATGGATCGAGGCGAATACATCGACGTTGGATCTGAGGTAATCTTCCCAGCTCACTGTGTGACGATCATATCTTGTCTCAAGTCCACGCCTCAGGAGAGGCTAGGGTCGCCACTGCCATTGTACCTTCAAGATCGGATCCTTCTCCGTCGGTACAAATTGAGATGGTAGATCATTTGGACTCCAACCCAGAACAGCCTGTGGAAGACTCGCAGTTTGCAGTGCATGACTCAGCCTTGTTAGAACTGGACTTCTCGCATGGTATTGATTTTGCTAAAGCAGTCAACAGGGAATTCTATTCTGATGTGCATCCCTCTAGCAAGACTGGACATTTTATCATGGTTGTGGACTTTGGTCGGTCTGCCTTCAGGCTGGATGAAGATTCAGTTGCATATGCCCTTGAATCTGTCATTGGTGGCTACCGTGGGAAACTTAGGGTTTCCCTCCTCCGTGATAGAGCTTTCACTTTTCATGTGTCCGGCAAGCAGGTTGGTTTTAGGGTTTATAATCTTAAGTCTTACTCCTGCAAGCACTTCAAATGCACTTTTCATCTCTGGAGACGTGGAGGACCAAACTGGATAACTGAATTTAGGGTCTGGCAGAAAGAATGTCAGCAAGAATGGACTCTAGTTGGCCCTACAAAGAAAAGGGCACAGATTGCTATGCAAGCCCTGAAGAAACCTGCTCCAAAATCAATAATTAGGGCCAAGGATGCCCCACGCAGGAAACTGGTGTTCTCGGATCATCTCTCTTACGAAGCCTGTAAAGGGTACCAGGACCCTAGCTGTATTAAACAGCCGCAGTCTCTTTTTCTGACAGAGACGGAGCCATCTATTGTCTTCGGTTCTATGAAGCCTTTTCCATTCACCCAGAAGAAGTGTGACACTTCAGTTTCACATACTGATCGGAGTGTGCCTTTTGGGTCTTTTGGTGTCAGTACACAAAGCCAGGCTAATGGACTCACTACCACACCAAAGCCACGATCTGAACCAGTTCTGGTAGGGGATGTTGCTCCAAAAAATATCCCAGATGGGTCAATTTCTGCAGAAGATGCTGATGAAGCTTTTGCTAAGATGATTGATACAATGGCGGCTCAAGTCTGGAATTGCTCACGTTGCTTGAGTGCCAAGCACAAAACTAAAGATTGCACTGGAAAAGCTCGTTGCTGGGCTTGTTCGAAGTTAGGTCACTTTCGGAGAGATTGCCCAGGGGCAAAAGAGTCTGTTCGCTGGGTCGCAAAACCGTCAACACCACCTGTCCAGTCAGTCGTAACCAAAGAGAAGTCCCCAAGAGCTGTGGTCTCTCCCTCCTCTGCTCCTACGGCGGACCCCTTGCAATCTGCTGCGCCTCCCTCTCTTCGCAGACATGAAGTTAATGCACAAGCTCCTGGTGTTGTTGTGGCTGCCCCTCAACTCGCAGAGGATTTAGTAATGGATGTTACTCCTGACAACCCTCCACCACCCAGCCCTCCACCGCCTGGATGGAATGGTTGGCCTGATCATCAGCAGCATGATGATGCACCGCAAGATAATATAGAACAAGACAACATGCAAGAGGAGCCAGTGGAGATGCAGGACTCTTCTTCTGTTGTGATAAATCATTCTGAAAATTCAGTGGACTCCGTGCAATACCATCAAGCCCAACTGATTATTAATCACATGAGAGTCGCTGAAGATTACCCCATGCCCAGGCAATATCTGTGTGAGAAATTATGCCTCAACGTGTGTGGTCCTGACTTGCCACCACAGATGCTTCTGAGCAAATTTCTGGAGGAAGTTTTGCCATATGCTCTTACTGTCAGAATTCCTAAGGCACTGATACAGTTTCCTTTCAACCTGTCTGTTGTGATCTTGTGCAAGAAGAACTGGGCTGAGGAACTCCGTCTGCTTGATGGAGGACCAGTAATAAAGGAGATTCAAAACACAGATAACGTTGTGGGGGAATACTCAGAAGAAAGTGCTGAAACTGTTAGTGCAGCAACTGATCAGGTGTTGAGCACTTCGAGGAAGTTAGTGTTTCAAGCCTTAGAAGAAGGCAACACTGTCCAACCTGAAGAAAACACTCTGTTGCAGAGTCAGGGTACACACATGATCTTCACTGCCAGTAAGCAGCAGGTGGAACTACCATCAAAAAGAAAAGAGGCAGAGCTAAGAGGGACACTCCAAGTGTTACCAGCACAGTTCGGAGGAGTACAAGGCAGCAGATGAAAGCAAATGGGTTCAAGCTTGAACCAATGAGAGATAATCCAGCACCGAAAAAGAAGAAGCCTCGATCAGCTCGGCCAATGGAGGAACCAGTCACACCTCATACACCTATCCTGGTGTTGCAGAGGGTTGGCCGGCAGCTGGAGATACCTGATGCAGAGATGACAGAAGAGAAGCTTGTGGCTGATCTGAAAAAGAACAACCCCCCTGAAGTTTCCCATGGATAGTACATCTTACTGGCTTTTAGATTGGAAGGTGCTTGACTGGAATGTGAGAGGTTTAAATGACAAAGATAAGAGATTGCTTGTCTATAATAAAATTGATGAGAGTCAATGTGCTGTGATTTGTCTACAAGAAACGAAGTGCGAAAATTTTGATCACTCTTTTATCAGATCTTTCTGTCCAAAAAGGTTTGATAGGTTTGTCTTCTCTCCATCTGTTGGAGCTTCTGGTGGCTTGATCGTATTATGGAACAGTGCAATTTTTGAGGGACAGTTACTGGAAGTCACTAGGTCTGCAATTAGAGTGAGCTTCACCTCGAAACATAACAAAGAAATTTGGTCACTAGTAAATGTTTATGGTCCCTGCAATGGCATTGAGAGAGATAATTTCGTGCAATGGCTGCATGACCTTGTCATCCCAACAACAGAGCACTGGTTACTGGTTGGCGATTTCAACTTCATGCGATCAGCTGACAACAGGAACAGGCCGGGTGCTAACATGAATGATATCTTCATTTTTAATGAAATAATTAGTTATCTGGGTCTAATTGAACTGCCACTAAAAGGAAGATCATTCACTTGGTCTAACATGCAAGACCAACCGCTTCTAGAACAAATAGATTGGTTCTTTACTAGCTGTGAATGGACCTTGAAATATCCTAACTCCATGGTGCATCCACTGGCTAAATCAACTTCTGACCATACACCATGTGTGTTAGCATTTCAACTACTATTCCAAAGGCTCAAATCTTTCGGTTCGAGAACCACTGGGTGAATCAACCGGGTTTTATGCAGTTAGTTGAAACAGTTTGGAAGTGGCCTGTTACTGCTACATCAAGTGCAGGGATTCTTACAGCAAAACTCAAGAATATGAGACATGAACTGAAGAAATGGGGCAGGTCTTTATCACAGATTAAGCTGCTGATTGACAAATGCAATAAAGTGATTATGCTTCTGGACCAGCTAGAAGATGAAAGAGACCTGAGCCGGCCTGAATTTAATTTCAGAAATATAGTAAAGGCACACCTGAAGAAACTTCTGTGGATCCAGTCTGAATATTGGAGAAAACGTTGTACAATTAGATGGGTGCAATTAGGTGGTGAAAATACGATTTTTTCACTCTAAAGCCACGGAAAGATACAGACACAACACAATTGCTGAAATCAAGAATGTTGATGGTATGGTACTAGTTGATCACCAACAAAAAGCTAATGCTTTTCTTCAAAGCTTTAAAGGCAGAATGGGTGTGTGCATGCCCACTAATGGAGACATATCACTGAATACAGTGTTAGAACCAGCTGAGAATCTGCACAGTTTGGTTGAGCCGTTTTCCATTGAGGAGATTGAAGGAATCGTCAAACATATGAAATCTGATAAGGCCCCAGGCCCTGATGGCTTTAATGGCCTTTTTGTGAAAAAATGCTGGCACATTATAAAAGCAGATTTTATCAAGTTATGCAATGATTTCCACACTGGTGTTACTTCTCTTCAGAGTATCAATGGCTCATACATAACTCTTATACCCAAGGTTAACAGCCCAGAATCAGTGAACGACTTCCGGCCTATATCCCTGACTAACACCTGCCTGAAATTTGTGACTAAGTTATTGGCTAACAGATTACAGAAAGTTATATGTAGGACGATTCATGCAAACCAATATGGCTTTATTCAGGGCAGAACAATTCAAGACTGCTTGGGTTGGTCCTATGAATTTCTCCACCATTGCCATCAATCTAAAAGAAAGATTGTGATTCTGAAGATTGACTTCGAAAAAGCTTTTGATACTCTTGCTCATGATGCCATAATAAAAATACTGAGGGCTAAAGGTTTCCCTGAATTGTTCTTACGGTGGGTACATGAAATTCTTTCCTCTGGTTCATCCTCTGTCTTGTTAAATGGCATACCAGGAAGGAATTTTCACTGTCGAAGGGGAGTCCGACAAGGTGACCCATTGTCACCCCTGTTGTTTGTAGAAGGAGCTGATTTGTTGCAAAGCATGGTTAATAAAGCATATCGTGAAGGGTTTTTGAGTGCACCCATTCCGATCAGAGCTGATTTTCCAATAGTACAATATGCTGATGATACCATAATTGTACTACCTGCAAATGTGCAAGATCTGATAATGTTCAAGGAAATTTTGCAGAAATACGCTGAGTTCACTGGGCTGAAAATCAATTACCACAAGTCTTCAATGATTCCTATAAATATGCCTGGAGAAGAGGCTGCTGTCCTAGCTCAGGCTTTCGAGTGTCAACTGGGTACTATGCCATTCCCTTATCTGGGACTCCCAATGGGAACAACCAGACCAACAATTAGTGATATGTCACCACTCACTGACAGAGTGGAACGACGACTTACAGCAACATCTTCTTTTCTCTCGTATGGAGATAGATTGGTGCTAGTTAATTCGGTACTATCCTCCCTGCCCACATACTTTCTGCTGACTCTTGTGGTTCCTGTTGGAATTCAGGAAGTTTTCAACAGAGCTAGACGACACTGTCTGTGGAGGAAGAAAGACAAAGATACTGTTAGTTCTCTGGCTGCCTGGGATATGATATGCAAGCCTAAGGACAAGGGTGGACTGGGCATTATTGATCTAAAAATTCAGAATACTGCCTTGTTGCTAAAGCACTTGCATAAGTTCTACAATAATGATAATACACCATGGGTACAGTTGGTCAAAGATGCATATTACTACAATTCAGTACCTCATGCGGTTGTATTGTCAGGTTCCTTTTGGTGGAGAGGAATTATTGCTCTGGTTGATACTTATAGAGAAATTACCAGATGCAAGGTGGGAAATGGTCATTCAATTCTGTTTTGGTCTGACCTGTGGCAGGATACGAAGCTGGAGGAAATGTTTCCGAGACTTTTCTCTTTTGCCACTGATAAGCTACAGTCAGTTCATGACTTCCTGAATACCGACCCATGCACTGCAGCTTTCGCTTTGCCTCTTTCGGTGGAGGCACATCAGGAACTGATACAAATGCAGTTACTGTTACAAGATGTCACATTGAGTGTAGAGGAAAATGATCAATGGATTTGTACGCTTGGGAAAGGAGAATATAAGCCAAGCTTGCTGTATCGACACTGCTTCAAACACATTGACACTCATGCCTCATCCTGCTGGGTCTGGAAGAGTAAGTGTCAGTCTAAACATAAATTTTTCGCCTGGTTGATTTTACATGATAGAATCAACACCAAAGAGATGTTATTGAGAAGACATTGGCATGTGACTGACAACCACAACTGTGTCTTATGTCCTGCGCATGAACTTGAGGACTGGCGGCACCTGTTTTTTAACTGCAATTATAGTACAAGAGTATGGAACTACCTTCAGATTGCTTGGTATCCTGGAAACATCAATGAAACTCTGATTCGTGCTAAGAGGAGCTTCTTGGGACCGTGCTTCACTGAGATTGTGATACTCGCTTGTTGGGCCATCTGGAAGCAACGGAATGGTTGGGTCTTCAAGAATATTAAACCAACATTTAGAGGCTGGAGATCATGTTTCTTTCACGAGGTTACCCTACTTAGAGTTCGGGTAAAAGAGTCGGTTTATAACAATGTGTCATCATGGCTTGACACTTTACAATAAGTTCCCTGTAAATAGTTTGTAAATACCCTGTACATATTTCTTGCCTTCTATATTTAATAAAGTGAGTGAGGCTGTGGGGGGCTCCCCCACAGTAGAAAAGTTTCAAAAAAAACTTTGAACTTTGAACCAAATATATGGACTTGTGCATATTTAAATAAAACTTGCCCAAAATTTAGTGTAGACAGCATTCGAATGAGTCCCGAATGTTGAGTTCTTGGCAGCTTCATAGTCGCTCCACCTCGTTGCTAACACCTTGTCGGCATCCGGGTCATCAGTTGGGTTGTACAGGCCCGGCCAGCGCCTCTTCAGAAAAACAGTAATTATCCCATTAGGAAACTTGGCATCGCCCTGGGGTCCAACAAAATCCCAATTGCTGCACAAGAATCAAAGTTTTAGTATGTGTTCCACTATTAGAATCAAAAAATTATCTGTTGATCCAACACCAGCAGGACAAGAATGCCACGCACAAGAATCAAAGTATTACCCTTTTTGGTTTGGAATTATGAACCATTTCTCCTCCTCAGTAGCTGGTTTTTTCATAGGGACCTTAGCAATGCCACGCAACCTGACCTTCGCAGCCTCCCCATGTGACTCCATCTCATCCCCACCATCCTCCCCACCACCCTCCTCCTCTCCACCATCCTCCCCACCATCCTCCTCCCTGCTCCGCTCCTCGCTCTCGGCGTCGTCATCCTCAATCCCAGTGCCAGTGGCGGAGGGTATGTCGCTAGAGGAAGGAGTCTGAATCTGCTCAAAGCCATGGTGTCCTCTGCCCCCTCGTCCCCTCACTACACGGCCTCCTCTAGGTGGTCTTCCTCTACCCCCTCGACCTACTTGTGAGTGCTCAGCCTCCTCACTTGCATTTAAAAAGAACAAGTGGCATGAAAAACAATAAAACCTACATAACTCAAGCAACAATAAAATCTACAGAATTCCAAAATGCTAGCATGAACAAGTGGCATCCTCACCTAACAAAATGCGAGGACGTGGTACTCTTCCGGATCGAGTGGTTATATTTGGCCTCTCTTTGGGAAAAATAGAATCCAGCGTATCTTGGCTTGATTGCTTGCTCATGGTTCAGTCACCTGCATTGAGAAAGAGTGAAGTATTAGTAAGGACATAACAAGATGCAGATTTACAGCATTATGTACAGCAGTTTTACAGCCCACTAAAAGCATAAGGACACAAAAAGATGCAGTTTTTCGAAGTACAGAACCTAGACAAAACCACCACCAGGAACCTAGTCCAACAAAACCATACCAGCTAGAACCCATAAGAACCATCGGAGTCGTAATCGATTTCTTGTGGGGCCTCATCATCACTATCGCGCACAGGCTCAGGCTGGGCCTCCAATGAGGGATGTGGAGGCTCATCATCGCTGTCATCGTCCAGATGTAACTTGGCAAGCATATCTATGTCCTTTAGATTCACAACTGCCTCGTCATTCATTGTATTGTCCACGAGAGCATCAAGACCATCCAAAAGAATATCAAATTCCCCATCAGCTTGTTGCTCTTGATAGAACTCTCCCTCGTATGTGATGGGGTTTATGTTGTCGTAATCGTCATCGTTTGGGGCTGGTAGCTTACCATGTGGCGATACCTTGAACACAACTTCCCAGCCCTTTAGTTCCTCATTTTGGCATGGGTAGGGCAGATAATAAACTTGTGTGGCCTGGTTAGCCACGATAAATACATCTGACCCCTAATAGACTGTTGATGGCTTACCTTCGACTAAACCTATGGAAGGGGTATGTTTCAGTCCCCTTTCTGTAGGGTCAAACCAGTGGCATTTGAACACAACAAGATTGAGATCTTCAGCCCAGAAAGGAATGAAAGTGAATATATATTTTCTACCCTTCCGTAGTACTCTACATTGGTTCCTCCAGTAAACATTTCAGTATTTATAGTTTTTGCATTAGGTCGGCTGTTCTGGTGTGTCTCTGTATGGAAGCGATAGCCATTAACATCATACTTATCATATGAATATACCCTGTTTTCAAAACCCTGAGAAACCCATCTCAATTCGGCAGGCATAGATGTCTTTGGATCTTTTCCCTACAGGGAATTGTTGGATGCATTAGTTTTGTAACAGGGACAGGTTAGACTAAATAAAAGGGACAAGTTAGAAATTACTATAACAGGGACAAGTTAGCAAATTACTTTTTCCATGAACCAATTCACAATTTTTTTTCGTCCATTGGCACCATTTCTTAGAAGTTTATCCAGCTCTGTGGCATTAGGCTTACTCCTTCCCTGCCACTCTTCACGGACAAACTGCCTAAAAAATGGCCTTGCTTCCTTAGTATTGTTCAAGACATAGAACATGATGTCCTGCCACAAGGAGTTTGGCATGTTGTAAGCTTTGGAGCCACCAGCTGTGCCACCTTGCCCTTTGAAGAGGTCCAGCTTGGGTTTATACTTGGGCTCATCAGTATTGTATCGAGAGACCTTATTATGCAGAGTGGGAACATGGGCAGGCTAGAATGTTGTCCTGACGTCAGCCACCTCCTCGAGGATACTAGCCTCGGCTATGGATGCTTTAATCTTACACTTGTTCCCACATTTTAGTCGAATATGTTTAAATTCTCTCTCAATTGCAAACTGCCAACGATTCTGGCACGGTCCACCCAACAGTGCCTCGTTTGCGAGATGCAAAATGAGATGTTGCATTGGATTAAAGAAGCCCGGCGGAAAAATCATCTCTAACTTGCAGAGCAACTCTGGTGCTTTCTTATGCAATAGCTTCATCATCTTGGGACATATTTCTTTAGCACAGATCATGCGGAAGAAATGGCTCAATTCTGCAAGAACTCGCCAGATATATTCGGGGACATAGCCTCGAACCATCACGGGCAGGAGCCGCTCGAGCCATATGTGATAGTCATGGCTCTTGAGCCCGGTGATTTTGCATGTTGCAATATTGACTCCTTTACTGATATTAGCTGCATAACCATCGCCGAACTTCAACGTATCTTTCAGCCACACGAATACCTCCTTTCTTTTGGTGTTTTTTAAGGATAAAGGGGGCATCTGGCTTAATCCAAATTCTTCTAGAGCATGTTGGTGGCTTCATGTTTAGCTCTTCTCTATCACACAGCTTCTCTTGGTCAGCTCTAGCCTTAATGTTATCCTTTGTCTTCTCTGAAATGTTGAGGACAGTGGAAAATAAGGCATCCGCCACATTCTTTTCAGTGTGCATCAAATCAATGTTGTGGGGGGAATTAAGAGGTCCTTGTAATACAGCAGCTTTGTTAAGCTTGCAACGTGAGACCAGTTGTGGTCCTCACCATATCCCTCAAAACCTTTGCCCTTGGCTTTAGCCCGAAGAGCTTTTAGCTCAGCATCAACATCTGCACTTGTGAACGTCGGTATCTTGTTTACTTCATGGACAGCTATGCCTTTCCTGAAGTGCTTTGTGTCTTCTCTGAATGGATGGTCTTCTTTAAGGAATTGTCGATGCTGGTCAAAGGCAGAATACTTGCCACCCCTCTTCAGCCAAATGAAAATAAGAGCCTGACGGCAAACAGGGCATGGCATCTTCCCATTCGTACACCATCCACAGAACAATGCATACCGAGGCATATCATGCATTGAATAGTGGAACCAAATTCTCATCAGAAAGTTTTTCTTCGAATCTGCATCGTATGTCAACGTCCCATGTTCCCAAGAAGCATGCAAATCATCCACCAGTGGCTGCATTAACACGCTCAAGTTCTTGCCTGGGTATTCAGGCCCTGGAATTATCATCGACATGAGTATGGTCTTGCGCTGCATTAGGATGCCGGGAGGGAGATTGAGCGGAATGACAAACACGGGCCAGCAGCTGTATGGGGTGGCTGACATGCCAAATGGATTGAACCCATCGGTTGCTATTGCAATTCTGACATTACGAGCATCTGCAGCTTTTCTAGGGTGTTTTTTGTCGAACTCCTTCCATGCCTCACCATCCGCTGGATGTACCATCTTCTTTTCATTGTATCTATGCCCATGCTTGTGCCAAGTCATTTGTTTAGCAGACTCCTCACTCATGAAAAGGTGCTGGATTCTTGGTATGAATGGGAGATACCGAAGAACCTTTGCTGGGACTTTGGTCTGCTTCTTCTCACCAGCATCATTGGCTTTTCCCTCAACATACCTAGATGACCCGCACTTCGAACAATACTTGTCCTTCTCAAACTCCTTATAAAACAAAAGGCAATTCTTTGGATAGACAACTATCTTCTTATAATCCAGCGTCAGGGCACTCATGAGTTTCTTCGACTCGTACATGTTTTGTGGCAGAACATTATCTTCAGGCAGCATGTTACCCACTACTGCCAGTAATTCTTCAAAGGAAGATCGGGTAAATGCATGCCGAGCCTTGAGTGCCAGCAGTTGTGAGATGGCATCCAGCTGAGAGATTTTAGCTTTCTCAAAAAGAGGTTTTTTTGCTGACTCCATCACCTCAAAGAAGACCTTTGCAGTTGGTTCCGGTTCCTCTAGTTCCACCTCCGGAGCTTGCAAATGTGGCATATGTGCACGCTGCAAAGCATCTATCATGTCTCTCATCCCGTCGTCCTCCTCTCCACCAATGTGCTACCGCATCACCTCCTCTCTAGGACGTTCATGCTCACCAAGGTTGAACCACATGGTAAAGTTTGCCATATACCCATTCAACCTAAGGTGGCGGCTCATGACATACTTGTTATGACGATGACGGTTCTCGCAAACACTACAATGGCAATGTGGAACAATCGTCTTTGATTCACGGAATGCAGCTTCCAAAAAGGCTTCAGTTTTGTCAACCTACTCATCAGTAACACGATTTGAATCGACACGGCCACTGTACATCCACTCACCATCAGCCATGCTCTGCCCAAGAGTTCAACATGAGGAGTTTTATAATCTCCTCTATAGCTTATTTGTATAGGAAAGGTATTAGGTCCTAATACAGGGCAATATAATTTCTACTTTCATTGCAATATAAATTAAACATAGTGGCAGCCTGGACAATGGAATTAAACATACACAATGCGTGCACCAGGTTTTACCGATAGTTACAAGCCATAAAAAGTCAGAGAAAACATTCGATATACCAAATCATAGTGCAGCTATTAGATTTAACACTTCAGTGAGGCAGTATGCCACTAGCCACATCCCTAAAATTATCTACCTTCACAAGTTCAGTTTTTGGAATTTTGATCAGCATTCGATATACCAAATTACCAAACAGGCACACACACCCCAAATTGTCCACACCCAGCAGGAAATCCATACACACATGACACGAAATTGGGCAGGAGAGAGGGAGGGGGCAGGAAGGATCGGAGCACTGACCGAGGTCGCCGTCGCGCTTGGCGGAGTTGCAGTCGGAGTTGTCGGTGCTGGCGGCCTCGAACTTGAGCTCCCGGCGACGACCTGGTCGCGGAGGGTGCGGACGCGGGCGAGGTCGGCGGCGTCGTCGCGGGTGGTGGCGGAGATGGCGACGCCCTCGGGGTCCCGCCACGAGGCCTTGCGCCGCGACCCTAGTGCTTGATCAGGGCGAGCGGCGGCGTGGAGGGGTGCACGGGCGTGGAGGGGAGCGGCGGGGTGGCGTGGAGGAGAGTAGCGGCGACCGACGGCGGCGAGATCTCGATTTGGACAGTGGAGCGTGAAGTGTGGAGGCGGCGCGCGTGTGGACAGTCGAGCGTGAAGTGTGGAGATCGAGGGCCTATATCAGGCCCATCTTTTAGGTTGCCGACGGCATTTTCACTTGAGCCGTCGGCATACAAGTTTTCCTATTTTCTTTTAAAAGTATTGGTTACATTTCTAACTAAAAATACATACTAATATATGTACCACCACTGTTATAAACATATGTTTGGGACCCATGCATGGTTTTGTGGGATTCCGATGCTCCGTTGCGCCATTTCCGGCGAAACCCTAGCCCGATGACCAAGAAGTCAATGTTTCGGTCTACCCCTTCCACCGACATCGAAAGGGGGTATAGCAATGGACTTTTTTGCTTGGTTGTGTTAGGAAAGTATATAGGCATATTGAAAAGCAAGTTTTAGCACAAGTTGTCACAAGATTCCATCCGGTTGGCCCGAAGCGGGAGTTTCCACCTCAGAGTGCATAATTTCATGCGGGATAAGTGTCGTACGTGAAGCGAGTCACGCTTAGGAGTTTGTTGATGATTCGTTTGATGTACCACCACTGTTATAAACTTATGTTTGGGACCCATGCATGTTTTTTTGGGATTCTGATGCTCCGTTGCGCCATTTCCGGCGAAACCCTAGCCCAATGACCAAGAACTCAATGTTTTCGTCTACCCCTTCCACAGACGTCGAAAGGGGGTATAGCAATGGACTTTTTTGCTTGGTTGTGTTAGGAAAGTACATAGGCATATTGAAAAGCAAGTTTTAGCACAATTTGTCACAAGATTCCATCCGGTTGGCCCGAAGCGGGAGTTTCCACCTCAGAGTGCATAATTTCATGCGGGATAAGTGTCGTACGTGAAGCGAGTCACGCTTAGGAGTTTGTTGATGATTCTTTAGATGTACCACTACTGTTATAAACATATGTTTGGGACCCATGCATGGTTTTGTGGGATTTCGATGATCTGTTGCGCCATTTCCGGCGAAACCCTAGCCCGATGACCAAGAAGTCAATGTTTTTGTCTACCCCTTCCACCGACTTCGAAAGGGGCTATAGCAATGGACTTTTTTGGTTGGTTGTGTTAGGAAAGTACATAGGCATATTGAAAAGCAAGTTTTAGCACAAGTTGTCACAAGATTCCATCCGGTTGGCCCGAAGCGGGAGTTTCCACCTGAGAGTGCATAATTTCATACGGGATAAGTGTCGTACGTGAAGCGAGTCACGCTTAGGAGTTTGTTGATGATTCTTTAGATGTACCACCACTGTTATAAACTTATGTTTGGGACCCATGCATGGTTTTGTGGGATTCCGATGCTCCGTTGCGCCATTTCCATCGAAACCCTAGCCTGATGACCAAGAAGTCAACGTTTTCATCTACCCCTTCCACTGACGTCGAAAGGGGGTATAGCAATGTACTTTTTTGCTTGGTTGTGTTAGGAAAGTACATAGGCATATTGAAAAGCAGGTTTTAGCACAAGTTGTCACAAGATTCCATCCGGTTGGCCCGAAGCGGGAGTTTCCACCTGAGGGTGCATAATTTCATGCGGGATAAGTCTCGTACGTGAAGCGAGTCATGCTTAGGAGTTTGTTGATGATTCGTTAGATGTACCACCACTGTTATAAACTTATGTTTGGGACCCATGCATGGTTTTGTGGGATTCTGATGCTCCGTTGCGCCATTTCCGGCGAAACCCTCGCCCGATGACCAAGAAGTTAATGTTTTCGTCTACCCTTCCACCGACGTCGAAAGGGGGTATAGCAATGGAATTTTTTGCTTGGTTGCGTTAGGAAAGTACATAGGCATATTGAAAAGCAAGTTTTAGCACAAGTTGTCACAAGATTCCATCCGGTTGGCCCGAAGCGGGAGTTTCCACCTAAGAGTGCATAATTTCATGCGGGATAAGTGTCGTATGTGAAGCGATTCACGCTTAGGAGTTTGTTGATGATTCTTTAGATGTACCACCACTGTTATAAACATATGTTTGGGACCCATGCATGGTTTTGTGGGATTCTGATGCGTTGCGCCATTTCCGGCGAAACCCTAGCCCGATGACCAAGAAGTCAATGTTTTCGTCTACCCCTTCCACCGACATCGAAAGGGGGTATAGCAATGGACTTTTTTACTTGGTTGTGTTAGGAAAGTACATAGGCATATTGAAAAGCAAGTTTTAGCACAAGTTGTCACAAGATTCCATCCGGTTGGCCCGAAGCGGGAGTTTCCACCTGAGAGTGCATAATTTCAGGCGGGATAAGTGTCGTGCGTGAAGCGAGTCACGCCTAGGAGTTTGTTGATGATTCTTTAGATGTACCACCACTGTTATAAACATATGTTTGGGACCCATGCATGGTTTTGTGGGATTCCGATGCTCCGTTGCGCCATTTCCGGCGAAACCCTAGCCCGATGAAACGTTTTCGTCTACCCCTTCCACCGACGTTGAAAGGGGGTATAGCAATGGATTTTTTGCTTGGTTGTGTTAGGACAGTACATAGGAATATTTAAAGTCAAGTTTTACCACAAGTTGTCTGAATCGGGAGAATTTTAACTAATGTTATTATTTTTGAAACAAAAACAGGGAACTGTATGCCGACGGCCGCGTTGAATATGTCGTCGGCAAACAAATCGATGGGCCATATATATGTCTGAATCGGGGGATCCACTCCAAATCGAGATCTCGATCCCCTTCTCGTCGCTGCCGCCGCTCGTCGCCCCTCCACGCCCCTGCTCATCGCCGCCGCCGCTCCGGCCTCCCTTCCACGCCCCTGCTCGTCGCCGCTCGGCGCTCCTCCCTCCCCTCCACCCACGTGCTCGCCGCCCCTCCCCTCCACGCAGACGGCGAGGCCCGCCGCCATGAAGCCCGTCGATGCAACCTGACCATTGCTGCCCGTGACACGAGGGAGCCCCAAGGTCGGAGCTTCTTGCCTGGCGCCCCCACCTCCACAGTCTCCGCCTCCTCCGGCTGTCCCCATCTCCACGGTTTCCTTCTCCAACCGGCATCGATCGAGAGGTAATAATCTTCGCCCTTCCCTTATTTGCCAGTGTGCTACGCCTGCGTGTACTACAAACTAAAAAAAGAGATCGGAAATTCCATTAAATTGCTTGTTAGCACGATTCTTGATTCAGTTAGTGCATTAGTGCATAGAGATGTGTTAGTGTCCTGAGTGGCTTATGGCTGTGTACATATGTTTGGCCAGGGCACCTAGAACATTCAGTTTGCTTTGAGTAACAAAATATAGAGCAAAAAGGTTCATTTTGTTTATTACTGTTATGTAGTGATTCTTGATTCAGTATGGTATATGTACTGTGCCTGTGGCTGTGTACTGATTCCATTTTGCTTTGATATAGAGAGGAATGTGAGCACAGAGTCTGACGCTATGAGCATCTCTAGTGAGGACAGTGGCTCATTTTCAACTGATGAACATTTGGGCTACGCTGTAGATGGACCAATGTTCATCAGGAGAAGTATGAAGAACATTATCAACAAATTGTTTATCCCTTGTTTATTACTGTTATGTAGTACATTGCCTAACATTTAGATATGATTTTGTTACATATAGGACCTCGTTTTAGGAGAACTCGCACCTTTGACAAGCATATAATATATGCAAGTGATGTGTGGCTGAGTTATTATCAAGTGGAGCAGTTGATAGAGCTGGCTGACTGTGTTTCGGCAGCATCACCCATCAAATTTTGCCTTTACAGGATGTCAGCATCATCTGTAATGAAAGAAGGAAGCAAGATGGTTAGCTGCTGTTTACTTAAACATGCTACTTTTGCAATCTTTCTATTTGCTACCTAAATACTATGTTTACTATATAATTGTTGCAATCTTTTTATTTGGACAGGTGTTTGGAGCTCAGTTCACCAAAGACAACCTGAAACGCTATCTTGGAAAGGGCTCGAAGCAGGTCCTTGTTGAATGTAGTCCGAGCCGTACATCATTTGAAGTGGAGATGAAGATGGGATCTAGGAAGAATGCAATAATGACTACCGGATGGGATATAGCTATGGCTGAGTTCAAGTTACGGGAGGGGGACATAGTAGTCTTCAGCTTCACGCCAATTACGGGCCAGCACTATAAGCTGCATCTTGACATGATCAAATTGGTGAAGTGAACTGTCCTGAACTAATCTGAACTAAGTGTCTAGTAGTAATGTAGTATTTATGTTAGACTTCTATCTTGTAATGATGAAGCTATGTCCCCGAGTATGTCAGACTTCTATCTTGTAATGAAATGATTCTATGAAATCAAGCTATCTTGTATGAAATGACTATGAAATCAAGTTATGAAATGATATGTCAGGTCGTGTCCTTTTATGAAATGATTGTTCTAATTTTCTCTTACTGGTTTGGAATGATGCCCAGATTATAACTTACTTTTTTTAAAAAGACACATAGAATAAATATATAAAAGTGTAACACATGACTACCTAACAAGATACTAGAAATAGCTCATTGGCAAGGCTTGTTCCGCTACAAACTACAGGTGCTTGGTTCGAATCCCAGGCCCAACCTTTTTCTGGCATTTTGCAACACAACACAAAAAAGATATGCCGACGGCTGCCCTGACATGGCTGTCGGCATAAGTACACCCATTTTCTGGCAAATTTGCAATACAACACAAAAAACATATGCCAGCCGTCGGCATAGACGCACACCGTCACGTCGTCTAACGGCAGTAAGGTGTATGCCGACAGCTAGAACTATGCCGATGGCTACCCTGATACGGCTGTCGGCGTATGACACGTACGCCGACGGTTTTGTAGATGCCGACGGCTGGCATGTTCAAGCTGTCGACATAGGCGTGGTATGCTGACGGCTGTTTGTATGCCGACGGCATTTCTCTAGCGCTCGGCATATCTACCTGTATGCCGACGGCCCCGATAAAAAACCGTCGGCATACAAAATGCCGTCAGAAACTGGTCGTTTTCCCGTAGTGAGCTGACATGGCAGCCAACCAAGCAAGTGCATATCTTACATCGACGGAAACTAGATACAAAGTGAGCTCGCTTTTGGAGTGCACACAGCACACGCAACTCATCATATAATACATGCATACATGCTCATCTATGTTCATCTTTATATCTTACTGCTCCGCTAAGCAACCTCCCGTCTAAACCCCGCGGCGCCGTCTTCTTGGATAGCTTCCTGTTGATAATGGAACACGACTGACTCAGAATAATTGGAGTTGCATAGACCGACACGAATCGGATAGGGAAATCAGTTAGGCAGGCAAGTGATGGAAACGTACGCACAACAGGTTCATTGTTAAAGCCAAGGAGATCAAAAGCACAGGAGGAATGCTGGTGTTTAAGGTGCTCCCTTGCTTTTGGCATCCATATCATCATCGCAAGGATTAATTTAGGAGACACGGTACTGATTAAGTGGGTTAGCTGCTTGACTAATCTGTCTAGTATATCCCCTTTGGTTTTAAATGATTTGAGATCATCATTGAATTGTCATGGTCAATTCTGTAAATAAAAATAATAATTGATAATTTGATATCTATAGAAGACAATTGTATTCCATACTCTGATTATACCTCTCGGGTGGAAGGGTTTTTCGATACAACAGCTCTCGAGAACAATTTTCTTTTGGATTTACGACACGTTATACCCTTTCCGAGCACATAACTTCCTATGAAACATGCATCCAAACATTTTTTTAAACTTTAACTATTAACAGGTTTTTGCAACAAAAAAACAGGTATAAACATATTGCATATTATGTTCCACACGGAGATTCCATTTCACACATATGAATCACTGATCCTTATGCAGATTGCATATTATGTTCATAATTTTGGACCAAATATTAACTGCAACAATTCAAATTACACCATGGTGTATGTATTACAAACTAAAATATTTCATTGCATTCTAGATTTGAAATATGTACTTTGAATACTGGTGGACATGCATACAGGAGTTTTATTCACGACGAATAACTTTTTGTTTTTTAGAAGTTTGGTTGGACCGTTCTTCTCTTGCTCTGGCATGGAGCCTTTTGCTTTGTCGAGCTCCCAAGTTTCTTAGTACTTTTACATTCTTTTGATCTTCCTTGTTGCTTTGAGTTGGCTAGCTACACCTATAAATAATTGAGCTCCTAGGACAAGGCCCACATGTCCCACTCTCCTATCCATGAACTCTTCACAATCGCTGATCATTACCACGCGCTTGTTTTTGTTTGCGGGCAAAAGGGGATATATTAAGCAGTAGGGGGCTTACAACGAGGTCATGGTTTAGTTCCTGAACAGCACAATCAGGAATTAACAACTTATTATTCTCTCACGTTTGCATTTCTGCAGTCTCTCCCTTGAAAACTAGCTAGCCAACTAAGAGAACGAAGATGAAAGCGAAGGCGAAGATCAGCAAGGCTGCCGAGTTGTTGAGGAAGGCGCTACGAGCCTGAGGGGCAAGGCTAGCGTACTGAGGGCGCGGCTCCTCTTCCTCGCCTCGCTCCGCCGCAGGACGGCGATGGTAGGCTCGGCCTCGCGCCACCTCCGCGGCCTCATGTCGGGCTGCCAGAGAGACGCGGTGGACGACCACCGCAAGGCCCTGGCCCCGTCGACGGCGGCGGCGGCGGCGCCGGAGGACGAGCTCGTGCCGCCGCATGGCGTCGACGCCGCCGACCTCTCTGAGCTGCTCCAAGAAATCGTCGGCGACGACGATGACGGCGCCTACCCGGACTGGACGCACTCGCTGTTCGACGACGACGACGACCTCCAGGATGGCGACGGCGACGAGGAGGAGGAGCGCAGTGGTGGTGGCGAAACCGTGGAGGAGGATCGCTGGTTGTCGACGAGCCGTCGGTGATGGACGTCATCAGGAGGCGCAGGGAAGGGGACGGGGCGGAGTTCAACGTCGAGGAGGAGATCGACCACGCCGCCGACATGTTCATACGCCGGGTCCGCTGCCGGATGAACAACCGGAGCTTCTAGCCGCCCGGGGCGTCCAATTGTTTCGTTTCTTCATGTCTGAATTTCAGCGTGTGTGTGTGTTTGGTTAGGTCCGTTCCTTGGCCGTGTTTTATCCTGGTGCAACCTTTTATTTTTGCAACTTGATTCCGCTCGGGCAAACGAATCATATACTCCTTGGAGTAAATAAGTCTTGTTATTTACAGTATATCATACACATAGTTAGTTTGATTTATAGTATTTCAAAATTCAAACAACTTTGCTTTTATTGTACTTTCTCCTAATTATTGACTAACTGAATAATTGAGTATTCCAAATAACTTCGCTCTTATGGTGAGACTTTATCTGATTATCGACTAACTAAATAATTGTGCATGGCATTCGATCAATAAAACATAACCAATCATGTCAAACCAAATGTTTCTCTTGCGAGTTCAGTCTAGGTCAGTGGCATACTTCTCTAATGCATTATGTTTGTTTGAGATTGTTTAAGAGATGGACAACAATATTTTACGGATTAATTTGCGATATTGTGAAGGGGCTCGATCTATTATATGTTTGTGCGCATCTTAGCATCTACCACTTCTAGATACATTTGTGTGAATGTTAGCATCTTAAAATGGCATAAATGGTATCTTCAAATGATAAACAATGTGTCCACCGGCTGATCTTCTAAAGTTACCAGGAATGTGATCATCAAAGTACAAACACCTCAAGTTTCACAATTTCACAATAATTGCCCACTCAAAACAACTCAAATTTACAATTGCAAACTTCAAACATAGATCATACCCACTTCAACCTTTCTTACACTAGATAACAACCAGCAACAACAAGACCATATCACTTCATCCCTTACAATCTACCACTTCATCCCTTACAATCTACCACTCCAGTTCCTTAGAATAAACAAAAAACCTAACACACCTCCAAAACAACTAAAATCTTTAGAAGAGTGACTTGTTCTTTGAGCATCTCCAACTAAGTTCTGTCTAGGTGATATTGCAGCAACTTTTTCTTTCCTAAGTTTCAGTTATTTTCTTTCGTCCTCTTCCCATCCGTGCAGCAACATCCCCTTAATGTAGTTGTTTTCAAACAAGTAGCCTATATATTCAAGCCCACAGTAGAAACTGCAACCATGTTGTGAAACTGAAGACAAAATTAAGTTAGACAGTGACAAAGTTCAACCGAATACCTCAAATTTCGTCGAAGAAGCTAACCGTTTTTCGTTCCGAAAACTCACCCCATGCTTCACATACTAGCAGAACACCCAACCGTCGTGGTACGACGTGCCGTGGGTTTGCTGCTTCACCACACGCCCACATTCCGGGACTCCAGGCAGGGGATGCCCACAATAGAGGGTTCTGACGACGTAGATCAGAACGTGACGAGCTTGCGGCGAACATGGTGGCGAAACGACGACGAGCTCCGGCGGCAGCGGACCAGCTCCGGACAGAGCTATGAGGCCAACAGCTCTAGGGTTTTGGACTTGAGAATATGGTGATTTCGGGTCGCACAAACTTAAAATAAACATACTGCATGTTGGCTGGCTTTCACTTACTGTTCATGTCAGGGAAATATCCAGTGATTCCATACCTTAAATGATACCATGATACCAATTTTCAGAATTCAAATTTATAAGCACCGAAAAAATCCAATAAATGGTGGATATTCGCAAGATGTGTGTTTACATTCCCTATAATTTTCAGAACCAAATTCAAAATACACACAAATTACAATGTGAATAGTGTCATTTTGTGTTTTTGTGATATTATGTTCAATTTTGTCTGTTTTGTTTCTTTGTGTGTATTTCAACTTTTTTTTTTGCAAATTCTAGGAATCATAAATGCTAACCTGTACAACACCCACAAATTTATTTCGGAACTTTTAAAATTTAAAATTTTGAATTTTGAGAAGCGGTCATATAAGTTAGTAGATATGCACTCCGCACATGTCTCTCGATAGATGGGTACACAACCCGCCTTGTCATCGAATACATCTTACACCCTAACCAGTGATTGTCGTTGGGCCACTAACTCATATTCCATTACACATACAATTTCGTGCAAAATAATATATCATATTCAATATACACATACAATTTTGTTCATATATGTACAAGTTTTATATTGTCTAAACTCAATAAAACATCCAATTCCAAGGTTTATACATCCAAACAGGAATTAGAATCATGTGCTACCCTTTGGTTCCAACCGTAAATTCCATTCACAACGAAACAACAGAATTCAAATTGGAGCCCATTTCCTTTTCATTTTAGAAATGGAATGCTACCAATTCAATTCCAAGCAAACTTTGCTACATCCAAACAAAGTGTTACACTAAATCGCGTCTTTTTTGTCTACGATGACCAAGGCGGGGCAGGTAGACAAGTACAAATGATAGATGGATGATAACAAAATCATGCGTATTCTACAATCACCTACACGCACGAACAACACACGAATAAAAATGCAAAATTTACAAAAGTTCGTCCAGCGCAACCGCACATTCTTATCCATCCTTTTGTTTTCGTTATCATTTCAGTCAGCAAATTCCAACCCACCCCATTCCGTCCGTTCGGACACACCCTCCTCCCCTCTCTCCCTCTCTCTCTCTACGGACAGCACAACACCTCCCCCTTTCTGCCTCTCCTCTCCCGTGCGAGCTGCCGCCCCCCACGAGCGCGCCCGCGAGACAGGCTGGGGGAGCCCGGGCGCTGTGGGGGAGGAGGCGATGGATCTGGAGAGGTCGCCGCCGCCCGATCAGGCTGCGGACGCGGCGTGCTCCATCTGCCTGGATCCGGTGGCGGGACGCGCCGGGTGCAGGTCCGTCGCCAAGCTGCAATGCGGCCACGAGTTCCACCTAGGTCCTATTACCTTGCCCCAACCTTCTCTGCTTTCTTTTCTTTTTAATTTTAGGAAAAAAATAAGCAAACCTCGACCTTCTCTGTTAGCTAGCCATGTTTTTTTTAAACCGGATCTGTGCACGAGGGATGGACGAGGCTTAGATACTGTAATTTGATGTAGCGGGAAGCTTAGGTGGTTAGATTTTAGGTTATGAATTGTACAGGGGGCGATCGGTGTGGTTTGAATTGAATTAGGAAGAGTTTGCAGGTGTGGATGGGTGGTGATGGAGTGGAATTGCGGTTGCTTTATTATAAAGCGGGGCGAAAGCCTGTTTCGAGGATGGAGTGGAATTGCATGTCAAAATACTTGCAATTGTAGTGAGTTTGCGTGCACCTGTTGGAGCTATGAGGTCTGCGTGAGCAAGGGTTATTTCAAACATGTGATTTAGCGATGATTTGAATTCAAGATGTGTTGCGTCGAGGATAATTAGCAGTATTTCCTTCAAAAGGTGTGATTTTTAAAAGGCAATACGACATTTCATGGCATTCTTTGAGCAGCTTATGGTGGCTCCAATTGATCTATGCCTTCTATGCATTGTAATGGCTATTTAGTCCCTGATTGCTGTTCACCGGTTGAACACGGTGCTTCGGTTATCATCATTTATCCATCTTGTTCCCTGAAAAGCAGTTAAGTGCTGTGGCGGTTGCCTAAATCACGAGTGGTCCTTGAGAGTTTTGTCGCTGCCTGGTGTGTTATTTGACCGTTTCTTCGTCAGCTAAATATTTTTTATTGTAAAATGTGCATGTTGTCTGTTTCGGGAACTAAACTCCCAAGGTACGATGCATTAATCTTAGCATGACAGAGGTGCATGCTCTATGATAGAGAATGCACGAATAATGTAACCTACCATACATAGTAAATTCTACCAGAAAGACTATTTGGACAATGATACAATATAGTGAAATGAGGGAATTAAATAACTTTACGCACTTAAAAGTTTAGGAAGCAAATTAGACATTTTGTTTTCAAGTCCTGTGACCTATCATGTAATCTGCCAGATAAATATGTATGCATGGAGTGGCACATTATTCTGGAATGGATTGAACATCTTCAAAAACTGTAACTTTGAGCTACAAGTCTACAAATCATGTAGTTGTGCTAGTGAATAAATTTACCTTATATACCATGAAAAAGACTAGCTTGAATTACCCCATCTTCAGCTTATATTTCTCATCTGATTTAAATTTTGGGACTACCACTTTAAAATTTGTCCACTTTTGTGTTGCTATTATATACTATCTCCGTTCCGAATTATTAGATGTTTTGGATATTTCAGTGTGGAGTACATACGGACTAAAATGAGTGAACAAACACACTTAAATGCGTCTAGATAAATGCGGTTAAAAAAAGCTAAAACATCTTATAATTCGGAACAGAGGGAGTGTACTCTAACTTTTACTGTGGGTGTTTAGTGCTGACAAGTCTGTGTGCATCTGTATCCATGTGTGAAAATACGCACCGGCATGCTACACAGTTGTTGAACTAAAGAACTCCTTTTTCTGCTAGATTGCATTGGATCAGCATTCAATGCGAAAGGAGCAATGCAATGCCCTAATTGCCGGAAGATAGAGAAAGGTCGCTGGCTTTATGCAAGTGGACATCGTCCATCTCCTGATATTGATATAGGTGGCTGGGTGACTGGTGAAACCTATGACATCACATCCGATCTTGTAAGTGCTCTTTCGATGGTACATACACGCGTAAGGGATCAAAACAATATTGACTTGTGTTTTGCTGTTCAAGTTTCTTATTTAATAGTGACATTTATTTTGTATAGCATATTCACGCGAGGAGGTTTCATATGAGTCGTGTGTCTTACAGTTTCTGTGTGTTAATCAGATCACATTCATTTTGCTGTTATAGAAGGCTGTTTAAGTTTTGGCATGCCACCATTGGCTGACATCATTTCGCATGTCTCATTTTTTTATAGTTCTGCTGTATTATTTGCAGCCATTTGGATTCCAGTGGTGCCCCTTTAATGGATTGACACAACTATCATCCGTATTTGAGTAAGGATGTCTCATCACATCTTATTATATATGGTTTTTGAAACATGTGGTTACTGATCTAAAAGCAAGAAGAGAAATATGTGCTAACTAATTTTCATAAGAGAATATGCTGTGATCTTATGTCATATCGATGAATATGTTGGTATTGTTTTTTCACACTGTCTGAGATGTTTCTTTCCTGGTTATTTTTTCTTAAGTTATGTGCGTCTAAACGTTAAATTGAAGGCTAAAATCACAAGTTGAATGGAACCTATCTTTCCACAACATACTACCTTGAGGGAAGCAATTTTATTGTTCCTGCTATGACACCACCAGTGTTTTTTCATGCATGATTTGGGATAATGCTTGCAGTTTTTGCCGAGCACAATTTCATAGCGAATAATTAGATTCTTATTTGTAATATGTCTTGTCCATGTTGTGCATTGCCCTTTCCTTTGTTTGTGGGCGGCAGCCAGTTCTTAATAAGTTTCCATGTTAGAAAACCTAGCTTGTTTACCCTGTGTTGGTACTTGGTACTGCACATTTCCTCAGGTTCTTCAAAGAATTATTTATTTCAAATCTTCACGTTCTAAATTTAGCCAGTGTTTTTTGCAGGGAGGGTGAAGTGGAGCCAACAACTTGTAAGCATGTGGACCCAGTCTTTAAACTCCCTAAATTTTAATCTTATTTATTGATTTTTTCCTGTTATGAAGATCATACAGCCGGAGATCATTCAAATGCTGCAAGCAGTTCACTTGTTTGCCCATATCTTTCACTGCGTGGTTTTCTCCATCCCATGCATGTGCCTTCTCGCTCAAATTCGGGTGCTGAAGGCCCTTCATTTCATCGCCATCCAACTGGCGCGGAAGGCCATGCAATTCCTGATTTGAGCAATGCCCAAGGTTTCCATGCAACTGAGTCAAGAAATCTTGATAACGAGCACAGATATTTGAGTAATCTTCCTGTATCAGGAATCCCGGATCATTCCGTAGCTCCATTTGGCATCGGACTACCCAGATATGAAACTAGCACCCAACAACGATCGAGACCATATGTACATCACCATCCCCTAGTCCACAGGTATGCCCAATTCATGAAAATACCATTTAACTCTACTCTCTAGATAGACCCCACTTCAGAACATCGGAAGTACAGATGCTTCATCACATAGGTTATGTCTAATAGCGTGCGATGATCAAAATCTTTGTTGAAATTTTCATTTACAAAATACCAAGAACCTGATTTTTTTGTCTGCTAAATGGTTTATATAGGCTGTATGGAAAGCTAAGTAAATTTAGCTAATTAGCTCTTACAAAGTTAACTTGTTCAAACACTGCAGGCCCACACCTCGCAACGGAAGCAATCTGGTGGCACCACCACTAGGGTCAGTACCAGCTGTTATGGCCGAAACTAGAGGCCACGGTCATGGTGCAAGGGGTCATATGTATCAACAGTCGATGTACTCCTCAATGCAGAGCAGCCCTTTTCCTCCTACAACTCGGAGGGTCAGGCCAAGGGCTTTGGCAATCACGTCTTTCATTGCAGCAGCGGCATCCTCAGCTGAGGTCGGAGTGCCCCATGGATTTGCCCCATCTGCAGCTGTGAACAGGAACCTTTCCTCTGATGGTGAAGGTGTCACTAGACCTGTTGATCGACCGTACGGGTGGGGTCGGGAGGGCTTTGCACCGTTTCCCTGGGTCTCTGTTGACAGCGAACCTCACTGGTGGAGCACGTTCAATCCAATCCCGAACCATACGCATGGAAGTTTTACTCGAAGACCTGCTGCTGGAGAGCGGATACTGCAGAGCCACCCGGATAATGTCTACCAGCCTGTGCCTCCCCAGAGGATGCCGCCGTTCTTGTGAAGGCTATTTCTCCCATCGCTGTGTATATGTCTACATTAGTCGGGAATTGTTTGTTTCGAGAGAAATCGAGTTAGACTGTCGAAGGGACCCGAATGATGCCACCAATGTGCTCGGTGTTGTTTTCGGGTTTTCCTGCCATCATCCCTGGAGTTCACTAAAATGGATGTGGTTTATCCTATCACATATGTTGTGGTGGCCAGAACTGTTTGTAAAAAACATGTGCTTAAACTGCGTTGAACTGGAATTGCTGCCATTGGACATAATTGTGCTGTCGTTCCTTGTTACCATGGTTTGTTTCTGTCAGATAGACATTCCTGGATGCTGCATAAATATCAATTATACTATCATTGTTTGCTTCCTCTACACATCATTGTTGTGGTGCCAGAACATTGCATCCTGAAAATGATATAGTTTTATGTTGATGTAGTGCTACTGTCAAATCAAATTAAGGAGGACTATCTAGGCTTAGTAAAGCAAAAGCAGAACTGATTGTTTTTGAAGAAGTACAGCAGATAACAACAACATAAGGAGAGAATGCAGTGCACGACTCTAAAAGTTGTTGCTGAAGCATAATGAAACATAGTATAGTCTGAAGCTCTCTTCATGGATATGACGGTGAAGAATTGAAGATAGATGTGTTGTGCCCTGCCCTGGACGCCCTGGACACTTGGTTTAAAAGCAACATCATTTCAGCATACCCAAAAAGACCAACACACCGCAAGGGACCTAAATGCCTGAATGATGCCACCAATGTGCTCGGTGATGTTTAAAGGGTTATCTTGCCAGCATCCCTGGATTACATTGAAATGGATGTGGTTTATCCTGTCGCATATCGCGGTGGCCACAACTATATGCGCTTAAACCGCGATGAAACTGCAATTGCTGCTATCGGACATGATTGTTTTGGTCTTTGTTATGGAAGTTGTGCGTCGTTGAATGCTGCAAATGTTCTACAAAAGTGACATTTTGACGACACCAAAAGCAAGACAAGAGATGAATAACCGTACAAAAGCTTAAGGTTCGAAGTTCAGTATGGTTATAGTCTTATTAAAAAGAGCTTGGCCTAGCATCTGGGTGAGCAGTAAGGTCACACCCCGACTGATATTGACCACCACCGTCGCCGCTACAAGTTCTACAAAAGTTAACTTGGCTCGATAGAAAGTGAACAATGATTATGCAGTCGCTTCTAATAGGTAGTTTTTTCACGGTCACTCGAGTCTATGATCGTTTTTTTTTTACTATATGATATCTGCCTCACCATGGATCCAGCGTGTATGAACCGGCTTTGTTTTCTCAAAATGTAGTTCAGATATATAGCTTTCAGGTCCATTGATTGAGATAATCTCAGACTGCTGATGCATGACCGTATTGGGTTGAGATTCAGGATGTAGCTCTCCATCTGAAAAAACTGTGGCATGCGGAATTCTTCTTGTACACAATAATATTGTAGCCACCGTCACGGGATCTTTATGAGAAATGCAGATCCCAAACAGCAACGAATAAACGAGAGAAAGTCTCAATTTTTTTCCAAATAGGACAGTACTGAACATATTCCAAAAGAAAAAAACTGAACCACGAAGAAAAAAGAGTATGCAGATCATCCGTGTTACAATTGAGGTCATCAAGAAGCAAACAATTGTTCAGCAAGATTTATTAATTATGAATGCAACAAAAATAAGACATCCAGCCTCCGTTCCAAACTACCCTGTGGTGTGGGTTTAGTAAAAATCAAACTTTGTCAAGTTTGACCAAGTTATAGGGGAAAAACCCACATCCAACAATATGGATTTTATACTGCAAATGCTGATATTTTTCTAGTATATTTGGCCAAACTTTATAAAGTTTAACTTTGACTATACCCAAAATTACAGGGTAATCTAGAAAGGAGGGAGTACTTGACTGTTTTTGACAGTGCCTTCTCATAGCATTTGGTAACTACTGCATTACTCTCATTTTAACCAAAGCTGAACCCAAAATGCCTTTAGATGCTTATTGATGGCCAGAGTGGTGTTAATCCTTTCTGACTCCATTGACTCCATTATTCCAAGCACCCGGCCCTCCGATGGCTGTACAACATAATTAGGCTTGCATATTTGCTGGGAAACTATGACGGGAAATTTAACTCCAATAAGAATATCATGCATGAAACTGAAATGCCATTAGGTTTACAAAATAATAAAACATCCTCGCAAATAAAATAACAATGAAACATGACATTAGTTTGGTGAAGGAGACTGTCAGGCTATGGTTGTTGCCTATTTCGGAAGGTACATCCGTACTTGACACACAGTTATGCATCATGTAAAGTAAAACATTTTATACAAGATAATTACAAAAACTACAACAATTGGGGAAAGTTATCAATGCTTCAATTAAAAACCACCACTCTTGATGTATTTTGCAGGGTCTTTGTCGACATTTTCCCAATTGTGGTGGGTTTTTGCAATTTACTTGTAACATCCCAAGTTTTTCAAAAAGTTGAAAAATCAGAAAAATTTAAAACTTTTGAAAACTATTATGTATTTTGCTTTGAAAAGAAAAATCATGCATGCATTCATCATCATATAGCATTGCTTGCATTTGAAAATTTCAAAAGTGGGGAATTATTTCCACTTGAAAACATATTTAAGAAAATATATTAAAAGGGCAGGTGATGCCCTATATATTGTTTTTAATTATTATGGTTTTATTTGTAATGTCTAATGTTTGGTTGTGAATTGTTTGTATGAATGGGAAGTTATTCTATTACTTACCTATTCTCTATTTTTAAGTTTAATAGTTTTGTTTTGAAAGAAAATATTTATTTGGATTTTAATTTGAGTTTTGAATTCATTTTGAATTATCGAATTCTTTTATAAACAAAATGACTTTGTGAAAAATTATCTTGGAGGGATATGGAATCTTATTACTCATATTTTGTTTTGGATTTTAAATATAAAGTTCAAAAGGAATTTATAAAATCCTACTTATAAAATTTAGCATAAAGCTCTAATTAAACCTTTATACATTATTTGAAATTCGAATTTTGAAGTGTTTTGGAAAAGTGTATTTGAAAGTTCTAACCGACAGGTTTTGTTTTTACAAATTTTTAGAAATTGGTTTGAGGTCATTTGGAGTTTTAAAACAAAAGTTATAAATGTTTTACTGTTTTCAGAAAACAGAAAAGGAAAAAAGATTTAAGAAAAAAAAAGGGCGCTCAGCCTATTGGGCCGAGCCCACCTACCATCCCGTTATCTGCCGCACGCGCGCACGCAGCCAGCCCATCTGTTTTTTTTTCTTTCTTTGTATATTCTGGCTGGGCTGAAATCTGGCCCATCTAGGAAGCTTAGCCGGACCGAACTCGGTTCAAACCCGATGGAAATTTCAGGATTTTTCCAAAATTCCAAATCCTCTCCACTTAAACTCCTTTTTCTTGATAAATATAACTCCAAATCCGGATCCATTTGATCCTACACGTTCATAACTTCGAGCCCAAGCTATTCCACCTACCCTTGGCCTATATAAACCTCTGTAGCCGCCGTCATCTCTCTTCCCCTTTTCGTTCCACCGAAACCCTAACCAGCAAAATCGTATTTCGTTTATTTACCCACCAAAACGATCTCGAATCGCACCGGAGGCTGAAGCAATATTGCAGATCTGTTCAATATCTTTCCATCCCGAGAAACCTCAACTCTTTTCATCAACCGTGGAGGAAGAATTTCGAATCGCCATCCTTCAGATCTGAAGTCGTATTTCTTAGATCTCTTCGTGCTCGGTTCTTCAAATCGAAATTCCTTTGGTGAGAAGTCAGATCTAACCCTTACCTACAACTTTGCTATTGCACTCTTTTGGTTTTGACGTACGGAATTCTCTGTACAATATAGTTTGCTTTTGACGATTTTCGGAGGAGAAAACAATCTCAAATCTTCGGGCCGTAGTCAGGAAAATTGTTCCCCTGATCAAGACCTTTCTTTTGCCCCAAGCCCACCTCTTTTGGTCAAGCGAGCTAGGAGATTTTCGAGTTTGAAGTTTCGGATCAAAAAGGTAATTTGCGATTTGTGCCCAATCTATTCATCCACTTATGGTATATTTGTGATAGTTAGAAAGAGCACGCAATTCTCTACCACTTTCATTAATCATGTTTTTCCATCCGAGCAACTTTATTTTTGGTCAAAATTCGTAGTCAAAGCCCAGTCAGTCTGCCACGTCAGCGAGTCAACCTCCACGTCAGCGATCAGAGTCAACAGTCAACCGAAGACCGGCAGTTTTGCAGAAAAACCCTAAATCTTAGATCTATCACTACTTTTTATTGGTTTGGCCAAATTTTACAAATAAAATATTTTTGGAAAGCTTATGACACGTAGAAACTTTTTACATATTTATTTTGAGGTTTTGTCGAAATTAATTTGGATAAATTTTAAAAGTTGTTTAAATAGTATTTTGGCTATAATTTGAATTTAAAAATAGATGTTTGAGCAAACTCTTTTGCCATAGTTTTGTATGCCTAAGTATTGACTGTAGGAATACTCTATTATTTTTGTAAAATTATTTTTAATGAATTTTGAGTAAATAGTGATTAAATGCTTTTTAGGTGTTATTTAATTAATAAAATGTATTAAGAATTATTTTCTTCTTATATTTCGACTGAAACATGACTTAGTCATATTTTGATGATTTTAGTTGATAAAAAGTACTTAGAAATATTTTGTCTCTCAAAACAAAACTATTTTCTTCCTTAGTAAATTTTTGACAAGTGTTTTGACAACACTTTTCCTTAGAGAATTTTAGCCTCGCTTATGTTGATTAACTTTTACTTAGAATTTATTTGTGACTTATTGTTTGACCCTTGGTCCTTAGTTATTTTGGATCATCCTTATTTCTTGCATTCCTTAGAGCATTTTCATAAGCATGGCATGCATATTAAGTCCTTAGCATTATTTTTGTACTTCTTACATGACTTCCTCCTTAGAAATTTTGAGGATACATGTTAGCCTTTTGACCCTCCTAGTTGAAAACCACTAAGTTAGAATTAGTGAAAGACCAAAGAAGGACTTAGCCAAGAAGACAAGACTCCAGACGAATCTCTAAGAAGAAAAGTACTTAGAAGAAATCAAGAGGGAGTTCATGAAGACTAACCACCCTACTTTCTCTAAGTCTTTCTCTCCTTCTATTTCTTCTTCCCTTAGACTTCTTGGTGGCTAAGTTATTCAAGACCAACCTTGTTGCTGCCAACATCATCAAGTCTTCAGAATCAACAAGTCCACAAAGTGCAATGAAGTCATCACAACAAGTAAAAAACTACAAGGAAGCAAGGAGAAGAATTTTAGAAGACCAACTACTTCTTTCTATCTTCTTTCTTTCTATTTTTGTCTCACTTTGGACATAGGCCAAGTCCTTGGTGTTTAAGACAAAGTTCATAGAGTGCTATTTGAAGATCAATGAAGCTGCAAAGGAGTTGAAGATTTTTTTTGAAGACCAAACTTGTGAAGACTTAGAGTATCTTTACAACCTTCAAGTGGTGGTTTTATCAAATTTATTTTACTCTACCTTGACCTTGCCTTAGCTGAATGGGATAATGTTATTTTGTTGTCTTTCCCTTATTTTGTTTTGCTTGTCTTTCATACCACATTTCTTAGTATCATCCTGCATCTCATGCATGTCATATTTTTCTAAGTGTTGCATTTATGATTGTATGTTTATTTGTGATTTGTTTGACTTGTTAGAAATTCCGGAGAGAGACGAAAGTGGTTGCAACTGCTACTACTACACTTCTGTTTGCCAAGGCAAGTGGCACACCTCATGAAATCTCCTAAGTATTTTTATATGCATTACTTAGTGTATTTCTTTATATGCATGTGTTGGATAGTATTATTACTATATGCTAAGCCCATAATACCTTTACACTAGTTGTGTCTAGAATCCTATTGATAACTTAGTAGAATCATTGATGCTATGCAAAGTTGTTTTATTGAAAGCTTAATTCTACTAAGTTAATTTATCACCTGGGTGGAATTGGGCTTGAACGGCTGACAGAGTTGAGTGTTTATTCACTTGTGGATTGCCACCCAGGGTATTAAAGGGACCAAAGTTTTCTCTAAGTGAAGATGCTTCCAGTGCAGCCACTTGGTATTATGGCTCTGCCTTGACTAAGTAAGTTCTAGGAACCTGATTCCGGCACGTCTCAGTAGATGAATATCTTTGGGTCTGCCCAGAGGAACAGGGGACTGTTTCCCAAAGGACTCGTCTCAACTCTCTCCTTTTCCTTAGTACAAATTGAGTGCTTGAGGATAGTTTGGGTTTGTTGGGTCTCGTGGTGAAAGTGCACAACCTCTCGAGAGTGTAAAATCTAAGTACTTAGCCGTGTCCCCGGTTACGGACAATTTGAGCAGCTGATCAAGGATGAAACGGAGGCTCCCAACACTCCAATTTCTGAAATAAAAGTGTGAAGGTTGAACAAAAGTAGACAAGAGGATGGTATTCATGCCATACCTGTTTTTGACAAAAGAAAAGTGTTTTATAAAAGATAGGAAAAACTTGCTTTTATGCAAATCAGCCTTGAAACTCCACCAGCCAAATATGCATATAGGCTATAGAGTTATTCCATTAAGTGTCCACATAGTGTCACTTGCCAGATCCATTTTTAATGGTTCTGACCCACTCCGTTGCAAAATTTTATTTGTTGCAGATTGTTCAGTTGACGAGTGAGTTTACGTTAAGGTTTCGAGTCTGCAACCAACATGTTTTCGCCTGTGGCACATGCAAAGGATGAGGACTCCATGAAGATTATTATTTCTGCTGCTTTACTCTTTTAAGCTAGCTATATGCTATGCAAGTTGTAATGAATATTTTACCAAGTCTGGATCATTCGATGTAATAATGATACTTTGTTGTGGTACTTCATCTTAAACTGTGTGTGCAAATGAAACGATCCAGGGGTTTGCACTATACACAGGTACCTTGCCATATTTTAAGTGCAGGTACGCTACATTACTCCTTGTATACAGATTGAAAAACCAGATCTGATGTTCATAATAACAGCGGTTGTCTATCAAAACAGTGTAACCAACAGAAGGTAAGATGCGAAAGGACAATCACACTGAAAACGAAGAAGAGAGCAAGTTCATACGAAAACACTAACACACATCAGAAACATTTATGATGATGTAGTACACATGCAAAGCAAGTTCGACTAACATAGTTGGAACATAAAAAAATCTTTCACCTAGACATTTACAATTATAATTTCTTTAAATGTTTACATGATCTTTTATACCATGAATACTGCTGATCTTTTATACCTAAGTCAACATATGCTGATTACCCAAGAGTTTCAAGAAAAGTTCAAATATTATTCAAGAACTTCAGGTAATATGCACATCTGTAGAGCAAAGACATAAACATGTCTTCTATTAAATAAATAAGTAAGTACAACAATAGCAATTCTCATGTATATAAAACAAAAATATAGTTATAGGCAATAGGTACAATTAAGAAACTATAAGTATAGGAGTGATTAGAGGAGCACAAACGATTTGTCCTTATCCAGCAGATTTACAATTATAACGTGCTAAGAATAAATATTTTCGATGGTTCAGATCAAAAGAATCCATTCTAACGCATGCTTTCTGTAGCTGTATAGAAAAAAAACGTACTTCAAGAAATAAGGTGTCCACCAACTGGGATTTTATCATATTATTAAGATACTTGAAAGCATACTGTAAAAAAAAGAAAGGAGAAGATACTTGAAATCATACTTGTTTTCGAAGTACTGAGCGTCAACCACACCGGAGGTAACCAGGTCAGCCAAAGCTCGGGAGACACGATATCCGTCACAATATTACTTTCCAAATGATAAATTCCCATATCACGGTTATTGTTTTGCGCTTCAACTAACGATTCCATAACATGATCAGTATAATAAACACAATTGGACATCAACTGGGGATGATCACTCACTGGAAGGCAGAGAGAAGCATTATGCCCAATAAACAGCACATGGTCGCCTATTCCTGTCATCTTGATAAGTTTCTTATCATCAGGATCAACCTTATACACTATAATTTCAAAAGTACCCTCCGTGTTACGATTTACCGTTCTCGATCTTCTACTAATTAGGAGCTTATCACCCCATGGGGCTTGAACGATGTAAACTACCTTCTCAGGCCGCTTTAGCATCTGATATCCAATCCTTTTATGAATGATAGATGGACAATTTAAATAAAAGCTGTCGATTGTTCCTTCAGTATTAACAGCATAGAACCATCCGTCGTGATGAATGCAGTCAGTATAATCGTTCTCTGTTGTGATCCAATGCCATCTGTCTCCTCCAACTTTGTCAAATGAGAGCTGCCAGTATGGCTGATGGATTAGCATAACAATGCAATCCCCGGCAGACGGATCAGACGACAAGACAGCTTTGGCATACACTGTTTCACGATATTCATCCAAACGGTAAGTATAGGTTGGTTCTGGAGGATGTGCAAATTGCATATGGTAGTAAGACATCTCATATCCTTCAAGGACCCCATCGCGGCTCAGAACAGGCTTGATATGTTCCATGGTAGTTACCGGTGTTAGTCTCATCTGCTCGCCGGTGATGGGGTTGAGCAGCACCAAATCAGACTTTTCGTCGGCAGTGATGTAGCCCAATCTAGGACCATCACCATGCCAAGCACGCCAACACTTCACAAGTCACCATGGACATCAAAGGTGAACTCATTCCTTTTCGAGAACTCACTTCCGACCTTTTTGAATGGTATACTTCTTGACCATCGTTCCCTTTTCACTTCTAGGTGTGTCACCACGGTTACGAGTCCACGGGAAGATGGTCAAGACGCAAGAGGAATGGAGTCCGACAAGACGGTGGCTTGGAAACGGAGAAGGAAGAAGAAACTGCATCAGGCGGTACTACCGGACTCTCCTCGGTACTACCGCCCGGACCAGCCACCTGACGTGTCCCCTGACGGAGAGGCAGTCCGCACCGGTACTACCGCGTCCTCCGCCCCGGTACTACCGCCACATGCCGGCGCGGTACTGCCCATCTCCGGTGAGATCTCTCAAATAACTCGGGCTCTGATACCAATTGTTGCCCCTGATGCTTAAGAGAGAGAGTGGAGAAGAGAGAGGGGAGTGTGCCATAAAAGAAATGGTTTGCCTCATAGTCAACTATCCGGTCACATCGCTGCGACGTGATCGGTCATACCTCTATCTGACACGCCACTGTTGACGATGTCACGACTAGGAAACGTTGTAGGTGACGTCTAGCACGTCCTAGCTATCTACTCTGTAATGGTGCTGACGCACCACTTCAGGACACAGGCTACAGGACAAAAGTCCTCGCACCCGAAGAACCTGGCGACTGCCTCGACCCGGGACAGACCCCGGAGTTGAACACTTCCTCGACTTGGGACAGACCCCGAAGTTGGGACCCTCTATGTTATCGACTCCCCCTCCACACTCGAAGGGAACGTCGACTGGACACACAAGCCTATTCCAACATTGATATGCTCCATGGTAGTTACCGGTGGGAGTCTCATCTGCTCGCCGGTGATGGGGTTGAGCAGCACCAAATCAGACTTTTCGTCTGCATTGACAAGCCAGCCATGGGATGAGCCAATCAGAAACCGCCCGGCCATTGGTGGGTCTGGCAGAGTAATCGTGTATGCTCTTTGCTCTGAGAGGCTGTACATGTCGACAGCACTTGGTCCGGCGGCCTCAGTGCAATAGAGTAAACAGGGGGTCTGGCTGATGCGACAGACCTTGGAGGACGCCTTGTGCCACGCTGTGCAGACAGCGGCAACTCAGAGGTGGTCCGGGCACTCAAGCAACTCGAGTAAGTTGTGCAGTATATCCGCTGGTAGCTCCGACCCATCTGGAGATGTGTTATGTCCCGTTGCCGCCGGCGATCACCGGGACGTGAGATCGATACAGAGTGCTTGTGGTAGCATCAAACCCTAGGGTGCTTGTGATAGCAACCGGACCTGAAGGACGGGAGAGAGAGAGTTCAGTTTCCTGGTTTCTGTTCGATGCCTCCCAAGTCTGTGCTGCTCTATTCTTGTAGTCCCTGCGTAACCACACAAGCCTAGTCTGGTTGGCCCACGGCCCAGGTCCATCGAGCATGAAATGTCAATGGGTACGGGTGTGACATTACCGCCCCAAAAAACATTGCTTGCCCCAAGCAAGAGCTCGCACAGGTCGCAACATACTGTATCTCCAATTTCCGCATATGTATCTTCTTCTCAAAGTCCAGCAGCACACTTGCCTTGTCTCTAATATGCACCCATTTTTCAGTTTTGAAACCAACATATCGAAGACACCTGGATCCCATTGCTTGAACTGAGGCTTACATGGCTCTTGTTGCACTTGTGAAAGCCAGACCACAGATACCATTGTCAGGGGCGGCGCCAGGGGTATGCCCCTGTCTTCCATGGAATACCCATGATTTAGAGAAAAAAACAAATGTGTACATGTAGCCCAGCCCATCTAACGCAGAAGCAGCCCACCAACACGCATCGCTCGCTCGCTCGCATCCACCGCTGCCTCGCTCGCCCCTGTCGCTCGCATCCACGCTCGCACACACATAGCCGCACCTCCCCGTTCCTCTTCCTTCCATCGACCTAGGGCACGACCGCCGCACGAACAGTGCCGCCGGCCGATGGAGCCCGAAGCAAGCGACGCCCCCGCCGGCCCGCCCGTCCCCACGCCCGCGGCGGCTGCGCCCCTCCCCCGCCCGCGCCCCGCCCCCGCGTCCCCGAGCAGCGAAGAAGGAACGGCCTCCTCGCCCTCAGTTTCATGGATTGCTTTATTTGCTTCATTGCTTGCTCAGTTGCTCCTACTAGTTTCTATAATGGTGAATTGACTAGATTTAGAGCAAACAAAAATTTGAGCAGCGAAAAAGTGTTGTGCTGTTTGGTTCATATACTACATTTAGAGCAAATTTGTTTTTGGGTGGAATACCCAGGTGCTATTTCCTGGCGCCGCCACTGACCATTGTGTGTACATCAAAGATGATAATTGGCATGTTTTCCTCAACAGAGATGTACCTTTCCAGCTCTATCACTAGTAGAGAACAAGGCAACAGTACGGTCTTATTTGGCCTTTAGTACCGGTTGTGCAACCGGTACTAAAAGGTCGAGACTAAAGGGGTACCCCTTTAGTACCGGTTGTATATACAACCGGTGCTAAAGGCCCTCCACGTGGCCGAACCTGCGCGCGCGCAGCTGAGGACCTTTAGTACCGGTTCGTAATACCAACCGGTACTAAAGGTTCCTGCTTTTTTTTGCCCCCCCTTATTTTTTCAGGGGGGTTTAGGTTTTCGGTTTTTTTTTCTTTTCGCTTATTTTTCGGGGTTTAGGGTTTCTGTTTTTTTCCTTTTCGCTCATTTTTCAGGGTTTCGGAGGAGATCACGTATAAAGTACTCACTATACATATAAAGTACTCATTACACATATAAAGTACTCTCGTTACATATAAAGTACTCATAATTACAATGGAGATCACCGCTAGCTAGTACATGCATGGAGGGAGTCTATTTTTCGACATAGTGGAATTCACCGAATTCATCTAGGACATGCGTCAGAATGAATCCCGCCAATTCCTCCGCAATAGCTTTTACGCGGTTTTTTGGTAGGAGCTGGTTCCGCTTCCTTGACATATTTAAAAGAAGGAGATCAAATCAGTTATGATCAAAACTAAACACAATTGATGGTAGCAAAATAAAAGTTGTGTATGATGTTTACGTACCTCTCGATTTCTTACACTATTGACTCTCTCATTGACCCTCATGTGAATATACTCGCAAACGTAGTATCCACATAGTTCCGTCCCTGTGGTTGTCGCAGACACCACTATACAAGAATTTAATTTAATCAAATAATAATCAAGAGAATGATAATGGTATTAGAAAGATACACAGACCTAGATACGTAGTAGTACTTACGTTGTTAGCCTTGAACTCCAGCTTAGGTTTCCATTCACCGCGTTCTTGCGCGATGAACTTTTTCCAAACCCTGCCGGAAAAGAAAATGAATTGAGGAGTTATTACTTGTACTTTTGATATCCGGAAATGAACGAAAGAGGACGATATGGTGTGATTGAAATTACCTCTTGAGCATTAGACGCACGCTTTTGTAATCATCTTGATCTTTCCTTAATGAGTCCCAGACTTCAACTTCTCCTTCCTCGAGTCTAATGATTAGCAGAATGAAGTGGTACCTGCGCACATTTATATACGCAGGTATTCAGAACTCATCAATTACACTTAATATCGGGAAAGCAAAATAAAATGTGTACAAGACAGTAACACTCACCCGAAGTTGTAAGGAAAAAGTATTTCCTTTTTGCTACTTTGTCGCTTAAATAACGTTAGCAAAACGTCCTCTGTGTCCTGGGCATACAGAGGATCTTGTACGGTGACTTCATGAACTTTATCCGGGTCAATGAACCCAATGTCCCAGATTCCTCCCATTCGGCATTCACGAATCTTCATTCTGCATAATAGCGTTCAAAATAATGTTGTGAGGATAATTACAAGCAATGAACGAGCTTAACTATAAATAATTAAATTACACGAATAAATTACTTACAGACAATAGCAGCTGATGATAGATTTGTCGAGAGCAAGTTGATTGTACATCTGAAAAAGTTCGGAGAACTCAACCTGCACACCATATTGTCGGAAGTAGTGTTGTTCCTTAACTCCCGCCATGAGATAGATTTTCCCTTCTTTTGCGGCGGCCATGTACCAGGTATGCAATTTATATAACTGTGTTGTTAGAGCACTCGGATTTTCGACCAGAGGCAGCCTGAGTTCAAATTTATATTGAATTGTTATCTGCGCTATGGGGTAACCTGTCGGGGGAATACTTTCCGGATTAACCCGCAGCCCAGTGCGGCTTACTTTACTCGCACGGACAAAAGCCCATATGGGATCAAGCCCAACATTGAACTGCCATAAGGAGAATGATCTAGAAGACATATCCTGGAAGACGTGAGGAGGAGTTAGTCTCCGAGTAGGTTCCAGTTGATGTATTCCTTGTGGAGGAAGTTTCCTTTGTAACCTAGCGAACCTCTGTGTATATAAAGAGCACTCGCAGGACTTAGACATGGTTAAGCTATCAAGCCCTAAACCCTAGCTCATACGGCGAGTACCAGATCGGATCGCCTCCATTGTAACACCTCGATTATCATATCAATACCAATCTAGGGTAGGCAGGAAGTAGGTCTTTTACCTCACATTGAGGGGGCCGAACCTGGGTAAATCTGTGTTGATCTTTGTTCCTGCGATCCCAAGCTCGGAGATGCTTGACTCGCGTAATCCCACACCTACGAAGTCATCTATGACACCTGACGTGACAAACCCACGACAGTTGGCGCCCACCGTGGGGCCTGCGGTCAAGAGCGTCACGTTCCGCGCAGGATCCATGAAGGGAGCTGAAGATCTTGTTGTTGGCCGTATCATCACGGTCAATGGCACACCCTCATTGACGATTCAAGCTGGGGGCCGGAAGCAGATTACTTGGAGACCGGCCACGTCATCCCGTTTGGATCCATCAACGTCTTCGTTGGCTTCATCGGTGGCAGGTCCATTAGCTCGGTCCAAGAAGGCGACTCAGTAGAAGAAGTCGCCGATGATGGGGAAGAATCCATGGAAAGCATGGACTCGCAAGAGTTTGGGTCCATTGTACCTGCCTTTGAAGAAAGTTGCTGGGGTTACCCACCAGAAATCGCATTATCACCAGATCGAGAGACGGCGCAAGTCGCGGTTTACACGACCGGAGGAGCAGGTGCATCAGGAACTGCTGGAGAAGCCGAGGCATCGGCACCCCCAAGCAACCCACTTCTTGTCCCTGTGTCAGCCACGAACGCCGCCCTCCGTGCAACAGAAATTGAGGCCGCCAGGGCCGAGCTCCTGTATGAGGTTCGAAGGATGGAAGAAGAGCGCCGCAGGCTCGATCAGATAAACCAAGGAATCCAACAGGAGCGGCAAAGAGTAGCCGCGCTGGCTGCGACTCAACGACAGGTTGACTCGCAAACACAACTGCGCGCGACTCAACCAACAGTGGAAATCCCGCTTACTCCAGCCGCGGGAGCGGAATCCAGACAGTTGCGGAAGGATGGGGACCAACAAATCAAGAGACCCAGCAACAACCAAGGAGGTTTCACACCCCGCAGGGCCATTACCAAAACCCTGTCGATAATATGTATGCTGCGGCTAATATCTTGACTCAGATGGTACCAACAGGCGATGACCCGGTCAATGCTGAGGCGGCGCGCGATTCAGATGCTAAGTACAGCAGTCCTGCAACAAGCCAATAGGGCAGAAGCCGAAGACAGCTGCCCCTCGTACCAGCCAATCACAGGATTGCAGCAGAAAGAAGCGTCCAAAGCAGGCCACCAGAGAACATATCAGGAGTCGCACAGAGGCAGCAGGAGCAAGTCGCAGAAGCGCAGGCGAATATGCCAGTGATGCAAACGGCCCGCAGAATCAACAATCCAACGGGCACATCCACAACCCTGTCCTCGCGGCTCAAGGGCCCAGCATGTTTTACTGAAGGATCAGATTGGAACCTTTTCCTGAAGATTTCAAAGGGCCACGCAAGGTGGCAAACTACAACGCCAGCATGGATCCAACCACCTGGCTGAACAATTACGAGATGGGGATGAGCATTTTGAACGCCTCAGAGGAAATATGTGCAAGGTACCTCAACATGATGCTAGAAGGTGCAGCGCACATATGGCTGCAAAATTTGCCTCCCAACTCTATAAATACTTGGGAGGAACTGAAGGATGCCTTCGTTAAGAACTTCCAAGGAACTTGCAAACGACTCTGCAATATAGAAGATCTCGAGCGTTGTGTCCAGAAGGAAGGCGAGTCAAGTCGCCATTGGATGAAAAGGGTGGCAGAAATAATACACTCCTCAGATAATATACCACCAAGCTCAGCCGTCCTGGTAATGGAGAAAAACTGCAAGTTTGAGCCGCTGATTCATAAGCTGGGTCGCATGAAAGATAAAGTCAAGAGCCTCAGCGAGGTAATGGCTGCGGCTAACAAATATGCCGGCTCAGATAAAACCAGAGACGCGTCAGACGGAGAAGAAGAGGAGGTTGCTGCCAAAGGAAAGAAAAACTCCAACAAGCCCCAGCAGCAGCAAACAAGCCACAACAACGCGAATCAAAACAAACGCAAAAACGAAGATGGTCACTCAGGGCTCGTCGCCAATACGCGTGGAGGATTCAGAGGCCAGCGGGAAGGGGCGAGGATACGGCTCCCGTCCAATCAATATGGAAGAAGTTTTTAATCGGCCATGCGACCTTCATGACAGGTGATGGACGGCCAGCGGACCATACCAAGGCACAATGCACTATTACAAGAAGTGGAAAGAAGAAGCCAGCACAACAGGGGAAATTCCCACGAAGGAAACCCTATGCTCATGACGCAAATTGGGCAGCACACGCGAGTAACCCCAGGCAAACGGGGCAGTATCACACAATAGTTATCGACACCTCCAAAAGGGAAGAGAAATTGAGTCGCAGGAGTCAACAGGTGAACGCCGTGATACCAGCAACGCCCAATTGGCTAAGGTGGTCGAGCACACAGTAACTTGGAGTCGCGACGATCACCCGCCACAAGTACGGGAACCTGGCAAGTTGGCGCTGGTTGTGGCACCGTACGTGCAGGATACAAGCTGACCAAAGTGCTTATGGATGGAGGAAGCAGCATTAATATCTTGTACTACGATACGTTCCAGCGTCTAGGACTCAAGGATTCCAGCCTGCAGCCCACGTCAACGTGTTTCACGGCATTGTCCCAGGAAGGTCCGCACACGGCGGGGAAAATAACCCTAGGGGTAACTTTTGGGACAGAAGAGAACTTCAGAAGCGAGTTCCTATGCTTCGAAGTGGTAAAATTCCAAAGCCCATATCACGCCTTGTTTGGAAGAAGGCTTTGCTAAGTTTATGGCCAGGCCATGCTACGTGTACCTACAGTTGAAGATACCAGGACCAAAAGGGGTCATCACAGTGTACGGAGATAGAGAAAAAGCGATAGAATGTGAAGGAGATGCGGCCTTCGCAGAATCCGCCTGTGCCGCGGAAGAGCTAAAAGGTTATAAGTCGCAGGTGGACCCAAATGACATGAGTGTAGTTACCACGCCATCTGCCGAGCCACCAATGAAATTCAAAGCGGCCCAGGACACTAAGCAGATAAATCTTGTTCCTGGCGACTCATCCAAGCAAACCAGCATTGGAGCACACATGGAAGAAGAGCAGGAGAAGGCTCTCGTCGCTTTTCTTCAGGAAAATAAGGACATCTTCGCATGGAAACCGTCAGATATGCCAGGGGTACCAAGAGAATTAGCAGAACATAGCCTCAAAGTGAACCCTGCGGCTAAACCAGTGAAGCAGCCACTACGGCGTTTCCACGATGATAGAAGAAAGGCAATAGGGAGGAAATAGCTCGCTACTGGCTGCAGGATTCATCACGGAGGTATACCATCCGGAGTGGGTGGCAAACCCAGTCTTGGTTATGAAAAAGAACGGTACGTGGCGAATGTGCGTTGATTACACCAGTCTTAACAAAGCTTGTCCAAAGGATCCATTTGCTTTGCCGCGAATCGACCAAGTGATTGATTCAACTGCTGGGTGCGAGCTGTTATGCTTTTTGGATGCCTATTCAGGCTACCATCAAATCAAGATGAAGAGGGAGGACCAAGAAAAGACGTCCTTCATCACACCCTTTGGAGCTTTTTGTTATGTCAGCATGCCCTTTGGGTTGAAGAACGCAGGTGCGACTTACCAAAGATGCATTCAGAATTGTCTACATGAGCAAATAGGTCGCAACGTTCACGCCTACGTGGATGATATTGTGGTTAAGTCGCAAGTTGGCCAGGATCTTATTAGTGATCTGGCAGAGACATTCACAAATCTCAGAAAATACAACATGAAGCTCAACCCCACAAAGTGCGTCTTTGGAGTACCAGCAGGAAAGCTATTGGGATTCATAGTATCAGAAAGAGGCATTGAGGCCAACCCTGACAAGATAAAGGCCGTGATGGATCTCCAAAAGCCAGAAAAGATAAAAGATGTGCAGCGACTTACGGTTGCGTAGCAGCTTTGAGTCGCTTTATATCAAGATTGGGAGAGAAAGCACTACCTTTGTACAGACTGTTGAAAAAATCAGACACCTTCGTTTGGGATGCAGAGGCCGACGAAGCTCTGACAGCCTTGAAACATCAATTGACAAATGCTCCAGTTCTGGCGGCTCCAAAGGATAAAGAGCCCATGCTACTATACATAGCGGCAAATTCCCGTGCTGTGAGCGCTGTCATGGTTGTGGAGAGACAAGAACGGAAAGGAATACCCTGTCCAGAGACCAGTATATTACGTGAGCGAAGTCCTCACAGCTTCCAAACAGCGTTACCCACAGTGGCAGAAGTTGGTGTTTGGAGTGTTCATGGCGAGTCGCAAGCTGAAGCACTACTTCCAAGAACATCCAATAACTGTGGTTAGTTCAGCACCATTGGCAGATATCATCCGTAATCGAGAAGCTACTGGAAGAGTCGCTAAGTGGGCGATCGAGTTGGGACCACATCACATCAGTTACGAGCCGCGCACATCAATTAAGTCGCAAGCCCTTGCAGATTTTATTAACGATTGGACAGAAATCCAAGTCGCTCCTAGCATGGCAGAAACCAAATACTGGACCATGCATTTTGATGGGTCAAGACAGTTGCAAGGCTCGGGGGCTGGAGTTGTTCTAACATCCCCAAGGGAGACAAGCTGCGGTATGTGCTACAGATACACTTCAACTGCACAAATAACGTGGCGGAGTACGAGGCACTGCTTCATGGTCTACGTATAGCAAAGGAGATGAACATCAGTCGCATACGCTGTTTTGGCGATTCAGACTTGGTGGCACAGCAGGTCTCTGGAACGTGGGACAGCAAGGATGCGAATATGGCTGCATATAGAAGAGAGGTGGACAGAATTGCTGGACATTTCACTGGATACCAAGTTGAACATATTGATCGGAGACAAAATGAAGCTGCAGATGCCCTGTCTCGGCTTGGATCCAATAGACAGTCAGTCCCACCCAATGTTTTCCTGGATGAACTGCACAATCCATCAGTCAAACCTCCAGCAGAGATTGACATTGCAGAGCCAGAGGACGATTCAACTTTAGTCGCAGCCCTGCATGAACAGCCAGGATGGACAGAGCCATACATGGCATATTTAAGTCGCGGAGTGCTGCCAGACGATGAGATTGAGGCGCGCAAAATCATACGACGATCAAAGGCCTATACAATCATCAACAACGAATTATACAAGCGCAGCGTGTCAGGAGCATTCCAAAGATGTGTCTCACCAGAAGAGGGACGAAAAATCTTGCACGAAATTCATTCAGGCGATTGTGGCCATCATGCTTCGTCAAGATCTTTGGTGGCAAAGGCGTTCCGACATGGATTCTTCTGGTTAACAGCATTAGCAGATGCAGAGCAAATTGTCAGAGTGTGCGATGGATGTCAAAGATACGCTAGGCAAGATCATATGCCAGCTCAAGCACTTCGCACAATACCCATCACATGGCCTTTTGCCGTATGGGGTTTTGACATGGTAGGGCCCTTCAGACGGTCTTCAAACGGAAAAACTCACCTCCTGGTCATGGTGGACAAATTCACAAAGTGGATAGAAGCAGAACCTGTGGGAGATTGCGAGGCTGAAACAGCAGTCAAGTTCTTGAAGAAGGTCATATTCCGCTTTGGGTACCCCCATAGTATCATTACAGACAATGGGAGCAACACCTCTGAAGGGGCTACACAGATATTTTGCGCAGACAATGGGATAAGATTGGACCTCACGTCAGTAGCACACCCGCAGAGCAATGGACAAGCTGAGCGAGCTAACCAGGAAATTCTCCATGGAATTAAGCCGCGCCTTATTGAAAAGGTCGAAGCATCTCCAGGATGTTGGGTGGAAGAATTGCCAGCAGTACTGTGGAGCTTAAGAACAACCCCTAACAGATCCACAGGATTTACACCATATGGAGCAGAAGCAGTCATGCCCAGCGACATCATACATGATTCACCAAGAGTTGCGGCTTACATCGAGACAGATAATGAGATAGCTCGGCAAGACTCGGTGGACACATTAGAAGAGGTTAGAGACTTGGCAGCATCAAGGTCAGCGGTATATCAACAAGACTTGCGACGCTATCATGCCAGACGCATCAAAACCCGCACCTTTCAAGAAGGCGACCTAGTACTGCGACTTAAACAAGATCACAAGGGAATGCATAAGCTGTCCTCTCCATGGGAAGGACCCTACATCATCAGCAAGAAGCTAAACAATGGGTCGTACTATCTGCTGGATGTAAGGGAAGAAAGCAGCGAACGCCATGATTTCGAGGATCGTCTCGAGGCACCTCGCCCTTGGAACGTCGCACACCTGCGACCGTACTATACATAAGAAAAGGCTAATCAGAGCCAAGCATCATCCTTTCCAGCTTTATAGCTGAGTATCATCACAGCCACTCAGGGCTAGAACTTCAACTTTGGTCGCCACCTAGGCGCGACCTATGCAACATCTGATCGCCACCCAGGCGCGATCGACCCTTGTATCAGAAACCGGCTGCCACCTAGGCGCGGCCGTAAACTTTGTATCATCTCTGGTCGCCACCTAGGCGCGACCGACCCCATGTATCACCATGGATCGCCACCTACGCGCGATCCAACCCTATGTATAACACTCGGTTGCCACCTAGGCGCGACCTTATGTGTCATCATAATCAAAGCTTATCATAGCTTAGCCTATCATGGCAATATCATTATGTTTCTTGGGGTCTTTGTTACCCTGAAACAGCCAATTTATTGGCAATTATCAAATTTACCTTAAGTTGGATTGCTACTCGCATTATGTGGCCAAAGTACTGGGGTGTGGCGTCAATCGAGCTTGATTGCCTATCATGGCCGCTCTCGACCCTGAACACACATGTTCCTAGGAAATACTGAGTCGCGCGAGTGCCCACTTAAGGATTCAGATGGCCTAACTAGAGGTCGATGTACTGCTTATAGTACGGCAACACCAATTACAATTACTTGTATCTTAACAATTGTTTTATTCATGATATCAAGTTACAGGTGATGACCTTCAAGTTCTCTGAGAAGAATTGAGATGATTACATTACATCCTCTCAATCCTTGGGGGCTACATCATATTATCATCAAAAATTTGAAGATGGATCGTCATCAAGTTTGAAGCTATCAGGCTACTCTAACAAAGAAGCTCACGAAGTCAGATGATCTTCCAGGTGCGAGTCAAGGCCAATCAGCACAATTATAAGTCGCGAAAGGAAAAGCGCGGCCTAAACATTCAAGATCAAGAAATACTATGAAGTTCAGGCCACGCTTGGGGGCTAATGTCGGGGGAATACTTTCTGGATTAACCCGCGGCCCAGTGCGCTTACTTTACTCGCACGGACAAAATCCCACTTGGGATCAAGCCCAACATTGAACCGCCACAAGGAGAAGATCTAGAAGACATATCCGGAGGACGTGAGAGGAGTAGTCTCCGAGTAGGTCTGTTGATGTATTCCTTGTGGGGAAGTTTCCTTTTAACCTAGCGAACCTCTGTGTATATAAAGAGGACTCGCAGGACTTAGACAGGGTCAAGCTATCAAGCCCTAAACCCTAGCTCATACGGCGAGTACCAGATCGGATCGCCTCCATTGTAACACCTCGATTATCATATCAATACCAATCTAGGGTAGGCAGGAAGTAGGTCTTTTACCTCACATTGAGGGGGCTGAACCTGGGTAAATCTGTGTTGATCTTTGTTCCTGCGATCCCAAACTCGGAGATGCTTGACTCGCATAATCCCAGACATACGAAGTCATCTATGACACCTGACGTGACAAACCCACGACATAACCTACGTCGCCAATGACAACTTCTCCATGCTCGATTTCCCGAGCTTCAGAAGGCACAATGAGCGAGGCGATCGATTGTGCTTCTTGTTCTCCGAGCCGGGCAACTCTTTTCCCGCAGGCTTCTTCTTGCTCCATCTGTGAGGAAAGTACCTTGTCAATACCTTGCTCATAGTCTGAAAGGGGCGGTGGTGGAGGGTCATATAGGTTGTCAACGGTGTGATCTTTTACCTCAATTGGTATAGTCTTCAGAAGTTCCTTTACGGGGTCCAGTCTTGCCTCCAGTCTTTCCTTTTTTTCTGTTCAAAAAAGGCTCTCGCCTCTTCACGTGTGCTCACTTCTAATTCCTCCCGAGTCATCTCGCCAGCTAACTTCTCAGGAGCCTTGACTTCCTTGGGTTTTTTTGCACGTTTCTTGACAGGGGACGACGTGAACAGCTTCCGCTTTGTCAAATTACTAGTGGGCGCAGCAGTCGGCTGATGGGACGGTGCGGGCGATGGACTCGCGGTGGGCTCCCAATCGTTGGGGGAGGAGGGTGGACTTTGCTGTGGTGAATTTCTAACCGGAGGAGTCGGTGGCCTTGGCGCTGAGTCTGGAAACTTGATGTATTTCTTCTTCCATAGAACGATACCAAGTTTGACATCTCTCAATGTCTTCTCGCCTTCAGCTCCGAGAATGTCAAGATGCATTGAGTTGAATCCCGACATAACTTTCGTGACCCCGACACGAGCAAATCCAGCCGGAATCTCACCAAAATGGAAGGTTGATCCAAGTTGATGTGGTAAAGCATAGCCATTCGCCACTGGAAAACTAATGTTCTTCATTGGCGCATGTAACTCATAATTTGTCTTCTCCGTGATATCATCCACGGGGTAGCGCGCCGCCGACGGTTCATCAACTGCAGGATCTTGTAGCTGCGTGGAACCCACGCTGCTTTTCCGCTGAGATGGGCAGACATCGACTGCATGATCTTCTACTCGCGGTTGAGATTCCCTTTGCTGGGTAATTAAGGCTAGTTGCTCCTTCACATCATGCATCTGGCGTTCTAATGCAGTAAACCTCTCTGCCTCCCTCTTCTTACCTCTGCAATATTTTCTATAAGTTGCAGCGTCCTCCGGAAACCCTTCAAGAAAACCAACCCCGCCTCCTCTGCCTCGACATCGTCCCCAGTGTTCTTTATTCCCGAGGGCGAGTGAAAGATCGTCGTCCTCTCTATCGGGAACATATTTTCCCTGTCGGACTAGTTCTATCGCGTCAACTAGTTTTTTGGTGACTCTTCTAATTCTTTTCTTCCATTTTCCCTGTGCAACAATCAGCCCTGTGTTTGGGTCCAACACTGCCCCATGCGCGAACAACCATAACTTGGACCTGTCGGGCCAGTCATCTGTCTGTGGAATGATCCCTTTTTGACGCAGCTCGTTTTCATAGGCTTCCCACTTAGCCACGGCAGTCTTGTAGCCACCTGAGACCAAACGATGGAAATATTTCTTTTTCTTAGCATTCAACTTATTTCGTTTCGATCGGGCCACAGCGACGGCCGATTTCTTATACGCCACAAATTCAGGCCAGTCATCTTTTAGCTTCACTAGATGTCCAGTGAAATCTGGAGTTTTTTTCTCATATTTTCTCCACAATGTTTTCTTCCCGTTGTTGAATTGCTCGGCCATCTTGCTAAGAGTCCACTCCTTGACTTTATCCTTCCTCCTCTGTGGGAGATCTGCCGGTAGGCTGAAAGAACCCAATATCGACTCCCAAAGGGTTTCTTTAATTCTTTCGTCGACATATTTTGCGCCAATGTTTTTTTTTTCTTCGGCTCAATCCATTCTGCAAGGGTGATCGGGACCATGTCCCTTACAAGAAATCCGTATTGAGCTATGTATTTAGTGGAGATTCCATCGGGTTTCTCTGGTTTGCCTTTTATGCTAACTTCGTCGATCGACAACTTTGCACCATCCGGCAGCTTTAACCCTTGGGCCGGGCCTCGTTTACGGATTGACGTAGATCCAGAGGGCTGAAAGAAAAATGTTTCGTTAATAAGTGCGCATATAAATCAATTAATGCATCCAGCTAGTGATCAACAAGACTTAATATATACCTTGCCGAAGTTCTCTACGGAGTTTTCTAACGGCACTTCTTCTTCGTCGTCGTCTCTGAAGTTTTGTAACTCAAGTCCCTCACCGGAGTCGTTCAAACATTTCGCGCTGAAATCTTTGCTGTCTTCTTCGTCGATCTCTTCTCCATCGGAATTGGGTCCAAGGGTCTTATCAAATATAATTGCTTGAAAGCGTTCTTCTTTCTCCAAGTCTCGGATGAAGGCTGGGGCGTCGATGATGGGGGCATCGTCCTCCATAGCTCAATGTCACTGCAAATTTGTAATTCAAACTTAGCAATATTTCAAACTTTGCTAAATTTTGAAACTTTGCTACTAGAATTTTCAAACTTAGCAAAATTCACATATTTACTAGAGTAAAAAATGACAATGCACATATTTACTTATTTACTAGAATAATTTTTCACATATTTAATTACTAGACATAAATTTACTCACATATTTACAGTACTAAAAAAAGATGAACACTGAAATTTACTCAACTACTATTTCAAACTTAGCAATATTTCAAACTTAGCAATATTTCAAACTTAGCTAAATTTTCAAACTTTGCTAATAAAATTTTCTAACTTAGCAATATTTCTAACTTAGCAAAATTAACTTTCAAAGTTAACTTAGCAAAATTATTTTTAGTAACTTAGCAAAATATTTCTAACTTAGCAAAATTATTTTTAGTAACTTAGCAAAATATTTCTAACTTAGCAAAATTAACCGTGCTTTGCTAACTACATTTTCAAATTTTCTAACTTTGCAAAAATATAACCTTGCTTTGCTAACTACATTTTCAAATTTGCCAAGTTTGCTAAATTTTCTAAGTTTTCAAATTTGCTACATTTGGAAAGTTTGCTACATTTTCAAATTTTCTAACATTGCAAAAATTGCTACATTTTCAACTAAAATTCACACATAAAAAAATGCACACTACTAAAATTTTGTTTTCTTAGTTTTCAACTAAAATTCAAACATAAAAAAATGCACACTACTAAAATTTACTCAAAACTACTAAGAAAATGAACCTAAACTATAATAACCTAACTATAATAACCTAAACAATAACAAATAAGCTAAACAAAATTTAAAACTTAACTAAAAATGAAAAAAATACCTCTGTACTGCGTGGCCGAGGCGCGCGGTGGCGGAGGTGGCCGGACCGGCGACGGCGGAGCGCGTGGCGGTGGAGGCCGGTGGATAAGGCGCAGCGGCGGAGGGCCGCGCGTGGCGGTGCGGCCGGCGTAGCGTCGCCGGCGCGTGGAGGGCACAGCGGAGGGCGCGGCGTCGGGGCCTTGGCGGCGCGCGGTCGACGGCCGCGGAGGGCGACGTGTGAGCGTGGAGGGCGTGGCGGAGGGCGGCGGCGTCGTCGACGGCGTGAAAGGGCGCGGTGTAGGGGCGTCCGCGGCGGAGGACTTCGCCGGAGCAGCGCATCGCCGGCGTCGTCGAGGAGCAGGCGTCGTCGTCGAGAGGAGGACTTGGGCGAAATTGGGGATCGACTCGTCGATTCCACTTAAAACTGCATTCAAACAACCTTTAGTACCGGTTGTTCTGTACAACCGGTACTAAAGGGTTTTTAGTACCGGTTGTACAGAACAACCGGTACTAAAGGTCTGTTTGGGCTGCGGCGAAATTTCGCGCGCGAAGCCCACCCCTTTAGTACCGGTTGTAATTTGCAACCGGTACTAATGGGCTTTTGATTATTTTTTCTCTAGTTTCTTTTTTCTTTCTTATGTTTTCTGTTTTTATATCTATTTGGTTTCTATTTTGTTTTTTTCTCTAGTTTCTTTTTCTTTAATATATATTTAATTTAATTGTCTACAAAACTGTAATAATTATCTATCTATTTGTTTTCTGTTTTTATATCTATTATCTATTTGTCAACGACGTCAATACGTAGGGGGGACACGTGTCCTCCCCAGCGCTGGGGGGGACATGTGTCTGACACGAGTCGTGACCGCGAAGCTCCTTACATAAAGGTTTAATATATTCCATAGAATGCATTACATAAAAAGTTTAATACATTATTACACATCACCAACATCACCAACATTATTCTACATAAACGGACTTGCTGGCTTGGAGGCCGTAGTATTAGGAGGAACGGTGGGAGGAGCCAGCCCCGTTCGCGGCCGCCTGGTTCTCGCGCGCACGTTTGCGGCGGAGGGCAAGATCCATGGAGGATGAATCTTTCAGCGCCCAATCCAGCTCGGAAGCCTCCTTCGCCTTGAGCTGGCAGATAGTTCTGGCTCGCTGTACACGGTCGTCGTGGACGGACTGGAAGGAGGCTTCAAGGGCCTCCTGCATCTGCGGCCCGCCGCGCTCTTCCCCATGGTCGCTCCAGTCGAAGTCGTCGTCGTCGTCATCCTCCTCGTCGGGAGGGGCGGCGGCGACAGGTGGAGGTACGGCCGCGGATCCCCACGCCACCCCTGCGGCGTACGCATCCTCGTCGGGGTCAGGGACGTCGGACCACGCGCGCTCGTACGTCCTCCGCACCTCCTCCGGCACCGGAGCAGGAGGCCGGTAGGAGGGCATTCCTCTCCACGCCGGGCTCGTGGGCATACGGCGGGATAGGCTCCCGCGGTAGCGCCCAAGCGCGCTCTGCCGAGCACGCTCGACCTCGTCCAGAAGGCGCTGCGGCGGGCATGGCGGATCCATCTCGTGGAGACGATGCGTTCGTGGCTAGGAATGGTGGATTAGGGTTTACCCCGTCGGCGACAATATATAAAGACCTCCAGGGCAGCGCTAGGGGAAGACACGTGGCTAGGGCAGCGCTGGGGGAGGACACGTGGCTCCGCAAAGCCCGACTTTAGTCCCGGGAAATGCTAAAGATCTTGGAGAATGCAGAGATTGTGTTGGTAAAACTGCAGCTGATTGACATAGTGTTTAGATCTCTCTTCTGAGTTTTCAGGACATAGTTTCATAAAAGGTTTAATACATTATTACACATCAGCAACAACATCCCTATCTAGTGTTCACTTTTTCTTCTTGGGTGTCCCTTTTTCTGATTGCGCCGTAGCCATGGACATTCTTCATCATTTAACACGATGCTTGGGTCAGTTTTCACTTTGAAGGGCAGAATTTCATCAAACTTATTGTAATCTTCTGACATGTCTGTCTTGTCCTCCACTCCCACGATGTTTTTTTTCCTGAAAGAAGTATGTGGCGCTTTGGCTCATCGTATGATGTACCGGCTTGCTTATCTTTTCTTTTTTTCGGTCTGGAAGACATGTCCTTCAGATGGAAAACCTGAGCCACATCATTGGCTTGGACGAATGGTTCGGTGCGGTTCGCAAGATTCTTGAGATCCACTGTAGTCATTCCGTACCGCCGGTCTATCTCTACCCCGCTTGACCCATTTGCACTGAAACAAAGGGATCTTAAAAGAAGGTCAATAGTCAAGTTTCCATATCTGCTGTATGCAACCATAATATGTGTCCTTTGTCCCATCGTCGTTTGTTGCATCAAAGCGGACACCACTGTTTTGGTTAGTGCTCTTTTTGTCTTGGGTTTCCGTGTAAAATGTATTCCCATTTATCTCGTACACTTGGAAAGTCAATATAGTCGAAGATGGTGACTTGGTCAACAAGTATAGCTCTTGTCCAACAGTGCTGTTATTAATAAGATGTGTACGCAACCAACTGCCGAAAGTATCCACGTGTTTCCCTTTAATCCAGAAGTTAGTCTCCTCCGGGTATTGGGAGCGTAAAATATCCATGTGTTTCACGATATACGGAGCCACCAATCTGGAATTTTGTAGAACTGTGTAGTGTGCTTGAGTGAAAGAATGCCCGTCCATACATGTTGTTGCTTTCTTTCCTAGCGTGCCTTTTCCACGCAGTCTCCCCTCATGGCGCGATTGAGGAACACCGATCGGCTTAAGATCAGGAATAAGGTCAACACAAAACTCAATGACCTCCTTTGTTCCATAGCCCTTGGACATGCTTCCTTCTGGCCTAGCACGGTTATGAACGTATTTCTTTAAGACTCTCATGAACCTCTCAAAGGGAAACATGTTGTGTAGAAATATAGGACCGAGAATGGAAATCTCTTCGACGAGGTGAACTATGAGGTGCGTCATAATATTGAAGAAGGACGGTGGAAACACCAACTCAAAGCTGACAAGACATTGGACCACACCCGTCTGTAAACTTGGTAGAGTTGCTGGATCGATTACCTTCTGAGAAATTGCATTCAGGAATGCACATAGCTTCACAATGGGTACTCGAACGTTTTCCGGTAGAAGCCCCTCAATGCAATCGGAAGTAATTGTGTCATAATCACGTAGCAGTCATGAGACTTCAGGTTTTGGAACTTTTTCTCTGTCATGTTTATTATTCCCTTTATATTCGACGAGTAGCCAGACGGGATCTTGATATTGCTCAGGACTTGAAAAAAGATCTCCTTCTCTTCTTTGGTAAGAGCGTATCTGGCACTACCTTGGTACTTCTCTGGATTCAGGTTGTCTCGTTTGTGCGTACTTTGCTGGTCCTGCCGTGCATCCAATGTATCTTTCGTCTTCCCATACACGCCTAAGAAGTTTAGTAGGTTCACGCAAAAAAAATTCGTCACGTGCATCACGTTGATTGCAGAGCAAACCTGTAACACCCAGGTTACTTAGGGAATAATTAAAAGTCTACTACCTAATTAATTGTGTGCTTAGATGAGTTTTTGTTTGCCAGCATTTTTTAAAATGAGCTTATGCATGCAAATTACTAGAAGTCTTTGTCTTATATGCATGAAAGTTAGTAAAATAGAACTAGTCTCATCTCACGTACACTCTTGAGTGCATGCATCGATGGTGATTGGAGCAGCTCATGCATGCACTGCTATTTGTGTTGTTTGCCTACTGCTTGGTTAAGGCTTAGGTAAGAATGAGATAATGCTTCCATCAGTTTGTACTGCTAGCAGATAAGGTTGTACTACATGTACTGCGCACTAGATATTTTGCATGTAGCTTAGCTGAGAAGGATCGACCAGGGGTACGGGTTGAGCTCTGGTAACAGGAGGTAGTACGTGTCGCCAGGGGATAGATGCTTACCATGCACGGAGCTGGGGATGGAAATATCTAGCCCACACTTATCCATCGCTGGAGCTTAAGATTAATTCACCATTATCCTTCAGACTAGTATAAATAGAGCACCTGGTGCTGTTGCCGAAGCACATCGGGCAGAGTTTAGGCAGACAAATAGAATCAGAAGGTGTGGATAGTGGCCAGTGCACAAGCGCTGCTGCGCCGCTCGTGTGAGGAGCGACGGAAGTATAGTCTAGTACTGCCGAAGTGCTAATCAGGCAAGTGGTACCTCTGCTATTTCTAACCTTTGTCTTGTTGCTTCATTGAGGTGCATATACTTCTACACACATTATACTTTTCCTGATACTGTGGAGAGATGCTGCTTGATTATATCTCCTCACTTCTAGTCATACCATCCGTGGGATGGTCTCGGCGCTTGATATCCGTTGTTGGTCTGATACTACCCGAGATGATTGTGCGGTGATAAATAAGAAATCATCATACATTAAGTTGTATTCACGCGGTGTCGTGGGAATTGATATCTCGGCTTTGTATCAGCAATCTCTTTATTTTTCCACTTGACAACTCCTCTTCATATTGGTGTCACGACTGCAAACATATTGTACCGGTCACAGTTCGGGTATGGGACTGTCTGGACTCTCCAATGGGAACGACACTTGGTCCGAACAGGGTATCGGCGATGGATTCCTTGGGAACGGCCCATACTAGTAAGTCAAGTCGTCGTGTCCCGGCGGGTTAAAGAGTTCTGCTCGTTCTGGAGCCTGCGTGGTTCTGGGCGAGGCTGTCGATGTCGGAGTACCCCTCTTAAGAGTGTAAAAGTGTGAATATTCACCCCTGTGAGTCCCGGGTAGGGAACCTTGCTGGTCACATGGGATACCAATTATTCCTTTCTCCGTTTCTGTTATATCTTTTCCATTATTACCACATTCGATTCCGGTTCATTGATATGCCGCTCTATGTTACCTTGATTAAATCCAGTCCACCAAATATTATCTTATTTATACTCATTCACAATATTCTTTTGCTCATATTCCATCGTCGTGAAATCTTGCCTTCATGCTCCTTTGTTGAATAGTATGTACTACTTGCTGAGTGTGAATTTCATACTCACCCTTGCTTAATTCATATTTTTGCAGAGCTTGGTGGTAAGGATCTTGAGCATAGTGCTGAGCAGTAGGCGTAGCGACGCGTCGGGATGGGAATAAATAAAATGCTTAGAAGTTTATTTTCAGCAAGAAATTTGTATCACCGAATAATGAATAAAGTTGTCTTTGAGTAGTATTTTGATATGTAAAGTTTTAAGCCTCACACGTTTGTAATCTTCGGTTTATAAACGCGTGGCGGCTGTTACGTCCAGGCCCAGTTTGGGGGCATGACAGAACCTCTAGGATTTTCCAATAGGGTAAATCCCAAAATATAGATTTCTTTTTCCACAAGGGTACGCGGCTGTACCTTAGTGTCTTTTGGAACATTTAGACTGCCAGGACCCTTTCCAAATATTACTTCCAAATCCTTAACCATGCCATATATAACATCACCATCAGGGCGTGTAGGCTTCGTTCGGTTATCTGCCTCACCTTTGAAATGCTTGCCTGACTTTTTTACGGGATGCCTGTTTGGAAGAAATCGACGATGACCAAGGTACACATTCTTGTTACCTAAATATATACTGTCAGTCTTATCTAAACAGTGCGTGCATGCATTGTATCTCTTGTTTGACTGTCCTGAAATGTTACTAAGAGCATGCCAATCATTGATGGTTACAAACAGCAACGCTCGTAGGCCAAATTCCTCCTGTTTGTACTCATCCCACACACGTACGCCTTCATCAGACCAAAACTGAAAAAGTTCATCAACTAATGGCCTCAGATACACATTAATGTCGTTGCCGGGTTGCTTCGGGCCTTGGATAAGCACTGGCATCATAATATACTTTTGCTTCATGCATAACCAAGGAGGAAGGTTATAGATACATAAAGTCACGGGCCAGGTGCTATGACTGCTGCTCTGCTCCCCAAACGGATTCAAGCCATCTGTACTTAGACCAAACCTTAAGTTCCTTGCGTCAGCTGCAAATTCCCCAAACGCACTGTCGATGTTTCTCCACTGAGACCCATCAGCGGGGTGTCTCATCATCTCGTCTTCCTTACGGTCTTCTTTGTGCCATCGCAACAACTTGGCATGCTCTTTGTTTCGGAACAAACGTTTCAACCGTGGTATTATAGGAGCATACCACATCACCTTCGTGGGAACCCTCTTCCTGGGCTCGGCTCACCCTCAACATCACCTGGATCATCTCGCCCGATCTTATACCGCAATGCACCGCATATCGGGCATGCATTCAAATTCTCGTACTTCTCACCGCGGTAGAGAATGCAGTCATTGATGCATGCATGTATCTTCTCCACCTCTAATCCTAGAGGGCAGACAATCTTCTTTGCTTCGTATGTATTGTGCGGCAATTCATTATTCCTTGGAAGCTCTTCTTAAATATTTGTAGCAACTCCTGAAATGCCTTGTCAGATATTCCATTCTTTGCCTTCCACTGCAGCAATTCCAGGGTGGTACCCAGCTTTTTCTGGCCATCTTCACAATTTGGGTACAACAATTTTTTGTGATCCTCTAACATGCGCTCCAACTTCGACCACTCGTTTTCACTTCCGCACTTCATCTGTTCATCAAGAATGACCCGACGAACATCATCATCATCGAACTGATCAACAATGACCTCGAGCTCAACTTCGTCTTCCCCCATTGTAGTATCACCGTGTTCAGTGAACACAGGATAGTTGTCATCATCCTCTTCTTCAGGGTCTTCCATTATAACCCCTCTTTCTCCATGCTTGGTCCAACAAAAATAATTTGGCATGAAGCCTTGTCGCAACAAGTGGGAGTGTATGGTTCTTACGCTCGGGTAATTCCTCGTATTCCGACATTCATCACATGGACAAATCATAAAACCATTCTCCAGCTTGTTTAACTTAACCACATCGAGAAAACGATGCATGTCATCAATGAACTCGGGACAGCGTCGATCACCGTACATCCATTCTCGGCTCATCTGCATTACATAAATATGTCAAAAACCATTACACCAGCTAAATAATGAATAGAGATACATGACCAAATTAATTAATACAAGTTCATCACATTAAAACTAAAGTAGAGTAGTGCCCAAATGTAATACATAGTTCTCACGAAATATACATCAATCGAAACTAACATACAACTATCTAAAGAATTTAAATCCAACAACAAATGCGATCAGAATCGCAACCAAGGTAACTATTGAACCAACCGCATAATGATACCAAGCCTCTTGACTAATGACATATTTTCTAATCTTTTTAAGCTTGACGCGCATTGCATCCATCTTAATCTCGTGAGCAGCGACGACGTCGGCAAGCTCGACCCCGTGAGCATCAACGATGTCGGCAATCTTCAAGTCCAATACCATCTTCTCTTCCAGGCATTGGAGACGAAGATCTTCACTTATCTTCAATTTTGCTTTCAAATCGTTGTTTTCTTTTTCTAAAAACTCGACAATAGGGTCGGCTGGAATTTCCGGTTCAACTACCTCCTAAATAAAAATATATCTATGTCAAGTTGGTCGACATGATTGTTATAACCACGAAACAAAATAAATAGTTATAAAAATATACCACATCCGAATCATAGACTGGACGAGGGCCGACGGGGACGGATATCAAAACCATGACACTATACATATAAAAAAACATAAGAAAATTATACAAAAAATAATTATGCATTTAAATCATATAACTAACATTTTTTAAAATAAAATATAAAAAAAGAGGCTCACCGAGGTGGTGTCGGTGACGGAGCGGCGCGGGCGATCGACGGCGGTGAGGAAGGGGACGGGACGACATTATATGAAACCAAAAATTATACTTTAATTTGAGCTCAATATGCATATAAAATAATTGAAATCCCTAACTTAGGTATTTCATCAAACACCTTGCAAGCACTACAAAAATCAAAGCTAGCTAAACTTGCAAGAAAATGAGCTAAACTGGAAATGCCGGAAGAGAAGATGAAGAAGTTGCTAACCCTTGTATAGGGTGCCACCAATCTTGACAAATGTTGGAGAAAAATGGGGTGAACTAGAGCTTGGGAGAGAGGAAAAATGGAGTTGGGTCGAGTTGCTTCAAATGGAGCTGGCTCGGGGTGGAAGAAGCCAATATAGGCAGAACCTTTAGTACCGGTTGTTATTACCAATTGGTACTAAAGGCTCCTCTTTAGTACCGGTTGGTAAGAACAACCGGTACTAAAGGGCTTGCCGTGGGGCCACCAACCGCGCCGCGGGGCCTCCAACCCTTTAGTACCGGTTGGTATAAACAACCGATACTAAAGGGTAGCCTTTAGTACCGGTTGTTATTAGTAACCGGTACTAAAGGTTCTCGCCGCGGTGCCACGAACCCAACCGGTGCTAATGCCCTCCTTTAGTACCGGTTTTTGGACGACCGGTATTAAAGGGGGCGCACCGTTGCCCCCTTTTCTACTAGTGTATATCGCTAACTAGGATCACAGAAATCAGTTCACTTGGAGAAAGGAATAGAAGACCCAACGCTTCTAAAGGTCCATGGCACAAGACCACCAAAGGATTAGTAGAAAAATATTTGAGCACAGGACAGTACCTAGTCAGACCATCTTCCACTGAAACACCATATGCGATGTATGAGAAACCAGGCATCAGATGTCGTAGTGTTGTGTGACAAACAAGTCTCAGGATGCTCGTATCCCAATGTTTTGCTATAGCATCTTTTGTACAGGAAATATTGTAAACCCCAAATTTATTTGTATCTATCTCGACATCCACCATTGAGCCATGTGGACGAAAACCATGCTGGGTCTGACTCTTTACAAAGATTCGTCACATCCAGCAAATGATCACTATTTGCACAAACTTCTGGACCTAAATTTGTCTGCAAGTAGTTCTGGAAGTATTGGGACAACATCAACCAACATCAAACATGTTTCCCGGGATCCCACTATGCAAATAGCTTGCTTTTCAATGTAAGTTGAAGGCAAGGAACAGATCCACCTCCTGCCTGTTCTAATGAATCTGCAAGTATTGTCTTCCTCCACTTCATTGGAGCCCATAAACTCACTAGTCTGGTGTATTCCTTGGGACAATTATATGTCACATCTTGCTTGCCAGGATCCCATGGCAATGATAGCTTCACACTATTGGTAGCATATGTCATTGAGTGCTTGGATCCCATGGTAATGCGAGGAAATCACTTTTGTTAACCTCTTGCGGTGGCAGTAGAAGGTACACCAGCTGAACCCTAGTTGCTGCATGATCCAAGACTATGCTAGTGTCAGTCACACCTTAGGCTCCTCGAGAGAATTCATAGGCTGCTCCAGGAATACTGACAAGCCTCCAACATTAGTGAGCACACTGTCTCCAATATCTTCATCGGACATCATGTCCTTGTAAACGATTTCTTCACCAGGACCAATATCAAACTCCAAGAAAAGTGACATTCCACCAATATGAGTAATCACAGCGCCGTAGTCCTCCTTGGGGAATGGCTCGACATATTGTTTCAGTTCACCATTGAGTACCACGGTAGCCAGGGATGCACACAGAGTTGCTTCTCGGGTGAATGTTGACATCTGTATGTTGGCGTCAACGCCCAGGTCAATTGTCGAACCCTTGATGTGTGTCACGGCCGTGAGGTTGTCTTCCACTTGCAAGGCACCAACTGCCACAACCTGGTCCGTGAGTAGCAGAGGGGCAGCGGGTGTAGCTGCAGCCATCAGAGGAGTGCTCTCCACCACCGCAGTTGGAATCTGGATGCCCAGCGTGGAGGACTTGGTGGGCGACATGGAGGGGATGTCATGGTGAGTTGCCCAGTTTAAAGTCGGGGTGGACGCCTTCACGCCCGAGATGCGCATCACCGCATGCGCCGTGATCTCCATTTGCCGCGCCAAGGAATCCTGGGAGCGCTCCATGCCCTTGTGGAGACGCCAGATTTCAGCTAGACTCGGATCGATCGAGCGGGATAGCTCGTCCATCCTCATGCCACGCTCACCCAGGCTTGCCATCGTAGGTGTGGCAGACAACGGCGTGGTGGAGGTCATAGCAGGGAGATGTGCCATGCCACTTGCTGGAATCGCAACCACGGCATGGTGGTTGCCAACGTTGCTAGCCAAGCAATTTGTCGACCACCTTGTGGGCCTGGCAGGAGCGAGGACGGTGTCCTCGTTTAGATCACCAACAACACTGTCCCGGTGTGTGGAGATGAGGGAGGACGACAAAGGCTTGGTCACCGTCTTCTCCGGTACTCGATCCTACCCAAACATCAGCATAGTCATGGTGTCAAGCGAAGGCGCGGTGGCCACCTGCCCGTCCTGCCCCTTGACGCCCAGTCGGCGCGCACACGAAGCCAACAACGCACGCGATTCGTTGAGACTCGCCATGATTGCAGCTTGTCTCGCATCCATCGTCATTTCCACCGCCCCCATCGCCTCCGCACAACCAATCGAATCGGGGGAAAATTGGGGATTTTTGTGTGTGGAGGAATTGTTGGCTCTGATACCAACTTGTTATGTCCCATTGCCGCTGGCGATCACCGGGACGTGAGATCGATACAGAGTGCTTGTGGTAGCATCAAACCTAGGATGCTTGTGGTAGCAACCGGACCTGAAGAGATCAGAGGAAGAAGAAGACAAACGAGAGAGAGAGAGAGAGAGTTCAGTTTCCTGGTTTCGGTTCGATGCCTCCCAAGTCTATGATGCTCTATCTTTACTATTAAAGCAGATAGCGTCGTTGGTGTCACACTTCTAGGTAATTATCGGGAAAATGCCACCGCACTCTCTTTCCTCTCATTTAAACTGTCGTCCACTCTTTTTTCTCAACAAACCATCATCTAATCCGGTGTTTACTCCTTTTATCAGCAAACTAACCCCGCAACACATGGTAACATCTTCCGTATCTACTGGGTGGTTTGTACGTCGTAACCAGCTCCCCACATTCCGTGAAAACACCTACCACACGCTCTGATACCAGGCCTCCACAGTCCCAGGCTCCCAACCACAACCTAGGTCACCGGCTCACCGCCGCCACCCTTCGCATGCCTCCTCTCTCTCTCTCCATAGCTCGTGTGGCCTGGCCACCATCTTCGCATGGCCCAGTACCTGCTGAGCCTTCGGCGAGCAGCTGACCACGCCATGCCATGCTCCACCTCCGCTGCCGACACGCTGGTAAAGCAATAGTGATGAGGTTAGGACCTCAAGGATGGCCCGATCTTCACGGATTGACGACGGATGTGGACGAACTCACGCAAGAACACGAAGAACACGAAGAACACAAACACGATACAAGGACACGTTTCCTCACCGGTAGGTCCAAACCGGTCCAATAGAATCCACAAGGGAGAGATTGGCAAGTAGTAGATACAAGGAGAGATCTTGGATGGTTGTTTCTCCAAACGGTCAACCCAACCGATCCAATAGAGTCACCCGAAGATGAAAGATTGGCTAGTAGTCACTACTACAAGTAGAGGTCTTGAATCCACAAGAGGGATCTTCTCCACAAGAGGAGGCCTTGAATCCACAAGGGGATCTTCTCCAAAAGGGGAGGCAACACCACAAAGGGGTGGGTAAGGAGCCTATGCTCAACTCTCACTCATCATAGACTCTCCTCTAGATCTGAGCCAAGGGGTTCCTATTTATAGTGTTGACCAAAATGGGGGTAGGTGGGGAAGGTTACAAGGGCATCTGCCCGTTCTGGATCCCGCAGTGGCGGTAGTACCGCTGGGTTAAGCGGTAGTACTGCCGGTACAGGCTGACTCTGCTCTTCCCGCTGCGGCGGTACCGCCGGCGGTACCCGTTGGTACCGGATGGAGCTCCAGAAGCTGGTTCTGGCGGTAGCGGCGGCGGCAGTACCGCTGGTGCGCGCTGGCGGTAGTACCGCTTGGCCCAGCGGTAGTACGCTCCCTGGAGCTGCTGGCTCCTCTTCCAAGCCATCGTCTTGTCGGCCTTCGCTCCTCGTGCACCTTGTTCATCCTCCGTGTACATGTACTCGTCATGACACACCTAGCAATCTAAAGTGGACGATGGTCAAGTAGCATACCGTTCAAAGGCGACATATTGTAGGTCATATAATGGAAGGAGTTCACCTTTGAGTTTGATGACAACTTGGGATGTGTTGAGGGTCTCGACATGGTGATGGTCGTGACCAGGGCTACATCATCTCCCCCCTTTAAAAAGAGTCGTCCTCGACTCTTGCTCTTCATCACCATGCAAAGGAGGTAGATTTGTTGTCGAAGAATTGGAATTCACCATGCCTACAAACACTAAAGACCAAGCAAACCATGCGTGTGCAAGAAAGAGGAGCATATCAACGATGACATGTCCATTCTTTGTCATAGCACCGTTAGCCCAACACAAGAATATGAAAATGTAGTGCAAGTGCAAGGTCAGTGTGCAAGCAATCCAATGAAACATCTTCAAAATGTGGAAACACAAAAACTCCATGAATATATGAGGATGCCATCTAGGTATCTCATTTTGAACCATATGATCATTATTGCACACACGACATTGGGAAGAACAATTTTTCATCATCCTTGATGCAACAAGAGGAGAATTTGGCAAAAACACACAATGTAGAATGTCCAAAATATCATCATGGGTGCAAACAAAGCATATGAAAGAGCAAGTTTTCAACATATTTGTTGCAACACCAAATTGATAGAAACCATTATACTCATGGCAAGGCATGCTCAAAATGTCATTATGGTTGCAAACAAGCCATCTCAAAGAACAATAGTTCATCATTTTTGGTGCAACACACAAATCATTCATATGATAGATGAAGGAAATATTCTTGCCATAGGGAAAACCAATATCACAATCATGTTTGCAAACAAACCAAAAGCAAGAGAAAGTATTCAACTTGTTTGATGCAAAACAAGGGAAAGATTTTCGAGTTGGATTCAATCCACAACTCAAATTTATGCTCTCAAGAGCTTGTATTGTCAACTCATGTTCAATTGAGGTTGACATTATCATGCGTTTAACGGCACACACAAGACACCATATGAAGAAATTATGTGCACGGTATATGAACACATCATCCATCATGAAGTGTCTCTTCATTTGCACATCACCAACCACACAAAAATCAATTGGAAAATATGACATATGTGGATGGTCGTTATGCAAAGTGAAGGATGGAACAAGGTCCATAAGAGAAAACGAAACATCTCCAAAATGTGAGAAAGCTATGTGGGCAATCTCATTAGCAAGTATTTCAACATTATTGCAAGCAACACATGTGAAAGAGAAATTGTTCAACATGTTGCATGCTACAATGGGAGAAAAATGAAAACATTCATAACAAGGCATGCTCATGGCAAAATCATCACAAATAGGTAATTCCACATGATCAACATTGGTTTCAAACAAAGTATCACAAGGGAATAAGAACGAATCATATGTGACATCCATAGAATTATCCATAGCATGCAAGCACTCATAGTTCATCATGTCCACTAGTGGGATCATGGTCACATCAACACCCATACCTTGGTAGTCCCGCTCATGTGAAGTAGGTATTGAAGTAGTAGGGGCTTCCATGTAGCCGACTTGTCTATCTTGATGTAGACATGGGGTGGCATCATCATCCTCCATGTACATCTTCTCCATTTGAGGCACCGTCATGTCGAGGAGTGGTGTCTCATCATCCATGGAACCTAGCACACAATGAGAAAACACACTAGAGATAGAGGTTAAGTTGTTAGAAATCGAAATAGCCTCACAAGACCTATCAACTACCTCTCTCAACTCAAGTGGTGTATCACTCATTCCCTCAAAATGAAAGCACTCAAACTCACATATGGTGGAGGCACTCAACTCACTCTCACTCTCACTCAAGTGGGCTACGTGGCTCTCATTCTCACATGGGATTGGTACCATCTCATAAGTCAAACACATGAGTGTAGGCTCAATGTTCTCAACTCCAAACGCCTCCAAGGTTGAAGGGAAACTCCCATGCTCAACATCCTCAGCCATCTCGCCTCCAAAGGTCAATGCCATAGTGTAGGCATCATCACTCGACTCCTTTGCCAAAGGGAAAATCCCATGCTCGGCAACTTCACTTGGCGCATCAACCAAAGTGATAGCGTCATCCACGCTCGCCTCCTTAGGCGAAGGGAAAATCCCAAGCTCGACCATCTTCTCACCGTCTTGGTCACCAACTTGGCACTCCCACATCATGTGACCTCTTCCATTGCATATTGGGCACAAGAGATTGGGACATTCTCGTGGATCATGGTCTTGGCCTTGGCAATTGTCGCATATGAGGTCTTCATCTTACCATATGGAGGCCAATGTGGTGGTGGCACTTGGTGTAGATACCATATGAAGAGAAGTGCTTGAGAAGGGAGCCAATGTTGTGGTGGCACTTGAAGGAGACACCATAGCATTTGCACACATCACCATCTTCTTCTCATGTCGACGTTGACGCTCTTGAGTGAAGGGGTGTCGTCAAAAGTCATTTGGATGCCTTGGCTTGGCGCTTCCACTAGAGCTTGGTGATATGTTCCGACGCTTGGCGAGTGTGTCGATGTCAGCTTCAGCTTGTCCATGTCATGAGGCTTCGTGGCATGGCTCTTGTGGCACCTTCTTGAGCGTGATGAAGAGTGTAGACGCTTGGCAAGCTTGTCGATGACGTCCGTGAGGTTCTTGAATGCTCGATTAGTGTCGTCGAACTTGTCCAAGGGTGCGTCAACCTTGTTCACTTGGTCATCTCTCATTTTGCCATCTTTCTTGTGGCGCCTTGATGAGCTAGATGGGCCTTGGCTTGGGTTAGCCTTGTCGATGCACTTCTTGGGGCGCCTTCTTGTAGTCGATGTAGAATGTCGAAGCTTGGCGCTCTTGGCGATGTCCTTCTCATGGCGCCTTTTTGAAGTAGATGGAGCTTCATAGGATGGACTCATGGTGGTCTTCTTGTTGGTGCACCGTCTTGAGCTTGAACCATAGTAGGTTGTGCCATGACGCTTGGTGGTGCCGCTCTTGAACATGGTGGTGATGGGGGTCTTCTCTTGCATGTTGTCAAACGTGTAGTCGACGTCGTCGCACATGCTCGAAGAGTGGTAGTCGTAGACGTTCGCCACCATGTCATCGGAGTTGTAGTCGCAGTAGTAGTAGTGGCGCTCCACCATGTCATTGTAGTCGAAGTCAGTACCATATGATGAGTCATATGAGGAGATTTGCACCTCATTGTCGTTGGAGCTTGTGACGAGGGGTTAACTCATCAAATCCCATGGTTAAGGACCTAGGGTTGAGATTACGGGGAGAGAACGTGGTAGAGCTGGTAGTTTCGTCGACTGACAAGCAAAAGCAAGGATTTACCTAGGTTCGGGCCTCCGGAGAGTAACACCCTACTTCCTGCTTGTCTGGTATTGATTCGAGAATATATGCGAGCTACAATGGAGTCCCGGCGAGATGTCGATCTCGCTATGGTTTTGGTGGTTCAAGTATTGCATGTCATGGATCGGCGGCCCTCCCAGCCTTTATATAATAGGCTGGGTCTCGGGAGTTCGCAACCGACTCAGATTACATGTAAGGAAAGTCTAAACCGACTATGTCTATGCCTAATCTTGGAGGATACTCCATCTTCTTGGGCCTTCTGTTATGGGCTTCATGTAGGCTCTTGATAGTTGGGCCTTAGTCGATACATGCACCAGGTATCCTCATGGTAGGGTACCCGAGAGGTATATCCCCGTCAGTAGCCCCCGAGTACTTGTCTAACTCGAAGAATCGGGCATGGACTCATTCATTAGTGCACACCATATTCTTTTGTACTTGTATTTATAATTGGAATTCCTGTATGAATAGCACATGTTGGCTATGTCGAGTATTTCATCAACTTCGGTTTTTGCTTATGATAATCAAGGGATAATAGCTTAGTAGGCCTGGTACACTCGACGGATCGGGACCGGTTAACAGCACATTCGGGCAAAACCTTACTAGCTTTCAATCAAACTCGAGTCCCGGACTCGAATCTCGAACAGACTGGTCAGACTCGACTCAAGCCGCGGAGGTCTTACTGAATCGTTCTGCAGTATAACTTTGAGATTACCCAACGCGTCCGTCGGGATTTTTCATCATGTCTGCTGACACGGAAAGTTTTAAGGATTAACGTTGCTGGAACGGTCCTTAGCCCAGCTCGAAAGTTCGGCGGGTCTTACCTTTGCACTATGCATGCAGCATCCGAGATATTTGCGGCGGACGCAACTCGGGAATTTATCGAGTATGATTTTGTATTAAATTTTGCTTATCTGATGAGTCGAGTCTTTTGTCGACTAGTTCTTTGTCATTATTCTATCGGGTGCGCGACAGCGCTCCCGATGGGAGTAGCCCCCGAGATTGTGCTTTATTGCTTGCAATGTAGGATAATCTCAAATCTGTTTATCCCGTATATTGTCAATCGAAGAATTTTTTGATACGCTCCCGATGGGAGTAATAAATTTCAGTCGAAGAAACTATCGACTGCCTTTATGTCTTGTGCTACTCAGTCGAAGGACTTTCCTTTGTCGTAAATGATGAATGACTCGACTGTCTTATCAGGTTATGAGCTGAAGCGACGTCAGCAATGACGCATAGCTTGACTGCAATTTTCTGACAAGAGATGGCGTGCTTGGTATGACTGATGGGACACAACACGCTTGTGGGCCCGTTATGCAGTGCTGACGAGGGGCGGTGCCGTTTGGACTGGATTTGACCGCCCTGGCGCGATTTTCACGGGGTGTGATGATGGTTCCTAAATTCCCGTGCGTAGTGGACGGAATAGCTTCTGACGGTTGCTCTCAATGCCCGCCACATGTACGGCAGGATTCCGTGTGGAGCACACGATCTTGGATGGACGACTGCGATTGATTCTCCTTTGATGGTAAATATGCAGAGGATGGAGTTGGGTAAATTTTACTTGCCCCTTTCCTCCGCCGCTCTCCTTCTTATTCCTCTCGCATTGCCATAGCCTTACATCCAAGCTTGTGCCAAAAACCACCACTACGATGACGAAGCCTGCCACTCGGAAGGGTGAGCGCTGCGAATGCCTCGGCGGACAGCGCCGCTGGCGGGGCCGCCGCCAGCGGTTTGAAGAGGGAGAAGGGCGCCTGGACCAAATCCACGGTGAGCAAGCGGATGCTCACCGGCCTGAGGAACGACGGGCTGATCCCGGTGGACCCGACGCAGGTCCGCATCCCCGGCGCCGAGGTAATCCCGCGCCCAGGCCCCAATGAAAGGGTCTGTTTTGTGGATTTTGTGAACAGGGGATTCTCCTTCCCTGTTCACGATTTTCTTCGTGCACTGATGCACGTCTATGGGGTGCAACTGCACGATTTCACCCCCAATGGGCTTTTGCACGTTGCTTGCTTTTCATGCTTGCGAGTGCTTCTTGGGCGTTGTGCCCCACTTTGGGTTGTTTCGCCGCATTTTCAATGTCAAGCGCCAGCACAACGTCAAGGGTCCTGGCGGTTTTGGAGTGCAAACTCGACCTGACGTCGAGTACTTCAAGATTAAGTTTGTTGAGTCTGTGCAAGGATGGTGCCATAAGTGGTTCTACATCAAGGATGTGACCACGGGCAACCAATCGTTCGGGTTGCCTCCCTTTAATGCAGACGCCACGGTGGCGAAGAGACCGTCCTGGATTGCGCCACCACGGAGCCGAAGCTGAAGAAGCGGACATGCTTTTGGAGAAGGTTTTGAAGCTGCAGACCAATGTTGGCAAGGAGGTGACTGGCATCCATTTGCTGGCCACCTTTATCGAAAGGCGGGTGCAACCTCTCCGAGCCCGGGTGCACGCCATGTGGGCATACACCGGGGTGTCTGATCCAACCCGCTCACTCGCAGAGGAGTTGTCCGCTAGCGAGGTGAAGAAGCTGGTGAGGACTCTTACCATATTGACTGACGACGAACCGTGCGAGACGAAGTCGCCAGTTGCACCTTATGAAGCCAGCAACCCTCTACCGGAGGTAACACTCGCCACCATTTTGTAGTTTTATGTTACGCATGTGTATGTTTATTTTTTTTGCTATTTCCATGTGCAGGGACACAAATGTGCGAGTCAATGCCTCCATTGCCAGAGAGTGGCCCAGTGCCGAATAATGACCACTCGAGGCTGGCTCGGATGATGAGGTGACCTCACTCGCCACGCCCATACTCCAGAAGCTGATGAAGGCGACGCTGAGACGCAGACCAATGATGGTCAGCAAAAGCGGTCGCGCGAGGAAGAGGACACAGCGGACTCTGAGGAGAAGGAAGGGAATGCGACGGAGTCGACCATGTCCCCGCTTGAAGTTCCTCCAATCCGCTCTCTTCCTCCGCGCCCGACGAAAAGGTCGCGTCCGAGCGTAGGCGTGCTCGCACCTGGTCGGATGGTCGACCTCACCGAAGAGTAAGTTTTCTGTGCACTACCAATTTTGACTGATGAATTTTGCCGAGCGGATACTTAGCATGTGTGACACAGTGTATCATCCGATGAGGACCGCCGCACCACCTACGGTAGAGAAGAGCAGCGCGGCGTCGACGGCGCGTAGCCAGCCGCAAGAAACACCAATAGCCACTGCGACTGCGGCTGCCGCGGAGACGTCCGTGCCGCCAGAGCCTGAGGTTGCAGCTGACAAAGATGAGGCGGCGACAGGTGCTCCTGCTTCGACTTCCGCCTCCAGATCATGTAAGTTTGCGCTTTTGTGTCGCAGTTGAACCACTATCGGGTGTTAAGGTTGTGCATAAACTCGATGAATCTGTTCTGTGTTGAAGCCATTTATGCAAGAGCTACTGAAGGCTGGCGCCCAGTACGTTCACATGGAGACGGAGGTCACCACCCTGCAGCAGCAACTCGAAGCTGCCAAGAGTGAGTGTCTTCTGTGGAATTACAACTTTTTCGAGTTGAATCCTTTTGCGATCTGTTGAATATGTTTTTGCTTTGTGCGTGCAGAGTCAGCAGCTGACGCGGCGGAGAAGATGAGCAATGCCTGTCGCCGAGTGGCCGATCTGGAAAAAAGGCTGAAAAATGCCGAAGATAGGGAAGGCCTGGCGATTGGTCGACTCACGCCTGCAGCACCGCCTTGACTGGTACGCAGCCTTGCTTTTGCATTGGTTAGTACTTTTTCATAGAAGGTTGCTGAACCTTTCGTTGTATGTTTTCCTAGATGTGATGGATGGCCCTACCGCACCTGGCAAGCAGAGCGTGGGCGCCTCGCTTGATGAGAGCGTGACCGTCACGGAAGCCGCCAGCGGGAGAGCAGGAGAAATGCTGTCGAAGGCGGCGAGTGCCTAGGCGCCCTTCACAGCAGCTTCTTTCCAGATGACGAGTTGCCATCGACATTTGCAGAGTTGGTGGAGCTTTTCAAGCCAGAAGGGACTGCCGTCGCCGATTTCAGTCGCGAGCAAATGGTAAGTGGTGCTCAGACTACTTTTCTCATGTTGCTCGCGCACGGAGTCGATGCAGATTTTGACACGGTGACGACGAAGTTCCCGAGAGGTCCTGGCGGCAAAACCGTCGGGTTAGGTACTTGGATGGAGGCCGCCAAAAGTATGCTCAACAGCTTGTAAAAACTGTTGAAGACAGGGCCGCCAAGGTCCAGGCCAGGAAAGCCTCCTCCAAAAAGTCGATGGCCACCGAGTGATTCTTCAGTCGACTAGTTGTGTCGAGTTAGGGCTAGGTCGGAGTCCATGTCATAGATTTGTGACAGCCGAACCTTATATTTATGATCTGTAATGATACCTTTAATCGCGCGAGTACGCGTGTGCTTTTGCTACACTTGTATGGATGTCACCTTGAATGTTTTTGTGTTTTTACCTGAGAGGCTACGTGCTGCTTAGCTTGCATAAATGATGCACTGGGTTTCCCCTTTCTGACTCAAATTTTTGTGATGGTTGTGCTTTGAACAGCCACGGGAACCGATACCAGTTGGTTCCTCGCAGCCTCATACTGCCACCCGGTCACAGGCTCAGGTGGCAAATGATGCCAAAGTAATGGAGTATATGAAAACTCGAGTCGTGAGACTGGAGCAAGAGCTAAAGAGTGCCCAGCGCGAGCTGAATATGCTGAAATGAGACCAGCTCCAGCCACACAACGAGAGGATTATGTGCTTGGCGAGATGGACCTTGTAAACAGGCAACTCGATTGTGAGTACGATCCTTGCTTGATTACGGATTTTTGGCTACTCTTTTTTCTTTTGACTCGACTTGTTCTTTTGCAGGTTTTGTCTCTGACTTCCAAGCAGAGCAAGCTCGCGTTGAGGAGCGTTTGGATAATGCTACTGACAACCCGACAACTGGTCGTCAGCATTTTTGGCTTGATAGGTTTCGAGCGCGCACACTCGCTACTTTGAAGGATCGAGCTTGGCGAAGCGCTCAGCTACTCGAGTTATGCAGGGCGGCTTTGATTCGCATCAACCAGACCCTTTTTCCAACAGGACCACAACCACAAGGAATCCATGCCTTGCTCGATCTTTTCCGTCATGCAGGCCCTATCCGGGAGTTGCTGACCCAGAAGCTTGTGGTTGGAGCTAACGCGGCGATGGCGTATGTTCGGAGTCGACGTCCCAACTTGGTGCTGCCGCCACCTGCTGTTGGTGCGACTCTGTCCCAGGAAGATCTTGATGGCACCGTTCTTTCTGCAAGGATGCTGGTCGAGCGGAACCATGCCCAACTCTCTGGCCCTGTTTTGCCCATCAAGGACGAGCCTGAAGATTAGGTTTTTGTGTAGAAACTTGTATAGGGGGCAGCCCCCGAGTGTAAAGTTGCATCTTGTATATAATATGAATTGTTTGTTTTGCATTTTCCGCAGCCCCCGAGTCTATTGAGTGGGGTTTATGAAATGTTTGAGTGTGAAATCATGATTACACAGCCCCCGAGTATTCGAGTGCGGCTGTGAAGTTTGGTTTTGTGAAATTTATCCAACTTTGATTTGAGACTTAGCCCCCGAGCGTTCGAGTGCGGCTAAGGTGTTATTTTGTGGGAGCGAAAGCTCATGTTGTTGACAGCACAGCCCCCGAGCGTTCGGGTGCGGCTAAGGTGCTTGTTAGTGAGTTATGCGAACAAAAGATAGGAGGAACATTGATTATATTCCACTTTTGAATGTTAAGCTGCAGGCCGCCTCATTAAAAACCTTCCAGTCCCCATAGGTACCCTGGTAAGGAAAAGAGCGCGTCTGAAACCTGCAGCCATCCGACATATCGCCTATTACATTGTATGACTGAGCAGCCTAAGCATAGAAACGGCGCAGGTGCGCAACGTTCCAAGGATTATTCGAAAGTTCGCCTGTCTTCGCGTTCTTCAGTCTGTACGCGCCACCGTCGATGACCTCGGTGACGATGAAGGGTCCCTCCCATGGGGAGGCGAGCTTGTGCACCTTCTTCTGCTTCAACCGAAGCACCAGGTCGCCAACCATGAAGGACCTGGTGCGCAGTCGACGGCTATGGTAGTTGCGGAGATCCTGCTGATAGACAGCTGTGCGAGCCAGGGCCGTGTTGCGTGCTTCTTCGAGCAAGTCGACTGCATCTTCGAGTGCTTCTTCTGCGTCGTCTTCGTTGTATGCTGCCACCCTTGGTGCATCGAACTTTACATCGGATGGCAGGATTGCCTCTGCGCCGTAGACCATGAAAAATGGTGTGAATTGTGTTGAGGCGTTAGGAGTTGTGCGCAAGCTCCACAGTACCGACGGAAGTTCTTCAACCCAAGCACCCGCGGCTCTTTTGAGTGGCACCAGGAGGCGTTTCTTGATTCCGCTGCACACGAGTCCATTGGCTTTTTCGACTTGGCCATTGGACTGCGGGTGCGCCACGGATGCATAATTGAGCGTAATGCTTTGCTCTTTGCAGAAGGAACGAAATTCTTCAGCCGTGAAGTTTGTGCCGTTATCAGTTATGATGCTGCTTGGGACGCCGAACGGTAGATGATGGTCTTTATGAAGTTAACTGCCGTAGTAGCAGTCGAATTTGTGATGGGGACTGCTTCGATCCACTTTGTGAACTTGTCGACTGCCACCAGGAGATGAGTGTGCCCTCCGTGCGAAGATTTTTTGAGTGGCCCAACCATATCGAGCCCCCACTGGGCGAAAGGCCAGGCCAATGGTATTGTCTTCAATGCTGATGCAGGTGCGTGCGGCTTTGTGGCGAATTTTTGACAGCCGATGCACCTTTTGACTATGTCCTCCGCGTCCTTGAGTGCTGTGGGCCAGTAAAAACCTGCTCGAAAGGCTTTGGCTACGAGTGATCGGCTGCTGGCGTGATGTCCGCAGGTACCTGCATGAATATCTCGAAGGATGGCTTTGCCATCTTCGAATGCGATGCATCGTTGGAACATACCTGATATGCTTCGTTTGTACAACTCGCCATTGATGATGGTGTATGCTTTAGCCGTCGAGTGACACGTCGTGAGTCAGTTATGTCGTCAGGTAGCTCGTTGCGGAGTATGTACGCCAGGAAAGGTTGAGTCCAAGTTGGCTCAATGAGGAGTACCTCGACTGGCGGGTCCTCTGTGCTGGGTGTTTTGCTCTTGGCTGGTGCGGTCGATGTAGGAGGTGCCCGTTTTTCCTTGATTGATCTGTGCTCAATGCGCTCGAGGAAGACACCAGGTGGAACTTGCGCCTTGGTCGAGCCTAGGTTGGCTAGCATGTCTGCTTCCTCGTTGCTTTCTCTCCCTATGTGCCGCAACTCGCAGCCTTCGAAGCTGCCCTCCATTATGTTGTACAGGTCGCGGTAGGCGATCATGTTGTCTGCAATGGCGTCACAGGCCTTCATTGTTGCTGCACCACCAGATTCGAGTCACCGTAGATCATTAATCGAGTGCACCCGAGAGCTTTGGCCATCCGCATGCCATGGATCAAGGCTTCGTACTCGGCCTCGTTGTTTGATGGTAACTCGAATCCCATTTGCAGGACGTAGCGAAGCTTGTCTCCTTTTGGCGATATGAGGATGACACCTGCGCCTGCACCTTCGTTTTTCTTGGACCCATCGAAGTACATGGTCCATGAGTTGGACACATCTGGCGCTCCAGGCAACTGAGCTTCGATCCACTCGGTTGTGAAGTCGGGTAAGACTTGTGCTTTGATGGCCTTCGGGTGATCGTACCTGATGTCCCTTGGTCCCAGCTCGATGAGCCATTTTGCGACTCTCCCAGTTGCGTTGGGGTTTGTGAGAATATCCCCGATCGCTGAGTTACTGATTACAGTGATCGGGTGTTCTGCGAAGTAGTGCGTCAGCTTCCTTGATGACATGAACACGGCGTAGGCCAGCTTTTGATAGTGCGGGTACCGCTGTTTTGATATGGAGAGGACCTCACTCAAGTAGTAGACTGGGCGTTGTATGCTTTGGGCGTGTCCCTCTTCCATGCGTTCGACCACCAGTACGGTACTCACCACCCTGTTGGTAGCCGAGACGTATAGGTATAGCGGTTCCCGTTCCTTAGGTGCGACGAGGACTGGAGGGCTTGTGAGGACTCGCTTGAGTTCCGTGAAAGCTGCTTCGGCTTCGGCGTCCACTCGAACTTGTCTGCTTTCTTCATCAGTTGATAGAACGGGAGTGCTTTTTCGCCTAGTTTGCTGATGAAGCGGCTGAGCGCCGCCACTCGACCTGCTAATTTTTGTACGTCATGAAGCTTTGAAGGCCTTTGCATTGTCAAGATGGCCTGTATTTTCTCTGGGTCCGCCTCGATTCCACGAGCTGAGACTAGATAACCCAAGAGCTGCCCGGCTGGTACGCCGAACGTGCACTTCTTAGGATTGAGCTTGATGTGGAAGTGTTTGAGGTTGGCGAACGTCTCTCGCAGGTCGTCGAGTAGTGTGTTTTCTTCCCTTGTTGTGATGACAATGTCATCCACATATACTTGGACGTTTCGTCCGATCTGCTTTTTGAGGCAATCTTGCATCATGCGCTGGTATGTCGCACCCGCGTTTTTGAGCCCAAAGGGCATGGTTGTGTAGCAGTAGACCCCGAGTGGGGTTATGAACGCCGTTTTCTCTTCATCTTCTTCCTTCATCCTTATCTGGTGGTAACCTGAGTAAGCGTCCAGGAAGGACAGGCGTGCGCATCCAGCGGTGGAGTCGACGATCTGGTCGATTCGAGGTAGCGGGAAGTGATCCTTTGGACAGCATTTGTTGAGGGCTGTGAAGTCCACGCACATCCGAAGGATATCTGTATGCTTCTTTTCTACAAGTACGGGGTTAGCCACCCATTGTGATTTCTTGATTTCTCGGATGAACCCTGCCGCGAGTAGTCTATCAACTTCAGACTCGACGGCGGCTCTTTTTGGGCCGGAGACGCGGCGCATTGTTTGTTTTACTGGCTTGGCATCTGGAAACAGTTGGAGAGAGTGCTCGGCGAATTCCCTGGGGATACCTGGCATGTCGGCTGGACACCACGCAAATATCTCCCAGTTCTCACGGAGGAATTCGACGAGCGCGCTTTCCTATGCGATAGGCAGACTCGATGATACATTGACTGTCTTGGACGGATCGGTCGGGTGCACCTGATGTGACCTTGTGTCATTTGTTGCGTTGAACGCTCTGTCGACTGCCAATTTTTTGTGTTCCGGCATGAGTGTGCGGTCGTTGGAAATCGACAGATCGGCGAGTGCTTCTTCCATACCGAACGTCTCAGAGATTTTGCTGAACTCGCGGTCGCAAGAATCGGACCTTTGAAAGTTTCCAGTGACAGTGATGACTCCTTTTGGCCCTGGCATCTTTAGCTTGAGGTAGGCATAATGTGGGACTGCCATGAATCGAGCGAACGTTGGGCGTCCAAGTATGGCGTGGTATTGTGACTTCCAGTCGACGACCTCGAACTCAATCGATTCCGTCCTGAAGTGACTTGGGTCCCCAAACGTGACGTCGAGTTGTATTGTGCCTTCTGGACTGACTGCTTTGCCTGGGACGATACCGTGGAAGGTATTTGTGGACTTCGGTAGATTTTCGACTGACCTGTTCATTTGCGGAGTGTGTCTGCAAAGATGATGTTGATGCCGCTGCCTCCATCCATGAAGACTTTGGTCATGGCGTAACCTCCAATTTGCGCGTCGAGTACCAGAGCTGCGTGCCCTGGTCGAACTACAGCTGGGGGGTGGTCCCGGCTGAAGTTTATGGCAGTTTCGGATCCCTTCAAAAATTCAGGAACACGGGAGGTGCCATGGCAGCCATGTTCACCTGTCGAGTGCGTAGTTTTTGCTGCCTATTGGAGGGGCGACCCTTCTGTATCATGTACATCTGCCCTGAGGCTGAGGGTACCGATCCTCCTCTACCCGAGGTACGGGGTGTATGGCGCCCGCAACATGTCCGCCTGCGGCAGGCTGTGGTGGTGGTGGGTGCCATCAGGGCAGGTACAGTGTTTGGCTGAGGTGCAGTTGCGGCGGGTGCCTTTCTGAGATTCATGTATTCAGATGCCAATTTGTCGAATTCTCTACAGTTCTTCAACGAGTGATTGGAGCGCAATTTTCCGTCCTCCCCTTTGTACAGGTGGAATCTGCAATAGTCATCCATCTTGTCATCGAATGAGCGCTCGTTTTGTGCATCAGAACGCGGCTTTCGCCACTCTTGCTTCTTGTAGCTGTTACTTCGTTGCTCGCGGTCTCGACTATCCCGGCGATCATCTGGCCTCCGGTCGCTTCTGTCTTGGTCGTCACGGGGTTGTGTGAACCCAGCCGCCATGAACTCGGATCTGTCGTCGTCGTAATGACGTTTGGAACGCTTGCGCCTCCGATCGTCTCTGTATGTGTCCCTGCGGCTTCGGCTGCCGCTGTCATGGTTGTCGCGTGGTGAGGAGGCGCGGGTTGCTCGCACCGAGTCTTCTCCATCTGCCCACTCAGTCGCGATTTTTATGAGGTTAGCCATGGAGGTTGGCTTTTCTCGACCAAGAGCTTCTTTGAAATCTCGCCTGGCGAGACCCATGATGAAGGCGTCCATGGCCCTATCTTCCGATATTGCGCCGACTGAGTTGCGTATGGTGGTCCATCGCCGTATGTATGATCTCAATGTTTCGTCTGATCGCTGAGTGCAGGCTCTCAGTTCTTCGAATGTTTTCGGTCGCTCGCACAGAGGTTCGAAGTTTTTGATGAAGTCTCTGCGGAAGTGATCCCACGAGTCGTATGTTGATGGAGGTAGCGCCTTGAGCCAGTCGCGAGCTGTACCTTCGAGCATGAGTCGTATGTATTGCATCGCCGTAGTGTTCGTGCCTCGTTGGCATGAGACGGCGAGTCTGTAGTCTTCTAGCCATCCTGAAGGTTCCTGTCGACCTGTGTACTTGGGTTGCTCAGATGTTAGCTTGAACCCTTTGGGCATCCTTGTCTCGCGGATGCGGCGAGTGAAACACAAGGCTCCGCATGGCTCGGGCTCCCGGTCGGAATATGAGTCGCTACTTGAAGACCTTCGAGATCTGCTTCTGCTGGACCTGTGTCGGCGTGTGCCTTTCCTTGTTTCCTCCGAGTGGCGACTGCGACCGCTACGATCGTGTGCTGCTGTCGCGAGCTGACTATGTTGCGATCTCGACTCCCTCCTGGAGTTTTTGCATCCGGATGTATGGCCTTCACCGCTAGGGCCAGTGATTTGAGCTGTTGGCGATGCAGGGTTGCGTTGGGATCGTCTGCCGGAGGCTGTGTTGCTTTGAGGTAAGCACCCACAGAGAAAAGAGCACCCGCAGCTGTTTTGGGTACTGGGATTCCTTCGTCGTCGTGTGTCATGAATGACAAGCCTAGGTTGCGAGTAATTGCCGCTCTCTCATCTTCCGGGAGGCGCGCCAGCCTCGATCGCCTCTTGGGCTCGCCCGCCCTGTGGAGCTAAGTGATAGTTGTCTTCTTCGTGCGCTCGAGATGCTGGCTTGCCTTTTGCGCTCATCGAGTGCTGCTTTGATGTTTTGCAGGCGAAGTGATTCCTGCCAGTTGAAGTACTGGAAGGTCAACATCTCTTCCGGAGTTGCGTCTGCTGGCATCATTGTGCACTCCTTAATTACTTTGTCTGCTTTTGCTGCCATCTCAGCAGTAATTGTCAGAGTTGTGACCCCATCCGGCATAGTTACCGTGCATGGGAATTCTGTAGGCCTGCGGGAGGCTGCGGCTTCAGATGATTCTCCGTTGATGGCAACGTAAACCTGGTGGGGGATGACCCGCGGGTACGTGTATGTGCTGCCAATCCTGTCATGGACTCGACGTCTTCATCAAGGCTCATGTCGGAGTCGGTATGCCCGTCGAGTGGTCCGTCTGGACGGATCTCGTTGTCGATGCGTTCATCGTCTATGCTCATCTCGGCGTCAGCGAAACCGTTGTGGACCTCGGAGTCGAGTTTGTTGTTGGTGCAGATCTCAGAGTCGACGTTGCTGTCGTTATGAAGTTCGAAGTCGTCGAGGGAGATCCCGCAGTCGAAGGTGTCATCGAGTGGAAAATCGAACTCGAGATCGTTTTTGCGGTACGCTGATTCAGCTTCCTCACCTTGGAGTTCTTTTGCCAAGTACTCGTTGATCTCTCGAGTCGACATGGTTGTTGCAGATGAGCAGGCTTCGAGAATCGATGATGGGACGGACGCAGTCGATGGAGCCTCGGGTGCGGCAGTCGCGAGTTGTTGTGGATCTGTCAAGTCCTGCGTACCAAACTTGTTTACGAAAAAATTGAATGCTCCAACAGTTAAATCCAAACCTGACTCGAGACCAGCAAACGTCTCTCGGGCTTCTGGCGAGTGTGGATCAAATGCGCCTTTTGTTGGTGAAGTTGGCGGGCTGCCAATTTTCGAGCGAGTCGGCGAGTTGCCGTATGTCGACTGAGTCGGCGAGTTGTGGTTTGTCGATGCAGTCGGCGAGTTGCCGTTCGTAGATGCGATCGGCGAGTCGCCGTTTTCCGATGGAACCGGCGAAACCGCGAGTCCAGCACTATTCTTTCCCACAGACGGCGCCAATTGACGAGGGGTTAACTCATCAAATCCCATGGTTAAGGACCTAGGGTTGAGATTACGAGGGAGAGAACGTGGTAGAGCTGGTAGTTTCGTCGGCTGACAAGCAAAAGCAAGGATTTACCCAGGTTCAGGCCTCCGGAGAGTAACACCCTACTTCCTGCTTGTCTGGTATTGATGAGGTATATGCGAGCTACAATGGAGTCCCGGCGAGATGTCGATCTCGCTAGGGTTTTGGTGGTTCAAGTATTGCGTGTCCTGGATCGGCGGCCCTCCCAGCCTTTATATAATAGGCTGGGTCTCGGGAGTTCGCAACCGACTCAGATTACATGTAAGGAAAGTCTAAACCGACTATGTCTATGCCTAATCTTGGAGGATACTCCATCTTCTTGGGCCTTCTGTTATGGGCTTCATGTAGGCTCTTGATAGTTGGGACTTAGTCGATACGTGCACCAGGTACCCTCATGGTAGAGTACCCGAGAGGTATATCCCCGTCAGCTTGTGTGGTCATAGTCGTGGTACCGCTCCATGTCTTGGATGCTTGAGTGGTCGGAGGCGATACCATATGATGACGGTTGATCGAAGTCGTGGTACCGCTCCATGTCGTGGACGCTTGTGTAGTCGGAGTCGGAGTAGTGGTAGCGGAAGTCTTGGTGATGATCCATCATGTCACGGGGGTCATTATCGGTGTAGAAGTCCCCCATGTCCTCAAAGCATGAGGCATCATAGTCGATGTGGCTCATCATGTACTCAACATCATCTCCGCCTCCATAGTTGGATTCGCTCTCCCTAGACATGTTAACTCACAAGGCAAGTGTATATGTGGAGTGGAAAGCAACTAGAGCACAACCTCTCACCTTTGTAGATAGTATTGGACGTCGTGGACAACCAAAGGGAACGATCACAAAGTAAAGTGCTTATGTTCAAGTATCCAAAGCAAACTCCAAAACACACACGGCTTAAAAGTGGATAGGGAGGTTTGGTAGGTGGAAAGCAAATTGAGCCAACCGGAAACCAAGATATTGTCAAAGCAAGTAGAGAACCACACTGAAGTCAATCTTCAAAGATATGAGCAAAGCTCACGGAAACACACACACGTGGAGATAAATGAGACTCGCGCAACTATAGAAATGAGCTAAAGCACCAATTGATCCTAGCGAAGACTATAAACTTGGTGTTGCACAAGTATAAGGAGAGCCACTAGCTCGATTGCAATTTATTGGTGGGCTACAAGATTTGCACAAAATGTACCACCTACAGGATGTTCATCGAGCTTGCGCGCTTCCTACAAGATATGGCAAGTGGTGTTTCTTCTTGTTCTTTCTTTTGATTTGGCTCTATTTGCTTCTTTTCTCTTTTTGATTCTTTTCTCTTATCTCATTCACCCACTTTGTTGATGCCACAACAAGATATATATCAACTAGCGCACAACTTTTGCTCAGAAACTACACGGTGCAAATGTGCAAAGCCCAAGCAATCATCAAGAGCTAGCCTCAATAGGACATGGTAATCGCAAAGATATAGTGTGGCTCACAAATGAATGACAAGGGGTAAAGATTGGCGATGTTATACCTTTCATCGACGTTCTTCACCCTTTGTTGTAGAAGCTTCGTGCTTGCCCACGGATTTTGGTGGTGGTAGATAATGGATCAACCGCAATGGTGATGTAGGCCTTGTCCGTAGTTTCGAAATGAGCCGAAGAACACAAAAAACGGAGACCAAATCAAAAGATATGACCAAAACAATTTTCTGAAATTTCAATTTTTTGGAGGTACCGCTGGTTTAAGCGGTAGTACCGCTGCAGGTACCGGAAAACGCATCAGAAGGCCATTCTGGCGGTACCGACGGCGGGAGTACCGCTGGGGGTCACAGGATGCGCAAGAGAACGCGAAATTTTGCGATTTTGGCGGAAAAACTCGCCAAAAAGCCTCAAATCGAAGGGGCAAATAATGGAATTAGGCCATGGGAACGCATAGGAAGTGAGATCAACATGTTTAGCAATAGATCCACGGATCAAAACTTATTAAAACGCACAAGATTCACAGATCGATCCAAAAGCAATTTGAGGCTATTTTTGGTGAAATTTTCGAATTTCTCAAGAACAAGAAAATTTTGGGGGATTTCGGTGGAAACACAAGTCGAATATGTGGCAACCTAGGGCTCTGATACCATATGATGAAGTTCAGGACCTCAAGGGTGGCCCGATCTTCACGGATTGACGGCGGATGTGGACTAACTCACGCAAGAACACGAAGAACACAATAACACAAACACGATACAAGGACACGTTTCCCTCACCGATAGGTCGAAACCGGTCCAATAGAATCCACAAGGGAGAGATTGACAAGTAGTAGATACAAGGAGAGATCTTGGATGGTTGTTTCTCTAAACGGTCAACCCAACCGATCCAACAGAGTCACCCGAAGATGAAAGATTGGCTAGTAGTCACTACTACAAGTAGAAGTCTTGAATCTACAAGAGGGATCTTCTCCACAAGAGGATGCCTTGAATCCGCAAGGGGATCTTCTCCACAAGGGGAGGCAACACCACAAAGGGGTGGGTAAGGAGCCTATGCTCAACTCTCTCTCATCATAGACTCTCCTCTAGATCTGAACCAAGGGGTTCCTATTTATAGTGTTGACCAAAAGGGGGTAGGTGGGGAAGGTTACAAGGGCATCTGTCCGTTCTGGATCCCGCAGCGGCGGTAGTACCGCTGGGTAGCGGTACTACCGCCGCTGCGGGCTGACTCTGCTCTTCCCGCTGTGGCGGTACCGCCGGCGGTACCCGTTGGTACCGGATAGAGCTCCAGAAGCTAGTTCTGGCGGTAGCGGCGGCGGCAGTACCGCTGGTGCGCGCTGGCGGTAGTACCGCTTGGCCCAGCGGTGGTACCGCCCCCCAGAGCTGCTGGCTCCTCTTCCAAGCCATCGTCTTGTCGGCCCTCGCTCCTCGTGCACCTTGTTCATCCTCCCGTGTACATGTACTCGTCATGACATACCTAGCAATGTAAAGTGGACGATGGTCAAGTAGCATACCATTCAAAGGCGACATATTGTAGGTCATATAATGGAAGGAGTTCACCTTTGAGTTTAATGACGACTTGGGATGTGTTGCGGGTCTCTACATGGTGATGGTCGTGACCAGGCTACATCAAATAGACTATGCCCCACCTCCCTGGGTACAATCAATGGGAGGAGAACGTCCCGCCGGCCCATGAAGCAGCAGCTGCTGAGCACAACAACGGCGCCGGACGGCGTGACCTTCGGTTCCTTGTTTATTTTTGTTGTTGTTTACGAAGTACCAGTCTGCTCTCTTTCAGAAAGTTCTCACCTGAATTGTATAGGAAGCAAGGACTGAATTTAGGTGCCGTTCGTGCAGGTACTCATGCGTACACCTGAATGTTATTCGGCGTGTACGTGACGGGATCCTCTTCCAGACGGCCTCCTTCGTGTCCTTCATGCTCATCTCGCACGGCTACTGCATCATGTACTGATGGAGAGGTGCACAACTGCCGCCTCGGAAGCCTCCTCTACCTCAGCCTCATCGGGTACAAAGCAGCAGTCTCGTATTTTACTGTAATCCCTTGCCACGTTTTATTTTTATTTTTGCATAGAATCTTTATCTTCTTCTGTGATGTTGTAATATATAGGCGTTCTATTAGAATTAGCTATCTAAACAAATGTCCCGATTTTGGAGCACGGTTTTCTTCTTCTGCGGCACGTCGCAATGCCTGTTGGTTGTGCGGGAGCAGCTAAATTTCGTGGAGGACGAAGACATCCATTCCTGCATGGGACACTGAACACGAAGTATACGATGTTCAAGTATGCAGTCCAGATTCCTGACGAACTCTTAACAGTGTTTACTCCTAAAGCATTCATTCATGTTGCTCAGCTCATTCTCTTACACTCATCAGGATATTTCAAGGTGCAATGCAGATGGCAGTAGTTGGCATTCATCATGGTATGAACCGTGCAGCGCATGTATACGGCATTTTCTTATGGTACCATCAGTTTGGTACTGAAATGCTTACTAATTCGGAGAGCGCCATTTATGGTTTTCAGGTGTACACGAGAGCTGATACGCCAGATAACTATTGGTTCTGCGTGTTGATCCGTGAGTATGTGTGTAGTTCTTCATCTTCATGTACGATGGGTGAGTATAAGTTAATTATTTCCATACGGAGTTGTTAAAAGCAAAGCAAAACACCATCTTGAGCTGAATGTTTCTAAATTTCCGGATGGAGCTTCCCTGAAGTATCACTCCATATGCTGGTCATGCCCTGATGAAATCAAATGGGAGATCGCTATGCCTCCCATTTACAGCGTGGTATGTTCGGTTGGGTGTTCTGTACTTGCATCGCCCAAGCAATTTGGTCCTATATTTTTTTCCTTAGGATTTTTTACTCATATTTTCTGAAAAGTAAGACTGGCACGTATCATAACTGTTACGGTGCCAATACAGGAAATGGATACAGCCGATTTTAGAGGCCTCTTCTCGGATAATGTCATGTCGGAGTGGTAGGCACAACACAAACTCCTAAATTCAGTCATTCATGTAGTTATAACATTTTCATTTGTCCTAGAATTATTGCATTCGAATCTCACTCCACTTCGCCACACTGCAAAGGACTTCTCATGCTGACTGTGCTGTTTGTCTAAGCGAACATTGTAACCAAACACAGTGTTTCTGGTACAAGCTTGTAACTGAAATCGAGGAGATGAAATGGCTTGATAAACTGCAGAAGGGATCGATGAGATGGGTCATCAGGCTGCCTCAGTCAAATAAGTGTAATGTGTGCTTGTTTCTGCTCTCAGTTAATAGCATTCTTTGTGCTATCAACTATTGTTAATTGTCTGTTGAGAAATAGCTATTACTTTTCATGACCAACATCAACAACAATTGTGCAACTTTTTATGCCAGGGAACTCTGCATCAAGGTTGATGTACAAGAAATGGAGGCGAGTGAAACTCTCGCCGATCATCAGTGGTAGTGTCTATCAGCTCTATCACGGTGGCTTGATTGGAGTGCAGCCGCTCTGCACTTCAGATCTTAGTGGTCAAATTTTGCAATCTTTATTTTTGAATCTAATTCATAGCAATCAATTAATTGGTTCAAAGTTGTCCTTTATCCTTTTCTCTTTAATTGGTTCTACTGCTTTGCAGGCGTTTGTCATGGAGACAAAGCACATGGCATGTTTCAAAGTTACTTGTTAGTGTTCCACAAAAAGCTCAACTTCAGGTTTGATCTTCTATCTTTCTATTCATTCTTTAGTACGGTGATTTACAGTCGCTTGTATTCTCTGGCTAAACTAATAACTTTATATACTGAATGAAAGTCAATTCAACTCCCATCTTCCATGACTATTCTTGTGAGAGACCTCAAGCTTCCATTACTTATTTTGAACGGTAGGCTAAATATATCAGTTGAGCATTACCCACTACTTAATCAAACCTTATCACTAAGAAACCTCTTTGTAACTAAAGTTTCTGCCCATCAAGCTATAGATTCATAGGTGACCCTTCAACATTGCATGATGTAGAAGCCATAAGGGTGTTGGTGTCACACCTCCCATGGTGTCACACTTCTGATTCACATGAAAAATGCCACCGCATATTTGTGCTAATCCCCCTATTTGAACGCGGGCAAAGCCCAAAAACCGTCTGGTTGTTATGATGGTCAATAAAATGACTACTAGGTCAGTAGGTGACATGTAACAAATTGGGTAGTGCCCATCTTGTCAATCTTCCAGGCTAACCTGATTTTCATTTCTCCTCACTCTATTGAGAACCTGACCGATTTTCTATTTATTCAGTTCTATTGGTTGTTTGGTGATTACGAAACTTGGTTCTGCTATTGCAGTGGGACAAATGCAGATAAATTTACACCACCATGAACACTTATAAGTTTAATCATGTCAGATATACTGTTCTGAAATGCAGCAGTGGCATTCTTCTGAACTGAGAATAGCGTCTTGTATTACCATGCATATGGTTATTGGTCAAGGGTTTGTACTGGTGGGATCATTCAGTTCGGTACTGGATTTTGCCAGGGAATCTTAAGATATATGCTCGAAACTTGGTTTAAGCCGTTTTTTCACTTCACAAATGATTGATTGGCTTAACCCGAGACAAGTGAGTTTGTTAAAAGAATATATCTTATTTCGTTATGTAGTACATCAAAGGCACCAGGTGAGCTAGAGTCTGGTAGGGTTTGCAGCAGAGCCGTATATGTGTGGCAAAGATTAGTGATCAAAGTGAAGCGACATGAGTTCAGAAAATTGTATCTCACATTTTATAGTGCAGTTTGGTACAAAAGAATGGTTACCTCTCCATAGTTTAATTTTAGGTTTTAAAGCTGTGGTGTCTTGCTACTCGCTACCAAGTAGCACATCTTAGCAAAAATGTATCTTGGTTGTAAAAAGTCAACTGCTGAGGTATTTTTTTTCCAAATATTGTCCCTTGGTTATTACGAGTGTGCACTGATGGTTCCTGGTAAAATATAATTTTGAATATCTAACTAAATGACTTATTCATTTTTAATGACTATATTCTACAAGATTTAAATGGGTCCTACTTGAAATGAATTGCCCACTCTTATTCATGGTTTCTTAGTTTACCACACTTTTGAATAGTTAGTGACGTAGTGTACATTGTGTGTTAACCAAACCGAAAGTATGAAGTAATCCTTTCAATTTTTGTTGATCTTATGTATTCATAGTGAAGGATATTGTTTGCGTCTTGGCAGGGACGGCTTCGGATGGTGTAATCATGAAGGTTGAGAAGTATCTCAGGAGGACAAGAAATAAGCTTGGTGTCGCAAGGAATGGTTACGCTTTTGCTTGATTGATGGGCCCTTTGGTTGTCATGTTGCCACTTTGTGTTTGTAGTAGGTTGGGCGTGTTTGTTGATGTTGACGTCGGGTGGTTGTTATCTTGAGAGCAACTCTATTCTTCTTAATTAATAGATTGGTGCAAGACCTTTGCCCTTGTTTCAAAAAAAAATGCACGTAATGTATTTACGGTGTCGCCAACTTGGAAGGAGCTAATGCAAGATGTGCAAAATGTGTTTTCTCTAATAAGGTACCCGTTAGTTCTTTGAAGGTGGAGTAGACCTACACGGTGTTTTCATTTGTCATATGGTGTGGAGGAGGGGTGGTGATTAGAAGGAACGATAAGAGAGAGAAATGTGACAATGTGACCATCCGTTTATCATGACAAATGGACGATATTGTCATATCTCAGCGAATAGACCTGACTTAATAATAAATAAGTTGTTTTGCTCCTTAATTTTGTCCACACAGCAGATCCATTTAGCTTTTACCGAAATACAATTAAAATAAATTTAATGTCTTTGGAATACTATGTAGATATAACTTCTATACAAGCGATTTTTCACATGCATGGCGAGCAATGAAATTAGAAAACCCGTTGCAACGCACGGGCACTTAGCTACACTAGTGCCGTACGCTTCGACATTTTCGGGGCGACGTGTCCGGACCATTAGTCGCGGCCCAGGCCGCGGCCGGGACTAATGGCCAGGACGAAAGGCCTGTTTTCTACTAGTGCTAGTTCTTGTAGTCCCTGCGTAACCGCACAAGCCCAGTCTGGTTGGCCCACGGCCCAGATCCATCAAGCTTGAAATGTCAATGGGTACGGGTGCGGCAACTCGGAGGTGGTCCGGGCACTCAAGCAACTGGAGCATGTTGTGAAGTATATCCGCTGGCAGCTCCGACCAATCTGGAGATGGAGCTTCCATCGTGGAGAACTATACTGTTGGATCCAGAAACGGAGCAAGCCCCAGGCCAAAAACTAAACGCAAAAAAGAAACTACTGAGAAAACTCTCGTAAAGGCACATTTTTTTTGTAACAATTTCAAATATGAACATATATTTTCAAATCCATTGTTTAACAGTGCAAGAATGTACACAAGAGATGTGATAATAAACTAGAAATAGTAGAACTAGGATAGAAAAGATACTACGAAATGTCCAAATCAATGTTTTAGTTATTATTCCTTAAAAAAGTAAGAATAATTCATAGGGCGCAGTCGAGCAGAGCAACCGCAGCCGAGGGGACTCGATTCAGTTAAAAATTACCTATGTGTTCGACAAACAGAGGAAGCCAGGAAGGAACAATCGAGCAGAGCAGAAGATAACGGCAATCGGGAGGCCGAGGCGGAGGACCGGACTGGAGCCTGGAGGAGCGCCGGAAAAACCGGAGGTAGAGGAGCCAGGAGGCGGCCGCTGGCCAGGCTGGGTGGGGCCAGCGAAGGGCGAGAGCAGGACTGGGCGGGCGGCACCGCGTGGACGGGGTCCAGGCTCCAGGGACGCCGGGGGATGGGTGGGGCTTGCGGCTCGCCGGCCTGGGGTCCAGGCCTCCAGGGATACAGGCGGGGGAGCGGCCAGGGCATGGTGGCGCCAGCGTGCCTCCAGGCTCCAGGGAAGCGAGGCAGGGGAGCGGACTGGATGCGAAGGAAGCGCTCGCTCCGTTCTGTCGGGCGAGGCCGTAGCACTTGGGCCAGACTGGGGTGTGCCCGGGGCCATATTATTTTTTCACAGATTTTTTATTCAAGCGGAATTTTTTCACAGATGGTAGGCAAAACTTTCCCGCCACCAAGGGCAGATGGACCTGCCGATCAATCTACACTACTACTATTAAACAAGCCAGCTTTATCTTTTCTAAAGCCACCCCGCAAGTGTACCCAGCCTGATTAGCACCACCAGATTGTCTCACCTGATGAGATCTAACTGCATAGATTAATCTCATCGACTATCGTGATTCCACGTTGCAATTACTCTGGGCAGACAATGTTCTGCCGAGCGGACGAAGATTTCCGCCCCACGCGCGTGCGCTACCGATGGAAATTGAAAATAATAACTCCCCTCCAGATCCAGATCACGATCTCCCCATCCTTTTGACGCAACGCCCCTGCCCTGTCCTCTTCACGCGATGCCATCCGTTCCACACGCCGCTGCCTGACTCGAGCGGTCGCGCCGCAGCAGTTCCACGCTACGCCCCATGACCGGCGCACCCGACGTAGTGCTGCCTCGGGCGCCGCCGTGACGATCGATCGCTGGGAGGCGGAGAGATAACAGCCGTCGACTCCACTGCTTCCTATCTAGGGTTTTCGAAATCGGGAAAGGGAGCAGGGAGAGAGGTTGGGATGTACTCTATGTGGATATGGTGGCGGCCGAGGACTTCCTTGAAAAAGGGGCGGCGGAAAGGCAGCCGGAACAGGAGGGGAAGGACGTGACCACCCGGAAGATATCCGCATTTCCCCCTCTCTAACTTGATACTGTAGTATTTTCGTCTGTGCTTTACGGTCGATGAAGAATTCGTCAGATGCTTGTACTCGATATCCAAATCCTGAACTATGGCACGGTGTGCTCATCTTGCAGGTGGTTACCAATCAGCAGGTGTGAAAATAAATACGAATTTCACGTCCAACACCATCCGCATGTGCCTATCTCCTTTCTTTCCTCAAATGCTCTTCTAGGGAACTCACCAAGGTCTGGTACGTTCTCGATTCATATCTTCATCAGTCACTATGTATTTGTGTTAATGACTCAAAGAACTTACGCTTCTTAAGACTAATAACATTAATATGGCACATTTCAACAACTGGAGTATGTATTTAATTGATTTGGAGATGTTGGTCTTCAGCCGGTAGGCATTGTCTTTCGAAGATATAGAAATATCCGGTGTTCAAATAAATCATTTTCTGCAAAAATACCACAACGATCTGGCACTTACGGCAAAATTTTGTATTGCAGCTTAAGTTTGGGTCTCTAATCATTGGTTTTGGAATTAACAAATTTCATAACAACAAAGTGATGAGATGGTTCATGTATATCAGTATGTCACCACTCTAATAATCAGTAATTGTAGTAATGTCTACATTTTGTAGCTTCTTTTTGAAACGCTTATCTGTTAACCACGTTGTACTGTTGATGCCGGTGTTGTTGTCTATGGAGGTTCATTATCCATGACTCTTTCCTCATACAATAATTAAACATCGTCAGTTCAGTGCTTCGTACAAATTAGTTGCAGCCATGCAAGATTGTATAAGGGCAAAGGTACTCTAAGAAGCTTAATGTAAAACAAGTGATAACATACTGCTGGGGCGACATATCAATGTCGCCCAGCGAGGGAGAAAAGCATTTGTCGCCGCCGCACGCCCCGAGTTGTGAGTTCGTTGCAATCCTTAACAATGTGAGTCGAGATCAGATTCAGTCTCAGAAATGTAGCCTTGCAAACAAGATGTATACTCCCTAGATACACTTGTGTGCTTGTGAATGTCGACAAAAGCTAAAACATCTTATATTTGGGAACGAAGGGAGTACATGCGAGTTTGTTGTATCCTCAACAGATTAGAAACATCACTATTGCCAGTTGTTTGGGAACACGATGCTGCTGGCTGGTTTGGAATATGACTGCAATCTAGATGAATAGAAGCGAGATGTATCTCTGGTCGTATAAAAGGAATTTACGTGTGCTCGTTGAGACCGGACAATTTGTGCTGGCATGGTCAGATGGATTTTGCTGAAACCAGCATGTGTGAAACTTTCTAATTGCTAGGTAATGTCTTCAGAAATTACACCTTTAAGAGCATCTCCACTCGCGGTGCCCAAAGGCCTTTGGGGCGTGCCGGACAGATTTTTACTCTTGCGGCGCTCAAACGCGAATTGGGTCAGGCGCGGCCCAGTTTTCTGTCTGGCACGCCCAGCCCACGCCCTCATCTTGGGGAGTCCTCGGGCGGCCCCGGACGGAACGAAGCGCGCCGTCACGTATGCCCCCGCCGCGCGGGCCACGCCTGTCATTGAGACATGAGGCTGGTCAGCTGAATTAATGTCGGGGCGACGTCTCGGTTTCCTAGCCGGGCGCAGCGACGCGTCGCTTCACCTCTCTTCGGCGAGGAAGTGTCTGCGCCACGGCGGCGTCAGTGCAGGCGAGCGCGCCTTTTGAAGCGTCACCGTAAATGGTGTGGCAGGCGAGCCGTTGGCCGGTCGGAGTTAAGGCGATCTCATCCGTTCGCCTCCCCGGGCGCTATATAGAGAGGGTTCCTCGCCGTCTCCACCACAAACATCTCCACTCCCCCACCTAGCCATGGCGCCTCCCCGTCGCGACATCGGTTCTCCCGTGACGGAGGAAGAGCGCGAGCGTCGCCGGGCGGAGACGGCGGCCCCCAGGGAACGTCGTTGTGATCAAGCTATCCGGAACATGCTGCGCGACGCCCGCCTCCGTGAAACACGGCCCGTGCGGAACGACCACGAGCAGGCTCATCTGTCAGCGTTCCGCCACCTCCGCCGCCACCCTCCTCCGCCACCGGCGGACCTGCTCACGGAAGCCGAGGCGCATGAGCTCGTCCGCACCAACACGCCGGTGCCGGCGAACTGCCGCCTCCCGAGGGATGGGCGATGAACCCAGTGCACGTCCCGGTTGCACCAAGGCTGACCGGCCAGGCACGCCTCGACTACATCGCCATGTGCTAGCAGACCATGCCGCCGGAGCTGTACGACGACGTGAGGTACGAGCCGAACTCGGCGTACTGGGACGAGCAGATCGAGGTAGAGTACGCCTACCGCCTCAACTCCTTCATCGCCGCGAGCCACCTGCGAGCTGGTTTGACTCCGACGACGACGTCCTCACCAACACCTCCGACGAGGACTTCGTGGCCGGCATAGAAAGGGAGAGGGTTTGCTACGAGGCGGCGGAGCAGGCTCGTCGCGCAAGATCAGGACAAGGCCGCGTGCAACCTCCTCCGCCGTAACCTCAACAAGAGGCGGAGAAGGTTGATGGTGATGATGATAGCTTCGAGGACTGGCCGCCGACGCCAGAGTGGGATCCGGCCACATGCAGCTCGCCATTGAGGCAGACATAGCCGCCTCCTGCGCCACCGGCCGTGACCACGGCTACCTCTACTACATCTGCTCCCGCTGCCGCCGGGGTCCTCTGCTCGCCGCCGCAAGGGCCGGCTCCTGCCCCAACTGCCGGTGCCCGACATGCCACCCTACGTACTAGATCTAGGTCTATTAGGTCTAGATTTTAATTTGAATGAATTATGTTTGTTTTCAATGAATTTTCAATGAAGTGTATGCACTTTCGTATCAAAATTTCGTATTTGAATAATATTTGGGCGCTGCGAGTGGGGAGCAACGGTGCCCAAATGCAAAAGGTCGTCCGGACAGCGCCCAAACGGCCTGTCCGGAAGGCCTTTGGGCAGTCATTTGGGCGCCGCGAGTGGAGATGCTGTAAGAATTTTCCATGATTTTTTAACGTCATTTGCATTCCTCTTACAAATGCATCTAGCACTATACCTTCTACTTGAAAGAATTAGTAACCACATGATACAATAAGAATGATGTATGAAACTGTTCAAAAACTATTACACGCGAAGGCTTCTTCACACACTAAGGACCATTTTAGTTCTTTTTGAAGACCAGCAATTGGAAATCTTATTTTGATAATGCAGCTTATTTCAATAAGAGGTGTTGTAGTCTCTGCCTCTCATGCAGTCTGTCTCACACGCACAGACGAGGCTGAGCATTCACATGCAGAAGGCTTCGCTAACCTTTTCAATGATGGCTTCAGTCCCCATGGCTCTATTGTGCTCGCCTTTTTGCAGAGGGCCGTCGGTGTGTGAATGAATCTTTGGAAGTTCTTCAATCAGACGTGTTGATGTGCTTGGGCTCGGGGTGAAGCTACGAGGTACAGTGCGGTTAGCGCAGGCGAGAGCGGGCAACCGGCGGAGAAGTCACCACGCACCACGTGGTGTGTCAAGTCCGGGACCAATTGGCGTCAACGACACTCAGGTGGCGGCAGAGTTCAGGGTGAGCAGGTCGAAGAGTAGAGCCAATATTATTTAGAGGTCAAAAGACACAATGTCGTGTGTGTTTGCCTGAGTGACTTGGGTTAGGATTAGAAATTTTTAATTTAGATGGAAGGTCAATAGAAATTTTAATTTATTACTGTATTACCTATTTTCAAATGCATAATATTGGGGTTTAAATTATGGGATTATTACTCATGTGCCCCCAATTCCTTAGTTATGCTCAGTTTTCCCCACACTTGAAACTTTTGCTCACATTTCTCCACTCCCTTAGGTGAAACCCTCACCAAAGCTCAAACTGGACGTTTCCGTCAGTCAATGGTTTGACCGTTAACTGCTGACGTGTGGGCCATACATGTCATAGATTTAATAATTTCAGAATTATTTTTGGAAATTTTTAAATTTCTGACGGGGACCCACATGTCATAGATTTAATCTTTTTAGAAAAAAATCAGAAAAAAAATAAAGAAGGATGATGTCATGATGATGTCATCAATGGAGGATCTTCCTATGTTGATCACACCCTCGACGATACAGCGCAAGAGGGGGTGCACGGCTATGCCCGTTGGGAGCGCTAGAGAATGGGCAACCATATGGGGGCGGCGATGCCAGGAAATGGTCACCGAAACAGCGTCGACGACTCGACCATGCGGCGGCGCACGGAGGCGCTTGTCGCGAGCAAGAAACAGGACGAACGGGAGAGGGAAAAGCAGCCGCGGAGGATCAATTGATGCCCCTAGTCGCGTGGGAGTGATAAAATAGGACGGAGGAGGTCAGTGGAGCTCGAATTCGTCCGCGACGCACGACGGCCGAAGTTGAAGGAGACGACTCGATTCGGGTGATTCAAGCCTTCCCAGCAATTAGGACTCGAGAAAGAGGAAGCATAAGGCACGGCAGAGCTCCAGGGATGATCGGGGAAGAATCAGGCTGCCTAGAACGACGGCGAACTGCGTCAGCCAGAACTAGGGTTAGGGTTTGGGCGAGGAGAGAGAGAGGGCAAATGGCGGCTAGGGCTTCCACGACCACCACGAGACGAATTGGGAGTTGCTCCGATGACCACGAAGCTTGGCGCGCGGCGACGTAGCATGACGCGGAGGTAGCCACCGAGGTTTTGCAGAAAACACCTATAGTTTCAGAAATCGCTGGGTTTTCACAGTTTTGCCCTCGGCAGGGTTAGGGTTTAGGGCTAGGGTTAGCCACAACTAATTCAAAAAAAATCAAAAAATGGGAAACCTTTGCTTGGCGTCCTCTTATGTGACCTACCACTTAGGAAAAATAACAAACATGGGGTATGGAAGTTTTTGTGAAAAACATTCTCAGAAATGAGCTACGAGGTACAAAGAAGTATGACTTTTGACTCAAATGAGCTAGGGTATGGCATAAACCATACCATCACCTGTCAAAATGATCCAAAATTTTGCACCCGCGTGTACAATTTAATTGCGCACAATGTTGATATAGGTACAAAGATTGCTTTTTTGGCACTAAAAACCCATTTTTCATTTCTTTAGTGTTCAAAATGCCTTTTTTTTGTGAAGCAACTAGCAAAACGACTCCTCGAAAGCGGAAGACCCCTAGGTATAAAACATAATAGACCACTTCATAAGTAGATATGACCCTGGGTTTGAATATGAAAATAGTCCTAGGTATTTCTCATATTTTGAAGAAGTTCCTGCCGATTTCGCTGGAAGTATGTCCAATTTGAACTACAAGTGTCGCAAATTTTGCTCGTGATTTTTTAAAAAAATCATTTTTAAATCTACAATATGTACTTTCTTTAAACATCTTTGGCGCTTTTTGTTGGAACGGAGGTACGGTTCAGGTTTAGGTTTGGGGTTAGGGTTTAGTGCTAGGGTTAGGCACAACTAATTCAAAAAAATCAAAAAAATGGGAAACCTTCTCGTGGCGTCCTCTTATGTGACCTACCACCTAGAAAAAATAACAAACGTGGAGTAAGGAAGTTTTTGAGGAAAAACATTCTCAAAAATGAGCTACAAGGTACAAAGATGTATGGCTTTCGACTCAAATGAGCTAGGGTATGGCCTAAACCATAGCATACCTTGTCGAAATGATCCAAAATTTTGCACACACGTGTATAATTGAATTGCGCACAATGTTGACATAGATACTGTAACACCCCGGCCACCCCGGGCCGGGCCTGTCACCCTTGGCAGCTCGCTAGGATCTCTAGACTGACCCCACAGATCAACACTACTCTTTTCTGCGCACTTTGTCCTCACTCGTGCGCACCCGGAACGAGTTCCTGGTAAGCCCTGAGCCAGGATCTCACATCCTCCCCCCCTTAGAAGACCGACGCCCTCGTCGGTCAGCCCCCCAGTACAGGAACTTCCCCTCTTGGACTACTCCTGGCCAAGCACGCTTAACCTCGGAGTTCCTTCCAAATGAGCTTCCGGAAAAGAAGTTGCAACTTATTGATATGAGTATTCTATCAATCCTGTTAAGCCCTGAGCCATGATCTCACAGATACAAAGATTGCTTTTTTGGCACTAACAAACCATTTTTCATTTATTTAGTGTTGAAAATGCCTTTTTTTGTGAAGCAACTACCAAAACGACTCCTCGAAAGCGGAAGACCCCTAGGTATAAAACATAATAGACCACTTTATAAGTAGATATGACACTGGGTTTGAATATGAAAACAGTCCTAGGTATTTCTCATATTTTGAAGAAGTTCCTGCCGATTTCGATGGAAGAGGGTCCGGTTTGAACTACAAGTGTCATAAATGTTGCTCGTGATTTTTTTAAAAATCACTTTTAGATTCACAATATGTATTTTCTTTAGACATCTTTGGTGCTTTTGTTGGAATGGAGGTACGGTTAGGTTTAGCTTTGGGGTTAGGGTTTACGGTTAGGGTCCAGAGCTAGGGTTAGGCACAACTAATTGAAAAAAACAAAAAATGGGAAACCTTCGCGTGACGTCCTCTTATGTGACCTACCTACCACCTAGAAAAAATAACAAACATGGGGTATGGAAGTTTTGTGGAAAAACATTCTCAAAAATGAGCTACGAGGTACAAAGATGTATGGCTTTCGACTCAAATGAGCTAGGGTATGGCCTAGACCATAGCATACGTTGTCGAAATGATCCAAAATTTTGCACACACGTGTACAATTGAATTGCGCACAATGTTGACATAGATACAAAGATTGCTTTTTTGGCACTAACAAACCATTTTTCATTTATTTAGTGTTGAAAATGCCTTTTTTATGAAGCAACTACCAAAACGACTCCTCGAAAGCGGAAGACCGCTAGGTATAAAACATAATAGACCACTTTATAAGTAGATATGACACTGGGTTTGAATATGAAAACAGTCCTAGGTATTTCTCATATTTCGAAGAAGTTCTTGCCGATTTCGCTAGAAGAGGGTCCGATTTGAACTACAAGTGTCATAAATGTTGCTCGTGATTTTTTTAAAAATCACTTTTAGATTCACAATATGTACTTTCTTTGGACATCTTTGGTGCTTTTTGTTGGAACGGAGGTACGGTTAGGTTTAGCTTTGGGGTTAGGGTTTACGGTTAGGGTCTAGAGCTAGGGTTAGGCACAACTAATTCAAAAAAAAATCAAAAAAATGGAAAACCTTCGCGTGACGTCCTCTTATGTGACCTACCACCTAGAAAAAGTAACAAACATGGGGTATGGAATGTCATTCGAACCAGACCTGTTTTTCACAAAAACTCAATAGAGCAAGTTCCAAACTAGCAAAAACATATAACAAAAAGTTATAGTAAATCCAATTTGGCGCACAACCATATAAATATGTGTTCCGAATTAATTATAAATCGGTCAGAACGTGCGAATGCCGCTATCGGGCGTGTCCAGAGCGCGCCCCTAAAGTGTTCGACAGGTGTCCGACGACACCGCTCGCTCGTGGTCCCTCGCGCGTCACACATTGCCCGTTAGAACCAGGGTCTCGATAGAGTGGCAGGACCGCAGGAGAGGTCGGGGGGAAGACAGGGGGGCACCCATGGCGGCGTATCGAGGCGCGGCCGACGTGCAGCAGACGTGAGGAAGACAATCTCGATGGTGACGAACGGAGGCAGGTGTGATCGATTCCTTGTACAGAACGTGGAGGACGACGAGGCAGTGCTGCAGGACATTATGGATATGCTCGGCGTTGCGTAGGACGACGGGGACAACGGTGGTGGCCGGCCTCGGAGTTCTGGAGCGCACAGCCATGACAGAGGATAGCGATGCTAGGAGGAATGTATCGGATTCTCCGATGAGGGGAAAAGATAGAGAGGGTCTAGAGCTACCTCCTAGACATGATATAAAGGTGGGGGGAAGAGCTGCACGCCGGCAGGGGATCCATTCGCCGATGAGGTGAACGCCGGCGACGGCGACCTCGCCGCCCGCGTGGCACGCGCGACTGCACGTGCACCTTGTTCCTGCTCCTGGTAGGTGCGCGCGGGACACACACAGCCAGCACGCGAAGGCGCGCCGGCGCTGGCTCTCTCCTGACCTCCACGCCTGCGCCCGCTCGCGATGTTCCGTCACCGGCACCACCTACCTCGCCTCCGCGGCGTTCAGCGGCGCCTTCCTGGTGTGCGTGTAGGCCTACACGGCGTGCTATCCGTCGCGCTGGTTCCCGGTGGTTACATGGATTCGAGCTCCACCTCGGCGCGCGCAGCAGAGGTCGACGGAGGTGCTGCCCCGATTGCGGCCCGCCCGACTACGCCCTCGCTAGCGCGGAGAGCACTTCCGTGAGCTCGCTTGGCAGCAGCAGGCACGCAGCCCTGCCGTTGACCATGGCCACGGTGAAGATGCACAGTCTTGGGTCAACGAGGTGCGAGAAGAAAAAAACTGAGACTTAAACGTGAGCCCCATGTCCACATCAGCTCATCTCCACGTGTATTGCCAACTAGGGTGTTTGTTTATTTTTAGCAAGGGCTGTTGACATGTCAGCATTTTTACCGGTCCCACTCGTCATGAACTTCTCCATGTAACGGTAGGTTTGACCCAACGGAAATGCTCCGTTTTGACATTTGTGAGGGCTTAGACAAGCGAGTTGAGAAAACTGAGCAAAAAAATTAGAGCGTGTGGGAAAAACGAGCACAACTAACGAATCAGGGGCACATAATTAAATATCACTTAAATTATTTATTTTGTTGTTTCAATAAGAACATCCCAATGTATGAAAATTGCGTGCATCAGACGGTGACTGGTTTATACGGCAATCGGTATTTATTTGGTTCAGCTTCATTGATTCAGCTAGAGCTTCTGTTGTGGTTTTTAACATATTATCAAAACAATTATTTTGTGTAAACATATATTTAGAACTTTTGTGGAGACGTGCGTGCACGTGCATGCTATACTAGTGGATTCAAGCTCACCACCGCCTCGCCCGATACTGTCGCTCAGCGTCGCGCGCCACCGCGCATCAGCTACGCCCCGTGCCAATATGGACCCCCTACCATGATCAGTCGACATTTCTCCAAAAAGTGTACCGACAGTGGCGAAGCTACAAAAAAATCATCATTGGGTTCACCACACTAAACAACTGTAGATGAGTTACTAATTTGGAGCAAAATAATGGATTCTCTTGATTTCACTGGCTTTAGCTGAACCAAACGGTTGTGTGCTAGCTCCACCACTGTCTACCGACCACCCGATGATTCTTTGGGTCAGAGAGCGCTTCCACAACCTTCACTGAATCTTTCTCTATGTATAGCATGTTGAGCCCATCGCGCAAGGCTTGTGCGGTATGCCGCCTTTAGTTCGATCCCTAGGGCCGATGATCCATCCTTAAGTTTTTTCAAATTTTCTTTCTGCTATTTATTTATTGGACCGTGGGCTCGTAAAAAAAAGCCCTTTTGAGGGGATCATGGTACCTGATACCCGTCAAAGAAAAAACTAATCCCCTCAAAAGGGCTTTTAAAATGTGCCTATTTTGGATACCCAGGCATTTTCTCCGTAACAATTTTTTTTTAAACACGGTACAACCGTCAACACTCATATACACGTGAATATACTCACCACTATAACACACACATGCACTGAGACGGAGCCAGGGGTACAAGCAAGGCCCTGGCCCTCCCCACGATATTTTTTTGGGTTAAATACGGGAAAGTAGCACTTGAACATGGGGGTATAATCTCCTACTAACTTGATGAAGGGGTGGACATGATCGAGACCGTCTGCCCAGACCTCACAGCAACGCAACCGGAGGACTCAACCAGACTCTAGCGGGCACCACATGCGTACGCTCCAGACTCCGCCGCCACCATATTCCGCCGACCCATCTTTAAAAAATATATCAACTCATTGACATTGTCGGACCTACGCCGCCAGAAGCGCCTCATCCTACGCGAGTCCATCACGTCACGACCATCAACGAGACCCGCTGCACCACGCAGCCGAGACCGCCATCACCGATACGGCATATGCAATCCCGCTCTACCACTTTCCTCTTCCATCCAACACCTGCTCCAAAAACAATGGCCCCTTAGGGAGACTGTAGCGCCCCAGACGGTGGAAAGTTTCTTTGGCTGGCCATCTCTAGTGCTCCTGCTATTTGAAAATAAATACGATTCGTATTTATGAGTTCTAAAAAATTCTGAAAAAAACATGTAGCAATGGTGTATCCCACAAACGTGGAAAATATAAATTTCAAATAGTTTGTATTACGAGCTAAACAAAAATGACAAATTTGGTAAAATTTAGAGATTTTAAATTATGCATACTCAGATCAACACATTTATCATTTTTATAGCTCGGAATATAAAGTATTTGAAATTGATTTGTGCACGTTTATTGGATACACCTTTTACATCCTTGTTTTTTCATAATTTTTGAAACTCGTAAATATGATTTTTTTTCTAATAGAGGGAGCACTCGAGATCGGATGTCAAAAAACCTTCACTCCCTGGACGGCCACAATTGAGCACTTTTTTTTACAAATTTGTAACTCTAGTAATTAATCAATAATGGTTACATCTTCCACCCGTTGTGGATACATAAATAACGACGTATGGTCAATCCAGACATTTGTCTCATCTACTATGGATCTAGATATCGAATGTGTCGAAGTTGATCTCCTGGATCGGCGTTTGTGTGTGTCTCATCTAGTAATGACATTTGTCCCATTTGCGGCTGTGTGGCTCCTTCCATGTTGCCTCTCTGCCAGCTTGCATCTGGTGATAGATATGAGTATAATTCAAGGGAAGCTCTATTTGAATTTTGAAGACGAAGGATTTCCGATGTACCGAGCTTGGGAAATGGTGGGGGATCTCTTTTCTCTCCGTCCCGAGCTCTGCCCCTCCCACCCCGTTGAGAGTCGTCTCCGCCGCCCCGGGCCTTCCCGGCGTCCTCCCCGCCAGATTAGCTGGCCGGAGATAGACTAGGAACGGCGCCGGTTTAGGATCTGTGCATAGTAGTGATAGATCTTTTCGTTTAGCCTCTGTGCTGATGTTAGCCTATATGGCTTCTTTTTTCCTTCTCCTCGCCTGCGTTCCGGTGACTCGTAGCGGCACCGGAGGCGGCTCCTTTCTCTCCTGCAGGTTGGATCTGTGGCGGATCTCTTGCAGATCGGAGGAAGGGCAGTGTGACTTCAATAAATCCGCACGCCGTATTGCCCATCTCGCAGTGGAGTGGATTCGTCTTCCTCTGGCCGGCCGTGGAGGCGAGGAGAGGAAGAGGATCTACTGCTCGGTGAAGTGGTTCGTGCTGCATCCTGGAGTTCCTCACGCGGTGGATGAGTTCGCCGCCGCGTATCTGTGGCCAAGACGGTGGCCGAAGTTCAACCTCACTGTCGGAGGCCTTTTCAATCAAGCGTCAGTGCTCGGCGACGTGAAGCTGTCAAGTGGTTCGTCCCCGGCAGCCTCTCGTTTCCTGGCGCTTGTGGTTGCTCGTCGGAAGGGAGAGCCCGAGCATCAGAGCTCCGATGATCTCGGCGTCGGCGTCTGGAGATCGCTGGCGAGCGGTGGCGGAGGTACCCAAGGACCTAATTGCGTTCCTATTTCCTGTTCTAGGGTTCTTTTTGTAAAATCGAAGGCCCTTTCTTCGAATTTTAGGTCTTTTAGGGCAAGAATTGTAAAGGACTTTTTTGTAAATTGTACCCGCCACGTGGTGATATGAAATAGCAGCACTGGGGTCTTCTGACCCCACCCCCTTGTACAAAAAAAGAAAAGAAAAAAAAGAAATGGTGGGGGTCTTCTGACCGCACCCCCTTGTACAAAAAAAGAAAGAAAAAAAAGAAATGGTGGGGCTATGGAGAATGGGTGCGGGTCGTCGGATCTCGACGACGGCTCAGTCGATCCTAGTGGTTGGTGGTCCGTCACGAGATTAGTCACGTATTTTCGATGTTGCATGTGTTTTCTTTCACAAGTTGTAAACTCGTGTGCATCCTGCTGCAAACACACGAGCAAGATGATGTAATCACTCTAAGCATCTGTTCCAAATGTTGTGTTCGTGGTGCAAATATTTTTTGTGGGCTGATGCATAGTTGTCATTGGAGCTGCATATGTCGGTATTTTTTCTCAGGGATTTTAACCTGGCCAATGGGATTTGCAGCATACACTTTTTTTTTGCTGCATAGGAGTCTTTGAAATGTTGTCACTTTCTTGCTTGTTTTTATGCTCCGGAAGAAAAATGTTGCGATGTTGTTACAAAACTATATTAACGAATATTTCGTGTGAAGGGTATGCTGAAATGATCGCATGGCTTGAGATCGGGATTAGAGCATCTCCACTCGTTCGCCCCCACCCCCCCCCCCAGGCGCAAAAACGGCGCTATTTTGGCCCACCTGGGGGGCGCCGCGTTTTCCCAGCCATGAAACCCAGGCAGTGAGTCCAGCATTCAAAATTTGGGCGAAATTTAGATGAATTTGGGCGAAATTTAGACGAACTTAACTAACTTAGACGAATTTCATTGATATAGGCGAAATTCGTACAGATTCGGGCGCTTACATAGTAGATTTAAAAAAGAAAAATATTTAAACTAAAACACGGCGCTCTACATGCCGAACTGGCTGTAGAACACCGTGTAGTCGCCGCCGTCGTCGTCGGAGTCGCTTGGCGGCGCGTCCGGGGCGCGGCTCGGGCCTGCGCCGTCGTCGTCGCCGTGCCACCTGCTCAGCCGGGCACGTGGTCCTCGTCGCCGTCGTCGAGGATGATGACGCTTGATACGTCTCCAACGTATCCATAATTTCTGCTGTTCCATGCTTATATTATACTATTTGCTACATGTTTTATATACACTTCATATAACTTTTATGCATTTTCTGGGACTAACATATTAACAAGATGCCACAGTGCCAGTTCCCTGTTTTCTGCTGTTTTTGGTTTCAGAAAGTTATTCTGGAAATATTCTCGGAATTGCACGAAACAAAAGGCCAAGTCCCTATTTTTCCAGCACGTACACGGAGTCCGAAGGAGAGACGAAGGAGAGCCATGAGGTGGCCAAACCACCTGGCGGCGCGGCAGTGGGCCCAGCCGCGCCTGCCTGTGGTTTGGGCCCCTCGGGGGTCCGCCGACATCGCCCCTTCGCCTATTTATTCTCCGAGACGTGAAAACCCTAAAACACCAAGTCATATTTCCAGAAGAGTTCCGCAGCGCCGCCGCCATCGACGACAAGTTTCGGGGGACAGAATCTCTGTTCCGGCACGCTGCCGGGACGGGGAATTGCCCCCGGAGTCATCTCCATCGACACCACCGCCATCTTCATCGCCGCTGCTGACTCCCATGATGAGGAGGGAGTAGTTCTCCCCCGAGGCTGAGGGCTCTACCGGTAGCTATGTGGTTCATCTCTCTCTCACATGGTGTGATCTTTATGTGATCGTGTGTATTGCTAGTATCGCTGAATACATTAATAATGTTTATGCTACTCAAGTGATTTTGTCTAGTTTCTGGAGTCGTTGTGACAACACGGTATCAAGGTGACAGTGTGGGTACTTGTGTGACTCTATGAATAATTTAGATATTATCATGGCTTGTTCTTGGGAACTGTGGTGTTTGTTTACTCAGACTTTGAGGTGTGCTTTTGCAGCCCTACGCATAGTACTCTTGCTTCATCAAGAAGGAGAATAATCCCGAGTAGTATTTACTTGTGTTCAGTTGTGCTAATCTAGTTGAATATGTAGATGTTACTCTTTATCTATTATGCACTCTATAGGTTACTTTAATATGAACTCCGGTACTCTCCACGGTGTAAAGGTGACAGTGTGTGCACCGTGTGTGATTCCTTTATGACGTTGTGGCGCTTGTTTACTCCGGCTTGAGGTGTGCTTTTGTAGCCCTACACAATGAATGGTGTTTGTTATCCAACAAGAGAGTGTTTAAGAGTAGCTTTTACTTATTCAGTTATGAGATCATTGTTGAGAGTGTCCACTAGTGAAAGTATGATCCCTAGGCCTTGTTTCTAAGCATTGAAACACCGTTTACATCAAGTTCTGCTACATGTTTGCTTGCTGCCATTTTATTTCAGATTGCATTACTACTTATAATCATCCATATTACTTGTATTTCACTATCTCTTCGCCGAACTAGTGCACCTATACATCTGACAAGTGTATTGGGTGTGTTGGGGACACAAGAGACTTCTTGTATCTTAATTGCAGGGTTGCTTGAGAGGAATATCTTTGACCTCTACCTCCCTGAGTTCGATAAACCTTGGGTGATTCACTTAAGGGAAACTTGCTGCTGTTCTACAAACCTCTGCTCTTGGAGGCCCAACACTGTCTACAAGAATAGAAGCACACGTAGACATCAAGCTATTTTCTGGCGCCGTTGCCGGGGAGGTAAGCGTTGGAAGGTATCTCCTTTAGATTCTGCAATTATTTCTTTTTGTTTCTTGTTTTTATTTTCACTAGTTAGGCTTAATGGAAAACAACAAAAAAATTAGAGATCTTTATGAACTTTATATTGAATTAGGACATGATGCTTTTGAAGAGAAAATTAAAAAACCTATGGAGGCTTGTTTGCATGATGGTAGCAATGGTATTACTATAAATTCTTTGAACACCATTATTGCTAATGCTATGCAAATCTAAGCTTGGGGAAGCTGGTTTTGATGAATATGATATTTTTAGTCCCCCAAGTTTTGAGGAGAAAATTTTCTTTGATGATACTTTGCCTCCAATTTATGATGATTATAATGATAGTGGTATTTTGGTGCCACCTACTATGGAGGATAAAGTTTATTATGATTATACTATGCCTGCAATTTATGATGATTACAATGATGGATGTGATAGTTTTACTCCACTATTACTAATAAATTGATTATGCTTATGTGGAGAGTAATGATACTTTATGCATGTGGATCATGATAAGAATGCTTTATGTGATAGCTATATTGTTGAGTTTATTCATGATGCCACTGAAAATTATTTTGAGAGAGGAAAGTATGGTTATAGAAATCTTCATGTTACTAAATTTCTCTCTTTATGATGAAGTTTTGAGCTTTCTCTTGATTTGCTTTTATTTGCTGGGTACTTTAAGACCTACTGGTCCTTATGAGAGAGGGAGACACGATTTCATATATCACAATAATATTAAGTCTTCTCTCTTTATGTTGAAATTTTTGAAGTTACACTTGTTTTGCATTTCTATGCTAGTCACTTTGTTCTTCATTGACTTGTTTTCTTACAAGACTCCTATGCATAGAAAGAGTGTTAGATTTAAACATGTTTTATATATGCTTCTTGATGCTCTCTTTTATGTTTCAACTCTCATCTTTATGTGGCATCATAAAAATCACTATGCCTAGCTAAAAGGCTTTAAAGAAAAGCGCTTATGGGAGACAACCCATTTTTTATTTTCTGTTATTTTTGTTTTGAGTCAAGGTGCTTGTTACTTCTGTAGCAACTCCTTTGTATCTTTATTTTATTGCATTGTTGTGCCAAGTAAATTTTATTGAAAGTTGATGCAAGATTTGGATTTCTGCGCAAACAGATTTTTAGCTGTCACGAATTTGAGCTTTTCTCCCTGAGAAAATTCAAAAATTCTGTAAAAAATCACGCATCTTCCTCAGATATGTACGCAACTTTCATTAAATTGGACCAGTTCCATCTGAGCAACTTAAGTGCCTCGAAAAAATTCGTCTTCCAGACTGTTCTGTTTTTGACAGATTCTGCCTTTTGTTTTGCATTCGCTCTTTTACTGTGTTTGTGTGGATTTCTTTGCTCCACAAAGCATTGGTGGCTGTAGCTAATGTCCAGAAGCTTTGGGAATGATTGTATCATTACAGAATATGAGAATTTTTGATTATGCACTAACCCTCTAATGAGAACTGTCTTGAGTTTGGTGTGAAGGAAGTTTTCAAGGATCAAGAGAAGGGTGATATTATGTGATCAAGAAGAGTGAAAAGCCTAAGCTTGGGGATGCCCCCGTGGTTCATCCCCATATTCAGAAGACTCAAGCGTCTAAGCTTGGGGATGCCCAAGGCATCCCCTTCTTCATCAACAACTTATCAGGTCATCTCTAGTGAAACTATATTTTAATTCTTTCACATCTTATGCGCTTTACTTGGAGCGTCTGTGTGTTTTTATTTTTGTTTTTGTTTGAATAAATTCGGATCCTAGCAATCCTTGTGTGGGAGAGAGACACGCTCCGCTTTTTCATGTGAATACTCATGTTCTTCACTTATATTTGTTGAGTATTCTTAACTAGCTACTGCAGTGCTTTTAGCTCCTGTTTTTCATGCATCTCTTCGAGCTGTTAGCACTTGTTTATAAATACTCTCTTGCTGCATTATATTATCATTTGGAGAGTTTATGTTTAAATAAATTGATTGGTGTTTGTTTGGAAGAAAGAAAATGCTACATGTAGTAGTTGGTATTGGAAAAGACATATGCATTCTTGTAGATCATTGTCTTGTTTCGATTTGATACTTTGCAATTGTTTTGAGCTCTCAAGTAGATCATGTTTAAGCTCTTGCATCATGTAGTTAAAGCCTAGTAGTGGAGAACTACCGTAGAGCTTGTTGAGACTTGGGATGCATATTTGTTCTCTCTAAGGTCTAGATATTTTCTGGTAAAATGTTTGAGCAACAAGGAAGACAGTGTAGAGTCTTATAATACTTGCAATATGTTTTTATGTGATTCTTGCTGTACCGGTTTATACTTGTGTTTGCTTCAAACAACCTTGCTAGCCTAAACTCTGTACTGAGAGGGAATGCTTCTCGTGCATCCAAAACTTGAGCCAAAACCCATGCCATTTGTGTCCACCATACCTACCTACTATGTGGTATTTCCTGCCATTCCAAGTAAATATTTCATGTGCTACCTTTAAACTATTCAAAACTTTATTACTCCTTATTTGTGTCAATGTTTTATAGCTCATGAGGAAGTATGTGGTGTTTTATCTTTCAATCTTGTCATTTACTTCTGACAGACTTTCACCAATGGACTAGTGGCATATACATCCGCTTATCCAATAATTTGCAAAAAGAGCTGGCAACGGGGTGCCCAGCCCCAATTAATTACAACTTTCATTAATAATTCTCTTCACATGTTTTGCCCTGATTTATCAGTAAGCAACTTAATTTGCAAATAGACACTCCTCCATGGTATGTGAATGTTGGAAGGCACCCGAGGATTCGGTTAGCCATGGCTTGTGTAAGCAAAAGGTTGGGAGGAGTGTCATCTATAAAGAAACTAAAATACATGTGTAAACAAAAGAGAAGAGGGATGATCTACCTTGCTGGTAGAGATAACGTCCTTCATGGGAGCCGCTCTTGAAAGTCTGGTTGACAAGGGGGTTAGAGTGCCCACTACCATTCGTTGACAACAACAAACACCTCTCAAATACTTATTTTGTGCTCTCTATATGCTTTCGAAAACTTAAAAAGCTCTAGCACATGATTTAATCCCTGCTTCCCTCTGCGAAGGGCCTATCTTTTACTTTATGTTGAGTCAGTTTACCTACTCCTTTCTATCTTAGAAGCAAACACTTGTGTCAACTTTGTGTGCATTGATTCTTACATGTTTACTTATTGCACTTGTTATATTGCTTTATGTTGACAACTATCCATGAGATATACATGTTACAAGTTGAAAGCAATGCTGAAACTTAATCATCCTTTGTGTTGCTTCAATGCCTTTTACTTTGAATCTATTGCTTTATGAGTTACCTCTTATGCAAAACTTTTTGATGCTTGTCTTGAAAGTACTATTCATGAAAAGTTTTTGCTTATATGATTCATTGTTTACTCTTTATCTATTTGTTAGCAAACTATAGACCATTGCTTTGAGTCACTTCATTCATGACATGAGCCTTGCAATATATTGATCAAGATTGTGTGAAAGCATGTCTCCTCAGAAATTATTTGTTGTTATCGTTTTACCTACTCGAGGACGAGTAGAACTAAGCTTGGGGATGCTTGATACGTCTCCAACGTATCCATAATTTCTGATGTTCCATGCTTATATTATACCATTTGCTACATGTTTTATATACACTTCATATCACTTTTATGCATTTTCTGGGACTAACCTATTAACAAGATGCCACAGTGCCAGTTCCCTGTTTTCTGCTGTTTTTGGTTTCAGAAAAGTACTTCTGGAATATTCTCGGAATTGCACGAAACAAAAGGCCAGTCCCTATTTTTCCAGCACGTACACGGAGTCCGAAGGAGAGACGAAGGAGAGCCACGAGGTGGCCAAACCACCTGGCGGCGCGGCAGTGGGCCCAGCCGCGCCGCCTGTGGTTTGGGCCCCTCGGGTCCGCCGACATCGCCCCTTCGCCTATTTATTCCCCAGACGGAAAACCCTAAAACACCAAGTCATATTTCCAGAAGAGTTCCGCAGCGCCGCCGCCATCGACGACAAGTTTCGGGGGACAGAATCTCTGTTCCGGCACGCTGCCGGGACGGGGAATTGCCCCCGGAGTCATCTCCATCGACACCACCGCCATCTTCATCGCCGCTGCTGACTCCCATGATGAGGAGGGAGTAGTTCTCCCCCGAGGCTGAGGGCTCTACCGGTAGCTATGTGGTTCATCTCTCTCTCCATGGTGTGATCTTTATGTGATCATGTGTATTGCTAGTATCGCTGAATACATTAATAATGTTTATGCTACTCAAGTGATTTTGTCTAGTTTCTGGAGTCATTGTGACAACACGGTATCAAGGTGACAGTGTGGGTACTTGTGTGACTCTATGAATAATTTAGATATTATCATGGCTTATTCTTGGGAATTGTGGTGTTTGTTTACTCAGACTTTGAGGTGTGCTTTTGCAGCCCTACGCATAGTACTCTTGCTTCATCAAGAAGGAGAATAATCCCGAGTAGTATTTACTTGTGTTCAGTTGTGCTAATCTAGTTGAATATGTAGATGTTACTCTTTATCTATTATGCACTCTATAGGTTACTTTAATATGAACTCCGGTACTCTCCACGGTGTAAAGGTGACAGTGTGTGCACCGTGTGTGATTCCTTTATGACGTTGTGGCGCTTGTTTACTCCGGCTTGAGGTGTGCTTTTGTAGCCCTACACAATGAATGGTGTTTGTTATCCAACAAGAGAGTGTTTAAGAGTAGCTTTTACTTATTCAGTTATGAGATCATTGTTGAGAGTGTCCACTAGTGAAAGTATGATCCCTAGGCCTTGTTTCTAAGCATTGAAACACCGTTTACATCAAGTTCTGCTACATGTTTGCTTGCTGCCATTTTATTTCAGATTGCAATTACTACTTATAATCATCCATATTACTTGTATTTCACTATCTCTTCGCCGAACTAGTGCACCTATACATCTGACAAGTGTATTGGGTGTGTTGGGGACACAAGAGACTTCTTGTATCTTAATTGCAGGGTTGCTTGAGAGGATATCTTTGACCTCTACCTCCCTGAGTTCGATAAACCTTGGGTGATTCACTTAAGGGAAACTTGCTGCTGTTCTACAAACCTCTGCTCTTGGAGGCCCAACACTGTCTACAAGAACAGAAGCACACGTAGACATCAACGCTCTGGTAGCCGCCGCGTGCCGGTGGGGGGAGAAGGACGGCGTGCTGGACGGCGTGCTGGTGGGGGAGCCGAACGGCGAGCCACCGCCACCTCCTCGAGGAGGGGCTGCTGGCGCTCCACCTCCTCCTTGGCGTGCTGCTCGCGCGACCAGGCGAGGGCGAACTCCATGTCCGCCGACGGGACGTCGTCGTGGGAGGCTGCCAGGGCGATCTTCTCGCTAGGGAACTCCTCCGGGTCGTCCGACGCCTCCATCTTGATCTCCGTCCTGACATAGTCAGGCGGCGCCACCCACTCCTCACCGGGGCCGCCTTCTTCTTCTTCGACGAGGCGCCGCCGGTGCCAGGCTCGGTCTTCGGCTAGACGAGGCGCAAATGGCCGCAGAGAGGCGACAACGTGCGCCATTCATTGATGCGCAGGCTGCCCCTGCTCCTTGGCGGCGATGGGACGCGGCACCCGGAGTTGAGGATGATGCCGCCGCTCCTGCGCGGCATCTCCTCCGGCTCCTCCTTGACGCGGGTGAACGGCCTCGCCGGCGGCGTGGAGCTGGCGGGGTCCAGCGCGGGTCCGCCGCCTGCTCGTCGGTGAAGCCGGCGAGCACCTCCTGGAACTCGTAGACGCGCTCGGCGTCTTTCGGCGGCGGAGGCACTGGAACACCGACGGCGCTCAGTCGCCATTCCCCGACATGCGCATGTTGTGCGGCGCCAGGTAATCCGCCTCGTACAACATCCGCGCCTCGTCCTCGTGGAGGTAGTGGCGGCCGAAGCCATTGGCCGCAGCGCCGTCGCCGGGGAAGCGCTCCGCCATGGATGCCGCTATGCATGGGAGAGAGGGGCGAGAGAGACAGAGAGGAGAGGGCGATAGAGGTGTGCTCTGCCACGACAAGGGGAGGGATTAAATAGCGGCGGGGGGCAGGCGAGGCGGCGGGGCGGTGGCGCGCCATAACTCCGGCGCGTGGCAGCCGATTGGACGCGTTGGCGGCCGCTCGCTAGGCGCGGCAGACTTTTGACCGGCACGGGAGCCAAGGCGATAAGGACGCCGCGTTTTCAATTAATTTCATGTGTTGTTTCGCCTAGTGGCTGACAGAGCTGGCCCACTACGGTTTCGCGCGTTTTTCCTTTGCGCCGGCGCCCCAGTTGCCCCCCAACGGGCTGGGTTCGGACTGGGTGCGCCGGATGAAAAAACGGGCCAAACAGGCGCTGGGTGGGCTCTTGGGGGGCGAGAGGGAGAAATTTGTTTCCGCCTGCGCTATTTTTGGGTTCTGGGGGCGCTGGGGGCCGAGTGCGGATGCTCTTAGGTCAGATCAGACGGTACGGCCGATGTAGATCACGCCCCTGTATGTAGTAGTGCCACTGCCCATGGCGACGAAGGCGATGCAGACCCTCATAAGAAAAAAAAAAGACAGTGTTAAGCGTCCCCTGGGGGATGTGGGGGAAATATCCCCCGGGTCCTCCGCTTGACACATGTCCTCCTACTCCTGCTGCTACGGACCACACACCACAGCTCTCACACGGAACCACATAAACACAAAACAAATCCCCACCCCACCTCCAACTGCCCCTCCACCGTCCTCGCTCGAAAAGCAGGGCCTAGCCGTAGGTGCAAGTCATCGCCGGAGTAACGGCCGTCGCCGGAGAACCCCGTCACGTCGTTGATACGTCTCCAACGTATCCATAATTTCTACTGTTCCATGCTTATATTATACCAATTGCTACATGTTTTATATACACTTCATATCACTTTTATGCATTTTCTGGGACTAACCTATTAACAAGACGCCACAGTGCCAGTTCCCTGTTTTCTGCTGTTTTTGGTTTCAGAAAGTTACTTCTGGAAATATTCTCGGAATTGCACGAAACAAAAGGCCAAGTCCCTATTTTTCCAGCACGTACACGGAGTCCAAGGAGACACGAAGGGGAGCCACGAGGTGGCCAAACCACTGGTGGCGCGGCAGAGGGCCCCACCGCGCCTGCCTGTGGTTTGGGCCCCTCGGGGGTCCGCCGACATCGCCCCTTCGCCTATTTATTCACGAGACGTGAAAACCCTAAAACACCAAGTCATATTTCCAGAAGAGTTCCGCAGCGCCGCCGCCATCGACGACAAGTTTCGGGGGACGGAATCTCTGTTCCGGCACGCTGCCGGGACGGGGAAGTGCCCTCGGAGCCATCTCCATCGACTCCACCGCCATCTTCATCGCTGCTGCTGACTCCATGATGAGGAGGGAGTAGTTCTCCCCAGGCTGAGGGCTCTACCGGTAGCTATGTGATTTATCTCTCTCTCCCATGGTGTGATCTTTATGTGATCATGAGCTTTGTAATCTAGTTGAACAAGTAGATGTTACTCTTTATCTATTATGCCACTCTAGAGGTTACTTTAATATGAACTCCGGTACTCTCCACGGTGTGAAGGTGACAGTGTGCGCATCGTGTGTGACTCCTTTATGACGTTGTGGCGCTTGTTTACTCCGGCTTGAGGTGTGCTTTTGCAGCCCTACACAATGAATGGTGTTTGTTATCCAACAAGAGAGTGTTTAAGAGTAGCTTTTATTTATTCAGTTATGAGATCATTGTTGAGAGTGTCCACTAGTGAAAGTATGATCCCTAGGCCTTGTTTCTAAGCATTGAAACACCGTTTACAACAAGTTCTGCTACATGTTTGCTTGCTGCCATCTTTATTTCAGATTGCAATTACTACTTATAATCATCCATATTACTTGTATTTCACTATCTCTTCGCCGAACTAGTGCACCTATACATCTGACAAGTGTATTGGGTGTGTTGGGGACACAAGAGACTTCTTGTATCTTAATTGCAGGGTTGCTTGAGAGGGATATCTTTGACCTCTACCTCCCTGAGTTCGATAAACCTTGGGTGATTCACTTAAGGGAAACTTGCTGCTGTTCTACAAACCTCTGCTCTTGGAGGCCCAACACTGTCTACAAGAATAGAAGCACACGTAGACATCAAGCTATTTTCTGGCGCCGTTGCCGGGGAGGTAAGGTAAAAGGTATTCACATCCTCTGGCTACTAAGCTATTTTCTAGTGTTGTTGCTAGTGTGTGAGTGCTCGAAGTTATTTCCTTTAGATTCTGCAATTATTTCTTTTTGTTTCTTGTTTTTATTTTCACTAGTTAGGCTTAATGGAAAACAACAAAAAAATTAGAGATCTTTATGAACTTTATATTGAATTAGGACATGATGCTTTTGAAGAGAAAATTAAAAAACCTATGGAGGCTTGTTTGCATGATGGTAGCAATGGTATTACTATAAATTCTTTGAACACCATTATTGCTAATGCTATGGAAAAGTCTAAGCTTGGGGAAGCTGTTGTGATGAATATGATATTTTTAGTCCCCCAAGCTTTAAGGAGGAAATTTGCTTTGAATACTTTGCCTCCAATATATGATGATTATAATCATTGTGATATTTTCAGTCCACCTACTATTGAGGATATAGTTTATGTTGATTATGATATGCCTCCTATATATGATGTTTACAATGATGAATATGATATTCTCAGTCCATCTACTATTGAGGATAAAATCATTTGATTATTCTATGCCTCCTATTTATGATGATTACAATGATGGATGTGATACTTTTACTCTCACTATTACTAATGATAATGTTCATGCTTATGTGGAGAGTAATGATACTTTTATGCATGTGGATCATGATAAGAATGCTTTATGTGATAGCTATATTGTTGAGTTTATTCATGATGCCGCTGAAAATTATTTTGAGAGAGGAAAGTATGGTTATAGAAATCTTCATGTTACTAAATTTTTCTCTTTATGATGAATGTTTTGAGCTTTCTCTTGATTTGCTTTTATTTGCTGGGTACTTTAAGACCTACTGGTCCTTATGAGAGAGGGAGACACGATTTCATATATCACAATAATATTAAGTCTTCTCTCTTTATGTTGAAATTTTTGAAGTTACACTTGTTTTGCTTTCTATGCTAGTCACTTTGTTCTTCATTGACTTGTTTTCTTACAAGACTCCTATGCATAGAAAGAGTGTTAGATTTAAACATGTTTTATATATGCTTCTTGATGCTCTCTTTTATGTTTCAACTCTCATCTTTATGTGGCATCATAAAAATCACTATGCCTAGCTAAAAGGCTTTAAAGAAAAGCGCTTATGGGAGACAACCCATTGTTTTTATTTTCTGTTATTTTTTTTTTTTTCTTTGAGTCAAGGAGTTTGTTACTTCTGTAGCAACTCCTTTGTATCTTTATTTTATCGCATTGTTGTGCCAAGTAAAGTTTATATTGAAAGTTGATGCAAGATTTGGATTTCTGCGCAGTACAGATTTTTAGCTGTCACGAATTTGAGCTTCTCCCTGTAGAAAATTCAAAAATTCTGAAAAATCACGCATCTTCCTGAGATATGTACGCAACTTTCATTATTTTGGCCAGATCCATCTGAGCAACTTAAGTGCCTCGAAAAAATTCGTCATTCCAGACTGTTCTGTTTTTGACAGATTCTGCCTTTTGTTTTGCATTCGCTCTTTTACTGTGTTTGTGTGGATTTCTTTGCTCCACAAAGCATTGGTGGCTGTAGCTAATGTCCAGAAGCTTTGGGATTGATTGTATCATTACAGAATATGAGAATTTTTGATTATGCACTAACCCTCTAATGAGAACTGTCTTGAGTTTGGTGTGAAGGAAGTTTTCAAGGATCAAGCGAGAAGGGTGATATTATGTGATCAAGAAGAGTGAAAAGCCTAAGCTTGGGGATGCCCCCGTGGTTCATCCCCATATTCAAGAAGACTCAAGCGTCTAAGCTTGGGGATGCCCAAGGCATCCCCTTCTTCATCAACAACTTATCAGGTCATCTCTAGTGAAACTATATTTTAATTCTTTCACATCTTATGCGCTTTACTTGGAGCGTCTGTGTGCTTTTATTTTTGTTTTTGTTTGAATAAATTCGGATCCTAGCAATCCTTGTGTGGGAGAGAGACACGCTCCGCTTTTTCATGTGAATACTCATGTTCTTCACTTATATTTGTTGAGTATTCTTAACTAGCTACTGCAGTGCTTTTAGCTCCTGTTTTTCATGCATCTCTTCGAGCTGTTAGCACTTGTTTATAAATACTCTCTTGCTGCATTATATTATCATTTGGAGAGTTTATGTTTAAATAAATTGATTGGTGTTTGTTTGGAAGAAAGAAAATGCTACATGTAGTAGTTGGTATTGGAAAAGACATATGCATTCTTGTAGATCATTGTCTTGTTTCGATTTGATACTTTGCAATTGTTTTGAGCTCTCAAGTAGATCATGTTTAAGCTCTTGCATCATGTAGTTAAAGCCTAGTAGTGGAGAACTACCGTAGAGCTTGTTGAGACTTGGGATGCATATTTGTTCTCTCTAAGGTCTAGATATTTTCTGGTAAAATGTTTGAGCAACAAGGAAGACAGTGTAGAGTCTTATAATACTTGCAATATGTTTTTATGTGATTCTTGCTGTACCGGTTTATACTTGTGTTTGCTTCAAACAACCTTGCTAGCCTAAACTCTGTACTGAGAGGGAATGCTTCTCGTGCATCCAAAACTTGAGCCAAAACCCATGCCATTTGTGTCCACCATACCTACCTACTATGTGGTATTTCCTGCCATTCCAAGTAAATATTTCATGTGCTACCTTTAAACTATTCAAAACTTTATTACTCCTTATTTGTGTCAATGTTTTATAGCTCATGAGGAAGTATGTGGTGTTTTATCTTTCAATCTTGTCATTTACTTCTGACAGACTTTCACCAATGGACTAGTGGCATATACATCCGCTTATCCAATAATTTGCAAAAAGAGCTGGCAACGGGGTGCCCAGCCCCAATTAATTACAACTTTCATTAATAATTCTCTTCACATGTTTTGCCCTGATTTATCAGTAAGCAACTTAATTTGCAAATAGACACTCCTCCATGGTATGTGAATGTTGGAAGGCACCCGAGGATTCGGTTAGCCATGGCTTGTGTAAGCAAAAGGTTGGGAGGAGTGTCATCTATAAAGAAACTAAAATACATGTGTAAACAAAAGAGAAGAGGGATGATCTACCTTGCTGGTAGAGATAACGTCCTTCATGGGAGCCGCTCTTGAAAGTCTGGTTGACAAGGGGGTTAGAGTGCCCACTACCATTCGTTGACAACAACAAACACCTCTCAAATACTTATTTTGTGCTCTCTATATGCTTTCGAAAACTTAAAAAGCTCTAGCACATGATTTAATCCCTGCTTCCCTCTGCGAAGGGCCTATCTTTTACTTTATGTTGAGTCAGTTTACCTACTCCTTTCTATCTTAGAAGCAAACACTTGTGTCAACTTTGTGTGCATTGATTCTTACATGTTTACTTATTGCACTTGTTATATTGCTTTATGTTGACAACTATCCATGAGATATACATGTTACAAGTTGAAAGCAATGCTGAAACTTAATCATCCTTTGTGTTGCTTCAATGCCTTTTACTTTGAATCTATTGCTTTATGAGTTACCTCTTATGCAAAACTTTTTGATGCTTGTCTTGAAAGTACTATTCATGAAAAGTTTTTGCTTATATGATTCATTGTTTACTCTTTATCTATTTGTTAGCAAACTATAGACCATTGCTTTGAGTCACTTCATTCATGACATGAGCCTTGCAATATATTGATCAAGATTGTGTGAAAGCATGTCTCCTCAGAAATTATTTGTTGTTATCGTTTTACCTACTCGAGGACGAGTAGAACTAAGCTTGGGGATGCTTGATACGTCTCCAACGTATCCATAATTTCTGATGTTCCATGCTTATATTATACCATTGCTACATGTTTTATATACACTTCATATCACTTTTATGCATTTTCTGGGACTAACCTATTAACAAGATGCCACAGTGCCAGTTCCCTGTTTTCTGCTGTTTTTGGTTTCAGAAAGTACTTCTGGAATATTCTCGGAATTGCACGAAACAAAAGGCCAGTCCCTATTTTTCCAGCACGTACACGGAGTCCGAAGGAGAGACGAAGGGAGCCACGAGGTGGCCAAACCACCTGGTGGCGCGGCGGGGCCCACCGCGCCGCCTGTGGTTTGGGCCCCTCGGGTCCGCCGACATCGCCCCTTCGCCTATTTATTCCCGAGACGCGAAAACCCTAAAAACAAGTCATATTTCCAGAAGAGTTCCGCAGCGCCGCCGCCATCGACGACAAGTTTCGGGGGACAGAATCTCTGTTCCGGCACGCGCCGGGACGGGGAATTGCCCCGGAGTCATCTCCATCGACTCCACCGCCATCTTCATCGCCGCTGCTGACTCCCATGATGAGGAGGGAGTAGTTCTCCCCGAGGCTGAGGGCTCTACCGGTAGCTATGTGGTTTATCTCTCTCTCCCATGGTGTGATCTTTATGTGATCATGAGCTTTGTAATCTAGTTGAAAAGTAGATGTTACTCTTTATCTATTATGCACTCTAGAGGTTACTTTAATATGAACTCCGGATTCACTCTCCACGGTGTGAAGGTGACAGTGTGCGCATCGTGTGTGATCCTTTATGACGTTGTGGTGTTTGTTTACTCAGACTTTGAGGTGTGCTTTTGCAGCCCTAGGCAATGAATGGTGTTCATTATCCAACAAGAGAGTGTTTGAGAGTAGCATTTATTTATTCAATTATGAGATCATTGTTGAGAGTGTCCACTAGTGAAAGTATGATCCCTAGGCCTTGTTTCTAAGCATTGAAACACCGTTTACAACAAGTTCTGCTACATGTTTGCTTGCTGCCATCTTTATTCCAGATTGCAATTACCACTTATAATCATCCATATTACTTGTATTTCACTATCTCTTCGCCGAACTAGTGCACCTATACATCTGACAAGTGTATTGGGTGTGTTGGGGACACGACAGACTTCTTGTATCTTAATTGCAGGGTTGCTTGAGAGGGATATCTTTGACCTCTACCTCCCTGAGTTCGATAAACCTTGGGTGATTCACTTAAGGTAAACTTGCTGCTGTTCTACAAACCTCTGCTCTTGGAGGCCCAACACTGTCTACAAGAATAGAAGCACACGTAGACATCAGTCGTCACTGGAGAACCCGTTGCGGCGTCTCCGGAGCAGCCCCCTCGCGCACGACCACGCACTAGCCCGCTCCATCCACCTCCCCTGGTCGCTCGCAGTGCCACCACTCGCTGTCTCCAACCACGGCCGGCAGCAAAACCACCAAGTGCTTGTAGCAGCTCCGCTCGAGGTCGGTAGCACCACCGCTGGCCGCTTGCCATAAGCCGCTAGTAGCACCACATATTTGCCGCAAGTAGCACCACATATTTGCCGCAGTAGCACCACCACTGGCAGCTCGCAGCAGGCCAGCAGCGCTGGCCGCCGATGAAAGCAGGAAAGAATGAAGGTAGCAAGATTCCTTCTAATTATGCAAAATGGAATAACCTTTGTAGCAAAAAAATCCTTCTACAAATGTCTAATGCAAACCAGAACCGTTGTAGAAGCAGCAAAAATATGTAAAACTGAATAATGGTCGTAGCAAAAAATCTCTGATATAAAATAAAAGAAAGGTGGTAGCAAAACATTCCTTCTGAAGATGCAAATCCGAACATTTGTTGTAGCAAAAATCTCCTTCCAATCATGCAAAACGCAACAACGGTGGTAGCAAAAATCAACTTCTGAAGATGCAAATCCGAACGACTGTTGTAGCAAAAATCTCCTGTTAATGATGCAAAACGCAATAACGGTGTGGTAGCAAAAATCTACTTCTACTGATACAAAACGAAAAAGTGGTCGTAGCAAAAATCTTCTTCATAGGATGCAAAACGAAATAGCAGTTTAAACACCGCAGACCACCGCTAGCATCGTCAGCTCGCAGCACCAATTGGGGCTAGCGACCGGAGCCGAGGATGACCGGAGAAGGTGCGCAGCGGGGCTGCTGGTGTGCTGGAGCTAGTCGAGGAGGTCGAGGAGACGAGGTCGATCTCGCCCGGGGGCTGGAGCTGGTCGAGGGGTGCAATGGCGTGCTCAGGCGCGAGGCAACGCCAGTAGCTAGGGCGTGAGCTCGTCGGCCTCCAGGCCTGAGTGCACGATGGGGAGGAGGAGAGACTCGAGCTCTACCATGGGTTGGGGAAGAGAAAGCCATGGATGTTGGGAGGTAAAGGGAGGGGAGGAGGTAGCCGCCGCCACCGGAGGAGATGGTGGCGGGATTTGGTGGCCGGTGGGCTGAGCTGCTCGTGGCGTGGAAGTCAGCAGATGGGGAATAGGAAGACGCTCGAATCTTTTTTTGCATGGTAATACGATTCTCATTGATAAATCAAAGACAAGATACAAAGTACGTATACACCGATCTTACAGATCTGGAAAGATAGGATAAACCTATCTGACAAACGAACGCCTATCCATCTTCTTCGGCACCACCGTGGCAGCCACCAAGGAAAAAATAGACAGATCACCTCTTCACCCGAGCTCGACGCGGCTCCATCACTGATCATCAGCTTTTCGGACCTCCAAAGTAGTCTGCCATAGGACAAACCATTGCCGTTGAAAGAATCAGACCGGGGCAGCACGACCCCGGACACGCCATCGAACTTCAGCACTGGCACCCTCGCACGACGACGTCAGAGTAGGGAACCAGAACCGTCAGCCTCCAACCACGAACCCACCACAAGGTGCACCATCTTCCAGCTGTCACCAGTGCAGACCACCGTCTGCACGTACTCCTGGACGAATCATCTCTGCTCTACCATGGCGTCGGAGACAACGCCGCAGCAACGGGGACAGAGCAGGAGGAACAACCCATCTGATGGAGTCGTCGCCGCCGCCTCGCCGACACCATCCATGAACCCTACAGCCACCGATCTGAAAGATCGGCAAGCACACAGTGCCACCAACTCCGAGACGCCGCCATGAAGGACAACGTCGGTATGGGAGTAGAGTTGAGGCATAGTTATTTTCCCGGGCGCCGCTCCCACCACCCCAATGGCGCACCATGCCAGAAAACTCCTAACCCTAATTACCATGCAAAAAACGGGGTCCCTCTCCCTCCTGCCGCCGGAGCGGCAAGCGGAAGGAGAGGGGCCCAGCTCTTCCGCCGGTGGCCTCTGGCGGCGGCGGCGCCGGTGACCTGCAGTGACGGCGGTGGCTAGGGTAGGAACTCGCGTCGCCTCACGATCGCCTAGGAGCGCCTCGCGAGCGAAAACGTTTCGATCGCGCTACGTAAGACGCTCGAATCTGGTAGGATAGCGATGGGGAGGGGAAGACGTATCGGGGGTGGGCCACCGAGGACACACGTCGCATGCAGGAGGCGGAGGATGGAGTGTGCGGGATCCCCCGGGGAATTAAGAGCGTTTTCCAAAAAAAAAAAGCCCCAAGTAAAAAACAAAGAGACACAACGTCTTCTGCCACCGTGCACACCTCCCGGCTACGGCGGCTCCGCCGCCGGCGACGGAGAGGGGGCAATTGGAATGAATCTTCCGTCCCCACGGGGGAAACCGACGCAGTGTGCAAACGGGAAAGATTAGGGGAAGTCTCTCGCCGCACCCGTAGGGGTCGGCGGACGGAGTGGGTCACCGAAGCGTTCGACATCCTCAACAGCACGCCGCAATGGCCGATCGGTAAGTGGACTTCACAAATTTCTTCATCTGGTGTGCGAAATTGGGGATTTCTCTCTGTTTTTTTTTTTTTTTGCGGGGGATTTCTCTCTGTTTGTAGTATAGCTGTGATGGTCTATCCCGATTATAGCTCTACGAGGGTTAAGCTTCGGTTCAGATTGGCCGGTAGTGATGTTTAGTGAGTCGAAACCCTTCTCGTCCTTCCTATTGCCGTTGGCGCCGTGAGCGTGCTAGCTACCATTCCTGCATGATGCTGCAATTCGTTCGCTGCTCATGGGAGGTTCAGAAGTCCTGAAATCTATCAGCCCTACCAGTCAACAACAAGAAACATTATTATTTAAGGCACTCCCCATAAGTCTGGTAACAAACACCTTTCAGGTTGCCCCAGATCATGTGATCAGATACAAGCCATTCATGTGGTATTTTGATCCATGTTTTTATACAATTCATCGATGCTGTTCTCAAACTGAGTTTAACCTAGAGTCCAAGACAAAAGAAAGAGCAAACACATAGAGAACAAATGCGCAACAGGTTACACCATAGAGGCAGTAGCAGATTTCACTTGATCCAGCAAGTAGCAACTACCTACACACAGATCTACATACTACCAGTAAGTAACTAAGTACACAATCTGTCACACCACTCTGTTTACTGAACAGAAGTGATCACTCTTTCATCAGGCACGAGATGCAGTACAAAGCACATAATTTATCTGCATGTACAACAGCACAAGACAGAATAATGTAGTAAACAAGGAGGCTTTCACCCTTTATTACATCAAAAGCAAGAGATAAAAATAACATTTTGCAATAGCATGATCCTCAGTCCGGCAGGGCCATGACTTGCCTCTATTCATAACAATAATCAAGCCGTATAGGAAGACATCATTAGTTCTGGCTTTCGAGCTCATGCCACCTTCAAAACGTGTTTCTTTGAATGCCCAGCAAGCTGGTTCTTGAGCTGCTCCTTCCATTTGTCTTCCTTGATCTTTTGTTCCTCTAGCAATGCACCAAATTGTTCTGAACTAATCTTAGGATCACTGTTGTCTCCTAGGAGCATACTCTAAGCAGCAGCAGTCTAGCTCCATTCTTCCTGTCCGTGTGTGGCGGCTGATGTTCTGTGTATATTGTTTCTGCTACTTGGGGAAGACAGTATCGATCTCATCTTCTAGGTCATCCTCCACACATGGGCTGTAGAGAAGATGGGCTGGCCACAGCCCACAGCCCATAACGGTTCAACACTCCCCCTCAAGATGGGTGATAGATATCTATCATTCCCATCTTGTCACAAGCCAAGTTACAGTCCTTTGTTCCAAGTCCCTTTGTCAAGCAATCCGCAAACTGCTGCCCAGAGCTGACATGAGTAAGGCTGATGATCCCAGCATCAAGTTTCTCCTTAATAAAGAAGCGATCAATTTCCACATGTTTTGTCCTGTCATGTTGAACTGGGTTATTTGCAATACTTATAGCTGATTGATTGTCACACCACACTCTCAAGGGTCCCTTCCTCAACAGTTTCAACTCGCTCAAGAGGTGCTTCACCCAGAGCATCTCACTCAACCCTTGTGATAAAACTCTATACTCACCTTCTGCTGTTGATCTAGACACAACCGTCTGTTTCTTGCTTCTCCATGACACCACATTTCCTCCCACAAACACACAATAGCCTGACGTTGATCTTCTATCATCTGGACAACCAGCCCAATCAGAATCACTATAGCCGTCCACCTCAAGATGTCCACTCTTTGCAAACCACAACCCTTTCCTGGAGTCCCTTTCAAATATTTTAGGATTCTGTGCACTATGTCAAGATGCCCACTTCTCGGTTCATGCATGTATCTGCTCACCACACCCACAGCATATGTAATGTCAGGTCTTGTATGGCACAAGTACAATAACCTCCCAACTAGTTTCTGATAATCCTCCTTATTCACTAGCTCACCTGATTGTGCTGTCACTTGATGATTTTGTTCAATCGGGGTGGGGGCTGCACGACATCCCATCATGCCCATGTCACTCAAGAGATCCAATGTGTATTTTCGTTGGCATAACGATATTCCCTTATCAGTCCGGGCCACTTCTATGCCAAGAAAGTATTTTAAGTTGCCCAAATCTTTTACCTCAAACTCCTTGCTCAGACACCCCTTCAATCTTTTTATCTCTTCCTGGTCATCTCCAGTGATGATAATGTCGTCCACATAAACTGCAAGAATGGTGATCTTTTGGCCAGAGTGTTTGTAGAACACTGTGTGGTCACCATTACATTGACCATACCCCATACCGCAAACAGCACGTCTGAACCTATCAAACCATGCCCTCGGCGATTGTTTAAGTCCATACAAGGATTTTTTAAGCCTACATACCTTCCCTGTGGTCTCTGAGGTACCAAAACCTGGTGGTATCTCCATGTACACTTCTTCCTGCAGGTCACCATGTAAGAAGGCATTTTTGACATCTAATTGATGCAACTTCCACCCAAAGTTAGCAGCACAGGAAACCAGTATCCTTACTGTGTCCATCTTTGCCACTGGAGCAAAAGTCTCATCATAGTCAATTCCATATGTTTGACTAAAGCCTCTAGCGACCAATCTGGCCTTGTACCGTTCTACCTTTCCCTCAGGATTTTGCTTCACCGTATAGATCCACTTACAACTTACTGCTTTCTTTCCTGCCGGCAATGTAGTTAGCACCCATGTCTTGTTTTTCTTGAGTGCTTCCAACTCTTCTATCATTGCATCACGCCACTTCGGATCTTGCTTTGCAGCCTTCCAATCCTTTGGTGTTGATATAGTTTGTAGAGAGGCAACAAACGCTCTGTAGGCGGGAGACAAAGACTCATAAGACACATAATTTCCAATGTCATGGTCATCTCGGACAAGTTGTAGAGCCTTCTTTGCCACTATAGTATCTTGCTCATCCCTTTATTTTTCAGGAGGCTTTCCTGCCTTAGATCGTGGTTCTTTCCTCAAGGCAATGGGAAGATCCACTGTGTCACATGAGCTAGCATCACTACCTTGCTGCTCCGCAATATCAGATGAGCTAGCATCACTACCTTGCTGCCCCCCCCCCCCTGCACATGTGGCTGCCGTCTAGAGTACACACGCAGATTTTGAGGCCAACGATCTCGAACAGGAACCTCAAGAGTACCAATTTGAATTGTACTAGCATCACTACCTTGCTGCTCCCCCTGCACATGTGGCTGCCGTCTAGAGTACACACGCAGATTTTGAGGCCAACGATCTCGAACAGGAACCTCAAGAGTACCAATTTGAATTGTACCCACTATTGGTCGGACCTGAGCTTGCACATTATCACCAGTGTTAGTGCAATCATCCTGAGAACGTGACACAACCTCCTCCCCCTCATGACCATCTGCCACGGAGTGTAGGTGGTCAAGCTCTGCGAACAACAAACTCAGATCAGTCGGTTCACCATAGAAGGGTTCACATTCCCTGAAGGTGACATCCATACTGACAAAATTTCTTCGCTCTGAAGGATTCCAACATTTATAGCCCCGCTGTCCAGAAGAGTACCCAATGAAGATACACTTCACAGCCTTTGGATCCAGTTTTCCCACGCCCGGTCTATGATCCCTAACAAAGCATGCGCAACCAAATAACTTTGGAGGAACCACAAATTTGTTCTCTCCTAACAGCAACTCACACGGAGACTTCATACCCAATATCCTTGAAGGAGTTCTGTTAATCAAATAAGTTGCAGTCATCACGGCTTCACTCCACAAGAATTTTGGAACATTCATGGTGAACATAAGAGACCTAGCAACTTCTAGGATGTGGCGGTTCTTCCTCTCGGCAACTCCATTCTGTGGTGGAGTGTCTGGGCATGAAGTCTGATGAAGAATGCCATGTTCTGACAAGAAAGCCCCAAACTTGTTATTCACATATTCAGTTCCATTGTCAGTTCTCATTGCTTGCACCTGCACACTGAACTGAGTCTTGATAAGAGCGTAGAAATTCTGAAAGTAGTCAAACACTTCATCTTTATGCCGCATCAGATAAACCCATGTCATGCGTGAGTGACAATCAATGAAGGTCACAAAGTACTTCGCACCACTAACGGACACCACGGGACAAGTCCATACATCTGAGTGAATCAGCATGAACGGGGAAATATTCCTAAGTCCTTTGCTCACATAAGATGTCCTTGTATGCTTTGCAAACTCACAAGCATCACATTGTAATTTGCTCTTGTCTATGCCGCACATAACATCCGGAAATATTCTAGTCATCTTGTCAAAAGAAATGTGCCCAATCCTACAATGATGTATCATCGCCTGCTTCTCTTTATCTTCCATGGTCGCAGCACATACCAAGTCTGGCTGCACCTCCTGGTCCACATACCAGAGTCCCCCACGCCTGGTGCCAGACCCAATTGTCTGCCTTGTTTGTCGCTCCGCAATCAAGCAACCGAATTTGTCAAAGGTCACACTACAGTCAATTTGATCAATCAGTGCACTTAAAGAGGCCAAATTGACAGGAAACGCCGGCACATGCAGAACAGAGGATAGTGAGATGCCCGAAGTGCATTTTACTATGCCAACCCCAACGACAGACTGCTTTGTACCATCAGCAGTTTGAATAGTGCCCTTGTGAGTAGGAGGATGCATATTGTAAGACTCAAACACACAAAATTTACCCCCAACATGCTTAGATGCACCAGAGTCAAGCACCCATTCTGTACCACTTCTGTGAGCAGCAATATTGGCCTTTTCAGTGCTACCTTCATTGGTATAGATGAAATGAGCAGTCGCTGCCGGTTCTCTGCCCGTTTCCTTTACTTGCTTGCTCATCACTACCATTTTCTCCTCCTGGATGACCTCTACCTCACACAGACATCCATCAACAGGTCGCATCGAATCCATGACCTCTCCACCGGCCATCTTCCTCTCAGGCACGTGCACACAGCAGCTAGCCCCTTCTTCACCAGATGAGGACACAGCCATCAATGCCCTCTGAATGAGCCCGTCGAGCACCTTGAACCACCTCTCGAGCTCGACGATGTGTGCAGCCTCCTTCCGCTGCTGCAGCATGCGCAGCCGCACAGTGACGTGCCTCGCCTCCTCTAGGACAGCGAGGAGCTCCCTTGGGACCCGTTCTGCCGTGCGCTGCCGTGCAGCCTCCTCCCGCACAACCTCGGCCAGGTGCCCCATCTCCTCCTCGTCCGCTGAGGCTAGCAGCGCTGCCGATGCCTCAACATCCTCCACTGCTGGCCGCGCTGGCAACTCCGAAAACACCCTCGTGAGCGCCTCCACTACCTCTGCTGTCGCCACCATCTCCACACGCCCCGGCAGCCTTCCTCCTCTATGCTCACCTTCCCTTACTTCCTTACCTTGGAGGTCTCCTCCGTGCGAGTAGCAGCACACAGCAGCAGCTCGTACAAGTCCTCCTCTAAAACAGCTGCATGCAGCAGCAAAAACTTCACTCTCCCCTACCGGGCAGCTGCACACAGCAGCAGTGCAGGTACTTCCCCTTGAGTGAGCCGCAGCAACACAGCTCAGCTCAGCTCCCTTCTGTGCCACAGCCGCTCCCCCACACCGGCAGCTGCAGCCCTCCCTCAGCCGCACCAGACCACCACGCTCAGTCACCTCCTCTCCGCCGCCGATCTCCGCCGGAGCCACCGTCCGGTCAGGCCCGCGGTCGCCGTGCTCTGATACCATGTTGTCTCCTAGGAGCATACCTCTAAGCAGCAGCAGTCTAGCTCCATTCTTCCTGTCCGTGTGTGGCGGCTCATGTTCTGTGTATATTGTTTCTGCTACTTGGGGAAGACAGTATCGATCTCATCTTCTAGGTCATCCTCCACACATGGGCTGTAGAGAAGATGGGCTGGCCACAGCCCACAGCCCATAACGGTTCAACAATCACTATGAGCTGTGTGGCTAGGATCCAGTGTAAATTGAATATTGGGCCAGACTTCCTTTATGTTTTTCAGGCTTTCTAGTCCAGGAAATGTAATTTCATCACTTGTCCAGCCGTTGACCCGCAGCTGCTCTAGTTTGGGTGTTGCTCCTTCTTCAAACTCAACTGATTTGATATCCAGCAAGACTTCAACTTCGAGTGCTTTGAGGCTTTCGAAACCCCTGCTTTTGAAATGGAGTTCCTCAACCTCAAATGAGTTCTTCCACAGTCGCAGGATGGATAGGCTTGGTAAACCACCAAGGACTTCCATAGCAGCGTCATGCTCCAATATCCTGGTGTTCCGTAGCTTCAGTTTCATAAGATTCTGAAGACTCTGGATCCATTCCGGAAATTTAACCAGATTTCCATACAGCTTGAGGCTCTTCAAGTTTTCCAGAAGTGACGACTTGCCATCCAGACAGCCAGACAAACCATGTTCTCCTTCTGACCGCATTGACAGAGACTCCAGGAGGCCGAGACCAGCAATTACTGAACATAAATCTTGACTGTTTCTCTTGTTGATGCCAGTCACTGCTAACTTACGCAGTTGGGTGAGACTTTTTATGTCTTGCATAATGGACGCCTTCCTTCCGATGTTTACAACACCCAGAGTGTGCAGGGCTTTCAGTTTCTTCATCCCTTTTGGCACTAGAACACCATGTAAGTCCAGGCCCATCACATAAATAGGTATCAAAGAACAGCAAAAGAGAGTGCATAGGTCATGGAAGTTCATGGCATCTGTAAGGTTGAGAGACTCAGGTGCACATGCACAACACTTGGCACAAAGCATCACCGACCAGAGAGTTAGAAGGAACACATTGTTCTTTGTCTTCCTCATTAGCTTTGGTAGGGAATTTTCAAGTTCTTCATATGAGACGTTCTCATCCCACGATTTGCAACCAGCACGGAGATAGTTTAGCTTGTGAAGTTTGATGATGCTTTTTGGCAACTTAACTATTGACGTGCCTCTAACATCTAGTGTCTCGAGCTGCCTCAGGTTACCCAGTGAATCCGGCAGGCATGTAATGTCATCACTTCCCCTCAGAGAAAGGTATTTTAGGTGAAAGAGCTTTCCGATGTGCTGAAGGTGATGATCTACTAAACCTGTGGTGTCTTCCAAGTCCAGCACCCGCAGCAACCTCATCTTATCAGAAATGAAGAAAGGCATCCAATCTCCAAAAACCGTTACTGATCGTACACGGGATATGTCCACTATTCTCTCGAACTCACTCTGATCTCCATCCCAATTGCTTATAGCAAGGTGACGTACTGTATGCTTGCTGTTCAAGCTGCAGCCTTCTTCCAGTCTTAAAACAAGATTTTCCTCCTTTGACTTTGAGATGCCAATTCACGGATGAGATCATTGACTTTGCAGAAGTCCATTTCTTTTCTACTATAACTTGGTTGTTGATATGGTAGAAGCATACTCCTGCTTATGAGTTCTTTGAAATAGCTCTCAGCTATGTCCTCTGCAGATATGCTGTGCACTGCACTTGAGTAACCCTCTGCAATCCACCGTCGCACCAAACGTCTGCAGCTGACCTCATAGTCTTCAGGAAAGATGGGAAGATACAGAAACATGACTTGAGATGATAGGGTAAACCATCATAGCTTTTATTGAGGACAGTCATTATGGGCCAAGCTTTGGATTCACCGCTAACTCAGCACTAATATGCTCATTCAATCTCCTCCACTCTAAAGCTGTTATTTCTTGGTTTGCCAAGAAGCCACCTATGGTGACTATTGCGAGGGGAAGTCCACTGCACTTCTTTAGGATCAGGTTTGCTTGTTCAACTAACTCTGGATATTGCTCATCCAGATTTGTAATCTTGCCAAATACCTGAAATTTCTACAGTTTTAGTATTTTTAGTACACCAAACATTAAATTAGGTACAAAATAGTCCATCTAATTTAGTTCTTAGAGTGGCTATGATGCGAAGAGCGGGTCTGGCTTAGTTGTGTATTTTTTTGACAAATATGGCCCTTTTGAGCAACTAAATACATATATGGCCTCTTTTCAACACTATTTTCAAATCTGGCCTCTCAAGGTCGGCGCCAATGAGGATGGAGCTGAACTTGTTCACGTCGGCGCCATTCTCTTTTGTTGTTGAAAGTCCCATAATTTTCCTAAGGATCTAATTTTTTTTAAACAGGGGTCGGCGCCAAAGAGGATGGAGCCAAGTGGAGCCGACCTCAGGGCCAGATTTGAAAATAGTTTTGCATAAAGGCCAGAACTGAGATTAGTTTTGCTAAGAGGCCATATTAGGCAAAAAAATACCTTAGTTGTAGTCTCTCCACTTGTCGCTTGGAGGTCCTGGGTTCGAACCAACCTCCTTGCAGAATTGTGTGCAAGGGTAAGGTTGTCTAGAAATTCCCTTCCCCAGACCCCACCTTGTGTGGGAATTTTCAGCACTGGGTACGACCTATAGTGGCTACTGTGAAATGCAAATTTTCTGGTCTTAAAGGTGCACATTTTGCTGTATTGGTTGGCTCGTTGGACGTGAGAATGTACTAAAATTTCATGTTGAAAATTTCAGTTAATTGCGCCGCTGGTCCTATAGATACATATGCAAGCAATTTCCTTAACTCTAATGCATATTTTTTTGAACTCCGACCACAGTTGTTTGTTTTACTATTAGAGAGAAAGCACGCAGAAGTTGAAAAACATTAAAATAAGCTAGAAGTGATATACTATTCTAAAAGTGTATCCCATGTCCGCAGTTTGTGTTCCTTCTCGAAAGCGGAGATCTATATGCCTTTTTAAAAGTCGTAAATCAAGGAATATATATGAGGAAGTATCTACATACCCAATTCAAGTAAGGTAACATGACTACATGAGGCAAGGTGGTGGTGAGCCTATAAATACACTACCATACCCAACTTAATTTTCCATTTGGCAGCAATTCCTCTGTTATATAACAGCGAATATACTCTATGCTTATAAAAGTTTCATGGATTTGTTTTTGGGATATTCACTATTTGTAGATCAATCTCTATAGAAGCTAGAATTAATCCCAGCCAGTTCTTACTGCTATCGTCTCCCAGCCTTAGCATGCTACCACTCCAATGAGGCCCATTAGTGAATTATGGCTGCCACAACTTCCACCACTGATCCGCCTCCACCCCAATCAGCCACCACCCTGACCTAATCTATGGCAGCCTTCCTCCAATCAACTGCATCTAATCTGCCTTCCAAGCTCTGATGGCAAGCACCACATTCAACACGCCCAAGTAGCAGTGCGACTGGTCCACATGTGTCACTGTGGCATGTTAGTCACACATTTGTTAATCTATTGATCGACAGTAGGATATAATATCACTTGGGCCAAAGACAGTAACTCTGAACATTAATCCTGTTGGGTGAAATGAGGACAGAAGTCCGAACAAATGTGTAGGCCGTCCCACTTTTTTCCCGAGCATGCACCCAAATGTGTGTCGTTCTGTATTAGAAGAAGAAAAGGCTAAGCCGGACTTTAACCGAATCCTGAACCCAAGGATGTAACACCATCCCCATCCACCAGCTCATCAACCATAAAATCTAACTCCACAGTTTTTTTTTGTAAAATCTAACTCCACAGTTTTATTGTTTTTTCTTGCCAGCCTTTGAGGACTTTCCAGTGCCTTCCTCCAAGTTGGTTGATTTGGTGCACCACCTCAGCCTACACTGAACCCTACCGTTGATGACTGCGATGCTAAATACCTGGCTTATTTTTGCGCTTTTTGGTTCTGGAACTAATAACTACCCATGTGTAATAATAAAACTTTAGATTCGTCGGGGGTGCCTTTTTGATATTTGAGCTTATTTTGAGTTTTGGTTCATAAACTAATAACTATCCATGTGTAATTATACAAGTTTATTTTTTCCATGTGACCTATTAGGCTATTACATATGTTCTACCAACCATAAATTGTCAGAGCATACAACTTACCATTTTCAAATAAAACAAATGGAGAATGATTGAGGTACCTTTTCAGTGAAGAGGTCGCGTGCATTTTCATATTCTAGTCGTTGGAGGTTGTATATGTTTTTCTTTTCTTCGAACAATACTCAGCAATACTTTCTACCCTTGTGGTGACTATAATCCGGCTTGCTGGTGTTGCAGGAAAATGTGACTTTATAGCATCCCATTCTGTGGTGGATGAGAGATCATCAAGAACAATCAAATACTTCTTTCCTTCTATACGATCTGCCAAGGACTTCTCAACTTTCGACTTTGTTTTGCCGGCCATCATACTTGTTTCTTCCTTATTTTTAGAATATTTAGCATCTAGTTGCACAGCTAAGCTTTCAATGAGCTTTTCAGGATTAAAAGGACGCATGATTGTTACACAAGCGTGCTTCTCAAACATGCCACTGCGCTCTTGGCTTTGGTAGACATTTCTGATTAGTGTTGTTTTCCCAAGGCCACCCATTCCCCACACAGAGATGACCTCAAGGTGTTGGCTATCTTCATTTCTGATTAGCTTGATAATATCAGAATTTTCTTCCCCTCGCCCGATGGGCTCGGATTCTTTAAAAGAAGCTACAGTCTCTATTTCATTGGGGCTCTTCCCGCCATCAGAGTTGCTACTATTGATATTGGCTGTGTTTGAGCTAGAACCTGCTTCCGTTGAATGTGTTCCATCTTGAGAATCCTACAGATATCCAAACAATGATTAGGTAATGCCTTATTTTTCCTAGGGCAACATTAAGTAGACCTTTAAATCTTGCAAAAGAGTATACTATTCTCCCATTCTTCAAGAATTATACAATCTCTGCCAATATGTATAATCTTAATATTATTTGCAGCTCAAAGAAGTTAGAGATAGAAGCAGGTATGTCACAAATAAGCACATATGTGCATGTGCACCATGTTATGCATCAAAGAAAAAGATGAAATCAGTAGATGTGATGCAGGATATTTTTACGTGCAGTATGTTCACTGTAAAAAGATAACTCCCTTTATGATTTGATAGCATTTTTTCTCGAACACACGCCAAGTGTGCTTCGTTATGAATTAGAAGAGAGCACTAAGATGACGCGAAAGAGTGCAAATAAACATCCCAAAGAAAAGGAAAACTAAGCTTAAAATTTGAAGAAAATGAAAGAAGCTATACAAAGCTAGCATTTGCTAGCTCTGAATTGACCACGCTTGAAAGTCTGGAGGTCGGGAATGGATAGAATATTTTTAGAATCAATTATTTTATTATATATTTGATGCAATATTTTTTATTTAATTAAATAAAGCTGAACTTGTAATAAGTTTGTATAAGTTTCTTAATCCAAAGTCCAGAAGATATGCGAAAACACATTTGAAAACTAAGGTTTGAGAATTTCGAAAAAAGAATATTAATCACTATATTTTGTAGTAGTAATATGAGCATTTGATCCACTGAGCTTAAAGAAGGCCATGTGTGCAAAATTTGAACATAATTTGCTTAGAAACAATGTATGCTCTATAACATGGAGAAACCAACTATATAATCATATTAATGAGGATATTAATATAGATATTAGCTAATGAAATCATAAAGACTACCGGGTTTGGCAAACTAATCTGTGCTCTTGTTTCTGATTTTCTTTAATTACACTGGTTTGCATGTACCTTGTGAGTTGTGACATTTATTACAAGTGGAATCCAGTTAGCCAAAAAGTTGTACCAAAAGAACAACAAGAGTTAGCATTAGTTAGATGGGGTAGCCAGCCCTTCAAGTCTTTCAATCTTACCTTCTCGTAGAAAACATACAGATCAGCAAACAACTGCTTGTGCTCTGGCGCTATGTTCTCTGGCCCTACGCATAAGCTTGCAACTTCAACATGCTCCGTGGACACTATGATTCGGCTTCCGTTCTTGTTGTGTGGGAAGCATGCTTTAATGTGACTCCACTCTTCAACAGTGTGTATGTCATCAATCACAACCAGGTAGCTCTTCTCATTGACATATTTCTTGAACTCAGTAGCCAAATCATCTTCATTCGTCATACCCATCCTCCTCAGGGCCTGGGCATCTGTAGTTTCCTTTTCTCTTTCTCTGACCTCTTTGAGATGATTTATATAGAATTGCCGGACAATGCTTCTCAGGAATTGCATTGGATTGAAAGGACGCATCAAACTGATCGAAGCGCAACAATCGAACTTCCTGTGCATCTTCAGATCTTCATAGGCCCTTTTGATGATGGAGGTCTCTCCAAGACCAGAGATATTTGTTCCCCACACTGCGATCACTCTAAGGTCATCGTCCTTCTTGTTGATGATTCGAACGAGACCCAGTTTTGCTTTGTCATGCTGCCGCCTTGGTTCGTCGATGCCAGACATGGTCGCACTGACAAGGGCCAACGACTGCTCGTCAGTGGAGGTAGCCTTGGAGCCAGAGCCCTTGATGAGATGGTAACGCACGTTCCTTTGGCTGACATCCTCGACCTTGCCTCGGAGCTCCTTCATCTTCTTGGCCACCCGTCGCCTATGCAGCAGCGTGCGAGGGAGGCGCCACCAGGATGGCCTCCCCGTGAGCCGAACAGCAATGTCTTGGAGGCAGTCCTCGACTTTGTAGGCAATGTCTCGGACTTGCTTCACCCAAATCTTCACCACCCTGTTGTGTTGTCCCTGTCGTCATGCGCGACCATCAGGAAGCCATGCATCATCTCAAGCTCGTCGGTGATGAAGGCCTGATCGCGCTGGATGCCGAGATGCAGAGCGGCCTCCTTAGCGATGGTGGACTCGGCGTAGTAAACCACTCTGTTCAGCACGGACTTGCCGATGCTCACCACAGTCGACTCCATAGGCACAGGGAGTAAATTGCTCTCCTGATTGGTGTTTGTGTGCGTATATTGGTTTTAGTACTGCTAATGCTAATGCTAATGCTGATGCTGGTGTAGAGCTACAGAAGCCGCCTAAGAATGGGTGGTTCAAGAAGAGGAGGTTGATCGGCTACAGCCTACAAGAACGTGTCCCAAAGCTAACCTTTTGTATAAGAAAATAAAAAGGAGAGGAGGACTCCTCTGCAGTCTGGGCTCCTGCTCCAATGCTGTGTCGGCTGGAAGGAGCTCGTCGTCGGTGAAAAGGTTTACCTGGCCGTGTTCCTGGGCATCTTCCCCCCTTCGGGAGACGTGAATCAGACACTAGGATGCATTATCACCACTAATATAAAAAGGGAGGGAGGGGTGATCCAAATGATCAGGGCCATACATCAATAATCTAACGATTCACAAACACCGAACGGAGCGAACTGATCAGCCATCGCTTCCGCTAACTAATCCCACGGGCCCACCCGCACCCTTCTATGATTCTATCAGATCCGGAAATTACGTCAACAGAAAAAAAAATGACCAGGCTCCTCCTCGCCAAGCAGGCAGGTAGACTCCGCTCCCTTGGCAGGGATGTCGCCGCCTACCACTCCATGCGCTCACGACCCCCGGATTCAGAGCCATCCATGCGTGATTCAGAGCCTACCGCCGTGCCCCGACCGGATCCGTCCGGTGGTGTGGAGGAAGCTTACGTTGCTCCCCTTGCTCGCTGCGTCAACAATGAGCCCATGGCGGCGCACGACGACGACCAGCACTAGCCAGTGCCCGAAGGCGTCCGCTGACTGAGACGTCAACAAGATTCGTGAATAAACAGAACTTTCTCACCGAAACACCAGCTACTGGTTTGCCTAGCTGAAACTGCATTAACTGAAAAGGTAAAAAAACATAACTGATCGAAATTCATACAGACTAAAGAAATAGAACCAAGGTAGAGTAGGATGATGTGCAGTGCCTTGCCTTTCTTTTTGGGGATTTCGTTTAATCTGCCGCCTTGCTGGATATGGAGGACGCCTTTAACCTAGGTACTCTTGCCACTGCTCGGGGACGACGAATCTTGTTGACGTCTCAGTCAGCGGACGCCTTCGGACACTGGCTAGTGCTGGTCGTCGTCGTGCGCCGCCATGGGCTCATTGTTGACGCAGCGAGCAAGGGGAGCAACGTAAGCTTCCTCCACGCCACCGGACGGATCCGGTCGGGCACGGCGGTAGGCTCTGAATCACGCATGGATGGCTCTGAATCCGGGGGTCGTGAGCGCATGGAGTGGTAGGCGGCGACATCCCTGCCGAGGGGAGCGGAGTCTATGGTACCTGCCTGCTTGGCGAGGAGGAGCCTGGTCATTTTTTTCTGTTTGACGTAATTTCCGGATCTGATAGAATCATAGAAGGGTGCGGGTGGGCCCGTGGGATTAGTTAGCGGAAGCGATGGCTGATCAGTTCGCTCCGTTCGGTGTTTGTGAATCGTTAGATTATTGATGTATGGCCCTGATCATTTGGATCACCCCTCCCTCTCCCTTTTGATATTAGTGGTGATGAGAAGACTTATCTAATTTTATATAATTCCTGAATCATTATGTGATTTTACTATTCTTATTTTCTTGCTCATATTAATGATGTATTGATAATTTACGATGAGATATTTTCAAATCAGTACTCCAACATGGAATTTTGTCTATGCTCCTAATCCACGCGAACCGGCGATATATCGTAATATTTTTATATTGGTTCTGTTTTGCATGATCTAATGCTATGAGGCTGCTATTGTGCTTGTTTGAAATAAAAAAATACAAGAATTGATGGCACCACTATTTGATATTTTCAGTGTGTCTTCTCCTCCATGGACCTCTTTCCCGTTCCTCTTTCCCGTTCCTATTACAACCCTGAATTATGCAGATTATTCTACAGTGTTATTTTTTGTACTGCATGCATTCTATTTTTGTTATTTGATTATCATGTGGCCTCAACAGATAAGAGTAATAGATTGCCTGCATGGGGTGCAGGATTCCTCTTTCGTGGAAATGTGGCGATGGAGGCTATTTCGGGTGTTCGATCGCCCGATCCAGGTGTCGCACAACGGCTGCGCAGGAGGGCACCTTGTGAGCTATCGAGTCGGGCTGAAGCGGCCATGGTGTTCGACGGTGGTAGGTGCATCGACACTGGTGGGATCGGCTCGCGGTAAATGAGTAATGATCGAGGTTGGTTTTTATTTATCCAGGTCGCGGTTATTCTAACATCAAAGAAAACGGTGTAGAAAAAGACGACGTGTGCACCAATAGGAGCAGTTTGTGATTTTATAGTAGGACACTATAAAGCAGATTATGGGCAGTTTTTTTAGCATGAGACCATGCGAGATTACAGTAGATTAGGGAAACATGAAGAGGGTAATCCGAGAGGCTTCAGACGCTGCTCACAGTGTTGTTTAGTTGATACATCATCCGGCAAATCTAGACTATTAGATTAAAAGGATCGGCAATAAATACTACAGGGGTATCACTAATGACCATCATCATTGGGTAATCCTGCAGCGTTAGATGCAGGCAATGGTAGAGCCGATGTTATTTACTTCAGATCCCCACCAAGTGCTAGAACATTCTTAGGCTTCAGTTTTTTTAGATGTTTTTCATTTTATGTGTGTAAGCTAAGTACTATGCATTGCACCTAAATAAATTTGTATTAATGGAGAGGATGGGCTTTGGATGTCGCCTAAATAATTTTGTAACGAGATATATATATGTTCGTACTTTCCAATTGAGTGAAGGTACTAATTATATTTTTATGTTTGATTCATTCGCTCCGGGTTTGTTCGTTGCACTAAATAATTGTTTGACTCAAAATCCTTAAGTTTATACGTGCGTTGCACGTGCATAATTACTAGTGAAATTATTGAACACGAGACGATAAGCATCATGCGCACCTCACCTTTCACTTTTGAGAGATGGGAATCTCTAGCAGCATGCATGTGATACGCCTGCAAATCAAGATCATGGAGCCTAATTAATCCCATGGTGTCTGGAACATGAGAATGGAACAAAGCAACCATTGTGTTGTGTTGTGCGGCTCCCTTGTTACGGGGAATTCCAAAAGAAAACGCAAAAGCCTTTATTCTTCTCCTGTCTTGTGCTCCGCAGGATGGGACACATTCAGAAAGGAGCCAACCGTAAGCAAGTGAGGAGTTCATTGTACTCTCCGACGCAGGCTTCCTCGTGCATGCCCAACAGCATAAGCCAGTCTAAATCATTATCATTTTCATTAAAAGTCGAAATCAGGGTACAAACACAATGGCTACAGAACGTAGCACACAACACATACACAATAAAAAACAGGGAGAAAAAACGGAAATGTCCTTAAACCTGACACCGAACACCACAGGAATTGTCAGCAAGAGCATCCACAGGTCCATTTCTGTCGCGCAAGGTCTCATGGACAATCGGTGGACTCAGCCGCTCATGGGCAGGCTCAACGGCGAGGCTCTGCTTCAGTTTCTGAACTTGTGGCAGGAGGTCTCGCAGGTCCAGCTGACCCAAAGCCCTGACAACCTCGTATGGCGCTGGACGGAGAGTGGTACCTACACGGCACGATCATGCTACCAGGCATCCTTCCATGGCTCCATCACTAGCACTTCATGGAAATTAACTTGGAAAACATGGGCAGCGCGGCGGGCCAAGTTCTTTTTCTGGCTCGCCAATCTCGACAGATGCTGGACCGCGGACTGCCTGGAACGACATGGGCTGCCACAGAAGACAAGTTGCGTGCTCTGCGATCAATGCCCAGAGACCATACAACACATCCTTGTCGATTGCCCCTGAAGCTTGCCCGGATTCGAGCCACCACCACCGCAAGGTGTCAGGCTCGTCGATTGGTGGCCCATTGCCAAGACTGCCACACCTAAGCCAATGCGCAAGGGCCTGGCATCCATGACGCTGCTCACAGCCTGGCAAATTTGGAATCAGAGCAACACTTGCACTTTTGACGACAATGCGAGGCCGAGCTGTAGTGAAACACTAGACAAAATCAAAAATGAGGCCAATCTGTGGGCTAGTGCCGGTGCTCTAGCCCCTAGGTCTTAGGGTCCTGTTGCCAAATACCTGGGACGTGCACTGATGCATTTTTTCAACGCTTGTAACCGTTCACTCTAGGCTTGTAAATACTTTTTTTTTTTTTGCTAACACAGACGAATTATATTCCTCAAAGAAAAAGGCGTACAAACGTGGAATACAATCCGAAGGCAAAGGAAGCCCTCCTGTCTAAAACTTTAACATAAACAACCCGACAAAGAAACAATTAGCACTGAAGTCCCTCGAAGTCGTCTTCTTCATCAAACCTCCGCCTGGCTCCGCCGCCGCCGGAGCAAAGCGACACGAGCCAATCCATGGACGAAAGAAAACTCGTCGCAGCATCATCTGCTTCATCGAACCTCTGGAATAGACACCCGCGCGAACGCCGGTATCTTTGTCTTTGTGGATCGTCGGCCGGGGCGGCGCCCCGCTCTTCTTCGTCCTCGGTTCCCCTTCTTCAGCCACCAGAACCGCTCTCCATACCTCCACCAGCAACAAAAACTTCCAAAGCCCCACCCCATCACGACACCTCACAGACCCCGAGCCGCCACTGAGGGAGATGGCGGCACAGCGGCGACAGGCCCGAAGGACAGGAACTCCAAAGCGCCGATGAGCCGACATCGCCGAATCGACCACCTGCACGGAGTGCACAGACTCCACAACCTCCCCAGCGAATGAATCGCCGAACCGGAGAAGGGAGGGGGAGGACTTATTCACCATCGCCTCCGCCGTCACTCCGACTTGACGACGGCGACAGAGCACAGAAACTACAAAGGTAGTACTAAAACTAGACCTAAAACTACCCGCACGACGAGATCCCAAGGTTCCCCCCACCTCACGACGCCACGACGGCGCCGGAGGCGGAGGAAACCAGCGAAATCGCCGGCGAAAACTCGAGATCGCCCTTTTTTCCGCCTCTATCTACTGTAGCAGGGAGGGGAAAGGGAACTGCTCTCATCCCCTGTTTTAGCCACGGCTTGTAAATACTATTCTACCTTTTCTGAAACGAGATGCAACCCTTTTGCGTTTTCTCGAGCCACAAGAATAAAGCGTTCATGGCTCAGTCGAATGGCCTCCTGTTGTCGAGACAATGCTTAGACATCACCCGCTAGTCCAGAGATTGCTGTACACCTTGCAGATTTAGGAGAGCCATTTACGTCATTGAAGGGTATCACACCGCCGAGGCACATCACGACACCGAAAGCCGCAGATGCCCCCGAAGGGAAATGTTCCACGGACAACCACCGCGTCTCCTGTAGGCCTCAAAATGAGCTAACAACGTGTATGATAAAAAACATCATTTTGGAACAGATATCTCCAAATCAAACTAATTATATATATTTTTTACCTCCGTAGCAGGTACATATAATAGATTAAGAATTGGGTCCAGTTTACTTTAATGTATGTCTGGAGCAACCAACTTACTTAAAGTGTGGACTTATATCCTGCAGTAGCTTGATACATTTAACTTCCTTGATGTCTTTTTTTTTTGTTGATTTGCTCATTGTGGATCCTCGGCGATTATAACTCATTAATTGAGCTACTATTACGTTTTTTATAGATCGTACAGAGTCCTGAACATAGATTCTGGTAAGAGGAATAAGAAAACCATGAAGTTTAAACTGCATCATAATGTCACAAAACTGCTCCTCGGAATCTCATTTTCTTTGGTGGATAGCAGAGTGTGTTGTTTTGTGCTACTATTAATTGTCCTGTGGATTGTAGAAGTCCTGAATATAATTTCTGGTAGTAGTATTCAGAAGGCAACCATCTTGGGTATTACCTGATTCCGGTTAAAGTTGCTCATTCGTCCACCTTAAGACACCATTCGTCAAAACCACGCAATGAATGAATATATTATGTGATTTGTAAAATATTGTGAGTATACAGTCAATCAGCACATACAAATAAGAATATTTTGATGGGCAGTGCTTAAGGAAGCTCATTTTTTCTGCATCATAATATGCCAGTCCTGAACAAAATTAGCTTTGCTAATTAGGTTCAAGGTGTGCTTTATATCAGGTCACGTATAGTAAAGATCTTATCAGTCATGTACATTGTATCTCAGTTCAATGAGTTATAGTCTAATTCTTTGCTCCAGGCTACCTATTTATTGTAAATTTACACATTAGTAGAACCCATCTCATTCATTTGTTAATCTGCCAGGTAAGGCAGCATTTTTGTTAGTACAGTCGAGCCCATGAAGGAGCCACCTATTGTCACTGCCAACACTATGATGTCCATTCTTGCTGTCGGTTATTCTGTGGACAAGGTCTTTTGCTATGTATGTGATGATGGAGCTGCAGTGCTCACTTTTGATGCATTGCCTGAGACTTCAGAGTTTGCTAGGAAATGGGTACCATTTGTTAACAAGTATCCACACAGGTAAATCGGGAGACCCCAAGGCGCTCTCCCGTGCGTTTGGATTTTCGGCCGTCGGATCGAGGGGTTACAGCGCGATCTGGAGCGTCCGTTCGCGGTGGCAGCAACAGTGATTTCATCCGCCGTCGTGGTGTGTGTTTCACGTGCCACTGCCTGTGGGCCCAGGGCGTCGCCGGTCCCACGTCGGTCCCGCTCGACAGGGTCACGACGCGTCGGTCCGTCGGTGCAATTCTACCTCCACAAATCCACTGCGCGGACATTTTGCAGAAAAACGCCCGCAAAGGACCTGATCGTAATTTCCGGAAAGGTCGAGGACTTTTTTGCAAAAGTACCCGCAGAGCTCGCTCCCCTTCCTCTTCCTCTCTCTCCCGCGACGGAAAGTCGCCGCGGCCGCCGCCGCACGCCGCCGGCGCCACGGCCCTCCCCCGACGGATCTACGGACGCCGGAAGGTTCCCCGTCGCCGCCTCAACCTCCTAGCCTACGCACACGTGCCGGGGCGCCGCGGACGCGCCAGAAACACCGCCGCCGTGCTCGGCTGTGCTCCGGCGACCTGCCGCGTTTCAGCGCCGCCGGCGGCCGCTCCGGCGACCAAAGTGGGGCGGCGCCGCCAGATCCGGGTTCCCCGCGGCTGCGCGCGTCGAACGCGCCGATCCTCGCGTGCTGGAACGCGCTGCAGAGGCGGCGCCGTCGCCGGCGGAGCCGCGGCCAGATCCGCGCTCGCCGTCGCTGACGTCAGCGTGACGACCCTGTCGTGGGGCCCGCATGACAGTGAGAGAGAGGGAGAGGGAGGCCGATGCGGGGTGGCAACCGTGCTGGCTGCTGGGCTTCGGCCCAGTTGGGCCTTTTCTTCTTCTTTTTTTGTTCCTTTTCTCTTTTTCTTTTCTGAAAACTTTTATAACTTTTGTTTTAGATATCCATTTGAATTCAACCAGTTTCTAAAAATTTGTAAAGATCAAAACAGTCATTTTAAATACTTTGGGACCATTTCCAAATTATTTTAAATCTTGGAAAATTTAAATGATTCAAAAAGGCTTAATTGACACCTTTATGTCATTTTCTAAAATATGGTTTTAAATTTTTCTTTCGAACTCAAATAATTGACATGGGCGAATTTCAGTTTTTTTTAAAACAAGCTATTGTTCATTACATGCTGACATGTGGGTCCCACTATCAGATATTTCACAATTACAGGGGAACATGTTAAAATTCCAAAAAAAAAACCTTCTAATTTCCAATTTAAAAAATTGCAAACTTATGAAGATTTCCAAACTTTCCTACGCAAGAGTTGCACTCAAAAACAATGCCCAAAAAAAATCACTCACCCAAATTACATGGTTTTGAATTAAAAAAAAAACTTTGGCCATAGAATTCAAGTGAATAAGTATGCGTTTTCAGTCATTACAATTTTTTTAAAAAAAATAATGAAACGTATAGACATATTCAAACAGCCCGCAAAAAAAACTATTTACAGCACAAAACGAACATATTCGAACTTTTTTAATAGGTAACAAATTGCGGAAAAAACAAATGCACTTGCCCAAACTACATGGGTTTGAAATTACAAAATCTGTTTAGCTACAAAATTCATATGAAATTCAAACGAATAAACATGCATTTCCACTCCTTTCCACGCATGCGCGGCATTTGCAATAATTTTCAAACCTAAACATTTTTAAAATATGTACACTACCAAACTTGAATTATACCATCCATTTGCGACATACAAATTTGCATATTTTACAAATTTAGATGCCTTTCAAACCTAGCCATTTCATAGATGTTAAAAAGATTCAAATCCAAATAACTTACCAATTCAACCAATTTCAAAAAAAACTAGACAACCTTTTGGACATAAACTTTTTTCCAACTTTGGTCATATGACATAAATAGGCAGTGTTTCATTTTGGGGTAATTTTTTTTTTACATTCTGATATATTTTCCATGGAGTTATTGATATTATTTTATTGTGTTTTTTATTTCACTTACAAAGAAATATTAAGAATGCGTGAATTTGAACCAATAGGCAGTGTTTTTTATTTTGCATGAATTTGAATTTTAACACACGGGCCGTGCGTTAATTGTGTCATATTAAGAATGTTTGTTATAGCGTTTTACAAACTGAAAACCAGTGTCAACGGCGGGTGGCGCGCGGCAAGCCGCGCCAGGAAATCTAGTAACATTGAACCCAGAGCTCCTAAGCGAGAATATTATGAATCAGGTACGCATCATAGCTCAAGCATAATAAATATTTCAATCCACATTAGCATTTTGTTTCTATTGAACTACATGCAAGGCTTGCAGTTTATATTCATATTGTTGTGCTTGTTGTCGTTGCCTGCCATCAAGAACAATATGTATAGCAAGGGATTCTAAAATTCTACATTCTACTATATATAAAAGGCCGAAGGATCCCTGCCTCTCCAGCCCTCCACGTCGCCCCCAAACCCTGGCCGTCCGATCCGCGCGACGGTCGGCCGGGATTAGGCCACGTCGACCCCATCCCCGCGGCCCACTGTAGCACGTGATTATCTACCAATCGCGTGATGACGCGTGGCCCGGTCACCGGCCGGTCGCGCCGGTCGCAGCCGGTGACCGACACTTTTGCTAAAACCCCCCTGCGGAAGGACCTATCCGCGAAATGAAAAAACGATAGGGACTCCCGTGTAAAAATGTCACAGAACCCCCCGTTCCCCTTCCTCTTACGCGCGTCCCGGACCTCGCCGTCGCCGCCGCCGCGGGGCGCCGCCGGTACGCACCTCCCCGCACGAATCCAAGCACGCGAGGGGCTGCGCCATCGCCGCCGCTCCCTCCTCCCCCACGGACGCTTCCCGTAACGGCCCCTCCACGCCGGAATCGGCGTCGCCGTGCCCGCAGGCATCTGCCTCGTCCGTGCGACGGCGCGGCAGCTCCGGCGACCATACAGCGGCGGCGCCGCCACCTGCGAGTCCCTCGCGACGAGCCGCATAAGATGCGGCCAGGGGTGCTTGCCAGAACACGCCGCCACGCCGCCGACGAGCTCGGCTCCGCCGTGGGCGTCTCCGGCCAGATCTGGCCCTGTGACGTCATCATGGCGTCACAGTGGGTCCAGTCTGTTTTTTCCCCTTTTTCCCTGGGCCGGCCTGGGCTTGATGGGCTGCTTGGTGGGCTGGCCCGCCTGGCAGGTTTTTCTTTTTCTTTTCCCTGCTTTGTTTATTTCCAAAAAATATATATTGTAATGTGTGATAAATAAACCACAAAAGAGATAAAAAAATAACATATAACAATGAACCAAAAAAAAAAGAACTCGAAATGAAAGCAATAATGAGGCAAAAAATAAAGTAAAGAACATTAAAAAAATTAATGCAATGAGAAGCCCAAAAAAAAGAAAAGAACGAAGTTAAACAAGCAAAACGACAACAATGAAACAAAATAGGAAACAAACATATAAAAATTTGTACCATGTGCATAGTAGGTCACATGACGCGCCTTCTTATGTCAAACCGACAAAACTGATCCAAAATCGTGTGAACAAAGAAAGTTTCTCCGTTTTGATTATTTTCCAAACAAATTGTACCTTTTCAAATAGAGCTCCAAACCAATTCGAACCAATTTCCAAAAAATGGAAAAAATCAAAGCTTCCCTTTGCAAAGACGTTGGGAACTTCTCCAAATTATTTGCAAAATTTGAAAGTTGATATATTACATAAAAACTCGATCCACACGAGATTTCACAGAATATGGATTCTATTTTTTCCCCAACTCAGATAAACTCCACAAAAATAAAATCCACAATATCATTCAGAACGATAAACCTAATAAAATAATTTGGTATTTTTTTTTTTGCTTACATTGAGTTTGGCAAATCATTTAAACACAATAACCCATTTACAACATAGGCTTAAAATATGAAAATAAAAAAAAGGCAAATGTAAAAGTTGAATATAATGTAAGTGTAAACTCCACCCCCCCCCCCCCCCATTTCAGTACACTCATCCCTAAACAACATTTACATTTTCCAACTTTAAATCCTTTCAATAAACGTGAAAACAATTCAACTATAAATAGCTCCCCAGTTTGTCCATTTCAAAAATTTAAACAACTTCTTAACCTAGACATTATTTGAATTCCAACAATTTTACATTCGAACAATTCGAAATTTTAGCCAACGGCCGCGGCGAAGCCCGCGCATAGTCCCCTAGTGTTAATTGAATGTTGTACCCTTTATTTTTTTTATGTCATCACAAGTATCTCACGTGCAAACAGAAAATGCACATAAATAGTCAATAAAATATTTAAATATGTTTGCATCCAGTACATTTTGAAATATATAATAATCATCAAGCAATATGCTCAATTCTGGTCCAGAGAGTAGTATTAAAAACTTCCTTGTAGACTATGTTCAGTGTGGTCATTACTAAGGACTATAGTCAATAAATATTCAAATATGTTTACATCCGGTACGTTTTGAAAGATATAATAATCATCAAGCAATATGCTCAATTATGGTCCAAAGAGTAGTATTAATTTTTAGACTTCCTTGTAGAGGATGTTCAGTGTGGTCGTTACTAAGGACTCGGTTCTTTTTCTCTTCTTTGAATTCTTGGACTTGTTCTTTCTGTTGTCCTTAATTGTGGTCTGTCACGTTTTGCCGTGGATCGGGACAACGCGACGTAGAGCTGACAATGAGAGAACACCGGTTCTGGTAGGTACACGCCGACAATCGGGATGGTCTGTCACGTTTTGCCGTGGATAGGGACAACACGACGTAGAGCTGACAATGAGAGAACACCAGTTCTGGTAGGTACACGCCGACAATCGGGATGGTCTGTCACGTTTTGCCGTGGATCGGGAGAACGTGACGTAGAGCTGACAATGAGAGAACACCGGTTCTGGTAGGTACAGGCTGACAATTGGGTTGGTCTGTCCTTGCACCTTTTTTATTATCATGGCAAAAACGAGCTTGGTCGGGAAACGACTTCCTCTTGAATCTGAACAGGAACTTGTAATCGTCGAACGGACAAAGAGGTATCCGAGGAAGAAACACCCTCTGCCCAGTGTGCTGTCCCACCATGATCTTTGCGTCGATGGCGTTCCTCTGGAACCCACGGACGTCAAGCCTCGTGCCATTTCTAGCCCATTAGCTAGGTCAATGTTCCTCAGCAGTATAACGGGGCAGTTTATGTTCAGTTTAAGCGTGTGTGGGGGCATCCCATGAGTATTCATCAAGTTAAGAAACTCAGCAGGTTAGTAGCCATGTGGATTGTCCTCCGCACTATCAGAGCTATAGATCATCTCCTCGCCCTTGAAACGCCCACTCATGCATTCCATTAACATTGTCATTCTTTGTTGAGAGGATTGCGAGAGAAGTCCTGCAATCCGTATTGTCCATGTTGTGATCTAGGGCAGGAAATACATGGTCGATCAACTTCTCTATGTCAGCCGCGTCACCCGTAGATGGCACACAGATATCTTTGGGCTAGATGTTGCATGCCTCATCAGTTTCCTAAGTGTCACTACCTATCCTTAGTAGGTAATCCGTGAACCATCAGTCATTTTGCATCCTCATGTCGGTGATGAACCTTATCTGGCGCATGCCCTTCTAGAGGTTCGAACTCCACAGGGTCGTGTCGATTATCTTACTCCATGACCCTTTCCTTACTATAGAAAGCACCTGCCTGAACTCTCCACCGAACATAATAGTCTTGCCCCTGAAAGGTCGGTCTCGCAACCCATGATGTCGCGCGTGGTTCTTTCTAGTGCCTCAACCGCTTGTCGCTTCGTGATGGTGGCCTTGTCCCATAGTATGAGTTTATCCATCCTTAGGAGATCGGTTGTTCCACTCTTTTTAGTGAAGCTACACGACGACCCTTCTTCAACATTTAGTGCGATCTTTAACCTCGAGTGGGTTGTCTTGCATCGCATGATGGAAGCAGAGACAACCGGCGTTGTTGTGGCCATTGCGATCTTTCTGTATCCATGAACCCTAGCGAGCAGTGCCCTGCAAAGGTAGGTCTTCCCAGTACCTCTCGGGCCATCGACGAAGAATACACCCCCATTGCAGCATCAACTTCTTTTAGTATCTCATCGTAGGCAAGCCTCTGCTCGGGGTTTAATTAAGGTCGTGACATAAGTGTATTCCTCGCCAACCTTGATATCGGTTTCCTCTATTACCTCCCTAGCCTCGCCTCCCAGTGTTGTCATACGTCTCGTCGATGTCTGGTAGAGGGAATGACTTTGTGAGGTTCTATAGCAGTCGATATCAAGCAGCACCATCTGCTCCACCGCTTTTGGATAGGTGTGGCACCACCGTTAGTCGTCAGCCATTGCCTCAAGGTGAAGATCCCAAAGACCGCTCAAATCGCCAGGCTCATAGAATACCAAGATCGTTCTGAAGAGCCTCCTGAGTGAGTCTGGCTTGGTGAATTTCTCCGAAACAGTAAGACACTCGTCAAGCGTGTTGTCGCCCTCGATTAGACCCTTTATTTCCACGACCTCATGAAAGGTATCACATAGCACACTGTCCACATTTATTAGGTCTTTGAAGAACTTCGAGCCTGCTACGTGGTTTAGAAGCACCTCAGAAAGTACGACTCCTCCTCGGCAGGATAGGATGATTCAGCCTATTTGGTAACCATTTTCCCTTTCCTTCCAGTATTTAGCTCACCATGTGAACCTTCCTAGAAAATCCTTGGAGAGAATATCTCGAGCACACTCGTGCTTCTGGTTAGCCACGAAATACGCCGTTAGCATGGGCACATTCTCTCGAGCGGCGACATCATTCAGGTGTCTCCCGCTTTGAATGTGACCCTTTCCATATTTGGGAGATAAAGCGGGAGATGTATTACCGACAGGTGGTTTCACGGAGTTTTAAGCCGAATATCCTCATCATGGCCTCTGATGGAGTAATCTACCTTGCGTCAATGTATCTCTTGATTTCGTCTATGTTACCATCGGCATATGGCTTCACAATGTTGAACAAAGTCTGATGTGTCCCTTATATATGTACTTATATAGGTACTTGACGAGCTTTATGCTCGAGCGCACCTCCACGTTGATGTGGCAGTTGAACATCCGCAAGAGGTAAGGGTTGTAAGGCACAACCCATCTATTGTCGAGCGTCTAACGCGGACCATTGCGGAACGGCTATCTTTTCATCTCCGCTAAATGGGGTATGAGTCCTTCCCATGTACGATGCTCTTGTTGAATGTGTGGGTACGTGCACTTGCACGACCCCTCTTGCATGCACACGTTTGGCTTGAGTAAACCGCATGGGTCGTGCATCATATGCTTCATGACCATGGCTTATAGCTCCGATACTTATGCTTGTCCGCGAGCTTGGCGGATATGACACGGTCATACTGCTCCTGCACAATGAGCTTGTATTTGGAATCCATGATCAACAAGAAATGGGCATGCTGGAAGGCCCTCTTCTGGAACTCGACTATGTAGACGTACGCCTTCACAACGCCCACGATGTGCTTCTTGGTCAGCATCTCTTCGTCGTCTCCAACTTGGCCCTAAACACTCGAGCCATAATATCTGGCTGGTCCTCCGGGGTTTGGCCCAGAAGCAGCGCATCCTGTATCTCCTGCTAGCTTGGGTTGTAGGTCATCGTCAGGAAGATGCCAGCCTTCCCATATGTCTGCACCAATGTAATGGCGTGCATATGCCTTTGCTTCATATCTTGGAGACACCCGTGGAAGGTCCTTGTGCCAACAACCCTTGCTTAAGTCTCTCCGGCAGTGATGCTATCGACATTGACTTTATATAGATCAACATGTATCTCCGCCTGGTGTTCCCTGACCCAATCAGCCTGCATCCCCCAATCTTTATGTACATGTCCACCCCACAGACGCCCTCCATGCAGTATGGGGTTGAATATAGCGAGACACGTTTGTGGTATGTAATACTAGTAGTCCCTTACGAAGACGCATAAATGGCCACCCCCTCTGCGTGAATGACATGAAAAAGAAGGTTATGCAACATACGAGAAGGATAGACAAAATGCATAATTATCCCAAATAGCCAAACTTGAATCATCATCATGATCTGCTCTTGGTAGATGCACAATGTTCCAAGGCATTGTGAGGTTTTCTATACCGTGTGTCTCGTTGTTGTTACCGTAGAGGGTAATGCCGCCCTTCAACTTATTTGCCAGGTCGCTACGCTCGACCCAGATTGTAGCCACCTTGTATCTCCGTTGGTCTAACTTCTTGTCGGTGTTCAAGTCTATATGGTTGGCGTGGGCCTACCTATCGGGCTGGTGCACGCAAGGACTAGGGCCCAGCAGGTGGCCTACTAGGAGACAACACTCGGGGCCCATGAAGGGGGCCCAAAGAAGATAGAGTATGCCCCAAGGCAGGTGAAGCTTATGTCGGTAGAAACCTACCTTACCTATAAACCTAATCGGTTGCGAACTCCCGAGACCCAGCCTCCAATATAAAGACTGGGAGGGCCGCCGATCGAGGGGATGCTCATATTCCACCACCGAAACCCTAGCGAGATCGACATCTCGCCGGGGTTGCCATTGTAACACCTCCATAATATCAATCTCAGACAAGCAGGAAGTAGGGTGTTATCCTTCGGGAGCCTGAACCTGGGTAAATCGCCTTGCTTGTCAGCCGTGTTAACTACCAGCACTTCATCTCTCTCCCCCTCAATCAACTTGGGGTACTCGACCCTGGGACTTGCTGTGGCCACCCCACGTCAATGGTAGTCCTCGAGGTTATCCTTATTGTGACATCCTGGCCTAGGGCTTAATAGGATTGATACGATACTCATATCAACATGTTGCAACTCTTTTTGGAAGCTCAACCTCATAGAACCAGGATGTTAAGCGTGGTTTGCTTGGGGAAATATCAGCATGGGTGATCGATCGGGAAGACCTTCCCAGATGCACTCGAGTGAGGACAAAATGCAGAGAAAGGACTAGTATTGGTTTGTGGAGATTCTAGAGAGATGTCAATGGTAACAGCCGCTGACCCGGGGTGGCCGGGGTGTTACACTTATGGGCGCCCAAACTACTAAATTGCTCAAAGTAGGGGTTTCCTCTCCTTATGTCCACAACCTTTCAGACGACCTCATCTAGTTCCTTGGTGGCTACCTTGCGATGGATCGGGCTGCCATCGTCGTCATAGAAGTAGAGTTGTAGATGTTCTAGGCAAGAGCCTAGCCCGAACTAAATGCACGTTGTGGTACAGCGAGCCTTGCACCCGGAATGTGTACACCCTAGACCTCATGTTAGTGCATTTGTTGTCGAGACTGACGCTAAGGGTTGTGAAGGAGAAGTGGTCGTTAAAGAATCGAATGCTCTCCCGTAAATGTCTATCGTTCGCATCCATGCTAGACCATAGCCTCATAAGCTCCGGGATAGGCTCTGGTTCGGCCAGCTCGATCTGTTGGACAGTAGAAACTAGGGCTCTCATGTTCAACCTGATTGGCATGGCATTGTTCGCAGTTCGGGACTTGCTTGGCATGGGAGGTTTGAGTACACAAAGTCATAATGATCGATAGAGACATGGTCAGACGATTCTATCTGTGTATCGAGGTCCATGTCATCAGCATCGAAACCTACATGCATATGATTTCACATCAATATATTCATATCGTCTCATAATAGAGATGGTCAATGGAATGGTTGACATAAGTACCTTCACGGGCATATGTGTAGCAATCCTCGTCCATGAGGTCATTTGGGATGGTATTCTCGTCCGTGATACCGCTAAGGAAGGCCTCCATGTCGCCTACAACATTATCGATCTGTTAAGTACGATGGTTTACTCCGCCATGACATAGATTGAGGGAGTAAATCTCGGTGTGTTACCGTCGGTCCTCATGAAGGAGACGCGGGAAGTGAAGATGTTCCCTCTATGGCGGGTGAATCCTTGTGTGCTTGATGCATGGTTTATCGTTGGCAAAGTTGCTGCATTTGGTCTCGGCATGGCAAAGTGGAGTCAGGGCACGGGGTGTTCCTCCTAGCTGCGGTGTTTTCCCTACGCCGTGCCCTCTTCCCTTTGGATATTCTTTGTGTAGCTGTCTAGGTGCATTAATCTCCTCATTTTGCTTAGCCGTTAAACTATTTCATTTAGCTCTATTTCTGGCTCTTCTACGTGCATTAATCTCCTCCTTTTGCTTGGTCGTCAAACTATTTCGTCGAGCTCTATCACGTCCACGTCCTGCTCGATTTCTTCTGAAATGTTTGTAATTTGTTGCCTTTGATATGCCATCAGCGTAGCTGAAGACCATACCAGATTTTTTTTCCAGCCGTATGCTTTGCCGCTTAATCGGCTAGGACTTCTTTTTGCTGATCAGGACGTGCCCGCTCGTACCTATCTCAGAACGGAAAAATTAAGTCCGATCTTAGTGCGCATTTGGTGTCGCAGTTCGATACTTGGATTACAGGAAAAGCAATGGAGTTTTACTTAAACCTCCAACTTTATTGATCAGGTCAGTAGTTCGATACATACAAGATATTCCATATATCTAACAAGCTCAATAATATCCATGAACGTATCATCTACACACCAAATGTTTCTTATTCTTTCCAGGACATAAAATTATTTATAATTGTCAGAATAATTAGATTTATCCCTTGCCATATATGTGTAACCGAATATGCTGGAATATAAAGCATATTCAGATCTGGCAATCCTCCCCTAATCATTACGCAATCATGTAATAATCACTTGCCTAAGTTGGGCTTATATCAACACGTAACCGAGCCGAAACAAAGGCATCGTTCCTGCTATCGTTGATATGGTATCAGAGCGGTCTCTTTCGTGACATCAAGAACACCACCAAAACAATACCAAGAACACCACCGAAACATCAACAATGGCTCCTCCTCCGCTACACCACAGCCTCTTGGAAATCCACCGGCTGAAAAACTCACTCGGGCGAACTTCTTGCTATGGAAGGCCCAGGCCATGCCGGCCCTTCGTGGAGCACGGCTTCTCGACATCCTGACCGGCAAGGAGAAGGCTCCATCGGAGTACCTCATCATCGATAAGGATGGCAAGGAGGTGAAGAAGCCCAATCCGGTGTACGATGTCTGGCTCGAGAGAGACCAGCGCGTCCTCCACTACCTCGTCAACTCCATGTCGATGGACATCCTTGCCCAGACCATCGGCCTCAAGCACGCCGCGGAAGTCTGGAATCTCATCTCCACCACCTTCGCGTCAAGATCCAAGGCCAGCATCGCCAGCCTCCGCGGAGCCCTCGCCACCACCAAGAAGGAGTCCAGGACGGCGGACCAGTACATCGCTATGATGCGCGGCTTCGCCCAGGAGCTAATGGCGGCAGGTCGACCGGTTGATGAAGACGAGCTCATCACCTACATCGTCAACGGGCTGGACAAGGACTACACAACTCCGTGGCGGCCTCCGTCAACGTCATGGAATCATGCACGGTGAGCGAGTTACACGGCCTAATCTCTGCTTTTGAGATGCGACAGAATATGCTTTCGGGTGGCAGCCAAGAGGATTGAATCCTCGGCAAACATCGCAAATCGTGGAGGTCGTCGTGATGGCCAGTACCACAACAACAACAACTACTACAAGAACTACAACAACTACTACTACAAGAACAACCGCGGTTGTTTTGATCGTGGAGAAGATGGAGGCAGAAATGGTGGTGGTGGCCGCCAGCCTCCGCATGGTGGACGAGGATGTGGACGTGGAGGACGCGCCCCCTCTAGGTACCGTGATGCCTGCCAGATCTGCAAGAAGGTCGGCCACATCGCCAACAGCTGCTGGTGGCGCTATGAGGACGGCAGCGACAACAATGACGACGACTATGAGAAGGCTGCCAACATGGCCTACGGTGTGGATACAAATTGGTATCCTGACACCGGGGCTACGGATCACATCACCGGCAACCTCGAGAATCTGATGCTACGTGACTAGTACCGTGGCAATGAGAAGGTCCACACCACAAATGGAGAAGGTATGAATATTAGACATATTGGTCATTCATCTATTCAAACCCCAAATCGTGATCTACATCTTAAAATATTCTTCATGTTCCTAGTGCGACTAAAAATCTCCTTTCTGTTCATAAACTTGCTATTGATAATGATGCCTTCCTTGAATTTCATCCTTGTCATTTTTTGATTAAGGATCAGGCAACGAAGAGAGTTCTTCTTGAAGGAAAATGTGAAGGTGGACTCTATCCTATTGTGTCGTCATCTTCCTCCACGTCAAAGCAAGTCCATGTCGTCACAAAGCCTACCTCCTCAAGGTGGCATAGTCGCCTAGGTCATCCATCTTATTCAGTTGTTCAACATATTCTAAATAAATTTTGTCTTCCACATTCTAAGAACTCTAGTACTGAAACTATTTGTGATTCATGTCAAAGGGCCAAAAGTCATCAACTCCCATATCCTATTTCAACAAGTGTTTCCACTGTTCCTTTGCAACAAATATTTTCTGATGTATGGGGTCCTGCACCCACTTCTGTTGGAAGACATGATTATTATGTGAGTTTTATTGATGATTTTAGCAAATTCACTTGGATATATTTGCTTAAGAAAAAATCTAATGTTTTTTAGGTCTTCAAAAATTTCATGCATCTTGTTGAACGCAAGTTTGATAGAAAAATCATCACCATGCAAACTGACTGGGGAGGTGAATACGAGAAATTAAATCCATTCTTTCAAAAACTCGGCATCACTCATCATGTCTCATGTCCACATGCACACCAACAAAATGGTTCGGCAGAACGGAAACATCGCCACATAGTAGAAGTGGGTCTTGCACTTCTTGCACATGCATCCATGCCTTTGAAATTTTGGGATGAGACATTTCTTACAACCACCTATCTTATCAATCTTATGCCTGCAAAGTTATCAATAACACTTCTCCTGCTGAACGTCTCCTAGGAACAACACCGGACTACAAATCCCTTCGCGTGTTTGGGTGTGCATGTTGGCCCAATTTACGTCCCTACAACACTCGCAAACTAGCCTTTCGCTCCAAACAATGCGTGTTTCTTGGACATAGTCCTCGACAGCAGGGTGTAAAATGCTTAGATGTCTCCACTGGCCGAGTCGACATCTCTCGAGACGTTGTCTTTGACGAAAGCATTTTTCCTTTCGCCTCCCTCCATCCAAATGTCGGCGCCCTTCTACGCAAGGAAATTCTTCTCCTTCCAAATCACATCTAGCCACTAATTGGGGGTGCGAATAATGATGATAATATGCCTAATATTACCTCACCCTTGTCTGATGTTAGTCCTGTGCAAGTAGCAGCCGAAAATCCGGAGCAAAACGCTGAGACAAAATGGCTCAGAATCAGGTTCTGTTTCATGTCGCAAAACGACGAACCGACAGGCAGCGATCCCGAGGACGATTCGCCGACAGGATCCGGCGCTGGATCCGGAGCTGCTTCGCATGCGCCCTCCGATCCTGAGGAATCCTCCTCGGCTGACGCGCCAGAGGAAAGCGCGTCCAGCACGCATGGCGGGTCCGCCACGGGGACAGGCGAATCCCCGAGCGCCACGCGGACGGCCTCCACTCGCGCGCAGGCCTCCGACCAGGCTGTCTCTGCATCAGGACAAACTGACGGGGCCACGTCGGCCACGCGTCAACCTGTGATTGGGCAGTCGCGTCACGCACGTCAGGATCCCCAGGCGCCAAGATCTTCTGCACCGGACGCTGCTGGTTCTCCTCCTGCACCAAGAACAAGGCTACAAAATGGCATTGTTCAGCCCCGAAAAATCACAGATGGTACAGTCCGCTACAAAACTACTGGTCGCACTATTCGATAAAATCTTTTGTGTACCACAGGTGAACCAAATAATCTGCATGAAGCACTCAGCGACAATAATTGGCGCAAGGCGATGGATGAAGAATATGATGCACTAATGAAAAACAAGACTTGACACTTGGTTCCATCACACCTTGGTAAAAACATAATTGACTGCAAATGGGTATACAAAGTCAAGAAAAAATCTGATGGCTCTATAGATAGATACAAAGCTCGTTTAGTAGCAAAAGGGTTCAAGCAACGCTTTGGCATAGATTATGAAGACACTTTTAGTCCAGTTGTTAAACCAGCTACTATTCGACTTGTTTTTGTCCATTGTTGTTTCCAGGGGCTGGAGTCTTCGACAACTTGATGTCAAGAATGCGTTTCTTCATGGCATTCTGGAAGAGGAAGTATACATGAAACAACCTCCTGGGTATGAAGATGCAAATGCCACTCATCACATTTGTAAGTTGGACAAAGCATTATATGGTCTCAAACAGGCACCAAGAGCATGGTACTCACGCTTGAGTACAAAATTGCAACATTTGGGCTTCAAGCCATCTCGAGGAGACACATCCTTGTTCATCTATAACAAGTTAGGTATCATGGCATTTGTGCTCATTTACGTGGATGATATCATAGTCACACGTTCATCAAGTCAAGCCATCTCTACTCTAGTACATGATTTAAATACACATTTTGCTATCAAGGATTTAGGAGATTTACATTATTTCTTGGGTATTGAAGTAAGGAAAATTGATAATGGACTTGTCCTTACCCAAGAAAAATATGCTTCGGAATTATTAGCAAAGGTTGGTCTAGAAAATTGCAAGTCAACACCCACACCATTGTCTCCATCCAAAAAAAATTCTGCTCATGAAGGAGAAGCACTAGGGACTGATGATATTACACGGTTCAGAAGTATAGTAGGAGGTTTACAATATTTAACATTGACTAGGCCTGACATTTCATTCTCAGTTAACAAAGTCTGTCAATTCTTGCATGCTTCTACCATATTTCACTGGACAACAGTCAAACGTATATTGCGGTATATCAAAGATACTTGTACCACTGGACTCACCTTTAGAAAGTCCTCATCTACCTTAATTAGTGCTTTCTCAGATGTGGATTGGGCAGGTTGGGGATTTGCCATATTTTTTGGACCTAATCTTATATCATGGAGTGCTAAAAAGCAACCAACCGTGTCTAGATCTAGTACAGAAGCAGAATACAAATCTCTAGCCAATGCCACAGCTGAAGTTATATGGGTGGAAACTATTCTCAAGGAACTTGGTGTAAAGATTCATGAAGTACCATGTTTATGGTGTGATAATATGGGTGCCACATATTTATCTGCTAACCCTGTTTTCCATGGCAGGACAAAACATATAGAAATTGATTTTCATTTTGTCCGAGAAAGAGCGGCTCAGAAGATGCTTGACATTCGGTTCATCTCCACACATGATCAGGTTGCTGATGGATTTACAAAGGTCTTAGCTCCTCGGGCCTTAGCAGAATTCAAACGTAATCTAAACTTGTACAAGTTTTGATTAAGGGGGATGTCAGAATAATTAGATTTATCCCTTGCCATATATGTGTAACCAAATATGCTGAAATATAAAGCATATTCGGATCTGGCAATCCTTTCCTAATCATTACGCAATCATGTAATAATCACTTGCCTAAGTTGGGCTTATATCAACACGTAACCGAGCCGAGACAAAGGCATCGTTCCTGCTATTGTTGATACTAATTACATTGGCATGCATATTCTTCTTATTATTTATGAACCGACAAAGACTCTCTCACGGCATTCAGTTCCTTTATGATATCCTTTGTCGGCATTCTACTCGTCGGTAATTCCTGAGAGCAAGATATTCCAAGTCTAAGTACTGAAACAAGGCAATCAATCTTTCTCTTATACGAAGGACGACCAATGGTGTTGAGGTCACTTTCGAGGTCCAAAGACAGCCTGGAGTCGACAACGTCCATAACTTTATTATGTATGGCCAGGTCAATGTATTCACAAAGACTCGATCCTTCTCCAAATCGGCTATCAGTAGGCCTCTTGCCAGATATAGTTTCCAAGACAAGAATTCCATAACTGTATATATCTCCGTGTGTCGACACCATGTTTCCAGCACCATACTCTGTCAAATTGATCATTTGGTAAAACAAAAGTTAGGCCTTTAAGATGCAAAAATATTCTAAATCCGATATTTTGGGACGACAGCAAAGATATACCACATGAAGCTGATTTTTTTTTACATATACAACATTACTTCATTTTGTGGCACGCTTTATTCAGTAAGAAACTAGTGACAACGAACAAGCCAAGCAAAAAAAAAGGGTAAGTGAAAATTTAAGGCTAACCTGGGGCAGCATAGCCGATTGTTCCTTTAAGTCCAACCGAGGTCATGGAGCGCTGGCACAACGAGCTTTCATGGACAAGAATCTTCGCAAGTCCAAAGTCTCCAACATGAGCGACCATATCAGCATCCAAGAGCACATTACTTGGCTTGAGATCACAATGTACAACAGGTGCAAGGCCATGGCAATGAAGATAATCCAAGGCATAAGCCACATCGAGTAGTATGGTCACTCTTTGAAGGAGATCTAAGTACCTCTTCTCTGATTGTTCATTTGCGTCGTGATGCAGCCAAACTTCTAAACTGCCATTTGGCATGAAGTCAAACACAATAGCCTTGAAGTCATTCCCTTTGTTATCGATGCTCGAGCAAGCTGTAATTATCTTCAGAAGGTTACGGTGCCGGACATGTCGTAGTGCTTCACATTCGGCAATGAAACTCCTAAGTGCCCCAGGAATGTGAACTTTTAACACCTTCACAGCAACGAAGTTTGTACTTTCTTCAGCATGACCATTTAAGTCTCCTTTATACACTGCCCCAAATGACCCAGAACCTAATATATTTGTTGGAGAGAAACCATCTGTTGCTTTTACCAGCTGCGGATAAGAGACCATTGGAAGGCCTTGTATGGATGTTTGCCGAGGGATCTTTTGTTTGCTTTTCTTGTGCACAGTGCAGAGCTTGTATAGCAATGCAAGTACGACAACTGTTGTCACGAGAGAAACAGCTATAGGAATTATAGCAAATCTTCGCCTTTTCTTCGGCGTTCCCAACGAACATGGAGGCAAATGTAGACCAGGTATGCCGCCACAGAGTATGCCATTGCTTTCAATTGAAATTGCCGAAGAATTTGCAAAAACACCATAGGTTGGGACTTCACCGGTAAAGCTATTGAATGAAAGGTTAAGATAATGGAGCATGCTGAAGTTCCCTAAGAAGCTAGGTATCTGACCTGATAGATTATTGTTTGAGAAGTCAAGATTTTGAAGACCTTTCAGTTGACTAACGAGTGATGGGATAGTACCATTCAATAAATTGTTCTGAATAAAGATATTCTGAAGAAGCTGGCACTCACCCAAACCAAGAGGGATTTCACCTGATAACATATTTGACTCAGCATGGAATTCCACAAGATTTTTCTGATGCCCTATCTCTTGTGGTATTGATCCCTCCAAGTTGTTGTATGACAGATCCAAAATTTGGGAAAGGGTGGAAATGTTGAATACTTCATTAGGAATTTGGCCTGTCAAGTTATTGCTGGCAAGGTTCAATGTCAATAACTTGGTAAGGTTTCCTACCGTGCTTGGTATGTTACCACTGAAAGCATTTGCGCAAAGTCCCAAACTGATTAGTTCTGTAAGATTTCCAATCGTCCATGGGATTGACCCGCTAATTTTGTTATTTTCTACAGAGAAAACCTGAAGATTCTTGAGCCTCCCAAAGCTCGAGGGAAGAGTGCCTGTGAAAGAGTTATTATCTAGTACAAGATATCCTAAGTTAGCGAGATTGCCGATATCTTTTGGTATGTTTCCTGAAATTATGTTGTATTGAAGGCCTAAACGTTGGAGTGAAGTGGAAAGGTTGGAAACTGAAGATGGAAGAACCCCGCCAAACTTGGAGGAACCTAGTTCCAACATTTGTAAGTGGGAGCAATTTGTTAGTGCAGTTATGAATTCCCAATCACTGGGTTCTTTTGCTTCAAGCAAAGTGCCTGTGAGCTCTAGCGTTCTGAGATTTTCTAACCTTCCAAGCTCGGGAGGAACATTGCCGCTGAAGAAGTTTGGGCCAAACTGAAGCCGTCTCAGATCGGAGGTATTAGCTAGGGAGGCTGGTAGACGGCCATGAAATAGATTGTTGTCCATCTCGATGTACTTGAGACTGGAAAGTGTGCTGAATGCGTCGCGAGGCAATGTGCCACTTAGCATATTATGTTCGACACCAAGATCCAACAAAGAGGAAAGGTTCCAAATCGATGTTGGGATCACTCCGGTTAAGTTGTTGTTGCCTAAACCGAGCCATGTTAAGCTGGACAACATGCCCAGAGATGAAGGGATAGCTCCGGTTAACATGTTACCCATGAGATCAAGATGCATGAGAGAGAGGTTGCCAAGAGATGGAGGTATCTCTCCAGATAACCTATTATTGTGCAAGATGTTAAAATTTGGGCTCATTTGGGGCAGCCCAATAAGCAATTTCAGAAAAATCTCAAACCCCATTTTTGTGGCAGCACACATGGGAGTGGAGTGGGAGCTAAAGTTAGTCCCACATTGCTAGTTGGAGGAGACAAACACCACCTTATAAGGTGGAGTGTTGTGACACTTGGTAAGCTTGTGAGAACAAGAGGCTCTCTCGTGCGCACTCCTCCTCCTTCGCCGCTCGCACGCACCGCACCGCCCCGCCCGTCTCGTCACGTCACGTCACGTCACGACGCGCCGCGCCGCGCCGCGGGAATCTCGCCGAGCCGAGCTTTATTTTTGCAGTCCGGGAAAACGGTTTGGACGGACGCGTCACAGTTAGTCAGTTCGGGTCGCTCCCGGATCGTGGGCTACTGTAACCGACCTAAAACGTGCGCGACGTGGACTTGGCCCACGTTGTACCCGTTAGGGTTTTCCCGGGCCGAACTATATAAAGTCCTCGTGCGCACTCCTCCTCCTCCGCTCGCACGCACTGCACCGCCCCGCCCCGCCCGTCTCGTCACGTCACGACGCGCCGCGGGTTGCGGGAATCTCGCCGAGCCGAGCTTTATTTTTGCAGTCCGGGAAAACGGTTTGGACGGACGCGTCACAGTTAGTCGTTCGGGTCGCTCCCGGATCGTGGGCTACTGTAACCGACCTAAAACGTGCGCGACGTGGACTTGGCCCACGTTGTACCCGTTAGGGTTTTCCGAGCCGCACTATATAAAGTCGTGCACTGCGTGCGCTGAAAGACACCGAACCAATCTAGGTTTTGCCAATCTCGTGCCTTGCGCCGCCACCGTAGTCTACTCCATCCCGTGCGCCGGCGTGCACCGGCGAACGGGACAGCAGGTCTCCGGAACCGCTCGTCCTTGTGATCCTGTACGGGAGAGGGCGAATAAGGTTTTTGGGAAGCGCTCCGCGCGACTGCTTTCAAGTTCTTCATCACGGCTCGACTTCCTGGACGATCTCCGGGTCCGCGGGCGACTCGTCTCCAACGTCGTCTTCTTCGAGCTGCTACCGTCGCCGCTCAAGCTGCTGCCGTCGCTGCTCCAACGACTACTTCATCTACTACCGTTCGGTACGTGTGTCACGTTCCGATCTGCTGTTTTATGGCTGTGTAGTAGATGTTTGCTGCTGTTCATGTTAATTAATACGTCTAGTATTTTCGAGATTAACATGTTAGTAGCTCTTGCGATCATGTTTATATTCTGGAATTAATCATGGAAATTATGCCTAATATCCAACAATCCAAAAACCTTATTTGTTATAGGCAATTTCCTGAGTTAAACATGGGACATCTATCTGATGCGCTGAGGCCGGACAAGTTTACCGGTGTGGACTTTAAGAGATGGCAGTACAAGACCACACTGTGGTTGCGATCTCTGAAAGTGTTCGAGGCTAGTGAGGGTTTACCTGAAGGAACTATATCTGACGAGGATCAGAACAAGTTCAAGGAAACCAATACTGCCTTTGTGGGACTCGTTCTGAGTGCTCTTAGCAACAAGCTGTTTGATGTGTACATGCACATTACAGATGCCAAAGAGCTCTGGGAGGCACTGAACGCTAAGTTCGGTGTAGCAGATGCTGGCAGTGAACTGTACATCATGGAGAGCTTCCATGACTTCAGGATGGCTAACAACCGTTCTGTAGTCGAACAGGCTCATGAGATACAGTGCATTGCTAAGGAGCTTGAGCACGCTAAGTGTGCCTTACCTGACAAGTTTGTGGCTGGATGCATTATTGCAAAGTTGCCCTCTTCATGGAGGAACTTCGCCACAACTCTCAAACACAAGAGACAGGAGATATCGGTTGAAAACCTGATAGCGTCTCTTGATGTTGAGGAGAAGGCTCGGGCTAAGGACACTGCTGAGAGAGGTGGTGAAGGTCAGTCTAGCGCCAACATGGTGCAGAAGAACTTTCACCATGGCAAGAGCAAGGCAAAGAGCAAGTCTTCCTTCAACATGCCTACCAAGACTACTTCTTTCAAGAAGAAGAAGAAGATGCTGAACAAATCTGAGCTAAAGTGCTACACTTGTGGAGAGCCCAGATCGTGCAGACAAGAAAGGGAAGAAGCATGTCAACGTCGTGACCGCTAGCAATGCTGATGGGTACGGTAATTTACCGATTGTGCTTTCAGTATTTCAATCTCCATGTTGGTGGATTGATACGGGTGCTAATGTTCATGTATGTGCTGACATCTCTATGTTCACTTCTTATCAGGTCGCAGATTCAAGCGTCTTAATGGGGAATGGATCACATGCTTCTGTTCGTGGTGTTGGCACGGTAGATCTGAAGTTTACTTCGGGGAAGATCGTGCAGCTGAGGAACGTGCAGCATGTCCCTACTATGAACAAGAATCTTGTTAGCGGCTCCCTTCTATGCAGAGATGGGTTTAAATTAGTCTTGGAGTCCAATAAAGTAGTTGTGTCAAAGTTTGGACAATTTATTGGTAAAGGGTATGAGTGCGGAGGCTTGTTCCGCTTTTCATTATCGGATTTTTGTAATAAGTCAGTAAACCATATTTGTGGCAGTGTGGATTCGGATGCTAATGTTTGGCACTCTCGTTTATGTCATGTTAATTTTGGTTTAATGAGTAGACTTTCCAGTTTGAGTTTAATTCCTACTTTCACCATTGCCAAAGGTTCTAAGTGCCATAGCTGTGTGCAATCTAAGCAACCTCGAAAGCCTCACAAGGCAGCCGAGGAGAGAAACTTGGCACCTCTAGAACTCGTACATTCGGATCTATGTGAGATGAATGGCGTGTTGACAAAAGGTGATAAGAGATATTTCATGACTTTAATCGATGATGCTACTAGGTTCTGTTATGTATATTTGTTGCACACTAAAGATGAAGCTTTAGACTACTTTAAAATCTATAAAGCTGAAGTAGAAAATCAATTAGAGAGAAAGATCAAACGTCTTAGGTCAGATCGTGGTGGCGAGTATTTCTCCAATATTTGATGAATTCTGTGAGGAACATGGTATTATTCATGAGAGGACGCCTCCCTATTCGCCCCAATCAAACGGGGTTGCCGAGAGGAAAAACCGCACGCTGACCGACTTGGTGAACGCCATGTTGGACACTGCTGGTTTATCTAAGGCATGGTGGGGGGAGGCTTTGTTGACTTCGTGTCATGTCCTGAATAGAGTTCCTAACAAGGATAAAGAGAAGACACCTTACGAGGAGTGGTCTGGGAGAAAACCATCACTTTCTTATTTTCGTACTTGGGGATGTTTGGCGAAAGTCAATGTTCCAATTCCTAAGAAACGAAAACTTGGACCGAAGACAGTGGATTGTGTCTTTCTAGGTTATGCTCAGCGGAGCATTTGCTATAGATTTTTAGTGGTTAAATCTGAGATACCTGATATGCATGTTGATACTATTTTGGAATCTCGTGATGCAACATTTTTTGAGAACATTTTCCTATGAAGGATATGCATAGCATTGCTAGAATTTCTTCTGAGATATTTGCTGAACCTAGTACATCTGTTGATCATTCTGAACAACCACTTGTTGAGGAAGTCCTTGAGAAGGATGACAATGAATCAGCTCCCAAGAGGAGCAAGAGACAGAGGACTGAAAAATCCTTTGGTGATGATTTCATTGTGTACCTTGTGGACAATACTCCCACGTCCATTGCAGAGGCATTTGCATCTCCTGATGCTGATGACTGGAAAGAAGCTGTCCATAATGAGATGGACTCGATTCTTTCTAATGGAACTTGGGAATTATCTGAACGACCCTACGGCTGCAAACCTGTGGGTTGTAAGTGGGTGTTCAAGAAGAAGCTAAGGCCTGATGGTACTATTGAGAAGTACAAGGCACGGCTTGTAGCCAAGGGCTACACCCAGCGCGAAGGCGAAGATTACTTTGACACCTATTCACCTGTTGCTAGACTCACCACCATTCGAGTACTACTTTCCCTGGCTGCCTCCTATGGTCTTATCGTTCATCAAATGGACGTAAAGACAGCTTTCCTTAACGGAGAGTTGGAAGAGGAAATCTATATGGATCAGCCTGATGGGTTTGTAGTAAAAGGTGAAGAGAGAAAGGTGTGCAAATTGTTAAAATCTTTGTATGGGCTGAAGCAAGCACCTAAGCAATGGCATGAGAAGTTTGACAGAACTTTAACTTCTGCAGGCTTTGCCATTAATGAGGCTGATAGGTGTGTATATTATCGCCATGGTGGGGGCGATAGTGTTATATTATGCTTGTATGTTGATGACATACTGATTTTCGGTACAAGCATGATAGTGATAAATGAGGTCAAGTCTTTCTGTCAAAGAGCTTTGATATGAAAGATCTGGGACAAGCTGATGTGATCCTGAACATTAAGCTGATTAGGGATGAGAGTGGGATTACGTTAACGCAATCACACTATGTTGAGAAGGTCTTGAGCCGCTTTGGTTATATAGACAGCAAGCCTTCTCCAACACCCTATGATCCCAGTGTGACACTCAGAAAGAACAAAAAGGAAACGAGAGATCAATTAAGATATTCTCAAGTGATCGGTTCACTCATGTACCTTGCGAGCGCGACGAGACCTGATATCTCTTTTGCTGTGAGCAAGTTGAGCAGGTTCATGTCTAACCCGGGTATTGATCATTGGCATGCACTTGAAAGGGTCATGCGCTATCTGAACGGTACAATGAGTTATGGGATTCACTATTCAGGGCACCCTGCGGTGCTTGAGGGATACTGTGATGCGAACTGGATCTCAGATGTTGATGAGCTCTACGCCACAAGTGGATATGCATTTATTCTTGGAGGTGGCGCAGTGTCATGGAGGTCTTGCAAACAGACCATTTTGACGAGGTCAACCATGGAAGCAGAACTTGCTGCTTTAGATACAGCTTCTGTTGAGGCAGAATGGCTGCGTGAGCTCTTGATGGACTTGCCGGTGGTTGAGAAACCATTACCGGCCATCCTTATGAACTGTGACAACCAAACGGTTATTACGAAAGTGAACAGTGCTAAGGATAATGCGAAGTCATCAAGACACGTCAAGAGACGCTTGAAGTCTGTCAGGAAAATGAGAAACTCCGGAGTAATAACTGTTAGTTATATTCAAACAGACAAAAACCTGGCAGATCCCTTTACGAAGGGACTATCACGTAATGTGATAGATAGTGCATCGAGGGAGATGGGGTTGAGACCCGTGAGTGTTACACCATAGTGGTAACCCAACCTATGTGATCGGAGATCCCGTGAATTAGGACCTGGGAAGAACAAGCTAGTGGTTTAACTGAGGAGAGTTATTTTGTAACCCTCTCCGTGGGAAGATGCATAACTCTCACATTCTGTAAGGCAGGTTGGCAATATGCCTTAATGTGTTTCTGTTGGCTATTCGTAGCAAAGGTGCTATCCTACAGAGCGACCTTGAAAGAACACACCTATATGAGTCCGACTGTTAAACGTCGCAGTCTATGAGATTTGGGTGATCTCTAGTAAGCTCATGAAGAGACCAGGGAGTATGACGCATATGCTCCACCCGCGGGGTAGGCTACTGGCAGCCACGTACTGGTTATGACTTTGAGTGAAGTCTATTGGCACCAAACTTGCAATTCAAGGTTCGTCCATTGTTCAAGTTGCTGGTAGATGTAGCTTGAAGCTCTAGGCGGAAGTTCAACTTAACAGTCTCTGCTGAAACACTGGTATATAAACAAGAAACGAGGTTTGGCAAAATCTCTAAATGGGAATTTGAGATCTGGTGGGGGATTGTTAAATTTGGGCCCATTTGGGCAGCCCAATAAGCAATTTCAGAAAATCTCAAAGCCCATTTTGTGGCAGCACACATGGGAGTGGAGTGGGAGCTAAAGTTTAGTCCCACATTGCTAGTTGGAGGAGACAAACACCACCTTATAAGGTGGAGTGTTGTACACTTGGTAAGCTTGTGAGAACAAGAGGCTCTCTCGTGCGCACTCCTCCTCCGCCGCCGCTCGCACGCACGCACCGCACGCCCGCCCGCCCGTCTCGTCACGACGCGCCGCGGGTTGCGGGTTGCGGGAATCTCGCCGAGCCGAGCTTTATTTTTGCAGTCCGGGAAAACGGTTTGGACGGACGCGTCACAGTTAGTCGGTTCGGGTCGCTCCCGGATCGTGGGCTACTGTAACCGACCTAAAACGTGCGCGACGTGGACTTGGCCCACGTTGTACCCGTTAGGGTTTTCCCGAGCCGCACTATATAAAGTCGTGCGCTGAAAACACCGAACCAATCTAGGTTTTGCCAATCTCGTGCCTTGCGCCGCCACCGTAGTCTACTCCATCCCGTGCGCCGGCGTGCACCGGCGAACGGGACAGCAGGTCTCCGGAACCGCTCGTCCTTGTGATCCTGTACGGGAGAGGGCGAATAAGGTTTTTGGGAAGCGCTCCGCGCGACTGCTTTCAAGTTCTTCATCACGGCTCGACTTCCTGGACGATCTCCGGGTCCGCGGGCGACTCGTCTTCAACGTCGTCTTCTTCGAGCTACTACCGTCGCTGCTCAAGCTGCCGCCGTCGCTGCTCCAACGACTACTTCATCTACTACCGTTCGGTACGTGTGTCACGTTCCGATCTGCTGTTTTATTATGGCTGTGTTAGTAGATGTTTTGCTGCTGTTCATGTTAATTAATACGTCTAGTATTTTTGAGATTAACATGTTAGTAGCTCTTGCGAACATGCTTTATATTCTGGAATTAATCATGTAAATATTGCCTAATTATCCAACACAAGAACAGGTACTGGAGCGACGGCAAGTCTGCCAAAGAAGGTGGGATATCTCCAGATAATCCATTTTCACTAAGGTACAAGATGTTAAGATTCTTCAAGGCAACGATCTCAGTGGGGATCTCACGTTGGAGCTGGTTCTCGCTTAGGTCAAGCATCCAGAGATCAGGGCATCCTCCCAAAGAGCCGGGAATGGTTCCTTGGAGAAAATTTGTGCTCAAAGTGAGCATTTGAAGCCTGCCGAGACGACCAAGTTCTAGAGGTACCTGCCCGATTAGCTGGTTGTGGTGAAGGTCAAGCTCCCTGAGAAAGGAGAGGTTGCCCAAGAACGGTGAGATGTGCCCCGACAGGTTGAAGGAGCCCATGTGCAACGAGACAACCCTGTCAGGGTGCCGACGGCCACATGAAACTCCTGGCCAGCGGCAGTAGTGGCTTGACGTGTTCCATGAATCCAGCAAGCCGGTTGGGCCTGAGAACAGGGTGGACTTGAAGGAGAGGAGAGTGAGCTCGTCTGCTGTGGCGTTGCTGCTCCCTGGAGAGGGAGGCAACCGGGCATGAGAGCAGTGGCACAGCAACAATGCCAAGCAAGAGAATGCTAACACTCTGGCCATGAGAAACAGTTGGGAACTTTTTTCAGAAGGAACAATGTGTGTTACTTGGATTGGGCTTGCATAAAATTCAGTTGCTTAACCAGGTTCGAATGGGATGGTATAAATAGAGGCAGAAGCCGAAGGCCAAGAGGCCATGCTGAACTTGACTTAGTATATATTGAGTTGACCTGAAAAACTTGGACATGCTCACATGCATGACATCAAATGATCAAACTATGTTGTGTAAACATGCTCATTACTTATATATTTTTTTGGAAGGGACTATACGGGTGAATGACTATAATGAACCATTTGTTTCTTTTTACATTGCGAGGCAAAATAGTTAGTAAATTTCACTTTACCCCCTACTTATGATTTCATGTCACTGATTCGGGAACCACAAATGGAGACCGACCTCCATGGTGGACATTTTTTTGAAAAAATTAAAATATATATTTTCACGTTTCATAAAATATCTAAAAAAATCCTAGAGTCTCAAGTCTCAACTAAAAATAACTTATATTTCGGGATTCAAAAAAAAATGAAAAAATCTGACTGCAAAAGAATATAAAATATTTCGAGTTGAGATTTTCCACAATGGTGAGTACAACATTGTCACATCTAGGAATTTTTGTCCACTCTCTTCACTAGTTATCCTATTAAAAAAAATTATGCTACATTTTCAATAGAAGATACATGAACCCAATACCTCTGCTCCGATATCATGCCAAGTTTAATGCACCAACCAATATAATTAAAAGTCCGAAGCGAGGAAAAAATAGGCAATCCAAATATACTGTAACAATGGTTAGTGCTATAGTTGATCTTTTTTCATCCGCGTTCGTTTATAATTTTCATCTAGCGTAGAGTAGGCTTGCTAACTTCTACATGAATTTCAAAGAGGTGCCAACAAATCATGGACATAAGCTCGGGACTCGTTCATGGTTTAAAAAGCTCACACTCTAAACCAATCTATATAACACATAGGACAACAAAAAGCAAGTCAAGTGACAGACGGGAAATTTCTTTGCGCAACACTACACATTAGCCCGCATCACATATGCTCGCCGTGTTGGCCACTCACACGCCAGTCCGCCTGGCGATGTACATCACCACTCGCGTCTAAATCGCCAAGTCGTCGCTGGCTACTTCCTAGTCGCCGCCCTTCTCCGGGACGTTAAGGTCGTCCTTTGGGTGTACCCTTTTTCTACGGTTGTCTCAGTCAGTGTGTGTATGTTAACTTCCGGATTGATACGGTACGCACACAGTACAGAGCCAACGATCTAGGGTTTCAACCTCTCGCCGGCGAAGCTGCCGGTCCCCACGCTTCCGGCGGACCTTGTGACCTCGGAGGTGCGGTGGATCGCGCGTCCGCGCCCCTTCGCCGGTGGGAAGGTTCCATTCCTTTTTTTTAATCTTATTTCAGTGTCTTCTTTGGAACGGTGTGACGACAACGACATCCTACTAAGGTCCTCCCGTCCTATCTACACTCTGATGGTGCGCCTAGCACCGACGGAAGGCGTGTGGAGTTGTGTGTCTAACGGATCTCAGATCCGGACGGTTCGTTTTCGTGTTCTTTCATGTGGCGGCAGGTCTGATTTTTTCGATGTAAGGTTGTCATCATTGGCGATTGTTGTTACTTTGTTGCGATGGTCCTTCGGGTTCTTAGCACGACGATTTCCCGCATGTCTGTTACAACAATCTCTACTGTTATGACAAGCTTTACCTGACTCCGGTGAGAGAGGGGTGAGAATGGCAGCGTGCCTTTGGCTTGCGCCAGTCGTTAGGTGGTCTGAAGAACTATTTGTATTTTTTTGTTACTTTCAGTATGCTTTGTACCGTTGTTGATGCTTTCACACAAAAAAATCCCGAATTATAAAACCATTTTTCCCACGGGCTAGCAAAGTGCATGTGCTGCTATGGAATTCTAAAACTAGTTGACATACAGAAGATTTTTTTTCTTTTCAAAAGAGGAGCATGTCACGACTTTTGCATCAAAACGATGCACATAACTTTTTATTGCAAAGTTTAGAAAAAATCAAAGTAAATAAATTCGAAGTCACATGTTTCACGACAGTACCTCCACCATGCTACCCCTAACTCCTTGATAAAAGACAAACATAAATAGTTGATTGTGTTAAATATGCTCATGTGTAGTATTATTGTGTTGTCCAAAAAAAAGTATTATTATGTTGCAAAAGAGGTGGTAACATTACCAGATACAAAGGGGTAAGCAGAACACAAAAAACTACACACAACCAAACACCTGTATTTTGCATTTGACCGCTCTCAAATCAACATTGCAGCTAATCAAAGGCCAAATAAAAAAGATTAAATATACAGTAGAGAGACCCAAACAAAATGAGTAACTTGACAAAACCCACCGATCAACTCAACGAGGCATTGGACTGCGGAGGATCCAATTTGATGCGAGCAATCAAACACGACTAAATTGACCGGCACACTATGACATGGATTCTATTTCTACCATAGTAAATAACCAATTCTTTACTGATGGATTCGGGGTGACTGACATGTGCTCAGTAATATCTTCGTGACCTCATCCACCAACGTCCACACACACAATGAAACGGAGACTTAGCTAAAATCTGTGGCAATCGGTGGAGCGAAGGCGACAGGTAAAGGGAAAGGGACTCCCGACCATGGGGACGCACGGTGAGCTGCCGCCGCCGCTGGCTTGATCTCTCTCCCTCGACCTCCTCTCCCACCGCCGCCTGCAGATCCAGATTCCCCTCCGCGCTCTCTCTCTACAACCCGAGGTCCGGCGCGGTGACTGCCATTCCCGTCGGCCGTGGACTGGATTTCGATGAGGCTTGAGCACAACATGTAGTGGCCATGGCCGTTGACACGTGTCTGGGCTCGTCGTCCCCCCTGCTCATGCCGCCGTGCTCGTCGCTGCCGTCCTCGCCTCTCGCTTGTCCGATCCCGCCATTCGTGCCAAGGTCACGACGGCGTGTTCTCCGGCTCCGCCGCTCGCCGCCCCAGCTCCCCTCGTCGGTGCCTCCTCGGGCCCGCTGCTGACGTGCTCCCAGCCCGGACCTGATGCGTCGACGACCGCCTTGCTCCCGCCGGCAGAAGTCGGCCTCACCTCGACAACCTCCGCGACAGGTCCCATGGACTAGGGCTTCGGGAGGCCCCGGGCCCCCGCGACCTTCCATGCCCCCATGGCCGCTCCGGCACCGCCGTGCACCGTCAACACTGTGCTACGGGTCACGCCAGGCTTGTCCCCCTCCTCTAGACTCGACCAAGCTCTGGACTAGCCACCGCCAGCCTCCTCGCGCCTTGCTGTGTCCACGCCGGTGATGGAGTCGCTGCCCAAGCTGCAGCGTGCTGCTACTGTCTCCATTGAGACCTTGCCGGCTTCGTACAACCCTCGGAGGTTCGCTGCACGACCCGATGTGGAGGTGCTCCTAGCACCGCTGGCGGACATGAAGACCGATGTTGCTGCCTTTGTCGGCAATGCCGAATGCTCTGATGTGGAGATGGCCCAGCCTGGGCCGGTCACGCCTTTTTTGTCGACCACCTCTGCCGCCGCGCTGGCCGTGGCCACCCTGGCGTCCCGAAAGGGAAAGGCTGACCCGACTGATGGGGTTGTTTGGCTCATCCCCGCTGCCCGCATAGGTCCGTGGCGACGAGGTCCACTCTGGCCGGGTCGTTCAGCGCTGCTGCCATGGCGGCTTGCTATTTGCCGCCGTCGCTTCCTGCGTGTCAAACTCCAAGTGTGAGCTCCACGAGTCTCTTAGAAGAAGGGCAAGAAAGAAGCTTGGTGTTCCAAGTAAAGCTTCCGTTTTTTCTTGATTGTTGAGCCCATTTGAGGTCGTCAGTTTGTGGTTGTGCTAGGTTGGATGAGTAGTTGTTTGCTCGTGGTTGTTGCTCGCTTTAGGTACTACTCTCTATGGTTGTGTGGGCTCCTCGTTCATTGTATCGTTTTCGCCCGGTTTATAAACCGGACACCTTCTTCTTAATTAATGCTTCTTAATTAATGGATAAGGCCAAGTTTTTTCCTTCATTTAAAAAAACTGTGGATAGTATAATAATAGGAAAAAATTACATGGCCCGTGACCATGAGCAAAGCGTACTTTATTGCCGGCCTATTTTAAGGACCAGAAACGATAGGGCTTTTCTGGATACCATGGTCCTAGCAGAATCCGGCCCGGCCCACTCCGATCCAGCCCGCACCATGCCTCTTCTCCCAAGTCCCCTCATCGCGTGGCAGTCGTCAAACCAAGTCTGGCACGCCATCTTCGCCAACGCCGCCCAGCACTGTCCCCCTCCGAACCGTGCCGGCGACCTTCACCTCCCGCCGACGCAAGCAGCCCGCTTCGGACGAAATTTTCTCCCCCACTCCTCGCCGTCTTCCTCCTCCTCGCCTCTACTGGGATGGCGTCGGGCGGAGATCCATCGGGGTTTGCTGGTGAGCTACGCCCTTCCTTGCTTCGATTACCTGCTCTAACCTGCTCCGATCTCACCTCCGCTGCGATCGATCGATCCCAATCTCCACTCCTGGAATTTTTGGGTGCTGCAGTCTCTCCAATCCATCGAAGTTAGTTACGGGTTTGCTTGCTGTGGAATGGTGATCTAGTCCACATATCCATGTCCGATTCGGTTCGTCTTCTTCAGCGCGCGCGCGCACGGTCGAATCCTGAGTGCGAGAGTGTTTAGAAGCCTAAATTAGTGCCACTGGTAGCAGACTAGATTCCCCAGTAATTGAAGCCTCGTTATGCCCGCCCATGCACGCAAGTAATGCCGAGTAATCGATGAGAACGAAATAAATTTCTGCAACTGTTCGATGAGATGGAAAGGTTCCGCTTCAACTGGTTCTCCAACCATATCTTCCTGTTAGGCTCTTACTTGCGTCTTGCGTCGCGTAGAGCATGGTTAGTTTGCTGTAAACGCAAGGCGCTTAGTGCCATGTTAGTTTTTTACCCTTATTCTCGTGTGTGGTAAGGAAGAAAGATGCTGGTGTGAAGAACCCTTGATTTCATATGAAGATGTTAGAGCCTGTTTGTGACTACCATTGTTGATATAACTTGGAGTTGTTTATTTTTCTGCCATCTGATGAGTTGCTAAAGATTAGAAAAACATATACAAAGTCTCCATTCTAAAGAAAAGAGGGGAGTAAACTGTCGTGTCCTCTCAAATCTCAAAACTATGCACAGAGTATGACAGTGCTTCTGTTGCAACTTCTTTACTGCCAACTTCATTTGCTTTGCTGCCACAAGTACTTACTATGCTATGTATGTTTCTTTTCGGAACCCACTTCTCTTGCAGATGCGAGCAAAAGTAAAAAAGCAGAAGGGTCATCCAACGAAAGTCAAGGGGTTCCTCCATCTGCAGCTGCAGGACTTTCGGGCCCTTTCGATTTTTCTTCTATGCAAAGTTTGCTCAATGTATGCCCCTCCCCCTATCATCATAAGTCTAGAGCATGCTGACTATCTTTTACATGATTCTGCCTATGCCGGCTTCAGTCATACTTGCACTACTTTTCTAAATGAGCAGTATCTTTCGACTTCAATTAAACGAATTATTGTTTCCAGGATCCATCCATAAAGGAGATGGCAGACCAAATTGCAAGGGACCCTGCATTCAATCAGATGGCTGAGCAGCTACAGAAAGGTGCTCAGAGTACAGGAGAACAAGGCATGCCTCCATTGGACCCTCATCAATACCTTGAAACAATGCAAAAGGTCATGGAAAATCCTCAGTTTATGACAATGGCTGAGCGTCTTGGGACTGCTCTTATGCAGGTACCTCCTACTTTGCCCAAGAGACTCCTCTGGTTTCCCTTCTTTGTTGTTTATTTGGCTGCCAAGGCCTTAATTGTCTCTACTCAACTTATTTGGCTTAGGATCCTGCTATGTCAAGTATGCTGGAGAACTTAACTAGTCCAACACATAAGGATGAGCTTGAAGAGCGCATGTCTCGTATTAAGGAAGACCCAGCCTTGAAGCCCATTCTTGACGAGTTGGAGAATGGTGGTCCAGCTGCAATGATAAAGTAGCGCATATATTATCTACTGCTGATATCCATATAGATGTCTAGAAAACTTGTTTGATATACTTTTCATTTGCTCATTTAGGTACTGGAATGACCCTGAAACTCTTCAAAAGATTGGCCAGGCAATGGGAACTACCATGCCATTTCCCAATATCTCTATTCCTGAACCTTCTGGTACTGAGGAAACTGAAGAGGAAGGTGGAGATGAAGATGATGAGTCCATTGTACATCACACTGCCAGTGTTGGTGATGATGAGGTAATGGGGCTAACAATAGAACTATGCATTCGAATTCCTTTTTTTTAGCTGATTTGTGCTTTGCATATGGTTCTATGTTATGTTGACGTTACTGAATAGTTTTACTCAATAATTGTCAATTGTGACCATATTTACTATCACGCTGCAACAAACTAATTTGAACAGTTTATGCTAAAAGAGAAAGGTGTACTATTATTTATCGTGTCAGATCAAGCCATCCATCCTTGCTCTCATCACAATGGTCTGTACCAAACCAACAGGTGGCTTGGCTTGACGATGAATGGACCGCCACCACCGGTTGAGATATTTATAGGAAAGTTGGTAGTTTTACTGTGTAATTACTTACTTGGTGTCCATTTTGACCACAATTACTACAGGTTTTTAAGGAATTGCTTGGGCTATTCTAGTTGGAACACTGAATCCGGTAGCTTATAGCTTTTATGATGTACACTTTTGAATAAATGAACCAACCATTTGTTGGTAATTGGAGAAAGAAGAGGCTCTTGGCGTGTAGTATGTGTTCTTGTATGGTCAACAGCTATGCCTAATGTTATAAAGGCCTACTTTTCCATAGTCTGAGGTTTAGGCGACCGGCGAGGAATCAATCTCCCTTTCAATCTTGACCATCTTGGCAAAGATTTGATGTCCTATTGCAGCGAGTGGTCTGAGCTTCGGTAGCTGATCCCTGACACTGCAAGGAGGGAGAGAGGACGAAGGCGTGAGGTTGCATGTGGAGAGGCCCTAAATTTTGGTGTTCTTTTTCCATGTATGTTTTAGGGATAGGGATACATAGGCAGTGCAATGGGCTAGGTCAGCACATCTAGCTTATTTGTCTTAGTCCTTCCTATTCTATTTCAAACTACAACTATCTATGCGTTTTCTTAGACTCCAGTGCTTTCAGTACAAAATGCTTAGACACGCCTAGAAAAGCTAGTTGCTGGATGACGGCAAAAGGCCTAGTCACTGCCTAGTATTTTCTTAAACCTTAAATATGCCAGCTTGCAATCTCGTGCCCTCCGTTGCATCTTCCACAGATTGATCTGCTATTCTTGCCACACAATTTAGTTCTGTGGCCTCCTCTCTCCTGTGGAGCCTATGATGGTGTGCCCAGTGTTCACAGTTAACATGATCACAAAAATGATGCTGTTTTCGTAAGATGTATGCAGGGTTATGCAACTAAGAATCTAACATCATCTCCATTTACGGTCTTCATGGTTGCTGTTTTCATTACAAGCATACTTTTTAGTTTTTTCAAATATAGCTGGTACTATTGTTTTTATTGAATTTGTTATTGCATTGCTATTGGACCTTCTATCTTACAAATTAAGTCATCCAATAGGGTCTGAAGAAGGCTCTAGATGGTGGAGCAGACAAGGATGAAGAAGACTCCGAGGGAAGAAGGGCCATACATTTTGCATGTGGATACGGTGAGGTATGAAGATTTGCTCATTGCTCAACCCTCTTAGAATGCAATGGTAAATCCCTAATGAAGCTTGTTTTAAGTGACAAAGGTCAAATTGATACTAACTTTTACTTGGTTCCATGCCAAATGATACTAGTGGAACTTTTATAGTAATTTATCTAAAAAGGTTTTTTAGTTATTGTTTAGTAACCAGCTAGGCTTTGAGTAATGAGTATTTTGCGGTGAAAAATGAGCTTCTTTGGAGACCAAGTATACTTGTTAGCTTTATTTATTTAGTTTCACAGATTGTACAAGGTTTACCTTTCTTTTAAGCATGTTATATAATTTTGGGTAAAATGGAGAGCTAAAAAGCTTGATTATGATTATTGGTCAAAAGCAGAATAGTTCTGCTCCAGTTCATTGATGCGCCTAGCAATCTCTGATGGTTACAATACAGTATATTACTTTAGCAAACTACCACTCCCTCTGTACCGAATTATAAAGATGTTCTGGATATTTAATGTAGACCACATACGGACTGGAATGACTACACTAAAACCTGACTATATACATATGATTCAGAAAAAAGCTAGAACATCTTATAATTCGAAACAGGAGTATATTGAAAACCATCACCATTATCTTGCCTGGAGCTGGCCCCTGAAAAAAACTTGCCAGGAGCTGGTCATGCCCACCCACCTAGCTATGTAACTGGTCCAATACCAACCCAGACTGCATGTTTCCTGATCCAGCCATTCATATTTTTGCTTTAGGTGGTCGTTAGGAGTGCCATTTCAGTTTTGATAGCTATATTCAGAGTTAGAACACAGAATCTATGAATGGCATACTATCTTCTGCTGTTATCTGTAGCCTATGTTACATTGATAGCTTAATTTTCTCCTTGTTTTCTTGGTGTGTATTATAAATTTCAGTTCAAGTGTGCACAAATCCTCCTTGAGGCGGGTGCTGCGGTAGATGCCGTGGATAAGAACAAGAACACCCCACTGCATTATGCCGCGGGATATGGTCGGAAAGAGTGTGTGGATCTTCTGCTGAAGCACGGCGCTGCTGTGTAAGTTAAATCTGCTCTCTTCTCCTTTTGCAGAGTCTGGTCCCTCGATGCTTATTTGACTGTCTCCAATGCCCTGCTGCAGCACGCTCCAGAACATGGACGGGAAGACGCCCATCGATGTTGCCAAGCTCAACAACCAGGACGAGGTCCTCAAGCTGCTCGAGAAGGACGCGTTCCTGTAAATTGCTTCACTTGGCTCCCATGGCGACCTGGACTTTTAGTTCCATCATATTTTATATCCCTTGACAGTGGTCGGATAGTCAAATACTCAAAACGTCATTTTATTCTTTGTGTAAGAAGCTGCTACGTGTGCTAGCTAAGCCTGCAGGCATACTGGCTTAGGTTAGAGCTGCATGTTACTGTCTATGGTGACTTTTGTATCCCCCACTTTGTTTCTGGTGATTTCAGCAAGTAATCAAGATTGTTTATCTGACAGATTTATTTCCAGTGTTCTGCAGAGGTTGAAGATGATACGCATGATGTTTACTGGAATGGTAGCCTTCGATTTGAGACCAAGAATCCACCTCAGTGTAATGCACAGGGCAGTAACATGAATACTTTTCTGTTCCTTGTTACTCCCTCCGTGTACACTCTTTTCTGAGAAGATTTCTAGTGCTCCCAGCTTTTAGGGTGCTCCCCGTCCTACAGCAAAAAAAGGCAATTTTAAATGTTTCAAAAAATTGTACAAAAAATTATGGATGTTCACAATGTATGTTTGTACAGCCTCCAAAAATGTCAGCTCCAAATTCGAAATAAATATTGAGAAACAAAAAAAGACAAATATGGTATGAATGGTGTCATTTTTTTGGTTTTTGTCCTTTTGACACCCATGACACTATTCATTTCTGCTTTGTCTTTATTGTTTCTCAATGTGGATTTTGAATATAGAGCTGAAATTTTTGGAGGTTGTACAAACATACCTTGTGAGTATCCATAATTTTTCGTACAATTTTTTGACACATTTAAAAACGTTTTTTTTTAGTGGTAGCATAGTGAGGTGGGAGCACTAAATACTTCCTCAGTCTTTGCGTGGACAATACTCACTAAATCACGGCTTCCCTTAACAGCTGCTTTGTGTTGTACTGAGACCCGATTTCAATGTTATTCATGTGGTACTCTCAGGACGATTCATGGACATTAGGCACGGTCGTGACGGTAGACCTATCCTGATTCCAGTAACTGGAAATAGGCACATCTTCACCATTATTTTCATCTGAATCATCCGAATCTCCTTCATCAGAATCAAGATCTTATGCGACGCCATCCTCGTCTTCGTCTGATATCTCGTCCTGCACTATTCCTTCGTGCTCATCCGCATCAGCCTCCCCAATTTGGGCAGGTCCTGCTGACAGTGATGGTTCATAATGAATAGGAATTTCTGACAGCGACGGTTCATAGTCAAAGGAATTTGAGGAGGTCCTGCTGACGGTGATGCTTCATAATGCACAGGAATGAGGGCACCATGCGAACTAGTTGCTTGACTACTCTCTCCGCCACCTATTTCCAAATTATTCTGCTTCAGAACAAACGACACTAGGACTTCTGGTTTTGTCCCTCGGCATTTGCATGATTCTAGCCAAGAAACCCACTGCTTTGTCCGATCAAGCGGCAACAACTCCCGGTGAATATTTGACCGGGATTTGGTCCATAACGACTGAATCCTAACAGTCCAGTAATTAGGATCATACCCAAAATTTACCGTCAAATACCACTGGACAACGCTGATATTCACTTTCTCTGGCTCTGTCAACTGAATCTCCACATTTTCAAATTCACTAAGGTCAACCCCTGACTCAGTTGCACATACTGTACCGACACCATAGTGCACAACAACATCGACCACTTCTATTACCTAAACAAATTTATTCCATCATCAAATACTACACAGCGGATATATCTAAATATTACGACCACCGAAAATAAATATGACGATCACCGGTAATATAAAGACTAATCAAAATATACAATACATCTAACCGACAACATATATCTACACTAATCCTGACACATCCACCGACAAACTATATTAACATTAAACCTAAAAAATCTAGAGATTAGGGTTTACGCTTGACGCGTGCGTAGCTCCCGTTGTCCGGCTTCAATCTAGCACCACCACCGCTGCACCACGCCTCTAGCATCCCCAACACCGGCACACACCACCACTATCCACCATTGTTGACCACCATTGCTCCACCTCCACACCCCCAAAAGCCTCCACAAAGAGCTATCTCATCAATAGATCGGGGATGCCCCAACCCTCCTCTACTCTATTTCTTCAATATGTGGGCTTGTGGGGATTTTTTTTGGGGTAAGATTCGGTGCTATTTTCGCTGGAAACGGAAGAACAGAGGAGGAGAAGGAGCAGGTCGAGCGAGCAAAGGAAGAAGAAGGCCGAGCCGGGCGCGCGTCCTTATCCAGCTGATTTCGGCAGCGGCCGTGTCGAAACCCAGCTTTCGTCTTCGCCCCTGCCGAAATACGTGGCCCACGACTGTCGACGCGCCTGCCGAAACCAGGCTTTCGTCTTTGCTGGTGCTGAAAGTCCACGGTTTCGGCACGGGCCGTGACGACGCCGCGCTAGTTTTCAAAATTTTTGAAAACACGTGCTAGTTTCCGAATAAATTTAAAAAAAAAATTATTTTAAAAAAATTCCACTCTTTGTAGTCTGAATCTAAACAATATGTAACACTTAAAACATCTTTAATATAGTCGGAGGGCGTAAGTAACAGTCAAAATTTAGACACCGTTGGATCTAGATCTTGTGAATTAGTTTAGTGTAAGGATGGCAACTGGCGGCATGTCGGTGCAGGTAAAGCAATCAAATGCCCATGTAAAGCAATCAAAGAAATGATCTCATTAGGTGAAGGGATGGATCATGAATCATTGGTCACTAGTTTCGTGAATTTCGGATGAAATTTCGCCGAAACTAATTTGGCGCCTACATGGAAGGTCCTCACCCTCAAAATGGTAGGAACATGAATAACAGGCTTCTACTAGTTGTCTCGTTGAAAACACGATCGTAACCAGCTCATGCAGGGCAATCAACAAAATCGGGGATGCCATAGGATATTTTTTAACCTGCTGGACGTGGGGGTGGGGGGGGGGGGGGGGGGGGGGGGGGGGGGGGGGACGACGATACAAAAAGGAACGATAGGAAAAATGTGATTTGTGTGCCCACATGATTTTGATGGTCCTTTTCTGATGTCTATTCTGTGAGGGCATATTTTTGTACCAAAACTATTTTAGGGTGCACACTCAAACAATTTTACGGTACGAGATGCTCTAATGGCAACTCCTACAGGCGATCCAAACATACACGAAATATGTCCGTGTTTTCACCGTTTGGATCGCGAAACTGACATGCGTCCGACATATGGGTGTACTTACCAGGCCACTGACCCACGCCGCGACCATTGTCCGCTCAACACATTTTTTCCCAACCATTTCATTAAAATAGAAAATTGAGGATTACATTTAAATAGATAACATAAAAAAACCTAAAACTCTAGGGCTCCTCATTGTCATCGTCCTCCGGTGGTGGCGATGGAGTAGCCCGCTCATCGACGGAGATTCCGGCACATTCGCCGCCACCTCGGCTAGAGATGTCTCCGCTGTCGGAGCCCACAGTGGTACAAACCATTTTGGATCTGCACCAGTCAACGCGACTCCCATGAAGACCAAGGCTCCCACGAGGTCCATGCCGGGGTGGTTCATCTGGCACGGCTAGCGCCTCCTCTGGCACGGCTAACGCCACCTCCTGCACGGCCAGAGCCTCCTCTTCTCAGTTCGCCATCGCTGCGCGTACTAATGAGTAGCGGACCACGGCGACGCAAATTCACATAGGGCCGCACGCGGTTTTGGAGTAGCCGAACCGTCGGCCTGATGTGAATGTCGGTGATCTATCTCCCCCACATTAAATCCTAGTGCTACACTTAACTAAAGACAATTAAATTAAACATGCTAAGAAATTAAGAAACCGGCCCCGGAGTTTGGTTGCTCATGGGGGGCAGGGGGAGGCCTTGAGGAATATCCATTCGCAAGTCCGTTCGGACATGGACTTGCTGGCTCTTCCTTCGCCACGACTGGGGCAGCAACGAACTAACTCGCTCCTCCTCTTGTATTCATACGTTGCTACAAAATATGTAGTGGCGTCGGCTTTCAAACAAAATTGGCTGCACATACGCAGAGCCGTCGGCAGGGGTATGGCATTACTGGGAGCTGCCTGCTTCCGCCGCCGCCGCGGCATCGCGCACACATTTGCGATGGAGAGCGCGTGACGCGGACGCAGCTGCGCGGGTAGCTTGCTCTGTCTTGGTCTCCTCTGTCGCGGTCGCAACTGCGCGGGCAGAGGCCATGAATCTAGTCTCCCTCTGCGCGTTTAGTTGCATGTGGGCCGCCCGCACTGCAGCCTCCTCGGAGCGGTCCGAGCCGTCCTCTGTCCCGCCGGTGGGCGCAGGCACAATGACCCCGCGACCCTGGCAGCGTATGCTTCCTCCTCGGGGTCCTAGGCATCGCTATAGGCAGTCTCTAGCGCCCTCCTCGCCTGATCAGGCAGTTGCGGTCGTGGCGGCTTCAGAATGACACCGGCCCACGCTGGACTTGTCATCATTCGGCGAGAGAAGCTACCGCGATGGCACCGACCGCGCTTCGACTCGCTCGCACGACCTGGTCGACGAGATGCTGCGGCGGGGTGGCGGCGGATCCATTTCGGCACGTCGATCTACGAAGGGAGATGGTGGCCGTCGTGGCTGGAAGAGGGAGGTCGGAGCTAGGGGTTGCGCTCTAGGATTTGTCTTGCCGGCGTCTATTTAAATAGCTCAACCGCCCACATTAAATGAGGTAGGTGGCTGTTATAGTCGATGACACACAGATCAGGGGCGGACACATGAGCCATCTGCGCGTGTCCGACACATACCTGGGCAAATTTAGGTAGAGAATGAGTCGCCGCAGACAGAAACAACGATCTATTTACATCGTTGCGTTGGGCTTAGTATTTAGCCGCGCGGATAAAAACGAACGCGTGCAAACTCAATAGGTCGTAAGTTGCTATCGTGCGCCTCGACTTACGGTGTCCGCCACATCCACATGGGGCCATGCTCAACAGCTCTATCTAGCTAGTTGAAATATGCTTCTTGTAGTCGGTGGCATTTTCTTCTTCTTATACAAACAAACTTATACTTTTACACTCAACTAGACGTATACTTGCATGTGCATCTGGCTAATGATTGATCCACTGATTATGGGCGAGGTCAACGTGCCCAACAAGCATTACCTAGCCAAGCTCATCACATGTACTAGCAGTCTATGCTCGTAGCACATACGAGTATTAATCAGGGGTAGTGTGGCTAAGGAGTTTCAGGTTAGCGTTCAAATCCATGGCGGAGAGCGCGTTCACGGCGGCGATCTCCAAGGTGGCGGCCCACGATGCAGATGTGCCGCTCCAGGCCGGCGACGTCGACGAGATGACGCTGCTGCGCGACCGGCTCCAGTGGCTGCACGTGTTCCTCCGCGACGCCGACCGGAAACGCCGGACCGGCGCCGACGGCGGCGGGGTGAGCCGCGCCTGCCTGCGCCGGACGCGCGACATCACCTTCGACGCCGAGGACGCGCTCGACGACCTCATCTTCCACCGCCGGGTAGGTGCCCTCCCCTACCCGATTACTTTGGGCCACTTGACTTGTCGCGCATCAAAACATGTGCTTGCATTGCATGAAAGATCTACTCCGCAATATGTTGGATATAATTGTTGGTGCGCAGGAGAACGAGTTTTTTTTTTTTCTAGTGTAGAACGAGTTTAAGAGAGCCATGTTGATGTGTATATGGTTCCTCTATTTCAAAATACCCAGTAAATAGGTTTTCTTAGGCCAAGCTTTTGACCAACAATTACACTAATATATTAGCTAGTAGATGGAAGAGTGGCTTTGTTCATGACATGTCTCTGCTTAGACATAGATTGAAAGCTAAGCATGTGCAAAGTTTTTCTAACTTGGCTAGATGGACTACCTTAGCCCTTGTATTTCTTTAGTCCCCTGTTTCCTTTTGTTTGTAAATTGTTTGTACAGTTTGTTTTTGGTGGAATGAGAAAATAGAAAATGTTGTGGGGCGGTTGCCCTATAGTCGCGCTTAAAAAAAAAGCTAGTATGAAAAGTTTGTGGTACAAAATCATAACCACAAATAGAAATTTTTGAAGATGAATCTAATGACATCGACTTTATGTCACATACATTATGTACAAATACAAACATAATAACTGTTTGTCAAATACTTGTCCTATGGGTATTTTGGACGGGGGGAGTATTTGTTGATTCACTCGATCTAGATCCCGTGAAGATACCGAAGATTCAGTGACTGACTACCTTTTGTGGGTATATATTTTCAACTTTGTTTGGCCTTGTTCGTTACTGATACACTGTTTTTCTCTGGTTGGTTGATAACAGGCATCCCTAAGATGTCAGGAATACCAAAGCTGGAGAACGCCGGTGAGATACTTTATTGGCTTCTTTACCCGGATCATTGTTCGACGGGGTTTGTCTGGTCAAATCGCAAGAATCAAAAGCATACTTGACCAAATCCGAGAGCCAAAGGTACAGCAGGTTAGAGCATACACCATCGGTGGCACGGACATCTTCCACCACGGCCATTGCAGCATGGTACGTTACCCCTGTGTTAACCGTCTAATTTTATACTCTGAAAAAATGACAAATGAAAACAGAACTTTCCGGGCTTCACCCAATGTTCTCCGAAATTCCATGGGGTACAAAACCACCTTCTGCTCAAAAGAAAACACTTGATCTATTTTACAAATAGAAGCTAAAAGTAGCGACAGGAAGTAAATTTTCATGCTAAGCCTAGACTATCAGACAAATAACTCCCCAGCTAAAAAATTAGTCAATCAGAGCTCGAATTACGAGAATTGGTACAGGTGCTCATTTAGAACTGTTTCATGGATGGTTTCGCGGCTTTGCTGAGTAAAAAGGTCCTGCAGCCATCATGCCTACACATCAGTCTCGCAGTTCTCCAGTCGCTGATGGGTAGACCAATTCTAGAACAAGCAGCCTGGACAGAAGAATTAAGTTTTCGCTCGTGAAAGTAGGACAACAATTCCAGAAATGCATAGTGACTGACATAGAGCCAAGCCCCAACCAGGATAAGAGTACTCAATTTTTTGTTTAATCCCTCGATCAATACAGACATGTTAGCAACCCTTCGAGGATATATGAGTTAGAAGATGCCCCTAGACAATTTGCCATCCAATATGAGCAAACTAATGGCCTCGTCAAGCTTGCAGGAGCAACATTTTGGGTTGCCCCTCCAATTCCTTTTTGAGTAGATAAATGTCCTTGGTTAAAACGAACATGAAAAAATATCTAAATTAAGGAAACATGTATGAACATCTGGGTTCAATCTCTCTCTGGAGTCTGGGCTCGAATTGGGTTCTCACATATCACTACTATATATAATAAAGCTTGAAGAGCCGCAGCACTGTAGCGTGCTACAGTGTAACAATAGCTACAGTGCTACGTCTCCGCACCGTCGATCACAGATCCGACGGCTCCCATCCACCGGTCGGCGTGTCATTTTTACAAAAACGATCCTCGCAAATCCAGTCCTTGCCCGCAATCCATGCTGTCACGCGAAGATGGACTCAACTGTAATTTGCCAAAAACTCGAGGACCCCACTAAAATATTGCCACCACATCTTCTTCCTCTCTTCCTCTCTCTCGCGCAGCTCCGGTGCCGCCTCCGTCGCCGACGCGAGACGCCGTCGCTGCAGGCCCTCCCAGACGAATCCAAGGACGCCACGATCTCCGTCGTCCTCCCCTACATCTCCATGCCAACAGACACAAGCTGGGAGGCTCGGAATCGAGCGGATCGAGATCACATCCGAGCGAATCGAAGTCGCATCTTCTCCGTCTTCTGCTCGCCGCCGGAGCTCCTCCGGCGACCCAAAAGGAGCGGCGCCGCCACTTTATGGTCGCCCGCGTCGAACGCGCCCTCGCGCGCTGCTCCGCCCGCTCTCCTGCGACGACACCAAGGTCAACATGGCCTCTGCCGCCATTGGTGACGTCAGCAGACGACGTCACCACAAGCCCCACCTGTCAGCCTTCTATTAATTTTTTAATATGATTTCAACAATTGTTAAATCCCTGACAGTGGGCCCAGTTGTCAGTAGTTTAATATTTTTCAAAATTTCAGATTTTTATTTAAACTTTATAAATTCATAACTAATTCATTTTAGATCAGAAAAATACAATGAATATACCAAAATTTGCAGAGAAGTGGAATCTGTCTACTTATATCACTTTTATGCATGTTTAACAAATTTTAATCATGTTTTTTAAAACTCCCTCTTCTACGTCTCTCCACCTCTCCTCCCACTCCTCCCTCCTCACCTCCACGTCGCCGCCGACCAGTTCCTCCCCTTCCGCCTCCCCTCCGCACCCTACCCCATCTTCCTCGCCATCTCCTCCCCTCCCTCATCAGCACTCGGGTCGTTCGACTTCCCCGTCAAGCGCCTCCCCGGCACCCCCTCCGCGTAAAATCTATCCATCGGAGAAAAAATGAATAACATATCAAAATGTGCAGAAAAATATAACCTGTCTAATTATATCACTTTCATGCGTGTTTAACGCATTTTAATCATGTTTATTTAAACTTCCATATAATAAAAAGTGTTCAAAAAACAATAATTTTAAATCTATCCATCGGAGAGAAAAAAAATAACATATCCAAATGACCAAAAAAAATACTAGCTATTTATAGAAAAAAAAACATGTTTCCAAAAAAATATTAATAACATATCCAAACGGTCAGAAAAATAAATACTAGCTATTTATAACAAACAGCAAACATAATTTAGTATTTCAATTTCGTAGATATTTCAACAAAATCCAAATGCACTTCCTCTAAGTATATGATGTTAATATTTAGAGAAAATGCAAATTCATATCCTCTAATTATGAATTGAATTTAAATTGAATTTAATAAATGTTCATATAATGTATTTCCCCTGATTATTGAGTAAAATTAAATATTTAAGACAAAACACAAACATATTACATCAATCTGAATAGGTTAATATTTAGAGATAAAATAACTGAACTCTCTCCAATTATGCAATTCAGTTTAACAAATACTTAAATTATACTTAACTCTCACTAAATATAGAGTTAATTTAAATAATGTTTAATTAGATGCACCTTAGAGAAAACATCAACTCGTTTCTTCTACAGATGAATTGAATTTATTAAATGCTAACCCAATATATTTCCTCCAAACAACGATTCAAATTACATATTTACACCGAAATACGAATATATTTCTTGCTGCAGAAATTGTGGAAGATATGAATGCCAACTGCAGAAATTATGTAAAGTCATTCTTATTTCTTGCTGTGATGGTCAATTAAAAACCATGTATTTTCTTCTATAGATTCTTTCAAATCTTGGCTACTTTGTATTTTCGATCGGCATTCAAATTTGAATACATTCCAATACGGACAATTTCTAAATTCACAACATTTTTTAAGCGCACACTTTTTTGAATTGCAATAATTTCCAGATTTGAAAAACTTCTAAATATGGACATTCCCAAATTTAAAATTTACCAAACAGGCGCGGCAATGCCGCGCTAAGTTGTCTAGTTTGTTATTACACTATCAGGGATTCCTGTACATGTTTTAATAACTATTGTGAGTTTGTAAGCATGAAAAAAATATCTAAATTAAGGAAAACATGTATGGACATTAATTGTATCTGTATACTTGATGAGCAGGCGGGATGACCTGGAGAACGCTGTGGGCTTTGACAAAGACCTGGAGATTCTTAAACGCATGCTGGTCAATGAACATGAGGATAGTATGCACCAAAGGTTCATCTCCATAGTTGGGGAGAGTGGTGCAGGAAAGAACACACTAGTAAAACTTGTCTGCAACCAGATATGTACGAAGATGGATGTTTTAATCAGGTATGACATGCAGCCCGGCTCCAGCATAGAAGATCTCCTTACAAATGTGTACCAAATGGCATTGGGACAGTCTGTAGATCAGTGTCATGAGCTGGAGGTTGAAAAAGAAGGCATTGACAATATCAGTGACAAGATTCGTGGTTTACTTAGTAGAAAGAGGTACCTGTTGATTCTGGGCGGGATATCCTCGAAAAGCACCCTCAACTGCTTGAGGGCGAGCCTGCCAGACGATGATGGCAATGGCAGCCGTGTGATGCTCATCTTGGACACCGCAAGTGAAGAGGTCGCTTGTCATGCTAATACCATGAATAGAGAGGGCTTCAACGGAGTACACCTTATGACTCGTTTGGATCAAGGAAGAAGTGTGCAGCTATTCTATTGGAAAGTGTTGAGGAAACCACAATATGAGTCGTGGTTGTCGGCCTATGAAATGCGAAGAAATCGGGAGGAGGAGGTTGGTCGAGGAGGTTACAGGTCAATGAGAAGAAATCAGGAGGATGAGGAGGAGGTGCATCGAGATAACAATCTCCAGAGATCTATGCATAATGTAACGGGAGGATGTCCCATGGCCATCGTGCTCCTGGCCGGGCTTCTCCGGTTCAAGGAGAACCCAGTCCAGTGGAATGCAGTGATGAATCCTCCAAACTACCAGTACCAGCAGCAGCAGCAGCAGCTGTGCGGCACAAGAAGGGGGATGGAGACCATCTTCTGGACGAGCTTCGAGGACCTCCCTGACGACCTCAAGTCGTGCTTGCTCTACCTCGCTGTCGACAACACATGCCAAGACGCTGACGAGATAGTTCGGATGTGGATAGCTGAGGGCTTCATCATCAAGAAGAGCCTGCAAAACGGCAAGACTTTGGAGGAGGTGGGCCATGACTACCTGAAAGAACTGGTCTTGAGATGCCTTGTCGAGCTGGAGGAGATGAAACCATGCAGCAGCATCGGGGTTGTTAGAGTTCACAGAAGCCTCCTAGGGTTCCTGCGGTCGGAGATTACCGAGGCTAGCTTCATGGAGATCGTCCACGACGTCGACGTACATGACGTCCTAGTGCCATCACCATCGGTGCGCCGCCTCTCTGTTCAGAGTGAGAAGAGCACGATGTACACCAGCCACCAAAAGTTCCCTAAGCTGTGTTCCTTCATATGCCGAATAGATGAGAAGCGTCACGAAGAAACTGGAGCTCAGCACCGGTTGAAGAAGCGTGTGCACGATGATCTAAAGTTTCTGCGCTGGTCCAAGTTCCTCCGCGTAGTCTCCGTGAAGGGACTGAGGCTTGAGGAGCTGCCGGATGAGCTTGGTGACATGATCCACTTGCGGTACCTGTGTGTCGACTGCCCGGGCCTGCACTACCTCCCGTCCGGCATCGCCAGACTAATCAACTTGCAGACGCTCGACATAAGCAACACACAGGTCGAGGAGATTGACCAGAGCTTCTGGAAGATCAAGACGCTGCGACATGTGCTCGCAAATAGCCTTTCCCTTCCTGCAATGCCAATCTCAGCAAGCGTGAAAGAAGAGGAATATGATGATAAGGCTGGTGGTGAGCTACAGATGCTCCACGGCATAAGGCCCGCCACCTCGGGGTCGGGAGAGTGGAGTCTGTTGGACAACAATATGACAAGAAGCCTACGGTCACTAGAGATGCACGGTTTCCAAAGCGCGAAACACGGAGGCCCTGCGTTCGAGGCTGCTCTCCAGAACATGCATCTCCTTGGCCACCTGAGCCTTGAAGGAGACGAGATTCCTTCATGTGTCTTCACCGAGCCAAGCCTCCAATGTCTCCAGACCATTGAGCTACGTGGAAATGTGAAGTGGGACGACATCATCCTCCGGTGTCGGATCGTCTTCTTCGCAAGGTCCGACGAACCTCGTTCAGCTCAAAATGAATATTGGTGCTATCTCTGAGATGCCACAGAGCATCAAACAGCAACTGAAGGAGATACTGATCCAGGGATAACAGAAACTGCAGGTTCCTTCTACGTACTTAATGCTCGTGCAAATTGCCCTCCCTATCGATACAGCCATGGGATTTTGGAAATTTGGGTGGAGGAATGAGGTGCTCTGTGTTTTATCCTTTCAAATGTTCTTCATTGAAACAATATGTATTTAATCTGATTTCTGTATTGGCTTGTCTGATTCAAACTGAATCTCTATCTATTCATGTTGATCTGGTGTACATAATTTTTTTATTTATGTAAAATAAAGCAACAAAAAAAAGAGTACAAATGTGTCCGTCAGTAGTTAGTACTTTCTTGTTACTAAACATATTGAGCAATCTTGGACCGAATTCTTGTTCTATCATGTTGTGGTGCAAATTCTGGCTGTATTCTCAAATCTTAGTTTGTTGTGCAATGAGCAAGGATTTATTTTCATGTGTTTCTTACAGCAATTTTGAGGTAGATGCCCATACGAGATATAAAACTTATGCAGATGCTAAAGCAATAGATTGTGGACCGCTCATAATTACCATATATTGAAATGAACTGGAGAAACACAAAGTCATGAAATGAACTAAATAGCCAAAAGGATATGATATTGTGAATTAGTGCAATATTTGCTTACAGAAAATGAGCAGCAACTAGTGCTAGCGCTATACATTACTGGTTGCCAAGATTTTCCCTCAAACTGACACTGACTAAATCATCTATAGGCGAACCTAACAACAAAATTCAGACACGATATGTACAAGACTCACTTGAGAAGAGCATGCCGTGTTCCCCAATACCAGAAATCAGCGAAGCACCTGAACCATCTTCTTCCCTTAAGGAAGACCTCCCTGTCGACCAGCTCACGCATGTACCCATCAAACTCCACGGGAACTCCACCATTGAGCCTCTTCATCTCCAAGAACCACTTGCTGTCTTTCCTCCAGAGCCCTGAAACTCATCCAGGTAATGCAAGCTGTTGTAATTTGCCTTAAGCGCCTCCACCAAGACATGTTGATCCCCTCTCCCGCAAGATACACCTGCCGCCCTGCATCAACACTCTCTTCGATTTTCCTTCTGCAGTCCTCAGCATTGACATCAGCATGGACCGAATCGAAGTCGGGTTGCATACTTGAGATGATAGCATCGACAATGCTCATCAGACTTGGAGCCAGGCGTATCGCATGGTGTGGCGGGGAGAGCACGCGCTCGGCGTCACCCTCACACACACGATACCAGTAATTCCCTGGCTCGACGTCCCGAATTTCCTGACGATGAGTGTGTCCTTAGCCTTGGAGAACTTGGTAGGAGCAACCCTGGTGTCCTCAATGAGGCGGAGGCCGAGCTGGCCCTGCGCTCCCCACTTGTCCCAATCCTCCAGAACTGCCTTTCCTCAACGATGCCGGCCACGGAGGACCGGAGGTGGTCGACGTCGACGTAGAAGGCGAGGCGCTTGCCCTCCTCGGGCATGCCGGCGGCGGTGTACGATGCGGCGAGGCAGAGGGTGAGGTCGAGGACGAGGGTGCGGTTGAGGTAGCGGGCCTCGGCGAGGGCGCAGAGGAGGCTGCGCATGTAGTGCGGCATGGGCTTGCAGCGGTCGCCGCGCCGTGGTAGCAGAGGTATGCGGCGGCTGCGAACTGGGAGCGCGAGAGCGGGGGCGGTGGCGGGGAGGCGGTGGCGTTGGAGGCGCCGGGGCGGGGCTTGCGGGCGTTGGGGCCGGAGTGGTAGTCGCCGATGGAGACGACGGAGTAGACGCATGTGCGGGGGTCCCGCGCGATGGCGAAGCGGCGGTAGTCCTTGGTGGTGGCGGTGGGGGACGCGGAGGCGGAGGCGTTGGAGCGGGCGCGCCAGGCCATGTCGCAGGAGGCGGAGGGCGGGTCGCCGGGGACGGGGCGGCCGAAGCGGGCGAAATGGACGGCGGGGAAGGCGTCGATGGCGCTGGCATCATGAGGTGGAAGAGGCGAGGGTCGGCGCAGTCGAGCGGGGAGGAGAGGTCGCAGGAGGAGCTGTCGTCCTGCTCCTGATCCTGGGTCTGGTGCCGCTGGTCGGCGAGCGGGGGAGGAGGGGTGTAGTTGGAGATGGAGAGGGGGAGGCGGAGTAGGGTGAGGAGGAGGAAAGCTATGAGGGCCATGGCGGCGACGGCGTGGGCGGAGGAGGGGAGGAAGCCGCCGCGCCCCAGGAGCGGCCGACTCGGGTCCATGGCGACGGCAACGAACGGCGGCGAGATCTGGTCTGGTTGTGTGTGTGTTTTTTCCTAGGACGGAACGGGGTTCTGCTGCTTGTGTTGCGGACGTGCAAGTGTGAAGTTTTCCTGGAAACTCAATTTTGCAATTCGAACCATCTACGAAGTCTGATTCTTTTTCGAGGTACTAGTAATCGTCCACCGATAGAAAGAACTGATCCAGTTTATAAGAAAAATCAGGTTAAAAACCATACAAACTGTACAAAATATTCACAGGCGAAGCGACCCGCCGTCCACACGACACAAGTCGAACAAACACCACAACACACATTACCCGCTCTGGAGCTGCCGCCCCGGCGTAGCAACCAGATCGATATTTGCATTGCCCAAAAGCGATCCAGTCATGGTCGACGAACTTTCTGGCTGCACAGTCTTTATCTAGGTTGCCAGCAAAACCACTATGCCCGGGTCCGCCGCCCCGGTGTAGCAACCATCTATGAAGGTGATTCAAACCTTGATTTAAAATGGGACGAGAGATGCTAATTTAGTCATTATAAACTATGAAAAATTTGTATTTGACTCGCAAGAGATTCTATAGGTCATGCGAGTCAATGGAAAAGCATGATCCAGCTATTAAAAACACCAAATGCAGATGACACGTTGCTGGTTCTCCAAGCTGATGCCAAACAACTCTTTTGCCTCAAGTCTCTGCTAAACACTTTCGCTGATTCTACATGACTGAGAGTAAATTTTCACAAATCTATGATGATACCATTAAACATCAGTGAAGACAAAACTGAGATTCTTGTTAGAACAATGAATTGTCAACAAGGTTCATTTCCTTTCACTTACCTAGTATTACTAATGGACACTACTAAACCAACTATCGAGCACTTCATATCTATGCTCCAAAGAGTTGAAAGAATGCTTTGTGGACTTGCCAATTTTCTGAATTTTGGAGGAAAGTTGGAAATGGTGAAATTTGTCTCCGCATCGATGCCTATATTCTTCCTCTGTACCCTTGAGATCCCGGTTGCTATTCAAGAACAGCTAAATAAATATTTCATTTCAGGCATTGCCTTAGAGGAAACCGGACCTGGAAGATAGAAGTCCTGCCCTTGTCAAATGGACTACAGTGTGTAGACCAAAGAACCAAGGTGGCTTGGGAAGTAATGACATTGCAGTCCAAAACAGAGAACTCTTGCTAAAGAATCTTCACAAATTTTACAACAGATTGGACATTCCATGGGTAAATCTGGTGTGGGATTTTTATTACTCAGACAATCAGCTCCAGGCACAAGTATGCAAGGCTCATTCTGGTGGAAAGCTCACCTAAGACTCATTGATGATTACAAAGGATGGTTAGGTGCAAATTTGGCGATGGTACCTCATCTTTTTTCTGGTATGACCGTGGCATGAGACCTGCTTGCATCACACTTTCCCACATATGTATTCGTTTGCCAGAAACATTGATGTTACCACCAGAGTTGCTATACATCAAGAGTTCCTGGAAGATCTTTTTCACCTACCTCTGTCTAGAGAAGGGCAATGATAATTTCTCGTCTAAAAAAGCTTACAAAGCTATGATCGGTATTAAGCAAGTTTCTCCCCAGTTTGGTTGGATTTGGAAGAGTTCTTGTCAAACAAAACATAAAGTATTCTTTTGGCTTCTTCTCGCGACAGACTGAATACACGCAATCTACTAAGAGCATCTCCACTCGCGGCGCCCAAATGGGCGCCCAAAGGCCGTCCGGACAGGCCCTTTGGGCGCCGTCGGACTACCTTGCCCATTTAGGCGCCGTCGATCCCCACTCGCGGCGCCCAAACTAAAAAAAATTTAAACTTCGACAAATTTCATTTAAATTTTAGGAAAGTTTACATATTTGAATGAAATTTAAGAAAACTAAACCTAAATCTACTGGCGGCCGCGGGTTAGGAGCGGCGCCTGAAGGCGTAGTAGGGGTCCTCCTCCTCCTCCTTCACCTCCTCCTTCACGCCACCGCTGCTCCACGCGCCGCCGGTCCACGCGCCGCCGTCGTCCTCCTTCTTGACGCGGCTCGGTCCTGAGCCGTCGACGGTGAGGTCGAAGAAGGGCACGCCCTTCTCCTTGGCGGTATCGCGCGCCGACCAGGCGCAGGCCGAGGGGCCGTCGAGCGGCGGCACGTCGTCCATCGACGCGGCCGCGACGACCGCCGCAATGGCGTCGTCGTCCGTCCCCTCCTGCGCCGCTATGAGCTCTGCCATGAACGGCGAGAGCTCCGGCTCCGCCTTCACCTTCATTTGCTCCGGCTTCGGCGTTAGCAGAGAGGAGGCGGGGAGCGGGATGAGGACGAGCGCGAGGACGAGGACGACGCCCGCGACGAGGAAGCCGTGGAGCGCGACGAGGACGGCGTCGCGCGCGGAGCCCACTGGTTGGCCGGAGGTGGCGCTGGTGCCCAGGCGGCCGGAGCAGGGGCGGGCGCCGCCGTCAGGAGCGAGCCGCCGTTCGCGATGTGGTTCATCACGAACTGGAGCGTGCGCCCGGGCACGCTCCAGAACGCCTCGCGCCCGGCGACGTTCTTATTCGTCGGCGCCGGGCCGGGGCCGTCCCAGCGGTTGAATTCCTCCTCGTAGGCGCGCTGGAACGCGCCTCGTACCGGCCATGGTTGGCGGGTTCCGCGGATCCCAACGCGGGTCCTGACGCTGCTCCGGCGTCAGGTCACGCCAGTAGTGCGTGTTTACCGTGGCGGTGAAGCGCGGCTCGTCCGCGTCAGGGGCTTCATCACCGGCACACCGTTGACGCCGATGACGAACCCGTGGCAAACACGCATATCCGGCGGCACCGGATAGCCGTTGTCGCGCAGCGCCTCCGTCTGCTCCTTGAGCAGGGTGCGCGGCGCGAAGCCGTTGGCCGCGGCGCCGCCGGTGGCCTCCAGGTGCCGGCCATGGAGAAGGAGAGCGGCGGCGGTTTTTCGAGTGGAGAAGGAGCGGCGAGGTGAGGGAGAGAGAACGGCGAGGGCGAGAGTGGCGATGAGTGGAGGCCGGCGCGTGCCTTTTATGGCGGCGGAGAGCGGTGGCATTAACGCCGCTCGCCTCGAAAAGGCGCGCCGCATTCACTCCGGCGAGCAGAGGACGCGACGGCTCACTGGCCACCGCCTGGCCGTGAAAACGAGGAGTCGCCACGCGGCACGCGCCTTTGACGACGCCTTTGACCACGGTGGGGCGTGGCCGTGTCACTGCCAGGCGTGCCCCGCGCGTCGGAGGCCGACGTGGCGTCGCGTTTCCTTCCGTCTGGAGCCGCCCAAGCCTCCCTAAGTTGAGGGCGTGGGCTGGGCGTGCCGGACACAAAACTAGGCCGCGCCGGACCGAATTCGCGTTTGGGCGTCGCGACTGGGCGCGATTTTGTGTCCGGCACGCCCCAAAGGCGTTTGGGCGCCCCGACTGGAGATGCTCTAAGAAGAAAGCAATTTGTTCTACGGTCTTACTCATGTGCAACTCGTCAATGTGCTGAAGAAGAAACATTGGCTCACCTATTTTGGACCTGCCCATGGCTGCCCAGTGTTGGGACTATGTTTGCCCTCAGCGAAATTCAAATCTGTCTCTGTTTGAAGCTTTCTACGACATGAAAGACAAGTTGCAGGTCCCATTCTTCATGGATATTTTAATTCTTGCATCTTGGAGCATATGGATAATCCGAAATAATAAAATCTTCAGAGGAGAGCCACCAACTTTTGAAAGATGGAAGGCTATTTATTTGTCAGAATTATGCTGGCTAAAGTACAGAATAAAGGCCAAGCATTCTGACCACTTCAATTTTTGGAGAGAGAATCAGATTTAGACTCTTTTTTATATTTTTTTTGTAACTTTCTACATGTAAATATATACATTGTAACTCCTTTATATATATAAAAATTGCAGTGGGAAACTCTCCCACTGTTTCTCTCTTAAAAAACACCAAATGCAGTTTGTACCGAACGGTACAAGAGAAAGGCTCTAGGAGAGAGACCATCAAAAGCGATCTAGGGTTTATCTCTCTCGCTGGCAAGCTGCGATCCCCACGTCTGGTGGACCTTGAGACCTCGAAGCTGCGGTGGACCGTGGCCTCGCCGGCGGGAAAATTCACGTTCCTTTTTCAGGTTATTTCGGCAGCTTTCCCTGGAATGGTGTGGTGGCGTCGACATTGTCAAATCACAATAAGATCCTCACGTCATATCCTCGCTCCAGCGGTGCGCCCACTGTGGTGGAGAGCGCTTGGATTCGTGCGTCTAACCAGGAAGGATCCAAATTTTAATTTTGGGTGTTCAAATTCCAACCATCATAAAAATAAAGGTGGAAAAGCCGAAAAATAGTTCATCACTTCATGCATATAATAGTACAAATTCGAGCTTTGGCCTTGATTTGGACTTGAAACACAACGTATACTATCACAAATGATACAATATGTACACCATACACTACATACGAAAAAAACATAAAATTTTGGGTGTTCAGCACACCCTTGACCAACTGTGGATCCGTCCATGCGTCTGACGGATCTTCTAGCATCCGGTCCATTTCTATGTTCGTTCATGTGGTTGCAGGTTTGACTTTTCAGATTTAAGGTTGTCATCTTTGACGATGGTTGCTGGTATTGTACTTCGGGTCTTAGCACGAGACTCTCGTTTATCTACTACACCAAGCTCTACTACGACAAGGTTTACCCCGCTCCGATGAGAAGGGGTGAGGACGGCAGCGGGCATTTGGCTCGCCTAGTGATTGTAGTCGTCAGTAGGTGGTGTGAACACTTTTGTATTTATTTATCTATTTTTGGGATTCTTTGTACTGGTAGGTAACATTGGTTTCCTTCGTAGAAATTGTTGCAATTGGCCTAGAGCTCTTTCCACGCAACCATCGTTGTACTCCTCCTCTCTTCTGTCCAGCGGCACATTTGATGGTCGGAGGAGTGGCCTTCCTTTTGACTATTTTTTTCGTCTCCCTAGCGGCATCATCGAGCTGGCGGTAGTGATGCCGAGTTAGGATAAGGTCTCTCTACCCTCTCCCTACCTTGAGGGTGTTTGATTCGGTGCCAACAAATGGCTTGTGAGAGTTCGTTCAGTTCGGATCTTGACAAGTGTTGTGTCTACCAAGAGAAGCAATTGGTTGGTGACTTCGATCTTTTCTTTGTTGTGTTCTGCGTCAAGGCCCGGTTTTTATGACCCTCTGGATTCGTGGTGAACGATTGCAAGTCTGTGCTACGTGGGGTGTTGTCTCGACCAATGTTTGTTTGGCAATTACTAGATCTCGTTGTTCACGACGAGTGGCGTTTGCAGGTGTTTCCTCCCCTTGCTATATGTACGAACAAGCGAAGGAAGAAGACGGCTTGTATGATTTTCGATGTAATTTTATTTGTTGCTTGTTGTTTTGTATCTTGTTGTCTACCGTCTTCTGTTTTTCTTGTTAATCTTCTCTATCTAAATAGGAGAACTCCACTACTTGATTTCTCTCAACATGCAAAGCATACACATCAGCGATCATCCCATTGGTCCACGTCAAGCCACCCACCCACAACATATGCCACATCAGCAGTCACATATTCCGTTCGATCACTGAAAATTCCGAGAGAATATCAACCGAAGCAGCCCATCCCATTAATTAATTCAGGCCACATCCAGCCCACGCACTGTTGAAGATAAGTTGCTACGTCTATAAAATATTGGACTTGATGCGTCAGTTAGAATCGAGCAACCAATAGACTCCCCTAACGGTCACTAGAGATGCACGGTTCCAATGCACGAAACACGGAGGCACTGCGTTCGAGGCTGCTCTACAGAGCATGCATCTCCTTGGCCACCTGAGCCTGCAAGGAGACGATATTCCTTCATGTTTCTTCACCGAGCCAAGCCTCCAATGTCTCCAGACCATTGAGCTACGTGGAAACGTGAAGTGGGACGACATCATCCTCCCACTATCGGATCGTCTTCTTCGCAAGGTCTGACTGAACCTCCAAACTGCAGGTTCCTTCTATGTACTCAATGCTCATGCAAATTGCCCTCCCTATCGATACCTCCATGGGATTTTGGAAATTTTGGGTGGAGGAATGAGGTTCTCTGTGTTTTTTTTTTTTTGAACAAGGGGTGGGGCCACGAGGACCCCTCAGCTGCATTCATAAAGAACCACGTGGCAGTACAGATTACAGAGAGGCCCTTTTTCAACACTTGCACTAATGAACCTACAATTTGAAGATAAGGCATTCCTTCTTACAAACTCACCCTGAAACCAAAAGATAAAACGCAATCAGGCACAGGGGGGTCACCGCCACCAAAGCTCGCCGCCGACCTCCAGGCGCAGGACACGCCGAGATCAGAGAGTGCTAAGCCCGATGTCTCTCCTCCGACGAGGAGCCGCTGCCACTGGCCTTCTTGGAGTCGTCGGGGACGCACCACTTGACAACTGAAAGAAGTCGAGCTCCAGCGCAGGGCTCGAAGAGCCTCCATCGAAGAGGCAGAAAAGAGGCCGCCTTTCCGGCCGAAGATCACGGCGGCGAAAACGACCACCGTGTGTGATGCACAAAGAACCAGCAGCAAGAAACCCTCCAGATCAGCAGTCACCCATCCTCCTCCTTCGTCTCCCTCGCCACCACGGCCGGCCAAGTAGAAGAAGAAGAACAGAATCATACCGAGAGGAGGGCTGCAGCGCTTGATGAAGGAGTCCGACTTCCGCGCCACCTGCTTCGGGTTCCACCATGGAACTCCGCCGAGGACGCACAGCCGTAGCAGCCCAGTGTCACGCTTGAACACCAGATGCACTCCAAGACCGTGATTATTGAGGGAGGCCAGACTGGATCGGCACCCTCCGTCGAACCACCAAGCAAGGGGCTCAGCAGAGGACCTCAACCAGCCACGCACAGCCGTAGCAGCCCAGTGTCACGCTTGAACACCAGATGCACTCCAAGACCGTGATTATTGAGGGAGGCCAGACTGGATCGGCACCCTCCGTCGAACCACCAAGCAAGGGGCTCAGCAGAGGACCTCAACCAGCCATGCTCGAAGCCACGGAACGCAACGAACAGGATCACCTCCAAAGCACCAGAACGATGCTTCCCGCACCTCCAACCACCACCATGGCACCAGCTCAAGATGCAGATCAGCACACTGGTCAACGCCCTCCCCTCGCGACCACCGCCGGCCAGAGGGAGCTTCCCCGCGCACGATTTCCACCCAAGGAGGTGGCCACGAACCACAGCCTTATTAAAAGGAACGGAAGTTCCGTCCGTCGCTCTCATCCCCAGCCTCAGGAGCAGGAGAGCAACAAACAAGAACACCAGGCAACTCCAGATCCGGCTGAAAAGATCCCAAGCTCCGATCCTGACTACTGGCAAGACGCCAACCACTGGCAAACAGCCAAAACACCTACTACTAAACTGTACAAACCGAGCCGGCCGTCCTTCTCTCCTCCTAGCGGCGGCGCCGCCGGAATCGAATTGGAGGCATGCTCGGGAGAACGGGGAGACTCTCAACTGGAACTGTAGCGAGGAGAGAGAAGAGAGGGATAAGAATCAACAGCCACTCTGTGTTTCATCCTTTCAAATGTTCTTCACTGAAACAATATGTATTTAATCTGATTCTTATTTGGCTTGTTTGATTCGAACTGAATCTCTATATATTAATGTTGATCTGGTGTACATCAACTTTTTATTTATGTAAAATGAAGCAACAAAAAAAAAGTACAAATGTGTCCGTCAGTAGTTAGTACTTTCTTGTTAATAAACATATTGAGCAATCTTGGACCGAGTTCTTGTTCTATCATGTTGTGGTGCAAATTCTGGCTGTATTCTCAAATCTTAGTTTGTTTGTGCAATGAGCAAGGATTTATTTTCATGTGTTTCTTACAGCAATTTTGAGGTAGATGCCCATACGAGATATAACACTTATGCAGATGCCAAATCAATAGATTGTGGACCTCTCATAATTACCATATATTGAAATGAACTGGAGAAACACAAAGTGATGAAATGAACTAAATAGCCAAAAGGATATGATATTGTGAATAGGTGCAAATATTTCCTTACAGGAAATGAGCAGCATCTAGTGCTAAGAAACTAATCGATTGAGAGGAATAAGTAGTCTTAGCAGCACTGAGCTATAAATTACTGGTTGCCAAGATTTTCCCTCAAATAGACACTGACTAAATCATCTATAGGCGATCCTAACAACAAAATTCAGACACGATATGTACAAGACTCACTTGATAAGAGCATGCCGTGTTCCCCAATACCTTATCCCCGAGAAGAAATCAGCGAAGCACCTGAACCATCTTCTTCCCCTTAAGGAAGACCTCCCTGTCGACCAGCTCGCGCATGTACCCATCAAACTCCACGGGAACTCCACCATTGAGCCTCTTCATCTCCAAGAACCACTTGCTGTCTTTCCTCCAGAGCCCCTGAAACTCATCCAGGTAATGCAAGCTGTTGTAATTTGCCTTAAGTGCCTCCACCAAGACCATGTTGATCCACTCTCCCGCAAGATACACCTGCCGCCCTGCATCAACACCCTCCTCGATTTTCCTTCTGCAGTCCTCAGCATTGGCATCAGCATGGACCGAATCGAAGTCTGGTTGCATACTCGAGATGATAGCGTCGACAATACTCATCAGACTTGGTGCCAGGCGTATCGCATTGTTTGGCGGGGAGAGCACGCGCTCCACCTCACCCTCACACACACGGTACCAGTAATTCCCTGGCTCGACGTCCCCGAATTTCCTGACGACGAGTGTGTCCTTGGCCTTGGAGAACTTGGTGGGAGCAACCCTGGTGTCCTCAATGAGGCGGAGGCCGAGCTGGCCCTGCGCTCCCCACTTGTCCCAATCCTCCCAGAACTGCCTTTCCTCAACGATGCCGGCCATGGACGACCGGAGGTGGTCGACGTCGATGTAGAAGGCGAGGCGCTTGCCCTCCTCGGGCATGCCGGCCGCGGTGTACGATGCGGCGAGGCAGAGGGTGAGGTCGAGGACGAGGGTGCGGTTGAGGTAGCGGGCCTCGGCGAGGGCGCAGAGGAGGCTGCGCATGTAGTGCGGCATTGGCTTGCAGCGGTCGCCGCCGCCGTGGTAGGAGAGGTATGCGGCGGCTGCGAACTGGGAGCGCGAGAGCGGGGGCGGTGGCGGGGAGGCGGTGGCGTTGGAGGCGCCGGGGCGGGGCTTGCGGGCGTTGGGGCCGGAGTGGTAGTCACCGATGGAGACGACGGAGTAGACGCATGTGCGGGGGTCCCGCGCGATGGCGAAGCGGCGGTAGTCCTTGGTGGCGGCGGTGGGGGACGCGGAGGCGGAGGCGTTGGAGCGGGCGCGCCAGGCCATGTCGCAGGAGGCGGAGGGCGGGTCGCCGGGGACGGGGCGGCCGAAGCGGGCGAAATGGACGGCGGGGAAGGCGTCGATGGCGCTGCGCATCATGAGGTGGAAGAGGCGCGGGTCGGCGCAGTCGAGCAGGGCGGAGAGGTCGCAGGAGGAGCTGTCGTCCTGCTCCTGATCCTGGGTCTGGTGCCGCTGGTCGGCGAGCGGGGGAGGAGGGGTGTAATTGGAGATGGAGAGGGGGAGGCGGAGTAGGGTGAGGAGGAGGAAAGCTATGAGGGCCATGGCGGCGACGGCGTGGGCGGAGGAGGGGAGGAAGCCGCCGCGCCCAGGAGCGGCCGGCTCGGGTCCATGGCGACGGCAATGAACGGCGGCGAGATCTGGTATGGTTGTGTGTGTGTTTTTTCTTAGGACGGAACGGGGTTCTGCTGCTTGTGTTGCGGACGTGCAAGTGTGAAGTTTTCTTGGAAACTCAATTTTGCAATTCGAACCATTTACGAGGTCTGATTCAAACCTTGATTTAAAATGGGTCGAGAGATGCTAATTTCGTCATTGTAAAGTATGAAAATTTGTATTTGACTCACAAGAGATTCTATATTTTTTGAATTCGAATTTCACAAGAGATTCTATAGGTTGTGTGAAAGGATCGGAAGTCTTTTTCAAATTAGGCTTGACACAAAAAGTAAATTCTCTATATATGCAACTATGGTGAATTTACCTATATGACAAGCTAACAACTAAACACGAAATATAAAGTAAGGCGGCAAATAAGGATAGAGATAACCGAAGTCATAGCACGCGGAGACACGGATGTATTCCCGAGTTCCTCCTTTTTAGGGGAGTACGTCTCGTTGGAGAGGTGTGAACCAACACAATGGTTCAACAGCCACAAAGGCTTCACCCTCTTCTCCGGTGAACCGCACCACAAAGGATTGGTTCACTTCAACTATCGGAAACCTTCAAGGCGGAGTCCGGAGCCTTTACAACAACGATTTGTGGCACAACCCACAAAGGATTGGGGGCTCCCAAACAGCTACAATCTGTCACAAAGATAAGCAAGTAAGTACAACAATGGGTTAGGTTTTCCTAGTGGAAACCCTAGCAAATGGTCCCTGATGCATGTAAAATGCATACATGAACTTTGCACTATATCACTCATATTCCAATCATATTTGCATCATATAAGGGTTATACCACTGTTATTTAATGATTTTAGGAAATAAAATAAGTGTTTCCTATTTTTATGGAATTAACCCTGCGCAGGCAGAAAACCCTATTTTTTTCCTTTTATGTTTCAGGGACCCAAACGTCGTCAGAAAAATATGGAAAAATACGGAGGTCATTATTTTGGAAGAAAGAAGACGTAGGAGCGAAGGAATCAAGCAAACGGAGCCCGGAAGGCCAAAAGGGGATGGCCCACGCGGCCCCTGTACCTGGTCACGTAGGGCCCACCATTTTGGGCCTCGGAGCTCCGCAGCCGTCGATCTTTTCTCCACCGCCATCGTTTTGACCTAAAAACTCCTATAAAAGAAGTCCCCCGACGTTCTCTAGAAAAAGCGCCGCCGAAACACAGAAACACCGAAAGAGAGATCTGGAGCTGCAGATTGGAGAGGGAAAACTCCGGCGGGGCGCTGCCGGGGTGGTCTCCATCTTCTCCAACGACTTCTCCACCGTCTCCATGATGAAGGGGGAGTAGTCCACCCTCTGGACTATGGGTTTGTGGTGGTAACTTATGTATCTCTCCTCTCTTTGCGCTTCACTAATTAGTACAGTATGAGCTGCTGAACATGATTACGGTCATCTATGTAATTCTTATGGTGGATATTGTGGTATGAGATGATTTGTTATGCATTTATTGTTGTGTTGGAACTTTTATGACTTGTCATACTTTGATAGAATATTGTTCTTTAAGAAGTATGATGTATGTGGGTACGGGATGGCTGATGTGACACGTCATAGGTATTGAGTGACACAGTACCGCCCAACATCCTTTATCTGGGGGTAAAAAGGAAGAGTATGACGTGGGAGTGACAGCAACCACGCTAGCCTTACGAGGGTGACCTAGCAACACAAATGAGTATTTCTTCCAACTATGTGTTTTAGGACATATAGCCGTCATAAAAGCTACCATTAAAATATGACAATTGTGTGTACTTTATCTATAACATGATGATCACCGTAGATGAGAGAGAGAGAGGATTAAGTGAACCCATGAACCCATGTCCATTGTTCCTATAAGAGAGAACATTTGTCTTGTCCTCTTGCATTGAAGAGGATTGGGACACTTTTACATTCTTGCTTGGTTACATTAAACTTCCATCCATCAAATCAACCACCTTGTTGTTTAAACTTGTTTAGTGCATAATCAACTAAAACTTGTGACACTTTAGTTGTAGGGAATAGATAACTTTTCCTTCTTGCTCCTGCGGATCGATACCTTACTTCCACATTGAGAGGTGCTATAGTGATCCCCTGCTCTTGGGGTAATCAAGTACTTTTCTGGCGCCGTTGCCGGGGAGCGTAGCGCTTAAATTTCTATTCTTGTGTGCACTAGACTAAGCTTGGGGAGGTTTCTTTAACTTGTTTTATATCTTGCAACCATCTAAGCTTGGGGAGGTTCCTTTAAACTTGTCTGGTTGTAAGTTCCTCATTACTTTTGCTATGGGTTTTTTGGATGATTATACACCTGAGGAACTTGAAACATGTACACTTGAGGAACTTGAAATATTAAAAGAAGATGATTATTTCTTTTCTCAAGTAGATGCTTATGTTATTAAACATAAAAAAATAACTCTTGCTGCCATGGAAAGAACTAATATTTTTCAGGAAGAGGATGGTGAAAACATAATCTTGGAAGAGGAAGAATGTGAAGAATGTGAAGAAGAGAATGCCCATGCAATCTCAAGAAGATGCTAAAAAAGATGAACAACTGGAGAATGAAGAGTTGGATCCCCCAACTTCACCATCAACATGTGATAGTAACACTCAAACTCAAAAACCTTTTTGGTAAACTTATTGATAATAATGAGGAGTGTTGCTTAAATATGTTTTATGATAATGCTTTAGATGATGGTCCTATGCTTATTGATAATCTCCATGTTTAGAACTTGTTACTACTTTATGTGAGGATAAAAATGACATACTTGCTGTTTGTGAAAATACTCTTACTAATAAGAGTCCTACTTTGTTTCTGAATTCTCCTAATAACACCATAGAGGAGAAATTTGCTTATGTTGAGAAATACTTATGTGGTTTGCAATTATCTTTAGTTCCAAATCTTTGTTGCAACCATGATATTAAACTTGATATTGATCTTAATAACTATTTTGAAAGAGGGAAGCATGCTAATGAATTCCAAAATAAATTTAATGATCCTCTTTATGTGCCTAAATTATCTAAATTGGAAGATCCTATTGGTTATATGGTTGAATATATTTCATTACTTGCAACTATTATGAGAGAGGAGGTGATGAGAACCCTCTTTATGCTACTAATAATTATGGGCTGCAAGTAACTACTGTTAATATGCATTGGAAAACTTCTATTTATTATGATTCATTCATATACAAATGCCAATGCATAGAAAGAAAGTTAGGCTTCGTTGTTATTACTTTTGTGTTTTGTTTTCTCTCTACTAGGTTTCAACTTGATTATTATTTTCATTGGCTTGAGAGCACATGGGATCCTGGTATTATGCATGAAACACTTCTCAAAGATCAAGAAGGACAACCACTCAAGCTTGGGGATGCCAAGCCACCTCACTCCAACCTTCTTGATAACAAGTAAGTAAGCCTAGCTATATGGCTATAAAGAAAGCGCTTTGGGAGGCAACCCGGTTATTTTTATGTGTGATTTTCTTTGTGTCCTCTTGCTGTAACAAGAGAGTTTGTTTTTAGTTTAGTTTCTGGAATTTTGAATAAAGTGCCAAGTTTTACCCTTTTTGGTTTGAAAAGTTGCTTATAGCGTTCGGAGATTTTATTCCTGCACGAATCTGTGCACGGTATGATTTTTAATTCTTATTCTGTAACTCCGAATGAGCTCATATTTGAACTGTAGTTGCAACTTTTCATCCTCTGTATGCATGAATTTTTGGAATTTTTCGGCAAAGTTTGGTAGGGTAGAAAAATACGTTTTGCTGCTGCTGTTTTTCTGGACAGATTCTGTCCCATTTTGTTTTATGCATGTTTTGAACTTTTATCTTGAATCTTTTTGATTCAAATGAGTTTATGAGTAGGCATACAACATATATACTTTCTGGACATTCATATGATGTTTTGTTTAAGGATTATATGCAGCAAGAAACTATTTGTTTATCACTACTAATGCACCCCACAGAAAAGAAAATGGGAGAAACGGTGTTTTGAAGTTTTTTCACAGGGATTGGAGGAGATGCACCAAGAGTTATCCAAGGATGGTGAAGACCATAAGCTTGGGGATGTGAAGACAACCCCACTGGACCTACACACTCTCGGTTTGCACGTCTAACTTCTGTTTTTCGATCGAAACACTTTATCGCATAAACTTGGAGCGTCTTTTTGTTTGTTTTTTTTGATTTTATTTTGTGAGACCACCACATTATCATTTATATGAGAAAGAGCTACTGGAAATATGGGTTGAAATATGTTGGATGCTTTTAATATTGGGAAAAGGGATGTTTGAGTTGATTTTTAATGATACATATAGTTGCATGATTCATGAGCTTGTTTATGAGTAATAATTTGCAAATGCTTTATCAAGAGCTATCACTTATTCATGTTTTGATGCTGAATGTTATTTTACTTGTTTAACATGGATTAGTTAGTTCTATGGACACTCATGCATGCATTAGATGGTCAACTTTCTCCCTCTTGCTAGCCCAAAATTCCAACAAGTAAAAACTTGTTTCCAACACCTTCAACCAAAGTTATTCCAGTGAGTCCACCATATCTACCTATTAGCTTTATGCTATTCCGAGTATGTTATCATGATATTTGTGTTATCTATACCTCTGAATGAAAATGTTTATGTTATTGATTGTTATGGGAAAAGTTGGTTATATAGCTCTCACGAACTTGATGCACAACTTTATTTTTATTGCATAAATAAAACATGACCCATTGTGATTAATAATATGATGCTAGTGGCTTGATAAATGTCCGAGGTTGGGAGTTAGCCCATATGTGCTGTCACATGCAAAGCTTTCAACATGCTCCTTCATCTCATTTAGTTGATATCATGTACTTTTGTTTATGGATGCCTATCATGGTGAAATAAGGTGGAAATGAAGTAGTTTAAATGAGTTTGTATAAATGGTTAGAGAGACGCCTGGGCCGCTAATCTAAGCCATGCATCATTCATGGTGGAAATTTACTTACATGCTATGGTGAACCGTCTGTGATGCACCTTATAATAAAAAGCTATTCCAATGGTAAATAAAAAGGGTGTTGAGGTTGTTCATCTTGTTTGTTTGTCTTGTCATTTTGATATGGGCTTGTTCCATATCCTGGGACAAGAGGTACCCCAGTTGACGCTCTTGATGATACTATTATTACTTACAATGATATATAACTTGAACTTGCTTTGTTTCCTAAGTTGAGTAATCATGGTGTAGGTACTTGTATTCAAGGGGCATGAGACACCTAACCTTTACTTTATCAAGCACACTACTCATATTTGCTTTCACATTAAACTTTAATCATTCAAGATGCTATGATAGGGGTAATGAGAGCTTGACACCAAGAATTCCACATTGCAATCATTAACTTAAGTAGAAGAGTTTGGAAGTTAGATGAAACTTATGCATGCTTTACCTCTACTCACATATACATCTTTCCAAAGTGTCCACCTTTTATATTCAGATTTTCATCTACACTCTATGACCAATGTAGGATGTTCTTACTTATCATTATGCATACATGTGGTCCATATTACTATCTTCTATGTTACACTTTGTGAACTATCATTGAACATCCTTGCATTGAATACTTGATATCACTTCATAAACTATTTTGCATATTGCTACTCCTTTGAAGAATGAATCATTTGACTCTATGTAGCAATAGCAATCATCTTTGATGCTATATTGCAAACCATGTTAGTTTTATCACCTTCATACTCGAGGACGAGTATTGGTTAAGCTTGGGGATGTTGATGCATGTAAAATGCATACATGAACTTTGCACTATATCACTCATATTCCAATCATATTTGCATCATATAAGGGTTATACCACTGTTATTTAATGATTTTAGGAAATAAAATAATTGTTTCCTATTTTTATGGAATTAACCCTGCGCAGGCAGAAAACCCTATTTTTTCCTTTTATGTTTCAGGGACCCAAACGTCGTCAAAAATATGGAAAAATACAGGTCATTATTTTGGAAGGAGAAGACGTAGGAGCGAAGGAATCAAGCAAACGGAGCCGGAAGGCCAAAAGGGGGTGGCCCACGCGGCCCTGTACCTGGCCGCGTGGGGCCCACCATTTGGGCCTCGAGCTCCGCAGCCGTCGATCTTTTCTCCACCGCCTTCGTCTTGACCTAAAAACGCCTATAAAAGAAGTCCCCGACGTTCTCGAAAAAGCGCCGCCAAACACAGAAACACCGAAAGAGAGATCTGGAGCTGCAGATTGGAGGGGGAAAACTCCGGCGGGGCGCTGCCGGGGTGGTCTCCACCTTCTCCAACGACTTCTCCACCGTCTCCATGATGAAGGGGGAGTAGTCCACCCTCTGGACTATGGGTTTGTGGTGGTAACTTATGTATCTCTCCTCTCTTTGAGCTTCACTAATTAGTACCGTATGAGCTGCTGAACATGATTACGGTCATCTATGTAATTCTTATGGTGGATATTGTGGTATGAGATGATTTGTTATGCATTTACTGTTGTGTTGGAACTTTTATGACTTGTCATACTTTGATAGAATATTGTTCTTTAAGAAGTATGATGTATGTGGGTACGGGATGGCCGATGTGACACGGCATAGGTATTGAGTGACACAGTACCGCCCAACATCCTTTATCTGGGGGTAAAAAGGAAGAGTATGATGTGGGAGTGACAGCAACCACGCTAGCCTTACGAGGGTGACCTAGCAACACAAATGAGTATTTCTTCAACTATGTGTTTTAGGACATATAGCCGTCATAAAAGCTACCATTAAAACATGACAATTGTGTGTACTTTATCTATAACATGATAATCACCGTAGATGAGAGAGAGAGGATTAAGTGAACCCATGAACCCATGTCCATTGTTCCTATAAGAGAAAACCTTTGTCTTGTCCTCTTGCATTGAAGAGGATTGGGACACTTTTACATTCTTGCTTGGTTACATTAAACTTCCATCCATCAAATCAACCACCTTGTTCTTTAAACTTGTTTAGTGCATAATCAACTAAAACTTGTGACACTTTAGTTGTAGGGAATAGATAACTTTTCCTTCTTGCTCCTGCGGATCGATACCTTACTTCCACATTGGGAGGTGCTATAGTGATCCCCTGCTCTTGGGGGTAATCAGTCCCTCAAGTGAATGAGGAGGAAATGGAAAATGGCTTGGTGAAGATGTAGATCGGGGCCTTCTCCTTCAATCCTCCAAAGATCAACGAGTTTGGGTGGAGGGGTCGGGAGATCTAGTGATTCTTGAGCTTGCAACAATGGTGTCTTCAATTCTGGGCGAGCTAGCTGGCTGGAGGTAGGTGGAGGGGTATTTGTACCCCTCCCAGAAATGTAGCCGTTGCAGGTAAGCGTCACACCGGTGTCTCCGGTCCTAGTGAACGGAAACTCCGGCCTGGGGCGGAAACTCCAGCCTTCTGGGGCCGGAAACTCCGGCCCCCACCAGGGGCTGAACCACTTCTTCGCAGTTGAGGCTTGGGCAAACATTCCGGTGCCCTGTGGCCAGAAACTTCGGCCAGGGGCGGAAACTCCGGGCCCCACCAGGGGCTGAACCACTTCACAGCTTCTTCGAGGAAATGCCCTGAGTCCGGAGACTCCGGTCCTGGGGACCGAAAACTCCGGCCTGAAACTCTCCAGAATTCTCTTTTCTCTTTTTGGTGTTGATGCACATGTGTTGTACACAATTAAACCTGCATCACTTATCATCAGATTAAAACATCCAAAGTGTTGTTAACTAACACACAAAACTAAGAGATCACAAAATGTTCTTTCATTGTGCGAGTCAATGGAAAAGCATGTTCCATCTATTAAAAACACCAAATGCAGTTTGTACCGAACCGGTAGAAGAGAAAGGCTCTAGGAGAGAGACCATCAAAAGCGATCTAGGGTTTATCTCTCTCGCTGGCGAAGCTGCCGATCCCCACGTCCGGTGGCCCTTGAGACCTCGAAGGTGCGGTGGACCGTGGCCCCTCGCCGGCGGGAAAATTCACGTTCCTTTTTCAGGTTATTTCGGCAGCTTTACCTGCAATGGTGTGGTGGCATCAACATTGTCAAATCACAATAAGGTCCTCACATCATATCCTCACTCCAGCGGTGCGCCCACTGCGGTGGAGGGGGCTTGGATTTGTGCATCTAACCAGGGACAGATCCAAAAATTTAATTTTGTGTGTTCAAATTCCAACCATCATAAAAATAAAGGTAGAAAAGCTGAAAAATAGTTCATCACTTCATACACGTAATAGTACAAATTCGAGCTTTGATCCTGATTTGGACTTGAAACATAACGTATACATGCTAAGAAATATCACAAATGATACAATATGTACACGACACTACGAAAAAAAATCAGAAAATTCTGTGGATCCGTCCTTGCGTCTGATGGATCTTCTAGCATCCGGTCCATTTCTGTGTTCGTTCATGTGGTTGCAAGTTTGACTTTTCAGATTTAAGGTTGTCATCTTTGACGATGGTTGTTGGTCTTGTACTTCGGGTCTTAGCATGAGACTCCCGTTTATCTTCTACACCAAGCTCTACTACGACAAGGTTTACTCCGCTCCGATGAGGAGGGGTGAGGACGGCAGCGGGCATTCGGCTCGCCTAGTGATTGTAGTCGTCATTTGGTGGTGTGAACACTTTTTTGTATTTATTTATTTTTGGGATTCTTTGTACTGGTAGGTAACATTGGTTTCCTTCGTAAAAAATGTTGCAATTGGCCTAGAGCTCTTTCCACGCAACCATCGTTGTGCTCCTCCTCTCTTCCAACCAGCGGCACATTTGATGGTCGGAGGAGTGGCCTTCCTTTTGACTAACTTTTTCGTCTCCCTAGCGGCATCATCGAGCTGGCGGTAGTGATGCCGGGTTAGAATAAGGTCTCTCTACCCTCTCCCTACCTTGAGGGCGTTTGATTCGGTGCCAACAAATGGCTTGTGAGGGTTCGGTCACTTCAGATCTTGACAAGTGTTGTGTCTAAGAGAAGCAATTGGTTGGTGACTTCGATCTTTTCTTTGTTGTGTTCTGCGTCAAGGCCCTGTTTTTATGACCCTCTGGATTTTTGGTGAACGATTGCAAGTCTGTGCTACGTGGGGTGTTGTCTCAACCAATGTTTGTTTGGCAATTACTAGATCTCGTTGTTCACGACGAGTGGCATTTAAAGGTGTTTCCTCCCTTGCTATATGTACGAACAAGCGAAAGGAAGAAGACGGCTTGTATGATTTTCGATGTAATTTTATTTTTTGCTTGTTGTTTTCTATCTTGCTGTCTACCGTCTTCTGTTTTTCTTGTTAATATCACATACAAGATGCCCTTAATCTTGTCTAAAAAAACATGGGTTTCCATTTGTCAAGTCCAAAATTGTGTGCACGAAATCAGCAGCCGAAAGCCTCTAGAATTTGTTTGGCAGCCATCATTTCATGTCAGAATCATGAAATTCAACTGATGTTTCATGCCCAACTTGTTTGGTTGTCATGTAATTAAAACCATCATTTCAATTAAAAATTCCAGTGAACGGGTATGGTGTGCTAAGTCAATTACTTTCCCTAACCATGTCATTCATGTGGAAATCATTTCACTTCATAAATCCTTGTGGTAGCCAAACATAATTTTTTTAATTGGACAAATGAAATGATGACATCATTGTCATTTCAAATTAGAAAAATGAAAGAGAAGATTTTGACGAATCTATTAGGAATTACTTATATATGGAACATTTCAACAGTGTTTCGAGGGTTTCATTCATTTACAAGACAATCAAGGTCTCCACCATATCTCATCTTTGAGGCTTTCATTCTCTGCAAGGATCATGATCTTGGCAAGGTTACCAATTCTTAACAAGGGTTCAGTTTAAGGCCCAAATCATCCATCCGTTCTCCATCATACACCATATGTTTATAGATTAACCTGGAAAGGGGAAAATGAATATATGAATTATTGCATGTTCATATGCAGGGCCGCGTGGTTGCTAATTATATATTATCTGAACAGAGCATAACACCTCAAAACAAAAATAATCAAAGTTTTGCAAAGAGAAGAATGTCAGACTATAGCAAACCAAGAGGTCTTCTTTTCACTTTAAGAGATGAAGATTTCCTCACTGAGAATTGTTACATCTTCCTATTGTTGTATGCGCCTATATATATTCCCTAATTTTTCGATGTGCTGCCTGTTGATGGTAACTGTTTGTAGGAGATCTGGTCGACGTTGCCGCCAGTAACACAACTTTGCACTGGGTTTTGCATTCCAGCCTCCACATCCCCGTCCTTACATTGCTCGTCACTAGTTCCGACGACCTGCGCTGTGTCCTCGGCCTCCTTGGAGCTCCTGCGTGCAACCATCGATGTCAGTGGCAAGCACATGCCCATCAGAGCAAATGACAGGTGAATGAGCATTTACCTGTAGGAGTAGATCAGAATGCCCCCGGCCGTGCAGCCAAACGCAACAAAATACATCCAATCAACCTAGCCATTGTAAACAGCACAGAGTGAGTACATTTTACTGAGCTTCATGCGCCCACAAGTTTAGGCAAAAGTTTAAGCTGACAATTCTTAATTGTAAATTCAGAACTGTAGAGAAAGCAGGGGATCGTACCTTCTCATGGTAGGCAAAGATGCGGATGAGAACAGCCCACATGTCTGAAGTCAGGAGCGAGAGGTTTAGCATGGTCGCGCCGCAAATCTGCAACAGGCAAGGTACATATGATATATACATGCAAGATTGTTAGACAATGTACTTAAAAAATAGCGAGGATCATCACGCAACGCCAACAACTCCTGCAATACCTTCAGCACCGTAGGTACAGTTGAGTAGAACAGGAACATTGCTACCGCGAAGCCAAGAAATGGGAGTACCTGAAATGGTAGAGAAGTTCATCTTGCAAAAGTTAGTGGACAAACGAAGTGGACTCGCAAAATATTTTTTTACCAATAATGGCAGGAACTTACCGCACCAGCATTCCATTTAATAGAATGAAGTTCTTTCCGCTCAAGAATACTTCTGTAGTAATGTCAAGGAGAATAATATGGAATCTCAAAAAGGGACAATAATGAAGTATGTGATCAGTCTATCAAAACCGATGAATGTGCTGGAAGTCTTGCACATGGTAAATGTACGATTGGATCATTTTAACAGAAAATTATCACATAAACTACAAGGGCCAAGGATACATCTGTATGCCACTGATAAATGCTCCAAATACTCCCAACATTGCCATCAACTCAATTCGGTTGTTATTCTTTACCAGATACTCCTGAAATATTAGGGCAAATTTTGAGTGTCAACAACAAATCAGTGATCAAATAGATTTCAGATGCAAGTTGAACAAATTTAAGTTAAGTGTTTAGAGTGTTCAGGATCGCTGCATACCTCAGTAACATTACTGCAAGCATAAAGCATAGAGCCAACAATTACAAGCAAATCACCCATCAAAGGTTTGGGTCCTTCTGCAAGATATATCAGAAAGAAATGTTAATTTTGACGTCTGAGCACACAGTTTTGTAATGATTAAGTACTCCCAATTTATGACATAATTTGCTGAATAGATATGGAACAGTAATAGCTTGACGAGAAGTGTATCCTTACTAGCTCGATCAGAGGCATGGATGTCTGAAAATACTACTAATATAAGGCCAGCTACACAAACTCCAACTCCTATGAACTTCCTGAGTCCATATTTAGTCTTCAAAAAGATCCAAGTGAGAACAATTACACATGGAATTGACCAACAATCCAGAAGCATCACACTCGTCAAAGATGTGTATTGATAAGACTTCACAACTACATAAAAAAATGAACATGAGTAAAATCCACACCGACATGAAATTTAGCAGCACATATTTAAGACAAAAAAGTTTTCAGTCGTGTTAGCTGCACATACCGATATAATTAGCTTCGACGTCAATAATGCCAAGGATCAAGTAGTAGTACCATTTTGTCTGCAAAAAAACAAAGTAAAACGCCCAATTATGTCTGCGTGAGCAGAATTTAACATGATTGTGCCACTTGTAAGCATTGTAACAACTTGTGGCAAGGAAAACAGTGTAAGCAAAACTCTTAAAGAACAGAATCAGAATAAGCACATATCGTGTTGTACATACATAGAGAAAGGCGGCGATGATAGGCCCAGTCTATAGGGATAAGATATGCCAACTCTGTAGCCTACAGTCATCAATCATGTATAGGAGGAAAACAACACAAACCAAACTTGTACTATACCTACTAGTCAGAAAGAACAAACTAGCTAGACGTTGGTCATGTGCTGAAAGCTACAGATACTATAACAGGAGCAGGGATCTCAAAATCTCATACGTTCCTAAACAAAAAACATGCCTAATTTTCTAATAATCGTGTTCGAGAAAAAAACTTCCTGATGAACAGAGGATGGTGGATCATACCGTGAGCGGCTGTCTCCGGTAGAGGAGTATACTGCCGTAGACAAGAGCGAGAAGGATGTAGTTCAAGAGGGACTGCGATGTTGGTGCATTGATACCTGAAAAACAATTGCAGTGGCAGTTCACAATTTGTCCCTTAGGTTAGGTAACGTAGTACTATCCCATCCGGTAAAAAAAAACATACTACTATCTCTGTATTAAGACCTTGACACTTGAATTCAATTAACAATGATTTCATCTTCATATGTCATACTACTACTTTCTGGAGACTTTGACACTTAAATATTACTACTCAGTACTGTAGTTAATAAAAAGGTGCAGCATCACTGACAGAGAAGAACTCAAATCAAAATAAGAATGTTTATTTCTCTTTCACCGGGAGTCAAGGATGATGATTTGTTTAATCCTTATGTAGACTAAAATAGGAGAAGCACGCCGCATCAGATGTTGCTGTAAACTGTAAAGTCCTGGGAAAAGGCATTGAGTCCTATATTTAATCGAGAGGCTCCAAAAACTTCCTTTTCATGTGGGAGAAAAGCGACGGAACTCAACAAAACGAGGTAAGCGGCCAATTAATCTAGTGGGGGGAGATTCCCCAAATCCGCCGCAGCGCCACTCGAAGAGTCAAAAAGAACAATCTTTCCGCCAATTACCGTAATTTGAGAAGAGAAGGGAAAAAATTGCAGCCTTTATTTACCAACATCCAGGAGGTAGAACAAACAGCGACAGAGTATATTAACTAAAGAACAGTTAGCGATGGTACGGAGTAGATAGGAAAAGGAAAAGGAGGGATTGAAATCCCAAACACTCGTCGGCCGTAGGTAAGCCTGTCGCCGGGCATGTTGCGGGGAGGAAGGAGGCGACGGATGAACGCACCTCGGCGGGCGAGCTCGGAGGAGGAGAAGCCGGTGGAGGTGATGAGCAGCGAGACGAGCTGGCCCAGCGCGAGGGCCAGCAGCACCTCCCGCCGCAGCCACCTCGCGCAGCAGCCGCCGCCCTTCTCCTCCGCAGGCGGCGGCGCCATCCTCTATCTTTCTCTCTCACCCCCTCCTCCAAGAAGATCAGTCGCGGGAGCTGCTCGTCGTGCGGCGCCCGAGTGGCGTGGTGTGGGAGGGCGAAGAGGGGACGCAGAACAGAGTTCAACAACAACCTTGCGGGGGCGTATATACAGATGGGTTTATATCAAGGGCACGATGGCAGAAGAAGAGAGGATCGGAGTCGGAGGTGTTTGGTGACCGACTTGGACGTCTCGAGCATTGCCACTCGCGCCAGCTCGTGAGGACCGTCAGATCTTTTGATGCCACTGCTATTAGTTTCGAGTACTAGTTTTGTTTTCCTTAACCAAACCAAGAACATGCACAGTGCACACTAAACCAATATGTAACCTAAAAAAACATAAATATTCTTTGGAAGGGATACAAAAATATTCACGGACTTTAAAAAAAAATTTGCGGACCTTAAAATTTTGAAAGGGTAAGGGCCAAGAAGGCCATGGAAAGTGCGATTAACTCGGTTAGTGCACAATCACATAGAGGATCTCAAGAAAAAAATTACAACATCATACACATTCTTTGAAAAAAAAAGATCCTCAAACAGAGACATAATCGGGCCCTTCTCCACCGTGAGTGTAGAGAGGCCTCAAGGCACGAGCTTGCAACCGGTGACAGAACCACTTGGGGTGAGGCCTGCAATGAGCGCCGCACCGAGATAGGAAGATCCTCCAGAATGGCTCGTATGACAGGAGGAAGAAAAACTCAGATGCATCCAACACCCCGAGCGATGAGCCAAAGATAACTCGGTCAACTCGGCTTCATCGATGAGCTCCACCGCCAGCAGAAACTTCATGAACTTCAAAAGAAGCTCGAGATCTTGGTGTCGCCGCCTTCCTTCTGCCACCGTGACGATGAGGACCAAAGGAAACACCAAAGCCTTCACTCTAGACTCCTTCCCTTCCTCCTCCACCACGCAGGAAGAACAAATGAGCACACCACCACCCCATTAGTCGTTGCTCGCTAGCGGGTAGAGTCGAATCTATGGTAATATTACGTGGCTTCACACGAGCGAGCAATAAATATAAGTGTCTAAATGCACAAATAAGAAAACGATTGTCTCAACGCAAGTGGTGATGCCGAAGATTGTCTACTTCTTAGCCATGAATTACTCTCCTAGACCTCTAACATTTCTTAGCTCTGGTGTCAGAAGTTTGGACCGCAGTTATTCCATGAGAAAGTATGCGGGAAAAAAAAATAAGACAATTAAAAAAACACCTCCCTCGCCAACACACATCTACTAGACTAGCACTAACGATGTGGTAAAATCCAAAATAAAAACAAAAAGGAAACACACAATTTTAAAAGCCTTCAAGAAGGAAAAAATCGCACATGTGTCGGTGATCGTGAGTCCAACCAAGAGTCAAATTTGGCATTTTCATCTACAAAGACGAGTTTCAAGAACCATCTTCAGCAAGTGCACGACACAAGCGTGCGTAAAAAATATCATAAATGTTTTTACCAAAGTGTGTAAACTCAATGTAGATGGGTTTACCATCATCAACTGTCCCAACTACTGTTGCACGACTTTCAATTGAGCGGTAATATAACATTACGCCTCGGAAGTCGGAATGAAACGAACACCACATTGTCAGGACAGGTCGTCGGTGTTATTCGCGAGCATATGTGCTGATACAGTTTGTTTCCAACACAACGTATAGACCCGGAGCATCTTGGCCATGCATGTTCTTGCCTGGCTAAACTTTTGAGCCCGAAATCGAACATGAATGATTATCGCGGTTTAAAACAAACTGTCATCGAACTCACAAAAGAAAAACTGTCATCGCTTACATCCTACCAAATTCGAAGGTCGTGGGGCTGAGATGAAAGGAAAGTGAAGCCAGTGAACGGACAGTGCTCTTGATCTTCTTTGCTTACTTTCACTATTGGACTAGGACTTGACAGTAGGCAAGATTTTTTTTTGCGAAACGATAGTAGGCAAGAATCTCTTTTGAATTTTGACCCAACAAAAGTTCATCAGTTGTTCCACCGCCACGAGATCCACAACGCCGTGTCTCCTGCTCATTTTACCTACTTTTTCTATTTTATTATGGCTAGAATCGGAAAGCATAATAAACTCTCCCTGGATCACGCAAATAGAAAACGTAAAAAAGATTGCAACGCACAGAGACTCCAAATCGGTCGCTCTTATTTGCCGACACCTCCCCCCTGATGCGCTACATTCATGGGCCGTTACTAATGCGGCCCAACCAAAAGGAACTGTTATTATTTTATTTTTAAAATTTTCCACCTTTTATTTATAATTTTGGTTTATTGGTATAAAAAATAAATTTTTAAACAGGGCAAACCATGAACATCTTTTTCCCATTATTTTTTAAATCCTATAAAAATATTTTCTAAGACTTTACCAATTGCCCGTTGAACAATTTTAACATTGTGAAAATTGTGTTTTACCGTTGTGAAATATTTTTAAAATCTCACGGATTTTATTTTTAGATCACGCAACTTTTATAAAAAATTTGAATGAACCTTTTTCAAAACATCATGTACATTTTAAGTGAAAAATAAAAAGAAAGAGAAAAGGGAAAAATAGATATAAAGAAAAGCAACGGAAAAACCGAGAAAAAGGGTAAAACCTGGAAAAAACCGGCCAAAAAGAACTTCCCCAAACCAGTAGGAGAAACCTGTTGGGCTGGCCATGGATGGGCGCGTGCGGGAGCGAACCGCTCTCGCCGACAAATAGGATATTCCTTTCCAAATGTTTTTTTAAATTGGTCATAAAAATATATTTTAAATTACTTACTTGCTAGACCCTGTCGAGAGATGGAGTTTTCTGGCCGGATTCAGAAATTGGCTTGCATTAGATTTTCCCAAAAGTGGATTTATCTGTATATGTTTTATGTATAAATACATTCACTTTTACGTAAATTTAAGACACTTATTTTGTGACGGAGGGAGTAGTGTCATTTTGTGATTATTCATGTTTGATTTGTCTTTTTTCTCTGCGCGTATTTCAAATTTGGTTCTGCAAAATTTAGTGTTTATAAACACATATCTTGTGGTAACCCAAAATATTTAATTCGGAGTTTTATGAAACTTGTAATGAATTTTGAGAAATTGACCTCACTGGATATGTTTTTCAAGCTGTTTGTCTTGTGGGCTGTGGCCACTGTAAACTACAGTCATTGGCCGGCCGAATTAGCCAGCAGTTGCCATGTCTGGACAAGACAACTAGACAAGCAGTTGGATGATTGGGCTGCCACGGGCGGCGATTCCATTATTCGATCCTTCCTCTCAACAAGAACACCGAAACCTTTGTTCTGGAGCGTGTTGTACGCTACCAGGACCTGGCCAACTGCAGAATCGCCACCAACTGCGGCGCAACTCGACAGCAATGATGGAGGACCGATCAAATAAAAAATTAGACGATCATCGCCAAACACGTTATTAGGGAAAATCAATCCGGAGATGGCGGCGAGAGCTGGAAAGGATGAGGATACAGAGAGGGGGGAAATGGTTTCATTTTCTTTCGTTTTAGCTTTGTTTATTAAGGAAGTGGGAGCTAAATACGGGATACTTACTCGCCTGTCCATCATCGCCGCCACCTGCCACTCCTCTTACCTCCCCTCCTCGCCGCCGTCCCAGATAGCTCCTCTGCTCAGGTTCTCGTCCTCTCCGCAAGACTCTCCGTGCCCCCTCCACGCGCCGCCGCCGTCTGTTTCTTGCTAAACCGCGCCGCCGAGGTGAGTCGTTTGACTTTGACTGATAGGTCACTACTTACTTGGGTTGGGACCAATTAATTTCTCCGTCAAATGCCCATGCTGTCCGAATGAGAGTATCATGGCTGTGGAAGGTACTGATGCTGTCCGTGGTTTTGTAATTTGGCCATTGGGGTGAACTTTAGGCATAGACAATGAGCATGTTTCAAGTCAGAATAGATTTCTGAAGGTTGCTTCTTGCTTGACTGGGGAAAGAAGAGAGAGTGGGAGTGGGACGGTAGAATTTTATGGAGCCTGGTCCTTTTCCAGTGACAACAAGCTATGTCACCCTATATATACAGATAGTTCCTCTTTTTATTTAAAAACTTATGTATTGTAATTGAATTGCTAGTATTAGCCTGACCTTTGTGTTAATGTCAAATTTCAGTTTTGGTTGCCCTTGAGGCAGGGAGAAAAAGCAAGCAAAAGGAGAAGTCGATCCGTAGGCCATTATGCGGCGGTGGTTTTGCTGCGCACATGTTGACACGCCGTATCAAGAACATGGGAATGAGTTCCTGAACAGTCCTGAAAAGGCAAATGGTACGTTTATTGTTTCCTGGAAGATCATGTTCCTGGATGTACAAATGAGTATCTGACACAACATAGTCGTTGTCCGTGCTCCGTTGGCAATTTTTACAGGACTAATGCAAATAGTCTTTCGCAAAAAAAAAGCAAAGCAAATAACAGTTTGTATTATTAGGAATAGGGACTTCCACAAAAGAAATGAAGAAAATAATAGGGACTGCCCCTTAATTCACCAATGCTGGTTGATAGAGCTTGTATTAGATGTGTGGCATTTCCAGTACAATGGACATGCTCGTCTCACTTACAATCAGCTTTGGGGTTATTGATCAATCACAACTTCATTTCCCTCCTATATTATGATGCAAACCCAGTTTTATCTAGTATAGTATATCAACAGCTACTGAAATGTTGGCTACATGCATTGCTAGCTGTACATAGCAGATAGTTGACCGACAACCAAAGTGTACTGTATATGGTCTATAGTTTAACTAGTAGAATTATTCATTCATTAACGTGAAGGAACTTGCATAATTAGACTTTCGTTTTCGGTGAACAATGTGACAGTCTAATTATGAAAGGTCTTCAAGGAAGCTTGCATGGTACACTTGCTGATTGAACTATTGCAGAGTTGGGATACCTTCTTTTCAGTTGTATCGTATTATATTATGTAGTTCATGGTAGTTGTTCAAAGGAAGGAGTAGGTAATATCATGTGTCGTGTTCTTAAACGTAGGTGATATCATGTATGAAGACATTTTGCATAATCTCTATATATTTCTGTGCATTTTATGTTTCCCCTGCTCACACCATACTTCTGGGGTTCAGGTAATGGTTTTACTCAAATCGGTGATCATGGAAAGACACCTCCCTCCGCTGAAGTACCTGAATTGTCATTTGATGAACTGAAAGAAAAGACGGATGATTTCGGATCAAAAGCTTTGGTTGGTGAGGGCTCATATGGAAGAGTGTATTATGCTGTTCTAGAAAACGGAACACATGTTGCTGTGAAAAAGCTTGATACTTCAGCAGACCCTGAGCCCGACGATGAATTTATAGCGCAGGTATGGTTGCCGTGTATATAGTTATCTGCAAATATTATATGTCCTCACTAATGTAATGTTATTTAGCTGTCTATGAATATCATTTGACCAATTGTTAGGGTACTTTTCATTCTGTGGATATAGGTTGCCGTTATCTCGAGATTAAAACATGAACATTTTGTGGACATGCTTGGGTACTGTTTGGAAGGAGATCAGCGCTTGTTAGCCTATGAATTTGCCACTATGGGTTCTCTACATGATATTTTGCATGGTATTTATCTAGCAGACACATATGAGTTAACATAAGCTAATTCAAGAATGTATGCATGTTCTTGTCATGCATCTTGTCTTCAAAGCTACACCTTTGTTATTTTTGCTCTTTCAACAGGAAGAAAGGGTGTCGCAGGTGCACAGCCTGGCCCAGCACTTGACTGGATGCAAAGGATCAAAATTATTGTTGATGCTGCAAAAGGGCTTGAGTATCTTCATGAGAAAGTCCAGCCTCCCATGGTCCATCGGGACATACGGTCTAGCAATGTTCTTTTATTTGAGGACTACAAAGCTAAAATTGCGGACTTCAATCTTTCAAATCAATCCCAGATATGGCTGCTCGTCTACATTCCACTCGTGTCCTTGGAACCTTTGGATATCATGCTCCCGAGTAATTATTCGTCCTATTTATCTGTGACATGTTCATAGCTTTGTATATTATATTTGCAATTGTGGTACTAATTCCTAAATAATACTAGTATGTTGTGATTTCTCCTAATTCTCAACGGATGCATTCTAGTGGGCTTCACTTTTTTGTTTTGGAACTAGAATACTGGCTGGGTGCAAAGGAAACCTATGGTTGAGCAGATAACTGAAGTTTCTTCTAATTATTAGTGTTTAGATACTCAATTCTGATACAGCATTCCCACCTGGTTCCAGCATATAAGATATGTCTTATGCAATGCAGGTATGCCATGACTGGTCAGCTGACACAAAAAAGTGATGTATATAGCTTTGGGGTTGTTCTCTTGGAGCTCCTAACCGGAAGGAAACCAGTAGATCACACAATGCCAAGGGGACAGCAGAGTCTTGTTACGTGGGTATGTATGCATTCACTTCTTTTTTTCACCCTATTTTTCAACATTATGCCCTCGAAGTTGAAGGGGAGGGGCTTTCCGTTCTCTGTTGATGATGCTTGCTGATGGATGTCAATTTATAGAGTTTCTAATGGACTAAAAAAATCCGAGTCTTACAGCCATTCCAAAAATACCTCCTTTTCACTGGACATAAGCTATTTCATACGTATGATCAACTTTAAGTCACTTGTGCTTTCTTGCACTAGTTGCAATTATGCAAGCTTCCGTAGTTCTGCATACATGTTTGTTCTAGTGTATGTAAGCAGTTCTGCACATATCTGAATAACTTGATATGTGAATTTTCCACGTCAGTGAAGTTTTTGCATTGTTCCGTGTAAATTATTACCAAACAAGGTAGTCGGATGTACTTTTACTTTCTAGATTATATATATACTGATTCGTTATTCATTTTCATACCAGGCAACACCAAGGCTTGGTGAGGACAAGGTGAAACAATGTGTTGATCCAAGATTAAATGGAGAGTACCCTCCAAAAGGAGTTGCCAAGGTATATCTTCCTCCCATCCTCCCCAACGCATATATGCATGTGAAGCGTCTTTTTTTCCCTTTAGGCCGCGATTGGATGCCCAGTAAACTAGGCATATACCGGCGTATTAATTACGGACCTCTAGAGCTCCGTATCATTTCTGCGGCGGGCGAGCAGAATACGGAGGTATTTTAGCCACATCAGCTATTTAACTGGAATCCAAGCGCGGCCTTAATATGCATCTGCAATTCTGCATGTGTATACTTTTGGACTAAAATGGAAGGTGTAGATAGCCAACAGGTACAAAGCCACACAAGGTGGCTGCGACCTGACGACCAGAATTGAAAAAACAACTCTGTACATAAAGCATCGTAATATATCCAAATATGGTTTTCATTTTTAGAAAATGGATGGACACTTCTCAGCTTTCCTACCATATTCTTCAAGTTACTACGAGTCGCTGGGGAAAACTTGCATTGCTTGTACTACCTCCGATACATAATACATGTCACAGTTTTGATCTAACCCCAGTACAAAATCGCGACACTTGTTTTGGATCGGAGAAAGTACTAGATTTTTGGTTTTGTTGGAGGAAACGGGTGGACTGGTCTCAGGTTTCCTAAAGTACTCTTCAAGTTACTATGTGTTACTACTTACTATGGAAAATCTGCAGTTGTTGCTTTCCTTTTCGGAATGGATGGACATTACTCCCTCCTTCAATCTGCAGTTGTTGCTTTGCTACAATCTTCAATTTACTATTACTCCCTCCGTTCCAATTTAATTGACTTGCTATCCACCAAATGTGGATGTATCTAGACATCATAGATACATCCATATATGGTGAATAGGAAGTCAATTAAAATTGAACGGAGGGAGTAGTTGTTAGGGAAAATCTGCATTGTTTGCACTAAATTTGTGAAATTCCAACCTGTCAACTGTGTTCTTTGCTACTGGTGCAGCTCGCGGCAGTGGCAGCTCTGTGTGTGCAATACGAAGCAGAGTTCAGACCCAGCATGAGCATTGTAGTCAAAGCATTGTCTCCTCTTCTTATGAATAAACCACAGCAGCAACCGGCAGGTCCAGAGACACCTTCAGACGCCTGACGACATGTGCAAATGCGAGGTCCTTGTAAAGAGATACCATTTTTTGGTCAGGTACGTGATCGTCAATTCGTCATGCAACGTTTTTGCCAACGTTTATATGTTTCCATGTTCAAATCTGAAATAAATAAATTACCACTTTCAAATTTATCGCCATGTAGGTTGCTCTGGCATTGCTTGCCCATATGTCTGGTGGTCCTCGAGGACTATTGCCGTAAATTTATGTTTTTCTGCTCTCTTCATCCTCTCCACTTTTTTCCGTGTGTTCTTCAGGCAGCATTTGATGCTTCATTTCTCCTTGTAATTGGTTGATCATACTTGGATCTCAGTGGTTAGTATATAAATGCCTTAATTTGTTTGAGTTCATGTTCACTGTTCATACTTGTATCTCAGTGCGTGTCCGTCTACGGTTTTTCTACCGGAATCAGTTGAGGAAAATCGAGATGCAAAAGTGAAGCTATGGACGATAACTTTGAGTTTTCTTGATGTTAGCTTCCAGTTTTAGTAGGCGACGCAGTTCTTCATATATGTATAGCTTGTTTGAGTAATTAAAAATGAGTTTTTTTCTTAACTTAATTAATAAGATAAGTTTGTTCGCACGTGCTAGCTCGACTACAAGAGGAACATGACGTGTATCATTCTGAGCACATAGAGGTTAGCAAACCCTGCACGATGATTGGCTCATGGAGTTATCTTGATGCAACTTCTAATTTTAACAGGGAACGTTGTTCTTCATACTTCTGTACCCCTTGTTCGATTAACTAATAAAATGACTACCAGAGGAACATGACGTGTATCATTCTGAGCCCATGGAGCGTAGCAAACCCTGCAGAATGATTGGCTCATGAAGTGATGAGCAGTTTACTCGCTGTAGCCACCTAACAAGACTCATTCAGTAGCTACGGAGTAGCTCAGGTTGCTCACCTACATTGCTCTGTTAATTCAGTTAAAAAAATACATTGCTCTGTTAATTAGCTAAGGTGACGTCGCTTCTACTCTTAATTAAGATTCTAATCTAGATTCTTAAGATTTAGAGTGCAATTAATCAGCGACGTCTCTTTATCAAGGTTAGGACCTGAAACGCCGGAAATACGCTATGCTCGCAGGAAGACGGGAACGAATGCTGTACTGTAGGCTGTAGTGGCAGGTAGAGTCTTACAGAGGGCAAAAATCGCACGCTCGTCTCTCTCCCTCGGCAGTATCGCCCAGTGTAGCTGCGGGTTGGCTCTCGGTCCCGTTGTTCCGGCCAGCTCGCGCGCCGGCCATGATGCTGCTCGCGCGCGGCCTCCGCTCCCGCCTGCGGCCGGCGCTCGCCTCCTCCTTCGCCGCCGCCGCGCCCTTCTCCTCGGCGGCCGCGGTGGAGGCGGAGCGGGCGGTGCGGGACGGGCCCAGGAACGACTGGACAAGGCCCGAGATCCAGGCCATCTACGACTCCCCGCTGCTCGACCTCCTCTTCCACGGGGTACGTACGCATGCGCACCTCCCACCCAACCAACAAAGCTCCTGTCTCTCGTCCCTGTTCCCGGCTGCGTTCCGAGCTGCTAGTTTCAGATTGCTCCAGTTGGGCTGCCTTTCTAATAGAAGTTCGTCTTGTGACTTGTGACTTTGTGAGTGACTAAAGTGTGGCACATTTTGGGGTTAATCCGCATGGAAGAGTTTGGGGAGGGGCCGAGTGGTAGCAATGGTTTTGCTCTTTGGGTGCTGTCTGTGAGAAGTAGTGAGTATTGGTTTCCTTATTCTTATCGAATAATCTGGAGACGATGATAGCATCCGCTGGCCCATGTGTTTAACACCAATATCCATGTCCAGCTCACACCACTTGTAATTAGTACTATAATATAATACCAATCCGCCACCAAATTTTCCTTGGATTCACATTATGGAAATTAGCATCGACTTTGTCACTATAGAGCCTTTTGGTACTGGTGACCCCAAGGCCCCAATTAGTGGCCATTTTTTCATGTTGAGTGGGGTGTCATACTTTCCGTTTGATATTAGTGCCGGAGATTATCTCAGTGATGATGGCTGAACAATTGAAAACAGCTATATATTGGAGCCTTGTTCATAGTTTCGTGTTGCCATTGGTGTGTGGCAACTTACTCATATTGTACAATTCAGAATGTCTACAGCTTAATGTTCAGAGAAGATTTGAAATAAGATAATGCTTAAATGTCTTCACAAGAAATTATAGCGTGGTCATATGGATCTCAGATGTCAAGCTTTGGTTAATTTTCCATAAAGATAATCTGTTTATTTACTTGGTAAGCTGTACTGTACTGTCAGTAGGAAATACTTTCCTTGAGGAAATTTAGGGATTATAATCTGGAAAGTTGCATCAAGGATTTTGTATACACCATATTTAGATGCTTAGGACTCGTAGATTATCAACAGTATCACCTTACTAGGAAAGGCAAATCCTGTTTATAAATCCGTAGTTCTCTACTATAGTACTATTTGATGATAGATGGAGGTCAGTAAGAAACTTAGCACGAATAATGCACAAGTCAAGATTTTAGGTAATAACAACACTATTCATTTGATGTCAAACTGTAACAATTCTGAGTTTGGTGTGTCATGGCCTGTAAGCATTGTTTGCACCACATGAAATGCTTAGCTTGGTGCCTATGTGTTGGTTATGTGTAGAAAACAGATACATGGCAAAATCATTCCACCTTTTTATTGTTCTGCACATTCGCCACCTTCTGCCGTCGTATCATTTCATCCTAAGGAAGAAGTTTTAAATTTCTTCCTCATAAAATAAATCTTAGATACCTTGCCTTCACATTTAACCAGATAATACTTTCATCTTTTGTAGGCTCAGGTCCATAGGAATGCTCATAAATTTAGAGAAGTGCAGCAGTGCACACTTCTTTCAATAAAGACTGGTGGGTGCAGTGAAGATTGTTCATACTGCCCTCAATCTTCAAGATACAGTACTGGATTGAAGGCTGAGAAATTAATGAAGAAAGACGCTGTCCTAGAAGCAGCACAAAAGGTACTGTTTGTGTAGCAATTTCCTGGAAGGTGAACAAGTTCACTTTAGTTGTTGATTTTCAATTCTTGCTAGTGGTTATATGGGTCCTTTCTTGATGATTGTGGACTTCTGTTTATGGTTCATGAAATTGTTGCTGTATTGCCATATCACAGTTAGATGCTTATATATCGTGTTCCTTCTGCTGACTTATTGCCTGTCAGGCAAAGGAGGCTGGGAGCACCCGATTTTGCATGGGAGCCGCATGGAGAGAGACAATCGGCAGGAAAACAAATTTCAACCAGATTCTTGAATATGTCAAGGACATAAGGTATATTGAGAAAGCTAACATGATACAATTAGTGTGTATACATATTTGATCAGAATGCATAGAATATGAGGAGATATTAGGATATATGAAGTCTAGGCCCCAGGACAAAGAAATAGGACATGCTTGTCAAGTTCACTTCTTGAAACTATTTTTTCATCGTATATATTTTTTAATTAGAAGGGCGGGCCTGGTGCAGCGGTAGAGTCTTACCGCCTGTAGCCAGGAGGTCCCGGGTTCGAGTCGCGGTCTCCTCGCATTGCACAAGGCGAGGGTAAGGCTTGCCACTGACACCCTTCCCCAGACCCCGCACAGCGCGGGAGCTCTCGCACTGGGTACGCCCTTTTTATATATTTTTTAATTAGATAAATATCCGTGCAGAGGTATGGGCATGGAGGTCTGTTGCACCTTGGGCATGCTAGAGAAACAACAAGCTGAAGAACTCAAGAAGGCTGGACTTACAGCATATAATCATAACCTAGATACATCAAGAGAATATTACCCCAACATTATTTCTACAAGATCGTATGACGATAGATTACAAACTCTTCAGCATGTTCGGGAAGCTGGAATAAGCGTCTGCTCAGGTGTTTGTGCTTAAATCGCTGATAATTCTAGGCTTCTAGCTTCCATTGTGTGAGTACCTACGTGTCTTGGCCTCTTTAGTAATGTATAACTTGATGCACCACTTCCTGTTTGCAGGCGGAATTATTGGTCTTGGAGAGGCGGAAGAAGACCGTGTAGGGTTGTTGCATACGCTGGCGACTTTGCCTACACACCCAGAGAGCGTTCCCATTAATGCACTGATTGCTGTTAAAGGCACACCTCTTCAGGATCAGAAGGTATGTCATACTGTTGATTTTTTTCTGTAGATTAATATGCCAAAAACTATTGTAAAACAGGCTTGTATACTGATTATTTTTGCTAACTACTGCACAATATCAGCCTGTAGAGATATGGGAAATGATTCGCATGATTGCCAGCGCTCGGATTGTGATGCCAAAGGCAATGGTGAGGCTCTCAGCAGGGCGTGTACGGTTCTCCATGCCAGAACAAGCTCTCTGCTTTCTCGCTGGGGCCAACTCAATCTTTGCCGGTGAAAAGCTCCTGACAACTGCGAACAATGACTTCGATGCGGACCAGGCAATGTTCAAGATCCTTGGCCTAATTCCCAAGGCTCCAAAGTTTGGCGACGAAGAGGCAACAGAGGCATCCACAGAGAGATGTGAGCAAGCCGCTTCGATGTAAAATGTTTCTATAGATTCTCGAGACCACACCCGGTGCAAAACTAGCACCATTATCTAGAGCATTGTACTGTAGAAGATTATGATATTTGTAGTAACATCAGATTGATCCAAATAAAATTGGGAGTTCTTTGCATGGCCTTCCTGGGACACCGTCGTGCCGTTTTATTTTCATTTAGGCTGATGCACTGAAAAATTTCCTATAGATTTTAGTGCAAATCAATCTTGACAAAATTTTCCTAAAGGTTACAAGCATACGAATACAACAACTCACACGGAAAAATTTCAAGAATTCACTACGATAAAAGAACACATCTATTTTAACCAACATATTTGTCTGTTTTGTGGTTGCCGCAGATCTGAATACATGGATGCAAATTTGTATTCACGAACTATCCATCTGTATGGGTTTGTGTAAGTTTTTTGAGAAATATTGAAGTCTCAAAATAATACCACAATATTATTTCGCTAAATAGTTGACAATTCAATACTCTAGAACGGCCAGTGTAGTGTGGAACTGCGGACACGCCCAAACCCAAACCCTCCTCCGCGTCCTCGTCAAGCTGCCGCACCAGTGCACCACTGACGCCGTCGGGCACGACACGGTGGAGCCTCCGACAATGCGGCACGGGCTATGTTACGAACCCACTTTACTAGTCACTCAACAACACGAGGTTACAAGGATTGAGTAGCTGATTTTGGGATACATGTAGCAGCAAGAGGTTGGGGATCAGAGAAAGAGAGCTGGAGGTAGGGGAACAGAGGAGTTCGGGGGAGGAAGAAAGCCGCCGTTCGGTTCATTCTGATCCAACTGGATGGATTGCTCTTTGCATCCTGATGCGTACATGTAGTAGCGCTGGCTCCTGCCGGGTCGTCTCGGCCCAACCCGTCGTTGCTAGCCCATGATAGTAGCCCAACTTGAGACACGCAGTCGAGGGTCATGACATTCCTCCCTCCTTGAAACTCGGCTTGTCCCCAAGCCGAGACCTTCGGAGGATGTTGAAGGGCTGACTTCCCGGGATCCCATGGAGTATGAACTTCCTTCATCTTGTTTGGGTCGCCGCGGTAGTCTTCATTGTAGTTGATGAGGTCCTTGTAGGCTTGGTCGGAGTAGTATGTTTCATCGAGGTAGAAATCATAGCCGATGGGGATCTTGTCAACGAAGGCGATGTAGTAGTCGTGGATGACATGGACTTGGTCGGAGAAGGCAGCTTGGTTTGTGACATTCCTCCCTCCTTTGGAGTGTGCTTGCCCGTAACAAGCAAGCATGCAACCACTAGGATCCCGTAGATTCCTCCAATGCAGACAAGTTAACTCCCCATTGCCCTTGGGCTTCTCCATCCTCATGGCAGTGTACATTGGGAGCACATATGTGAACCAGGCTTCAAAACAAGTTTGCATCTTGGGAGCCAATGCACGTGTATTGCGTTGGTATGTTGCAAGGCCTTGTCCCTGAAGGAAAATAAGGATAAAAGCAACACCATCGAGCTCTAGCTTGGATAATGGCTCGAGTGCAAGGTTCTCACCGTGATTAGCCTGACTGAACTCTCCACAACCCTGTTTCCAATGAGTTTCACATGTACAGTCTGACAGTGAGTAGTATGCTGACCATGTTACCTGAACTCCAAGAATCCCAAAAACCAGTATACTTCGATTATTTATAAGAATACCGCAAGTTTCTTCCAGGGCTTTTGCTTCAGAGAGGAGCATGCTACATCTAGAGTACCGCTCCTCTTGATATAAGGTTCTCAACAAATAGACATCAATTAGTTGCTGCACATACGGTTCCGGAGCAACAAAGATGATTTTTGAATTCAGTAATATCACTTCCCTATTTGGATACACTTCTCTTTTCTCAACATGTGCGTAAACTGGGGTCAGAATAAACAACCATGGGGGCTTTGGCTGTAGGAACAAGGGCATATACTTCCCAGTCTGTGCCACAAGATGATGCATCTCATCTCTTTTTGGCTGCAACATCATATGATGTATATGTCCATCAGCAGAATAAAACAACAGCTTATTTTGCCCAGATGCCCACAGTAAATAATAGTTCACACTAGGACCTTTATAACCTCTGGAAATACAAATGCAGAGAAGGTCTCCAGCAGACTGTGCCAACAATTTAACTCTGCCATGTACTTGTTGCCAGGAGAATATGCACATGATTTGAGTTGTGCATATGTACCAAGCAAAGGCTGAACCATCTGTGACATAGATGATGCCCCTTCCAGATTGCACTCGATCAACGACAATGGCCTTGGCCTGAACATGTCCCTTTACACACTTCAACATGTTGCCGTCCTCTAGAAAATTTTCCATAATAAGAACAGGTGCAGAACAACCCGACAACAATTTCAGTGCTGAGCATGTACCAAAGATTTGTATAGGAATTCCAGGGACACAACTCCAAGAGCCAACAGAAGTATCCAAAAACACACTGACTTGCTGCACCTCTTCAATATTTGAGCACCATTGCTGAACACTTGAAATATCATCATCACAGTACTGCGTCCTACTAGTACTGTATTGGTCCTTGGCAATGCTGCAAGTAGGAGAGGTACAGAAGCTGCCTACTAACCATTGCATGTGTAGCTCTGGAGCAGGAAAGGTAGTTTCTATGTGGCCAGTGGGATTACATTGCTTGAACATCTCCCAAATATTACTGCTTACACCACTTCCCCTGCTAACCAATGTGACCGACGGCCATGGCGGCTTCAACTGCGGGCGCTGGGACCATGCTTCCCCTTCAAATTTTATTTGCGGTGGCCTTTCCTCAAACAGCTTGTGTGTATCAACCTTCAAGCAGGTGGCCTGAATCGCTGTAGCGCTGCTGATGGCTTCGCGGCCTAGGGCTCCATCGCTTGCTGCAGTTGCAACAAACACAGAGATGAAGTCGAGGGTGGCCGAGGGCGCCGTTGCTGAGTCGAAAGCAGGCCTCGACTCGATGGCGCTGTAGCTCGGGCTTTCCGTCGAACACCTGGTCGGCAGCGGAGCTCCAAGGCTGGTGGTGTCCATGGCGAGGACAAGCCTGGCGTCGGGGACGACCGGGGACGCGCCTGATATTGCGGATGAGCCTAGACCGGAGCTTGGGCCGCCAACACCGAGTGCCGGTGCAGCCGCGGTGATGTCGGGCCTGATAGCGTCGACGGCGAGCTTGATCGCCTGCATCTCCTGTGCCATCCGCTTCTCGGATCCTTCGATCATGCTCATGAGTTTGTCGAACTTGGCGTCCAAATCCCGAGCAGGACCAAGTTCACCCTCGGTGGTGATGGAGATCATGGTGGAGGTGGTGGAAGCGTGGGGAGATGGCTCTGATACCATAATGTTACGAACCCACTTTACTAGTCACTCAACAACACGAGGTTACAAGGATTGAGTAGCTGATTTTGGGATACATGTAGCAGCAAGAGGTTGGGGATCAGAGAAAGAGAGCCGGAGGTAGGGGAACAGAGGAGTTCGGGGAGGAAGAAAGCCCGTTCGGTTCATTCTGATCCAACTGGATGGATTGCTCTTTGCATCCTGATGCGTACATGTAGTAGCGCTGGCTCCTGCCGGGTCGTCTCGGCCCAACCCGTCGTTGCTAGCCCATGATAGTGGCCCAACTTGAGACACGCAGTCGAGGGTCATGACAGGCTAGCTCCGGAGACGCTGAGTCGCAGCGACGAAGAGCTGCTCCAGTTCCTGTACGCCTCCCTCCCGGATCCGCCCGTCTCCACATTCCCCTCCCTCTGCTGCTCCGCCGCCGACGAAGACACGACCGACCGTGTCAGCCGCCTCCCGGACGACATCCTCCGCCGCGTGGTCTCCCTCCTGCCCGCCAACGACGGCGCGCGCACCACCGTGCTCTCCTCGCGCTGGCGCCGCCTCTGGCACTCGGCGCCGCTCGTCCTCGCCGACACCCACCTCCTCCCCGGGGGGGTTCGGCCCGCCCGCGCCGGCGCCGCCTCGCGTGCCGTCACCGGCGCCGTCTCCGCCGCCCTCGAGGCACATCCTGGGCCCTTCCCCTTCGCCAGCCTCACCTGCAGCTTCATCGACGGCGCCGACCGCCCGGTGCTCGCGCGCTGGTTCCAGCTCCTCGCCACCAAGGGCGTCGACGCGCTCGTCTTCGTCAACCGCCCCTGGACCCTCCCAGGCCTGCGCCTCCCTTCCTCGCTCTTCAGCTGCGCCTCCCTCCGCCGGCTCTGGATCGCGCCTGGGTGTTCCCGGACACCGCCACCCTCCCGCGCGGCGCCGCCTTCCCAAACCTTCGTGAGCTCGTCCTCGGCTGCGCCGTCATGGGGGACAAAGACCTCGAATTTGTCCTCGCCGTCAGCCCCGTGCTGGAGACCCTCGCCGTCGCCGGAAGCCAGACCCGGTTGCACGCTCGTCTCGCCAACCCCAGCCTACGGTGCGCGCAGTTCTGCTTGTCTGCCCTGGAGGAGGTCGCCGTGGAGGATGCCCCCAGCCTGGAGTGTCTCGTCTTCTGGAATAATAAGAGCATGAACAAAACGAGCACCACAGTCAAGATTGGCCGTGCCCCTAAGCTGTGTTTGCTGGGATACCTGGAGCCAGGAGTGCACACACTGCAAATCGGCGACGCCGTCATCAAGGTACGGTTTGTGCCATGGCAACTCATTTCTCAGTTTACGATCCTTCCTTTCATGATACTGCCCTAAATAGATGACTCGAATTGCAATTTCCACATAATTGCAGTTTCACATAACTGTCCGAAATTTTAAGAAGCTCTGGAAAAGCAATTAACTGAATCACACAACCTGTAAGAGGAATTTTGTAACAGGGTACGCGTTAAGTTATATAGGCTTCTCTTATAATGAACACAGCTTAGCCATACAAAATTACAAACCATGAGCATGAGGCAGACATATGGATTCATTGTCATTTCATTCTGTTGCTAGGCAAAAGGAAACAATTTTACTCTCTTAGAATGCAACACAATTTCATATTCGAACACATACTAAGAGCAACCAATGGTTATCATCTCGTCATACTTAGAACATATGTAATAAGGTATGCAATAATCAGGCTATTAAGGTCATGTTTGGTTTGCAGCAGCAATTCGCCAGACATTTGGCAGTCAAGTGCGACAAGTGTTTCGCTGCAGCCATATTTGTGGTGTGCCACACTTTCTTAGTCAGTTACCCCATTTGTCATACACTGAGTTGCCAGCCAACTTTCGCCACAAGCGTGGTTACCAATTTATCCGCCAGAAAAACTGGCATGCCACGCTAATGGCATAAAAGTGTGGTGAAGTGTGCAGGGCAAGCAAACATGCCCTTAATACTTAATGTGGTGAAATTCAACGGAACTATAACCACATTCATCTAAATAACTCATTTACTGATTTTCATACATGATTAATGGAGAGCGAATCTGCAGCACATTGAGCTGAAGTATTTAAGGAGTTTGAGGCTTTGGGGTTCAAGTTCCCACTCTCCTTGAAAAGAACATAGATAGTTCATGCTTCATATTATGTTGCTCCCAAAACCTATTGGCATCTTAAGCTTGGCTCCTTATGGCCAATATGATGATGCATCCAGCTGTTGTATTACATACTTTTGGTAGTAGAAGTATGAAAGTAGCCACTTCCTATAGACAGTAAGACAGGCAAGCAAATATATATTCAGGTTGCATAAAACCTGAAAGACAAATGAATACGATGCACACTCAACTGTGCCTGAATCACATTGAGCATTGCCAATGGAACGCCAGCAGAACCTACCTATGTTCCTTGCTCCTTGTTCTGAGGATTGGATGAGCCTATACTGTCTCGCTTCTTTCTTGTGTGACACGAAATAATTGTTTTTCCTACCAGTAAACTTTGGAAAGGCCCTCAAAAGTAATCGTGCAAATAAATTACTATAATAATTGCAACGGAAAACCTAATAATGCCATTCTTTACGAATTTAGGATTTTAGTGCTAAATATGGAAAATCTTATTCTGTTAAATGGATTTATTCCTACTGAACTCAGCATGCTGACATAAAAATATATGCCACTGCCACTTTTTACCAGCTCAAGGAACCATTCCCTACATGTCATGTCCGATGCATGAGGCCAGTCTAAAACAAAATAAACAGGGTAGCTAAGGTGGGAAAGGAGAGAGCTCGTACCTATAGGTAGGCAGTAGAACCAGTGGATCATCCTAAATGGATGATCTAAAATGAGTCAACACATAAAAGGCCTAGTACTCTGTTGATCATCATATAATCACTACTGTACAGGGTAAGCTGGTAAGGTGACTGCAAATACAGTTTTTCGAATTTGTGAAAACTGCATGCCAATCGTGGGTGATTGATTTGTGCTCTTTCCGTGCATCGCAGGCTGGAACAAAGGTGAGCACAAGCACCACTGTCCCAAGCGTCCAGGTGTTGGCCTTGCAACTGCAGTTCGGAGTCCGCAGTGAAGTGAAGATGCTTCCCAGCTTCCTCAGATGCTTTCCTAGCGTCAAGACGTTGATTGTCCAGGTAACATCCCCTCCCTCTGACTTCATCTGGCATTCAGATCACTACATTGCATCAGATAGCTGCAGCATAATCACCACAATGTGCAACTGAAATGTTTGCATGACCTAAATTGCAGTCTGAGGAAACTCTTGAGCCAACTAGCAAACTCAGTGTCAAGTTCTGGGAGGGCACAAGTCCTATTGAGTGTGTCCGGTCGCACCTCAAGTCACTGCTTTTCCGTGAGCTTCAAGGGAATCGTAACGAGTTTAAATTCCTGACATTCATCGCTGAGAATGCACAGAAGCTGGAGAGGATGTATATCGAGGTGAAAATGGGCCTAAGTCGCAGTGCGAGGGAAGTGATGGCTACCAAACTGAGGGCTCTTAAGTCAGCTAATTGGGCTAGCAGGGACTGCCAAATGCTATTGAGGACCAGTGAAGTTCTCAGAGGAGGTACAGTTTGGAGCCTCGACATGGGTACATGTTTATCATTTGATGATCCATTTTTCTTGAACTGAAAGTCCGAGACTCCAGCGTGCCTGCATATTTCAATACCCAGGATTCCAATGCAAGTGTTTGCGTACTTGTGTGTTAGAGATAAACCTACTTTGACTAGTATTCTGTTAAGAGTCTACTTTCAGCCCTGCACTTGCTACTATCTGAATCTGACATGAGAACTCCAATTGATAGAAGATGAGTAGAGTACTTCAGTGAACTCACTAGAATGAAGTTGAGCATGATGTTATCTTTGATTAGACTGGCCCAACTTGTTTCGGGCGCGCTTCATGTTAATCTAGCATGCGCAACTCTCATGTCTGTATAATCTTAATAAAAAACATTGATATACTTGGCTATAAATGTTGTCTTATTAGTTGCTGCACTCCATCCTTAAATGAATTTTTAATTTGCAGTCAGCCTCTTGTATCTCAATCTCATGTCTCTAGAGACAGTTGTACGTACGTCTGGATTGTGGTTATCATTGCGAATAACTCAAGTTTGGGAAATATGCGTATTAAGATAATAATTTTAGCAAAATATTAGACTAGACATTAGTGTCAGGTGGTTTTAAAGGATTGTGATTGATTTTAGAGAAGTTTCCGTGATCAAGGACCATATGAGCATGAGGCCTTATGCTGGAAAGGCTATATATAGTTCTGAAAGAAACTCATATCGATGTAATTGGGTTTATTCTGCTTACACTGCCAGACAACAGCGGAAAGGGAAAATTGCTAGTATATGCGGCACGCTAAGGAAAAAGTTAGAACATACGTATATCTTGATATTGGACTGCTGCGTGCTCTCTGCTCTTCGGGGAACATATGTATACACTACAGGTTTCAAGCATCCATGGATGTATTGGGAATTCTAATATTCCTTCTGTTTTTTAGACTCGCAAAAAACTGTAAGTTTGCTGAAATAAATATCTGTTTCCTCTACTGATTGATCTTCACATATATGTGACTAAAACCCTTGCATTCCTCTCGGAGACAGGTAAAAAATATCCTCCTCTAATATTCACGTCTAATAAGAGCAGGTCCTCGGTTTTTGGGTGCATTTACATTCTTAATTAGCTCCTCACTTTGTACATGGTAGAGCTGAACATGTAAACCATTGCCATTGAGATTGTCATCAGATATAGGTTTCATTGATTGCTCACTGTTTTCATCGTACACCTGTGAATACATTGTTCGCCAAACCCAAAAGAGCTATGTTGAAATCCATGAGCGGTTACCTTGTACTCCCTTGAATACCTCCCTTTGCATCAGAGGAGATGTTTTCTGCACTTTCTCTAGTATTTCCCTTGAATACCTCCCTTGACCCCCTATTCGCATCAGCGGCTTCTTCCGCACCTGATTGCAGACATAAGCAATTTTTACCTACTACATGGTACAAAGTTTCGGATTATAGGCAGTGATGCAAAAGCTCATGTCAGTAGGTGCTCCGATTGGAAAGCTCATGTCTGTCTTGCGTGGTAAATCCTGATAAAACAGAGATACCAGGTTTAGAGTTTAGAAGGAGCAATGTTGGGTTGAATGCATAATGTCGTCCGCAACAGTTGCAAGGTACTTACCGCCACGGTTGGCAGGTAGTGTGGATTTCTTGGTTTATCTTCCCAGTCTCTATTTCTGAGCACATAAAAACAAGCATCGATGTGTTGATTATTACAGTACAGGAATGGAAAAGAGAATGAGCAGATGTGAGGCAATGTGTTAACAAAAACAGCAGCAGCGGCTGTGGCCGTCGTTTACCTCCTTGGAGGCATCGCTGCTATGCTGCGGCCCCCTCATGCACCGTTCCGATCGGTGGTCTAGCTCCGGGGGAAACTCTTGATCTTGTGATCGGACGATGACGGCGCCTTGGCGTCGTTTCCCTCTTGGGGGCTTCGTCTTTGGAGTTGGACATCGGCAAGAGGGACCAGTGGAAGGCCGAGGTTTTCGCGTTGAGGCTTCTGTAGCGACGATGATGATGATGAGCGATGTCGGAGACGTGGCTGTGGTTGTGGTAGTCGGCTCTTCTCCGGCGTGTCCTTGGGGTTGCCTCGGCGTGTTTTGTTGCTGAGAAGTCGAAGCTGCTGTGGTGGGTTCCCGGTGGTGTACGATGACTAGCGGCAGATGTTCCTTTCGGCGAGTTTCCACGGCGCCAGCCTGCCTGGTTTCTCTCTTCTTAGCTCTTCAGTGGATTCGAAGCTGCGCTGCCTTGGCGCTAGGGGCTGAGTTTCTGGCACGGATCTTCTTTTGGCTCCACATGGCCGCGACGGTGTGGGTTGGCTCGGCGCCTGCCTGCGGTGAAGTCGGAGTCGCATGCTCAGAGTTTCGAGTTGGCGGCGTGGCCCCGAGGGGAGATGTGATGACGATGACGTCTACGTGCAGTCTCGGCGAGGCCCTCTCTTGAGAGGCGTGTGGGGTTTTCCTTTTTGGTGCCGCTCAGCGGTTGTGTTGGTTTTCGCCGGGTTTGACCGGCGAGTGGTGCGTTGTGTTGTACGGTTTTTGGACGGTTTTCTTTATAAACTGTCCAACTCTTTTTCGGCTTAATCAATAGATTGTCTAAGTTTCGAAAAAAAAAACAGCAGCAGCGGATTAGAGTTGGAACCTGAAGGTCACCTTTTCAGATGATAGAGACTGAAGCCTTTCATGGGGGTAGAATTCAAATGACGCAATGCAGATAAGAGAGTAAACTAACAATTTCTTAGTGGCCTTCATTCATATCAACAATGCTGGAAATCCTGATGGTTTCTTAATAACTGTTAAGGGAGAATGTTCATTACCAGCCACGCCATGACCACATGTTCAATCATAAACATGGATCCAAGAGGGACACATTTTGTCAGAATAGCATCACACGTGTCGCGGGGATCTGCAATGATTAAAGTGGATACATAGTACTGGTTCTATTTTATACGTTTTCCTTTTTGGCGAATTCAGGAGCTTCATTAATCTCTTATAGGGTTACAAACTTACAATCATGCTGCGGGACAGAGGCGATGAAGTCTGGGATATACTCTAACCACAGACAACATCTCCGGTCAGCACTAGCTTGCTTGGCACAGAAATGAGCTGCTTCATAAGGGCCTTTACTAATTGAGCTAATAACTAATAACACAGCTACTAAACAACCCACTAAACTAAGCTCCTTGACCTCCTGGAGGATGGCAGAGATCTGCGATCTTTCCTCCCCTGTCTTCCCCACATAGCTGGACATCCACCCAAGCATCACTTTCAATGATATTTCTCCGATAGCCTCTTACGCTCACCAGTTGTGCATCCCTAATAGCATATGCCTCCATAATCATCGAACTTGCCACATACGAATACCAGAGTGCCTGGACTCTAATCATACCCCCCTCATGATTGCGTACCACGACACTTGTGCCTCCTTGGAGATCCCCTTCAGTAAATGTGGCATTCACGTTCAACTTGACAGCGTCCATCTCTGCTTCTTTCGGATTGCTTGAGTTTCTTCTCACACCTAGCATGCGCAAGACTGATTGTAGTTTCCATTGTCCACTGAACAGCCTCCCGAAAAGGTCTGCTTCAAGGATTGCTTGCTGTCCATTCACAACCATTTCTCCTCATCGGATATGATTGTAACTGTTGAACATTGCACTGTGGCAAGTCTTGACTGCAACCTTAGAATCATCAGGACTACCAAACACATTCCAGAGACACAGGGTCTCATCTTCTGCAGCAGATGCTACCGTGCAACCATCAGGGCTCTGAAAAGTTACCAAAAGACAAGATAAGACATCTGTGCAAAGAAATGTGTGAGCTACGCAAGCATGGGGAGCAAAGACTATTACCTGAGCCATGAAAAGGACACCGGAAGTATGGCCAGTAAGTTCAGCCATCTTAACCATCGACGGGTACTTCCACAAGGTGAGCTGATTCTGAGTGGATCCTTGTGAGCTCAACAGCTCTCTGTTATTCTTGCTCCAGAGCAATGCACACACTTCTGACCCGGTATCGACAGAGTTGAGGCATGCACCCGTGTGTGTGTTCCAAAACTTGATGCACCGATCACTTGCGCCACCACCAGATGCCAGCATGTTGCTCTGGAATGGGCACCATGCGAGTCCCTTGACGGCAGCCGAGTGGTCCTCAAGCCTGTGTAGCCATCGGGTGCGACGGCCTGAGGATGGCATAGACACATCCCACAAGTGGAGGAGGTTGTCGTTGCCGCCACTGGCCAGCTGCTGTCCTGATCCTGACCACTTGAGCCCACAGACCTCCTGCCTGTGTCCACGGTATCTCTGCACAGCGTCGTTGCTGAACCTCACATCGTTGTTCACAATCTTGCCGTCCATACCACCAGAGGTCAGGACATGGTCGTTCCTCCATGCCAGTGAACCGACTCCCGACTCGTGCACACCTTGCAGCGTGCTTAGCTGCAGAACAAAAATCATGATCAACAACTAAACACAAACAATGCTGCTCATTAACAGAAGGGGTCTAAGAAGTACCAACCAGTTGTTTAGAGCTGGAATCCCAGAGGTGGACAACTGAAGAGGCGAGGCCAACAGCAATGTGCCGCCCATCAGGAGCCCAGCTGACACTAGTGACAGGGCCATCGTCTTCGTGAATGGTGGCGAGCTCAGATGAGGACCCACTCGAGGCGTCCCAGAGGCATATCGTGTTGCGCAGCGCGATGGACAGCACGTTGCCACGTCCCCAGTCCAGTAAATTGAGTCGGTGATTATCGATGAGGTCTGATGCGTCCAGAATCCTCTCTGGAGTCTGTGTGGTTTCGAATGCACATTGAGTCAGCTAGTATATCATTACCGAATGTCATTAGTCATTACTATCACAAAAGTATGTGTGGCATACCTGAGGGATGCATCGGCGCTTCTTGGCCGGATTGGCCTGGATGAAACCTGCATCAGCAAGGAAGTTGTCAGGCGGCTTGTTCTGAAAAGAAAAAATTATGGTCCGGTTGTTGAGCATCTTCTGCCTACCCCAACTTGTTTGGGAAAAAAAGCTTTGTTGTTGTTGTTGTTGTTGTTGTTGTTGAGCATCTTCTCAGCCAGCAGTTCACGGTAAGGTGATGGCGCGGTCGCGGCGTTCTGGTTCCTGTCCTTCTTCGGCTCCATCAGTAGGTAGCGCGCAATATCCCTGTCGATCGCGGTTCCTCTGTACGGTATGAACCTGTCGCCCTGCGGAAAAGAAGCAAATCTAATTTAGCCCGTTCAGGCATTTCGTCGAACTGCCTTCGTGTGCGCACAGGTAAAGAAATAAAGGAGCAAAGAATCAGGAACTCACGTGACACTTGCTTCGGGAAGCCGTGCGCAGCGACGGCATGTAGGGACTGAAGCCGGCCTCCCGGAGCGACGACCGCGGTGAGGACGTCGCCGCACGCGGTGTGGTCTTCTCCGGCGTCATCAGGTCGGGGTCGGCATCCATGGTAGCCAGAAGCAACAACAGACAAGAAACAAGCAACAAGGTTAGCACGAACAGAGCAATTCGACCCAGAATCGAACAGAAAACAACTATTTTGCAAATGCGCCACGAAATCGCAGCCAGACGGATAAACCAATGAAAAAGGAAACGCGAAGGTCGATCGGAGACGAGCACACGCGTGAGCGGAACAGGGCACGGCTGGAGATCGGGATCAGAAACCCTAGACCGCGGGAGGGGATCTTGGGGGAGAATGCGCGTTGATTTCTTGTGTTGAGCTTGGCGTGGCGGGATCTCGTGGTCGGAGAGGCGGTAAGTATATTGCGCGGGAAAGGATGGGAGAGGGACGCGGCTTTGCCCGGCTCGGATTTGATTTTACAGCTGCGACCACCTGGGTTCAGATATTTCTTTGCGCTGCGGGTCGGGATTTTTCTATCGGTTTTGCTATGTCTCAGCTTCTTGTCCGTCGGATTCGTCTGTGCGTCGCGATTCGTGCACGTGTGGTTTCGGCCCGTTTTTGCGTTGCAATCTGGTTGTTGGGCTTTGTTTGCCTTTTATTTTTTTCCCGGGTATGCGATTTGCATAGTGGGCCTTTTTTCGGCTGTGCAGCGTGGTGCTAGGGTGGACTCGTTGTTTTTTTTCTTTTTTGCCCGGGTTATGAGAATTGATTACTGGGCTTTTGGGCTGTGCAGCTTGTTGTTTGGGGTGGATTCGTATTTTTTTTGCTTGCGTTCAAAAACTAGTGCGGTTATCTTGGGTTGGGCTGCATTTTTGTGTGGTTCTTTTGTTGTTCTTTCTTGTACGTTTTTTTCTCAATATCTGCTCTAGTTTTTATATGTTTCGATTAAAATATCTATATTTTTCGTGTTATTTTTTACCGGTAATGTGGTGAAGTTTTTTTTTGTAGGCAATTGCTCTTTTTTGTAGTTTTGTTAGGGGTATTTGGTTATTTTTTAGAAGTGTGGACTGTTTTTTGTTTTTGTACAATTTTTTTTTTGATTCAGACTGGTTGGGATCGATCGGCCATACATTAGTCGATGGCAAAAAGAAACCGACAAACTAGTCGATTAGATGAAAAAAATTAGCTACCCAATATTTGAATGTGTTTGTATAGATTATCAGCAGGTTACGAGATGAATATATCAGCCCTTATTTTCTTGTTAGTCCAAATTAAAACACTAGTAGGTTTTTTCGAGTTGGAGCCACTTGCAACTGTGTTTGCAACTGAGGTTTTCTCTGAGACAAGTCAGTTTCAAGTGTACTTGCAATTTAGTTTTTTTTTCTGGAGACAGGTTAGTTTCAAACGCACTTTTGCAACTAAGTTTGTATTATTATTTTGATATTTTTAATTACTATTTTTTGCAAGACAGTTTGCAACTGCGCTAACTGCGCTTGCAACCGAGTTTTTTATCGATGCAGGGTCAGTCATAGCTACACTTAAAACTGAGTTTTTCCTTAGACAGGCCAGTTTCAACTGCAAATGCAACTGAGTTTTTTTTAAGACATGTCAGCTGCAACTGCGCTTCCAACTGAGTTTTTTCTCGAGATAGACTAGATGCAATTGCACTTGCAACTGAGTTTTTTTCCTGAGACATGCAATTTCAACTGCACTCGCAACTGGTTTTTCTGAGACGGGCCAGTTTCAACTGCACTTGCAACTGAGATTTTTTAATTATTTAATTATTTTTATTTTATTTTACTAATTTTAATTTTAATTTATTTGTTTTTTGGAAGACAATGGAAACTGAGATTCCAAATGAATTTTTTCTCGAAACAAACTAGTTGCAACTGCACTTGCAACTGAGTTTTTTTCAGAACATGTTAGTTTCAACTGCACATGCAACTGAGTTTTTTTGCCTGAGACATGTCAGTTTCAACTGCACTTGCAACTTAGAGTTTTTCTTCTGATACAGGCCAGTTGCAACTGCACTTGCAAGTATTATTATTTTCTTTTTTTCTTCTATTAATTTTAATTTTAGTTTATTTGTTTTTTGAAATATAATTTCAACTGCGCTTCCAACTGAGTTTTTCTCAAGATAGGCTAGTTGCAACTACACTAGCAACTGAGTTTTTTTTTTCTGAGACAGGCCAATTTCAACCGCACTTGCAGCTGAGTTCTTTTTCCGAGACAGACCAGTTTCAACTTCACTTGCAACTGAGATTTTCATTACTTTTTTATTATTTATCTTTTATGAATTTTAGTTTGTTCTAGGATTTTTTTGTTCTTTTGGAATATAGGTGCAGCTGCGCTTCCAACTGAGTTTTTTCTCAAGATAAGCCAATTACAACTGCACTTGCAATTGAGTTTTTTTCCGGGGCAATGCCACTTTCAATTGCATTTGCAACTGAGTTTTTTTCTGAGACATACCAGTTTCAACTGCACTTGCAACTTAGGGTTTTTTCTTCTGAGATTGGCCAATTGCAACTGCACATGCAACTGCGTTTTTTTTTTTACTATTTTGTTATTTGTCTTTTATTAATTTTAATTTTAGTTTATTTGTTTTTTAACTACAGTTGTAACTGCATTTGCAACTGAGTTTTTTCTCAGGACATGCCAGTTTCAACTGCACTTGCAACTGGTTTTTTTCTACAGATCCATTTTGCAGCCAAAATAACTAATTATTCGAACAAAAATAAAAAATGCTTACAACAAAAAAAATGTGTTTGTAGCAACAAAAAAAGTGATTGAGCAAAAAATAATTTTCTACATATTCATTTGCAACAAAAAATCATCACCCATTTCAACAAAAAACACAAACGGCGACAAAAATAAAAAAACTTTTGTTGGCTAAAACATGCAGACGCCCCAGGCAACCAATGGACCATGGCTTCCAACGCTGAAAAAAAACAAGTTCGCATGCAAGTATAGGACGACAGCACTTGTGTATACGTAAGTGGGCAGGACAGCAAAAAAATCAACTGAGAAAGCGGCCCATGTGCCACCGGGGCCCACCCAAGAGCGCACGTTCAGCTCGACAAAGGAAAGACCTACCATTCGGCCCTTTCCCGTAAAAAAACAAACGTGACATCAGCTGACTGAGACTTAGCTTATGTCTCAGTCAGCTGAGGCCTAGACACACCCTTTTTCTATTATCGGTGCAGGGTTCAAATAGTACTCTTTGACTGATGTTTTTTTTTTTTTGGAATGGACTCCATCATGAAAAAACACCAAGCAAGACAAAACATTTTAACAAAAGGAAAAATACGACGAGATTCTTGAGATGCCAATTGTCTTTAACCTCCAGACCGTATCGACGGCGCGCTGCCGCTACTCCCTGAAACGGCTTGTAGTTGTTGGTTGCGAACGGGAGTCATTGATGGGTCAAGAAGACCGCATCCGTCCTGCAACGAAAGATGAAGGATGAACCGACGATTTAGAGATCGTCACCCCAGAAGAAATACTTGAGAAACACACCAATTGCACAAACTTCTCGACGTCGCCGTCGAGATGGGACTAAAACCAAGGAGACCTTACTGAAAGAGACACCGCTACCACCATCGAAACGCCTCCCCCAACAAACCATAACAAAAGGGGCAGAAAACGGAGACCTCCCGCCCGGTGAGAGTCGAGAACCACCGCGCCTCCATGGACTGAAGGCCACAAAGGCAGGGTAGATCGATGGCGGCGGCGACAGAAGGCGAGGAGACCCAGATGCGGGAGTTCACAAGGCGCGGGCTCCTGTGACCGGTGGTAAATTTGGTTTCAAAATTTGATGAATTATTTTGACATTTAGACGGTTATGTAAATTATTTTTATGAGATTTTTTATCTGTTTGCTACATGTAAAAAACAAATTTTAAACTGTGTGAAATGTTTGTTGAATAGACTAAATGATAAATTGATAACTTGCTGATACTTGCATTTTATATCATCATTTATACAACTTTTATTATCATATTAGAATGTTATTTGCATTGCTATATTATTGTTTTTACATGTTTTAGATGATTTATGGGACTTTCATACAAAGTCCCTATTTTTGGTATTTAATTTCTGGGAGGCAGAAAACTTCCTTTTTCTTGTTTTTAATGTTTCAGGATTTACAGGAACTCAAATAATAAAAGGAAAAATACCCAGCTGGTTTTTCATTGGGAGAAAGGCAGTGGGAAGAAGACCGAAGAGAGGAGAGCCACAAGGCCCAAAATAGGTGGGCCCACGCGGCCCAAGTACCTGGCCGCGTGGGACCCACTAAGTGGAGCCTCGGGCACTGATACGTCTCCAACGTATCCATAATTTCTGATGTTCCATACTTATATTATACCAAATGCTACATGTTTTATATACACTTTATATCATTTTTATGCATTTTCTGGAACTAACCTATTAACAAGATGCCACAGTGCCAGTTCCTATTTTTTGCTGTTTTTGGTTTCAGAAAAGTTCTTCTGGAAATATTCTCGGAATTGGACGAAACAAAAACCAAATCCCTATTTTCCCGACACGTACACGGAGTGCAAAGGGGAGAAGGAGGAGGGCCGTGGGCCCTGGGCCACGCCGCCACGTGGTGAGGAGCCCTCGGGTCCCAACCGACCATTGTCCTTTCGCCTATATATTGCCCCCGACGCGAAAACCCTAAAATAATCAGTCATATTCCACGAAGAGGTCCGCAGCGCCGCCGCCATCCAGAACAACTTTCGGGGGACAGAAGTCTATGTTCCGGCACACTGCCGGGATGGGGAATTGCCCCCGGAGCCGTCTCCGTCGACTCCACCGCCATCTTCATAGCCGTTGCTGCCTCCCATGATGAGGAGGGAGTAGTTCTCCCCCGAGGCTGAGGGCTCTACCGGTAGCTATGTGGTTTATCTCTCTCTCCCATGGTGTGATCTTTATGTGATCATGAGGTTTGTAATCTAGTTGAATAAGTAGATGTTACTCTTTATCTATTATGCCACTCTAGAGGTTACTTTAATATGAACTATGGAGTCACTCTCCACGGTGTGAAGGTGACGGTGTGCGCATCGTGTGTGACTCCTTTATGACGTTGTGGCGTTTGTTTACTCAGACTTTGAGGTGTGCTTTTGCAGCCCTACGCAATGAATGGTGTTCGTTATCCAACAAGAGAATGTTTGAGAGTAGCATTTATTTATTCAATTATGAGGTCATTGTTGAGAGTGTCCACTAGTGAAAGTATGATCCCTAGGCCTTGTTTCTAAGCATTGAAAAACCGTTTACAACAAGTTCTGCTACATGTTTGCTTGCTGCCATTTTTATTTCAGATTGCAATTACTACTTATAATCATCCATATTACTTGTATTTCACTATCTCTTCGCCGAACTAGTGCACCTATACATCTGACAAGTGTATTAGGTGTGTTGGGGACACAAGAGACTTCTTGTATCTTAATTGCAGGGTTGCTTGAGAGGGATATCTTTGACCTCTACCTCCCTGAGTTCGATAAACCTTGGGTGATTCACTTAAGGGAAACTTGCTGCTGTTCTACAAACCTCTGCTCTTGGAGGCCCAACACTGTCTACAAGAATAGAAGCGTGCGTAGACATCAAGCTATTTTCTGGCGCCGTTGCCGGGGAGGTAAGTGTTGGAAGGTATCTCCTTTAGATTCTGCAATTATTTCTTTTTGTTTCTTGTTTTTATTTTCACTAGTTAGGCTTAATGGAAAACAACAACAAAATTAGAGATCTTTATGAACTTTATATTGAATTAGGACATGATGCTTTTGAAGAGAAAATTAAAAAACCTATGGAAGTTTGTTTGCATAATAGTGGTAGTAATGTTATTAGCATGAATTCTTTGAACACCATTATTGCTAATGCTATGGAAAAGTCTAAGCTTGGGGAAGCTAGTTTTTTGAAAATGATCTTTTTAGTTCCCCAGCTTTGGAAGAATTTGCTTTGATAATGCTTTGTCTCCCATATGTGATAATTCTAATGATGCTTGTGATATTAAATCCACCTACTGAAAGTATTCCTTTTGAAATACCTATGGAAATTGTTGAAAAGGTTATGGATGAACGTTATGCAGGGGATGGAACAGTCCATCCAAGTGATCACTTGTTGAAACTTAAAGAACTTTGTGAGTTGTTTAAGGTTGCAGGTTTATCAAGAGAAAATGCCATGAAGAAATTATTTCCATTGTCACTTAAGGACAAAGCAAGGGAGTGGTATGAGCTACTGGATGATCCTCATCATTCGGAGTGGAAGGAGCTTGAATATCTCTTTTACTCTAAATTTTATCCTCCTTATGAATTGTATTTAGATAGGAATTACATTTTTAATTTTTGGCCTCGTGATGGAGAAAGCATTGCTCAAGCTTGGGGAAGGCTGAAAACATTAATACTCAAATGTCCTAACCATGAGCTTCCTGAGAAAATAATTGTTACTAATTTTTATGCAAGGCTTTCAGGTCATTGCAAGGATTATCTAGATGCCTGTTCAGAGGGTTCTTTCACAAGTAAGAAGGTTGAAGCTAGATGGGATCTTCTTGAAAGAATTCAAAGCAATACTGAAGATTGGGAGAACGACAAAGGTAAAGAATCAGGTATAAACTATGAATATGAATGCATTAAGTCTTTCGTTGAAACTGCTGGTTTTCAAAAGCTTAGTGCTAATTATGGTCTTGATTCTCAAATTATTGTTGATTGTTGTAGAACCTTTGCTTCTCATATTAATGTTCCTAAAGAAATTGGGACATGTATCATGAACCTTTCAAAGACACTTGCATGGAAAATGAAATTGTTGTTAATGATTGCAATAAACATGCTCAAACTTCTGAAAATGCTATTTCTTATAAGCATGTTAATTTTTGTGGAGTGCTTAGACCTTGTGAAAAGACTAATAATGAAGAAGAATATTGTAAACTTCATAAGCATGAGAAAACTAGAATATGGAGTAGGGCTCTAAATGATCTTGCTGAAAAGGTTTGTGCCCTATATCCTTTTATTTGTGAACTCTGCTATGAAGAAGGTCATTTCGAATTCCAATGCTCAAAGTTTAATGATACAATTTCGAGTTTGTTTGATGATAGCATGATCCATCCCGATCTTTATGATGAACTTGAATTATTTTTGGGGTGTGAAGAGTTATCAAGGAAAACTTCTTTGTTAGATATGAGTTCTTTTGATATGAATAGTATTTTGCGGGGATGCCGTCTCCATTGTGTTGATAAGAGCCACAGTAATCCTTATATAGAAAAAATTATAAAAGATGTACCTTTACCAAAATATGAAAGGACTTATACTTGTTTTACTCTAATTAATGAAAGGGAGGAATCCTCCCAAGTTTCTTCTATTGTTTCTAACAATGAACCAGGGCATGTGGAGAAGCTTCCTTTCAAACCTCTCCCTCCTAAAGATAAAAAGAAGAGGGGAAAGAAAGAAGAAGAAGAAGAAGAAGAAGAAGAGGAGTAAAAAGAGAGAGGAAAAGGTATCCTCTCCTAAGCATGTTGCTCCTTTCATGATCGTTTCTAATGAGTCTAAATTTATTGAAGAAGATTCACATACTTGGGGTCATTATTATCTCGACACTAAATCTATAGGCACTATTGAAGATGATTATATGTCTGTTACTTCTTGTAGTGATCATGATTGGGAAAATGAAACTACTTTTGATATTGAAAATCTTTGGGGTACCAATTCTGAAAATGATGATGTTAATAATTGCTATACTATTAGTACTATCCATGTTTCTTCCAATGATGATGTGGAAAGCTCTAAGCTTGGGGATGAGGTGTTTGAAAATCCTTTTGCTACTGATGATTATATATTTGATACATCTCCTTCTAGTAAAATGATGATGATATGTTTACAAATGAACACACTTTGGAAGATAACTATTCTATTGCTTATGATGATACTATGCCTCCAGTCTTTGATAATTATTATAAAGAATACTATGACATAGGTTATAATTACAATCATCCTCATGAAACTTGTCATAGTTATGGAGGGATTACCCAAAACCATCCTTTAATATACAACTTGTCTATCATGTTCGAGTTCTTTATGATGATCCTGCTCCCATTGTTATTAATGAGAAGAACTTTGCTTATGTGGAAAATATTGATACTTTTATGCATATAGATCATGATAAGAATGTTTCATGTGATGGTTATATTGTGGATTTTATCAATGATGCTACTGAAAGTTTTTATGAGAGAGGGAGACATGGCTTCATATATCTCAATAATATTAAGTCTCCTCTCTTTTTGTTGAAATTTTTGAAGTTGCACTTTTTTATCTTTCTATGCTAGTAGCTTCATGCTTCAATAATTTGTTTTCTTACAAGATTCCTTTGCATAGGAAGTGGGTTAGACTTAAATATGTTTGGTATTTGCTTTTGATGCTCTCTTATATTCAACTCTTATACATATGAGAGCATCATCAAAATTTCATGCCTAGCTAAAAGGCTTTAAAGAAAAGCGCTTGTGGGAGACAACCCATTGTTTTTATTTTATGCTATTTATTTTATTTTATTGAGTCAAGGAGCTTTCTTACTTCTGTAACAACTCCTTTGTATCTTTATTTTATTGCATTGTTGTGCCAAGTAAAGTCTCTAGTTGAAAGTTGATGCTAGATTTGGATTTCTGCGCAGGGACAGATTTTTGCTGTCCACGTTTTGAGCTGTATGCACTCCAGAAAAATTGAAAAATTCTGAAAAAATTCACGCATGATCCTTATATATGTACGCAACTTTTTTGAATCTGAGCAACTTAAGTGCCTCGAAAAAATTCGTCTTTACAGACTGTTCTGTTTTTGACAGATTCTGCCTTTTATTTTGCATTCTCTCTTTTACTGTGTTTGAGTGGATTTCTTTGCTCCACAAAACATCAGTGGCTGTAGCTAATGTCCAGAAGTATTGGTAATGATTGTGTCATTACGGAACATGTGAATTTTTGATTATGCACTAACCCTCTAATGAGAATTACTTTGAGTTTGGTGTGAAGGAAGTTTTCAAGGATCAAGAGAGGAGGATGATATGATATGATCAAGAAGAGTGAAAAGCCTAAGCTTGGGGATGCCCCCGTGGGTCATCCAAGCATATTTCAAGAAGACTCAAGCGTCTAAGCTTGGGGATGCCCAAGGCATCCCCTTCTTCATCAACAACTTATCAGGTCATCTCTAGTGAAACTATATTTTAATTCTTTCACATCTTATGTGTTTTACTTGGAGCGTCTGTGTGCTTTTATTTTTGCTTTGTTATTTTATTTTCTGAATAAATTGGATCCTAGCATTCTTGTGTGGGAGAGAGACGCGCTCCGCTTTTTCATATGAATACTTGTATTCTTCACTTATATTTGTTGAGTATTCTTGACTAGCTACTGCAATGCTTTTAGCTCCTGTTTTTCATGCATCTCTTGTTCAGAGCTGTTAGTTCTTGTAGAGAAGTACTCTCTTGTTTTTTTGTATTATTTGGAGAGTTTTATGTTGAAATAAATTGATTGGTGTTTGGTTGGAAACAGAAAATGCTACATGTGGTAGATGGTATTGGAAAAGACATACTCATTCTTATAGATCATTGTCTTGGATAATTTGATACTTTGCAATTGTTTTGAGCTCTCAAGTAGATCATGTTTAAGCTCTTGCATCATGTAGTTAAAGCCTATTAGTGGAGAACTACCGTAGAGCTTGTTGAGACTTGGTTTGCATGTTTGGGATCTCTAAGGTCTAGATATTTTCTGGTAAAGTGTTTGAGTAACAAGGAAGACAGTGTAGAGTCTTATAATGCTTGCAATATGTTTTCATGTAAGTCTTGCTGTACCAGTTGATATCCTATGTTTGCTTCAAACAACCTTGCTAGCCTAAACTCTGTACTGAGAGGGAATGCTTCTCGTGCATCCAAACCTTGAGCCAAAACCCATGCCATTTGTGTCCACCATAACTACCTATTATGTGGTATTTCCTTCCATTCCAAGTAAATACTTCATGTGCTACCTTTAAACTATTCAAAACATTATTACTCCTTATTTGTGTCAATGTTTTATAGCTCATGAGGAAGTTATGTGGCGTTTTCTCTATCACCTTGTCATTTACTCATGACAGACTTTCACCGATGGACTAGTGGCATATACATACGCTTATCCAATAACTTGCAAAAAGAGCTGGCAAATGGGGTGCCTGATACGTCTTCAACGTATCCATAATTTCTGATGTTCCATGCTTATATTATGTCAATTGCTACATGTTTATGTACACTTTATATCACTTTTATGCATTTTCTGGGACTAACCTATTAACAAGATGCCACAGTGCTAGTTCCTGTTTCCTGCTGTTTTTGGTTTCAGAAAATTTGTTCTGGAAATATTCTCGGAATTGCATGAAACAAAAGCCAAAGTTCCTATTTTCCCGACACGTACACGGAGTCCAAAGAGGAGAAGGAGGAGGGTCGTGGGCCGCCCTCACCATGCCATGGCGCGGGTGGGCCCTGGGCCGCGCCGCCACGTGGTGAGGAGCCCTCGGGTCCCAAACGACCATCGTCCTTTCGCCTATATTTTGCCCCCGACGCGAAAACCCTAAAATAATCAGTCATATTCCACGAAGAGGTCCGCAGCTCCCCCGCGCCGCCACGTGGTGAGGAGCCCTCGGGTCCCAACCGACCATCGTCATTTCGCCTATATATTGCCCCCGACGCAAAAACCCTAAAATAATCAGTCATATTCCACGAAGAGGTTCGCAGCTCCGCCGCCATCCAGAACAAGTTTCGGGGGACAGAAATCTCTGTTCCGGCACGCTGCCGGGATAGGGAATTGCCCCCGGAGCCATCTCCATCGACTCCACCGCCATCTTCATCGCCGTTGCTGACTCCCATGATGAGGAGAGAGTAGTTCTCCCCCGAGGCTGAGGGCTCTACCGGTAGCTATGTGGTTTATCTCTCTCTCCCATGGTGTGATCTTTATGTGATCATGAGCTTTTTAATCTAGTTGAATAAGTAGATGTTACTCTTTATCTATTATGCCACTCTAGAGGTTACTTTAATATGAACTTCGGAGTCACTCTCCACAGTGTGAAGGTGACGGTGTGCGCATCGTGTTTGACTCCTTTATGACGTTGTGGCGTTTGTTTACTCAGACTTTGAGGTGTGCTTTTGCATCCCTACGCAATGAATGATGTTCGTTATCCAACAAGAGAATGTTTGAGAGTAGCATTTATTTATTCAATTATGAGGTCATTGTTGAGAGTGTCCAGTAGTGAAAGTATGATCCCTAGGCCTTGTTTCTAAGCATTGAAACATCGTTTACAACAAGTTCTGCTACATGTTTGCTTGCTGCCATTTTTATTTCAGATTGCAATTACTACTTATAATCATCCATATTACTTGTATTTCACTATCTCTTCGCCGAACTAGTGCACCTATACATCTGACAAGTGTATTAGGTGTGTTGGGGACACAAGAGACTTCTTGTATCTTAATTGCAGGGTTGCTTGAGAGGGATATCTTTGACCTCTACCTCCCTGATTTGATAAACCTTGGGTGATTCACTTAAGGGAAACTTGCTGCTGTTCTACAAACGTCTGCTGTTGGAGGCCCAACACTGTCTACAAGAATAGAAGCGTGCGTAGACATCAGGCACCTCCTCACCTGGGGCTTTTTATCGACGCATTCGTCTCGCCCGAAAAGTAACGCCCTAATTTTCACGAAACCATCCGAGGCCGCGGCGGCGGCGAAACTCCTGATTCCCTCTGAGGGGGGTCAGATCCTGCTGCCCCGGAGCTCCGGATAAGGGGGAAATCATCGTCATCGTCATCACCTTTCCTCCTTGGCGTGGGAGGAGGCCTCTACATCATCACCCCCATCAAGACCAGCACCATCTCCATCATCATCACCGTGATCCACTCCGTTCCCCTCGTAGTTTGAGAATTGCTATACCCTAGATACTTGTCTTGTGCTACTATTCATGTTTGTGATTGAGTACTTGTCATTATTTGGTGGTGAAGTTATATTTTCAGATTGTGTTGTACCATTTATGCCACTGAATATCATCATGTTTGCACGTTGTGAGTAGTTCACATATGTTCCTGAGGGTATAGGATGAATTGTCAATGATTTATATATAACATGTGTTGATATTTTGTCAAGAGTTTATCTTTTATGTAATTCTATGATGGTGTTGTGCGAACATCGACTACACAACACTTCACCTATATGTGCTCATAGAAGAACACTGTAGTATAATAAATTGAGAGTGACTTGGGAGGACATGTAAACCTGAGACCGAGTCATGAAGTTATATTATGAGGGTATTAGTATCGGGGACCTTAGAGTGTAATGCTATGGTGGGACATTATGTCTTAATAAATCGTGTGCAGTCATTTACTTGGCCACATGATCCATTATAAGGGGTTGTAGTTTATTTATTTAGCTATGCCTAATTATGGCTCCGTCCAAAGAAGATTAAAACTTGACAAGATATTCAATGTGTTGTTTAATAAATCTCTATGCCTAGCAATATCCATGCCGCCCTCGGGAACGTTTTCCACATATAAGTTACACATCACTTGAGCTTGTCCTTTTGCCACATAAGAGAATTGAGTTTTCTCTCTTTGAGAGCTTTCACTTGCTACTATTTATTTTCTGCATTGCAACTATACAACCAAAAATACCAAAAACACTTACATCTTTCATTGTTTTATTTATCAATCTTGCTAACAATACCTTCAGCTCCTCGTGGGTTCGACAACCTTTTCTAATTGAAAGGTACTACAATTGATCTCCTGCAATTGGGAGTCATCACTTGCCTTGCGCTGCCATCAATATTCTTTCCGACGAAGATTAGAGTGATTCGGAGGACACGATCCATGGAGCCTTAAAAATTGAGATTTCTAAGTTACTAAAAATTGTGAAAACAATGCTACATGTAGATAATGATTATTTTTAGCGGTGTGCAAATAATTAATGTGAAATATAATGTATATTGGGCTGTGTAGAAAATGATAAATTTCTGGATTGGAAGATTTTTTTTTGATTTGTTTGACTTTGTCACTTTCGTAGACCAAAATACAAATTGTTTCGAATTAAAAATTGCGGGATCATAGAATACATCATTGTCAACACGCAGGATTTTTTTAAGAATTTTTTGAAACTTCAATATCGATTTAAGAAAAACAAAAAAGGGCTCCATGAAGCCCATGCTTCAAAAACACTTTACGACGAACTGTCTCAGCTTCTTTGTCTCGATTCTTTCATGTTCTACACAAAGTATTAGTTTTTCGTAGCAAAAAACTTTGAGAAGGCCCTTGAGAAGTAATCGTGCAAGTAAACTAGCGTGCTACAACACCTACAATTGAAAGAACTAGTAGTGTCATATCCTTGCCTATTTGGGATTCTACTGCTAAACCACGAAAATCTTATACTCTGTTAAATTGGATTTATTCCTACAGACCTAGCACGCTGACATGGAAATAGATATCACTGAAAATCTTCACCAGCTCAGGAAACCATTCTCTACATGTCATGCCGATCCATGAGGGGCGGTCTCAAACGAAACAAAAAGGGTAGATAAGGGGAATGGTAGGAGCTCGTATCTATGGGTAGACGTCGGAGCTCCTACCTTTACACTGCAACGAGTGGATCATCCAAAATGGTTGATCTAAAATAAGTGAGACGTGTGCGGAAGCTCTTACCTTTACATTGCAATGAGTGGATCATCCAAAATGGTTGATCTAATATAAGTGAGGCACATGTGGATCACCGTATAATCCCTACTCGCTCTGTTTCTAAATACAAGTCTTTCTAGCTTTTTTCCTTGATTCATAGATATCTAGATGTATCTAATGTGTTAATCACTCATTTCGGTCGGTATTCAGTTTATATTGAAGTGGTCATAATAATTTATAACCTGGAAAGCTGCTGGTAAAGAGTGACTACAAATATAGTTTGCCAAAATTTGTGAAAACTGCAGTCCGATCGTGGCCCTGGGTGATTGATTTGTGCTCTTCCGGTGCATGCATCGCAGGCTGGAACTGTTGGATTACTAGGCATAATTTTCATGATTAATTCCAGAATAATCACAAGAGGTACTAACATGTTAATCTCGAAAATACTAGACGTATTAATTAACATGAACAGCAGCAAGACATCTACAGACACAGCCATCGGAACGTGACGAACGTACCGAACAATTGTAGATGACGTAGTCGTTGAAGCAGCGACGGCAACAGCTTGAGCGGCTTCGACGACGGCAACAGCTCGAAGAAGAAGACGTTAGAGACGAGCCGCCCGCGGACCCGGAGATCGTCCAGGGAGTCGAGCCATGATGAAGAACTTGAAAGCAGTCGCGCGGAGCGCCTCCCAAAAACCTTATTCGCCCTCTCCCGTACTGGATCACAAGGACAAGTGGTTCCGGAGACCTGCTGTCCGGTTCGCCGGTGCACGCCGGCGTATGGATGGAGTAGACTACAGCGGCGGCGCAAGGCACGAGATTGGCAAAAGCTAGATTGGTTCGGTGTATGATGGCGCACGGCAGTGCATGACAATATATAGTGCGGTTCGGAAAACCCTAACGGATACAACGTGGGCCGGCCACGTCGCACACGTTCGAGTCGGTTACAGCATCCCACGATCCGGTAGCGATCCGAATTGGCTAAGCTGTACACGTACGCTGACACGACTCGTTTTCCTGAACTGCAAAAATATAGGCATCGACTCGGCTCATTCCCGCAACCCGCGGCGTGTCGTGTCGTGACGAGACGGATGGACGGCGAGGAGAGAGGAGGAGGAGTGCACACGAGAGAGCCTTCTATTTTCATCCAGCACACCAAGTGGTAGAACACTCCACTATATAAGGTGGTGCAACTCTCTCTAAACTAGCAATGTGGGACTAAACTTTAGCACCACATTGCACCTCCAAAATTCTGCCATGCACATGGGCCAATTTGAGATTTCAGATTTGCTTATTTGGGCTGCCCATAATGGGCCCAAATTCTAACAATCCCCCACCAGATCTCAAATTCCCATTTAGAGATTTTGCCAAACCTCGTTTCTTGTTTATATACCAGTGTTTCAGCAGAGACTGTTAAGTTGAACTTCCGCCTAGAGCTTCAAGCTACATCTACCAGCAACTTGAACAATGGACGAACCTTGAATTGCAAGTTTGGTGCCAATAGACTTCACTCAAAGTCATAACCAGTACGTGGCTGCCAGTAGCCTACCCCGCGGGTGGAGCATATGCGTCATACTCCCTGGTCTCTTCATGAGCTTACTAGAGATCACCCAAATCTCATAGACTGCGACGTTTAACAGTCGGACTCATATAGGTGTGTTCTTTCAAGGTCGCTCTGTAGGATAGCACCTTTGCTACGAATAGCCAACAGAAACACATTAAGGTATGCCAACCTGCCTTACAGAATTGAGAGTTATGCATCTTCACATAGAGAGGGTTAATAAAAACTCTCCTCTGTAAACCACTAGCTTGTTCTTCCCAGGTCCTAATTCACGGGATCTCCGATCACATAGGTTGGGTTACCACTATGGTGTAACGCTCACGGGTCTCAACCCCATCTCTCTCGATGCACTATCTATCACATTACGTGATAGTCCCTTCGTAAAGGGATCTGCCAGGTTTTTGTCAGTTTGAATATAACTAACAGTCATTACTCCGGAGTTTCTCATTTTCCTGACAGACTTCAAGCGTCTTTTAACGTGTCTTGATGACTTCGCATTATCCTTAGCACTGTTCACTTTCATGATAACCGTTTGGTTGTCACAGTTCATAAGGATGGCCGGTAATGGTTGCTCAACCACCGGCAAGTCCATCAAGAGCTCACGCAGCCATTCTGTCTCAACAGAAGCTGTATCTAAAGCAGTAAGTTCTGCTTCCATGGTTGACCTCGTCAAAATGGTCTGTTTGCAAGACCTCCATGACACTGCGCCACCTCCAAGAATAAATACATATCCACTTGTGGCGTAGAGCTCATCAACATCTGAGATCCAGTTCGCATCACAGTATCCCTCAAGCACCGCAGGGTGCCCTGAATAGTGAATCCCATAACTCATTGTACCGTTCAGATAGCGCATGACCCTTTCAAGTGCATGCCAATGATCAATACCCGGGTTAGACATGAACCTGCTCAACTTGCTCACAGCAAAAGAGATGTCAGGTCTCGTCGCGCTCGCAAGGTACATGAGTGAACCGATCACTTGAGAATATCTTAATTGATCTCTCGTTTCCTTTTGTTCTTTCTGAGTGTCACACTGGGATCATAGGGTGTTGGAGAAGGCTTGCTGTCTATATAACCAAAGCGGCTCAAGACCTTCTCAACATAGTGTGATTGCGTTAACGTAATCCCACTCTCATCCCTAATCAGCTTAATGTTCAGGATCACATCAGCTTGTCCCAGATCTTTCATATCAAAGCTCTTTGACAAAAGACTTGACCTCATTTATCACTATCATGCTTGTACCGAAAATCAGTATGTCATCAACATACAAGCATAATATAACACTATCGCCCCCACCATGGCGATAATATACACACCTATCAGCCTCATTAATGGCAAAGCCTGCAGAAGTTAAAGTTCTGTCAAACTTCTCATGCCATTGCTTAGGTGCTTGCTTCAGCCCATACAAAGATTTTAACAATTTGCACACCTTTCTCTCTTCACCTTTTACTACAAACCCATCAGGCTGATCCATATAATTTCCTCTTCCAACTCTCCGTTAAGGAAAGCTGTCTTCACGTCCATTTGATGAACGAAGATATAGGAGGCAGCCAGGGAAAGTAGTACACGAATGGTGGTGAGACGAGCAACAGGTGAATAGGTGTCAAAGTAATCTTCGCCTTCGCGCTGGGTGTAGCCCTTGGCCACAAGCCTTGCCTTGTACTTCTCAATAGTACCATCAGGCCTTAGCTTCTTCTTGAACACCCACTTACAACCCACAGGTTTGCCGTAGGGTCGTTCAGATAATTCCCAAGTTCCATTAGAAAGAATCGAGTCCATCTCATTATGGACAGCTTCTTTCCAGTCATCAGCATCAGGAGATGCAAATGCCTCTGCAATGGACGTGGGAGTATTGTCCACAAGGTACACAATGAAATCATCACCAAAGGATTTTTCAGTCCTCTGTCTCTTGCTCCTCTTGGGAGCTGATTCATTGTCATCCTTCTCAAGGACTTCCTCAACATGTGGTTGTTCAGAATGATCAACAGATGTACTAGGTTCAGCAATATCTCAGAAGAAATTCTAGCAATGCTATGCATATCCTTCATAGGAAATATGTTCTCAAAAAATGTTGCATCACGAGATTCAAAATAGTATCAACATGCATATCAGGTATCTCAGATTTAACCACTAAAAATCTATAGCAAATGCTCCGCTGAGCATAACCTAGAAAGACACAATCCACTGTCTTTGGTCCAAGTTTACGTTTCTTAGGAATTGGACATTGACTTTCGCCAAACATCCCCAAGTGCGTAAATAAGAAAGTGATGGTGTTCTCCCAGACCACTCCTCGTAAGGGTCTTCTCTTTATCCTTGTTTGGAACTCTATTCAGGACATGACACGAAGTCAATAAAGCCTCCCCCCACCATGCCTTAGATAAACCAGCAGTGTCCAACATGGCATTCACCAAGTCGGTCAGCGTGCGGTTTTTCCTCTCAGCAACCCCGTTTGATTGGGGAGAATAGGGAGGCGTCCTCTCATGAATAATACCATGTTCCTCACAGAATTCATCAAATATTTTGGAGAAGCCACCACGATCGACCTAAGACGTTTGATCTTTCTCTCTAATTGATTTTCTACTTCAGCTTTATAGATTTTAAAGTAGTCATAGCTCATCTTTAGTGTGCAACAAGTATACATAACAGAACCTAGTAGCATCATCGATTAAAGTCATGAAATATTCTTATCACCTTTTGTCAACACGCCATTCATCTCACATAGATCCGAATGTACGAGTTCTAGAGGTGCCAAGTTTCTCTCCTCGGCTGCCTTGTGAGGCTTTCGAGGTTGCTTAGATTGCACACAGCTATGGCACTTAGAACCTTTGGCAATGGTGAAAGTAGGAATTAAACTCAAGCTGGAAAGTCTACTCATTAAACCAAAATTAACATGACATAAACGAGAGTGCCACACATTAGCATCCGAATCCACACTGCCACAAATATGGTTTACTTATTACAAAAATCCGATAATGAAAAGCGGAACAAGCCTCCGCACTCATACCCTTTACCAATAAATTGTCCAAACTTTGACACAACTACTTTATTGGACTCCAAGACTAATTTAAACCCATCTCTGCATAGAAGGGAGCCGCTAACAAGATTCTTGTTCATAGTAGGGACATGCTGCACGTTCCTCAGCTGCACGATCTTCCCCGAAGTAAACTTCAGATCTACCGTGCCAACACCACGAACAGAAGCATGTGATCCATTCCCCATTAAGACGCTTGAATCTGCGACCTGATAAGAAGTGAACATAGAGATGTCAGCACACATGAACATTAGCACCCGTATCAATCCACCAACATGGAGATTGAAATACTGAAAGCACAATGGTAAATTACCATACCCATCAGTATTGCTAGCGGTCACGACGTTGACATGCTTTGGCTTCTTCCCTTTCTTGTCTGCACGATCTGGGCAGTCCACAGAGAAGTGTCCGGCTCTCCACAAGTGTAGCACTTTAGCTCAGATTTGTTCAGCATCTTCTTCTTCTTCTTGAAAGAAGTAGTCTTGGTAGGCATGTTGAAGGGGCTTTCTTTGCCTTGTTCTTGCCATGGTGAAAGTTCTTCTGCACCATTGGCGCTAGACTGACCTTCACCTCTCTCAGCAGTGTCCTTAGCCCGAGCCTTCTCCTCAACATCAAGAGACGCTATCAGGTTTTCAACCGATATCTCCTGTCTCTTGTGTTTGAGAGTTGTGGCGAAGTTCCTCCATGAAGAGGGCAACTTTGCAATAATGCATCCAGCCACAAACTTGTCAGGTAAGGCACACTTAGCGTGCTCAAGCTCCTTAGCAATGCACTGTATCTCATGAGCCTGTTCGACTACAGAACGGTTGTTAGCCATCCTGAAGTCATGGAAGCTCTCCATGATGTACAGTTCACTGCCAGCATCTGCTACACCGAACTTAGCGTTCAGTGCCTCCCAGAGCTCTTTGGCATCTGTAATGTGCATGTACACATCAAACAGCTTGTTGCTAAGAGCACTCAGAACGAGTCCCACAAAGGCAGTATTGGTTTCCTTGAACTTGTTCTGATCCTCGTCAGATATAGTTCCTTCAGGTAAACCCTCACTAGCCTCGAACACTTTCAGAGATCGCAACCACAGTGTGGTCTTGTACTGCCATCTCTTAAAGTCCACACCGGTAAACTTGTCCGGCCTCAGCGCATCAGATAGATGTCCCATGTTTAACTCAGGAAATTGCCTATAACAAACATAAGGTTTTTGGATTGTTGGATTACTAGGCATAATTTCCATGATTAATTCCAGAATAATCACAAGAGGTACTAACATGTTAATCTCGAAAATACTAGACGTATTAATTAACATGAACAGCAGCAAGACATCTACAGACACAGCCATCGGAACGTGACGAACGTACCGAACAATTGTAGATGAAGTAGTCGTTGAAGCAGCGACGGCAGCAGCTTAGCGGCTTCGGCGACGGCAACAACTCGAAGAAGACGACGTTGGAGACGAGCCGCCCGCGGACCCGGAGATCGTCCAGGAGTCGAGCCGTGATGAAGAACTTGAAAGCAGTCGCGCGGAGCGCTTCCCAAAAACCTTATTCGCCCTCTCCTACAGGATCACAAGGACAAGTGGTTCCGGAGACCTGCTGTCCCGTTCGCCGGTGCATGCCGGCGTACGGGATGGAGTAGACTACAACGACGGCGCAAGGCACGAGATTGGCAAAACCTAGATTGGTTCGGTGTATGATGCACATGGCAGTGCATGACAATATATAGTGTGGTTCGAAAAACCCTAACAACGTGGGCCGGCCACGTCGCACATATTCGAGTCGGTTACAGCAGTCCACGATCCGGTAGCGATCCGAATTGGCTAAGCTGTACACGTACGCTGACACGACTCGTTTTCCTGAACTGCAAAAATATAGGCATCGACTCATTCCCGCAACCCGTGACGAGACGGACGGCGGCGGAGGAGGAGGAGTGCGCACGAGAGAGCCTTCTATTTTCAACCAGCACACCAAGTGGTAGAACACTCCACTATATAAGGTGGTGCAACTCTCTCTAAACTAGCAATGTGGGACCAAACTTTAGCACCACATTGCACCTCCAAAATTCTGCCATGCACATGGGCTTAATTTGAGATTTCAGATTTGCTTATTTGGGCTGCCCCATATTGGACCCAAATTCTAACAGGAACAAAGGCGAGCACAGACACCAGTTTTTCTCTAGCGTCCAGATATTAGCCTTGCAACTGAAACTCGGTGTCCGCAGTGAAAGTCTAGATACTTCCCAGCTTCCTCTGTTGCATTCAGATCACTACCATTGCATCAGATTGCTTCTGTATAATCACCACAATGCGCAGTTCAACTTTTTTGCTGACTTCAATTGCAGTCTTGAGGAACCAACTAGCAAACTCAGTGCCAAATTCTGGAAGGATTCGGATTCAGTTCCTATTCCTATCGGGTGTGTCCAGTCGCACCTCAAGGGACTCCTTGGGACTCCTTGGATTGTAGCATTTTCATAAGAATTTTGGAGGGTTTCAGCCCTATGGAGTTTTTTCTATGGGATTCTTTTGGATTATACGATTGGGGCCACCAAATTTTTATGGAATCCATTCATATGCCCCTAATTCAATAGGATTCTTAACATGAACTCAAACCTCGTTTTAGTTTTCCTACGCGAAGTCCAATATCGTTTCAAAGGCTGCAAATTCCTGTGTTTCATAATCCTATGGGCATCCACTTCACGTGACATCTCAATTCTGCGTTTTTTGTATTCGTATATATTTCTAAAAGCATGTAATCCAAAGAAGGCCCAATTTTTTTTCGCGAGCTACAAGGAACACATGCAGTGAGTTTAGGTTCCTGACGTTCATCGGCGGAGAATGCGCAGAAGCTATAAATGCACATTAATAGACCGATCGAATTAGTTAGATAATCCAAGAGATATTACCAGTGTGATCATAAATGAAGGAGATATAGAAACACTAGCAAAATGCCCGTGCGTTGCGACGGGTGTAAAATGAATCGATAGTGTTCATAGTCCTAAAAATATTGTAATTTGTATCACCAGATCATCTTAGATTTCACATTTTTTTGTGCCATTTAAAACATGACAGCACTTCAGAATTAGTTCCCTGGCTACTCCTGCCTTGAAACATAGAAGTTTTAAACCTATGCACAATCACAATGTGTGAGGTAATAAAATTACACTTGAAATCAATTTCATTAAAGCCCTTTGAACTGAAACACATTACCGCACTACTGTGAGTATGGGTTACGCTACCTTTGAAACTCGCACTAAACAAAACAAATCTACTATATTGTAAAAAACAAATCTACTTTGATTCAGTATGTAAAAATTAGGAATCCACTTCCGGTTTCATCATTGACGATACCTCTTGATGCACATCATGTGGCTACAGTTGGACAAGCATGACTCCTTTGCTGGATTCAAGTGATCAAGGTCATACAAATGCATGAATAAATCAGACCAGAAAATCGAGCACATGGACGATATTACATTGTTTTCATCCTACTCGCTGCACAATGCCAGCTAAACAAATGGGTGATTTGGCTCATTGCAGAGTACTTGGAGCTGCAGACATATTCCCATAAAGCAACTGAAATTAACAAGGTTTCTGTGATAATTGGTTCACGAGTCTGACGAAAAACAAGATGCTCAAAGAGCAAATGCATTCCATCTGCTGGTAGACTGATGTACTAAACTATCAGGGAGGCGTATTTCTTCCACTATTAAGCATGACGCGGACCGCAGAGGAACCTCAATGCATCCCCGTCGGAAGCAAAGCATCAACAAATTCATTTAGAATGAGGAATCTGTGAAGTCTGACCGCGCCAGCGAGGCTGCAGGAGGAAGAGGAAGAAGCACACCCGTGACTGTAGGACATGCGCACGTCCTTCTCCTCAGCTCAGCCAGGCGTGCCATCTCAGGATGTAGGCGGACGGGCCGCCAGCCGGTCCGCTCTTTTCCGCCTCGTCCGTGAATCGCTAATTAGCTAATTAGCGGCTTCCGTGTCCGCTGTATCACCTACTCGCTATTTCCAACGGACACAGCGGACAAGGGACATGCCGCTGCTGCTACAAGTTCAGAGAACAGAAATATAGATCGAATCAGGATCGGGGGCGCACGGAACCGGACCTCCTTGCCGTCTAGATTGCTGTGAGTGCCGCCGGTCCGCCGGCCACCGCCCTCGACAGCTTTCTCCTCTTCCTCCCGCCGATTCATCTCCTCTTCCTCCGGCTGTATCTTCCCAGACCCCAGCCCCCCACCGCTACTGCCTCTACTGCGCCTAACATTTGTCTCCGTAGCCGGCCGGCGGGGAGGGAAGCGAGCAAGCTACAAATCAACACAGCGGACAGACGTGTCGATCGGGCTTGGTGGCGAACTGACGACGGTCAGAGCTAGCTAGAAGATTTGCTTATCCTCCATTCCTATGTTGCTTGTTTAAAATTTCGTTCTTAATATTCATTGACTTTTTTTTTTATCTTGTACTAAATTTGTCCGTTGCTACAAGTTAATTTTATTAAACATGTTTTGGTCTGTGGAGAGCTTTACTACTCCCTTTGATCCGGAAAATATGTTGCCTTGAAGAGACATATAACTATTGTCTACGGGTCGTGCTACCGTGACAAACAAGTCTTTCTTCTTGTGATCCCATTGTTGAGAAATGTGATTTTTTTTTACGTTGTCATATATATCACCAACAATAAACCTGTTCAGGCATGTGATAGGGTGGCGCACGTAGCATTCTTACCCGTTGTCGAAAATGTTGGCACGACGCGTTCTCGTGCGACATTTGTCGTGTAGAATACTCATTGGCGGGTGGGGGTAAAAATATTTTAGCCACTTTCTACACACGTCTGTGTGACTACCCAATTGTCTGGCCCCATCGACAAAGTCAACAGCAGCTTCCCACATGCCACAGATCTAGCCGATGTACTCCAGATCCAAAGACTCCGTACCGCCACCATCAGGTCGTTGTTGTTTCTCCGGTTGCACGGCCTAGGAGAGCGGTGGCCTCTGCTGCCTTGTGCCCTGGCGCCCTGCACGCGCAGCTCCGCATCCGCCTTTGTCGTCGCGTCGTGGCGCTGTTGCTCTGCCCATCCGGCCCTCTGCGCAGATGGTCCGCGAATCATCATCGACGCGAGGCCACGAGGGGACGCCTCTGGAGGCGGTTATAAAGGTCCTTCTCATCGGCGGCGGGGCCGTAGTCTTTGGCGTGTGGTCTGCGCCTGCCTGGCGTGAAGGCGGGCGTGGCTGCGCCGCCGCCGCATCCGCAAGCGCCGAGTGTGGTTCGCGTCCCCGAGCAGGACAGACGCGGGCAGGCTCGCAGCCCTGAGCAGGACCGCCGCGAGCAGGACCGCAGCCCCGAGCAGCACCGCCGCGCGGACGTTGTCCCCTCCTCGGGCCTAGCTGCAGCACGGGACGCTGCCGTCGAGGTCGGGCGCCGCAGCCGCGAGATCGAGCGCTGCCCTCCCCGGCATTCTCGCAGCGCTCCTCCTCAGTTCGGCTTCCCCGCGCGTGTGGAGCTCGGCCAGGCCAGCAGCCTCGCCGCCACCCCAGCGAGACCCGTGCTGCCGAGCCCGGGCGCGGACGGAGACGACGAGGAGTACGTCATGCTCCACGTCCACGGCGACCGTCACCGGGGGGCAGCCTGAGGCGACGAGCTCACCATCGCCGACCCGTTCCGAAACGTTTATTTTATTTGAACCGTTTTTTTGTCACTTACCGATGGCAGGGTGGGTAAATCCTCATAACACACAGGGGTAAAATCGGAACTTGAAAAAACGTACCAACCATCACCTCAAGCCATATTATATAGTAGAGATTAAGAACAGAAGATAGAATGACATGTGCAAGATATATATCTATCAAGTTATTGTCTCATCTAGAGGCTCAACCCCAACTGTCCTATTTATGGATTGGGAAGAAAATTTAGTGCAAGATAGAACAAAATGGAATGTAGTACTGTATTTATTAAAGATTTGCTTCAGACTTTACATAAACACTAACAAACCATTGTGGAAAGCAACCCATTGACCATGGCACTGATGAAGACGAACATGAAGGTTATCTGCTTGGTAGCCATGATCGCCATGGCTGCTAGTTGCTTGTCCTGCAATGCGCGAAGTTTTCGTAAGTCTGGTTCCACTCTTTGTATTACATAAAATCGAATATCAATCTCTCATTTTGAGTTGCAGTTCCATGACCAGATCGATGATCTAACTATATGCTATATTGTGTAAATTTAGACGCCATGGAGACTTGCCAGCTTGTGCATGGAGTCGGGTGTGGTGACCATCCGGAGAAGTGCACGAGAGACATCTGCCATGATGATCGAGGCTACTGCAAATACAACGCGATATGCTGCTGCCCAGACACCCCATCTTCTAAGGAACATGCGGATCGATTGACGTAAATTAATTATACATGAAAAATTGCAGTCTATGTATGCATCGTCGTTCATTGGTATATGACCGACGCAAATAAACTCAATAAAAACTTGATATCACTAGGGGTGAAGCTGTACTGAGGCCTGACCTATCTCAAATTTGCCAGCCTTTTCTTAAAGGAGGATAGTCCGTTTTATATGCATTCGGCTGCGTTTATTGTAAAGCATCACCCGACTCAAGGATAGAAAACCACAATAGAGATTACATGTGGTGATATGTAGCAAAAATATTATCTTTATACCACCATCAAGTTGGTTGAACATAGTGTGTCCTATCATCTCACAGTGATCGTACCAGGCGTTAAGAGACTCGCGCGTTTTCACACAATGTAGCAAAGACTACATACAAATTAGTGAGTAGTCATATGAATAACCTGCAACAATTTTATCGATAAAGTATGCTTTATTAAACTCGAGAGTTAGCATCAAACTGATACAATTCAAAAGAGCTCACATCCGGCATGTGCAGAGTTATGATGCACATAGTCGCAAAAAAAAAGGTACAATACAAGTATGTGTAACACTCGTAAAACAAGAGGAATGGAGGGCCGGCTGCCCCATAAACACTATTGTCATCCATGTAAAATATCCCTCACTACTTCAGTCAAGCGTATATATGCCTCGTCTCGGTTCTCCAAATGTAACAAAGACGACCACAAACATGTAAAAGAGAAAACTTCTTACTAGTAAAGACCAAATCATTTCTACATATTCAAAGCAACAATATGGCGACAATTGTTTCCACCATGATGGGAATTATATAGTCGATGATAACCAGTTTTTCACCAACATATAGTAACTTTCTTTTTGTATTGGAATAGCCAATTACTTATGGAAAACTGAACCTTGCTGGTATCTAAATAAATTCAGCATATTGACTTGATTCATATTGACTTGATTGAGGATATCGCGTTGAGGTGTAAGAATACCCACCGACACATCCTAGCAGCCCTAACCATATTGACTTGATTCATGTTACTACGTAACCACCACCTCGCTCTGATTCAAAAGCACCGACCAGTTAGGGCTCATCTGATTTTCATATAAGATAGGAAATATGAATTTTATGGATTGACATGACGTGTCTAATTGAATTTTACGAGAAGAGAAATTTCCTTAATCGTACTGAATAATTTTTTTATCATGTAATTTTCTTATGAAATTTACACTACAAGATTCTTATGGAATTTTTTCCTATGAAACACGATCTCTGCTCCGCAAGAGAAAATTCTATAAGATTTAATCCGTTGAAAATGTTATGAATCACAAGAGACCTTAAATCTTTACCTAATAATAAAAGCGCTAAGACGTCCGCCTTTTGGTTTGGTAGGTCATCTGATTTGCCTCTAAAGTTATAATTAATTACCCACCTATGCCACCGGTAAGTCAAATAACGATTCAACCTACGGAAAAAATAGATTGACCGTGTCGTCGTTCCCCTTTCATCCTCTACATCCTTCGTCAAACCCCAAGGGGAAGCAACCGTCGCCGACAACGACTGAATCCCCACGCGCTGCCCCTTGCCACGGCTCCGCTCACCGGCCGTGGAGTCTGATCGCCGACGCGCACCATCCCCGCTCGGCGCACTGCGCCCCAGCACGTCACTGGTAGCCGTGCTCCGTCCAAGCACGTCCCTGGTCACCGGCGAGCTCGCGTCGTTCGCACAGCCGGGATAGCGGAGTTCGAGCGGATGAAGGTAAATTCTCCACCCCTATCTCCCATCTCTCCCTATTCCCTCTTTTAGTCTCTTTCCCAGGACGAGGTGCACGCGGCCATGGAGAGAGACGGTCCCAAACCAACCCAGCCTCCTTCCGTCTCTTCGTCCACGGAAGGGAACACCTCCACGACTGCTCGAGATTCCAGCAAGGTGAGGTCTGCTCGGCTAATCTCTCTGTCCCTCACCCCCTCTCTCCCAGGATGAGGTGCATGCGTCCTTGGTGAGAGCCGGTCCTGATTCAGCAAGCAGAAACTGGTTGCTAATGAGGAAGCAGATCTTGAGGTCGACGCCTTCCTCCTCCAGCAGTGCCTTGGCTTCTGCCCGTGGTTTGGCTCATGCGTCCAGGTGAAGAGATGTGGATGACGTGCTTCTGCTAGAGGAGAAGGGACGGGCACAAGTTTGACACAAGGAAATCGACGACGTCCTTGGCCGCCTCCGAGAACAGCACGTTCTGCGCCTTGGTGCTTCTACCAGAAGCTTCACGCTCAGCTGCGCCGGCGCGGCTGCGATGGTTGCCATCTTGGGGTGAGTTCAGCTCGCTCTTGGTGAAGACTGCAGAGAAAATTGCATCGTCTCTACCATCTCTCTCGCACTAGAAGAGCAGACATTATCTGTGGCTGTACCTGTGTTGTGGAAATAATGCAGCCACACGGTCGTGGAATTGTAAACAATGCAGCTGCGCGGTCCACGAGCCGACCTAGGATCTGGCCCCTACTACCTACCTCACGACCTCTCTTCTTTTTTTTGAAACCAGGCAAAAGCTTTGCCTTTATATTGATAAAGAAGAAGTGTAACCAAGTTTGACGGTTTATAAGGAAAACCGTCAAAAAACCATACAATACCACACACCACGCCGGCCCCGAGGCCACGCTACCAAAAACTAGTCGACGACCATGTTGCCCTAGCAACCATGACTGACACCAACACGGCGGAGACAACCTCAACGCAAGGAGAAAAAACCCGGAGCCGCCGCTCCGACATCCACACCGGCCCCAAGGCCACGCCCCTAAACGAGTCGACGACCATGTTGCCCTAGCAAACCATAATCGACACTAACACGGCGGAGGAGACCTCAACGCAACCTCGACGCTTCACAGCGGAGGCGAAACATCCGGAGCCGCCGCTCCGGCATCCACGCCAGCCCCAAGGCTGCGCCCCACACGAGCCGACGACCAAGACGCCCAAACGACCAAAGTCGATGCTCCACCACCTCAACGCAGCACGATGGAGGTGAGCCCGAAGCCGCCGCTCCGGCATCCACACCGGCCCCAAGGCCGCGCACCCCCAAGCCGAAGACGAAAAGACGCCGCCGCCAACCACCAGCTCTCCACGGGTCCCAGTGGCCGGTGGAACATCCAAGGCGAGGCCCCAAGAAGCAAGCGACGCCGGAGCGCCGCCCTCGCCCGACCCCGCGAGGGGTCTGGGGTTTCCCCCGGAGAACCCGGCTCGGAGAAGCGACAACATCACCACGACGACGCCTTCAAGAAGGACGCGGCGCCGAGGGCGTCGCCGTCGTCGGCCCCGGCAGCAACCGAAGCAGGGCTTTCACCCGGCGATGTGTCGCGAACCCCGCGAACCGCCCGTCGAGACCGGCCAGACCACCAACACTGCTTGCCGCAGCACCCGCGACACCTCATGCCACGGGAGGCGCCAAGCCGACTGCAGCTGGGCTGTGGTCGCGTCCCGGGGCCGCCGCCCCGGCTTCCTCCTTCCGCAACCTCCTCGCTGCCGCGCCAGCCCGCACGGCCACCTCCTCCCCGACCTCGCCCCTGCCAGACCCGCTTCCTCTCCTCGGGAGCCTCCGGCCGACGGCATACTCCATCGCCGGCCTGCGCAACAGCTCCCCCTCGCCGGGAACACGCGCATGAGGCACGCATGCCGCCCTCGCACCCCAGCTCCTCGCACCATCGCTGCGGAAGCCCTGCCGCCCACACGGCCAGGACACCGCCAACAATCTCCTGCCGACGACCACCGCGGCCAGGGCCGGCAGCCGTCAGGAGGGAATCAGGGGCCGCCGCCCCTGCATACCCATGCCGAAAAAGAAGCTTCTCCGCTAAGAAGCTCCTCGCCACGCCACCTTTGGAGACGGGCCCTGCCGCCGCCGCGGCCGGAGCCTACGACGACGGCGGTGAGGAGGCCAGTGAGGGGGAGCTGCACGCACAGGGCTGGGGGCGCCCCGGTGCAGCCCTGCCGAGCCGCACGGGGACGGAGGTATGGCCGGAAAAAGGCGCGGAGGAGGAGGTGGACGCCTGCTGCGACCCTGCGACGGTGGCGCTAGATTTTCAGATGGGTGGAGAGAGGATGCGGAGAGGACTCGGGATCTACACGCGGCTGAGCCGGAGGTGGTCGGAGGCGGGAGATCCGCCGGCGGCGGCGGTGCTGCAAGCGCCGCGCGCGGTCGCGGGTGAGGAGCGGCTTAGACTAAAGCTAGCACTACTTTTTCAGCGTTAAGTTGTGACGACCTCTCTTCCAGTTGTTGATTTTAACCACCGTTGTATTAGAGCTGGGCCAAGTCAGAAGTCATGCAGCCAAGGGAGAGTACATATGGAAATAGTTTGATTAACTGTATTGTTCAGTCTTTGAGCACTGTAAAAACAGTACTACAAAACTTAATGCAACAGTAGTATTTGTTTTCACGGATACACCTTTTTTTGGGCCACACTGAAAATATTTTAACAAAATCTTGACTTGCCTCTTTTCTATTTAGTAAAGACAAAATAAAAATTAATGACATATAAAAGAGTAGATGAAATCAAAAATAATTAAATAATAAGACAAAAGGGCGAACCGAGACTAAGGTGCACAAATTTTGTGTCATCCTGAATTTTCAAAGAAAAGATTTTTTTCATATCCGTTACAACGCACGGGCATTTTTCTAGTAATCAAGAACAACATGAATAGTTTGTCAGGTCAAAATTCCACTTGAGCATACACGAAAGCGCGCGCTGAACACACGTAAAAAAAAAAATCCCACATCGAACTCGAGTACAATACCAAGAGAAATAAAAACAGAGTACTAATCAGTGTACAACTCGGCTACGGCCCTTTGGAAAGCCCGAAAAGGCTCATTAAAAAACCAGCTCCTCGGTGCCGAGCCGACTCGCACTCGCCCACGCAACTCCACCTTCCCCTCCGTGCACCTCGCCGGAACCCTACCCGTCCCCTCCGGCCGCCCGATCCTCCCCCGATCGCCCGCGGCAATGGGCTCCGACTCCGAGACGCCCATCGCCAGCGACGAGGAGATGGCGGACTACGACGAGGACTACTACTACTACAGCGACGACGGCGAGGGCGACGCCAGCAGCGGCGGCGGCGGGTCCGGCGACGAGGATTTGTTGGCCGGGGACGACGAGGGCCGCGAGGCGGAGGGGAGCGACGAGGCCGTCACCAGGCGCGAGCAGGTGAGCCGGTGCTGGGTGAATCGATCGATGCATGGCCGGACGCAGATCAGGCCCGTGCATCCTGCACTGATTCTGTTTTTGTCGGGATTGTTAGGGTTTGACACCAAATGGGCTAGAAAAAAATGCTAGATTGATAGTACATCCACTCGGAAAGAGTAGCGCTGAGCTGGGGCTTGACTCCTAGGCGGGGTTGGTAAAACTGAAGGGGTCAGATGCCTTTGTGGCGTGTGACGATTAGTGCGATTTGGCACATTTTGATGTGGGGAATTTCCCAAGGGAGTGTTGGTGTTCATAACTGAATTGCTACATCTGCGCTGGCTGCCGTTGTTCTGTTGCAAATTGATGTTACATAAGCACAGATGATGTGCTGAACAATGCCTGCTTTATTTTGTGTTTTACTCGGTGAAGACATATCAGTTAGTGGATGCAGATGTGTTCATAGTGATACCAGAGGCTTGCAGCTGGGTTTATTTTTGTAGTTTTGTCGCTGTTCTGTATGTGTAATGGATTAGCTTGATCAGCGATGCTCTACGGGGCTCTGCCTAGTGTTCAGATGGGAAGAGTTACGCATGCCAATTCATGATCTATGTTAACCTTTAGATGCTTAGGAATAATATGTTACCAATTTGGTAGCTTTTTGTCTCGGAAGGTAGAAAGGCAAAGAGTTAGGCAGATACTGTGTTTTTCAGAGAATCAAGCTGATTTTTTTCTTTCATAGTTTAGAGACTGGCATTGTGTTCTCCTCTTGCTTTACTCGTTTGTGTCATATATTTCCATTTGATGTACTTGAGTTCTCTAAAAGAGTTCATGTTCGTGCTATGAACAGAGATACATTGTTTTAAACGAAAAGGATATATCTGACCGCCAAGAGGAAGATATAAGCAAGGTTTCTTCATTACTATTTATTACGAGGGAAGCAGCAGGTGTCCTTCTTCACCACTATAGATGGTTAGTTTGCTATCTCAGTCAGAAACTCCTAACAATATTTCTAATGGCATTTACCGAAATTGGATTGAACTATGTAGTACACAGGCCACTTTTCAAGATGCTGGCTACAAGCTTACTACTTGATTAGTAATTAAATGTGCGTTATGCAGTTTTAGATACAACCTATAACTGTTCCCGCAACATATCATCCCAGAAACAGTCCTAAGTATCTTGTGATAATCGTGGCTTTTTATCCATACAGCTTATATGTAAACACGAGGTCTAAAAAAGCACTTAAGTAATATGCTTTACATTCTTTGAGTTTACCAGTTTTCTTGATTCTGAAGTTTCACTTAAGGCAATGGACACACTTTTTTTTGCTTGATGGTTGGAAAATGCAGAGTTGATTCTTTTGGTTTTTGGAAGTAATGTTGTATATTTGTATCTGTTCTCTGTTAATATGTTTTAGTTCTTTTCAGGGACATCAGCAAGTTGAATGATGAATGGTTTTCTGATGAAGAAAAAGTCCGTAATGTTGTTGGCTTACTTATGAATGAAATTGATTTTCATAACTCTAGCGAGGTACATAATATTTCTGTATATATCACTAATTGGTTTCCATGTTAGATAAGAGTCATGACTCATGATACCTTGTTGAAGCATTGGCTCTGGATATATTATTCTAATCTCTGACATCTGTTTTAATTGCAGCTAACTTGTGGAATATGTTTTGAAGAATATTCTTCAGATATGATGAGTTCTGCAGACTGTGCTCATTTTTATTGCCATGAATGTTGGGAAGGTCTCTCTCTCTCTCTCGTTTTTTTGTGCTTATATGTCTGGTCACAATACTGCCTATTCTCTGTTTTCGAGTACTAGTTTTCTCATGCAGTTGAACGCAAGCATGCGTCTCTGTATGTGTAGCACACATATTACAGAATTATTTAAATTCACCTTGTTGGATTTTGTATAAAAAGCTGAAGGCTCGAAGTGTTCAATCCTTACATTTTATTCAATTATATATTTTTCACAGATATCGATTAGTATTATTGTTCAACTCTTCTGTTCCATTTTTTATTATGGAATTTCTAATGATATAAGTTAAACTATGTAGGTTATATCAGCGCTGCAGTAAGCCAGGGTCCAGGATGTTTGTCATTGCGATGTCCTGATCCATCATGCAGTGCTATTGTTCTTGAAGGGATGATTAATAAATTAGCTAACCACGAAGATAAAGAAAAATATGCGCGATTTGCCTTGCGTGCATATGTGGAAGGTAGCAAGAAGGTAAGTTATTCACACAATCATTTGGAGGGCGGTACATGTATCTACAAATCTTAAATCATGTGCTTTTTATGTTGCATGTTTAATTAATCTTATAGTTATTTCTTACAGATTAAATGGTGTCCAGCTCCTGACTGTACATGTGCGGTGGAATTTATTAGTGATGTGAACTATGATGTCTCATGTAATTGCAAATACGGTTTTTGCTGGAATGTGAGTGCTATTGCTTCCATTTACTATTATCTTGCTGCTTATATCTTTGTTAGTGTTTTGGTGCTTCTGTCACAATTTTTTGGGTTTTATGATCATATGTGCATTCATTCATTGATGATTGTTACTTTTTTCAGTGCACAGAAGAAGCTCACAGACCCGTCAACTGTGAGACTGTTACTAAGTGGATTCTGAAGAACAGCGCGGAATCTGAAAATATGAATTGGTTCGTTATGTTCTCAGTATAGTAGTACTAGATGTGCTTTTATCCTTCACCTCAAATACTCTTTCACCTAGTTGATCTAGTAGTAGTAGTAGGAGGAGGTGCAATACTACTATCATGTGTCTGCTACTTTGTTTTGAACTATATGTAAGAATGAACAGTAATTTCAAAATTTGAACATTCTAGCTATTTAGGAGGCATAGTTTGTTTCAATTTGATACTGAGTAAATGGGGTTGATTCATTTTCTCAAATTGATACTGTCTATGTTAGTATAACAGGAGTGAATGCCATTAGAACAGTGTTTCAAGTATCAACATTATGTTAGGATTTAGCCCATGATTGTGCTAATGAGTTCTCATTCTTTATGTTGATTTAAATCATATCAGATGGTTTAACAAGTCATGGATGCTCATTTTCAGGATACTGGCTAATTCTAAGCCCTGTCCAAAATGCCAACGACCGATAGAGAAACACCAGGGATGCATGCACATGACTTGCACACCTCCCTGCAAATTTGAGTTCTGCTGGTATTTTTCACTATCATTGCTTGATAAAGACATTGAGATTTACAGTTCATATAGCATATTTTCATGTCTTTTATTTAATTTTCTTCAAACGTTTAGGTTATGTCTGGGTTCATGGCAAGAACATGGTGAGAGGACTGGTGGCTTTTATGCTTGCAATCGCTATGAATCTGCAAAGCAAGAGGGAGCTGTATGTTTAATCTAGACATTATGCATCTGTTCTGACCGGAAGAGAATCCACAGACCTTATTTTGGTGGTCTAGTGTGGTTCACATATAGTTTGCTTCTCTTTCTTAACCTAATTAGTTCTGTGGCAGTATGACGAGGCTGAAGCAAGGAGGGAGAGGGCTAAAAACTCACTCGAGAGATATATGCATTACTACGAACGCTGGGCATCTAATCAGACAGTATGTTCAAGATACTCAAGTTTGGTGTCTATGAGTTTCTCTGTTTCTATGATTGCTGCAATTGCAGCTTGCATTATCTTTTGCTCATATTCTAACCTTCGCACCTACCTAGACAGGTATAGTTTTGTCCATACATTCTAAACATGTGGTATTAAGCTATAGTACAAAGCCTCAGCTACAAGTGTCAATCACAAACAAACCTAAAGATACAAAGAAAGATTACTAATGGGAAACACCGGCTTGACCGAGGCACCTTATTATGTGTGCAGTCTAGGTTTAAATTTTTTGATCACTAATACGAGCAGAAGTATCTGCATTGGGCATATGAGAACTGCATCATAGTATTTGTGTTGCAGAATTCTTTTTTCTCGAACACTTTTCCTTGCAAAATTATTTTATGTTATATACCGTCTTTACTGTTTTAGGGACATTACAAGTGAAAATTATAGTCAAAGGCATTCAAGAGTATTAGCAAAGTAAATTGCAACCATGTGTCAGATATCCTTCTAAATAACTAGGCTGTTAAAACAGCAGCAATCTTATGAAAGAACCATGTCAGATACAGAGACAACTGCTCCTAACGCTCTTGAACATCAACAAATACCCTTCAGCCGCTAGCGGCACCTGTCGTCTCAGGGGGGCTGGGCTCTGCTCTTTCGCTCAATCGAGGCTTTCTCCTTAGCATGAGCTTCGTCTAGTTAGTAGTATCATGCCCATAGTATACATGGGTGGGAGTCCCAACCGAAGTCCTAATAAGCCAAATATTTATTTTATTTAAATGTTGTGTGTATTATCTGATCAGTTTATGACTACCAAAGATCGAAGATTGTTCAAGATATTTTTGTATAACTTATTGCCAATCAACTTCATATTTATTGGGTGTCTATGATGATTGATGAATGTTTAGATGCCGTCTGCTGGTTGAGATTCTCAACTGTATTAAGGTTTTGTGGCTTTGTTTGTATTGACAGTCAAGCCAGAAGGCACAAGCAGATTTGCAAAGGGCAGAGAAGGAACAAGTAAGCATTTACATTATGTCATTGGCTCTTCCTTTTGTGCACCAGATGTCAGTTCCTCTCTTTTTTGATTTCGACCTGTATACAAAGCTAATTTGATTTCTCTCTGTGCTAAAGCTTTCAAAGTTAACTGATGTTTACGGAATGCCTGAGACGCAGCTGAAGTTCGTTATTGAAGCTTGGTCACAGGTTTGATGCCATAGTTTTGTGTTATAGCCAAATGGACCAAAACTTTCTACTTGATTCTTATATCTGACAACACATCACTACACTTTATTACAGATTGTAGAATGCAGGCGAGTGCTGAAATTTACGTATGCATATGGCTATTATCTAGAGGACAAAGTGAAGAGTGGATTTTTCGAGTACCTACAAGGTTCTTTCCGTGCATTGCAAAAGGCATTCCTATCTCCAAAAATTTATCATGTGCTTGAAAACTCATTGAACATTTATAAATCCTAAATGCTTACAGGTGAAGCTGAGTCTGCTTTGGAACGTCTTCATCAGTGTGCTGAGAAAGACCTGCAAGTGTTTTTGCCTTACTCCAAACATGAAAGCCTTGATGAGAATCATCCTTCGGCGGATGACTTCCTTGAGTTCCGCGTGAAGCTTGCTGGTCTCACAAGGTATTACAGACTTCCGTCTTCGTATCTTCATTCACTGTGTTGTGGACGTACTGTGCATATGTGAAGTCAATATGTGATTGCTTTCTTCCTTGTTCTCATGCTCATCTGACCTCAGTCTCTCCTTGAAAGTTGAACTGACCTTGACTAAGAGGGTGTTTGGTTAGACTTTTTTCTTGGCTTTTGGTTTACCTAAATAGGTGCTTTTGGCTTTTGATTTTTGGCTTATACAATAGTGCAACATAAGTCAAAAGTCAAAAGCACCTATTTAGGTACTTTTTTGGCTTATAAGCCAAAGCCAAAAGCCAACTTTAAAGTCTAACCAAACACCCTCTAATATGCTGGAGTTCAAATATTAAATGAGCGTAGATATTGTAAAAGAAGCTTAAGGTTGAATGGAGTCAAAACCGATGTGCCGCCTTAGTATCTATTTCTCGTGGTAGGGATGTTGATGCTCTTGCAGTGATCTAGTTCTAGATTCCTATCAGATAGCAGCATAGCAATAATCCAAATTAATCAAAGTTGTGGCGTGAGAAAATCATTTGGATGGATTAATCAACTAGTCCTTTCTCTGATTTACTTTTGCTGGTCTTGCTACTTCTGATTTTGGTAGTTATGCAATGCTTCTCTGTGCATTGTCAAGTTACCTTTGCTCATAGATATATATTGTAGCTTCTGATGGTCATTGTAATATATGCTTATATGCTACAATTGAGCTGCAGTGTCACTGGGACTTACTTTGAGAACCTTGTTCAAGCATTGGAGGCTGGGTTGGAGGATGTCAAGGCCACTTGCGGGGCCACCACCTCAAGCAATGCCACCACCGCCAAGAAAGGGGGAACTAAAGGGAAAGCTGCAAAGAAGCTGCGTCCTACATCTTCTTCAGACAACTCGGATGATACTTGGCCATGCGAGCAATGCACGTTTCTGAATCCTCCTTCCCTAGATGCGTGCACGGCATGTGCTAAGAGCCGGTACTAGATTGGAAAACCGCTAAAAAAAGTAGTGGCCCAAGAAGCGCAAAGCGCATGAGAGCAAGTATGTGCTGATGCTTCAGACGGCGAAGCAGAGGTTTCAACAGATGCAATGGTGCACATAGAGGGGTCGTGTCATGCTTTTGCCTGTCTGTTGTAAATATTAGTTATGAAGGAGTAGGTGTGTAATGTGGTGTGATTCATCTACACACATACTGACTAGTACTAGCATTATCTTAATTTATCTCCACTAAAATGGTAGACGTCTTTTGGGCCTGTCTGTCATCTAGCGGGTGTCATATGTAAGTGTAAATTGCCATTACAGCTAGTTATCTGAAATTAATTTGGGAAAAAAACTTCTCTGAAACTGTCTCTGCCTTCTTGTTTTTTGCTTGCATGGTCAATTTGAAGTTGTTTATATAATTGAAGATAATCTGTAATCTACTACTCCCCCTGGTCTGATAAAATTGTCGCAAGATATCGTAATGAATTGTACTGCGATGGTTATTTTCCAACCAGATCGGAGGGAGTAGCATTCTTCAGAGGAGAAAAGTATATCCACTGTTCGTGCCTAAGTTGATCTCGTTAATTCTGAAGCATGTACATGCGACATGGACACCAAAATCCACAAGTCTGGGTGTTGATCCGTCTAGTAGAAAGAAATTAACGGGGTTGTTAGATTTCACGAAGAGGAGGTTTCTTTGCAGAGCTTCCGGCTGAGGCTGCTGAAGTTTGCTCGCGAGTACTGCCTGGAGCCGTTCCTCCAGTCGCTCCCGGACTTCATCATCAGCTCGAACTCCTGGTAGCTGATGCGTCCGTCCTGGTCGGTGTCGACGTCGCGGATGATCTCGAGGATGGCCTGCTCGTTGGGCCCCAGCTCCTGCCTGAGCTCGTCGAGCTCGATGAAGCCGCTGCCGTCCTTGTCGAAGTAGCGGAAGGCGGAGGCCAGGTACTCGTCGTTGGTCATCTTCTTGAGGTGCAGCGACACCGTCACGAACTCGTCGCAGTCCAGCGTCCCATTGCCGTCTGTGTCCGCCTGCAAAACCGTTTCATTTTAGTAATTGGCATCATCAAGGCCGGCATTGCGATGATTGATCTCGGGAACTCACTGCCTCGAGTAGCATCCTGATCTCGGGCTCCGGCACGGGCTGGCCGTTGATGTGGAGCCCCTCCATGAGCTCCTCCAGCGAGAGGTTGCCGTTGTGGTCCTTGTCCATGAGGTGGAACATCTGCACATACTTGTCCAGCTCCTCCACCGGCATGTTCCTCGCCACCACCCCCAGCGCATTCTTCTTGAACTTGTTCATCGCAGAGAACTGCTGGAGCCGCGACCGTACCGCCTCGCCGAGCGACACGTTCGGCGCCGTGTCTGCGTTCTTCAGCCACGGGTGCTCTGCCAATGTACCTATGTCAGTATGCATTACTGTCATGTAGCTTTGATTTGAAGGATTTAGTAGGTACCAAGAACTTGTGGGGCTGTGAGGCGGGTAACCGGGTCCGGATCGAGCATCCGGCGGATGAGGTCCTTGGCGCTGGCGGAGACCCTGGGCCATGGCTCCCGGCCGAAGTCGATGCCGCCGCGGAGAATGGCCTGCGCGATCTTCTCGTCGTTGTCCCCCAGAAGGGCGGCACACCACAGAGGAGGATGTAGAGGATGACGCCGGCGCTCCACACGTCCACCTCCTGGCCGTAGCTCCGCTTGAGCACCTCGGGTGCCATGTAGTAGGCGCTCCCCACCACCTCCGTGAACCGGTCGCCGGGGTTGAAGAAGACGGATAGGCCGAAGTCGATGACCTTGAGCGGCGAGTCCTCGGATTTGTTGGCGAATAAAAAGTTCTCCGGCTTCAGGTCCCGGTGGATCACTCCGTTCGAGTGGCACAGCTGCACGCAGCAGATTTTTTTCAGATTGACGGGATATCCATAATTATTTCGCCGCATTCATCGCAAGATTGATGGATCCACGTTAATGTGCAAGATTGGATCGACAGTTACCTGGATGACGTCGACGATGGTGCGGAAGATCTTGGCGGCGGCGCGCTCGGAGTAGTGGCCGCGTGCGACGATACGGTCGAAGAGCTCGCCGCCCTCGCAGAGCTCCATGACGAGGTGCACGGCGCCGTCGGGGTCCTCGCGGGCCTCGCGCAGCCGCACCACGGCGGGACCGCCGCGGGCCGACATGCGCCGCATGATGGCCACCTCCCTCCGCACGTCCGCCGCGTGCGCCGCGGCAGCTGCAGCGGCCGTCTTCGCCGCAGCCTCCGCGCCGCCCGCGGGCTGCTGCTGCTTGCGGTGCGCCGCGCGGCCGTGGCGGCCGCGGCGGTGCCTCCGGATGGTCTTGCACGCAAGCGACTCCCCCGTGGCGGCGTCCCTGCACCGGCGCGTGACCCCGAACTCCCCGCGGCCCAGCTCCTTGCCCAGGACGTACCGCCGCGCGAACTCCGCGGCCGTCGTCTTGGCCACGAGCTCCTCCTCCTCGGTGCCGCCGGCCTCCGGGTAGTTACTATCGTTGCCGGGCTTGCAGCAGGTGCCGTCGTCGTTCTTGTCAGCCGTCCCCTGATCGTCGCGCTCGTTGACGGGGAGGACGAAGGAGAGGTTGCCGAGGCCGCCGCGGAGCTTCCGCGAGCAGGCGTAGGCGGAGTAGCAGGCCCCCATCGAGCCGGAGCCACTGCACGCCTCCCTGCCTCGCCTAGCCCGCCGCAACGCGCCCCGGCCGGTTCCCCTCTCCCTCCCTCTGTGCCCTGCCCTCTGTCCTCCTCCTCCTCCTCGGCTCGGTTCGGCGCGGCGCGTGCTGGCCGGGTTTGTTCGAGCGGAGAAGAGGGGTCGGTCAGCCGTGTCTCGCGGCGGCCGCGGGGTCCTGCATGGCCTTCGCTATTCGTGGGCGTGGACGGCGCGCTACTTATGCTCGGAGCTCGGTGCACGACGGGTGTGGACAGGTTGGAGGAGCATGCAACGCGGTGTCACGAGGGGGAAAGGAGTTAAGACGCGCTACGCTACGATCGTGCCCGCGTAGGGCCGTGTGCCGCCATCGACGGCTGTGAGATGCGACACGTGGCGGCGTGCCAGGTGCGCCGCTTCCTAGTGCACGTCTCCTTCGGCAGGAAGGTTCCATGAGCTTGGTACAGGTTGTGGAGGGACCGTGGATCACTCTGTCCTGCATTAAGCTCCGCCCGAGCAAATGGCGAAGGAGACAGCCTAGAAGCCCTAGCCTGCCAACTGTATAAAATTTGTCTTCTTCGATAACCCGAGAAATCCACCCGCTTTTGTACGTGCCGGTAAGATAGGTTTCACCGTTGATTCATGTTCTAAGATAGGTTTCGTGTATGCACCTTGCATGAAACACAATTACCTTGCATGAAACATAATTGAATCGTGTATGCATCTCTTATGGCAAAGCCGGTAAAAAGACATTTCCTTCTTATGGACCGTTATTAGTGATTGCATCGTATATGTAGGGATCTGGTTACAAGTTCTCTGTTGTGGGGTTCTTTTCGCTTCACAAGCTTTCGGCTAGTCGGATAGTTTGGTTTATTTTTGGTTTCCAAGTGTGAATGCACAAACGAGTTTCGGCCTAGTTTTTTTTTAACTTGTGGGTTAGATTCTTGTGGCCAGCTTTGATAATTTGGCTACCATGATTTGAATCTTTCAAAGACTCAATCATTTCAATTATGAATTTATGATCTAACTTTATCGATGTGGCTTGTGAATTCGGATGGCTTTTGTTCATATGAGCCCTACTGTCAGAGTAGATGATTTTTAAAAAAAAATTGTGGTCTCTTTTTCAATGTGTTTAGCTATATTAGAAGTATAACTTGTTGGGTTTGATTTGAATGGATCTACCATGTGCCTTGTTCCCTTGCAAAGACTGGATCAATAAATTGTTGTCTTGTCTCTCGTGTTGCTTCGAGATTCAGTTTGACCCATTTGATCCTCGTTTTATTTGAATTAAGACAAGTTCTTAATACCTAATAGCTAGATCCAAATATCATATTCAATATAAGACGATGGCTACATTTAAACCATATCCTAATTTCTCTGTCTTTATTATTTAATTTGCAAGTAAAACATTAATATCAAGACTAGGTTAGGTGTAACATCCCAAAAATATTATAAGTATTATTATTCTAAAAATGAGGGCCAACAAAAACTTTTGCTAAATTATATGTGTTGATCTCATATTGTTGCCTGTGTTATTTAATTCTTGCTCATTGTGTGTTGCTTGCTCTAAATAAAAACATGAAGAAAAGAAGAGAAATAAAATAAAAAGCAAAGCAAGAAAAATAATGTGACAAGTATCACACAAATTTCTCCAAGTGAGAAATTAATTTCCTTTCAAAATAAAATTCAGTGGAGTGATATTTAATCACTCTCAATTTTATTCCTACACTTTCCCCTCTCCAAATATATTTTCAAAAATCTAAATTTAAAATTCCAAAAACCTTTCTTTATCTTTTTAAATCACAAAGTGTGTGGTGCAACACTTGTCAAATAAATTGCACCACAGCACCATAAACCCACATTTGAATATGTGAAGCAAATTATGAAATAAAATTCAGAAATTCAAATTGAAGTTTGGTTCAACCATTTCATCAAACACCTTTTGATCATGCACTGTGTTCTTCCCAAATCAACCAAACCCGAAATCAAATCGATCAAATTCATGTGTTATTCGTCAAATTGTTGCTGGCAATCTCTTTCTCTCCTCTCCCTGATCTCGCCGCGCTCAGGAAATCGAAGAGGGGAGGTTGGAATCAAGGAGAAGCATCGGAGGGGACAGGAGCCCGCGCGGCCGCGCCATGGTCGGCATGTGCTGCAGAGGTGGCAGCGCCGCGCTAGCTCAGCTCCGTGCCCCCCTCTCTCCCTCACCTCGCTGCCCCCTCTCTGGCAACACCGCAGCCCGCAGGAACCCCCCCCCCCCCCCCCGCCGGAGAGTTGCCGTGACTAGTGCGCGCCGCGCACCGCCCGAACGCTCCCAGGCCGTCCCACTCGCGAGCACGCTCAGCTCGCCGCCACACCACCAAACCTTCTCCCTGCCATCCCCACACCGTAGACACACCTCCACTGCCCCTACGGCGAGCGCACGTCGCCTATGGACCGCTCCTGCGCCGTGTCCACCATACGCCGGCGCGGCGGGCATAAATACCCCACCCCGTGGCCGAGCTCTCCACACTCCACCCCACTGTCTCCCTCACTCTCTACCCTCTCTCATGCACCGCCAGGAGGGCGGAGCCACTTCCTCGAAGCCCCAGTTGCTCTGGAGCTTCCGCGACGCTCCGCCGCGTCCGAAGGTAGACGACGACATGGCCACACCGTGCCGCTGCATCTCCTTCCTCTCTGACCCCTGCACGATGCTCTCCATGGTCACCGCACTCACCTGCCCCTTGTTTCCCTCTGTTTCGTGCACCAGAGCCTCGCCAGGACGTCACCGCAGTTGTAGGCCGTGGCCGTGGAAGTTCAGCGGCTCGCCGTCGACGATTCACGCCGCCCCAGCAAGCTCCACTCGCCTAGAAGCCTTCCCCAAGCCTCCGCCGTTCTCCAGCACCTTCTCCGAGCCTTCCCGAGCCCCTAGGTGAGGATCCATCCACGGCACCGTCGCCGGCGCGGCGGCGCCGCTCGTTTATGGTCATCGTTGATCGCGGCCTCTGTGAGCCGTTGGATCTAGATCCAATGGCCACATACCGCTTCGTTTAGAGTGAAGCTGACGGGCTAGCCCCACCCGTCAGCATTTTAAACATTATCCACAACGCGGGATTTTTCCCTGAGTCACTGACTGGCGGACCCCACCTGTCAGGGATTTCAACATTATCCAGAGAAGAAGATTTTTCTAATTCATTTCTCTCTGGAAATTCAGTACTGGACCCAAATTAGAAAGTCAATATCTCGAGATTTATTGCTCCAAATAAATCAAATCCAATTGTTCTGGAAAGCTTATGAAAATGTTTAACCAACCCAAGTGGATTCATTTCATTTAGATAAATAATAAAAATGTATTATTAAAAATGCCACAGAAGGTTTAAAATCTAAACTTGTTTGTTTCTGATACTCTGTTATGCCAAATAATTCCAAACCAATTTTGTTAGCCTAGTACTGTGATGTATTAGCTTCTCTAATTTTGGTAGAATTAATTGTGCAGTAATAATTGTTTAGTATAAAGATGAAGTTAGAGAACCCTTCTGCACTAAAACAATTAAATATGTTTAATGGTTAACCCAAATTATTTAGGACCAATTTTGTTAGATCACATTTAGTCATGTTAAGTTACCCCTAAAAGGATTTAATTTTAGGATCAACAGAACTTAATTGGTAGTTAAAACTTCATTATTAAGTTACTGGATTAAAACAATTATGTAGGGAGTTTGGTAACTCCAATTAATCCAAACTAAATTGTGTTGTATTCTACACATTAGTAGATTTCTGTAGAAATTTAGTTTGTATTTTTATGATCAACAGAACCCAAGTTATGCAATTAAACATGTTCAACAAGTTTCTGCCATGTTTTAGACATAATTAAATAATGTTTAATTCAATTAATTGGAAACCAAAATTGTATTGTTTGATGTGTGCAGTAGCTATTTGTGATGTTTATGATTGTTATGTTGTGTTGATTGCTTGAGTAGTTTAGTGATTGTTGGTATTGCTTGTTTGACGTTTAGACGAGAACGTTGCCGGAGTCTACGAGGAGGGGGAATACTTTGATCATCAAGCACAAGACCCCGAGAACTTTGCCGAGCAAGGCAAGCTACTTCACTGAGCTTGCATTTATATTCATCTATTTTGTCACATGAGTATTCAATAGTACCAATGATTTGTAAAACCTTTTCAAAAGTATATGGAAACTATTTTGCCACCTATGTAGAAATATAAGATAGTTATATCAAACTATAGGATGGGAAAAATAAATATTGTTTACTAAAAACTCCTTTGGAAATGCTTGTGTGATTATGGAATGCCGAGATGTCGGTGTTGAAATGGAGAAGTGGAGAATGATGATGTTTATGAAAAATGCACATTGTGTCCTAGTACTATGACGACCAACCGATACCCTGTGCGACCACATTTACCCACATATGGGAACGGGCATAGTCATATAAATTGCTCATATTAGTATGGGATGCCTTAACAACGGGGATGACCCCGTTCCATGAGGGGATGGTCTGAGGACCTACCCCCTGACCCGGGTCCTCTAAAGAGAAGAACGCCTGAGGGCTAATATGAATTGGAGATAGAGGATTTGTAGGGCCGCCAGAATTCGCCGGGCAGAACTACGAGTCCTCACACTTAATTTCCGACGTGCTGGATTTAAGTGTCGATGGAATGTTTCGTAGAGGTAGGGTCCTATACTAGCATGAGCAAAGGACGGACTATGGTCGGTGACTCAACTTCGCATACACTTTGTATGGCGGGACGTGGCTGACACGATGAGTTACCGGATGGATGTGGGAAAAGCGTGCTACCTTTGCAGAGTGTAAAACTATTCGAATAGCCGAGTCCTCGGATATGGACAGTTGGGAGGCTGTCCTAAGACCATGTGCAAGTTTTTGAGAAACTATACTTTTAAAAGAAAACTGAAGTGGAGAAGATGTTCCACAACTATACCAACGAGTTGGTATGAGTTTGTTGGAGGCAAATGGACCATGATGGACTATGGTCGGAAAAAGGAGGAGTTTTGGGAGAAACAATAAAATGGTGATTTCTTTAAAGATAGTTATAAAACTCTTCTTACCTTTTTCAATAAAGATATAGAGATGTTTTAAATAAATAAAAGTTTGAAATTTAAATAAAACTGTGCATACTCATGTTGGGGTAGTTTGCGAGTACAATCAAATGTACTCATATTGGTTTCGTCCCTGGCTATTGTCCTAGCCAGGCTATGAGGAGGAGCACTACGCGAGGAGGAGTATGGCGACTTCTACGCGAACTAGGATCTCCATAAGTCAGCTGCCTGTCGGGTCTCGTCGTTAGGATTTGATGTCTACTACGCCGTAGCTTCCGCTATTTTTGGTTTGGCCCATGAAGGCACCTATGTAAGACTTGGTCTAAATGACCATTTATGTAAGACTTTTAATTCGGTATTGTAATGGATGTAAACTTGGTATCCAATTCGGATTATGTGCAACGACAGACTGATCACGGGATCGTTGTGTTAAGCATAATCGGGTATTTCGGACAGCTAGTCCGGGGTCCCCACAGACTTGGTATCAGAGCCATCCTGACTTTAAGAGACCTTAGATTAGCATGGTCTCTAGATAGGTTACAAAAGTTAATTTCTAAAAATAAAGGAGTGAAGTATTTTCGAAAATTTCTTATCTCCAATCCTCTTACTTATATAAAAATTTACTCTCATTAAATATTACATTTTCCTTGTATCCTTAAAATTTTGCACACTTGTCATCCCATTAAGCTTAAAATTTTGCTCACTGTTGCACACTACATTTAAAATTTTGATACACTTGTCACCTCACTAACTTAAAATTTTGCTAAAAATTGTAGATGGCGATCCATTGGACCGAGTTCGTTCAGCTTGAGAGGGACAGCAAGTTGATGTTCGAGAAGGACTTGTTCGAGTTGAGCAAGCTGTTAGGTCGCCCTACTCCAGAGTTTAGGGGAGCCCAGGTGGACACTCTCGGCAACGGGAACCTGTGTTGGTTGGTCGAGTCGTCAGTTCGGGGGAACATCAAGTCTCCCGGATCTAGGACGCTGATCTTCACCACTATGGACGTCCACTGGGACGACGGACTGTGTCGTGCCATGCAGAGGATGCTAGCCCGACTTTGTGAGGAGCACAAGGCGGAGTTAGTGAACTCCCGTTTCCGGTTCTACGGGAGGCGCACCGATGATGGACACCCTATCCGATCCCCGCTACACCCGACGTTCGGAGAGTACATCCTGGACATGGAGATTATGCTCTTTCGCACCCAGGAGGATCTGATGTGCGCTAGACTCCGTTTCGCTTGAGCGCATCTCGCTCGCGGAGAGTCGCGAGAGTGAGGCGCAGCTGAAGGAGGAGAAGGTCGCTCTTCTCAAGAAGAGGACCCAGCTGAGGAGGACCATCGTGAAGCTCCGCAAGAAGGTGGCGGAGCAGGACGAGCTGATCGAGGATCTAGAGCACCATACGACGAGATGGAGGAGGAGGGCGAGGATCTCCGCAAGGAGAACAACGCTTTCCTCAGTGACGATGACGACTTCCTGGAGGAGATGGACTATGAGCAGGAGATGACGAGGAGGAGGAGCCACTCGAGGCAGTACTCGAGGACGAGGAGGAGGACCCGAGGAGCCACCTTACCAGTCAGACGCTGACGTCGCAGCGAGCCTGAGGTTCCACCTCAGTAGCGAGTGACTTGAGTACTACCGCAGGATTAGGTTGACCCCCTATCGCTAGTCGAGTCGAAGTAGTGGTTCTTTTGGAAACCAGGTGTTATGTACCTTAGATGTAGGGTGATGTTGTAAGCTTGATGTTGTTGTGAACTCCTTGATGTGATGTTTGTGATATATAAGTATGTTTGTCTTGTTTGATCTGTGTAAAATATTTTCCACATAATCCTTAAATTAATCAACCACTTCGCGAATCGTCTTTTCCCTTAGTCGAACCTTTTTGCCTTGCCTCTTATACCCGGTGTGCTTCAGGATGGAACTGTCGCACCAACGCGGAGGAGGAGCACCACCACCACCGGACCCAACCCCCGCCCAACTTCTCGCGCTTATCATGGAGGAATGCCAAAATGCCCGGGAGAGCGCCAAGCTCATCTCGCTGCCCTGCAGCAGATCGCTGCCGCCCATCTCAACCAAAACAACAACAACAACAACAATGGCAATGGCAATGGCGATGGAAACCAGCGATCCACCTTAGGCGATTTCCAGAAGACCAACCCACCACCTATTCCAAGGGACTTCACCCACTAGAAGCCGATGATTGGCTTCGCACCATCGACAACAATCTGGAAGTTGCTGCTGTAGGAGAAAATGAGAAAGTGTTGTATGCAACCCACTATCTTGCTGGACCTGCACGAGCTTGGTGGGAAACTACCAAGGCTCTCCAGCAAGCTGGTCATGTTATCAACTGGGCTGAGTTCCAGGAGAAGTTCCGCAAGAAGCACATTCCCGGCGACTCATTGATAGGAAGAAGGATGAATTCCGCAAGCTGAGGCAGGGAAGTAGAGATGTGGTCGGTTATCTTGATGAGTTTACCGACTTATCTCGGTATGCTCCTGATGACACCGACACAGAGAAGAAGAAGATGGAGCGTTTCATGAGTGGACTTCATGATGAACTGCAGTGTGCTCTGGTTATCCATGACTTCTATGATCTGGAGTCACTTGTGGACAAAGCCATCCAGCTGGAGACCAAGCGCAAGTCTATGTTTGAAGGTCGTAAGAGGAGGATGAATGCTCAGGAAGGTTCGAGCAGCCAGAAGCCTCGTATCTTTCAGCAAAACCCCAAGCCTGCCTATCGACCACCACAAGCTCCACGCCCCAATTTCCCTAACCGCCCAAACAACTTCAACCGCCCAATGACAACCGTCCCGGAGGAAACTTCAACAACTTAATCCCAATGCCAATGTTGTCTGCTTTGAATGCGGCAACAAAGGTCACTACTCCAGAGAATGCCCCAATCCCAAGAGGAATGTTCAGCGCCCCAATGCGCCGGCACCGAACAATGGTCAAGGCCGCAATGGAAATGGCAAGAATGCCGCACCCCGCGGAAATGCTGCTGTTGCCAAGGGTCGTCTGCACCACATCAATGCTGAAGAAGCCAGGATACGCCAGATGTTGTGCTGGGTACGTTCCTTGTCAACTCAGTACCTGCAACTGTTCTGTTTGATTCTGGTGCACCCATTCATTTGTTACCAAGAGTTTGTCTCTAAGGGAGGTTTAGTAGAAGATTTCCTGCGCAAACCCATGAGTATACAAATCCCTGGCTCCACCCTAGAAACCAAGAAGATCTGTCCAATACCCATAGAGATTGGAGGAGAAAATTTGCAGCCAACCTAATCATCTTAGGAACCCAAGGCATAGATGTTATACTTGGTATGAATTGGCTAGCCAAGTACCATGGTCGAATTGACTGTGCCAGAAGAGCTGTATCCATCACCACCGACAAAGAAGTAGAAGTGGAGTATGTGTCTGAAACCAAGCATTCTCACCCAGGCTGCCATGAGGGCATAGCTCGACCCGCCCTAGATGAGATCCGTGTTGTTCACCTATTCGGATGTTTTCCCTGAAGAATTGCCTGGTATGCCGCCAGACCGGGATATTGAGTTCATAATTGAGCTTATCCCAGGAACAGCCCCTATATCCCAAAGACCTTATCGGATGAATCCGGAAGAACTGGTTGAATTGAAGAAGCAGTTGGCTGATATGCTCAGCAAAGGTCTTGTTCGCCCAAGCGCTTCACCTGGGGATCACCCATTATTTTTGTGGACAAAAGAGACGGTACCACACGCCTGTGTGTGGATTATCGCAAGCTAAATGACGTGACCATTAAAAACAAGTACCCTCTTCCCAAGATCGAGGATCTGTTCGATCAGATGAACGGAGCCCGAGTCTTTTCCAAGATCGATCTTCGGACAGGTTACCATCAGTTGAAAATCGAGAGACAGACATTCCCAAGACCGCCTTCACCACTCGTTACGGTTTGTTTGAATACACCGTGATGTCCTTTGGTCTGACCAATGCCCCAGCCTATTTCATGAATCTCATGAACAAGATTTTCATGGAGTACCTCGACAAGTTCGTGGTAGTTTTCCTCGATGACATCCTTATTTATTCCAAGACCGAAGAAGAGCATGCTGAACACCTGCGTCTAGTTTTGGAGACACTCCGAGAGCACCAGCTGTATGCCAAGCTTAGCAAGTGTGAGTTTTGGCTCAGTGAAGTGGCATTTCTCGGACATGTTGTATCTGCCGGAGGAATTTCTGTTGACCCGAGAAGATCCAAGCCATTGTTGACTGGTTAGCCCCAACCAGTGTGACTGAAATCCGAAGCTTTCTCGGACTAGCGGTTATTACCGCAAGTTCGTTGAAGGATTTTCCAGTATAGCCAAACCCATGACCCAACTGTTGAAGAAGGACAAGAAATTTGAATGGACTCAGAAGTGTGAAGATAGTTTCCAAGAATTGAAGAAGAGACTAACCTCACCCCAATTTTGATTATGCCAGACGTCACCAAGAGTTTCGACGTGTATTGCGATGCATCACGCCTCGGACTTGGTTGCGTTCTGATGCAAGAAGGCAAAGTTGTGTCGTATCTGTCCCGGCAGTTGCGACCGCATGAAGAGAATTACCCAACCCATGACCTGGAGTTAGCTGCTGTTGTTCTTGCTCTTAAAACGTGGCGTCCCTATCTTGCGGGACATCGCTGTGAGATCTATACGGATCATAAGAGCTTGAAGTATATTTTCACCCAGAAGGAGTTGAACCTGCGACAGAGGAGATGGATGGAATTAATCAAGGATTATGATATTGGAATCCATTACCCCGGAAAGGCTAATGTAGTTGCCGATGCCCTTAGTCGCAAACCCTGCACCCTGAATGCCTTGATCCAAGCCGAACAACCAGCCTTGTTCAAAGAGTTCAAAGATTTTGGACTAGAACTTGTTAGCCATGGATATCTCGCCAATTTGAGTTAGCCCCAACCCTGATGGATCAAATCAAAGAAGCCCAAAAAGGTCATGAAAGCATTGAAGGAATTAAGAAGAAGATTTCTCTCGGCAAAGCACCCGGTTTTACCGAAGATGCTGAAGGAGTGCTGAAATTCAATGGCCGTATCTGTGTGCCCAATGTCACGAACTTAAGGAGTTAATCCTGAAGGAAGCCCATGAGACCCCTTATTCAATCCACCCCGGCGGAACCAAAATGTACCAAGACCTTCGAGAAAGATTTTGGTGGCATGGAATGAAGCGAGAGATTGGTTCTTTTGTAGCCAAGTGTGACATCTGTCAGCGAGTCAAGGCTGAACATCAGCGACCGCTGGATTGCTTCAACCTTTGAAAATTCCCGAGTGGAAGTGGGATGAAATTGGAATGGATTTTATTACCGGACTTCCAAGATCCAACCGAGGCCATGATTCAATCTGGGTCATCGTTGATCGACTGACCAAGGTTGCCCATTTTATTCCTGTCAAGACCACCACACGGAGTCAGTTAGCAGACTGTATATTTCCAGAATAGTAAGCCTGCATGGTGTGCCTAAGAAGATTGTATCTGATAGAGGCACGCAATTCACTCAAGATTCTGGAAATCCCTTCATGAAGCCCTCGGAACCAAGTTAGCATTTAGCACAGCTTATCATCCCCAGACCGATGGCCAAACTGAACGAGTGAACCAGATATTGGAGGACATGCTTCGCGCATGTGTTCTATCCTATGGTTCCAAGTGGGAAGATTGTCTTCCGTTTGCAGAGTTCTCGTAACAATAGTTATCAGTCTAGTCTGCAAATGGCCCCTTTTGAAGCCCTTTACGGCAAGAAGTGTCGTATACCCCTGAATTGGTCCGATACCGGAGAAGGCAAATTGTTTGGACCAGATACCCTCGTGAAGCTGAAGAGCAAGTTCAGCTTATTCGTGAGCCTCAAAACTGCCCAATCCCGTCAGAAGAGTTACGCTGACACCAAGCGTCGTGACCTCACCTTCACGTCGGAGATTATGTCTATCTCCGAGTGACCCCTTAAAGGAATGCAGCGTTTCCATGTCAAAGGAAAATTAGCGCCAAGATATATTGGACCCTTCAAGATCATCGCTGTCGAGGAGAAGTATCCTATCAACTGGAGTTGCCCCGGAGTTAGGAGATTATCACGATGTCTTCCACATTTCCTTGCTCCAGAAGTGTCTAGAAGTTCCTGACCAGCCTGATGTTTTCAAAAACATCGATCACCTCTCCATCGACCTAAACCAAGACCTGACTTATCGTGAGAGACCTGTCAAGATTCTTGATGAGGATGTTCGTCTTAGACCAGTGGACTAACCACTCTGAAGAAGAAGCAACTTGGGAACGCGAAGATTATCTTAGAAGCGAATTCCCAAACCTTTTAGTACCTAAGCCTAGCAAATCTCGGGACGAGATTTATTTTAAGGGGGGAAGGATTGTAACATCCCAAAAATATTATAAGTATTATTATTCCAAAAATGAGGCCAACAAAAACTTTTGCTAAATTATATGTGTTGATCTCATATTATTGCTTGTGTTATTTAATTCTTGCTCATTGTGTGTTGCTTGCTCTAAATAAAAACATGAAGAAAAGAAGAGAAATAAATAAAAAGCAAAGCAAGAAAAATAATGTGACAAGTGTCACACAAATTTCTCCAAGTGAGAAATTAATTTCCTTTCAAAATAAAATTCAGTGGAGTGATATTTAATCACTCTCAATTTTATTCCTACACTTTCCCCTCTCCAAATATATTTTCAAAAATCTAAATTTAAAATTCCAAAAACCTTTCTTTATCTTTTTAAATCACAAAGTGTGTGGTGCAACACTTGTCAAATAAATTGCACCACAGCACCATAAACCCACATTTGAATATGTGAAGCAAATTATGAAAATAAAATTCAGAAATTCAAATTGAAGTTTGGTTCAACCATTTCATCAAACACCTTTTGATCATGCACTGTGTTCCCAAATCAACCAAACCCGAAATCAAATCGATCAAATTCGTGTGTTATTCGTCAAATTGTTGCTGGCAATCTCTTTCTCTCCTCTCCCTGATCTCGCCTCGCTCAAGAAATCGAAGAGGGGAGGTTGGAATCGAGGAGAAGCATCCGAGGGGACAGGAGCCCGCGCGGCCGCGCCATGGTCGGCATGTGCTGCAGAGGTGGCAGCGCCGCGCTAGCTCAGCTCCGTGCCCCCCTCTCTCCCTCACCTCGCTGCCCCCTCTCTGGCAACACCGCAGCCCGCAGGAACCCGCCCCCGCCGGAGAGTCGCCGTGACTAGTGCGCGCCGCGCACCGCCCGAACGCTCCCAGGCCGTCCCACTCGCGAGCACGCTCAGCTCGCCACCACACCACCAAACCTGCTCCCTGCCATCCCCACACCGTAGACACACCTCCACCGCCCCTACGGCGAGCGCACGTCACCTCTAGACCGCTCCTGCGCCGTGTCCACCATACGTCGGCGCGGCGGGCATAAATACCCCACCCCGTGGCCGAGCTCTCCACACTCCACCCCACTGTCTCCCTCACTCTCCACCCTCTCTCATGCACCGCCAGGAGGGCGGAGCCACTTCCTCGAAGCCCCAGTTGCTCTGGAGCTTCCGCGACGCTCCGCCGCGTCCGAAGGTAGACGACGACATGGCCACACCGTGCCGCTGCATCTCCTTCCTCTCTGACCCCTGCACGATGCTCTCCATGGTCACCGCACTCACCTGCCCCTTGTTTCCCTCTGTTTCGTGCACCAGAGCCTCGCAAGGACGTCACCAGAGTTGCAGGCCGTGGCCGTGGAAGTTCAGCGGCTCGCCGTCGACGATTCACGCCGCCCCAGCAAGCTCCACTCGCCTAGAAGCCTTCCCCAAGCCTCCGCCGTTCTCCAGCACCTTCTCCAAGCCTTCCCGAGCCCCCTAGGTGAGGATCCATCCACGGCACCGTCGCCGGCGCGGCGGCGCCGCTCGTTTATGGTCATCGTTGATCGCGGCCTCTGTGAGCCGTTGGATCTAGATCCAATGGCCACATACCGCTTCGTTTAGAGAGAAGCTGACGGGCTGGCCCCACCCATCAGCATTTTAAACATTATCCACAACGCGGGATTTTTCCCTGAGTCACTGACTGGCGGACCCCACCTGTCAGGGATTTCAACATTATCCAGAGAAGAAGATTTTTCTAATTCATTTCTCTCTGGAAATTCAGTACTGGACCCAAATTAGAAAGTCAATATCTCGAGATTTATTGCTCCAAATAAATCAAATTCAATTGTTCTGGAAAGCTTATGAAAATGTTTAACCAACCCAAGTGGATTCATTTCATTTAGATAAATAATAAAAATGTATTATTAAAAATGCCACAGAAGGTTTAAAATCTAAACTTGTTTGTTTCTGATACTCTGTTAAGCCAAATAATTCCAAACCAATTTTGTTAGCCTAGTACTGTGATGTATTAGCTTCCCTAATTTTGGTAGAATTAATTGTGCAGTAATAATTGTTTAGTATAAAGATGAAGTTAGAGAACCCTTCTCCACTAAAACAATTAAATATGTTTAATGGTTAACCCAAATTATTTAGGACCAATTTTGTTAGATCACATTTAGTCATGTTTAGTTACCCCTAAAAGGATTTAATTTTAGGATCAACAGAACTTAATTGGTAGCTAAAACTTCATTATTAAGTTACTGGATTAAAACAATTATGTAGGGAGTTTGGTAACTCCAATTAATCCAAACTAAATTGTGTTGTCTTCTACACATCAGTAGCTTTCTGTAGAAATTTAGTTTGTATTTTTGTGATCAAAAGAACCCATGTTATGCAATTAAACATGTTTAACAAGTTTCTGCCATGTCTTAGACATAATTAAATAATGTTTAATTCAATTAATTGGAAACCAAAATTGTATTGTCTGATGTGCGCAGTAGCTATTTGTGATGTTTATGATTGTTATGTTGTGTTGATTGCTTGAGTAGTTTAGTGATTGTTGGTATTGCTTGTTTGGCGTTTAGACGAGAGCGTTGCCGGAGTCTACGAGGAGGGGGAATACTTTGATCATCAAGCACAAGACCCCGAGAACTTTGCCGAGCAAGGCAAACTACTTCACTGAGCTTGCATTTATATTCATCTATTTTGTCACATGAGTATTCAATAGTACCAATGATTTGTAAAACCTTTTCAAAAAGTATATGGAAACTATTTTGCCACCTATGTAGAAATATAAGATAGTTATATCAAACTATAGGATGGGAAAAATAAATATTGTTTACTCAAAACTCCTTTGGAAATGCTTGTGTGATTATGGAATGCCGAGATGTCGGTGTTGAAATGGAGAAGTGGAGAATGATGATGTTTATGAAAAATGCACATTGTGTCCTAGTACTATGACGACCAGCCGATACCCTGTGCGACCACATTTACCCACATATGGGAACGGGCGTAGTCATATAAATTGCTCATATTAGTATGGGATGCCTCAACAACGGGGATGACCCCGTTCCATGAGGGGATGGTCTGAGGACCTACCCCCTGACCCGGGTCCTCTAAAGAGAAGAACGCCTGAGGGCAACGCCTGAGGGCTGATATGAATTGGAGATAGAGGATTTGTAGGGCCGCCAGAATTCGCCGGGTAGAACTACGAGTCCTCACACTTAGTTCCGACGTGCTGGATTTAAGTGTCGATGGAATGTTTCGTAGAGGTAGGGTCTTATACTAGCATGAGCAAAGGACGGACTATGGTCGGTGACTCAACTTCGCATACACTTTGTATGGCGGGACGTGGCTGACACGATGAGTTACCGGATGGATGTGGGAAAAGCGTGCCACCTCTGCAGAGTGTAAAACTATTCGAATAGCCGAGTCCTCGGATATGGACAGTTGGGAGGCTGTCCTAAGACCATGTGCAAGTTTTTGTTTTAAAAGAAAACTGAAGTGGAGAAGATGTTCCACAACTATACCAACCAGTTGGTATGAGTTTGTTGGAGGCAAATGGACCATGATGGACTATGGTCGGAAAAAGGAGGAGTTTTGGGAGAAAACTAATAAAATGGTGATTTCTTTAAAGATAGTTATAAAACACTTCTTACCTTTTTCAATAAAGATATAGAGATGTTTTAAATAAATAAAAGTTTGAAATTTAAATGAAACCAGTGCATACTCATGTTGGGGTAGTTTGCGAGTACAATCAAATGTACTCATATTGGTTTCACCCCTGGCTATTGTCCTAGCCAGGCTATGAGGAGGAGCACTACGCTGAGGAGGAGTATGGCGACTTCTACGTGAACTAAGGATCTCCATAAGTCAGCTGCCTGTCGGGTCGTCGTCGTTAGGATTTGATGTCTACTACGCCGTAGCTTCCGCTGATATTTTTGGTTTGGTCCATGAAGACACCTATGTAAGACTTGGTCTAAATGACCATTTATGTAAGACTTTTAATTTGGTATTGTAATGGATGTAAACTTGGTATCCAATTCGGATTATGTGCAACGACAGACTGATCACGAGATCGTTGTGTTAAGCATAATCGGGTATTTCGGACAGCTAGTCCGGGGTCCCCACATTAGGTCTTACATTTTATTTCGTTGTAAATTTCCCTTGTTTCCTCTGCTTCGTACTAGGCCTTAGGTAGGCTAACAAACTAGTCTGAGTTGTTTGCTCTACGCTGGGAAAGGGAAGGGAAGCAACAACCGTCTCGGAGCCTAGTGTCCTGGTGCGTGAGTGTTTTCTGTCCTGGTGCGTGAGTGTTTTCTGTCTAAACCGTATGCAAACTATCTGCCCAAACTTATAAAAGGGAGTAGAGGGGTTTCAAAACTTATTATTTTGGCAATGGTAACTAGACACGCTCTCACTTTTTTCATTCATTCAAGTGCTAAATTTATCTAAAAGAATAAACCAGGCTAGGCTGGGACCGGGCCTTGCTTGGGCTGCGAGGCCAAGCCTGTGTCGGCACGGGCATGAGCCCTTTACATGGTCGGCAAGCGATGCACGCTTCAGGAGGAGTGGGGGCACCGGGCGCTACCAACACTAGTGGAAACAGGGGCTTTGGTGGAGAGGGTGTTGGGCTCTAGTCCCGGGCGTGGTTCGATCCCGGACTAGAGGAGGGAACTAGTACCGGGCCGGCTGCTCCGACGCTGCGCAGGTCGGGTCCCGGGTTGTAGGGCACCTCTAGTTCCGGGCCGTGATACCACCCGGGACCGAGGCAGTCAGCGGCAGGGTGGAGACAGGAGGGTGGATCTTTCGTCCCGGGCCGTGGTACAGCCCGGGACTAGAGGTCCTGCTATATCATCTCCCACCCCGGGCCAGCCACCATTTTTGAACCCTCAAGATCATCTCCATTGTTTCCTCTCTCAAGCTCAAGTGTAGCCCCATTTTTTTCCAAGATTTGTCAAGATAGACGGTACCCATCTCTCCAAGGGTTAGCAACACTTGATCCTTTCACCCGGCGGCCGAATTTTAGCCATTTCCATACAAGTTTAGCTCATTTCATTTTTATAGTGCTACCTAGGTGTTTGATGAAATGTCTAAGCTAGGTAGTTCATTTTCTTATGTATTTTGAGCTCAAATTAATTTATTATTTGTGGATTTTAGTGTCGTCTCGGTCCTCACCGCCGTTGATAGCCCCCGCCATCCCGTGACTGGCACCACCTCGGTGAGCCTCTTCTTTTATCTGTTATTTTACAAAATTACTTGTATGATTTGAATGCATAATTATTTTTCTTGTATAATTTTCTTATGTTTTTATGTATAGTGTCATGGTTTTGATATCCGTCCCCGTCGGCCCTCGTCCGGTCTATGATTCGGATGTGGTATATTTTTATCACTATTTATTTTGTTTCGTGTTTATAACAATCATGCCGACCAAATTGACATAGATATATTTTATTTAGGAGGTAGTTGAACCGGAAATTCCAGCCGACCCTATTGTAGAGTTTAAAAAAAAAGAAAACAATGATTTGAAAGCAAAATTGAAGATTAGTGAAGATCTTCGTCTCCAATGCCTAGAAGAGAAGATGGTATTGGACTTGAAGATTGCCGACATCGTTGATGCTCACGGGTCGAGCTTACCGACGTCGTCGGTGTTCACGAGATGAAGATGGATGCAATGCGCCTGAAGCTTAGAAAGATTAGAAAATATGTCATTAGTCAAGAGGCTTGGTATCATTATGCTGTTGGTTCAATAGTTACCTTAGTTGCGATTCTGATCGCATTTGTTGTTGGATTTAAATTCTTTAGATAGTTTGTATTCTAGTTTCAATTAATTTATGTTTTATGAGAACTATGTATTACATTTGGTCACTACTATACTTTGGTTTTAATGTGATGAACTTGTATTAATGAATATGATATGTTTCCTATTATGTTGGTTTATCGTAATGGGTTTTAGCGGTGATTTGCAGATGAGTCATCCGTGGATGTACGCTGACCGACGCTCTAAAGAGTACATGGATGGCGTGCAATCTTTTCTCAATGTGGCTAAGGATAACAAGGGGCCCAATGGTTTTATGTGTTGTCCATGCAAGAAATGTCGGAATGAGAAGGATTACCCTAACACAGACAGAATTCACCTCCACCTGATAACTTCTGGTTTCATGCCCGGCTATAATTGTTGGACCAAGCACGGAGAAAAAGGGGTTATGATGGAAGATAACGAAGAAGAAGAGAATGATGACAACTACATGGACCCTGAATATGTTGGTAACCCAACAGGGGAAGCTGATGATGAAGAGGTACCAGATGATCCCATCATACATGATGAATTACGTGGGGTCATCGTTGATGCACATACCCTAGCAGAAACTACACTTGAGAAGTTGAAGTTGAAGCGCATGTTAGAGGATCAGAAAACAAAGTTGTACCCAACTTGCGAAGATGGCAACACAAAGCTCGGTACCACACTGGAATTATTGCAATGGAAGGCAGCGAATGGTTTATCTGACAAGGGATTTGGGAGTTTACTGAAAATTGTGAAGGACAAGCTGCCGGCTAGTAACGAATTGCCCGAGAGTGCGTATGAAGCAAAGAAGATTATCTGCCCTCTAGGATTAGATGTGCAGAAGATACATGCATGCATTAATGACTGCATCCTCTACCGCGGTGAGAAGTATGAGAATTTGAATGAATGTCCGGTATGCGGTGCATTGCGGTATAAGATCAGAGCAGATGACCCTGGCGATGTTGAGGGCCTGCAACGTTTGAAACCACGGTTTGAAACGTTTGTGGTACGCTCCTATAATACCACTGTTGAAACGTTTGTTCAGAAACAAAGAGCATGCCAAGTTGTTGCGATGGCACAAAGAAGACCGCAAGAGCGACGAGATGTTGAGACACCCGGCTGATGGGTCGCAGTGGAGAAAAATCGATACAGAGTACAAGGAATTTGCACGTGACCCAAGGAACTTAAGGTTTGGTCTTAGCACGGATGGCTTTAATCCTTTTGGGGAGCAGAGCAGCAGTCATAGCACCTGGCCTGTGACTCTATGTATCTATAACCTTCCTCCTTGGTTGTGCATGAAGCGGAAGTTCATTATGATGCCAGTGCTCATCCAAGGCCCGAAGCAACCCGGTAACAACATTAATGTCTACCTGAGGCCATTAGTTGATGAACTTTTACAGTTGTGGCGTGATGAAGGGGTACCTGTGTGGGATGAGTACAAACAAGCGGAATTTAACCTACGAGGGTTGTTGTTTGTAACCATCAATGATTGGCCTGCTCTTAGTAACATTTCAGGACAGTCGAAAAAGGGATACAATGCATGCATACACTGTTTAGATAGCACTGAAAGTATATATGTAGGCAACAAGAATGTGTACCCGGGTCATCGTCGATTTCTTACAACTCAGCATCCCCTAAGAAAGAAAAGCAAGCAGCAGCATTTCAAAGGTGAGGAAGATCGCCGGCCGAAGCCACCCCTCCAAAGTGGTGAAGATATATATGATGCGGTCAAGGATTTAGATGTAATCTTTGGAAAGGGTCCTGGCGGACAGTCTGTTCCGAATGACGCTAACAACCACGTTCCCCTGTGGAAGAAGAAGTCTATATTTTGGGAACTACCTTATTGGAAAATCCTAAAGGTTCGCTCTGCAATCGACGTGATGCACGTGACGAAGAATGTTTGCGTGAACCTACTAGGCTTCTTGGGCGTGTATGGGAAGGCAAAAGATACTCCGGAAGCACGAGAGGACCAGCAACTTTTGAAAGACCCAAAGAACCTGCATCCAATGAGGACGGATAAAGGACGTCTACGTCCTGCTAGCTACGTTCTTACCAAAGAAGAGAAGGAGATATTTTTTGAAGTCCTGAGCAGTATGAAGGTCCCGTCTGGCTTCTCGTCGAATATAAAGGGAATAATAAATATGGCAGAGAAAAAGTTTCAGAACCTAAAGTCTCATGACTGCCACGTGCTGATGACTCAACTGCTTCCGGTTGCATTGCGGGGGCTTCTACCGGAAAATGTTCGAGTATCCATTGTTCAGCTATGTGCGTTCCTCAATGCAATTTTGCAGAAGTCAATCAGCCCAACCACTCTATTAAGGTTACAGAAGGATGTGGCTCAATGTCTCGTTAGTTTTGAGTTGGTGTTCCCACCATCCTTCTTCACTATTATGACACATCTCCTAGTACACCTGGTCGACGAGATTCACATTCTGGGTCCTGTATTTCTACACAATATGTTCCACTTTGAGAGGTTCATGGGAGTGTTGAAGAAACACACCCCGGATCCAACATCACCAACATTATTCTACATAAACGGACTTGCTGGCTCGAAGGCCGTAGGATTAGGGGGAACGGCAGGAGGAGCCAGCCCCGTGGGCGGCCGCCCGGTTCTCGCGCGCACGTTTGCGGCGGAGGGCAAGATCCATGGAGGATGAGTCTTTTAGCGCCCAATCTAGTTCGGAAGCCTCCTTCGCCTTGAGCTGGTAGGAAGTCTTGGCTCGCTGGACAGGGTAGTCGCGGACAGACTGGAAGGAGGATTCCATGGCCTCCTGTATCTGCAACCCACAACCCTCTTCCCCGTCGTCGCTCCAGACGAAGTCATCGTCCTCCTCCTCCTCTGCAGGAGGAGCGGCGGTGCCTGGTGGAGGTGCAGCGGCGCCAGGTGGAGGTGCGGCGGCACCTGGTGGAGCAGGAGGCCGGTAGCTAGGCATTCCTCTCCACGCCGGGCTCATGGGCATACGGCAGGATAGGCTCCCACGGTTGCGCCCAAGCGCGCTCTGCCGAGCATGCTCGACCTCGTCCAGAAGGCACTGCGGCGGGCGTGGAGGATTCATCTCGTGGAGACGATGCGTTCGTGGCTAGGAATGTTGGATTAGGGTTTACCCCGTCGACGACAATATATAAAGAACTCTAGGGCAGCGCTGGGGAGGACACGTGTCGTGACCGCAAAGCCTGCCTTTAGTCCCGGTTGGTGTTACCAACCGGGACTAAAGAAGCACACGGATCGTGTGTTTCTTTCAAGCGCTTGTGAGACGTTGGATCAGGGGTGTGTTTCTTTTGAGGGATTGTGAGCTGTTGGATCAGCAGTATCACGACCACTTCGTGAGCCACATGACCCGGTTGGTGTTACCAACCGGGACTAAAGAAGCACACGTACCCTATATATAGCCCCCCTCCTCAGACAGGTTACTCACTCACACAAAACATTCCAGCGTCACTCGGAGAAACATCTTTGGGCAACCAGCGGCAAGACGTCTCTGATGACCTGCGACCGTTCCAAACGGTTGCAGATCATCAGAGATGTCTTGCCGGATGGTTGTAGATCATCAGAGACGTCTTACCGCTGCTTGGATTGAAGTGGCGCTCAAACGCAAAACATTCGGGTTCCCTAGCTATAACCCATTTCTTCTAGGTGGAAACTCCCATTTCGTGTATTAACCCATTTCTTCTAGGTGGAAACTCCCATTCCATGAAATTCCGCCCTTCAAAGTGACCACTGACCCAAGTCTCAAGTTATATGCAGACCCTTGTCCATGGTTACGAAGCGATCAGAAGAAAGGGTCTCACAAAAAGAAAAAGCGAAGACTAAATATGGATGTTGTTCATGATGTGTAATAATTTATTAAACTTTATATAATTTATAGTATGGAGGACAAGACAGATATGTCAATGAAATCAAGCGTATGGCGGTGGCGGAATGTAGTACTTAATTTATAAATTTTTGATGTAGCATCAAACTTTGTGATGTGAAATGATCCACATGTAGTACTTGATTAATAAATTTTTGAATTGATTTTAAATTAAGCGTATGTAGTACTTAATTTAAAACCAAGCGCATGTGATACTTCATTTTAAACCAAAACAGAAAACAGGAAAATGAAAGCAATTTTTACTTAATTTAGACAAGTAAATCAAAAGATATAAAAAAGTAAGAAACCAGAAAATTAAAAAAAATTAACCTCTAGTACCGGGCCGTGCGACCACCCGGTACTACAGGTCCACTGGGCTTGGCGCGCAAATTTTCGCGGTCCTGAGGGACCTCTAGTACCGGGTGGTAACACGGCCCGGTACTACAGGGTCTCTAGTACCGGGTGGAGCCACGACCCGATGCTAGAGGCCTTTTTGGCGCTACTTCTACTGGCTCGGGCCGAAAATTTGCCCAAGTCCAGCAAATCGACGCTCCGCCTCCGGGCTCTAGACGACGCCGCCCCCTGCGCCGCCAGGCTGCCGGATTTCGTCCCCGCGCCGCTGCCGCCCTCACCGTGGGTCGCCGTCCTGCTCCTGCTCCGGGCGCGGCCGTCCCCGCTCGCCCCCGACCCACGGTGAGCTCGTCCCCCCGACCAACTACTCTCTCCCTCTCTCAGATCTAGCGCGCGGCGGCGGCGGCGGACCCTAACCACGGGGCCGGCGCGAGTTGGCAAACAAGAACATATTTTTAGGGCCTAAGGGCCGATTTCATTATAATTAGGCCACAAACGGCCGATTACATTGGAGGGGGGAGGCCATTAATAGGCCATTACATTGGAGGGGGGAGGGGGGTCGTCGTCGCCGGTGCCGGTGCCGCCTAGTCGTCGAGGACGATGAAGGGCGGCGGGGTCCAGAGGTGCTCCGGTGGCTCCTGCTGCTGCGGTGGCGCCTCCTGCTGCTCCGGTGGCGCCTCCTGCTCCTGCTCATGAGCCACCGACCAGCTCCCGCCCGTAAAGACCCAGGATTGGCCAACGAGGCCGGGAGGTAGAGGAGGCAGCGGAAGGTCCTGCTGCTGCTCGCGTTCCATGGCGTAGTGCCACGGCTCGACCTCGTCGGGGTCGTAGTACTGCGGTGGTGGCGGCGGCATCAGGGCCGCGACCGCATCAGCCTGGACCTGGGCCATCACCTTCTCCCACCGCTTGATCTCGTCCTCGACGAGGGTGCGGTTGGAGGCCTCGTGGGCGGCCTGCATGTCCGGGTCGTCGTCATCCTCGGGGACCTCCTCCTCGAACCACATCGCGTCGGGCAGCGCTGGGTAGGCGGATTGTTCGGCGCGGGGCGCCGGGGCGAAGTAGGAGTGGCGGCGGTCCTCGTGCTCGTCCTTGAGCCACTGCTCCCAGTGAGGGGAGTCCGCCGCGTAGGCGGGGTCGTTGCGGAGCGCCGAAGGGAGGAGGCGGCGCCGACGCGCGATCTCCCTATCCAGTTGCCTCCCAGGGAGCGGGACCGCCGGCACCGGAATCCTCTGCGGGTTCAGGTGCCAGCCCTCGGGGAGGTGGACATCGTTCCACTCCAGCGTGGCGGCGTTCTCCCAGTGCCACTGGCACTCCGGCTCCGGCACATAGCGCCGGCGCCGGATCCTCCTCCCTCCGGCGGTGGTGGTGGTGGTTCGTGACGGCGCGTCGGGTGCGTGGGCGACCCGCACCGGTGGCGCGGTCCTCCGCATGCCCTGCGGAACGACGCCCAGGCCACCGGCGGTGGAGGCGGTGGAGAAGCGCGGCGACGGTTGGAGGACTCGCCGGTCTCGTTCTTCGGGGACTTCCCGAACCAGCGCGACATGGCGGCGAGGGCACTGGATGGGCGGAGGGGAACCGTCGGGCGGAGGGGAACCGTGGGAGCGGAGTGGAGTGTCCACATCCGCACGGGCGCATCCCTTTTTAAAGACCAGGAACCGTCGCTGGCAAGTGGGCCAGGAGCATTGACTCCGGGGTGGGCGGGGGCTGTTGGGCTCCGCATTGACCACGGTGGGTGAAGGCGAGGCGGCCGGGTGGGAACACGAGGCGGGGAGGTGAAGACGAGGCGGGGCGGGAACACGAGGCAGGGCGACGGGGTCAGAACTGGGTCGCTGGCAGGTGGGCCAGCATTGACCACGCGTGGCCAGTGGGCGGTCACACGTGGCGGTGGGGTGGGTAGGCGCTGGCAGGTGGGCCAGCGATGACCACGGTGGCCACCTTTGACCAGGTTCTGGCCCAAATTTGGGCTGGGCTGGGATTGGGACAACCTATGTTTTTTTTGAAAGATTTTTTTCTTTAGATGCAATATTAAATTGTTTTTGTTGCATATTTGTATAGTTCCCTCCTTTGAATTATTGTACTAATGCTATTATTGTTTTATCTTTTTTTGTATTAGTTAAACAGTGGATGTCGATGCTCCCTTCATAACGAGAGAAGGGAAGAAGAGATACTTTCCTACATTTTGGAACCCGGTGAATTTCGGCATCCCGCGGAAGGAGCTGAAGATGAGGACTCGGAAATTGGTGGACCCACGCCGTCTGGCGAGGTATATTAAGCCTATGTTGAGCATATGCAATAACTGATTTGTGCAAATATATGTATTCACACATGTTTCATATTTTTAGACCTCCGCATCGAACCAATCCACTAAACGAGGCCATGCCCAAGGGATGGGCAAAGATGAGCATCTCACAATTGACGAGGTGAATGCAACTACTGGCCAACCACTGGCACCCGTGCCGAACGCAGTTAAGTTGTGCATCAATGCGGAGTCACTGTCAGGGACAACGTTTATATCAGCACTCAGGAATGGATTAAGCCAAAGTTAGAGGGAGTTAGTTACGTCGACAAGAGAACCAAAGATGTGCTTTGGAACAAGCTCATTGCACATTTCACCCTACCGGTCTTGGAAGATGAGGTGAAGACACAAAAAATGACGGACAAAGTCAAGCATTTCGCTCTTAAGAAGATGGCTCAACAATTCAATAACTACAAGAACAAATTATTCCGTGAGTGGGAAGAAGATGGGAAACTTCTGGATTTCACCGGCACACGAGAGAGGCAGCGGCCTCACTGGCCAGCATTTTTGGAGTACAAGAAATTAGAACGAGCTAAGAAAAGGTCGCAAACGAATACGAATAATGCAGCGAAAAAGAAGTATCACCATAAGATGGGGCCAGGTGGCTTCCGAGTTGCCGAGCCTAAGTGGGAAAAAATTGAGTCTGAGTTGCGTGCAAAAGGGCTCACCCCGGTCACAGAGGAATGGGACAGAAGGATAAGGAATTGGCTACTTGCGCATGGAGGGGAGTATGACATGGAAACAGGGGAGTTAATAATTGATGAAAGCAAAGTAGTCAACGAAGCCCAAAAAAAATTATTGACTTAATTGCCAAGTCTAAAGAGGGAAAGTTTATTTCCGACAGAGAGAAGGACGAGCTGTCAGAGGCCCTCGGGACCAAAGAAAAAGGAGGATCAACACGAGGCTTAGGAGAAGTGCCGTGGATTGAAGGTGTCGTGGGTTTGTCACGTCAGGTGTCATAGATGACTTCGTAGGTGTGGGATTACGCGAGTCAAGCATCTCCGAGCTTGGGATCGCAGGAACAAAGATCAACACAGATTTACCCAGGTTCGGCCCCCTCAATGTGAGGTAAAAGACCTACTTCCTGCCTACCCTAGATTGGTATTGATATGATAATCGAGGTGTTACAATGGAGGCGATCCGATCTGGTACTCGCCGTATGAGCTAGGGTTTGGGGCTTGATAGCTTGACCCGCTCTAAGTCCTGCGAGTCCTCTTTATATACACAGAGGCTCGCTAGGTTACAAAAGGAAACTTCCCCATAAGGAATACATCCACAGAGGCCTACTCGGAGACTACTTGGTCTTCACGTCCTCCGGGATTGTCTTCTAGATCTTTCTCCTTATGGCGGTTCAATATTGGGCTTGTTCCCAAGTGGGCCTTCATCCGTGCGAGTAAGTTAAGTCGCACTGGGCCGCGGGTTAATCCAGAAAGTATTCCCCCGACATTAGCCCCCAAGCATGGCCTGAACTTCATAGTACTTCTTGATCTTGAATGCTTAGGCCGTGCTTTTCCTTGTTTCCAATCTGCGGCTTATAACTTTCTTGGCGCTCAAGAACGCGACTTATCCTGTCTTGACGGTTGATTTTCAGATCTAAACGTCTTCCGTCTGGGTTATTTATCTTGACTCATCGTTTTCCCCAGCGTTCTGCATCAAGTCCTGCATCCGCTACTCCTTTCCGCCGCCTCCAATCTCGCTTCTCGTACTCACAATCCTTCGGTGGATATCTCCATCGATCTGAGAAAAATGTCTCGCCGCAAGTGCAACTGGGAAGGCTCGTGGGTCGACGAAGATTTCCTGGAATCCCTATCTGCACGGGGCCTTCTTCCGCCAAAAGATCAATGCGAATGGCGGCGGCGGTGAGGAGGTAATCCCCAATCCTCAACCAGGAGAATAGTGATTTTTGCGGAGCATGTTGAGCGCGGGTTCAAGCCCCCGGGCTCTCTCTTCTTCCGCTCCTTGATGCAGCGGTTAGGTCTCCGCTTCCATGATATTGGCCCTAATTCGATGTTGCAAGTGAGCAACTTCCACGTCCTCTGCGAAGATTATCTGGGTCCCGCCTTCAATAGATTTCTGGCTTGCTCTTTTCAATTGCAATAGTCAAAGGGAAACCACAGATGGTCCTTTTCTCCAATGCGGCGCCATTTCCTTCCAACGCCGTAGGGGTAGTATCTTCCCAAAACTAACTCTGCCAAGAAAATCAAGGAGTGGCAAAGGACATTCTTCTATTGTAAAAACACTTCTCCTGAGGGTGAAATTCCTTCCTCTTTGGTCTCCTCTTCCCTTCGAGGCTACCGATGCTTGTCTTCAAACCTGATCCTTCTTCGTTGCCCTTTATCGAATCCCTTCTAGACAAGGTGAGAGCGCTGACACTCCATGGTCTCACTGGATTAGATCTCATATCTTGCTGGACTAAGTGGCGATTCAGCCTGTGAGTCGCCGCTCGCGGCTTATGATGGATTTCACTTGTCATGCAAATGACGTCGATCGTACTTGCCCTGAAGATTGGGACAAAGGGGAGTGGATAAATTTCATTCGCCGAGTGACGGACGAGGATATTGACTCGTATGACAACGTCGGACTTGCTCCCTTCTGGGCTGAGCACAAGCCTTTTGTGGTAATGTTTACTTGTCACTTGTTTCCTCGAAAATTCCTTTCCCAAAAATTGATTATTTCTGACCTGAGCTCCTTTTCAGATCGATCCCTATTTCTGGGTTCTTCCTTCAGAGGACGTCGACTTGAACCAAGGAACCGTGGCTGAGTCGTCAAGGCAAGCCGCAGCCTTTGACGAAGATACAGTTATGCACGAGGGTAGTGCTTCTGAAGAGGAACAACAAATGGCCGACGCTCTTTTGTCTTCGACTCCAAATACACCTTTCCTGGAACTTCCTGAGGTGCCTCGCAGGTCCTCGAAACGTATTTTATGCCAGAGCTCAGAAGACCCACGCAGCCTGAAAACGTCGCAAAGCCTTGGCGTTACTGGCAGAAACAAGAGCTGCCAAATCTTTAAAACTTGCTGATCCCAACAAGCTTTTTCTTCCGAAGCTGTTGCAAAGGATTGCTTCTCAATAAGCTCGGGTAATTGTTTGCGACTCTCTCTTTTCTTTCGTGATTGCAATTGCTGACACACTTCTTTTCATACTCTGTAGGTTCAGATTTGCAAGGTTTATCTTCTCCTTCTCTGGTTGCCTGATGAAGAGTATCCGTGTCGCCTCTGGGTATGGTTCGCCTTCCTTTTCAATGTTGCGGCTCTGCTAGGTCAGCTTATTAACCCATCAATGTTTTGCAGGGCATGTCTGAAGAGGTACCAAGTCTAATTCCATCCCACTTCTTCTCAGCAAGCTATGAGCGAGGATGATGCTGCTGATGAAAACGTGGGAAACAGTAATGGTGCGACTCAACCAAGGCCCTCCCTGGAGGAAGGTATTGCAGATGCGGCTCCTGCCGCGACTCCAGTCGCAGCTCCATCCACAACTCCTGCTGCTGGTAGGATATCTACTGAAAATAGAATTCCAGCTCCAGGAAATAGTTCTAAGTCAATCGCAGATGCCATAATTTCTGCTGGAGACAAGCATGCTGCTCTGCTGCGCGGCTTAGTTGAGCAATTTTCTTCAAGTCGCCAGGTACATATACCGTAGCCCCCAAGGATCAAAACCTTGTGTCATCGCACGGGGTGTTGATTCTTTTCCTGCTTCAAATCTCGAGCCCCCAAATTCCTGGATAATTTACCTATCGTTTTGCTCTGTTTGTTTTCAGCGTGAACTGTCCTTGCTTGATGCTTCTGGCTCAATAAAGGGTAAAGGCATTTCCATAGACCATCCTGAAATGATGCAGTCTCGCCTGGAGCAGCATAATGAGGTCATTAGGGACCAAGATCAGGAAATAAAATCTCTCAAAGGTCAACTCGACTCCTGCGAAGAGCAATTTAAAGAACTTGAAGCTGATATGCAGCAGCGACTCATGGAGAAAGACGAGGTCATTAGATCTTTGCGAGAAGGGCTGGCTCTTAAATCTGAATTGATTGATCGCCTGAAGGGAGACCACGCAAAGGAACTCGCCGCGCGAGATGAAAAATATAACTCGCTGCTCAAAGCCTTTGAGGGTTTTGGCTCCATGGTCAAATCAGCCGTCCTGCAGCTTGCTGGTTGGTCTTGTATTCCTTTAATCATACATATTTTGGGTAACCACTCGTTAGTCTCTGACTTGTTTCTTGCCTTTTCTTTCTTTGACATAGGACCTGAGGCCCCAGTGTCCCGCTCCAATTTGAAGGATCAACTGGTATATCTGTCTGACCTCAGCCAGCGCTTCTTAAAGGTTACCAAGGAAGTTATGACGGTAATCACTCCTGCGACTGATGGCCCAACATCTTGCGAGTATTGGATAATAAACTGCTCAAGGCTCCACATTATGTCTCTGATTGGAAACGATCCTCTGCTCGCGCCGGAGCCGCGCATGTCTTGACATTGCTTCGAGCATATTATCCAGAGATAGATGTTGGCAAGGTTGCTCGCCACGGCCTGGCGATGAGCGCAGATGATACTGAACTGCCAATAAGCGAGTACTTCGATATCTGGAAAGGGATGCGCGGGTATGCCACAAAATTTGTTGATAACTTAGACTTGGGCACTTATCTTGATAAATTCAATCTTGATGGGAGCAAGGTGTCAAGGAAAAGTCCTCAGGAGCTGAGTCATCTCGGGCTGCCACTCCAGCAACAGTATCTGGTGGCCCTTCTGCTTCGTCTGGCGGCGCCCTGATTATTAGGACACCTGCGACTGCAACTGCGAGACAAGCCGCGCCAATTCCCACTCCTGTTGCTCGGAAGAGGAAAAATAAATAATGTGGGACATGCCCGTTAGTCTGTAAGATATTCATGTATCATAAACTGTATTTTTGTGACCTATAAGCAGGTTCTTTTCTTGATAATTCCATTAAGTAGACGCTCGCGCGGCTCAGTATTTCCTAGGAACATGTGTGTTCAGGGTCGAGAGCGGCCATGATAGGCAATCAAGCTCGATTGACGCCACACCCCAGTACTTTGGTCGCATAATGCAAGACGCTTCTAGCTTAAGGATTGCCACTAGTTTGGCAAAATTTGAGGTGCGATTGGTACTCGCGATGCTCGTAAGGAGCCCTCAAGGGTCAGTGATATATGAAATTCAAAAGACTCAGCGACTCAATGATAGTTGAGGCGAAACGACAAACCCTTGAATGTCAAGGGTGCCGGCTTTATTTCATAATCACTCGATGTTTTACAGGGTGTTACATGATGATGCAGGCCCTTTAATGCGGGTTTTCTATTCCCCGCAGGCCATGCATACTTGATACTCATCGCACTTAGTTGCGAATTAATACTCCTAACGGAGTGGGTTGAACACCTGATTGGTTCAATTTTGAGTCGCTAAAGCGACTCGGGTCGAGCATGATAGCTCCGATGTATGTCTCATGTTGAAGCAGAAAGCATTGTTGGGCGATCAGCCGCACTGAGCTGCGACTTATGTTGATTGAGTTTGCTTTGTAAGGTCTCACGATAACTGAGCCCCTTTGGCTGGGTTGTTGATCGAGGCTGGGTCTATGCACATGCGCCATTCTTGTCTTCTTTTTGTATCAAGGCGACCTCTGGGGCATTATCTTGCTGATGCGCGACTTCTCGGTGGGTATTTACCATCCGGTGGCTGCATCCTGTTGGCCGCTTCCGCGGTACCTCCAACGCGACTCGTTTTGAGCTGCGATCACCGATCTGCGACTGATACCCATGTGAAGAGTTGGCGATACAAGCTTCTTCTGCGAGTACTGAGCCTGCGTTCTCGCATTCTAATGCTCTCTGTCTGTCTCCATATATTGTAATAACACCGTTTGGTCCTGGTATCTTTAACTGTAGGTAGACGTAGCAGGGGCGAGCGGTAAATTTGACATAGGCTTCTCTTCCAAAGATTGCATGATATGAGCTTTTGACTGCTACAACCTCAAAGTCTAGGAGCTCTGAGCGGAAGTTCCGCTCTGTTCCAAAGCTAACTTCAAGTGTTATCTTTCCGATTGGTCGCGTAACAGCTCCTGGGATTATTCCTTGAATTTCTTTCCTGGATGGTCGCAGCCTTGTCTCGGGTATATTCATTCTTCGGAGCGTGTCTTGATATAGGATGTTTACTCTTCCTCCTCCGTCCATTAGGACCTTACTTAACTTGTATCCCGCGACTTCTGGCGTGACCACCAGAGCTGGCTGTCCTGGATCTCTTACTTCTGGGGGGTGATCGCCGCGACTCCAAATAACCGATTGCTCTGTCCAGCGACGATACCTTTCTGGCGTTGAAATCTGACTGCTCTTCCGGTCCATCCGTCGTTTGTACCTCCACTGTATGAAACTGTCCTATGTTTCTTCTAGGTAAAACGTCAGGCTCTTGATGAGAGCTAGATTTATTCTTGTGTGCATCGATCTGCTGCGAGCTGTATCTGGCGTGTCGCCTTCTTTCCACCTCCGGTAATAATGACATTGCGCCTTTGTGTGACCCGCTGGCCTGCCATCTCTCCTGCGATGTAAGTCGCAAGGCACGTCGAAGATCCCCTTGCAGTTATTAGGGGGTAAGGCCTTATCACTCCCTTGCTCTTGCATCTGGTGTGCGCGACGTTCTGTCTTCGCGACTGGCAGTTTCCCGTTGGGTTCTGTGATAAGCCGCCTGTCCCTCTATCTGTCTTTGCATACTTGTCAGCCGTTGCCAAAAGCTGGTCGAAACTATCAATCTTGTGCTCAGCGCGACTTAATTTGTGCACCAGCGGCTCAAATCTACAGTTCTTCTCATAGCTTGTATTGCAGCTTGTACTGTTAAGTTTTTGGCGGAGCCAAGGATCTCCGCGACTCTCTTGATCCAGTCGCCGCTTGATTCGTCCTCTTTTTGAATGCATTGTCTAAGGTTTTTCATATCTTCTGTTTGGAATCTGCGAATGAACTTGTCCTTCAAGTCTTCCCATGTGTTTATTGATTTTGATGGCAGCCTTAATAGCCAATCCCTAGCTTCTCCCTGTATTGCCAAGTGGAAGTATTTTGCACGTATTTCTTGAGTCACATCAGCCCTGTCATGCTTGCCTCGTAGTCTTCTATCCATAAGGCAGGGTCTTGGTCACTGCGATAGGTGGTGACTCGCTGCGACTCACGAAGTTCGGGGGGAAACGAGTGAGCCGTATTTCCTCTCCAAAACATGCTGGTCCTTTCAATAATGAATAGGAGTTTACTGGCGCTGAATCTTCATCTGAATCAGTTTCAATCTGGGATGGCTGAGTCGCTCCGGTCCGCGACTCGCCTTCTATCTTCTTTTCTTTTTCCAATGATACCTGCAAACCTGCTAACTGGTTGACCACTTCTTCGACGCTGTACTTTCTCCTCCCCATGATACCTCGTTTTGCGGCTCATTGGGCGTGACTCCATACATATTTGCTTGTTGTAAAGCAGCAGTTTGTAGTAGGTCGATCGCATGGCGAGCTTCCTTATCAGCTCGCGTGTCTCCAACCGGTGCTATCTTTGACAATATCCCTATCGCGGCGTGCACGTTGCTCTCTGGGTCGCCGTGGAACTGTGATTTCTCTCTTCTCTGCCATCTTGATCTGATGTTTTTGCTGCCAACGACGGAGTCGCCACTCTTCTTCTTGGAGTTTCTTGCGCTCAGATGTCATCTTGGTTCGCACCGCCTGGTGCTTCGGCTGGCAGTGGCGGAGTCGTCGGCCTTCTTCTTGGAGTTTTTCGCGCTCAGCCGCGAGTCTTTGTGCCTCTTCACAGAGTTCCGTCCTGATAGCTTCAATCTCTTCAATCTTGAGGTCTCCTTCCTGATTTGGTAGATCCCCAAACAGGTCTTGATGGGACGGGGATGGGCAATCTTGCCGTAGCTTGTTGTAGCTCCTCCAACACGCGGACCCTGACCGGCCGCAGCTCCTTCACCGATTCGCTTCCTTGAGTCGCGTCCATAGATCTGCGACTGACGGATCCGACGAAAACTTTTACTGATCCGATGGGAACGATGTATCCGAACTCGATGCGATCTGCCTCGGGTCCCCACTCTGAGTCGTCGATGAAGGGGACCCCATTGATGTCTTCAACTTGGCCAATGGCGATGTCCTTGAAGCCTGATTTCGATCCTGCGCGGAACGTGACGCTTTTGACCGCAGGCCCCACGGTGGGCGCCAACTGTCGTGGGTTTGTCACGTCAGGTGTCATAGATGACTTCGTAGGTGTGGGATTACGCGAGTCAAGCATCTCCGAGCTTGGGATCGCAGGAACAAAGATCAACACAGATTTACCCAGGTTCGGCCCCCTCAATGTGAGGTAAAAGACCTACTTCCTGCCTACCCTAGATTGGTATTGATATGATAATCGAGGTGTTACAATGGAGGCGATCCGATCTGGTACTCGCCGTATGAGCTAGGGTTTGGGGCTTGATAGCTTGACCCGCTCTAAGTCCTGCGAGTCCTCTTTATATACACAGAGGCTCGCTAGGTTACAAAAGGAAACTTCCCCATAAGGAATACATCCACAGAGGCCTACTCGGAGACTACTTGGTCTTCACGTCCTCCGGGATTGTCTTCTAGATCTTTCTCCTTATGGCGGTTCAATATTGGGCTTGTTCCCAAGTGGGCCTTCATCCGTGCGAGTAAGTTAAGTCGCACTGGGCCGCGGGTTAATCCAGAAAGTATTCCCCCAACAGAAGGGTTTCCCGAGGACCGTGACTCTTATAGAAGCCGATTGAGAGCAAAGAGGAGGAAGGAGCAGCAGGAATCAGACCGGTTGATGATCTTAGAAAGAAATCATGACCAGATGGTTGCTCTCTATAAGGAGCAGCAGAAGCAAATAGATCAAATGCGCGAGCAAGGGGCGCCAACTCTTCAGCTGGAACAAGCGAGTCAAGGCGGCCCATCGCATCGCAGAAGCAGCGTGGCTTCCTCGGTTATGGTCGGTGATGATGAGACAAGTTACCCCGTGGATTATATCACGGAGAAAACAACTTGTGAGCTGCATGTCCCAGTATTTAACTTATCCATGAAGGCGGCAGACGGCTATGCATTCTCCATTGACTCTACAGCATCGTGGCTTGGCAATGCCATTCCAGATGGATTTGCTCGTGTCGGCGTGGATCAAGTTGTACAAGGATATGAATCACTGAACCTTGAGTTCCCAAGAGCTGATGATGAGTCGGTGCTAGGGGACGTCGTGGGTGGTCTAATTCTATGGCGGAAGAAATACATCAAGTTTGAAGGCTGGGCGCCAAGGCCACCATCGTCTCCGCCAATTCACGATTCACCACCTGATGACGATGAAGGGGACGACAACCATCAGTCGCCTCTGCATCAGTCGTCTCCGCTGCCGCGTGCGCCGACTCCACCGCCGCGTGAGCCGACTCCACCGCCGCGTCAGCCCACTCCGCCGCCGCATGAGCCGACTCCACCGCCACATGAGCCGACTCCTGAGCCTCGACATAGGAAGGGCGCCACTTCGTCGTCCATGGGATTTGGGCGAGACCCCCGACGTTCGCCCTCCCAAAAGTACCAAAAAGCCTTGACGACCTCAGAGCTTGCGACATGACTAACGAGCAATTGGATGCGTGGGTGGATGCAGACACAAAAAGATAGCTTGCACGGAAAAAGCCCGAGGAAAAGCAAACATTTACTGCAACAGAAAACAAGTGGGCTATTGGATTCATCACGGAACCATCGCAATATGAGAAAAATAAGCCAGATAACTATTTACGAGCTCTGAGTAAAAGTAGTAGCTCTTCCAAGACGAGAAGTAGTAGTGCTAGAGGGAAAAGAGACATTGCCCAGCTCGGACAACAGTCAAACCAGTCGATAGCCCCGCTCGTAGTTATACCCAGTGGTCATGGCTCCGTGACGGACCTAATTCCTACTTTATCCTTGAAGAAGGACTTTGCTGCAGATGCTGGTATTACTCTTGCTCAACTGGACAACGAAAATCTCTTTCCGTCTGATGTAGATGATTCATGGAAATGGAAATGGGGGAGGTCCCTGCTGCGAGGTGATCAGATAAAGTGACTACCGACATGTATGCGACAACTCCATAGTTGGTACATGAAAATCACAAAGGAATTTGATGACTTTTTGATCTGTGTGAAAGTTACAAAAAATCATTTCGCGGGTGAAGACATGTTCATAATTCAGCTCGAAGAACTCTGGTACTTATACAACCTTGACTCGCTCGACTTGGCACTCGTCGGTGCCTACTGTCTGTAAGTGATTCAATTCATTTATTTCCAAAAAAGATAAAGTCTTTAGCTCTCAGCTCGTTCATTGCCATCGCTAATTATGCTCACTACGGTATTATGCAGAATGAAGAGTGATGAATGTGGTAGAAAGGGCATCTATGTCTTTGGGTTCGTTAACCCAGTACGAGTTAATGCAAGGACACTAAAAAACCACGTGAAGGACACGGAGAAGAACTTGCTAAATGCCCTAATGAAGCAACATTTCAACACAGAGATAATGTTTCCTTACTTCTTCAGTTAAGAGAGTGTTACTCGCTTGTACAAATTAAGTGTAACTGATGAGTTACTGACGTGTATATAATCATGCGTAGCGATCATTACATTCTGCTAGTCATTGAAGTTGATAGATCAAGAGTTCAAGTCTACGACTCATTGGACTGGCCTAAGGAGAGGTACCAAAGCATTCTAGATACGCTCCAAAGGTAATTTCAAACATTATCGCACTATATCAATCTCTCTTATTGATTTCAGAGATATCAAGCAACTAATAACTCATTTATTCTTTTTTTTGGCCGGCAGGGTTTGGAAACAATTCAAAGCGAGGACAAAGGGTTCATGTTCATTTGAACAACAGCTGACTTTTGTTCACCCACAGGTATGTAGTACGGTCTAGCTAGGTTCGCGCATCTCTTTATTTATAGTTTTCAATACCACTATATGTTGACTATGATTTGATTGAATTCTATTCTCGTAAAGTGGATCGAGAGGCAACCACAAGGGACCAATTTCTGTGGATATTTCGTTTGCGAGTGGATTCGTCGTTCGGTCACTGAGCGGGGCCCAAAGAAATTTTTAGACGTACGTGAACAATCATATTCATCAATTAATTTCCAGTGTCATTCATAATTTTGATAGTCATGATTAATGTTCGTATTGATCTCCTTCTTTTATAGGCAGAGCCATTGCGCGATAGTATGCCACAAAAGAAGCGCTTTCAAGCACTAGCAGAGGAACTTGCAGGGTTTCTTCTCAGCGAAGTCATACCTACAAAAGGAAAATACAATGGAGAATAGCGGTGAAGTCCCGGTTATGATCTCCCGTGTAACCGAATAGACGGGCTCTAGTCCCGGTTATGATCTCCACACACACGTGTAATCGAATAGACGGACTCTAGTCCCGGTTTATGAGCACCTCCATGTAACCGGATAGACGTGAACATATTTTTATTTATGAACATTTTGATATGTTATATGTAGTTTCTGTTTTTAATTAATTAAACGCATATTTTTTTTGCACCATTTCAATATTAAATTGGGAGGAAAAACAAAAAATTACAGGCTGCCACGTGTGAGGTCCTTGGTCCCGGGTCGTATGACCAATCGGGACTAGAGGTCCTCCACCACGCCCGCGCCTCGGCGGCCACGTGGGAGCCTGTTGTTCCGGGTCGTAACGGACCCGGTACTAGAGGGGGGGGGGGGGGGGGGGGCCTCTAGTGTCGCCTTGCTAGTCCCGGGTGGACACCCGGTACTAGAGGCCCTTACGACCCGGGACCAGTGGCCCTGTTTCCACTAGTGCAACAACAGGATTTCAAATTTTGACCGACAATTGAAGGTGAGCAGGGAGGCGCGGTAGGGTTGGCGCCGACGCGATTACAATTTTCACGACCTAATGTGAGCGAGGGAGTGGCACATTGTGATTAGGAAGGCTATTTCCGCCGTTTTGCACAATTTAGTCACATATATTTGTGCCTTTTTAGCCATTTTAAAATTTTAGCCATCGCGGGGTAATTTTAGTGAAAATTTGATAATTTTTCACAAGGGCCAGACAGGTCCCGGGCGAGCCGTTTAATACATGTACCGTGTGCTTGAGCCTCCAACAAGGCATATAGACTTACACGACACAATCCGTTTATAAAAGGGCCATGCCTAGCGAGGCACGCTTAAGGCCAGGTTGGACCAAGCTCTGTGCACCAGTCCATTTGGCCACCTAGATGCTCCTGCTTGAGTGAAATATGTAGGTTCTTCCAAAAAAAAACTTACGAGGAGCGTACGTGTAACTTATAGCAATTCGATGTGAAAAGCTATAATGTAGTCTGAGTTAAATGGCGCTCATTTTTTAAAATTTGAAATCGACATTTTTAACTTTTCAAAATCACGATATGTTTTCTAGATGTAGATATTGTCAAGATCAAAAATCATGCAAATTTTTAACTCCAAATACGTTGTACTTTGGGCTGCACAAAAAAGATAAACGGGTGGATCTTGTGGTGAAGAATAAACAGTTTTAAAAATGTGAAATTCCCCCGATTTGTCTTTTTTACGCAGTCTAAAATATAATGAATTTGGAGTTGAAATTTTGCATTATAGATCTCAATAATATCTACATCTGACAATTGATTCGTGATTTTTTGAGAACTTAAAAATATCGATTATAAATTTGTAAGAAAACGACCTCCGTGTAACTCGGTTTCCAAAAATCCGCTCTCCAATTCGACGGGCCTTCTGTATCCTCGTCAAGTCGGTGCCACAAAAAAGTTTTTCGCAAAGCTAGCTGTTGCTACCGATTGCCAAAGCCAGCCACAAGCTGCCAAATATCAACATTTCAGCGTTTTTCCCCTAGTTTCTAGGGTTCCCGTTTTCCTCTCGCGGCGACCGCGAGAGTCCGGTTTGGTATCGTAGCGATCAACGTATTCTCACGCAATCCCTCGCGTGATCAGGTGTTCACGAGCTAGCTTGATCAGTCTCGGCTGGTTTGGGCTGCTTGCATGGGGGAAGAGTCGCTGCGGGGCGGGCGCCGCCGGCGCCGCAGCCGCATCTACAATCGGATACAGATCCGATAGGAGGAGCTGAGGAAGATGATCCGTCAGTACATGGTGCGGGTTATGCTGATACAGGGGCCTCGGGCAGCAAGGTTTTTGGTGATGATCTGGAAGATAGATTTCAAGGACTTGATCTCTGCGGGGAAGAAGGTATGGATCTGGATTTTTCAGACGAAGTTGAGAATCTGATTGGAGAGGTTCGTTGGTTGGCAATTTTTAGGGTTCATACTACGAAATCGTTTAGCCACGCCACTCTATTCAAGCAGATGCGTAATGCGTGGGGGACAGCAAAGCCAGCAACGTTCAAAGCTAAAGGAGAAAATTTGTTTCTAGTGCAATTTCACTGTCTAGGAGATTGGGATCGAGTTATGGATGGAGGACCATGGTTGTTCCGAGGAGCAGCTCTGGCCATGGCTGAGTATGATGGATTTACTAATGTAGAAGATTATAAGCTTGACAAAGTTCCAGTTTGGACACGCATTCAAGGTGTTCCTGAGGGTCTAATGAGAAAGAAGGAATTGGCTGAAAAAGTGGCTAGAAAGGTTGGGGAACTACCGATCAAGGTTATCATCAGAGAAGGAATACTGAACATCTCAACATATTTGCGTGCTAGGGTTTACGTCGATGTTAACAAACCGCTGGTGCGTCTGGTGCCGATCAAGATAAAGGAGAGAAAGTTATATCCGGTTCAATACGAGAAGCTACCAGATTTCTGTAATTTTTGTGGTCTTTTGGGACACGTGGTAAACGAGTGTGGCGATGGAGTTCATGACCTGAATCAATGTCAGTGGGGAGATTGGCTGAAAGTTGTGTTTGAGCCGAACCCTATAGCTGGTGCTGGTCGGGGTACTGCTGGAATGTCTGGTAGGGGCCGAGGAAGAGGGAGAGGCTATACTCCAGGAGAACCAAATTTGTCGGAGAGTTTTGATATGGATTGGGGCAACGATGGGCCTTTCCCTGTGAATCCATTGACAAGGAAAAGATTAATTGGGGAAGATGGAGCAGTCAATATTCCTGGTAGTGGACAACTGATTGCAACAGAAGGAAGAGTGGCTTTACAAGTTAACCTTCTGGAAAATGTTACGACAAATAATATTGGGGAGAAGTCAATAACAACTCCTCGGAAGGTGCAAGCACCAAAAAGACAGAGAAAGGCTGGGGATGGTATGGAAGTGGAAGAACCTGTAGAATCGGCGACCTCTGAGGCGGAGGATCGCCGGGAGCAATGAAACTCTGTGGTTTGAACTGTCACGGTTTGCGTAACCGTCGGGCAGTTTGTGCGCTTCTCGACTTGGAGAAGCAACTTAAACCGGATGTGTTTTTTCTGTTCGAAACACATTTGGATAAAGCTAGGGCAGAAAATCTTAGGAGAAAGCTAGGCTTTGATCGGTCAATCGTGTTTGAAAGTGATGGTCAAAGTGGTGGCTTGTTGATGTTTTGGAGAAACAATGTTAGGGTTACTGAGAAGGGAGTTACAAAAAATTATATTGATGTTGTGATTGAAGACGATATTCCTTGGAGATTTACTGGGATTTATGGTGAACCGTGTTGGGGCCAAAAGCATATTACGTGGGATGCCCTGCGTACACTCCATGGTCGGATGAATTTGCCATGGCTAGCCTTAGGGGATTTCAATGAAATTTTGTTTAATTATGAGAAAGAAGGGGGACGGCCGAGATCTCAGCAGGCTATGCAAGCCTTCCATGATGCCTTAAGGGACTGTGAGCTAGAGGATATGGGTTATGTGGGGGACCTTTTCACGTGGAGAAGGGGAAAATTAAGAGAAAGATTGGATCGCGGAGTCGTTAATGATCATTGGAATAATGTTTTCCCTTTTGCGAGTCTTATTAATAGTGAGACTACTAGATCTGATCATAGACCTTTATTGGTGGATACTGAGTATTTGTCTAACCTACATGCTAGGACAGGGAAGCCTCGCAGATTTGAGGCAAGATGGCTACAGGAGGATGCGGTTGAGGAGATGGTCAAGGCGGCCTGGGATAGGGCAAAAGCCAGGGGAGAGGAACCCTCTCTTATGGAAAAATGTAGTGATGTTCATTTAGAATTACATACTTGGGATAAAGAGGTGTTGAAGGGGCCGGCTAGGAAATTAAAGGAACTCAAACAAGATCTTGAACAACTTAGGAGAGGGCCTATGACTGATGCTACGTTGGCTGCCCAAAAAGAGATCCAAATGCAAATTGAATTGACGCTGGAAAAGGAGGAGATAGTCTGGGTGCAAAGAGCACGTGCAAATTGGTTGAAACATGGTGATAGAAATACCAATTTTTTTCACAGATTTTCTTCAAAAAGGAAGAAACAAAATACTATCAAATGTCTAGTGGATGATAATGGGAATAGACATGAGGACAAAGACTCGATGTGTGAGTTGGTTTACAATTATTTTACGGGGCTGTTTACCTCAGAAGTTTCGGCCCGGAGGAGAGAGTTTTTTATGACGTTCAGCAATTAGTCACGGAGGACATGAATAGAAGCCTTCTTGCTCCTTACACAGCCGAGGAGGTGAGGAAGGCACTCTTTAATATTGGTGACTTGAAAGCTCCTGGGCCAGATGGTTTACATGCGGTGTTTTACAAAAGGTTTTGGGAGATGTTGGGTGATGATCTGGTTAAGGAGGTCCTTCAGGCTGTGAATAATACTTCGGTTCCGGACGGATGGAACAATACAACGATAGTGCTGATCCCAAAAGTTGATAGTCCTGATAAGGTAACACAATTTAGGCCTATCAGTTTATGCAATGTAGTTTACAAGGTGATTTCGAAGATGCTTTCAAATCGTTTGAAGAAGCACCTCCCTGATATTATTAGTGATCATCAGAGTGCATTCGTGCCAGGGAGGCTAATTACTGATAATATATTAATAGCTTATGAAAGTCTTCATACAATGAAGAAAAAGAAAGGGAAAAAAGGTTTGTGTGCAGTTAAGCTTGATATGCACAAAGCATACGACCGAGTTGAATGGTGTTATCTCCAAAAGGTCATGCTTAAAATGGGGTTTGATAAGAGATGGGTGGATATGATCATGGCTTGTGTTTCATCGGTTAACTATAACATTCGGTTTAATTCTATGGAAACAGAGATGTTCACACCATCTAGAGGATTGAGACAAGGGGATCCATTATCCCCGTACTTATTCTTGTTAGTTGCTCAAGGTTTATCGAGTATGCTAAAAGGAGCCGAGTTGAGAGGAGAGTTGGAGGGGGTGCGGGTCTGTAGGGATGCACCCATGGTTTCTCACCTTTTGTTTGCGGATGACTCATTAATCCTGATGAATGCTGATAGGAAGAATGCTTTGAAACTGAAGGAAATTCTTGATAGTTACTGCCCAAATTCGGGGCAAAATTTTTCGGAAAGCAAGTCAAGCATTTATTTTAGCACGAATACTGTAGTGGAGGAGAGAGTTGAAGTTTGTCAAATCCTGAATATTTTGACAGAATCTCTTAATGATAAATATCTGGGGCTTCCGGCTATGGTGGGGATTGATAAAAGTGAATGTTTTAGACACTTGGTTGACAGAGTATTAGCCAGGATCAGTGGCTGGAAGGAAAAATTATTGAGTTTGGGGGGAAAAGAAATTCTTATAAAGGCAATTGCTCAAGCAATACCAGTATTTGCTATGATGGTATTCAAAATTCCGAAAAATATATGTAAAGGAATATCCGATGAGGAGGAGCGATGAGGAGGAGCAGAAACATATGCACTGGAAAGCATGGTGGAAATTGTGTATCCCAAAGAAAAGTGGAGGTATGGGGTTTCGAGATTTACAATGCTTTAATTTATCTATGCTGGCTAAACATGTGTGGAGGTTATTGTGTGAGCCGGAATCGCTTTGTGCAAGGGTGTTGAGAGCAAAATATTATCCTGATGGTCGTATCCTTAATGCTACTCTGAAAAGTGGAAGCTCTTTCACATGGCAAAGTATCCTTGCAGGTCTAGATTGTTTCAAAAGAGGAAGTATTTGGAGAGTGGGAGATGGAAGTCAGATTAACATCTGGGAAGATAGTTGGATACCGTCCAGTCATAATTTAAAGATCATGACTCCGAGGGGAGCAAATATCCTCACACGAGTTTCTGACTTAATTGATCCGATTGATGGTTCTTGGGATGAAGAGTTAATTGGAGATATTTTTTGGCCCATTGATGCTCATAGAATTTTGCAAATACCACTGACACCAAATAGAGAGGACTTTGTGGCGTGGCATCATAATAAACTGGGTCTTTTCTCTGTCAGATCAGCGTACTATTGTCAGTGGAATTATAAGTTTGGGCAAAATAATAGAAATGAGAATATTTCGGAAGGAGCAAATAACCCAGTTTGGGAGAAATTGTGGAGTCTTGAAATTCCGAGTAAGATAAAGATTTTCGGATGGAGGGTTCTTCATGCTATGATTCCATGTCGGGGAGTTTTGGCAAATCGGCACATTGGAAATCAAGGAGGATGCCCGTTATGCATGTCGAGCTGTGAAGATATCAGACATTTGCTATTTACCTGTACAAGAGCAAAGGAGATCTGGGACTGTCTCGGTTTGACAAATAAACTGGAAAGAGTGATAGACCTTGACAGGTCGGGCTCGGTTGTGGTAGAAGAGATAATTAGGATTGGAGGTCATGTTCCAACGCTGGATGATATTGGATTTGCTGAACTAATATTAGTAGCAGGCTGGTATATTTGGTGGGAAAGGAGGCAAATAGTACATGGTGAGAAGGTACAAACCCCATTCCGATCAGGTATTAATATTCTGGCTTTAGCTAGAAACTATATGAATGCACTAAAAAAGCCTGCTATAAAACCAAAGGAGGGGTGGAAAAAACCTGTGGAGGGCAGTTTATTGATAAATGTCGATGCAGCGTTTGATGAAGATCCAGGTAAGGGGGCAACGGGTGTTGTGATTAGAGATAGCTCGGGAAGTTGTATTGCAGCAATGCAAACCTTCTTACCTCATGTTGTGGACGCACCTATGGCTGAAGCTTATGCCTTTCGTGATGGCTTGATACTGGCACAAAAAATAGGTATCCAGAACTTCGTGGTTCATACCGACTGTGTCCAAGTGGTGGAGACGATGAAGGATGGAGGATTTTCAGCATCAGCGTCAGCTGCTATATTTGATGACTGTAACAGTTTGTGGAGTGGTTTTGGGAAAGTTTTCATAGAATATTGCAATAGGGAAGCAAATCAAGTAGCTCATGAGCTTGCTAGAGTTTCTTTTTCTTCTGAAAATTCATGTACTTGGGTCGATGAACCCCCTAGGTTTATTCTTAGCAAGCTCGTAGATGATGTAACTATTCTATGATTTGGGGCAGTAGGTTCTTGACGCACTCTTTTCCTTCTAGGGTATCGAAAGGGACTAGAAGGTTTTTAATGAGGCGGCCTGCTGTTCTTTTATAAAGTGGAAAATGTCAAAAAAAAAAATCGGTGCCACAAAAGCCTTCAAGGGTTTTCTCAAAAAATAAAAAAAGCCTCGAAGGGTTTGCACGAGCAGGGAGTCGACCAGGAAGCAGCTGGCAGCGCCGGCGCCGGCGCGGCCCCGCCCCCCTCTTGGCCTCTTCGCCCCCCCTCCGCTTCAGTCTTCACTCCGGTCCCCGGCGCAGCAACCAGCAAGGTACGGCATGTCGGCCTCGCCCCGGATTTGTTGGGTTTCTGTTTCCTGAATTTTATTTTTGGCTGAATACGCAGTCTCACCAATTCCTGGCGCCGCCACTGCACCACCCACGAATATGAAGCGCGGCAAGGCGGCGGCGAAGAGAGCCGACCCTCCCCAGACGATGATCACCGCGACGGCGCCGGAGGACGTCGTCCAGCCTCCATCCGAGGCCAAAGGAACCAAGGGACAGGCGGAGAGGAAACAGAGGGGCGCACCGGGAAGAGGAGGAGGCGGCGGCCGGGGCGAAGGAGGAGGAGCTGCTGGTGGTGGAGGCAGAGTGTCAGGTACCAGTAGTGGTGTGTAGTAGTGAGATTAGTGATCTGGAATAGTATGTTAGTAGTTGAGGGTACTTTAGGTATTTCACCAATGATGGCACCTTGTAGTGAGCTAGGCCTTTATAAGGTTAGTGTTGTATCCTGTGGAAAAGAACAATGAATATGAACCCTAGTTTTTATCCTTTATTTTCCTGCAATTTCCTTTAATTTAGTTCAGCAATTTATCAGTTTTATCGATGATTCCTCCGGAATCCCCTCCTCTTCGTGATCCTCTCTTGTCAGATCCATCGAGGGCCTGACAAAGTGGTATCAGAGCGAGCTCGATCGCTCCCTCCCTTTCCCTCCGCCGCCACTTTCCCACCTCCGATTTTCCCCGGTGGCTACAGCTACCCATCCCCTTTCCCAGCGCCCGCATCTGGCGATTTCTCCACCCCAGCCTTCCCCTCCGCCGCCACCTACTCTCATCCACAAGATATCTGGTCAACCCCCTCCACCGCTCCTGGCCTCTCCATTTTCGTCCATCCTCATCCGCCGCCGCCACCAGCACCAGCCTACTCCTCCCCAAATCCCACCCAAATCCCCAATCACCCACCACTCGCCGCCAGCCCCGTCCATGGCGATCTCCACCACGCCACCTACCCGCATCCCCATCCTGAATACTCCCCATGGCCGGATCCAGCGCCGCGGTGCGAGCTCCATGCCCCGGCGTACAACCCCACCGCGCCCCTCTTCTGGGCGCCCACTGCCGCCCCGACAGCTCCGCCCCTCGCGTCGTCGACCGTCCCAACACCGTCCTCGCCGCGGCCGCTACCAGCGCCGGGTCCCTGGACACCACCGCCCCCTCCAAGCGGCGCGCCATCCTCATCAACCAGCGGGACGCCGCCGTTCCCGCCCGTGCAAGGCGTGCCGTACTCGCCTCCCACACCGTCAGACCCGATTCCCCTCGCCACAAGCTCCACCTGCTCGTCTCCCGCGCTGCCAGTCACCTCGACTGCTTCCCCAGCGTGCGGCTATTTCACGGAGGCAGCCGCCATCCTCCACCGTGTGCAGCGGGAGCTCAGCAACTTACAGGGTCGTCTCTGTCAGCAGCAAGCACGTGAACAGACCTCCTTCAACACTCTCCAAGGTGAGTTAGCGAAGCTCAAAGCGAGGGTCTCACAATGCGCAGTTTCTGCCGGCAAGCAATCGACTAGAGCAACTCCAGGTTCATCGCCCTTGCAAGTTATTGGTACTGCTCCTGTCACCCCAAAGGTGTTTGATGAATTGCCAACACCAAGCTCTTGCAATGGAATAGGTACTACATCACCTGCATCTACTGCATCTATGCTCTCTAATGCCAGTACACCAGCAAGATCATCTGCGAGCTCTCGTAGCTCTTCTATCGCTACTGCTTATGTCGCCCCGGAGATGTTCGATATTTCTTATGTTGACACCAAGGGCTGCACCGATGAGTTTGTTGTTGAATCCGCTAGCACTCCTGAGCAGCAGCTATATGAAGAACCACAAATGAATGCATTGGTAATTCATGAGAGAAGAAGAGAATGGGATCCAGGAGCTACACCATTCCATGTTCTGTTTCCGACAGTTACTGGTGCTATTAAATTGCAGTGCAGATATGTTTACAACCCTGAGTTGGTACGTGTACTTGCTGGGAATTTCGGTGCAGGAGCTGCACCCATTTTTGCTTCTGCCATCATGTGTTGGCTTGCTTTTGAATGGAGATGGACTGAAGTGAATGCAGTAGTTCTATTTGTCCTATTTGTTCCATGTTCTACATGCCAATCTAGCTGCTTACCTTCATTTGAAATGGCCAATCTGCAGTGGGGCCCTGGAATTGCATTGTCCTGCTACCGGTTTAGCTGGCTGATAAGCGACAGAAACAGATGTAGAACTGCGAAGGCACTGGTTTGGTTACAAAGTCAATTACTGGGTGACTTGCAGCCTCAGTTACAAACGAGCAACAAATGTCCCCAAGTCTCGGATATCACGGATCGAGGAGCTATAACATTGCAATGCACAAATGTCTCCAAGTCTGCGATGGTACACTTACTAGTTGTGCAGTTTGGTGCAAGAAAGGCACTCTTTTCACATTTGCTACCATGTGTTCCTATGCTTCGGGTATGGGCTGGAAAAAAGTGAATTCATCAGCTCTACTTGTCCTAGCTGTTTCAAGTTCTACATGCACGTCTACAGCCAACCAATCTATGGTACTATCACACAGTGGCAATAGCAGGACAACCCATATTTATCTCAAGTTGTTGATTCAATTACTAGGTGCAGCCACAACAGAACAGAGGCATGCTTTGGAGCCCAGTTTAATGGTTGTGATGCTGCTGAATGGGAGTAAATTCACAGATGGGCAGCTCGCATACATGCCTCAAGGTACCAGTATTAGTTGTTCTGAATGGGTCAGGCATATGACCATTGTTCCTTCTTGCTGGTCCACTCCATTTGAGATGGCCAAACTACAGTGGGACCCAGGAATTGCACTGGCCTCGGAAATGCATAGCATGCTGGAAATTTTGAGAGCAGGGTGTCAAACTGTGAAGGCATTGTCTTGGTCAACTAGTTCATTACTAAATGACTTGCGATCTCAGTTCTCGGTGAGCAAAACCTCTCATGTTTGGGATACTGGTAGTGGGTTCCTCTACTTGTCATACAAGCGGCTTAACATATCAAAGATGATTCAGATTAATAGCTCGTCAAGTATGACATATACTGGCGTCACCTCATATGAAATTTACCAATGGGAGTTTCTCCTTCAGCATGGTGTCCAGAAGAATTACAATGCAAAGAGTCTGATATCTCCACAGAAGTATCTTCAGCTCTCAAAAATGGATATTATCTTCTCGACATTTCTACCTCCTTGATGTGGTAAATGAGTTCTAAAGGATAATGACAATGATAAAAGTTTCTGAAGAAACTTGTTCCATTGGTGACCAATGGCTTCAGGGGGGAGTAATGTCAGGTACCAGTAGTGGTGTGTAGTAGTGAGATTAGTGATCTGGAATAGTATGTTAGTAGTTGAGGGTACTTTAGGTATTTCACCAATGATGGCACCTTGTAGTGAGCTAGGCCTTTATAAGGTTAGTGTTGTATCCTGTGGAAAAGAACAATGAATATGAACCCTAGTTTTTATCCTTTATTTTCCTGCAATTTCCTTTAATTTAGTTCAGCAATTTATCAGTTTTATCGATGATTCCTCCGGAATCCCCTCCTCTTCGTGATCCTCTCTTGTCAGATCCATCGAGGGCCTGACACAGAGGGAAGAAGCGGAAGAACAAGGAGGTCTTCATCTACGGGAACTACAGGAACTACTACGGCTACAGGGTGAGTTAAACCGCGCCGCCCCTCCCCTTTCCACTGTGTCTTCTTCTAAAAACGACGAATCATCATTGTGCTGTGCATATCATGGAATTATTTGGTTGGAGGATTTCAGGATATTTCGACTGGGATTGTTTATACGGATTAGGATTTCTTATTAGTTCGAAGTGGTGGATCTCTTGCTTAGGATGTGCCCTAGCTGTTTGATGAAATGGTTCTGAGCACTCATAGATTGGTGTCATACGTTTTGGTATTGAATGGAAACTGCAGTAAGATGAAAACGGTGCTGCTCTTTACTATCTTGTTTGGTTCGCGATAGACCAGCAAATTTCTGTGTTTACTCCGTAGAATTAGTTCATCGTTTCATCGGCTTAGAGAATTTAGGCTTTGTGGTACTGTGTGTAACATGGTTGTCAAATTTCAGGGGACACAGTATTCATGTCTGCTTAGAGCCTTTGACCCCATATTCGGGCATGTAGGAGAATTGCTAATTGATAATTGTCCCTAGGGCCGTCACTGACTCAATGGGTGGCTACTATGCAGAGAAGGAGTAAATGACTACAGCACCTCGTTGCACTTGTTTTCTAGTAATGGTTATACTAAATACACCATGCAATGGCCTGTACAAAGATGGTCTATCCATTAGATTTGACATTTAACCCTTCTAGGTTGCGAATGATAGTTCACGCAATACAACACAAAGTCACTCAATGGCTGCATCAACCAATCTGACTAATAACTACAATCTTTTTTTTTTAGAAAGCTTGCATGTATTCATTCACCATAAGAGCAGATACAAGATTTGAACACACACACGCTACAGATTTGAGGAAGAACACAGAAACCACACTCACACGCAGGAGAAAGCTGCAACAACACCGCTAACACCGCAAACCTGAGAGAGAGGACACCTCCAAACATTGTTGATGGCTGCAGAAACCACCTGACGCAAGCACCGGGATCGTCGACGATGAACGAGCACAGCCAGGCCGCCCTCTCCTCCACCAGCTCCGGGCACCACCAGCGACCCAGCTGTGCCGGAACCTCCAGCCGTCTTCCTCCGGAACCCCGCAGCAACCTCCAGCAAGGAGCACAGAGCCGAGCTCCACCTCCAATCTTCCCTCCTACACACCAGCACCTCACAAGCCCTGCAGCGCCGCTGGAGGAAACGACGCCACGACGAGGACAGGGCCGGAGGACAGGAACTCCAAAGCGCGTAGACGACGCCGCCGTCTCGCCGGCCACCCGCGGAGAAGAAGATCCCACAAGATCCGCAGAACTTGGGGCACAAAACCAACCACCTGACCCAGAGGCCGGTGGGACTACCACGCCAACCGCCCGCCGTCGCCGCCAGGGAGAGGAACGGTGGCGGACTTATTCTTCCTCGACGTCACCGATCTCCTCTCCAAATCGATGCGCCAAGAAACTACCCCTACCCTATCTACACGCCGGGCGCCGGGAGACGAGATCCCGACCTCCTCACGCCGCCGGAGCGAGCGGAGGAGGCCAGGATCCACGCCCTCACCGCCGGCGGAAGGGGATCTAGACCGACTCGCCCTTTTTGCCTCAGAGAACTGTAGAGGGAGGAGGGGAGACGGACACGGCTCTGGTGTGGCCTGGACTAATAACTACAATCTTTTGATATTTGACAGATTGATCGTAATGTTGGTGAAGATCCCCGCCTTGAGATATTCAGGAAGGAGTGGTTTGCAGGCAAGGATTGTCTTGATATTGGATGCAACCAGGGTTTGGTCACAATCGGTCTAGGTAATGTGTCTGGGACAATAATTTTGGTTTATTTTATTTGGTTGATGAACTTTCTGTCCTATGCCTATGTCTTTCAAATCTCCAGTTCGAATTACCAGACTTCTGTTACTATGCAGTTACATTGTTTTTTAGTGGCTCTTGTTAAGTATAAAAGTCGGCTCAATATTATCATAAAAAATATGCTACTAAATGTGGTATTTTTATTCATATGGTTACATTAAGCTAATTTTCATCAAATATGTGCCGCCTGTTTTGGGTCGTCACTTGTAATACAGTCGAGACAACCCTGCATAAACATGTCGCGTACCATATTGACTTATGGTCTTCAATAGCGTGGTTTTCATGTGATAACTCTTGGCTGCAACTGTTGACCCTAATGCATTTAAATATGAGAACTGAATGCCAATAGCTGTTGCTGGTCTTGTGCTTCGTTATTTGTGTTCGATGACTTGGTGCCTCTACTGACATCCATTTAGCAAAATTTGATGTTTAGTTTTGCCAGGATAGATGCCTCAGTCACAAGAGGATTGATATGCCGTAAAATGTTTTTACTCTTATTAAATTCCTTGAAAAACACAGTTTCTCATTTCTATTTGTTTGCGCTGTGCAGCTATGAAGTTTGAATGTCGAAGCATCCTTGGAGTTGATATCGATTCAGGTTTAAACTGTTTCCCAGTGAAGTAATATTGTAATCGTTTTGTTATTGTATTGGGTGTATGGAATACGCACTAGCTGGAATCTGGAGATATAGTTGATGCTCGTTTCATATATCTAATGTTTTGGCTGAGAAAACTAATCTTCACTGCTGACCAATATGAAATGTCAATGAGAAAATCTTATTCTTGACAAATTTTATGCACATGCCTGCTAAGTATTGTTAGCAGGTCGTAGTTTAATGTATCATGTATCAATACAAGCTTTTGAGGCATCTGGTTGCAGGTCTAAAGTAATGGAATTTTTGTGGGACATTGTTTGTTATGGTTTTAAAGGTATAGAATCGTTGCTGTAGCCCACACCTTTATGAATACAAATTTGATGGTTTCTATTGATAACTGAACCTGTCTTTAAATTATGAAGCTCTGTACGAGTTTTGTATGCCCATTTCGTTTTTAGCGGGGTATGGAATTTTTTGATGAAGGTTTGGGCATTCATTATGGTCAAACTTGGATGCGCTGTATATTCCGAACATTGTATGCATGGTCCGTAATTAGGTAATAATTTCATAGAGATTTACCAATAAATATCGCCCACCATACTTGAGTAGTTCCTTGTGTGGCATGATTTGTTGTGTTAATTTTATTGAATTGAACTGATTCTGATCTTAACCATTTAGGTTTGATTGAAACTGCTAACTGGAATTTAAGAAGGGTAGCTCGAACAGGCAAGGTGGATATGAAAAGTCTCAAGGTTCATAACTCTACAACTCAAAGCTGTCCAGAAAAATTGGTATCTGAGATGTCAAATGGAAATATTTCGAAGGACAAAGAACATGGTATTTTTGAAATTGTCTCGTTTCGGCCTGAAAATTTTGTATTGAGCACACACAAACATCGACAGTATGACACCATTATGTGGTAAGTTGCAAATTTACAATGAGTCATGTCAGAGAATTTGTGATTTCATTTACTTATCATTGCCCACATTGGATGACGCTTATTATGCGGTGCTTTTGTTCTCGTGCAGTTTGAGTGTGACAAAATGGATCCACCTGAACTGGGGTGATGATGGCATAATCACTTTGTTTGTGAAAATCTGGAGTTTTCTAAAACCGGTATGTATTTGTATTTTTGTTTGCTCGGCTAGGCCTAAGTTGAACCTCTTATGGTAAGAGGAAAAACTAACTGTAGCTTGTTTTTCTTCCTCTGCCTTCGCTTGTTTTCAGGGAGGAATTTTTATCATGGAGCCTCAGCCTTGGTCCTCGTATAAGAAAAACAGATCAGTCTCAGAGGTACTTTTTGATTGTCAGAGTGATGATTGCTGCTAGATGATTTTGTTGAGGCTTGATATACTTGTTTAAACTTTAAAGTTCTACCTTTATTTCTGATGGGTCTGCACTTGTATATGGATTGAATTGTTTTGCTTTGACCGCTCGGTTGTTTAGAAGCTACATGTACTCTTGGTTTGATTTGCTACCTGGGCTTTCCTCATTATCATCATTCACGTTGTATTTAGCTCTTCCCAGCCTGCTTTGTTACCTCTGACTGCGCAAGCTTGAGCATTGTAGAATGAATACTTAACTGAAATCCTGATCCTACCCTTGTTTCTGTAAAGTTAACTCACGCTGTCTGTGTATTAATTGTTGGTTTCAGTATGCCAAAGAGAACTTCAACAACATCTTCATATATCCTGAGAAATTCCGAGAGATACTTCTTGACAAGGTGCGTTCTGTATCGGCAACAAATTCTATGTTCAGTTCTAGATCTCTGCAGCAGAATTGTTTTAAGCCATGTACTGCAGGTCGGATTCAGGTCAGTGGAGGTGATTACTGACGGATTGGCCGGTTCGGTCGCTGGTTTTGACCGCCCAATTGAAGTTTACCACAAATGATGGAATGGGATTAACGCTTGCTTCTTGGCAAGAGGCTCGCATGTGGTGCTTCAGGTGCACAATTTTGTTGAGGGATTTATCAAGCTTCACGGGTGCTTTGTTTGGTACAAATACAACACTGAAGGCTTCGCATATAGTTTGCGGAAGTGTTAATTTCAACAAATGTCGAAGGAACGATATGGATAGGGTGGTAGTATTGCCTTCTCTAGGTGTAGTTTTCTGTATTTTGGCAGACATGCCTATTATTATCCTTTGTATAAATGAATGATCAAGGAATACCATGACATTTCCCTTCCGTATGGGCATGCCAAACTTTCTCCAAGGTTATAACTTCCTATGTGCATATTTCACAGCAGCACCCTCAGATATCAAAAGATGAATTGCTTCTTCTTGATCGCAGATCTGTTCTCAAACCATTGCCACAGCCATAACCCTACCCTGCAAGTATAATTGTCTCAAATGCAAAAGCTGAGATCAGGCATAATCCATTGCCTTATGTTTCACAAGAAAAATGCACATACACTTGCAAATGAGACTGATATTAAACTTTGACAAATCCTTTACTCTCTAACCATCCTTGTTTTGGGTTTTCGCACAATGTTCAATCTCCTCCAATTTGGCATTCTCCTTTTCATTGGCGTGAGACTTATTTATATTTGTCATTGTCATACCCAAATACTAGAGGCAGGTGAATAATATCTTTGTTGCCCTCTTGAGTGGAGAAGCCAATCCATGCGTACCATTTTTCGTCTTCATCAGTTTCGGTGGAGCAACTCCACTGATCGACGAATGATCACTCTCCTCTTCCACAATACATACCTCATCATCTTAACCAAGTCATTTTTGTTTGACCAATTATCTAGACTTCAGATTGAGCGGTTCTTATTGCGTCAGAAGGATTAAGTCACGGGCCATCTGAAAAAAAGAAAATAAAATAAAATTATACAGAAGAATTGGAAGGAGTAAAATTGCGCTGCCTCCTTTTTCTTTCTATTAGTGCACTTTTTTTATTGGTATGGGCAGTTTGTGAAATCCCATATGAACATGTGAACTTCCTAGAGGAACATGTGTATTTCGCAAATGAATTTCCTGACAAAATGATTGAACTTTCAAGATAAAAAGCGACTTCCTTGCGTGGTTAATTTTCGCACAAACATGAACGTCCCGAAAAAGCGAACTTTCCAGGTTTGATGAATTGAACTGACCGACAATGTAGCAAACTCCTGGAAAAAAAAATAACTAAAAATTGTATTTGTAAGAATCTATAATCCCACTTCAGCTTTGGAACAGCCGATGAGAATCACCAATGCCGATCTGTCCCTTGCAGCTCAAGCTTCAGTGAGCCCACTCCAAGAGCACGCTAAAGAAAAAGTCATTGATCAGTCATTGTCCAAAGATGCAACCACATTCCAAAAGCTCCAAAGAAGGCACAGTGCAGTGCAACCATCTTCATCCTCTCTCATACCCCAAGCGAAGCAAGGAATCCCTTATCTCTCCATCATTTTCGTCTTAGCTTATATAGCCAGCGCTCATGCACTGAGCTGCATGCTAGTTGCATGAGCTGCACCTGATCGAATAATGGTTTGCCCAGGAATCGTGGAGTGTATGCACGTCCACCGGACGGCGCTGGACTACTTCCTCGCCGTGCTCCTCATCGTCGTGGTCGTCGTGGCGGTGAGGCTGCTCATCAGCGCCGTGGTGCGGTGCCTGAAGGACGCTTACGGCAGTGCTGCCCACCACCACCAGAGTCCGGCGACCACCGACGAGGACGTGGAGGTGTGGGGCGGCTCGGCCCTGGGTATCTACCATCATGCTGTCCGGCAGGGCCAGCAGGAGCCCCGGCCGGAAGCCGGAGCCACGTCACAGAGTCCGAGCTAGTTAGCTATAATTGTGTTATTCCCTAAGCTAGATGGCTCTTAGCTAGCTACTATTAATACCCAGGTTAGTCAGTACGTATATCAATACATGTAGGTTGGACTTTGGAGTTTGAACTACAGTTTTTTTTTTTTGAGGCGGAACAGTGGGAAAGGCTCCCACTGCAATTTTCTATTTTCTCATTAACAGCGTCTGTACAAAGGTATTTACAGCATTATTTACAAAAGAGTTAAAGAACATCAAAAAGATCTATAGTTGTGTATGCAGCCAATCTTTGAACTCTTGGGCGTACTTATTCCTTATTCTATAGCTGACTAGCTGTAACTCTTGAAAATAAATTGCTTTCCAACTCCGGAAACTAGGAGTCTGATTGCTGAAAATCTTGTTGTTTCGGACTATCCATGCTCCATGCAGCCAGGATCATGATTTCCATGTGAAAAGGAACATTCGGCTTGTTTTCTATGTCAGAAAAAGCTTCGTGGACTGCCAAATTTCTTGCTCTCAAGGGACACACAAAATCTCAACATCTTGCAGCAAAGGGCAGGTCCAGAACAAGTGCATCACTGTTTCTTCTTGGTTGCATTCTAGCGTTGCACAATTGTAGGACTGTAGTATGAAGTTTTTCCTTCCCAAAAGGTTTCTCGTGTATGAAGTTGCTTCTTAATCAGGATCTCGTATGTATAAGATGTATTTTTATAGTTTTGACGTTTTTGAACATGTGAGATGGAGGGGGAGATTAAAGGCATTATCATTATAATCCAGTATTGTGTATTGTACATTTTTACCTTTATTTGTTTCGAAAATATATATTCGCATCTGCGTATCGAAAGGACAAAATGTTAAGCCTACACCGTTCGTACAACGTCTAACACAGTGTAGATCAATTCGTATCATATTTTAGCATCCTCAATCATCGTGCGTCCCACGGGCACACAAGGCTCTCCTCGAACAGACCTAACACTGGGTCACCATAGTCGAAGCGAATTGCCTCGTCGTCGTCGCCGTCGTCAGGGGAGAACAGGATTCCGGCGTGGCGCAGCTAGGGACATCCAGCGCGAACACTTTACAAGTGCTGGTACCAAAAAATAACCTTCTTTTGCCCAGTACTGCCGCTGGCATACATGCCAAGTGGAGCTATCAAGTATGATTCCAGATGAACTCGTTCAGGTTCTGCCCAAACCTTTGGATCGACGCAACATAACTGCTCCCATTTTCGCTCCTCGTAATTTCTTAACATCCACACGAAGTACGTTCCATCAGCGTAATCCATAGCCCCATGGCAGATGCACAAGCACCCGTCCAGCTCCGTCATCCTGATGGGACCGTCATCCGGATAGGGCGGCGGTAGAACCGAGTCGAAGGTCTCGCCGCCGACATCGAAAGCGACGATGTCACCGTCTTGGCAGAGGAAGTGGAGACGCCCGTTGAGGAACACGCCCGGGTTCTCCTCCTCCACGACGCACGCGGGAGGCTGTTTGGCAGTAGGCCTCCAGCAGGACGACAGTGCGTCGAGGACGAAGACCTCACAGAGGGTCGGGCTGTACTCCCAGTCGTTGCTGAATATGCGCACTACCTTATACTCGCCGGCCACCGAACAGTAACCAAAGCCGTATGCTACGTGCACATATAGTTCAGGTGAACTCAGAGAAATCATCTCCGACGAAGGTCTCGTGTCAGGGAGAGCTAAGACTGCACCGGTACAGGGTTGCAAATGTGGTAGCCGTCCTTAGAGCAGCGGATGAGGACCAGGCCATGAAGAGGCCCGGTGAGAGGAGTCGGCCGGTGAAAATTGTTGGCCTTGAGTTTCTTGACGGCTCCACCGGGCTGCCAAGAGTAGAAGTACGATTCTTCTTCAGGGGTCATGGCTGTAGTACCGAAGAACAGCTTCAGTTGGCCTGCCTTGTTGGCTCTCTGATAGTGGAGCTCGACGAAGGGCTCCGACGAGAGCACGGCACGCCAGGCACGTGAGATGCTGCGGAATCGGCCCACGGACTTGGCCGGCAGGTAGGAGAAAACCTCCGTGAGCATATCGTCGGGATCCAGGATTTGACTATAATGGAGCGAACAAGACCATGGATATACACCAACGAATACATCATCTCACCAATATAGCATTGGCCTGAAACTAATGATTGCATATAAAGATAAATCGATATTTCTACTAGTTTGTTTATAGGTCTACGCCTGGACCGATCAAACAAGTTGCTAATCTCATCAGTTGTGTTTACCAAATATAACAAAACCTAATATAACGATTAAAGTAGAATTGCCTTATGCAATCCTTTGCTAGTACGAAATAAGACGTGATCTGCAGATGAGCTGAAAAGAACCCTAACCGGCAGTTATAGTGTTGTATGATGCATTTGTAATAATAATCAATCCTAAGATTTGCATATATGCCATATCGCTTAGCCGCCTAACAGATATATACCACGAAATTGGAGACAAACCTGGCTGTGTAGACGTATGGCAAATCGCCGTCGTTGTTGGCGGGCGGCGGCAGCAGCTGTGCGTGCCGACTATGCGCCTATCACTACGGGAAACGGCAAAATTGCCGAGCGTCGAGCTATGCCGAGCGGCACGCTCGGCATAGGTCTCCTTCTGCCGACGGTATTACAAAAACGCTCGGCAACAACACACGCTCGGCAAACATGTCATATGCCGAGGGTTTCCTTAACAGCAGGCTCGGCATAAGCCCACGCTCGGCATACGTACCGTTTATGCCGAGCGTTGCGCTCGGCATACATTACACGCTCGGCAGTACCCGACGGAGTCTGACGGGTCTTTGACGACGGTTATCACACGCTCGGCATATAGTGACGCTCAGCAAAATGCTTCTGTTGTTTTGCAAAAATGCCAGGAAAAAAGGTGTGTGGCATGGGATTCGACGCTCGGCATACATTACACGCTCGGCAGTACCCGACGGAGTCTGACGGGTCTTTGACGACGGTTATCACACGCTCGGCATATAGTGACGCTCGGCAAAATGCTTCTGTTGTTTTGCAAAAATGCCAGGAAAAAAGGTTTGTGGCATGGGATTCGAGCCCAGTACCTGTATGTTGTAGAGGAACAAAGCTTACCATTGGGGTATTTCTAGGATCATGTTAAGGTGTCGTGTTTAACTCTTTTATATACATCTGCTGTGTATCTTTCCAAAAAAAATAGAAACCTGGAATCATTTCCATACCAGTAAGAGAAGTGACAGCAAAATCAATTCCATTACAGAAATATAGCAACCTGAGCTTCACAATTTCATAACCTGACATAGAAAAGCCTAGCTTTTATATAAAAAGCTAGGACATAAATATTTAACACAGATCTTACACCCAGTTTGATAACAATTACATTAGTACTAGATACTTAGTTCATATTTAACTACTAGACCAACTAGTTCAACACATTACTACTTGACCAACTACTTCAGAGCACCAATCTGATCAAGTCAAGATGAAGCCCATAGCTCTTGCCCGTACATGGCGTGAAGCTGAAGACTACTATTTCCCCCTCCTCTAACTTGAACTCAGCCATAGCTTTTGCCCATCCGGTTGCTATTATTGCCTTGGGCCTTTTCTCTCCCATCTTCATCGTCACTTCAAATGGTGTAAGGCACGGGCTGCATTCAACAAGAACCTTCAAGGGGTTTACAAGATAGGGTTTCAGGTAGTCTTCGGTGTACTTAGCTCCAAACTCCTGTCCAAATATAAAGATTGCAACAATTATATAGCAAACATGGTATTTATCTAGAAAATAGAAAGATTGAAACAATAAATGTACTGTTTCATGTTCAAGTAAACAGCATCTCACCATCTTGCCTTTTTCATTACAGATGATTGGGACATCTTGTAAACATAAAATTTGATGGGTCCTGCATTAGAACAGTCAACCAACTCTATCAACTGCTCCACTTGATATGAACGCAGCCACATATCACTTGCATATATCATATGCTTGTCAAAGCCGCGAGTTCCCCCATGGTGAGGTCCTATATGTAACAAAATGATATGTAAACATTAGGCAATGTACTACACTACTACTTAACAGTACCTACATGGGATAAACAAGTTTTTCATAATGATCACCTCTCATGATAACCATTTGTCCATCCACAGCAGAGTCCAAATGTTCATGAGTGGAAAATGAGCCACTATCCTCACTAGAGATGCTCATATCCCTCTCTGTATCAAAGCAACATGAATATTAATACCAGACTAACCTCTGTATGAACAACAATTCAATGGAATTTATCAAAAATGTAGCAAAAGACAGCTGTCCCCAATACCAACACCTAGGAGTCGAATTTGCAGAGGGTTGCATGACTATCTTTCCATTGTGTGCAAGGAACACTGCAAGGAAAGCAAGCGTGGATGTAGATGGACGACGTGGTACCCCAAATCTCACTTGTGCTGCCCCAAATCTCAATCCTCTCGCATCTCACTTCAACAGATTTTTTTGCCTCTAAGTCCTATCCAGACCCCAAATCTCACTAACCCTAGAGGCACGGCCGGAGGAGGAGCCCGTCGCCCAGCTACAAGGACGCCGCCGTTGAAGAAATCGCTAACCCTAGACTCAGCTAACCCTAACCCTAGCAAGAGAGGGGTGCGCGGAAGAACAGAGCGGGGGAGGGACAGTGCAGACTTACCAGCTGGGCGACGGGATCCGCTGGGGAGGCCTTGGCGACGGGATCCGCCGGGGAGGCCGTGGCGACTGGATCCGCCGGGGAGGCCGTGGCGACGGGCTCCTCCTCCGGCCGGAGATGGGGATCCCTTGTGCCTCCGGCAGGCGACAGCGGTCTTCATGGCGGCCGGCCTCGCTGCCGGCGTGGAGGGCAGGAGCGGCGAGCACTGGCATGAAGGGGAGGGGAGTAGGCGGCGGCACGGGCGTGAAGGGGAGTGGAGGAGAATGTCGACTGGGAGGGGTTGGTGAGTATATTAGGTCGCACCCTCTCCATGCCGAGCGCCAGTTCACATGGGCCCTCGGCATACTATTTTTCCTATATAAAAAATAATAGTTAAAATTTTAATTAAAACAACTTCTTTGTTGAAATGTTCCAAGATTTCCTAAAATAAAATTTTAAAAAATCAAATCAAAAGAGCTTATTTATTGAGAGAGACAAAACAAAAGGGTTCGCAAATATGACCTACCCAACACTCCCATTTTGGGTGGAACTGACGTAAACATGTGAAAACAAATGTACAAAGTAGGTTTTTATATCTTCATATGACCTATCCCAACACAACCAAGTAGCAAAGTCCACTGAGCTACCCCCATTCGACGCCCGTGGGAGGGGTAGACGACACGGTTGACTTTGGGTCAACTTTGTCGAAAGGGGGGCTCCGGAGTGTCGGAACCACACCAAAAGCTAGGTTGTGTCATGTAATATGCATTAGAGTGTGGTGGTAGGCTTTAATAGCAAATTTGAGACTCCTAGGTGTGACCGGCTTCACACGCCACACTTATCATGCACGAAGTCTATGCTCTTCTAAGTCGAAACCCCCATTTTGGGTGGAACTGACGTAAACATGTGAAAACATATGTACAAAGTAGGTTTTATATCTTCATATGACCTACCCCAACACAACCAAGTAGCAAAGTCAACTGAGCTACCCCATTCGACACCCGTTGGAGGGGTAGACGACACAGTTGACTTCGGGTCAACTTTGTCGAAAGGGGGGGCTCCGGAGTGTCGGAACCACACCAAAAGCTAGGTTGTGTCATGTAATATGAATTAGAGTGTGGTGGTAGGCTTTAATAGCAAATTTGAGACTCCTAGGTGTGACCGGCTTCACACGCCACACTTATCATGCACAAAGTCTATGCTCTTCTAAGTCGAAACCCCCATTTCGGGTGGAACTGACGTAAACATGTGAAAACATATGTACAAAGTAGGTTTTATATCTTTATATGACCTACCCCAACACAACAAAGTAGCAAAGTCCACTGAGCTACCCCCATTCGACGCCCGTGGGAGGGGTAGACGACACGGTTGACTTTCGGTCAACTTTGTCGAATCCGGGGGCTCCGGAGCGTCGGAACCACACCAAAAGCTAGGTTGTGTCATGTAATATGCATGAGAGTGTGGTGGTAGACTTTAATAGCAAATTTGAGACTCTAGGTGTGACCGGCTTCACACGCCACACTTATCATGCACGAAGTCTATGCTCTTCTAAGTCGAAACCCCATTTCGGGTGGAACTGACGTAAACATGTGAAAACATATGTATAAAGTAGGTTTTATATCTTCATATGACCTACCCCAACACAACCAAGTAGGAAAGTCCACTGAGCTACCCCCATTCGACGCCCGTGGGAGGGGTAGACGACACGGTTGACTTTCGGTCAACTTTGTCGAATCCAGGGGCTCCGGAGCGTCGGAATCACACCAAAAGCTAGGTGGTGTCATGTAATATGCATGAGAGTGTGGTGCGAGGTTGTAAGAGACAAAATGAGACTCCTAGGTGTGACCGGCTTCACACGCCACACTTATCATGCACGAAGTCTATGCTCTTCTAAGTCGAAACCCCATTTCGGGTGGAACTGACGTAAACATGTGAAAACATATGTACAAAGTAGGTTTTATATCTTCATATGACCTACCCCAACACAACCAAGTAGCAAAGTCCACTGAGCTACCCCCATTCGACGCCCGTGGGAGCGGTAGACGACACGGTTGACTTTCGGTCAACTTTGTCGAATCCGGGGGCTCCGGAGCGTCGGAATCACACCAAAAGCTAGGTGGTGTCATGTAATATGCAAGAGAGTGTGGTGGGAGGTTTTAAGAGACAAAATGAGACTCCTAGGTGTGACCGGCTTCACACGCCACACTTATCATGCACGAAGTCTATGCTCTTCTAAGTCGAAACCCCATTTCGGGTGGAACTGACGTAAACATGTGAAAACATATGTACAAAGTAGGTTTTATATCTTCATATGACCTACCCAACACAACCAAGTAGCAAAGTCCACTGAGCTACCCCCATTCGACGCCCGTGGGAGGGGTAGACGACACGGTTGACTTTCGGTCAACTTTGTCGAATCCGGGGGCTCCGGAGCGTCGGAATCACACCAAAAGCTAGGTGGTGTCATGTAATATGCATGAGAGTGTGGTGGGAGGTTGTAAGAGACAAAATGAGACTCCTAGGTGTGACCGGCTTCACACGCCACACTTATCATGCACGAAGTCTATGCTCTTCTAAGTCGAAACTCCCATTTCGGGTGGAACAGACGTAAACATGTGAAAACATATGTACAAACTAGGTTTTATATCTTCATATGACCTACCCCAACACAACCAAGTAGCAAAGTCCACTGAGCTACCCCCATTCGACGCCCGTGGGAGGGGTAGACGACACGGTTGATTTTCGGTCAACTTTGTCGAATCCGGGGGCTCCGGAGCGTCGGAATCACACCAAAAGCTAGGTGGTGTCATCTAATATGCATGATAGTGTGGTGGGAGGTTGTAAGAGACAAAATGAGACTCCTAGGTGTGACCGGCTTCACACGCCACACTTATCAAGCACGAAGTCTATGCTCTTCTAAGTCGAAACTCCCATTTTGGGTGGAAGTGACGTAAACATGTGAAAACATATGTACAAAGTAGGTTTTATATCTTCATATGACCTACCCCAACACAACCAAGTAGCAAAGTCAACTGAGCTACCCCCATTCGACACCCGTGGGAGGGGTAGACGACACGGTTGACTTCGGGTCAACTTTGTCGAAAGGGGGGGCTCCGGAGTGTCGGAACCACACCAAAAGCTAGGTTGTGTCATGTAATATGCATTAGAGTGTGGTGGTAGGCTTTAATAGCAAATTTGAGACTCCTAGGTGTGACCGGCTTCACACGCCACACTTATCATGCACGAAGTCTATGCTCTTCTAAGTCGAAACCCCCAGTTCGGGCGGAACTGACGTAAACATGTGAAAACATATGTACAAAGTTGGTTTTATATCTTCATATGACCTACCCCAACACAACCAAGTAGCAAAGTCCACTGAGCTACCCCCATTCGACGCCCGTGGGAGGGGTAGACGACACAGTTGACTTTCGGTCAACTTTGTCGAATCCGGGGGCTCCGGAGCGTCGGAATCACACCAAAAGCTAGGTGGTGTCATGTAATATGCATGAGAGTGTGGTGGGAGGTTGTAAGATACAAAATGAGACTCCTAGGTGTGACCGGCTTCACACGCCACACTTATCATGCACGAAGTCTATGCTCTTCTAAGTCGAAACTCCCATTTCGGGTGGAACGAACGTAAACATGTGAAAACATATGTACAAAGTAGGTTTTATATCTTCATATGACCTACCCCAACACAACCAAGTAGCAAAGTCCACTGAGCTACCCCCATTCGACGCCCGTGGGAGGGGTAGACGACACGGTTGACTTTCGGTCAACTTTGTCGAATCCGGGGGCTCCGGAGCGTCGGAATCACACCAAAAGCTAGGTGGTGTCATGTAATATGCATGATAGTGTGGTGGGAGGTTGTAAGAGACAAAATGAGACTCCTAGGTGTGACCGGCTTCACACGCCACACTTATCAAGCACGAAGTCTATGCTCTTCTAAGTCGAAACTCTCATTTCGGGTGGAACGGACGTAAACATGTGACGACTCGGTTAACTTTTGGTCAGTTTTGGAGGATACTTCACTTTTTAAAACCACAATATTCAGAATACTTAAAAAGAAAAGCTGCGGACCTAAATTCTTTTGCAACATTTGAAAATCCACTCTCTTGTTTCCACAACGTGCTGCTCACACGCTGACACCGCTACCGCACCAGATCGACTGCAACTGGCGGCGGCTCGTTTTTTTTTCTAGAGTATGCCAAATTGGCATACCTTATTCATATAGAAGAGAGAGCACAAACAATTACAAGACTTTGATCAGCTGGAGACAACTTAATCAAAGAACACCTTTTACACCACTCCAAACTCACACCTACTCTCTCGTGGCATCATCTACTCCTACACCAGTTCTAGCCCTAGCTCTCTCCCAAAGCAAGTATTCCTCCCTTACTTTGTTAATTACAAGGATCGGATTCAACTCTCGCGGCGGCTCGTTTGAGGGCACAAGATGAATGGAACGGCCGGCAGAAACAATCCTGGGAGTGGATCGAGCGGGGGCAGAGAAGTAAATTGAAATTCTAGGGTTTTTAGCCACACCCCGCTCCTCCCGCTCGCTTGTCCTCACCCCCGCGCCACCCCAAATCCAGATCGGCACTGCCGCCCGTGCTCGTCGTCCCTCGCCGCCGCTCGTGCTCGTCGTCCCTCGCCACCGCCCCTCCTCGCTTGTCCCTTTCCTGCCACCCTCGCCCCCGCGCTATCCGTCGCCGCCTCCCCTCCGCCGCCCTCCACCGCCTCCCCATTCTCGCCACCCTCCGCCGCGTCGCCGTCCATTCTACCGGCCCGTGAGCTCCTCCTCCGCGAGGAAGCCGGGAGGGAGCCGAGGGAAGGTAGCCCCAGCTCCAGCGGCCGCATCTCGGGGCCGCTGCTCCACCGTCCGCATCTCCAAGGACAGGGCTCGATCCCGAGCTCCAACGGCCGCATCTCCGGCAACATCTTCGACTACTTCCTCTACAACCGGGGGTGAGTCACAATTTCCTCTACATCTTCCTCCTCCCCTGTCTTTGATTATGCTAGTCTCTTTTCTTTCTTTCTTTTGGGTGGTGTGGCTCTGAATCACCATGTCTGAGTACACTCCCTTGGTTATTGGGCATAAAAATTGTTGTTTGATCTGTATTGGGGATATCTCAGTATGGTGCATTGGCTATTGGGCATAAAATTTGTTGTTTGAATTGGTGTTTAAATAAAAATTGTTGTTTGAAATGTTGTTGAAATAAAAATTGTGTGCACACTCCCTTGTTTCTTAGATATCTGAGTATGCTGCCTTGTCTATTGGGGATAACACTGCTTGTAATATATTGTGCTTACATGTATAGGAAAATACATGTATAACTTCGAAGTTGAGTGCCTAAACTATCTAAAATACACCAACTATCTAAAATACCTGCATTCGACGCCCGTGTGAGAAGTTACAATTTGCTCTGATCTTGCTCTGAATCATCATGTCTGAGTATGCTGCATTGTCTGTATGCTCCATGTCGTTTGATTTGCTTGTAAAAAGTTCTTATATGTGTATATGTTGTTCTTATATGTGTATGAAATTGCTTGTAAAATATTATGCTTATATGTTTTCCAAAAAAAAAACTATTTTTTGTTCTGTATACTCCATGCTCTCTTCCCCTTTGCTCTCTCCATTATATGTTAAATGCTAATATTTTCAAACCTAAAAAATCAGATGGCTGATTGTCAGTGGATGTATAGTGGTCGAATCAGCGCAAATGAAGTTAGTGATGAGTGGATCGAAAGAACTGATCATTTCTTGTCAGAGGCATTCCGTGTTGCGAAGAGAAATAAAATGAGGCCATTTTGCCCTTGTGCTGTATGCAAGAATCGTTTGTACCATGGAAAGGATATCATGACCAAACACCTTATGCTGCATGGGTATATGCCAGGTTTTACAGTATGGGTCCAGCATGGTGAGCAAGAACCTGATCGTGGTAGAGATGAAGTGATGCGGCAACGCATTAATGGTATTGAGGATGATGGCATTAGAAACATGTTAGATGATCACTGTGATGCATGTATGGCAAATCAAGACGAGGAACCTGAGGCATCTGCTAAGGCCTACCTTGATATGTTGGCTGCCTCTAAAAAACCTCTTTATGATACGGCAAAAAATCTCCCAGCTGGATGCCATTTCGCAACTACTGGCTATCAAGGCCCAGTATGGCATTAGCCGAGCTTGCTTCGAATCATTTCTGACAGCAATTGGTAACCAGCTCCCTGAAAGCCATGTTCTGCCACGAAACATGTACGAGACCAAGAAAATTGTGAAAGCTCTCATGATGGGTTATGAGCAGATACATGTTTGTCCTAAGAATTGCCTTTTGTTTAGGAAGGAGTTTCAGGAGGACAAGTATTGTAGGAAGTGCAAGTCCTCTAGGTATGTTGAGGTAGGCATGCCTGATGGCCAGAGGAAGAAGCAAACCAAAGTACCAGGACGAAGATGACGGTGACGGTCAGAAGTGGAAGAGTGGTTCATCCTAGATTACGCCTAGCTGAGGATGATGTGCCCTCCCGACAGGCGGCGGCGATAGCCAGCCGCGGCCGAGGCCGAGCTCGGTTGCAGCAGCCGCAGGTAGGGAGACCTCCTAGAGCTGCAGGCCGTGGCAGGGGCCGAGCTGGAGCCCGAGCTGCGACACCCTCGTCTAGTACTGTACCCTCAGCCAATGGCACTGTGGCTGAGGAGGAGGAGGCTGAGGAGAACGATGAGGAGGTTCAGATGGATAGAGATGTGCACGGGGAGTTGGTGCTGCATGAGGAGAGGCAGGAGGGCATAGAGATGGAGCAGGGTGAGGATGAGTATGAGGAGGCTGAGGGTGAGGAGGCTGAGGGTGAGGAGGAGGAGGCAATGGGGGAGGGTGACGATGGTGAGGGTGCGGTGTGGTTGCGTGGAGAATCATCTGTCCCTGACAAAAGACCAGCTACTGAGGAGGAGAAGATCTTCATTGAGCCTAATAAGAATAAGTAAATGCCTAATTTGATCATGTTAACTTGTTGATGGTCTGAGCCTAATACTAACATCTTTTTTGTAGCAATTGGAAATATGTTGATGGTGTCAAGCGCCGGTCTCCAAATGGGATTGTTGGAGTGTTGCTTAAGACATATTGGCCAGGCTTGGTGAAAATCAATGACCAAGATGAGCTAGCACTCAAGTGGCACCACTATGAAGCCAAGACAGATGATGACTACGGGACTAAGTAGACCAGTAGCTAGCATTACTATAGAGTGGCACCATTATTTAACTCACTGCTTTTATGCATCATTGTAGCATTGACACCATTATTTAACTCATTTGTTCTTCCATTTTGGTTTTATGCATCATTGTAGGATTACTTTAGAGTTGCACCAGAGAAAAAGGCTAAGGCAGACAAGAATTTGTTGGCAGCAGCGAAGAAGCTTCTCCAGCAGATGCCCTATGAGGTGCGCTTCACGGCCATATCGCACTTCTACGGGGCGAAGCTCCACAAAAAGATGACGAAAGTACAAATCAAGGAAGAAAAACCTGTATTGACAAGGCAGAATTACCTAGATGTAAGTAATGTTTTATTTCTTGTTTGTGCTAAATTTGTATCTGTTCACATGTTATGTTTATTCAAATGCTATGTTTTGCCTGCTTGAAATGCATTGTTGTCTATTTAGGTGATTCCTGGTTGGTGCTCCGGACGGTCGGACGGATGGGCGGCGTTGGTGGATAGGTGGTTAGATCCTCAGTTCAAAGCTGTGAGCAGTGTCTGTGCAGCGAATCGCGGCAATGCCGGTACACACTGCCAAGGCAGCCTGAGCGATGGTCGTTTCAAGGAAAAAGTGGTATATATACTTGGTTTAGATTTCCCATCATGCACCTGGAATTCCTGCTATAACCTGCAACATTTAGCTTCTGCATTTGTTAAACCGATTCCTGACATTTTTTGTGTTGCAGGAGCGTGAACGGGGAGAACCAGTCTCACAACTTACAGCATGGTCACTTGGCCGTAAGCCAAAGAAGAACCCAGAGGTCTTCTTCGACGGAGTTGCGACCAAGTTGGACAAGTACACCACAGAGTTCAAGAAGAGAAAGGGTGCTGACACCGATCCCTTTGTAGAAGATATTGATAAGGTTGCAGTAGTACGAGCAGGACATGGCAAGAAACATGGCCGCCACCTGATGATGGATGGCGAGCTCGAGGACATGCCCTCTCTCTCGCAAGTCAATGACTGCACAAGCGGATCTCCTAGTACCAACACTCGTGCACAGCCTAGATCGAACATGGCCAGTCTAGAGGTTTCCAAAATTTCTCCTTTTTCATCCTATGGTGGTCTTATGTTCTTTCATAGCCGGGAACATGGTCATTCTAGAGGTTTCCTAATTAACTACATGATATTGTAGGCCGAGGTGTTTAGGCAGCGTGATGCCTATGATGTTTTGAAAGAGGCCTATGACACAAACATGAAGCAGCAGGTAGCCTACCAGGAGTACAACAACAATTACCAGATGGTTAGTTCTTCACTATACTGATTCTTGCCCATTATAACCAAGAGAAAACTCTCTAATTCACTACTTAACACTTGTCTGTCTATTTTGCAGGCCATGAACTCCCATTTTACTCAAGGCACTCCGATGCCAGTGTGGGCGCCGCCACCGCTACCGCCACCTGTGATGTTTTCACAGCCTGCAGTGATGAGACATGCAACTTCTTCAGGCAGTCCGGTTAGTGCTTTGCCCAACTTCACAGCCTGCATTTTCCAAGCAACTAACAGCTGCATTTTTCCATGCATTCAGTCCAAATTCAGGCAATGCAACTAACAGCTGCATTTTTCCATGCATTGAGTCCAAATTCATGCAATGCACCTAACAGCTGCATTTTTGCAAGCAATGGAACTAACTCTTGCGAAAACATGCAGGGTTCAGGTGCCTCCAATCAACTTTTCCTTGGCAATGACGGCCCTACTAGTGCTGACGGCTCCACTCCTGGTTCAAGCCCTGCTACCCCTCGCACCCCAGCCTCGACCAGTGCTCCTCCAAACATGTAGGGTTCAGCTGCATGTGCTTGGTGTTGGTGTTACTGGACATTTGTGTCTGCCTATGTGCTTGATGTGAATCTGATGTGAATATGTAGTTAACTAAGCTCTACTAGTGTCACTTTGTGGTATTCATCATGGATTTGATGAGATGGATATGTTCTAGCACTTTGATGTATGATTTCTGTGTTATTTAATGTCAACTGCCTGTGAAATAATCAGTTCTGTGAAATATATGCTGCTATGCTATTTTTAATTGTGCAGGGATGCCGCAAAACGAAATAAAAAAACAAAACCGTCAACTATATGCCGAGCGTATACGCTCGGCATACAGCATGCCCTAAGTTATATGCCGATAACGTATGCCGAGCGGGAACGCTCGGCAACTAGTATGCCCTAAGTTATATGCCGAGATAGTATGCCGAGCGGGAACGCTCGGCATACACGTGCCACGTGGATGGCAGGGCATGACTTGGGCGCAGCAGATGCCGACGGCTTGACGCTCGGCATAGAGCCCAAAGCACGCTCGGCATAGTTGGACGTATACGCCGACGGCAAGCGCTCGGCATACGTCTCACACGTGGCGGAAGCAGGGCTACTACGACTGGACGTATGCCGAGTGTCCTGTACGTTTATGCCGAGCGTTTCCGGCGCTCGGCATACGGTCTACGTGCCGTCAGATGGACGTTCCGTCAAGTTTTTTGCCGAGTGTTGTTTTGCCGACGGGCGCGACGGACGCTCGGCATATTCCTTGTTTGCCGAGCGTACGGTGCTTGTATGCCGACCAGTTGTATGCCGAGGGTTAGTTGCCGAGCGGTACGCTCGGCATATATGTATGCCGAGCGTATTCGTTATTTTGCCGAGCGTTTCTGGCGCTTGGCATAATTTTCCAGTCCCGTAGTGTATGCCCTAGCGTGGGCGTGGCGGCGATCCATTGAGTCGAGACGGATGTCAAGAAGTACAGCCGTACATACAATTCATGGATGGATCAAACGGTGGAGGTTACGCAGGCATCGATGCATTTGTGGGCTAATCGGTTTGTTATTGGGCCATTCAGACTTAAAAAGGCGAGGGTCCCGCTTGAAATTCTCCGGTAGTTTTTAAAAAAAAAATGGTAGTTCTTTAATTCTAAAAAAAGGCTAGGGCTCCGCTTGAAATCCTGGAAATTAGCCAACCGTTTCTAATTACGGAGCTGGGAACCGGCTGAAAATACGTCCCGCTTGAAATCCTGGAAATTAGCCAGTGGTTTCTAATTACGGAGCTGGGAACCGGCTGAAAATACGAAGCAGGTCCGTAAATTAGCTGCTCTGTTTTTTGTCCCGACAATCCAATCGAGCCCTAAGCATTCCTCTTGGTCAGTGGTTTGTTATTGTTGTCACGTTTCGGTGCATGTTTTTAGAAAAGGACAATATTGTCTCATGAAAAATGAAAAAGTTCGAAGATTACAAAATTTTACCATTTAAACTTTATTTTCTAATTACTATAGTCAGCTCATATATCTTTACCATGGATTGTTCGCTACTATAATATATATATCATAATGTTGCTTTAAAAAAAGGAAAACAATGGATTAGTAGGGTAGACCCTGCTAGACTCTATTGGAGCGGGGCGAGCCATGGAGGGAGGGCCCGGCCGCTGTTCTCAACGCTTTGAGATGGTGAGAAGCTTTGTCTACATGTAAGTTTGCATGCTTCACACCTCTAAAAGCGGTGATCAATCTTAAGCTCCCCGAGGTGACGAGGTTCATGGCTGAGGAGCCTGAGGTGCTCATCAAGCCCTCTGACTGTCGCGCCATGTCCCACGGGTCAAACGAGTGGTCGACAACGACAAACTTGCAGGCTGAAAGAACATTTTGTGATCTCTTAGTTTTGTGTGTTAGTTAACAACACTTTGGATGTTTTAATCTGGTGATAAGTGATGCAGGTTTTATTGTGTACAGCACATATGCATCAACACCAAAAGAGAAAAGAGGATTCTGGAGACTTTCAGGCCGGAGTTTCCGGTCCCCAGGACCGGAGTCTCCGGACTCAGGGCATTTCCTCGAAGAAGCAGTGAAGTGGTTCAGCCCCTGGTGGGGGCCGGAGTTTCTGGCCCAAGGGGCCGGAGTATCCGCCCCAGGCCGGAGTTTCTGGCCCCAGGGCACCGGAATGTTTGCCCAAGCTTCAACTGGCCAGAAGTGGTTCAGCCCCTGGTGGGGGCCGGAGTTTCCGGCCCCAGAAGGCCGGAGTTTCCGCCCCTGACCGGAGTATCCGGTCACTAGGGCCGGAGACTCCGGTGTGAAGCTGTCTGCAACGGCTAGATTTTCTGGGGGGGGTATAAATACCCCTCCACCTACCTCCAGCCAGCTAGCTCGCCCAAAATTGAAGACACCATTGTTGCAAGCTCAAGAATCACTAGATCTCCCAATCCCTCCACCCAAACTCGTTGATCTTTGGAGGATTGAAGGAGAAGGCCCCGATCTACATCTTCACCAAGCCGTTTTCATTTCCCCCTCATTCACTTGAGGGACCATAGCTAGGGTTTCCACTAGGAAAACCTAGCCCCCCGTTGTACTCACTTGATTGTCTTTGTGACAGATTGTAGCTGTTTGGGAGCCCCCAATCCATTGTGGGTTGTGCCCCAAATCGTTGTTGTAAAGGCTCCGGACTCCGCCTTGAAGGTTTCCGATAGTTGAAGTGAACCAATCCTTTGTGGTGCGGTTCACCGGAGAAGAGGGTGAAGCCTTTGTGGCTGTTGAACCATTGTGTTGGTTCACACCTCTCCAACGAGACGTACTCCCCTAAAAAGGAGGAACTCGGGAATACATCCGTGTCTCCGCGTGCTTTCACTTCGGTTACCTCTATCCTTGTTTACCGCCTTTACTTTATCGTGCTTAGTTGCTAGCTTGTCATATAGGTAAATTCACCGTAGTTGCATATCTAGAGAATTTACCTTTTGTGTCAAGCCTAAATTGAAAAAGACTAAAATTTGGAGTAGCACCTATTCACCCCCCTCTAGGTGTCATACCGATCCTTTCAATTGGTATCAGAGCTTGGCTCTCTTGTTTTGGGCTTAACCGCCTAAGAGAAGTATGACACTAAGTGAGGATGAGGCCGATCATGCCAAGGCTAAGAGGAGCTTGAAAAAGCCAAAGTCATCACGGCATCCATGGCCGATATCAAATCGTTGGAAACAACATTGACATCGTCCATGGACGTCAAATTTGATAAGTTGCATGCTTATTAATGAAATTCGCAAATGGCAAGATTTCGGAACTCATCCCACTAGAGGGTGTCTCTAACTCCAATGAGGGTGATTCCGAGGAGGATAAAGAGAAAAAAAAAGGGGGTTGAAACCACCTCCGGAACTAAACCACCTCCTCCACCTCCTACCGTGCATGTAGATGGGAAGGATGAGTACCATGCCGTTCCGGGATGGTACCCTATCGACCCACCTATCACCACCCGCATAAACCCTTTAGGTCCTCCACCTAAGCTTAATGCATTAGCTTTTGCTAGTTGGCAACGCTCAATGAAATCTCATATCAACAGTGCCTCTATCGAGCTTTGGAGGATCATTGAAGATGGATACAAGGTCGCGGATCCAAGCAATGTGACAAGAAGAGAGTTTGCCGAAAAGCAACTCAATGCCTCCGCACTCCACATGATTGAACTTTCATTGAGTGAAAGTGACAAGCATTATGTTCTTCACGCCACCACCGCCAAAGAAGCTTGGAATTGTCTTGAGGTTGCATTCCTTGGGAATGAAAGCATGAAGAGAAATAGATATGATTCTTTGAGCAATGATGCCGAAGGCTTCTACATGTTTGACAATGAGAATCATGAAGACATGTATGGAAGACTCAAAACTCTTGCAAAGGCCTTCTATGATGTGGGGGCAACCTATGTGGATGATGCTTGGGTCAAGAGGAAGTATGTGAATGCTCTCTTGCCTTTCGAGCCCATTGAGTTGAAGTCTATTCAAGGAAGACACAACTACAATCAAATGACATCCAATGAAGTTATGCAAGAAGTGCAAGCCTCCAAGGTTGCCACCAAGAATGCCGAAGATAACCGTGCTAGGGCCATGGGGATGAAACAAGGCCCCTCACTTGCTTTGAAGGCCAAGGTGGTATGTCTAGATGAAATGATGAGGTTGAAGCGTGCCCAAGCAACATTGCTCCCAATGAGCTTGAACAAGCTCTCAATGGTCATATAGCTCTTGCCACAAGAGTGTTTTGGAAGACCCGGCTCGCGCAAAAGCTCGAGTTGATAAAGAGAACAACTCAAGTGGGAAGAAAGAGCTAGCCTCAAGGACAAAGACTTGCTACAATTGTCATGACAAGAACCACTACATAAGAGAGTGTCCTTATGAGAACCGAGAGCAAAATGGTGGGAAGCTTGTCCCCAAGGACCACTCAAGTTGATTCAAAAGAAGCCCGCAAGACCAAGGAAGCCTTTCTTCAAGAAGGCACCAAGAATTGTGTTGGTGGCACAAGAAGAATATGCCTCAAGTGGTTCCGAAGATGAAGATGCACCTACTAAAGAGGTAGCCGCATTGGCTATTGTATCAACTTCATCATCTTCTCTCTTTGAATCCCCCAATGAGAACTTCTCCACCAACAACGCTCGTTGCCTCATGGCTCATGTTACCGAGGTATCATCTCCTTCTCCCAAGACTATGCATGAAATGAGTGATCAATCTAGTCTTGTGATTAAGAAGGAACTTGTTGCTTTCGATACTTCATGACTAACTTGCAAGGTGAAGCTAAGGAACATGTTGAGTCTCTCATGAGACAACTATGTGCGGCCGAAGAACTTCTTCAAGAAAAGAGTAAGATTGAGAGAGAGGATTCTCTCACCATTGCTTCTTGAATGCTTCCATAGCATCCTTGAATGCCTCTCTTGATGAAGAGAGTGAAGAAAGAAGTCTTGAGGAAAGACTTGATTCTCTTGATGCTAAAAATGATGATATCATTAATAAAATCATTAAGGATAGAGATCATGTCTTTGCTAAATATAAAGTGCTTAAAAAGGAGAAAGTTGAACTTGGGGTTGCTAATGCTAGACTTCTTGAGGATATGGAGAAGCTTGACAAGGCTCACAAGGCCTTGGAAACGACTCACTCTCTTCTAGTCAAGTCTCATGAGCAACTTCAAACTCAACTTTCTAAATCTAGCTCAACTAGCATATCTATTCTTCCTCGTGTTCATGAAAATGTTATTGAAGAAAATGCTAGGTTGAAGGTGATCTTGCCAAGCCACTAGTGCCAAGACCTCTATTCCCAAAGGTAAAGATAAGGGTATTGCTTATTTTTTGAGCAAAAACCACACAAAGGGAAGGAGGGTCTTGGTTATGTAGCCGAGCCAAAGAAGAAAGTGAGCAACAACAAGAAGATCAAGACCAAGCCCGCACAAGCCAAGACTTCCATTGCGGGTGGTAGTGCCACAAGGGGCAAGACCACTCGTAGTGACTTTGCGGGGCATAACAATCCCAACTATATTCTTTATGTTGATTATTATGGGGATGTTTATGCACAATATGTTGGTCCTATGATGGTTACATTGATTACTCTATTTGGGTTCCTAAGACCCTTGTTGCTAACCAAAGAGGACCCATTGAGAAATGGGTACCTAAATCCAAACAATGATTCTTGTAGGACTATGCTTCCGGTGGATCGAAATGGGTGGTTGATAGTGGATGCACTAGTCATATGACCGGAAGCAAGGAGATTATGACGGAGTTGAGACCAAATCTAAATCACTCAACCGTCTCTTATGGTGACAAGTCAAAAGCCGAGGTAAAGAGTCTTGGCAAGGTGGTAGTTGCAAGGGATATCACCCTTGTAAATGTCATGCTTGTTGAGTCTCTAGGTTACAATCTTATGTCCGTTCGTGCTCTTAATAAGATGAACTTTGATGTCCATTTTACTATTGATATGGTGGTACTCTTGAGGAGCAAGACTCTAAAGGTCATGTTCGTTGGGTATGTTGAAAATGAGTTGTTTGTGGTGGACTTTTCGGGTCTACCAACACTCAAGCAATATGCCTATTCGGAAAGGCCGACGTGGGGTGGTTGTGGCATCGCCGCTTGTCCCATGTCAATATGAGAACTTTGCAAAGTCTTCACAAGGGTGGCCACATTCTTGGACTAAAAGAGATGTTTCTTTTTCTAGAGATCGTCTTTGTAGGGCTTGTGTTGAAGGAAAGATGCATGATTCTCCCCACCCAAGAACACCATCATCTCATCAAAGAGGATATTGGAACTTCTTCATGTTGATCTCTTTGGTGCCGTGCCTCAACCGAGTCTTGGTGGGAAGAAGTATTGTTTGGTGATTGTTGATGACTATTCAAGATTTACTTGGGTTTTCTTCTTCAAGACGAAGGATGAAACTCAACAAACCGTCATCGACTTCTCCAATGAAGTTCAACGTCAACACAATGTTCCCATATTGGCCATTAGAAGTGACAATGGCTCTGAGTTCAAGAACTACACCTTGAATGAGTTTCTTAGTGAAGTGATGAGGTTTGAACCTCTAGGGTGGCCCGATCTTCACGGATTTGAAGCGGATTCGGATGAACACACGCAAGAACACAAAGAACACGAAGAATGCAAGAACACAAGAACACAAACACGATACAAAAACACGTTTCCCTCACCGGTCGGTCCAAGCCGGTCCAATAGAATCCCAAAGGGAGAGATTGGCAAGAAGATACAAGGAGGGGTCTTGAATGGTTGTTTCTCCAACGGTCAACCAAACCGATCCAATAGAGTCACCCTAAGATGAAAGATTGGCTAGTAGCTACAACTACAAGTGGAGGCATACATCTCCATGCAAGGAGGCCTTGAATCCACAAGGGGATCTTCTCCACAAGGGAGGCAAAACCAAAGAGGTGGGAACTCTATCTCATATCCAACCTCACCCTAGATCTAAGGTAGGAGACTCCTATTTATAGTCTATGACAAAAGGGGGGGGGGGTAAAAGGGGAAAGATACATGGCTTAAAGCCAACAAGGAGCGCAGGCTAGGAAGGCCGGCCTGGGCCAAGTCGGGCTGAGGCCGGCCCTAGGCCAGTTTTTGCAGGCGGGAGGCCGGCCTAGCCGAGGCCAGGCTGAGGCCGGCCCAAGGCCGGTTGCCTCTGGCCCTAGGCCGGCCTAGCCGAGGCCGGGCTGAGGCCGGTCCGAGGCCGGTTGCCTCTGGCCATAGGCCGGCCTAGCCGAGGCCGGTCCGAGGCCGGTTTGGCAGGACTTTCCTCCGTCCTCTTCTTCTTGACGCTTTCTCCTCCTCTTCCAAGCCATCGTCTTGTCCGGCTTTCTTCCTCTCATGCCTTGGCCATCTTCCCGTGGTATTGTACCCATAGTGACACACCTAGGAAGGCAATGGGGACAATGGTCAAGTAGTATAACATTCAAATGTGACATGTAGTGAATCACATAGTGGAAGGAGTTCACCTTTGAGGTCCATGGTGTCATGTGATGTGTTGGGTGCTTGACATGGTGATGGACGTAGGTCGGGCTACATCATCTCCCCCCCCTTTAAAAAGAGTCGTTCTCGACTCTTGCTCTTCATTACCATGCAAAGGAGGTAGATGTGTTGTTCTTGTCACCATGTAGTCGTTCTTGATATGGCGACTCTTCAATGTTCCTTCATACTTCATGTAACCTACAAAGCTAACAAGGAGCACGAAACAACACTCAAAGAGTAGCCAATTCTTGATAGTCTTAGCATGAGCGCTTATGTAGAAGGAGTTCACCTTAGCAAGATGTATTCTTGTAATATTCTCCGTCATAGGAATGCCAAGATGAAAACACTCATGCAAGCACATCCAAAGGTTGTACCTACACACCAATAACCAAGCAAAACATGTCTGTGCATGATAGAGGACCATATCATCAATGACATGTCCATTCTTTTCAATTACACCATTAGCACAACACAAATACATGAAATGAAACAAGCAATCAAATGAAACATCCTCCAAATATGGAAACACAAAAACTCCATGAAAATGTGAGAAGGCCATGCTAGCTATCTCTTTTCACTAGTACAGAACGACACATAAAAAACGGGCCAAAAACCCAATCGGAAACGGAAAAAGGGTCTGTGTCCCCGACCCCGTTACTGATGTGAAGGCCCTCATCGGTAACGGAGGCGAAAAACCGTCGCTGATGAGGCGTCGGTTTGGCAACGGTTGTGCACAACCTCCATTTCTGATGTGTCGGAACATCAGTAACGGAGATTCTGTTTCTGCTCGTTTGCATTGAGGTTTCTTCATAAGCCTAGAGCAGGAATAGATTTGGCACTGGACATTTAAAATTTCACAGCAGAAGCACAAAAAGGCTAACAAATTCATTCATTCATAAGGTATAACAAATGTCACCGATACATTGCATCACAAGGCAACCAATTACTTATCTTCATTGGCATGCCTCTCTAAATCTATCATTGACATGTCTAGCTAAATCTATCTATGTCATGCCTCTTTAAACTTATCCTTGTAATTTTCAACTTAATTTATCTTCATGACTTGCTGTTAGAGTTCATGAATTCAATCTTCTTCTTGGACGGTGTCGCCAAAATATAATCAACTCGCCGCTTTGTCCCTGACCTTGTATTTAGCTCATTTAAATGAGCTAAACGGATTAGCACCATGCTCTGCACATAGTGCAATAAGCGAGTGTTGATGTACTGAAGGTGCCTCTTTTGTAAAGTGGTCACTGGAATGCAAAGAGAGAATATAAGACTCCATGTTAGCTCACTATACATCTAGCATAAAGGACATACAACACAAAAGGATGCATAAGACAGAATAACAAACTTACAAATCCATTGCATAGTTGTTCTGTACCAACAATTATGTCGGACGACAAGCGCACCTTGGCTAAGGACCCAGCTTTTTATACAGTGTCACCGAAATGTACATCTATTTTGCAAAGGAGATAAGTCAACCATGAGTTTCATACACTGCCGATTTGTGCTAGTTATGTTCTTTTCGAGCGACACTACGTAGTCATCCTCAGTGGCGGAGCTAGAACATATTGAACCAGGATGCACACATGTTACCACAATACATTTAAAACAATTTTTAGGGGTGCATATGTGATGAAAAATTGCTAATTTACAAAAGAAAAATTCCTTCTCCCGGTGTCCTGTGCACCCGGCTGGCTCAAGGTGGATCCGCCAGTGGTCGTCCTCATCGTCCTCGGATGTATTACAACCCTAGTTCTAGTTCTGTTCATGAGTGTCCTATGGAAGAAAACTTAAGCAGAACAATGACAACAACCCTAGTTCGTCGACACGACGGCCGGTCACAAATAGATGTATTACCTTTGGATCTGGCGGCGGGAGTACGTAGTCGTCCTCGTTGTCCTCGGATCGACACGCCATGCGCCCTCTAGCTACAGATCAGGCGACTAGATCTGCTCGGGTGGAGCAAAGAATGGGTACGCGCTGCCACGGTCGGAGGAGAGGAAGATGCGCGCCGATACGGTTGGAGGGAGTGAGATGCGCGCCGCCATGGTCGGAGGAGAAGAAGATGCGCGCCGCCACGATTGGAGGGAGGGAGATGTGCGCTGCTACGGTGGAGCTAAGATCTGGTGTTGCGTGAAGGCGCCGCCACACTTTGAGAGTGAGGCTGAGAGTGAGAGTGATGGAGTTTAGGGCTGTGAGAAGGGCGCATTTATAGCAAAGTAGAACATCGGAAACGGAGGGTATAAACAACCGTTTCCTTTGATTTTTTCACTAACACACTGGGCTTATACTGATCTCTACTAGTATTGAAGTTGAAGAACATAAAAATAAATAACTATAACTACTCCTTCGCCTCCGCCTTCTCCTGCTCGTATGCAAGGAGAGCCGCGTAGTTGTCCGTGTCATCGCGCGGCTCCTCGCCGACGATGTCATCGCCGCCCGTGCGCCCCTCCCACATCTCGTCGTCGTCGTAGGCAGATCGTCGCGTAGCTCCGGCGGGAGGAGGAGCCGGCGGCTCTAAAGCAGCTTAACTCTTTCCGGCGGCAAAGGCACCGACGCGCGGTTGAGGTGCCAGCCACCGGGTAGCCGAACCTTTGACCATGGCACTGGCCTCCTATATTGCCAGTGCCGCTCCGCGATGGCCTACCCGACGATGACGCGGTTCCATCCAGGCGACCGCGGATGAGCGTCTCTCCGCCGCGGCGAGCGGCTGTGGTCGCGGGATCCTCGGCCGGCGGCATAGGCACCCTCCTGTGGTTGACGCGCCAGCCAGCGGGGAGGCTAACATTTGACCAGGGCACTGGCCTCCTATATTGCCAGTGCCTCTGCGCGACGGCCTCCGGCACGACGACGCGGTTCCAATTCAGCGAAAGCGGGAAACTGCTGCGACGAACGCCCGAGGAGTTGCTAGGAGTATCCATGGCTGCGGCGAAGTGGCGTACTGAGATAGCAGGGAGATCGTGGGTTTTTAAGGAGTAGTGGGCGGTGCCGCGGCGTCACTATGCCACTACGCCATAGCAGTTACTCCGCTCGCATCGAATTCGACGAAGATGGAACGTGTCCACATTGCACACGGACACACAAAAGTCTCCGTTGCTATAGAGGCACATATCGGAAACGGAGCCAGAATTAAGACCGTTGCCAATAATATGGGTAACGGAGTTAATACTTTCTCCGTTACCTATGTTGACGGGCCAGCCACGGCCCAGGTCAGGTTTGTACGCACTGGCCGCGCGGAAAGCGTGATTCTCCGTCGCCTAACGCCTGCCGTTTCCATAGAGGGGTATCCGATGTGTCGTTCTGTACTAGTGTTTTGACCTATATTATCATTATTGCACACAAGGCATTGGGAGAGACAATTTGTCATCAACCTTGATGCAACAAGAGGAGAGCTTGGCAAAATCACACAATAGAGAATGTCCAAAATATCATCATGATTGTGAAAGATCAAGTATACATGCTTGTCAAAGGAAAACCAAAAACATCATCATGATTGCAAACAAACCATAAGAAAGAGAAAAATTTCAACTTATTTGATGCAAAACATGAGAAAGATTTGAGAGTTAGATTCGATCCACTACTCACATAGATGCTCTCAAGAGCTCTTTTTGTCAACTCATGCTCAATTGAGGTTGACATTATCATGCGTTTACCGGCACACACAAGCAACCATATGAAGAAGTTATGTGCACAGTATATGAACACATCATCCATCATGAAGTGTCTCTTCATTTGCAAATTACCAAACACATCAAAATCAATTGGAAATTATGTATGTGAGTGGTCACTATGCAAAGTGAAGGATGGAACAAGGTCCATAAGAGAAAATGAAATATCTCCAAAATGTGAGAAAGCTATGAGGGCAATCTCATTCGCAAGCATTTTAACATTATTGCAAGCAACACATGTGAAAGAGAAATTGTTCAACATGTTGCATGCCACAATGGGAGAAAAATAGAAATATTCATAACAAGGCATGCTCATGGCAAAATCGTCACAAATAGGTAATACCACATGATCAACATTGATTTCAAACAAAGTATCACAAGGGAATAAGAACGAATCATATGTGACATCCATAGAATCATCCATAGCATGCAAACAATCATATTTCATCATGTCCACTAGAGGGATCATGGTCACATCAACACCCATACCTTTGTAGTCCCGCTCATGTGAAGTAGGTGTTGAAGTAGTAGTCGCTTCCATGTAGCCGACTTGTTCATCTTGATGTAGACATGGGGTGGCATCATCATCATCCTCCATGTACATCTTCTCTATTTGAGGCACCGTCAAGTCGAGGAGTGGCGCCTCATCATCCATGAAACCTAGAACACAATGAGAGAACACACTAGAGGAAGTAGGTAAGTAGTTAGAAATAAAAATGGTCTCACAAGACCTATCAACTACCTCTCTCAACTCATGTGGTGTATCACTCATTCTCTCAAATTGGAAGCACTCAAACTCACATATGGTGGAGGCACTCAACTCACTCTCACTCTCACTCAAGTGGGCTAAGTAGCTCTCATGCTCACATGGGTTTGGTACCATCTCATAACTCAAAGACAAGAGGGTAGGCTCAATGTACTCAACTCCAAACGCCTCCAAGGTTGAAAGGAAACTCCCATGCTCAACCTCCTCAACCAACTCGCCTCCAAAGGTCAATGCCATAGCGTAGGCATCATCACTTGAATCCATGGCCGAAGGGAAAATCCCATGCTCGACCGTCTTCTCGCCATCTTGGTCACCAACTTGGCAATCCCACATCATGTGACCATGGACATTGCATATGGGGCACAAGAGATTGGGACATTCTCGTGGATCATGGTCTTGGCCTTGGCAATTGTCGCATATGAAGTCTTCTTCTTGCCATATGGGGGCCAATGTGGTGGTGGCACTTGGTGTAGAAACCATATCAAGAGGAGTGCTTGAGAATGGCGCCAATGGGGTTGCGTCCTCACGTTTGTGACCATGCTTCTTCCGATGTCGACGTAGGCGTTGCTCAAAGAATTTGTCAAATTCGTCCATGATCTCATCAAACATGGATCTTGAAGCTCTTGTTGGTGTCAATGTCGTGGTGGAACTTGAAGTAGACACCATATGAGGAGCACTTGCTTGATGGCGTGCCTTGCGTCTTGACTTCCCCTCATGTCGACGTTGACGCTCTTGAGGGGAGGGATGACGTCGAAAGTCATTTGGATGCTTCTCCTCATGGCGATGTCGACGTTCTTGATCTCTTTGCGACCTTGCATTGGAGCATTCACTCGAGCTTGATGATATGTTTCGACGCTTGGCGAGTGTGTCAATGTCGTCTTGAAGCTTGGACAAGTTGTGGTCCACTGTGGTATCATTCTTGTGGCGCTTCTTGAGCTAGATGGGCCTTGACTTGGCTTGGCCTTGTCGATGCACTTCTCGGGGCGCCGTCTTCTTGTTGATGTAGAATGTCGATGCTTGGCATTAGTGGCGATGTCCTTGTCATGGCGCCTTCTTGAAGATCTTGGAGCTTCATAAGATGGCCTCATGGTGGTCTTGTCGGTGCTCCATCTTGAACTTGAACCATAATAGGTTGTGCCATGACGCTTGGTGGGGTCGGTCTTGAACATGGTGGTGATGGGGGTTCTTTTCCTCTTGCATGTATTCGAAGGAGTAGTCGATGTCGTCGCACATGCATGAAGAGTGGTAGTCGTAGACGTTCTCCACCATGTCATAGGAGTGGTACTCGTAGTAGTGGCACTCAACCATGTCGTTGTGGTCGAAGTCGGTACCATATGATGAGGCATGTGAGGAAAGGTGCGCCTCATTGTCGTTGGAGCTTGTGTCGTCGGTGTCGTGGTACCGCTCCATGGCAACGACTCGTGTGTACTTGGAGTCAATACAATATGATGGTTTGTCGACATCGTTGTACCGCTCCATGTCATTGACGGTTGAATAGTCGGAGTCGTAGCGGAAGTCTTGTTGATGATACACCGTGTCATGCACGCTCGTGGAGTCATAGTCGCGGTAGCGGAAGTCTTGTTGATGCTCCATCATGTCATGGGGGTCATAGTTGGTGTAGTCGCCCCCCATGTCCTCTATGCTTGAGGCATCATTGTCGATGTAGCTCATGTTGTCCTCATAGACATCTTCATCTCCATAGTTGGATTCGCTCTCCCTAGACACGTTAACTCACAAGACCAATGTATATATGTGGAGTGGAAAGGAAACTAGAACACAACCCGCACCTTTGTAGATAGTATTGGACGTCGTAGACAACCAAAGGAAACAATCACAAAGTCAAGTGCTTGTGTTCAAGTGTCCAAAGCAAACTCCAAAACACACACGACTCAAAAGTGGATAGGGGGGTATGGTAGGAGGAATGCAAATTGAACCAACCGGAAACCAAGATATTATTAAAGCAAGTAGAGAACCACAATGATCACAAAGCAAAACAAGTCAATCTCAAAAGAAATGAGCAAAGCTCATGGAAACACACACGTGGAGATAAATGGGACTCGTGCAACTATAAAAATGATCTAAAGAACCAAATGATCCTAGCGAAGACTATAAGCTCGGCGTTGCACAAGTTCAAGAAGAGCAACTAGCTCGATTGCAAATTATTTGTGGGCTACAAGATTTGCACAAAAAGCACCACCTACAAGATGTTCATCGAGCTTGCGCGCTTCCTACAAGATATAGCAAGTGGTGTTTCTTCTTTTCTTTCTTTCTTTCTTTCTTTTGATTTGGCAATTTTTGCTTCTTTTCTCTTTTGATTCTTTTCACTTTGGCACACCCACTTCTTTGATGCTAACAACAAGGTATATGATATATATGAAAACTAGCGCATGCTTTTGCTCAGAAACTACATGGTGCAAATGTGCAAAGCCCAAGCAATCATCAAGAGCTAGGCTCAATAGGACAAGATAAACACAAGGATATGATGGCTATCAAAGGAAATGGCAAGGGGTAAAGATTGGTAATGTTTATACCTTTCGTCGACGATCTTCGCCCGTTGATGTAGAAGCTTCGTGCTTGCCCACGAATTTTGGCTGTGGTGGATGATGGAGCAACCGCAATGGTGACGTAGGCCTTGTCCGTAGCTTCGAAACGAGCCAAAGAACACCAAAAACGGAGTCCGAAATCAAAAGATATGGCCAAAATCGAATTTGAAAATTTCTGTTTCTGGGAGGCCGGCCTAGGCGAGGCCGGGCTGAGGCCGGATGCGTCAGGCGGTAGGCCGGCCTTGGCGAGGCCGGGGCTAGGCCGGGGGTAGACCGGGCTCGGGCTGGAGCTCGTGCCCAAACTCGAAAATCCGCGATTTTGGGCGGAAAAAACGACCCGAAAATCGTCAAATCGAAGGGGAAATCATTGGAATTTGGCCATGGGAACGCAAAGTAAGTAAGATCAACAAGTTTAGCAATAGATCCACGGATCAAAACCTACTAAAACGCACAAGATTCACAGATCGATCCAAAAGCAATTTGGGGCTATTTTTGGTGAAATTTTTCGAATTTCTCAAAATCAAAGAAAAATTTGGGGGATTTGTGGGGGAAACAATGTCAAATCCGTGGCAACCATGCTCTGATACCAAATGATGAGGTTTGAACCTCTAGGGTGGCCCGATCTTCACGGATTTGAAGCGGATTCGGATGAACACATGCAAGAACACGAAGAACACGAAGAACGCAAGAACACAAGAACACAAACACGATACAAAGACACGTTTCCCTCACCGGTCGGTCCAAGCCGGTCCAATAGAATCCCAAAGGGAGAGATTGGCAAGAAGATACAAGGAGGGATCTTGAATGGTTGTTTCTCCAACGGTCAACCAAACCGATCCAATAGAGTCACCCTAAGATGAAAGATTGGCCAGTAGCTACAACTACAAGTGGAGGGATACATCTCCATGCAAGGAGGCCTTGAATCCACAAGGGGATCTTCTCCACAAGGGGAGGCAACACCAAAGAGGTGGGAACTCTATCTCATATCCAACCTCACCCTAGATCTAAGGTAGGAGACTCCTATTTATAGTCTATGACAAAAGGGGGGTAAAAGGGGAAATATACATGGCTTAAAGCCAACAAGGCGCACAGGCTGGGAAGGCTGGCCTGGGCCAGGCCGGGCTGAGGCTGGCCCTAGGCCGGTTTCTGCAGGCGGGAGGCCGGCCTAGCCGAGGCCGGGCTGAGGCCGGCCCGAGGCCGGCTGCCTCTGGCCCTAGGCCAGCCTAGCCGAGGCCGGGCTGAGGCCGGTCCGAGGCCGGTTGCCTCTGGCCATAGGCCGGCCGAGCCGAGGCCGGTCCAAGGCCGGTTTGGCAGGACTTTCCTCCGTCCTCTTCTTCTTGACGCTTTCTCCTCCTCTTCCAAGCCATCGTCTTGTCTGGCTTGCTTCCTCTCATGCCTTGGCCATCTTCCCGTGGTATTGTACCCATAGTGACACACCTAGGAAGGCAATGGGGACAATGGTCAAGTAGTATAACATTCAAATGTGACATGTAGTATCACATAGTGGAAGGAGTTCACCTTTGAGGTCCATGGTGTCATGTGATGTGTTGGGGTGCTTGACATGGTGATGGACGTAGGTCGGGCTACATCATGAAGAGGGAATTCATCATCAATATTCCGCTGCGTATACCCCTCAACAAAACGGTGTAGCCGAGAGGAAGAACCGGACTCTTATGGATATGGCAAGGTCCATGTTGGCGGAGTTTAAGTCTCCACTCTTCTTATGGGCCGAAGCCATCTCCACGGCGTCACTCCTCCAACCGGTTATTCTTTCGAAAAGGAAAGAAGGAAACTCCATATGAAATGCTTACCGGCAACAAGCCCAATGTCTCCTACTATCGTGTGTTTGGTTGTAAGTGTTTCTACAAAATCAAAGGTGTTCATTTATCTAAATTTGAAGTTAAAGCTTTAGAGGGTGTTCTTGTTGGGTACGGTGCGAACTCTCACAATTATAGAGTCTACGACAAATCCTTAGGGAGAGTTGTGGAATCTTGTAGTGTGAGGTTCTATGAGAATGACGGCTCCCAAGTGGCGCAATTTCATGTTTGTGATGTAGATAATGAGGAACCTCAAGATGCAATAAGAAGAATGGGGGTTGGCTTCTATCGCCCCATCGATGTCTATCTTGAGCCTCCTCAAGCAAGTCCAAGCTCCACTCAAGTGGAGACTCCATCATCACAAGTTGAAGCGGCACCTTCTATGGAAGCAAATGATGCACCTACCCAAGAACAAGTTCAAGACCCTCCTCAAGTTGACCAAGGGGCTATACAAACACCATGTTCTCCTATTGTCAACATTAGCCAAGGTCAAGACCAAGATCAACCATCTACTTCTATCATTGAAGATGTGCATCAAGATGATCAAGGTCACGACTCTGGTCAAGACGGGGACTCAAATGATCAAGATGATCAAGCTATAATTCCTTGCAACAATGAGGATATCAAAACCCGTCGTGTAGCAAGATTGGTGAAGAACTTGAAAAGGAAACAACATTTCTTTGAAGCCATTATTGGTGAAGCAAAGAGCAAGGTCACCACAAGAGGCCAATTGGCAAGCTTTAGTGAACATCATGCTCATATCTCTATGGTGGAACCAAGGAAAGTCTTTGAAGCTCTTGAAGATCCGGATTGGTTGGAAGCCATGCATGAAGAGCTCAACAACTTCTGGAGAACTTGCCTGTGTCAAGATGGTTAGGAGGGTGGTTGTACCTCCAGCCCACCGGAGTTCAAACCCCAGGTTTGACGTTGGTGTTTCTCATTTAGGCGGAATATTCTTTCAGTGGGAGGCGACGTTCCCGTCGACTGCGAGGCGCCGTGGTGACTTCGTCAATCTCAAGACCAACCGCCGGCTCAGTCTTTCGGAGGTGCTCATAGGGGTAGGGTGTGCGTGTGTGCGTTCATAGGGTGAGTGTATGCGCGTGTATGTGAGCGTGCGTTGTACTGTGTTTCTAAAAAAAAGAGCTCAACAACTTCAAGCGCAACAAAGTGTGGAATCTCGTTGAGAAGCCAAAAGATTGCCGCAATGTTATAGGCACTAAGTGGATATTCAAGAACAAGCAAGATGAGCATGGAATGGTTGTGAGGAACAATTCAAGATTGGTAGCTCAAGGGTACTCTCAAGTTGAAGACATTGATTTTGGAGAGACCTATGCTCCCGTGGCTCGCCTTGAGTCCATCCGTATCCTTCTTGCATATGCATCACATCACAATTTCAAATTGCAACAAATGGATGTGAAAAGTGCCTTTCTTAATGGTCCTTTAAAGGAGTTGGTATATGTCAAGCAACCTCCGGGGTTTGAGGACCCACAGTTCCCTAACCATGTCTACAAGCTTGATAAGGCGCTCTATGGTCTCAAACAAGCACCTCGTGCTTGGTATGAGCACCTAAGAGAGCTATTGGTAGACCGTGGTTTTGAAGTGGGGCAAATCGATCCCACTCTTTTTACCAAGAGGGTTAAAGGGGAGCTTTTCATATGCCAACTTTATGTTGATGATATCATTTTGACTCATCTAACAATTAATGATGAATTTTCAAAGCTTATGACCGATAGGTTCGAGATGTCCATGATGGGAGAGTTGAAGTTCTTCCTTGGTTTTGAGATCAAGCAATTGCGTGGAGGAGCTTTCATCTCTCAAGCCAAATATATCCAAGACATGCTCAAGAGGTTCAAGATACAAGATGCCAAAGAGAAGAGGTTTCCTATGGACACCAAATGTCACCTTCAACTTTGTCCAAAGGGTAAAGATGTCGATCAAAAACTCTATCGCTCTATGATTGGTTCTTTGCTTTATCTGTGCGCATCTAGACCTGATATTGTGTTGAGTGTAGGAGTGTGTGCAAGGTACCAAGCGGCTCCCAAAGAAAGCCAGTTAATTGCGGTAAATCGAATCTTCCGATATTTGGTTCATACCCCAAGGTTTGTGTCGGAGACTAGTCCCAGGAACTAGGGGTGTCTCTCAAGTGCCAGGAAACGAGTAAGGGGCTGAACATGACGTCAAACAAATCCTCAACAACCTCGGCGACGATGCTCGTCGAGCTCGGTGAGGAACATCACGACAGAGAGGTAACACGAGCCGCTACCCAGGTTCAGGCCCACCGTGAGGTGTAAAAGCCCTACGTCCTGCTAAGATGTATTGCACTGCTTGGGGAGGTTCACAGTACAAGTGTGCTTGCCGAGGGCACTGCTATGGCTATGGTGGACTATGGTGGAATGAGCTCCGTCTTCTTCTCAGACTTAGCTCCTTGGTTGTGGAATGTGTTGCTGAATGCGGGATCCCCTCCTAGGTCGTACACTGGCTCCTTATATACGGGCTTGGTCCTCTTCCCCGAAAACCTCCGGCGGGAAGGGATACCACAACGCCGCCGAATTGGAGCACAGCGCACAGCGTCGGGGGCGTCCATGGACACGGTCCATGGCAGGGAGCACGTCGTCTTGGCAGAAAAAGCCACCGTCCAACCAGGACGGTGGGCTGGCGCTGCAGAGCTTTGGGGCGCGCCCCACGGTGACGTCGCAGTTGGAGCGTAGCGGCGGCCGGCCGCTTTATCACCAATTTGGCAAGTCTTGGAGTCCGCTTTGCTTGCCGCAGCTCCTTTGACCACTTTATACACGAGAATGGCAACTGCGGCGTCTTCGTCATCACGCGCAGGCGCGCGTCACTCTGCGGCGGGCGCAGAGCCCATGTGCGCTCTGCAGCGGCGCAGGAGCTTGCTTCCACTTGAAGGAAACCCGCGAGGCCTGAACCCTCGCCGAGGTTTTGTAGCCGTTGACTTCTCGCGAGGGAAAACCTCCCGAGGGGGCGCGGGACGCGCCAGGGCCTGAAGATCTTCTAGGAGAGGCCTTCTCGAGGCAGAGGTCCCTCTGAGGCCTCCAGGCCGATCGTCTTGGTCCTTAGCAGAAATGCTCGGTCGAGCAATAAGCCCTCGCGAGGGAAAATGCCTCGCGAGGCTCGCCAGGCTGAAAGCCTGGTCCTTAGCATAAATTCCTGCGGAGCGTTCGAGGGCTGTGGCAGGCCGGCCCATGATACCCTGGTTTTCACTGGGCCGACAGTAGCCCCCGGGCCCGCGATGGGCACGTTGGAGCTCCTCAGGCGGAGGCGAATCGTCGTGGGCCCAAAGAAGCCTGCGAAGCCCGAGACACGTGGAGTGCCACGGCCAGGCACGATCCCACGATCTCCTCTGAAGTAACGGGCGTGGTGGTGGGTCCCGCCACGTCCCTGTAACGGCTCGATGAGCCGATATAAGGCGAAGAGCTCGGCGCAGGCGGCCATACTTCATTCGTTCCCCTTTCATCTCCTTCCTCCCAGCGCTCAATCCCCAATCTTCTCCTTCGCGACCTTGCTGCAATGGCGCCCAAGAAAGCCACCGCTGCTTCGAAGGGCAAGGCAGTGGCGCAGGGCGGCGGATCCGCTGAGCGCAGCGGGACGGCGACTTCGAGCCGGCTCTGAGCGGCTCCCGCTTCGAGACGGAGGCGCAGCTGGACAAGGTGCGCCACATGGCGGCCTCGAAGACCAACGAGCACGGCGCCACCGTGCTCAAGCGCGCGGGCAACTCCCACGGCAGCTTCTACCCCATCTTCATGCACTCTCTCTTCGCCGGCCTCGTTCCCCCTTCTCCGATTTCTTCCTGGCGGTCCTGGAGCGCTACCAGATCCAGGTTCTCCATCTTCACCCCAACTCCATCCTCGTCCTCGCCATCTTCGCCTACCTCTGCGAGGCGTACATCGGCATTCCGCCTTCGGTGGACCTCTTCCGCAGCTTCTACGCGCTCCGGTTCACGGCGAACAAGGAGCGGTCAGGGTGCGTGTCCTTCCGCATCACCGATGGCATGAAGGGCGTCTACATCCCCATCGCGGAACGGCGAGGACATCGTGACCAGCGTGACGAAGAAGGTGGAGGACTTCCGCAAGCGCTGGTTCCTCATGCAGTTCGGGAGCCAGAGCGCCTTCTTCGAGCTGCCTGAAGCGCGTCCGACGAAGAGGGCGAGCTGGGCCTCCAAAGGGCTCAAGGGCGCGACGCTTGGCCCTGTGGTGAGGCGCTTGAGGGACCTCCGCGAGGCCGGCCTCACCGGGCAGATGGTGGCCAAGGACTTCGTGAGGCGCCGCATCGCTCCGCTCCAGAGGCACGCGGACGCGATGTGGCTGTACTCCAACCAGGGGACAAGATGCGCCTGAGCGCTACCCTCTACACGAAGGAGGAATTGCACGCCCTCATGGAGACTCTCTTCACGTCTCCGGACATCCCCGTGCCCACTGACCAGACCGTGCCGCTTCATCGGATCGATCTCGGGCGCCGCGTCTCGCATGTGCAGGCGATGCCGAAGTTCGATCAGTGGGGCCTGGTGCCTAAGGGGCACGTTGGGCCTCGCGAGGACCCGGAGTCTGCGGCGCAGGGGGCGCCAGTTGAGGGCGACGAGGAGACGACGGAGACGCCCGCAGAGTCCGATGCGGGCGCGACCGGCGCCTCGGGAGACGCGCTTCCTCGGCGGGGAATTCGAGCGCCTCGAAGAGTGCGGCGCCTGAAGCTGAGGTCCACGAGTCTCCTCAGGCAGCGGCGACGAGTTTGTGGTTGCCCCCTCGCGGCGTGTTGAGGGGGAGGAGGATAGCGACGATGATGACGCTTCGTCGGGCCACTGCGAGCCTCGCTCCAAGGCGATCCACGACAGGAACGCCGGGGCCCAGGAGGAGACAGAGGCACGGACGAGCGCGGGGCCCAGTGCTCCGCCCGCGAAGCGGAAGAAGAGGAAGTGGGTCGACACCGCGGCGTAAGTTTTTGTACTGCCTTTCCTGTTTGATGTTGTTCTTGGTGTGTATCTCTCGAGGGGTTTCTGAGTCTTTTCCTCTCCAGACGCACCGAGGAGCCAAAGAGGCGGAGGCTCCGGAGACTTGGAGAGATCTCTGGCTCTGCCGCGGCGTCCGTGACGCCCACAACTGAAGAGGTGCACCACGAGGCCACCGCTTCCTCTCCCGAGGCTGCGACGCCACCTCCGGGGCGGAGGAGCGCCACGAGGAGAGGGAGGAGGAGGCTGAAGTGACGACGCCGCCGCCTTCGCGGCCTGATGCCTCTCCCGCGCAGCAAGAGAAGACGCCGGAGGTGGACGCGGCAAGGACCACGCCGCCGGCGAAGGAGGCGCGGCGGGAACAGCTGCGTCTGCAGAGACGCACGCTGACGTCGACATGGAGGACACCACGGTGCCGTCGCCTCCACCGAGCTCGGGCCTTGGAGGGCCCACGTGGGCGCTGAGGCTGCCGCGGGGACGGCCTCAGTAGAGAAGGCCAACCCTGCTCCTGAGGAGGAGGAGAGTGCTCCCCAGGGGCAGGGAAATGGCGGAGCTGACGGTGGGGGCGCCTCGAGCCCCCAGAAGGCTCCCAGTGCAGAAGGCGAGGGGGGCTCTCGCCAGAGCCCCCAGAAGGCCCCTTGCACGGAAGAAGAGGGAGGCTCCAGCAGAGCCCCCAGGCGCGCCTCGAGGTCACCCAGAGCCCAAGGCGCGATGCCCCGGAGTCCTCAGCAGGCGCTGGCGCTTCCAGGCCCTCTGGAGAATCGTGGGCCCTAGCCTTGCTGGGTCGGCGCCCTGTCGCAGCCGCCGAGAGGCCGTCCTTCGCTCGGCGAGGGAGGTGCTCGATGGGCTCGAGGCCCAGCTCGCTGAGGAAGACCGCACCAGGGCGGAGGAGGTCGCCGAGCTTGCGCGGGGCTGGGCTTCTCCAGGAGACCGTGGAGCGCTGCCGCCGGAAGGACGAGGCAGCCCAGGCGCAACGCGAGGCGGCGCTGCGCTCTGCTGAAGAGATCCGCCTCAGCGTGGTCCGCGAGGTCGAGGAGACCCTTGCGGTCCTGAGCGCTAAGCGCGAGGCTCTCGAGGCGGAGACGGAGGCCAAGCATCAGGAGCTGGCGGCGCGCGAGGCGGCGGTCTCCACCAAGCACAAGGAGCTCCTAGACCGCGAGGCGGGAATCATTGCCGAGTCGGAGACCGTGCGGCAAGGCCTGGAGAAGCTCCGCGAGGACCTGCGTGTCCGTGAGAACCAGATGGTGCAGCGCGGGGCAGAACTTGATGCCCGCGAGACCGAGCTGCGCAAGCGCGAGGAACAGGTCGAACAGATCGAGAAGGATCAGTCCGCGCAGCGGGAGCACCTGGAGTCTCGCGAGAGCAAAGTCACTCAAGACGAGGCGTTCTACCAAAGCGCCTCGCGCTGACCAACGAGAACCTCCGCAAGAAGGAGGAGCAGCTGGCGGCGGAGTCCGCGACCAAGGAGCAGCTCTTCCGCGACAATTGCAGGAAGGACTTCGCGGACAAGGCCAAGAAGCAGGAGGCGCGCTTCACGAAGAGACGCAACGAGCTCGAGGCCCGCATCAGGGAGCTTGAGGCTCAGAAGCAGCGATTCGACTCCCGCCTTCATGACGCTGTGGAGGCTCGGAAGCACGCGGAGCAGGACCTTGCCTCCTTGACGCAGGACATGAACGAGATGCAGCAGCAGGTGGGGCCTGTTGTGGAACTCGTCGAGGAAGCTCGGCGGAGCGCTCTGACTGCGCAGGTCTTGTCGCGCCAGCGGGAGCGCATGTTTGCTTCCTTGGTGAGGCGTGCGCGTGCGTCGCGAGCCGCCTGGGGACCGAAGCCCCCAGGCTCTCTGTCGAGGGGAACCAGGACGTCGCCGTCTACCTTGGCTTCTTCGAGCAGCTCCTCACCAAGTTTGAAGAGGTCGTGACGAACCTCGACGACTTGGTCGACACCGAGAGCCGCGAGCTCCTTGGCGCGGTCGGCCAAGTCTTCGCCAACCTTGCACACCTCCACCCCGGCTTCGATTTCGCGTCTGTGATGGAGCCTCTGGAGAAGGAGCTCGCCGAGAAGCTGGACGCCTCGGTGTGGGACGACGTGGAGAAGTACACTCAACGCTTCAAGAGGGTCGAGGTTGAGGAGAGCGACGACGAGGCTGGTGCTGAGGAGGTGGACGACGAGGACGTCGACGGCGACGACGACAACCCCGCTGCTTAGGTTGCCCCTGTAGAGAGATGTGCCAAGGGCACCAGTTATCTTAAGATTTGTCACTTTTATTTCGTGCTGGTTTGTAAAGACACTTTAACTTTGTGCAAGTGTGGGTGCCCCTCGGGAGGCCTTTTATCTGTTCCCTCATGTCTTTTTCGCTCTACGTCGTTAGGACCCTGCTCTTAGCGCAAATAGCACCGCCGCTTCGGTATGCCGGAGTCAGGGCTCGACAAGGCCGGGGGGTGCGTAAGGCTTAGAGAGGTAAGAGCCCTCGAGGCGCGATGCTCAGGGGCTCCCCTTTGACGTGCAAGCAGCCCATGAGGCGTAAGAGAGAAAAGAGAGGCTCGAGGGGCGAAAAACCAGCGAGAGGGAAAAAGAGCTCATGAGGCGTAAGTTCTGGACTTAGCTCTGGCGAGACGCCTGCTTTGTAGAGGGTGTTGTGTTCCTGGTGAGGTGTTCTCCCTCTCGAGGCTGCCTGAGACTGGCTTGGAGCTTTTGGAGCCCTGCAAGGCGTCTTGTTCCCTGTGTTGGAGAGAGAGAGAGAGCGAACCCACAAGCAAAGCATAGTTGTACAACTCATGCGCGCTCATAGATTTCCTCATGGGTATCTCACGAGGAGAATAAGCACCAAGGTCCTTGGTGAGGTGACGTGCATGGGAGCTAACCCACGAGTCAGAGCTCTTTGGTGAGATAACGGTCGTGGGCGGAGAGCCACGAGTTAGAGCTCGGATCCTTTGGATTTTACGATGCTGCTGGGATGCTCCCGAGACACAGGCACCGTGCTCAGCCCCCGCTCGCGAGGTGCGCATGGGGAAAAATGTGAGCGCGAATGAAATGTAAGAAAGCAAACTCACCAAGCAATATTACATAACGGCGCCGAAGCGCAATAGGTTCATGATGACCTGAAATTGTTCATTACACTTGGCGAGGCCAAGACAAAGTCCGCCATGTCTGGGCATGGGGTTCCACATGGAGTGGCTGAGGCTTCCCGCGGCCCGTGGCAACGCGTTGTAGGAAGCTCTCAGTGGAGATGGCCCTCGTGAAGGGAAAGCTTGGTGAAGCTGGGAGGTGAAGACGCGTGCTTCCCTCTTGAGACAAAAAATGCCTGCCGCGACGTGATCACGGGTAGAACTTGCGTAGGTGCTCGATGTTCCATGGATTTTTGATCGGATCGCCGTCTTCCGTCTCGAGCCGCACCGCGCCAGGCCTGGCGATGTGCGCGACCCTGTAGGGGCCTTCCCACATGGGTGAGAGCTTGTGGAGGCCTTCTCTGGAGAGGATCCTCCTGAGGACGAGATCGCCTGTCTCGAGGGTGCGCGGCCGTATGTGGCGGCTGTGGTAGCGGCGCAGGTCTTGCTGGTACTTTGCCGCTCGGAGGGCGGCACGGCGACGTAGTCCATCGAGCAGCAGCAAGTCGTCGTTGTGGAGCTCCTCTTGGTTGTCCTCGTTGAAAGCAAGGATCCGTGGGGACCCATGCTTGATCTCGGTGGGGAGGACTGCTTCAGCGCCATAGACGAGAGCGAACGGCGTTTCTCCAGTGGGCTTCGTGGCGGTGGTGCGGATGGACCAGAGCACGGAGGGGAGCTCTTCGATCCAGTTCTTGCCGTGGGCCTTGAGGCGATTGAAGCTTCTTGTCTTGAGGCCTTTGAGCACTTCTGCGTTCGCCCGCTCAGCCTGCCCGTTGCTTCGTGGATGAGCCACCGAGGCGAAGCAGAGCCGTGTGCCGAGACTCTCGCAGTAGGCCCTGAAGATGCCGCTGGTGAACTGCGAGCCGTTGTCGGTGATGATGCGATTTGGCACGCCGAAGCGACAGGCCAGGCCTCTGATGAATTTCACCGCTGATCTCGCCGGGATGGTGCGCACCGCTTCAACCTCCGCCCATTTGGTGAACTTGTCGATGGCGACGTAGAGGTAGCGGTAGCCCCCGCTGGAGCGTGGGAAAGGTCCCAGGATGTCCAGCCCCCAGACCGCGAAGGGCCAGGAGAGAGGGATGGTCTGGAGCCCCAGTGCGGGCTGGTGGACTTGCTTGGCGTGGAACTGGCATGCCTCGCAGGCCTGGACGGATGGTTGCATCTTGAAGCACTGAGGGCCAATAGAACCACTCCTGAAGACTTTCCCTGCGAGGGTGCGTGATGATGAGTGGTGGCCACATTCTCCACTGTGTATGTCCTTGATCAGCTGGCGGCCTTCTTCAGGGGGGACGCATTTTAGTGCAACTCCATTTGGACGCTTGCGGTACAGGTCTCCCTCGTGAAGGCAGTATGACTTGGCCTGGCGAGCAACTCTCTCTGCTTCTGCGTCCTCTTCAGGGAGGACTCCGTCCCTGAGGTACTCCTTGAGCTCATCGATCCAGCCCGTCTCTTGGTGTGTCATGGCCAGCAGCAGGCGTTCCCCTGTGGGTGGACCGCAGCCTGGTGCTCCAGATGTTGGTGGTGGTGGGAGCTCTTCGTCCATGTTCATTTCAACGGCTTCTTTTGGCTGTTTCACCGATGCCCTGGTGAGCCTCTCCTCGAACACGCCCGCCTGCTGGGCTTCTCTGCGTGATGCTCGCCTGGCGATGTCGTCGGCCTCCTGGTTCTCCCTTCGTGGGATGTGCCTGAGCTCCATCCCCTTGAAGTGTTTCTCGAGCTTGCGGACCTCCTCGAGGTAAGCGGCCATATGGCCGTCCTTAGGCGTGTAGCTCTTGTTGGAGAAGTTGACGAGGAGCTGGGAGTCGCCCTTGATGAGTAAGCGCTTGATGCCGAGGGCGATTGCGGCTCTGAGCCCGGCGAGGAGGCCCTCGTACTCGGCGATGTTGTTGGAGACCTTGTCTGTCGTGAAGCACAGCTGGACGGCGTAGTAGAGCTTGTCGCCCTTGGGTGAGGTCAGGACGACGCCAGCCCCAGCGTTCTGGCATGCGAATGCTCCGTCGAAGTGCATGGTCCAGTGGCTTGGCGCCGTGTCTCCTGCTGGCGTGGATTCTGCCTCATGAGGCTCTTCTTGCTGCGTGTCTGTCCACTCGGCGACGAAGTCAGCCAATGCTCTCCCCTTGATGACCCTGGTGGTGTCGAAGCGCAGGCCAAAAGGTTGCAGCTCAATGTTCCACCCTGCGACGCGGTCAGTGGCGTTTGGATTGCGCAGGATCTGCTCCAGAGGGAATGATGTGACCACCGTGATGGGGTGGCCCTGGAAGTAGTGGCGCAGCTTCCTGGAAGCGATGAGGAGCGCGAGGAGGAGCTTCTGCTGCATAGTGTACCGCTCGCGAGCATCTCGCAGCACAGTGCTGACGAAGTAGACGGGATGCTCGACGAGGGTTGTCGGTGGTGACGCAGCGCTGGGTTCCTCGGGAGCCTTGTCGAGCCTCTCGAGAGGTGGACCCTCGTCGAGGGTGCCTTCTGGTTGTGCGGGCTCGGCAGGGGCTCAGGGCCTGAAGAGGATGTTTCCTTGTCGGGGGGATCTGGGCTTGGCGTGGCGGTGTCCTTCTTGGCGAGGACTGGCTCTTCCCTTTCTGCCACCAAGGCTGCGCTCACTGTTTGTGGAGTGGCTGATAGGTACAGCTTCAGATGCTCGCCGGGCCTTGGGGCAACCATGACAGGTGGGCTAGCCAAGTACTTCTTCAGGTCTTCAAATGCCTTGTCCGCCTCAGGCGTCCACTTGAACGTGCCAGACCGCTTCATGAGCTTGAAAAATGGCAGCGCCCTCTCGCCGAACTTGGAGATGAAACGGCCGAGGCTGGCCATGCATCCCGCGAGGCGCTGCATGTCCTTAAGGCGACGAGGTGGCTGCATCTCTTCTATGGCTTTGATCTTGTCAGGATTCGCTTCTATGCCGCGGTGAGACACTAGGAACCCGAGGAGTTTGCCTGACGGTACCCCGAAGACGCACTTGGCGGGGTTCAGCTTGATGCTTACTTTGCGCAGGCTGGCAAAGGTCTCCTCGAGGTCCTCCATGAGGGTGTGCTCTTCGCGAGTCTTGACCACGATGTCGTCGACGTAGGCTTCTGCATTTCTTCCCATCTGAGCCCCCAAGGCCTTCCTCATGAGCCTCTGGAAGGTGGCGCCGGCGTTCTTCAGGCCAAAGGGCATGCAGACGTAGCAATACACACCACAAGGGGTGAGGAATGCTGTCTTCTCCTCATCCTCCTTCGCCATCTTGATCTGGTGGTAGCCTGAGAAGGCATCCAGAAAACAGAGGAGGTCGCAGCCGGCGGTGGAGTCCACGATCTGGTCTATCCGAGGCATGGGGTACGGGTCCTTGGGGCAGGCCTTGTTGAGGTCGGTGTAGTCGATGCAGAGCCTGCCGCCCCCGGTGTGCTTGGGGACAACCACCGTGTTGGAGAGCCATGTGGGGTGTGGAACTTCTCTGATGATGTGCGCTTTTTTAGCTTCTCTACTTCCTTGATGATGAACTCTTGCTTCTCTGGCGCCTGGCGCCGTGCTTTCTGCTTCACGGGGCGTGCGTTTGGACACACGGCTAAGTGGTGCTCGATCACCTCCCTCGGTACTCCGGACATCTCTGACGGTGTCCATGCGAACATGTCAGAGTTTGCCCCTACCTGGCGCGCCAAATGTTGGAGACTAGTCCCAGGAACTAGGGGTGTCTCTCAAGTGCCAGGAAACGAGTAAGGGGCTGAACACGACGTCAAACAAATCCTCAACAACCTCGACTCGTCGTGCTCGGTGAGGAACGGCACAGGTTCGAGTTATCGGCAGGGGGTGTGTTCATCGGGGCATCGGCAGGGGAGCTAAAACGGCACAGGTTCGAGTTCGTGTCGGATTCGACTTCAACGAGTCCGACTCCGACTACGTACGGTGAATTTGATCGACTAATGGTTTACGGATAGGGGCGTGGCCGCGTGGGCCACAGACACACAGTGGCGGATCAAGCATCAGATCAGTGAGCCTGCAAACTGCAAAGCTTACTACAGTATTGAATTTGTGTATTTCACATTTAGCTAAGAATTGAATTCTCGAGTACGTCATGGCACCTCACTGGTGGGCCACATTTGCCATGTCGGGGACTTTTTTTTCCACAATATGTAGCGAATAATTATTCGCAACATTCTCCATGTCCGGCGCTCAGTGCCGCTAGAAGCAGTGAGACCGAGTTGCCGGCGCTGACAATCGTATTGAAAGACAAATGGATACATGCGCATTCTCAAGGTGCTTGGTGATCATAGTGAACAGATGGGGAATAACTAAAAAAACAAGTCACATTTGATTTTTTTTTGAACAAGTCACCTTTTGATAATTATAACTACTCTAATAGTGACATCCCCGTCTTTTTTTATTGATCTGTTTTTCGCATTCCACAGGTTGTCGGTCAATCCCAGGGTGCGTAGCTACCACCATGCACACAAACTAATGCCCATTTTGAAATAAAGCCCATAATTCCAACTCATAAGTCATAATAATCATCAAATGTATATATGATCACCGAGAACTTGCCTGTTTGCAAGATGGTTAGGAGGGTGGTGGTACCCCCAGCCCACCAGAGTTCAAAACCCAGGTTTGACGCTGGTGTTTCTCATTTAGTCGGATTATTTTTTAGTGGGAGGCGACGTTCCCGTTGATAGCGATGCGCCCGTGGTGACTTGTTAATCTCAAGACCCGAACGCCGGCTCAGTCTTTCGGAGGTGCTCATAGGGGTAGGGTGAGCGTGTGTGCGTTCATAGGGGTGAGTGTGTACACGTGTATGTGAGCGTCTGCGTTGTACAGTGTTTCGTAAAAAAAATATATGATCACCAAGAATTGCTCAACAACAACAAAAATATGATCACTAAGAACATTCTTTATTTTTCGTTCGAACAGCGTGCATAACCCATTCCCACAAACACGAACATACAATCAAGGAAAGTATATTGGACATATGTGATTTCTTCTTACATGTATAACATCGCTGCAAGTACGTACGAAACCACGAATACATGAACTCCGTCTAACTAAAATAAGCGAATTAATAATCGATCAGCAGATCTTCCGCACGCTGGCAATGGTCCCATCATGCAGGCAGACGGCCACGACCAGAAGGAACGCCTCCCGCTCACCCTGCACATCCACCACATCCACCCGGTACCCGGCGTCGACGAAGCACTCGCTGGGCAGCACGACGAGCTCGGCGCTGCCCGTACCGTCGTTCTCACTAACCACTTCGGCCACCGCCTCGCCGCCACCTGTCACCGCGAGAACCATCCCGATGCCCTCGAACTCGACGCACTCGACTAGGCCGGCGCGGGGGCAGATGGTGCGCAGATCGGCCACCGGCGACGACATTGTTGTCGGCTCAATCGTGAGGAGGTCGGAGATGGGTCGATCGATGGATCACTAGTAGAAAAAGGACTTTTCGTCCGGAGTACTGTTTTCCATTAGCCCCGGTTCAGGCAAAAACCAGGACCAGTGCCTGGCACTGGTCCCGGTTCGATCTGCCATGGCCCCGTGGGGCATTGGTCCCGGTTCGGTTGGGGGCATTGGTCCCGGTTCATGCCAAGAACCGGGACCAAAGCTCCAGAGCCGGACCACGTGGCATGCCGCGGAGCTTTGGTCCCGGTTCGTGCCAAGAACCGGGACCAATACCCCTCCCCTGCCTATATATTGTTGCCCCCCCCCTCTCTCTCCTCTGTTTTTTTTTCTGGATTGGTGGGAATTGGAGGTGCTAGTTTTTTTTCTCTTTGCCACGCACAAGATGTGTTCGATGAAATGCCCGACCCGCACCGAGGTTAGCAACTATATCCTTTTCATCTGTAATAGATACAGAAATATTGCAGGCCTGCATAAATTTCTCTATTCCCGACCCGCACCGTGGTTAGCAACTATGCCCGACCCGCACCGTGGTCATTTCACTATTCAAGATGTTATTGTAATGGTATTTGATAAACTTAATTATATATATGATGCAGATGGATGCACGGATGCGATGGATGTACGGCGAACGACGCAGTTCCGAGTTTATTGCAGGCCTGCATAAATTTCTCGATGTGGCTGAGGCAAACAAAGTGAATAATTTTATGCCTTGTCCATGTGAGAAGTGTCGGAACGTCAGGGAGTACCCTGACCCGAGAACCATTCAAGACCACGTGATTCGAAAAGGTTTCATGCCCAGCTATAATTGTTGGACCAAGCACGGAGAAAGAGGGGTTACGATGGAAGACAATGAAGAAGAGGAGGATGATGGCAACTATCCTATGTTCCCTGAGGAATGCGGTGATACTGTTATGGAAGACGTTGAAGAAGAAAGAGGTGAACATCGGGCATCAGATGAGCCCGCTGATGGTCTTGGTGGGGTCATTTCTGATGCAAAGCGAGAATGCGATACAGAAAAGGAGAAGCTAAAGTTGGAGGCCATGCTTGAGGATCACAAAAAGTTGCTGTACCCAAACTGCGAAGATGGCAGCACAAAGCTCGGTACCACACTGGAACTGCTGAAATGGAAGGCAGAGACTGGTTGTTCTGACAAGGGATTTGAGAAGTTACTGAAAATAATGAAGCCGAAGCTTCCAAAGGATAACGAATTGCCCGAGACTACATACGAAGCAAAGAAGGCTATCTGCCCTCTAGGATTAGATGTGCAGAAGATACATGCATGCATTAATGACTGCATCCTGTACCGCGGTGAGTACGAGAACATGGATAAATGCCCGGTATGCAATGCACTGCGGTACAAGATAAGACAAGATGACCCTGGTGATGTTGAGGGCGATGACGAGCCCCCCCGGAAGAGGGTTCCTGCTAAGGTGATGTGGTATGCTCCTATAATACCACGGTTGAAACGTCTGTTCAGAAACAAAGAGCATGTCAGGTTGTTTCGATGGCACAAAGAAGAGCGTAAGAAAGACGGGAAGTTGAGACACCCCGCCGATGGGTCCCAGTGGAGAAAAATCGACAGAGAGTTCCCGACATTTTCAGATGACGCAAGGAACTTAAGATTTGGTCTAAGTACAGATGGCTTTAATCCTTTTGGGGAACAGAGCTCCAGTCATAGCACTTGGCCCGTGACTCTATGTATCTACAACCTTCCTCCTTGGTTGTGCATGAAGCGGAAGTTCATTATGATGCCAGTGCTCATCCAAGGCCCGAAGCAACCCGGCAACGGCATTGATGTGTACCTACGGCCATTAGTTGATGAACTTTTGCAGTTGTGGTCCGAACCAGGTGTACGTGTGTGGGATGAGCACAAACAACAGGAATTTGACCTACGAGCGTTGCTGTTCGTAACCATCAATGATTGGCCTGCTCTTAGTAACATTTCAGGACAGTCAAACAAGGATACAATGCATGCACGCACTGTTTAGATAAGACTGAAAGTATACATTTGGGAAACAAGAATGTGTACCTGGGGCATCGTCGATTTCTTCCGAACGGTCATGCCGTAAGAAAGCCCGGCAAGCATTTCAACAGTGAGGCAGATGGCCGGAAGAAGCCTAACCTCCCTGATGGTGATGTTATATATGACAAGGTCAAGGATTTAGAAGTAATCTTTGGAAAGGGTCCTGGCAGTCTATCTGTTCCGAATGACACTAACAAGCGCGTACCCTTGTGGAAAAAGTGCTCTATATTCTGGGAGCTACCCTATTGGAAAGTCCTAGAGGTCCGGTCTTCAATCGACGTGATGCACGTGACGAAGAATCTTTGCGTGAACCTGCTAGGCCAAGAAAGCGACCATTCTATGGCCAAAGGAATTCATCGTGCTTCCGAACTGGCAGCCAAGGCCATCGACTCCTCACCAGTCTCCAGCGCAACAGTCCTCTTCACCGCCTCAGCATTCTCCAGCGCAACAGTCCTTTTCACCGCCTCACCAGTCTCCAGCGCAGCCGTCTCCGCTGCCGCGTCAGCCGTTTCCGCCCACCGCTCGTACTATGAGGGGTAAGCGATCACCGAAACGTAAAAGGTTGCCCCTCCCAACAGTACCTCATAAGAATCTTCCCATTAGACCTTATGACAGGACTGTAGCGGAAAACGCCGCGGAGGTGGTTGCCTACAATAAGGCTTTTTTTGCACAAAAAAAGCCCGAGCAGAAGCCGGTATACGATGAAAAATCCAAAAAGTGGAGAAAGTCCTTCCTTGAGCAGCCATCCCAGATATCGATGAATCAGCCATCTGACTATGGTCGTGAACTTACTAAGCTAGCACGTGCCCAGTCTGAGCAGAACAAGGGAAGAAGTGCAAAAAGCGGGAAACAAATTGCCCAGCTCGGACAGCAGAAAAATCAATCGGTCCCCCCGCTCATAGTGTGTTCCGATGTCGACAAGGACTTCAGAGTCGCTATGGATAAAGACCTGGAATTATTGGACCCCAGAGCCATAGCTGCTGCTAAAGAACTTGGTGTCACTGTATCTCAGGCCAAGGAACAGGCTACCGCCTTGGGTATGAGCCTTGGTCAACTTTTAGACTATGAACATGTGCCAATGTTAGAGATGGCACGGAAATATGTCCAAGGGGAGCCTATGGTCAGTAATGAGGAGATGACGGGTCTATCAACACATATGCGAAATCTGCATACCTGGTACTTGGTGCACACATCAAAGAAGGACGCGAAAGAGTGGTTTCCGCTGGACATTAGAGTGGAGCATTTCTTCAAACGTTACACTATACAGGTTCAACTGACTGAACTGTTCCAGTTATTCCAAAAGCGCTCCCTCGACAAATCTATCCTCTCTTGCTATTGTGTGTAAGTGATTTATTTTCGTAATTAAGTCTCTAGCTCAGCTCGTTCATTGCATGTATTATATTATCCTGCCTATATATATATATCCTTTTGTACGCTATTATGCAGAATGAAGATGCTGGGATGCAAAAGATCTAAAGTTTTTGAGGTTGGGTTCGTTGACCCATATATTGTGAATTCACATACGTTAGTCAATCACCCCAAAGACGTGGAGCATGACCTGACCACCTTTTTAACCATGCAACATTTCTGTACGGAAATATTATTTCCTTACAACTTCAGGTGAGTGTTTCTGTCTTGTACATATTTTTATTTGGCTTTCTCGATGTTAAGTGTAATTGATGAGCTATGCATGTCTGCTTTATGTAAACGTCCGCAGGTTCCACTGGATTCTGTTAAGCATTCAACCTGACAAGTCCACAGTTGAAGTCCACGACTCATTAAGTTGGGACCAAGCGTTGTGGTCCGACATGAAAGAAATGCTCAACAAGTAATTTCAATCATTATCGCATTATATCGCCCTCTTTCGTTCGTTCCCTGATGTCAAGTAATTAATAACTCCTTTGTTCATTTTCTTTGCCAAAGCAGGTGTTGGACAATTTTCAAACAGAAGGTAGAAGGTCCATTCAAAGATGAGCTAACTTATAAAACGGTGAAAAGTCCGCAGCAGCCACCGGGGAGTAATTTATGTGGATTCTACGTTTGCGAGTTCATTCGCGAGTTGACCACTGAGCGGAGAACAACTGCTTTCAGCAAAATGCGGGAGAAGATCGACCCACAACTGCGTGTAGGGGCAATTCAAGAGGAATTGGCGGGATTTCTGCTTAGGGAGGTCATCGATGAAAGGGGAGAACATTATGCTTCGGACGATGAACTACATAAGCCTTGATGGCTTGATCTATCTCCATGTAATTAAATAGTTGTATTCTCGCAAGAGATCGAATATTAATTATATATGCATCAACATGTACTGTGTATATAGTAGAGCGTATAATATGCGTACGGAAACGATGGAGAGCACGTCGGCGATGCGAAGAAGGGGTAGACGACGGAGGCACCGGCAAGAGGGAGAGGGGGCACCGGCGAGAGGGAGAGGAGGCACCGGCGAGAGGGAGAGGAGGCACCGGCGAGAAGGAGAGGGGGCACCGGCGAGAGGGGGCACCGGCGAGAAGGAGAGGGGGCACCGGCGAGAGGGAGAGGGGGCACCGGTGAGAGGGAGAGGAGGCACCGGCGAGAAGGAGAGGGGGCACCGGCGAGAAGGAGAGGGGGCACCGGCGAGAGGGGGCACCGGCGACAGGGAGAGGGGGCACCGGCGAGAGGGGGCACCGGCGAGATCGAATCCTAAACCCTAAATACCAAAAAAAAAAAGCACTCATTGGTCCCGGTTCGTATTAAGAACCGGGACCAATGAGTCTCCCCCCACGAGCAGCCAGACCAGTCCACGTGGACAACCATTGGTCCCGGTTCGTGGCCCAACCGGGACCAGCATTGGTCCCGATTGGCCAGTCCCGGTTGGGCAACCGGGACTGAAGGCCCAACCGAACCGGGACCATAGGCCCATTTTCTACTAGTGGATGGAGACCGAGAGGCCAAGGGTGTTGTGCTTATGTAGATCGAGGGAGGAGCCGGGGCTTGCCGGAGATCTGGAATCCGACACCGGCTGGGAATTCCGGAGTACGAGTTCGTTGTGTACTCGGTGAGTTTTGGATCCAGGTTAGCCATGGTAAGTGATAAATAACGTTTACTCAAGAATTTAAAGATGCAGCCCTTATAGCTCAGTGGTAGAGCGTCAGTCTTGTAAACTGAAGGTCCGTAGTTCAATCCTGCGTGATGGCAATTTTTCCGTTTTCAACTAATAAAATTTCAAATGAAATATTTGACTGTCTCTACTGTGTACACATATTTTGGTTTCATTTGTAATCTTACTCTTTTAGGATATGAAATAGTTTGCTGGCTATACAACTTCCGGTTAGATCAAAGTTCGAAAATATTTATTGGTGTTGCTTGAATCAATGACAAAATTCGTCTAGGCCAAGCCTATGCATCCTCGTTGGCTTGCCGTCTTCTTGAAACCAGCCTAAATATTGCTTATATGTTAGCCGACAGTTAGCAAGGGTGATCCCAGAAGAGATTTCCTAACATGGAATTGCCAACGAATATCGGTTCGATTCAAAATATCTAATTTTGATTTGGAATTTATTATTTATAAAGTTTGGGGGAGGTGTGTAACATAGCTCGCCGGGCTCGACTGCATGTGAACCCCGATGTAGGCATCTCACTCTTCTTACAGTCAACATAGAGATGTGAAGTTTCTTTAACTCAACCAAATTTGGTTTTCATATCGGCAAGGAGACTGATTTTGAAGTTCTCGGCGCGACAAACCAAAAGTGGAAACTTCTTTGACACTCAAATTTTGAGATAAGGGGCAGCTTGAATGGAACTCAATTTCCCACGAGACTGTATTTTCTATACTTGATTACATGGTGCCATGGACATGGACTGATGGGGATGACAACGTGGATGGGTCGCATATAAGAAAATGAGACCCTTGGATACTAGCACCCAAAGCATATTTTATGAGAATTTCAGAAAATTCGCCCCCAACGGGGATCGAACTCAGGTCGTTGCCGCAACACCAACCACTGGACCACTGCCCGTTCTCTATGGGTCGCATATAAAAACAGAAGCGTTTGAGATGGGTAGCTTGAATGGGACTCAATTTCCACGACACTGTTTCTGGGGAAGCTATTTGAGCCAACATCAGTCAGCCACATCCAAACAATATATTTTCAGGAGAAAGCTTAACAACCTATCCTGCTATATGCCACTACTCATTCATAGGCATGGAAGGCATCAGCAATTTGTAATGTACCACAATCTGAGATCACGCCCTCCTTGAGCTCGCATTACGGTTCAGTCGTGTCATCTGTACCAAGGCTTGCGAGTCGTGCATGTGCCAGGCTGCCAGCCATCGTAGGAGGCAGACGACAACGGCTTCTAGGTCACTGTCTTCTGTTGACTCCAGTTCATGAGGGCATCACAAGAGAGCATCTCAATGGCACGGCTGTTGAGTCCTCGCTAGTACTAGATGTGAAATTGCAAGCTCAAGAGATTGGTGAAGGCATGCTGTTAAATTTATGTATTCAAGCAGATGCAGGGGACTTCTCTGATCTGTTCGGATCGTGAATTCACTATGTTATAAGTACGAGCGCCAATAGTCGACAGCCATTAAGAGGTCGAAGCACGTTTTCTCATAAGATGACAGCCCCAAGTTTCACGGACATAGTGCTTTACTCAGGTACGCGCGCGATGATATAAGCATGTGGGGAGAAGGAATAGTTATATATAATGGGAAGGCGGTATTGTACGTTCCACCTTTTTATTCAATCATAATTATCGAAAATAAAGTGGCATGGACACCTGCTTACGACTACCTCAAGGAGACAAGGATAATTAGCATTGTCATGTGGTGAGAAGAAAAATTGGCACCCTCTTCTTTTGCGGGAGTTCCTAGAAAATGCTCGTAACCGGCCAAAACCTCTGGCTCTGAACTCTCAGGTGACCGGTTTTTGCCGTTGATAAAGGCCACGACGGCCTCCATCTCCCTAGCCGCCTTCTTGCCGTCCGGCTTCAAGAGAAAGTAGACGTGGTTCTCGCCGGGCGTCTCGTAAAGCCGCACCTTGCCGCCCCATCCGCTGGCGCCGAGCGCGGCGACGTACGCGCGGCCCCTGGCGGCCAGCATGTCCAGCCCCGCCACGGTCACCAGCACGCGCGCGCACCCAAGCCGCCGCCACTCGTTTCTCGCCATGGCCACCGGGTTGATCACCGGGTCGTCCACCCCGTACCTCCCAGCGCAGACGAAGCTCCACGTCCTATCCCGCCAACGCCGTTCCGCCGGGTCCCGCGTCTCCGACGGCACGGGGCGCTTCCCCCAGAAGTAGGGATCCAGCAGCGCTATGCCCTGGATGGTCGCGCCGCCGTACAGGCCCTCCCGCCCAGCGCGCATGGCCACGTTGTGCGCGATGTTGCCGCCGGCGCTGTCGCCGACCAGGAACAGCCGCGTCAGGTCGACGCGGCGCGACAGCCAGGGCTCCTCGGCCGCCTCCCCGGACCACGTGCTCCTGAGCGCCCACCGGAGCACCGTCCAGGCGTCTTCGTAGGCGGCCGGGAGGCGGCGCTCCGGCGAGAGGCGGTAGTCCACCGACACGGCGACCACCCGGGCCTTGGACACGAGCGCGTTCAGGTACCGCTGGTACGTGGGCGAGAAGGCGGACTCCGTGACGAACCCGCCGCCGTGGTAGAACACGACCAGCGGCAGCTTCGACTCCTTGTCGCCCCTCCCCGCCGTGCTGTTGGGCATGTAGAGGCGGCCGGAAAGTCCCGCGGCGTCGTCGATGGCCACGTCCTTGGAGGCCACGCCGGTGGCCTGGTCCACGGAGGCCGGTACGGTGTCCGTGCCCATGAAGCGCTCGACGCGGCCGCTCTTGTAGAGCACCAGGAAGGGGAAGAAGAAGAAATCGACGCCCTCGTCATCGGCGGCGGAGGCCGGCATGCTGTGGTTGTGCGGCGCGCGCGGGGCGAGCAGCGCGCCCGCCATGTTGAGCAGGAGCAACAACGCGGAGGCGATGCTGCCGGCCATGAGCAAGATAGCTTAGCTCAGCAGTCAGCAAACCTTTCGTGCAGACTGACGAGGTGATCGAGCTACCTTTTATTATTACTACAGTTCAACAGCGACGTCGAAGGAATTAGGAACAGGTCGACGAGGTTCGTGTAGTTTTCTCGGTGGCACGGTGAATCGGCTCGGGCAAACGGCGACGTGTTCTCGTCGGGGTGCGGCACGCATCTTCCGAGCGCCACCGCGACCTTGTATTTTTCGCCGATCCAACTAGGGCAGATGCTGCCAGACTTTGGGAACTCGTCAGCTCGAGACACCGGTGCACTGGCCGGCATGGTCGCGACGTGAAGAGCGAAGATCCTCTGAACTTGCGATAAAATTCCAGATAGCTGCGTGTACTGAATCTTGTCTTTACAAGTTACTGAATATTTGACAAGAATGCCTAATTTGATTCTACTGCAGTAAATGTTCTGTCAGGTGATAGACACGATTATTCTTGCGCTCTTGTTTAAGCAGCATTCAGGGCGTGTGTCAAGATCATGTTAGAAACGCCACGCGGACCAACATCGGTGAGACTCAATTCCATGTGTATTTGAAAGATTTGCCTAGAGATGTGTCCGATCATTGTCCCTTGATCTTTTTTTTTTACCCTTGACCGTTAATTTTGGGATACAAGAAGAGAAAATTGAGAGCCATGTGAAATGGTTTTAGATTTATTGGCAATATTAGTAAGTGGAGCTAGCGATAGTGATTTAATTAAACATGTTATAGATGATCCGGTAAATGAAGGTTTAACTATGTTGCAATATGCCGACGACACGATTTTCAATAGTGGTTCTGCATGCGCCATAGAAATTTGCAACTCTGTATGGCGCACGAAAGTCACATGCGCCACAGAAAGCCTCATAAATCACTATCTGTGGCGCACGAAGATTTCTGTGGCGCATGTTGTATATGCGCCACAAAAATTCAACTTTTTAAAAAAAATCCCAAAAAATCCAAATAAGTAAAAAATTCTAAAAAAATCAGAAAAATATATTTTTCTAAAAAAGGATTTTTTTGATTTTTTTGATTTTGTAGAATAAAATCTTCTTTTTGAAATATCTTTTTACTCTTTTGGAATTTCCAGAATCCGAGAAAAGTTCACCGGATAAACCGTGCTAAAATTGAGCTTTTTTTCTAACGATTTTTTTACATATTAAACGCATTTTTTCGACGTCGTATGCAAAAGTTATGGACTTATTTATTGAAAGGATTTATTTCAAAATTTCTATACCAACTAGACACTAAAATCTAACTATATCTCAAAGGATTTATTTATTGAATTTTTTATCATTTTCTTCTCATCTTTGCAAAACTGAAAAGGCGATCTACAGGGGTAGGCACGCATGAGAGGTAAAAAAACATGCATAATAAGGACACTAGTAGGAAAAGTCTTATAGGTGGAACAATATTTAGTGGCGCACGAAATAGCCATGCGCCACAGTTCTGCATGCGCCACAGAAATTTGCAACTCTATGGCGCACAAAAGCCACATGCGCCATAGAAAGCCTCATAAATCATGGCGCACGAAGGGGTTGCGCCACAGAAATGTGGATTTCTGTGGCGCATGTTGCATATGTGCAACAGAAATTCAATTTTTAAAAAAAAAATCCCAAAAAATCCAAAATAAGTCAAAAATCCCAAAAAAATCAGAAAATTATATTTTTCTAAAAAAGGAATTTTTTGATTTTTTAGAGTAAAATCTTCTTTTTAAAATAACTTTTTACTCTTTTGGAATTTCTGGAATCTGAGAAAAGTTCACCAGATAAACCATGCTAAAATTAAGCTCTTTTTTCTAACGATTTTTTTGACATAATAAACGCATTTTTTCGACGTCGTATGTAAAAGTTATGGACGTTTTACTATTTTTTTCTTGTTTTTCACAAAAAAAGGTCAAAATTCATATTTCAAATTTTTTATACCAACTAGACACTAAAATCTAACTATATCTCAAAGGATTTTATTTATTGATTTTTTTATCATTTTCTTCTCATCTTTGCAAAACTGAAAATGCGATCTACAGGGGTTGGCATGCATGAGAGGTAAAAAAGACCTCGATTTTTTATTTTTTAAAAAGTTTGATTTTTTTGAAACTTTTGAATCTCCATTTGAAACTTTAGAAGTTTTTGAAACTTTTGAAATTTAAAAACAAACATATATAACACATTCCACGCATATACACAGACAGGCCTTAAGAGGATTCCTATGATACATAATATATCAATAAGAATGTGAGTAGCATAAGGGTAGCTGGATTGAATAGAACTTTAGAACTCTTATTCCGTCAATTTAATTGGGCACCAGTCCGAAGATCACGCTGTCACCCATGTGGGATAAAAATATCCCTCACCGTAGTCTCCAACCGTTCAGACAACTCTATAAACATGTCTCGAAACTTCACACACTCTAGGGACGACCAAGAACTAGATAGCTTTGGAACGTTGCTATTATTTCGTTTTTAAACATACTCCTAGAACCGTAGAGAGTTTCCCTTCCTGGCTTGGGAGGCAGGGCGCGTATTCGCTGACTTTGCCAGGCTCAACGTCACCTGACTTTGAGTCACTGGCAAGTGGGCCCACTGTATGTGGGGTCCACATGTCAGCCACAACGTCACCGAATCCACAACGTCAACGAATCCCAGCCGTGGGAGGCAATGAGTAGAAGTGCAGCGGCGATGCAAGGATTCGTACAACGAGCTAGGTTTTTCTTTTGGATTACACGAAACAGCAAGACTATACGAACAAATGTCTGAACGTTTGAGAATGGGGCAGTGACCCAATGGTCTGTCGGCGCATTAACAAACCCAGAGATCTGATTTCGACCCCGTTGGGGGCAGTTTTCGAAAATTTCACACGGGTGGGTTTCTACTATATATATCAATAAAATTCTGGGTGCTAGTGCACAGAAATTTTATTTTTTCTGAACGTTGGATGAAAAAATTCTGTTTGAATTACACGAAACAGCAGGAGAGCAATACTATATGAGACTCTCTGTCATTAGACCTGTAGTCCTTGTATTAGTTACTCCATTTCTCTACATATCTCACCACCACCAGGATCAGTATACTGTATAATACGGTTCACAAAACAACCGAAGAAAACTTTGTTTTTCTTTTCTTCAAGAAATAATCAATCGGCGTCTTCCCAAGGAGGGAAAGAAGCGCAAGAACAAAAGAATGGGAGGAACCGGAAGAACTGTCTTGCTCGTCTTGCTAGCTAGTGGCCTGGTCCTTTGGGGCTGGGCCCGGCCGGCAACCTCGCCATGAGCAGCTCCACCGTCTTCCTGGCCTTCTCCACCACCGTCACCGCCGGGGAATAGTAGTACGCCACCGAGGCCGCTTCGCCACCGCCGTGCCCGTGAAGCAGCGTCACGTGATCCGCCGGAGCCGGCCTGGCGGCATCAGCGACGCGGCACGTCGTTGCTAAGAGGACGGCGACAGCCGCCACCGCGAGAAGAGCGCGTCTCGTAGATGAATCCATGGGAAGGAAGCAAAAGAACTCGACCGAGATCGATCGCACAAGTGAAAGTGATGTGATCGAGATACTGCTGCTGTGTGCTGCGTGCAGGCGAGCTTGCTCTTCGCTTGTTCTTGTGTGTCTGGACTCTGAACTTGTGATGAGTTCCACGATCTGGCTGGTGCTCTTATATATGGTCTTGCAGCGTGCAGTTAGCTTATAGTGTGCGCCAGGAATTCGTTGGTGTTGACCAGGAGAACGCGGGAAAGATCAAACTTGGAGGGAAGGGAAGATTGACCGGATAGTGTGCGTGCAGCTTGCGCGGAACTGTGAGCTAGACTGGTGTACTTATGTACTTGGGTGGAGAATATAGCCGTGGAAAACGAGAAAAGTCATCGAAATATTATATTCTCTGCACATTGCACTGCAGGAACAAGTCAAAATATTGCATAGGTCGCCATCGCAAGTATTCTTCTTCATCCGATGCTGCGGCGGTCAAGCATGTGCGTACGGACGTTGTTGATTTTATGCTCTAACTAACTTAACTGAATCCCGTTGTTGATTCAGACGATCGATATGGACTGCTGAACGAACTTGGCGAACTTGGTTTCCTTCCCGGAAGCAACTGCTAGAGAGAAAACAAAGACGAAGCTCCACGTTTCTACGATGATAAACACGATGCCATCGAAGACGGTTTCTGAACGTTGTTAAATGGCTTCCTCCTCATTCTGAAGTCTGTTGCTCCGCTCTCCGTCCACTCTGATAGGCTGCCGTGTGCCGTGGCTGGTTCCAGGAACCAACCAACTCTGTTTGACTCGGTACTTGGGATGTCACTGTCATAAAAAAAAAATACTTTGAAAATCTAGGCTTTGTTATTGTACAGCCAAAATATTTTCAAAACCATAGTGCGTCTTGGCAGGAGATAATACTGTTTTTTTTGTACAGCCAAAATATTGTACAGCCAAAGTATTTTTCAAAACCGTAGTTCTTGGAATACCACAGATTCCAAACTAATATATTTTACTTTGTGGCTTTATTTATAAAGCGGGGCGAAAGCCTGTTTAGTGGAAGTATTTTACTTCAGCCAAACAACTCAAAGTATTTCAATCCATTGTTTTCTAAACTGTGGTTTCTGACAAATACATAGAAAAAACAGCATCGCGGCAGAGATTACGATTAAAAGGCTGCTGTTAACCGGTAATTGAATCCACCCCTTCCCCCAACCCCACATTTACGGAGGGAAGTCCCCGACCCCTTTGAATTTTGACAAGATTTTTTCTCCCAAAGTTAGGTTTTAACTTTCTTTACGGTGTTTGAATTTCAATTTTGTCTGATAATCTCCTCGGGTACCCTGAGATTTACTTTATTAGATTAACCAAATACACCTGACATACGCCTAGTGTGTTAGTCTCTTTGTTCAAAAATATAAGGCACCATCTAATTTCGCTGTTCAAGGACATACAATTTTAATTTAATTTGTTGATCAATGACGTATAATTTTGATCATGATTTATATTTATAATATGCTCATAAAATTAGTATAAAGATGTGTGAATTGAAAGAATTGCGCAAGACAAATCGAACTGTATCATCTCATTCTGTTTTTTTATGGTGATCCAAATTCATATAAAGATAGAGTCTAACTTCGAAGCGGAGCTGACCCCCGCCGAAGGCTTGGGTCGAAGCCGGTTCCTTCTGCTAAGTTTGAGCTATGCTTAGACTTAGTTGGTATCACTGTCTAGTCTAGTCCAAGAGGGGTACTTGGCACCGAAAGTGTTTACTTTCTTATTTCAGGGTGAAATTTCTCGTTTATGCTACAAGATAGAATTTGCCTCCACTGTTGTTTTATGATGATCCAAATTCAATAGATAGAGGCTAACTTTAAATCGAAGCGGAGACCCGTCGCCGGAAGCTTGGACCGAAGCGTACGGTACAAATCATTTCCGACTTGAACTGCGGCCGACTTAGGGTTTTGTCTCATATAAATACATCTTCTAAGCCGCCAGTTAGGATAAGTCTGTATGTTATAAATCCCTGGCATTTATAACCTCACCGGATATAGTAAAGTTTTGCTGGCTGTCACCCGTGGTTTTTTTCTCTCTATTTATTGGAAGGCTTTTCCACGTTAAATCTCACGTGCCTGTTGTTTGTTCTTCCGCTTTTCATCGTTTATTTGCCTATCGAGGTTAATAACACAATCCATATCAGAAATTCACTTTGGCACCCGGGTGCATATGCTCCTGGTATTTCTGGAGCATAAAAAAAATTAAAAAACTTTTCAAAAATTCCGAAAAAAATCATGCACGTACCTGACCATGGTACGCACCACGGTGACAAATTTCACACCGAAATGACATCGTATCTGGGCAAAAATGGCAAAATGCTGAGAAAAAATGAGATCGCACCACCATGACAAATTTCGCACCGAAATGACATTGTATGCGCCCTAGACAAAAATGACAAAATTCTGACAGAAAATTCAAATTTTGGGATCTCATTTTTTGTCAGCATTTTGTCATTTTTGCCCAGGGCGCATACGATGTCATTTCGGTGCGAAATTTGTCACAGTGGTGCGTACCATGGTCAAATACGTGCATGATTTTTTTCGGAATTTTTTGATTAGTTTTCAATTTTTTATATTTTTTCCAAAATATTGGGAGCATATCCTCCCGGAGCCAAAACGCCGCTCCCCATCCATATAATTTATTATGATATTTTAGAAACGGAGAGAGTATTGTTTTTGTGTGCGGTCTGGATGTTTTCTTTGGAGCCGAACGGCTTGGATTAGAGACGCTGGACGGTCAGTCACATCACCGCCGTCGTGCCGGGATGGGTGCGCGGCGTCGCACCACGCGGGCAGCGAGCCAGCGAGTGGTGGAGGCTGGACACCTCGGCTTCCGTTCTATCCACTCTCCGCCTCTCCTCTTCTCCACCGCCTCCGTACGCACGGGCCTCCTCCGCCTCCTCTACATCCATGGCCGCGACCGCTTCCCCCTCCGCCTCGCCGCTCCTTCTCCCAGGGCAGAGGTCCGCCTCCAGGGCGTGGCTTCGAAAGACGCCGTTCATCAGATGGGGCAGCAATAGCAGGGCGGCGCTGAGCTGCTCGGAGGCGCCATGCCGCTGCAGCGCTGCCGCTGACGATGGCAGCGTGGGCGTCGTCTGTGGTGGCAGCAGCAGCACCCGGAGGGGCGTGGTCGGGGCGGTGGTTCTCGGGGTGTCGTCGTCTGCATTTTGCCTGCAGTCCGCGCTCGACGCCTTCGCCGCTGGTCTACCGCCGGAGGAGAAGCCAAAGCTCTGCGACGACGCCTGCGTGAAGGAGCTCGAGAATGTACGTCGATTCCTGCACAGATTGAACTGTCTTCTTGTCAAGTTCCATTGATTCCGAACTACTAGGCCTTAAATGTTTTTTTCTTTCTTGTCGATTTTCAGGTGCCTATGGTGACTACTGAATCTGGTCTGCAGTACAAGGATATCATAGTCGGCCAAGGGCCGAGTCCACCCATCGGTTTCCAGGTGCTCACACCTCACCTTGTTCTTTTTCTTTCTCCAGAGCTAGTGCAACACACTACACAGTCAGTCATTCAGTCAAGACACTCTGCATACGCTTGATCGCTCTTTGATCACCGTGTTTGTATGTAGGTTGCTGCAAATTGCGTCGCCATGGTGCCACCTGGGCAGATATTCGACAGGTGAGAGATCTCTCAACATTTTGACGGTTGACAGACTGAAAGTGTGCATTCAGCGTGTACCTGCTCAGCCACAACTTGCAAAGCTCACAGACTTTTTGTTCCTTGTCAATCCGTCATCTTTATAACGTGTCCTGGTGTATTGTGCAGCTCACTAGAGAAAGGACAGCCCTACATATTCCGTGTCGGCGCAGGGCAGGTATTTCTACAATGTTGTCCCTTCTGAAAGGTTGCTAGTGAAATGGACTCATCCTATCACAAATTGACCCGAATGAACCAGCCATGCTTCACTTTACAGTGAGCTCAGCTTAATGAGCAACGCATATGATCCTTATTGGTAGCGCGGTTTTCCGAATTTAACTCATACTAGTTGAATCGGCACGGCGCACGCCTCGCCCTTGATGCCATTTTTTGGAAGGCATTTTTGTCTGGAATTTTCGAATTTGAATTTCGGCAATGTGGCATATAATGTTAGCATTTTTTGTGTGTCGTTGTGTTGATATATTTTCATATTTTTTGGATGAGTATATTTGAATAGAAAATTCTTGCTGAATTAATATATTTGTATTTCTTGGTGGATTTTGAAGGCATTTGAATGTTTTAAATACTCTTTTTTGAAATTTGGTCATATTAAATAAGTAGTCAATTCAGCACTTAGTAGTGTTGCAGAATTATCTAAATACCGTAAAACAATATGTCTAAAGTGTTATAAATTCTGTTAAGCACGTTCTATTTAGAATTTGATCTGTAGTTTGAATAAGTAAAAGTGTGAGCTGCAAATATTTAGAAAATTTATGGCATAAGCAGTGAGCATTTTTGTTATGTGCATGTTCATATATTTGTCATATTTGTAAATATTGTCGTGTAAATTTATGGCATAAGTAGTGAGCATTTTTTTTATGCATGTTGATATATTTGTCACATGTCACATAGTATCTAAAATGGTTTGTAGGGAGCACGTTGATATGTTTGTCACATGTCACAAAGTATCTAAAATCTTTTGGTGTTTACAAAGTGATCAGGTTTGTAAGTCTTTCCAAATTATTTGAATATGCGAAATTGGAATATGAGTTCGAATGCTGAAGTATAGTTGTATTTTTCCACAGAAATATCTAAATATTGGCCAATTTGAAATATTTAAACATCTATGTTTTTTGCCAAAGATAGCTAGTTTTTTTTTGCATTTCGGTATATCTTTATATTTTCCGTTGTTTATCGAAAGTTTTCCGTTTTCTGTTTTTTCTTGGAGAAACTGCCAAGTGGGACCTGCCGTCATGTTGTTTTTTTGTCATGTTTGTAAATACCGCGGTGTGAAGAATTCAAATTCGAAGATGTCCGCATTCAAAAGTTGTTCAAATTAAGATCTGTTGAAATTCAAAGAAAGTTGGTATTTGTAAGCTTCTCAAATTTTCGAAATTGGTAAAATTGGGATGTTATTCACATTTGAATTATGTTTGCACCTATTAAATGCTCTCATTTCGTACGCATTAATTTTTTGGAGTATTCAAATTTGGATTTTGATCGTACGCCACAGGCATTTTTATCGTACGACATAAATAGGCAGCATTTATTTTTATGTGGCCACTTTGAAATATTTAGTGTATTTTCTTATTAGGTTTATTTAAATTTATTGATTTTCTAGGAATTAACATTTTTTTAAATGGAAAAAAACGGTTAAGAAAATCTTGTATGTGGGACCACTGTGACGTCACAGTGCCTGGCTGTACCGGCCGCGCGCCACCGCGCTCTGAGATGCCGCGTGGTCGCGTCGGACGCGCCTCGTCGCGGGCGACTTGCGAGCAGCAGCGGAGGCGCGCGGAAGCGGCGGCGGCCAGCGCGCACGCACAGCGGCGATTTCGTCGCGACCGCGACGTCCCGGCACACGGCGTGCGGCCAAAAAGTGGAGGCGGCGACGGCCGGCCGTCCGGCGGCCGTGGACTCGTCCGAGGAGGGCCGGCCGCCGCGCGCGGAGAGAGGGAGAGGGGGATGTGTGGACGTTTTGCGGAAAAGCCCTCCATGTTTTCTGTAATTACTGGTTAGTCCTTTTGCACGTAAATTTGTGGGCTGCGGAGCTATTTCACTGTTCGCGAGGGAGTTTTTTGTAAATCTGGCACGGGATGTCGCTCGGACCGTCCGATTGGGAACGGACGGCCCAGATCACGTGCGGGCACTGTAGAGACCGTTCACTGAACAGTACCTGACAGATCCGGACCGTCGGATCTCGATCCAACGGCCCAGATCGCCAGCGCGGAGAGGCCTCCATTTCCTTCCCCCTTAATATATAGGTACAATGCATCATCATGAGTGAGTTATCTAACGAGGAAACGTGGTTTGCTAGAATTGCTGAATTAGCTGAATGCAGTTTGCACCTTCAAATCAGGTAGCATATTTGGCATTGTGTCATATGTTCATACTTGATACTTCTCCTTTTTTTGGTACTGTTAGGTGATAAAGGGGCTCGACGAAGGCCTCCTGTCGATGAAAGTTGGGGGATTGCGGCGGTTGTACATACCCGGTCCAGTAAGTAGTCTCACCTCATCAACTTTAAAAAACCAACGCAGATACCATAAACTAAACAATGAGAAACCAAGACAAAAGCTAGCTCTCTTTTCATGACAACTTCACTCTTTCTTACAATCATCTGGCCCTATTTCTTCAGTCTGGGTATCTAGACAGGATTATGATGTCTTTCCATTTGTGTTGATCTTAACAGTTAGCATTTCCTAAGGGCCTTACTTCAGCTCCTGGAAGACCAAGAGTGGCTCCAAGCAGCCCCGTCATATTCGACGTCAGCCTATTGTTCATACCAGGTCTTGATGACGAGTGAAAATAATTGTATAAAAGAAATCTCAAGGAGGAAACTGAAGCCAGTGAATTACTGTTTTTGAATTACCATGTATGTAGAGTGACAATTGTTTCCGGCAAAAAATTATACGAAGGTACATATGACGATTGTGTCAAGTACATAGCAACATTAATTGGTGGTGAATGGAATGGGTAGCCGCATTGATATAAATATATCTTTTGTTGCTTCTATACCCAGTGTTTAATGGGGAGATTTTAGCGTGTTTCAGTGAAGTGTCAGGTTCAGAATACAATAGTCAGAATCACTCACCAAAAAAGGAACATGGAAAATTCAATTGGCAATCCTTTTAATCCAGGCTAAACAACACCTCAGACGCCTGAAAAAGGCAGTAGTCATAGTAGCCATCTCAGAGATGAAAGCCAAAAAAAGAGGCATGAAATAGAAATTTGGGTCTCGTCAGAGCCTGGGGCATCCCCTTTTCGAAAAAAAATATTGTTGTACTTCTCCATTATCCATATCTTCTCTATCTAAATAGGAGAACCCCACTAGCTGATATTCCTGCAACCTCAGCGAGCCACATCATCCTAATTGTTATAGCCGTTGATACAACATAGTTTAGCAGTCCACAATCGTCTGATCAAAACTTGACGAATTTACAAGGAGTTGCCACTGCTAAGTGAAAATAACGCTTTGTTTGTTCTTCCATCGCACGCCCGCTAGCTGAGTTGGCTGGGCTTCTACAGTGCCCAGAGGCGACCTCAGAGGCGACTCGGGATCCCCCGGCGGCCGCCGGCGTATCCGTGGGATTCCTCACCCTCCGCCGGCCGCTACGGCGGCGGGAGAGTGGGGAATCCCCGGATCTGCGCTCCGGCGTGTAGATAGGCGGTTTGTGGGGGGCGCTGGCGTGGTGGGGTTGTCGGCGTCGACCTTTTGGTGCTCTGCGGCTCCCCCGATCCGGCGTCGTCGTCAACGGCGCTGCCGAGCTGCGGTGAGCCACCCATCTGCTGTCGTTATCTCCGGCGGCGACGGCAGATTGGTGGCAAGTGTGTGGAAGGCCGGCGGAGAGGTTTCAAGACGGCGGCTGTGCAGGTTCGTGGCGTGCTGGTGGAAGATCCGGCCATCTCCGGTGAGGTGGGGCGGTGCAGACCCCGGATCTGGAGCAGATCGAGCTTGGGAGGCCCCCCGGCCGATACTGCTGCTTCGTCTTCAGATCCAGCTCCACAGAGCTGGCGGATACTGTGGTCCTTCAACGCCTTCGGGCTAGGAGCTCCTCTGCTTCCATGGTGGGTGCTCCTGGCGTCTGGGTTCTTAAGACGGTGGAGAGCTCGAGCGCCTGATGACCTCGAGGATGAAGATGGCCTGAGCCAGTTGTTGTTTTTGTTTCTTCTCTGTTTTTTCTTTGCTTGTATTTGGTTATGTACTCCGGTTTCATCTGTCTAATACAAGTATGTGTATTATCAAAAAAAAAAAAGTTGGCTGGGCTTTGTTGGCTGGGCTCGGTTCCAGCCAGATTTTTGTTAGCGCTCAGTCCAGTTCTGTTCGGGCTCATCCAGACGCATGTGCTTGCTTTAGATGTACCAATCTGGTCATTATGTGACCTTTTAATCTTCCACATTTATTCGCCATCGCGGCCTCCTCGCATCTCCTCCCTCTTCGTCTCTCCTCCATGAGCTCTTCTGCAACTAATGCAATAGAAACTCCATCACACCATCTATTTGCGTGGAAGAAACTGCTGGTAGTACATGAGCAGCCGGCTTCGCCTATATAAATCTGGATACCCTCAATCAGTTCACATCGTTCATCTATATGGGTTCAACTGTGCAGATCCAACACCCACACCGATCTGAAATATTCGCTCCCCTTCTCAACCCTTTCCACCTTTTCTATGACTGAGGTTGATCATAGATTTTACGGATTCTGACAGCCGACGGCAAAGCTAAACGATTTGCCCCGACAACTAATATGTGTTGGGAATTTTGGGCTTTTGTTTTACAAGCACCTGCCACATCTTCAGATCTGCACCTTCTGCATCCGCATGCAACTCCCAACGACGAGTGTTTCTGTATGTCTTCCTCTTTAGTTTGTAAATTACTGATGTGTTCTTTTTGTTATGGTTCTCTTCAGTTCTCTTAGCAGGGAGTGGACCAGAGAGAAGCTGCGAAGTATGAGAACATAGCTTCAATGGTCATTTATTAGTTGTTGCCAAATTTCTTGCATGGTAGTATACATTCGTTCAGTAGTAGATTTCCATTCTGATATATTTGCAAAATACCTACTGTTCTACACGCTAATGTTCTCCAGTGTTATATGCAAGCTGAGGGGTTAGAGAACAAGTGACAAGCTTTGTTTAATGCAGGAGCATATATTCTATGAAACCATATAACTTTTTTGTCCTGTGTTCATTACATCTAAAGTCTCGGTCAAGTGTTCAGGGATTAGAATCCCTCCTTTCATTTCCTGCAATCATCTTTGGTTGATTCGTTCATTGTTAATGCAGGTTCTGGAGTTTACGAATTCCCTTTGTGTGTGATTAGCTTTGCAAGCTCTTAATCTACGAGGTAGATTAGAATATCATTTATAATTAAAGGACTTGAATATATAGTGATTTTTCACTATTAGTTCGTCTCATGTGCAATCTCCATTTATTTCCTTTGTACCTACATTGATTAGGTGTGCCTCTGATTACAAATGGATATGAAATTTTAGAAAAAGTGTAACCGCTCGATATATTCTATTTGTGAACATGAAATAAATATATTTTTGAGTTCCATGCTTCATAATTATTCACTTTTGTAAGTTATAATATATGTAACAAATCAAGAAATTATTTGTGTATCATTTGTTTCAGCATTCTGTAGCAGATATTTCCGCAACAACGTGCGGGGCATCATCTAGTAAGATTAATCCGACACCACCAAAACAGATAGCATAGATATTGTTTATGACGAAATGCAGTGGCGTTGCTTTCATTACTTAAAAGGAGTAAGAATACACGATATAACCGAGAAAAAAGAACCAAAGAGATATTTTCTTTTTCCCAATTTATTCCAGAATTCAGTGAACCTTGAAAACTTCAATCTAAGTTATGTGAATTCCAATAGACGCGTCGGAATTCCCTGCCATGCAGGAAAAACTGATTAGTCACGCCAAACTACAACCAATATACACTCAAAGGAAATGTTTCAGGCAAACGGAGCTTGACTCTGATGGTTGGGTTCCCTGTGGTGGAACCAGCTCACCCAAGTTTAAGTCCTAGACTTGGCATGGGCGTTTGCATTTACCTGTATTTATTTCAAAAATTTCCGGCGCTATTCTTTTTTTTAGAAACACAGTATAATGCAGACGGTCACATACACGCGTATACACTCACCCCTATGAACGCACACACGCACACCCTACCCCTATGAGCACCTCCGAAAGACTGAGTCGGCGGTTGAGTCTTGAGATTGACGAAGTCACCACGGGCGACTCAGTGGTACGTGACGTGTGCGTGCGTGCGTTCATTGGGATGAGTGTACGTATTTGTTAGTTGTACTGTGTTCTAAAAAAAAAGGAAATGCTTCAGATAACTACATGCAGAAAAAAACCAAACTTTGAAGAGAAGACTAGAGGTCAAGTCAAGATCTGCAAAAGGGCCTTAGCTTCTGTATTCCCCAACTAGCTTGGCAGTTCCATCCACAGCCATGGGAGGAAAGATGCATGGATTGCTCACAACGCTGGCCCTCTGGTGCCTTGTGATCAACACCAGGGAGATATCTGCGTGCATCACCACAGAGAGGGACGCACTAGCTTCCTTCAATACCACAGCATCAGCGATCCAGATGGGAGCTTACGCTCATGGCAAGGAGAGAACTGCTGCAGCTGGAACGGTGTGAGCTGCAGCAAAAAGACGGCCATGTCATCAAGCTGGGAGTTATTAGCATAGAACCACCACATTAGTCGTCAATGTTCGGAAAACACCACTTTACGTTTGAATCGAACAAAACCGCCGGTATAGACGAGATTTTTTGCAATTCGCACTAAAACTCAATTGATCACGAATTGACACGAATTCTGACAATGGGACCCACCAATCAGGGCTTATGTGGCAGAACATGTTGATTTTTGCTGACGTGGCATCCTGGGCCCACATGTCGGGCAATAAAAAAGAATTTTTTCTCCAAAAAATAAAAAAAATAAAAATCCAGAACGAATCGTGAAGAAGGGGCGGAGCGATGCGAGCAGCTACCTGACGATGCGCTTGATCTGGGGGGTGGAGAACTTGGCGAGCTCCATGCCCCACTGCACGGCGCGGCGGGCCTCCCGCTTCTTCTCGTTGCGGCTCCTCCCGAAGTCCCGGCGTCGCCCGAGTCCTCGCCATTGGAGGTCAGGGGGGCGACGGGACGGAGGGTGCCCCGCAGGTGCGCGCGGCGGGACGAAGAGGGGGGGCACGAGGGAGGAGAGGAGGCGGGCTGACCTGATTAGGAGGAAGAGGAGGAGCGGGCGGCGCAGCGGCACGGCGACGGCGGCGTGCGCCATGGGACGGTGGTGCGGTTACAGCTCACTGCCGTGAGGGTGTGGTGCACGACGGCGCGGTCGAGATCGAGGCGAGGCGGCAAGGGCGAGCTCGGGCGTGAGCGCCGACGGGCGCTGGCTGGGCGCCGTCGGGCGCGGGGACGACGTGGAGGACGACGGTCGCGCACGAGGGACCGCGGGGACGCCGTGCTGTGCACCTCCGTGGGCGAGAGCGGGGACGCCGCCGTCCTGCGCACCTCCGTGGGCGGGACGCGCGGCAGCTCGCCGCCGAGCTGCGGGACCGTGGGGACGCCGTGCTGCGGCCTTGCAGTCGCGCCTGGAGCGGCCCCCGCGGTGGTCACGGCGGGAGCGGCGGAGCGTGGCGAGGACGAAGCAGCCGGCGCCCTCGTGCCTGACGGCGGTGAGGTCGGTGCCCTCGTCGAGCGGGACGCGGCGCGGGCGGCGGGGACGCGCGAGGGACGGTCTGCCAGGACGGATTTTTTTTGAGATATTTTTATTTTTTATTGTCTGACATGTGGTTCCATGGTGCCACCTCAGCAAAAGTCAACATGTGCTGACACGCAGACTCTGCCCGGTGGTTCCCGCTTGCCAGAAATCGTGTCAATTCGTGATCAATTGAGTTTTAGTGCGAATTGCAAAAAATCTCGTCTATACCGGCGGTTTTGTGCGATTCAAACGTAAAGTGGTGGTTTTCCGAACATTGACGACTAATGTGTTGGTTGCATGCTAATAACTCTCAAGCTGGACATTGGTGATACTCTCTCAAAGGCGAGATCAATCCATCTTTGGCCAGCTTGACCAGATTGGTGCACCTTAACATGAGCCATAGTGATTTTGGTGGGGTGCCCATCCCAGAATTCATATGCTCGTTCAAGATGTTGAGGCATCTTGATCCGTCGCCTGCCGGTTTTGGTGGGATGGCTCCTCAGCGACTTGGTAATTTATCCAGGCTCAGCTATCTTGACGTGGGCTCGTTCGGAGGTCCTGCGATCAATGTTGATAGCTTCCATTGGGTTTCAAAGCTAGCTTCCCTTAGATATCTCGACCTCAGTTGGTTGTACCTTGTGATCAATATAGCGTAATTATATCGCCCACAAAACAGCGGATGTTGTTCTTTCCACAGGGACTAGGCAACGACAATTGTGATTCGGCTAAAGCTAAGTCACACGATAAGGTTGAAATTTCAAGTATTTAAATCTAAACTAGCAGATTCGGCGAAGGCGAAAATGACGAACAAGCAAACAATCAAGAAAGGGATAGAATTTTACACACCGGAACCAAATGCATCTTTTTGTGATTTTCGCTTAAATGACCAGCACAATGTCAAGCACACGCATGCATACAAGGTAAGGACAGCAGCAAAGTTATGAGAAAGGGGCAGAGTTCTCACTACACATGCATAAGTAACATCCACTAGCAAACATATAAGATAGGGAAGAAGCAATTGTTCAGATCAGGACAGAATACATAACAAGTAATCAACCACATGGACTAGCAATTTAAAACACGTTTCTGCACCAAGTGCATGGCACAAGTGACAGACTTCATACACACATACACGAACAGATTATTATAGGTCACAGACTAGTATTCCAGCTAGAAAACACTACTAGACTAACACAGCTTATATTGTACTAAATATCTCAAGTCGCAACACAACACTAGATCGCAAGAATTTCAGAGGTTAAGAGAGAGAGCTAAAGGGATCAATTGGAGTCAACCAAATCAACTTCAGGTCGATGGAGAGGAACACATTGGCGCTGGAGATGGTGAGCAGTAGGAGACGCAGGAGAGAGCTTTCAAATCGTTATGTACTTGGGGAAGAGCAGCAGCAAGTTGGGGCTGAGGTAGAGCAGCAGGTGTTGGGGTTGGAGTAGAGGAGCAGGTTTTGGGGTTGAGGTAGAGGAGCAGGTCGCCGTCTTCGCTGGTACTTCGATGAAGAGGACGCCGGCGTCGCAGGACAGGGGCTGGAGCTGCAGGATGTGGTGCAGAGCAGTGGCGAGTGGTGGTGGCGCGCCGTCACGCCTGGCCTGGCCGCGGCGTCGGCCGGTAATGGAGCAACACGGGGGTAGGGGAAGAGAAGTGCCAAGCCTGGTCAAATTGGGGAAAAAGCTAGGGATTTTAATCCCTCACCATCTGATTTGGTTCATTATGCAGCTCGGTCCCTCCTCTTTTCTTCTTCCTTCACAAGCTGGTCCCTCTTCCTTTGCTTATTCTTTCCTATCCACCCCTTGTGGCATACTTGTGTCAAAATGGAAGGTTTTGGGGCCTTTTCGCCCATATCTGCAGTAGATGCCAATAAACCAGTAAAGATGTACAATAACCGAGGCAAAACATGGTGAGAAAAGGGTTAAAAGGAAGGTAAAAAAGGTATAGAAATGGTGTTCATCATACCCCCACACTTGAATTTTTGCTTGTCCTCAAGCAAAATCAAGAAATGACAACAGCATGATAATGAACAATGCTCTATCCTGAGAATACAAATGGTCATGCATATCAGATTCATTACAGTTTCTACACATGATGTTGCAAATTCCAGTTCTGAAATTAGCTTCAAATAACATAATTTCTCTATTTCTAGGTTCAGAGCAGGTGGGTCACTAAGATAAAGGAATTGGTAAGGAAATAAAATGAAAATGATCCAGAAAATGGCCCAGATGCCGAAGTTATGAATGCTAAGTTAGTGCTTCACCTGCTACAGTTCCCGAGAACATAGTAGGCTAATGCTGCAGATATGCATGAGTTAGATAGTTAGGGTTAAGCAGGCAGTTGTTTTTTGGGGTTAGTGCGTCACAAGCTACCGATCCAGGGAACATAGCTTGCTAATGCAAAATAGTTGCTTTAAGGTTCAGTCAAACTTTTCAGGTTAGTGCGTCACATACCACAATCCCGAGATTGGGGTTGCTAATGCATAAAGGATTGCAATTGTCAACATTTGGTTAGTTCCATGAGTTAGTGCTTCACATGTCACTGATCCCGAGAACATGACATGCTAACGCAAATGAGGGTTAGGACAGGCCTTTAAAAGGATCATATCATTTGAATTCAAAACCAATTAAATTATCTACATGCTCCACAAGCTTTGGACAGAGAAATATAGAAATTCAGTTTTGAAAGGTACTTCAGAACACAGAAATTTACACAGCTATAAGTAGAAATCATGAATGATTCATAATAGCATGATAATTCATTTAAACAGGCTAGAGCATCCATTAAAGCTTAGCTGTCATGTCCATCAGGCCAACAAATGTAATAAACCATCAAGTTCTGAATTTATGCACGAAATCCATTTTCAACATTTTGAATAATGCAACAGAATTAGTAACATGCAGCAAATGAATTTCCCCCAAACTTAGAATTAATACAAGTAGCAAACAATCAGCTGGGGGTAAGAAACAGCTCACCGGGCAGAATACTATAGCAGCTCTCAACCTTCTGCAGCCTCCTCCTCCTCTTCATGCTCTCACTCTTTCCTCATCACCATGTGAAGGTTTTATGCACAAACATAAACATAAACACAAACATATCATCAATAGAGATTGCATAGGTATTATCAATGGTTTTGTGTGCTTTGTTAAGGAGGTTGAAATCATACCTAAGATGGTTGAGGAAGAGTTTTGGGACTACCTTAATTGTAGATGTCACGGAAGATGCGATAGTAGAAATTTCCCGTGGGGAAACGTCGACAATGGAAGTGGGAGAGATCCGCTTCTCAACATCTGAAGTAGCCTCATCATAATCAATAATGAAGATCTCCATCTCAGGCTCAAAAGAATATGAATCAATGTTGTTAACATCCTCGAAGGTAAACTTTTCCATATCTATTTCCAGCAGCACATCATCAATAGCAAGGGAAGGAAGCTTCTTAATATCAAAAGCAACGGACTGCAGCTCAGGCTCACACATGAAAGAGTTATCCAAGTTATGAATTAGATCTGTAGCAATAGTGCCCACAGGAGCTGCAACAAGTGTGTCACTAAGAATGGCATCATCATCATCATCAAATAAGATAAGTTCAAGCTCCAACTTGTCATAAAGGGAATTGGATGTGCTCTTGAGATGTTGCTGCCCACAGAATACAACCTGATGGTGCTCGCTGCCACTTGCAGAAATCTGGGACTGTGGTGCACTCTCAGCTATCTTCATAGTACCATGTGTTTCCAGTTCTCCTTTTGTAACAGCAGCTAACTGCTCCAAGGTTGTGACTACGGGATGTTTGCTATCCCACTGAAACTGATGAAAAGCAAGGCTATCAATGAGGAGGATAGCATCTTCTATAGTCTTGGTCATGATTGATCCTTCAGCTGACATATCGATGAGTCTTCGTGAAGCACATGTCAAGCCTCTGTAGAATATCTGCACTTCTAGCCATCTCTCAAGACCATGGTTTGGACATCTCCTGATTAATGTCTTGTATCTTTCCCAAGCTTCATACAAGCTCTCGCCATCATGCTGAGTGAAACTAAAGATTTGATCTCGAGCTGCGGACTGCTTGTGAAGTGGAAAATATCTTTCTAGGAAAGCTTGTGAAATCTCACCCCAAGTGTATGATCTTGATGGCAAAGAATAGTACCAATTCTTAGCACCATCTTTGAGAGAGAATGTGAACAGCATACACTTGATTGCATCATGAGAAACTTCATGGTAATGGACTGTGTTGGCATACTCGAGGACATTACGGATGTGCTCATGAGGGTCTTCACTTGGTAATCCTCTAAACTGATTCTGCTGTACCAGAGCAATAAGTTCAGGCCTCAACTCGAAGTTTTCTGCTTCAATAGATGGCCAAATTGGCCCTGTAACTTTGTCCAAACAACTTGGCAGCCAAAGATCACGAACTAAAGTCATATGCGGAAATGCAACTATCGGTCAACCTGCAAGTGTTAATATATACTACACACACTCACAAACAACAAACCGAGGTAAGAAGGTTAGTGTCCTAATAAGCCGAAGCTACAAAAGAGGAAAAGATAAAAGAAAAAACACGTAAAAGAAATATCACAGAAAAATTAAACAAGAAACTACACTAAACCTAGTCTCTAGCCTAACACAATTTTTCAACGCTAGTTGCTAGCGCTAAGTTGACGAGGGAATATCTCCCCGGCAACAGCATCAGAAACAATGCTTGTACGTCACACGTCAGTTGGGAACCCCAAGAGGAAGGTATGATGAGTGCAGCAGCAAGTTTTCCCTCAGTATGAAACCAAGGTTTTATCGAACCAGTAGGAAAACGAGGTTGCTTCGAAGGTGTTGGTGAAGGAGTGTAGTGCGGCGCAACACCAGGGATTCCGGTGCCAACGTGGAACCTGCACAACACAATCAAATTACTTTGCCCCAACTTAACAGTGAGGTTGTCAATCTCACCGGCTTGCTGAAAACAAAGGGTTAAACGTATCGAATGGAAGATGATGTTTGTTTGCATAAAACAGTAGAGAACAATGATTGCAGTAGATTGTATTTCAGATGTAAAAGAATGGACCGGGGTCCACAGTTCACTAGTGGTGTCTCTCCAATAAGATAACTAACATGCTGGGTAAACAAATTACAGCTGGGCAATTGACAATTGATAAGTGCATATAACATGCATGTGTGAGTTGTGGTGTCTACTATGAGATTCATTTGGGCATTACGACAAAGTACATAGACCGCTATCCAGCATGCATCTATGCCTAAATAGTCCACTTTCCGGTTAACATCCGTACCCCTTCCAGTATTAAGTTGCAAGCAACAGACAATTGCATTAAGTAATGTGCGTAATGTAAACAATACATTCATCCTTGAATAAAGCATTGCTGTTTTACCCCTAGTGGCAACAACACATCTACAACCTTAGAACTTGCTGTCACTATCCCAGGTTAAATAGAGGTTGAACCCAACTATCATGCATAAATACCCCCTCTTGGAGTCACAAGTATTCACTTGGCCAAGGCTTCAACAAGTAACGAGCATGCAAGATCACAAATGACATAGACATGATAATATAATATTCAGCTCCACATAGGTATCAATATAAGTCAGATCCCAGCAAACACAACATGTAGCATTACAATAAGATGATCTTGATCATGATAGGCAGCTCACAAGATCTAAACATGATGGCACAAGTGGAGAAGACAACCATCTAGCTACTGCTATGGACCCATAGTCCAAGGATGAACTACTCACGCATCACTCCGGAGGCGGGCATGGCGATGTAGAGCCCTCCGGTGATGATTCCCCTCTCCGGCAGGGTGCCGGGAAGAGCTTCAGAACCCCCCGAGTTAGGGTTGACGACGGCGGCGGCAGCGAATATGTTCTGGATGAAAGGCTCGGTGTTTTAGGGTTTTCACGTCTCGGGGAATAAATAGGCGAAGGGGCGATGTCGGCGGACCCCCGAGGGGCCCAAACCACAGGCGGCGCGGTGGGCCCACTGCCGCGCCGCCTGTGGTTTGGCCACCTCGTGGCTCTTCGTCTCTCCTTCGGACTCCGTGTACGTGCTGGAAAAATAGGGACTTGGCCTTTTGTTTCGTGCAATTCCGAGAATATTTCCAGAAGTAACTTTCTGAAACCAAAAACAGCAGAAAACAGGGAACTGGCACTGTGGCATCTTGTTAATAGGTTAGTCCCAGAAAATGCATAAAAGTGATATGAAGTGTATATAAAACATGTAGCAAATGGTATAATATAAGCATGGAACAGCAGAAATTATGGATACGTTGGAGACGTATCAAGCATCCCCAAGCTTAGTTCTACTCGTCCTCGAGTAGGTAAAACGATAACAACAAATAATTTCTGAGGAGACATGCTTTCACACAATCTTGATCAATATATTGCAAGGCTCATGTCATGAATGAAGTGACTCAAAGCAATGATCTATAGTTTGCTAACAAATAGATAAAGAGTAAACAATGAATCATATAAGCAAAAACTTTTCATGAATAGTACTTTCAAGACAAGCATCAAAAAGTTTTGCATAAGAGGTAACTCATAAAGCAATAGATTCAAAGTAAAAGGCATTGAAGCAACACAAAGGATGATTAAGTTTCAGCATTGCTTTCAACTTGTAACATGTATATCTCATGGATAGTTGTCAACATAAAGCAATATAACAAGTGCAATAAGTAAACATGTAAGAATCAATGCACACAAAGTTGACACAAGTGTTTGCTTCTAAGATAGAAAGGAGTAGGTAAACTGACTCAACATAAAGTAAAAGATAGGCCCTTCGCAGAGGGAAGCAGGGATTAAATCATGTGCTAGAGCTTTTTAAGTTTTCGAAAGCATATAGAGAGCACAAAATAAGTATTTGAGAGGTGTTTGTTGTTGTCAACGAATGGTAGTGGGCACTCTAACCCCCTTGTCAACCAGACTTTCAAGAGCGGCTCCCATGAAGGACGTTATCTCTACCAGCAAGGTAGATCATCCCTCTTCTCTTTTGTTTACACATGTATTTTAGTTTCTTTATAGATGACACTCCTCCCAACCTTTTGCTTACACAAGCCATGGCTAACCGAATCCTCGGGTGCCTTCCAACATTCACATACCATGGAGGAGTGTCTATTTGCAAATTAAGTTGCTTACTGATAAATCAGGGCAAAACATGTGAAGAGAATTATTAATGAAAGTTGTAATTAATTGGGGCTGGGCACCCCGTTGCCAGCTCTTTTTGCAAATTATTGGATAAGCGGATGTATATGCCACTAGTCCATTGGTGAAAGTCTGTCAGAAGTAAATGACAAGATTGAAAGATAAAACACCACATACTTCCTCATGAGCTATAAAACATTGACACAAATAAGGAGTAATAAAGTTTTGAATAGTTTAAAGGTAGCACATGAAATATTTACTTGGAATGGCAGGAAATACCACATAGTAGGTAGGTATGGTGGACACAAATGGCATGGGTTTTGGCTCAAGTTTTGGATGCACGAGAAGCATTCCCTCTCAGTACAGAGTTTAGGCTAGCAAGGTTGTTTGAAGCAAACACAAGTATAAACCGGTACAGCAAGAATCACATAAAAACATATTGCAAGTATTATAAGACTCTACACTGTCTTCCTTGTTGCTCAAACATTTTACCAGAAAATATCTAGACCTTAGAGAGAACAAATATGCATCCCAAGTCTCAACAAGCTCTACGGTAGTTCTCCACTACTAGGCTTTAACTACATGATGCAAGAGCTTAAACATGATCTACTTGAGAGCTCAAAACAATTGCAAAGCATCAAATCGAAACAAGACAATGATCTACAAGAATGCATATGTCTTTTCCAATACCAACTACTACATGTAGCATTTTCTTTCTTCCAAACAAACACCAATAATTTATTTAAACATAAACTCTCCAAATGATAATATAATGCAGCAAGAGAGTATTTATAAACAAGTGCTAACAGCTCGAAGAGATGCATGAAAAACAGGAGCTAAAAGCACTGCAGTAGCTAGTTAAGAATACTCAACAAATATAAGTGAAGAACATGAGTATTCACATGAAAAAGCGGAGCGTGTCTCTCTCCCACACAAGGATTGCTAGGATCCGAATTTATTCAAACAAAAACAAAAATAAAAACACACAGACGCTCCAAGTAAAGCGCATAAGATGTGAAAGAATTAAAATATAGTTTCACTAGAGATGACCTGATAAGTTTGTTGATGAAGAAGGGGATGCCTTGGGCATCCCCAAGCTTAGACGCTTGAGTCTCTCTGAATATGGTTGGGATGAACCACGGGGGCATCCCCAAGCTTAGGCTTTTCACTCTTCTTGATCACATAATATCACCCTTCTCGCTTGATCCTTGAAAACTTCCTTCACACCAAACTCAAGACAGTTCTCATTAGAGGGTTAGTGCATAATCAAAAATTCTCATATTCTGTAATGATACAATCAATCCCAAAGCTTCTGGACATTAGCTACAGCCACCAATGCTTTGTGGAGCAAAGAAATCCACACAAACACAGTAAAAGAGCGAATGCAAAACAAAAGGCAGAATCTGTCAAAAACAGAACAGTCTGGAATGACGAATTTTTTCGAGGCACTTAAGTTGCTCAGATGGATCTGGCCTAAAATAATGAAAGTTGCGTACATATCTCAGGAATATGCGTGATTTTTTCAGAATTTTCTACAGGGAGATAAGCTCAAATCCGTGACAGCTAAAAATCTGTCACTGCGCAGAAATCCAAATCTTGCATCAACTTTCAATATAGAACTTTACTTGGCACAACATTGCGATAAAATAAAGATACAAAGGAGTTGCTACAGAAGTAACAAAACTCCTTGACTCAAAGAAAACAAAAATAACAGCAAATAAAAACGATGGGTTGTCTCCCATAAGCGCTTTTCTTTAACGCCTTTCAGCTAGGCGCAGAAAGTGAAAATCAAGTGTTATCAAGAGAAGAAGCATCAACATCATAACTTGCTCTAACAATAGAGTCAAAAGGTAACTTCATTCTCTTCCTAGGGAAGTGTTCCATACCTTTCTTGAGAGGAAATTGGTACCTTATATTACCTTCTTTCATATCAATGATGGCACCAACAGTTCGAAGAAAAGGTCTTGAGGAGCTCTTTCGGTGTGCCATTCGGAATAGATGATCATCATATCATCAAGTAGCTTTGTTGCTGCACCTAAAGTGATGGACATAAAGGTTCCTTCAGAGGCCGAATCCAATAAGTTCCTTGAGGAAAAATTTAATCCTGCATAAAAGGTTTAGATGATCATCCAAATAGTCAGTCCATGAGTGGGACAATTCTTCACCAAAGATTTCATTCTTTCCCAAACTTGAGCAACATGTTCATTATCAAGTTGTTTAAAATTCATAATGCTACTTCTCAAGGATATAATCTTAGCAGGAGGATAATATTTCTCAATGAAAGCATCTTTGCATTTTGTCCAAGAATCAATACTATTTCTAGGCAAAGAAAGCAACCATTCTTTAGCTCTTCCTCTCAAGGAGAAAGGAAAAAGTTTCAGTTTTATAATATCCCCATCCATATCCTTATACTTTTGCATTTCACAAAGTTCAACAAAGTTATTAAGATGGGCAGCAGCATCATCAGTACTAACACCAGAAAATTTGTAACACCCCGGCCACCCCCGGACCGGGCCTGTCACCCCTGGCAGCTCTCTAGATCTCTAGACTGGCCCCACATATCAACACTAGTTTTTTGCGCACTTTGTCCTCACTCGTGCGCACCCGGGAACCAGTTCCCGGTCGGTCACCCATCCTTGGGAGTGCTCCGGGCCAAGCATGCTTAACCTCGGAGTTCCTTCCAGATGAGCTTCCGGAAAAGAAGTTGCAACTTGTTGACATGAGTATCCTATCAATCCTATTGAGCCCTGAGCCAGGATCTCACATCCTTCCCCCTTAGAAGACCGACGCCCTCGTCGGTCAGCCCCCAGTCCAGGAACTTCCCTTCTTGGTACACGTCTGTGCGCCCAGTGCCGGCACATGCTCCACATGTCCGCGCCCCTGACCCGCACACGCCCGTGTTGCCGCGAGGGTCGGCTCTGATACCAAATTGTAACACCCCGGCCACCCCCGGACCGGGCCTGTCACCCCTGGCAGCTCTCTAGGATCTCTAGACTGGCCCCACATATCAACACTAGTCTTTTTTGCGCACTTTGTCCTCACTCGTGCGCACCCGGGAACCAGTTCCCGGTCGGTCACCCATCCTTGGGAGTGCTCCGGGCCAAGCATGCTTAACCTCGGAGTTCCTTCCAGATGAGCTTCCGGAAAAGAAGTTGCAACTTGTTGACATGAGTATCCTATCAATCCTATTGAGCCCTGAGCCAGGATCTCACAAAATTGCTCTTTCATAACAAGATTTAATAGAGCAGGTTTAATTTCATAAAATTCTGCTTTAGAAGCAGGTGGAGCAATAGGAGTGCATATGAAATCATTGTTGTTTGTGCTAGTGAAGTCACACAACTTAGTGTTCTCAGGAGTACTCAGTTTGAAAAACAAAATCAAACCGAATTAAACAAGTAACTAATTTTTTTGTGTTTTGATAAAGAGAGAAAACAAGACTAAATAAAAATAAACTAAGCAAGACAAATAACAAAGTAAAGAGATTGAGTGTGAGACTCCCCTTGCAGAAGCAATTCGGTTTTCCCCGGCGACGGCGCCAGAAAACGTGTTGCTAGCGCTAAGTTGACGAGGGAATATCTCCCCGGCAACAGCACCAGAAACAATGCTTGTACGTCACACGTCAGTTGGGAACCCCAAGAAGAAGGTATGATGAGTGCAGCAGCAAGTTTTCCCTCAGTATGAAACCAAGGTTTTATCGAACCAGTAGGAAAACGAGGTTGCTTCGAAGGTGTTGGTGAAAGAGTGTAGTGCGGCGCAACACCAGGGATTCCGGTGCCAACGTGGAACCTGCACAACACAATCAAATTATTTTGCCCCAACTTAACAGTGAGGTTGTCAATCTCACCGGCTTGCTGAAAACAAAGGGTTAAACGTATCGTATGGAAAATGATGTTTGTTTGCATAAAACAGTAGAGAACAATGATTGCAGTAGATTGTATTTCAGATGTAAAAGAATGGATCGGGGTCCACAGTTCACTAGTGGTGTCTCTCCAATAAGATAACTAACATGCTGGGTAAACAAATTACAGTTGGGCAATTGACAATTGATAAGTGCATATAACATGCATGTGCGAGTTGTGGTGTCTACTATGAGATTCATTTGGGCATTACGACAAAGTACATAGACCGTTATCCAGCATGCATCTATGCCTAAATAGTCCACTTTCCGGTTAACATTCGTATCCCTTCCAGTATTAAGTTGCAAGCAACAGACAATTGCATTAAGTAATGTGCGTAATGTAAACAATACATTCATCATTGAATAAAGCATTGCTGTTTTACCCCTAGTGGCAACAACACATCTACAATCTTAGAACTTGCTGTCACTATCCCAGGTTAAATAGAGGTTGAACCCAACTATCATGCATAAATACCCTCTCTTGGAGTCACAAGTATTCACTTGGCCAAGGCTTCAACAAGTAACGGAGAGCATGCAAGATCACAAATGACATAGACATGATAATATAATATTCAGCTCCACATAGGTATCAATATAAGTCAGATCCCAGCAAACACAACATGTAGCATGACAATAAGATGATCTTGATCATGATAGGCAGCTCACAAGATCTAAACATGAAGGCACAAGTGGAGAAGACAACCATCTAGCTACTGCTATGGACCCATAGTCCAAGGATGAACTACTCACGCATCACTCCGGAGGCGGGCATGGCGATGTAGAGCCCTCCGGTGATGATTCCCCTCTCCGGCAGGGTGCCGGAAGAGCTTCAGAACCCCCCGAGTTAGGGTTGACGACGGCGGTGGCAGCGAATATGTTCTGGATGAAAGGCTCGGTGCCTTAGGGTTTTCACGTCTCGGGGAATAAATAGGCGAAGGGGCGATGTCGGCGGACCCCAAGGGGCCCAAACCACAAGGTGGCGCGGTGGGGCCCACTGCCACGCCGGCCTGTGGTTTGGCCACCTCGTGGCGAGTCTTCGTCTCTCCTTCGGACTCCGTGTACGTGTTGGAAAAATAGGGACTTGGCCTTTTGTTTCGTGCAATTCCGAGAATATTTCCAGAAGTAACTTCTGAAACCAAAAACAGCAGAAAACAGAGAACTGGCACTGTGACATCTTGTTAATAGGTTAGTCCCAGAAAATGCATAAAAGTGATATGAAGTGTATATAAAACATGTAGTAAATGGTATAATATAAGCATGGAACAGCAGAAATTATGGATACGTTGGAGACGTATCACTAGTCCCCGGCAACGGCGCCAAAATGATCAACTGTAAATATAGCGTAATTATATCGCCCACAAAACAGCGGATGTCGTTCTTTCCACAAGACTAGGCAACGACAATTGTGATTCGGCTAAAGCTAAGTCACACGATAAGGTTGAAATTTCAAGTATTTAAATCTAAACTAGCAGATTCGGCGAAGGCGAAATGACGAACAAGCAAACAATCAAGAAAGGGATAGAATTTTACACACTGGAACCAAATGCATCTTTTTGTGATTTTCGCTTAAATGACCAGCACAATGTCAATCACACGCATGCATACAAGGTAAGGACAGCAGCAAAGTTATGGGAAAGGGGCAGAGTTCTCACTACACATGCATAAGTAACATCCACTAGCAAACATATAAGATAGGGAAGAAGCAATTGTTCAGATTGGGACAGAATACATAACAAGTAATCAACCACATGGACTAGCAATTTAAAACATGTTTCTGCACCAAGTGCATGTCACAAGTGACAGACTTCATACACACATACACGAACAGATTATTATAGGTCACAGACTAGTATTCCAGCTAGAAAACACTACTAGACTAACACAGCTTATATTGTACTAAATATCTCAAGTCGCAACACAACACTAGATCGCAAGAATTTCAGAGGTTAAGAGAGAGAGCTAAAGGGATCAATTGGAGTCAACCAAATCAACTTCAGGTCGATGGAGAGGAGCACGTTGGCGCTGGAGATGGTGAGCAGTAGGAGACGCAGGAGAGAGCTTTCAAATCGTTCTGTACTTGGGGAAGAGCAGCAGCAAGTTGGGGCTGAGGTAGAGCAGCAGGTGTTGGGGTTGGAGTAGAGGAGCAGGTCTTGGGGTTGAGGTAGAGGAGCAGGTCGCCGTCTTCGCTGGTACTTCGATGAAGAGGACGCTGGCGTCGCAGGGCAGGGGCTGGAGCTGCAGGCTGTGGTGCAGAGCAGTGGCGAGTGGTGGTGGCTTGGTGGCGCGCCGTCACGCCTGGCCTGGCCGCGGCGGCGGCCGGTGATGGAGCAGCACGGGGGTAGGGGAAGAGAAGTGCCAAGCCTGGTCAAATTGGGGAAAAAGCTAGGGATTTTAATCCCTCACGATCTGATTTGGTTCATTATGCAGCTTGGTCCCTCCTCTTTTCTTCTTCCTTCACAAGCTGGTCCCTCTTCCTTTGCTTATTCTTTCCTATCCACCCTTGTGGCGTACTTGTGTCAAAATGGAAGGTTTTGGGGCCTTTTCGCCCATATCTGCAGTAGATGCCAATAAACCAGTAAAGATGTACAATAACCGAGGCAAAACATGGTGAGAAAAGGGTTAAAAGGAAGGTAAAAAAAGGTATAGAAATGGTGTTCATCACCTTGCTGCTTCCACGGATTGGCTGCAGGCAGTGAACATGCTTCCGTTGCTCGAAGTGCTTCGCTTGAACGATGCCAGTCTTCCTGCCACCGACTTGAATCCTCTTTCTCATGTCAACTTCACTGCCCTTAAGCTACTTCATCTAGAGAGCAATAACTTGAATTCTTCTTTGCCAAATTGGATTTGGAAGTTATCTGCTCTTTCAGAGTTGGACATTGTTAAGTATATAATATCACCACTTCCTAACAGATCGGTCTTTTGGGATAGTTGGTTGATAGGACTATTCTAACATGGTATCAGAGCCCTGAGGTCTCGAGTTCGAGTCTCACCCCATGCACTTTCTTCACCCATTTATCTGAGCACCCGAGGCACATTGAAGGTCTCAGGTACAAGTCTCAGGGGTTGATTCACCCACGTCGGGTGTGCGGGGGGGTGTTAAGTATATAATATCACCACTTCCTAACAGATCGGTCTTTTGGGATAGTTGGTTGATAGGACTATTCTAACAGACATGACTAGCTGTGGGCTTTCAGGTATGATTCCGGATGAGCTTGGCAAACTGACATCACTTAAGCTCATAAGACTAGGTGACAACAAGTTGAAAGGAGAATCTGGAATGTTGCCCACCTCATTACAGTCATGTGACATGTTGATGTTTCTTGATCTTGCAGAGAATAATTTGTCAGTAAGCATACCGAAATGGATAGGTGACAATCTACAGTCTCTTATACTTGTGAGTTTAGGGTCCAATGAGTTTACCGGTGAAATACCTGAAGAACTGTCTAAACTTCCTGCTCTGCATTACTTGGATCTTTCTAACAACAAGCTCTCTGGCCCTGTACCACGTTTATTGGGAAATTTAACAGCCTTGCACTTGGTCGATCCGGACTGGGGAACACCGCCTTTTCTTCTGTTTAAGGTTTATGGTGTTGGCGGTGCTTACTTTTCTATGTACTCAGATACCTTGGAGGTGATGTACAAAGGTCAAAGACTTCATTTTAAAATCTTGGAGCTTAAGGGCATTGATCTCTCAGCAAACCTATTAACCGGTGAGATCCCTAGTGAAATAGGATTTTTATCTGCCGCAAATGGATTGAATCTGTCAAGGAACCATATTGGAGGAAGTATTCCTGATGAACTGGGAAGCATTACGGAGTTGGAGTCACTCGATCTCTCATGGAATAATCTGTCAGGTCCGATTCCTCAAAGTTTGACGTCACTACAGTATTTAAGCTTTCTGAACCTGTCATACAATGATCTCTCAGGAAAGATACCAACATCAAATCAAATTGAAACTTTAGGTGAAGAGGATGACCCATTCTGGGGCAATGCAAATCTTTGTGGACCTCCACTTTCCAGAATCTGTGTACCGGAGAGTAACAAACATTCACACCGTAAACATCAGCTCAAGTTCGACACGTTGACATGCCTATTTACACTGCTCGGGTTCTCATTTGGAATCTCCGCTGTTTTCACCACCATCGTATGCAGCGCGGCCACGAGGAAGTCCTACTTTCAGTTCACCGACAGGGCACTCAACAAGTTGTGCACTGTAGCTGAGATGAAGCTTAGTGTCAACAGGATGTCAGCAAGAAGAAACCCCTCCTTGGCAATTCGGAGTCAGGACTCTGTCACTTGCTATGAGCTGAAACAACCTCCCACTGCCATTATCTAAAGCGCTTTGTAATATGGAATAGATGGATAATTTGGACCAGCCATATGCTATTTTCTGAGAATAAGTTCAGTTTGAATTGCTAAAATATTAATAGTACCATACATGTGTACATCTGAAAATGTACTTGTATTTGCGATGCATATATATGTATCAGTAATGTTCATGATTGGAAATAGAAGTGTATGTCTAATGCAATTGCAGCTATTTCAGTAAATCATGCATTTCCATGGACTGTTGCCAACCTATTTGAGTTACAGAATCGCAATGTAACATTGGGGGAGAATTTGCAATACCTACCAGAAGTTCTTGCCTGCGGCGGCGGAAGAGGGGCGCGCAGCTTTCGCACGCGGCCGCTGAGGGCGGTGCCAGGAGAGAGATGCCGGAGAGGGGTGAGCCGCGCCGCACGTACAGTAGGGCGGGCCAGGAGAGAGAAGCGGCCATCAAGGCGCGTCTGAGGGTGGATGGAACGCCCGTCCGCCTACGGCACAAAGCGGAAGCTGCGGAACCCGTGATTTCAGAAATTAGGAGGAGAGTAGTTTTTTCGAAACAGTACAAACGCAGACGCTTACACATGCGTGGACTCACTCACCCATATGAACGCATGCACGCACGCACATCCTGCTCCTATGAGCATCTCCGAAATACTGAACTGCCAGGTCGAGTCTTGAGATTAATGAGGTCACCACAGGCGCCTCGCTGTCGACGGTAACGTTGCCTCCTACTGAAAAATATTCCTCCTAAATGAGAAACATCAGTATCAACCACCCTTCTAACCATTTTACTACATGCAATGTACAACCCACGCAACCAGGTTCAAGTCCTAACGGACGCAGATTTAGGTTCTTATTATTTCAAAAACAAAAAACCGGTGTAGAGGTTTCCCTACCGCATTCTTTTAAAAATAAAAAATAAAGTTCTCTCGCGAGGCACACATTTTTCTTCTCTTCCTCACGCGCTATTTTTGACAAGTCGAAATGACCTTTAGAAAAACAAATTGTACCGCCAAAAATTCTATCAGTAAGGTTAGGAGTGATAATGCGGTAGCAAGCCTAATCCTACTGCTCGGGTGGTACCTCGCACGATGCTACCTTACCACGTACTCCTAAAAGCCTACCGTTAGAACATTTGGTGATAAAAAGGTCAGATCCTACTAATTTTCTAAAATATTTCATTTCGATATAAAGTTTCATAAAGAGTTAGATTTGTCAAAATTCTCATGTTTTTCCTTCCCGTCCTTCTTCTCGTTTTTTTCTCCTAGCCATGGATGCGATTTTCCTTCCTCCTCTATAGCCACATGCGTTTGCCCCTCTTTCTCCTCCTTCCTCCTCCACTCCTTCCTCCTCCACGAAACGAAACGGACATTTTTTATCATAGAGAAGCTGCATGAATCTAAGGTTTCTGTTGTGGTTTTGGAATAGCCCTCTCTTGAAAGCTCACAGCCATGATGTTGTAGTGCCAAGCCGGAGGTCTGGGCCACTCGATCTGACTCCAATAAAGCACAAGCGAGCCGGATTCGTCGTTGACGATCCTGAAATACCGAGATCAGTGCTCAACACAATGTTAGTTTTTCGCGGATTTTTCCGATGTTGTGAACGTGTTTAACCGTAACAAACTGAGTTTTGTTACAAAAGCACAACTGGGATGTTGTATGATTTTTGGGATTTTGCCACAAGTTTGTGTTTTTCTCGGATTTTTGGTGGTGCATACGCGCTTTGAAAATGATGCAAACACATGTTCGTTTTGTTGCGTTACTACTTTTGAAGTTTTGTGAATCTATTTTGCATGGTTTTTTAACATCTTTCCGGCAAACAAATGCTGCGTAACTACTTTTTGTTGTATCACTATTTTCGAAAATGATGCGAAACATTTTTACACGGTTGTAACATCTTATCCTTTAGAAAAGGAATATTACGAGAAATTGAGTACCACTTTTTCTGCCTTACATATTCGAGACGTTATGGAACTTTTTGCATTTGTTTGTAACATATTCTAAAAATTGTTGTGACGATTTGTTGCAATAGGTTTTTTTTGCTACAACGGTGGGGATTTTGTTGCGAAAGATGGATGAATCAAATCCGCTTTAGATGGTCGATGAGATGGTGGGGAGACGACCGATTTTCACCTCCATGTCGCATGAACGATGACTAGCATCGCCCTTTTTTTTATGAAACCAAGTCTCACAATTTAGTAAGCTTGATACAATTTTTGACAACCTATACCCACATGTCAGGCGCCGCCTGTTAAGTTTTAACTTGCAAAGCTCACAATTTTGGTCCTCGTCATCTTCTTAAATTTTCCTATCGTGTTGTGCAGCTCAATAGAGAAAGGTTGCGCAGGGCAGGTATTTCTACAATGTTGCTATGCGTAGCATGCCCTTCTAGATTCGGGAAGGTTTACTACTCCAAATTGACCTGCATGTATCAGCCATGCTTCACTTCACATTCAGTTCAGCTTAATCAGCAATGCATAAGATCCTTGTTGATAACCCAGTTTACTGAATTTTAACTCATGTTTATTATCATTAGTGAGTAGCATTTAACTAGGAAACATGGTTTACAACATATTCTAAACTAGAACGACACCCCGCGCGTTGCAGCGGGTCTCTCTTAAGAAATTTAATTAAACGGATATAAAAATTAGATATCGAATGTATGTGTGTTTTTTTTAATTTAAAGATTGTAATGGTTTAGAGGTGCATCTGATTGCTACAGATAAGATTATATTAGCGGTTTGAAGAAACATATATTGTAAATGGCTTGCATGAAAATGACATGCACATTTCGGCATAATATTTCTAGAATTTTTTTGAGTGAATACATATGGAAGAGCCTATAATTTTGTATAATAGTTATATGAGTTTCATCGTTGCAAATAACTGGCAGAAAGTTCACGTGTTATAATTGCACATTATTTACTTATGTAACTACATAGCGACATGGTGTGATCTTATCATTCAAACATAAAAAAAAATGATGTGGACAATTTGATGGGCTAGAAAAGATGATGTGGATGCTTGCATGTAGATATAGAAAATAATTAATGAGTGTTAGTGGGATGACATGTATAATTGATTGGCTAAAAGAGCAAGTGATATGGATACCTTGCATGTAGAGATAGAAAAATAATAACTACACTTAGTGGGGTTTTGTTTTATAAGAAGTATAGATTAACTGTCTGCAATTTACAACTTCAAATCTACTAGACTTAGCATGGTTTCATATGTTCATACTCGATACTTCTCTTTTTAGTAATGTTAGGTCATAAAGGGGCTCGACGAAGGGCTCATAAAAAACAATGGAGAAACCAAGACAAAAGCTGGCTCTTTTTACATGACAACTTCACCTTTTTCTCCAATGATCTGGCCCTAATTCTTCAGTCTGTGTATCTGGGCAGGATTATGATATATTTTTTGAAATGAACAACGGGAGGGGAAAGACCCCTACCTGAATTTTATTAAAGAAGAGGGTAGGATTATGATATCTTAACAGTTGCACACTAGACCCCTATAAAAACAGTTGCACTTCCTAAGGGCCTTACTTCAGCTCTTGGAGGACCAAGAGTGGCCCCAAGCAACTCCATCATTTTTTACATCAACCTAGTGTTCATACTAGGTCTTGATGATGAGCGGAAAATTTGTACTAAACAAATCAAGGAGGAACTGGAGCAAGTGATTTACTATTTTTGAATTACCATGAACTCCGTATTTTGCCACCATGATTAATGTGTTATGTCTTGGTAAAAAGTAGCTCCACAACATTTATGAAATATGCTCATACTCTCTAGGCATGAGTCTCCTACTTAAAATACGAGATCAAAGAAATCTTATAAGCCTGAAAAAGTTACACCCGCATGACCTACCAGGGATTAATATACATCAAAATGCATCAACAAACGACGAGCTACGCGCAAAACATTCACACCTTTACCACTCTTTCGGTACATAACAAAGAAGTGCGCGGATTCAAAGTGGTTTAAAGATCTGATTACATATTACTGCTGCCACTTAATCCTCCTTATATGCAAATGCATCTTCAAGGCGCCATTGCTTAGCCGTACTGCGACAAATCCCTTCATAGTAGACCTTCATAGTACACAGTTAACTAGACCGAGATTAATCTGCTGGGCGGTAACCGGACTAGAGCATGTCCCTCAGTATGCTAATAGCCGCGGCATGCTTCTCCTGCAGTCAGAAACCAGACACGGATTAATTCATTCGGTAAGTAATTGACGCATGAACTAACTGATCGACAATGGGGGTTCAGAGCATATATTCATCAAATGGATCAATCACCTGGTCACGAGCTCTGTCCCGGACGCCGCCGCACACCGGCCGTCCGCGCTCGTCGTAGAGTATCATCCCGCTGAACCTGGGCAGCTGGCACTTGACGCCCATCAGCACCCTCCTCTGCCATATCGGCCGCACCGGCGTGCCGGCCCTCTCCAGCACACCCGAAGCGGAAGGTCTCGGCGCCACCGCTTCCTCCACCTTCAATGCTCCAACAGCAACGGGGAGTCCATAGTCGTCATAGACACCACCGCCCATCATCATCAAATCTTCGTCATGGCGTCGGCGCAAGGCCCGGCGCCGGCGGTCGGCGTAGACCTTGTCCTTCCACAGAGCAACGGACAGGCAGAGCCCCATGGGAGCAGGAACAGATAGGTGTGCAGCCTGTGCGCGGAGCTGTACTGCTGTAGCCGGTAGGCAGCAATGGATCAAGATGCAGATGTATACAGCTTGTAGGCCAGTGCCCAGTGCAGTGAGGAGCTTCTTATGGGAGGGACGCGAGTGTAGCCAAGAACCAGGCGGCATCGGCGCGCCCACCGGCAACCCGTGATCGTTTGCCGCTTGTGCAGTGTAATGCTGCTTATTTACGCTTCACCGTTGTGGTGGAGCTGATGCGTGACCGCACCGCTGTCTCCGTGTGAAGCATTCCTTCTCCGGCGGTACAGACCCAGACTGAACTGAACTGGGAGCAACATTCTCAAGGAGGTCGTCAGATGGTGAACTGGGGACCATGAGAATGGTAAGGTAGCCGGTGCATGCAGGTGGTTCATTTCTTGTGGTCGGCTGATGGCAGAAGCATTGCTTCGTGTCTTTGTTTGAGCTGCCACCCCACCCACGCAGGCATCTGACAGCACATCCTTTTTTCCTCCTCTATTCTTGTGTACGTACGTTTTCCAAAACTGAAGTGTTGGTTGTCGGCTCTGAATGGCAGCGAGGTGTTTCTAAAACCAAAGTATTCGAAAATTGCAGTATCTATGCGTAGACAACCAATACCTAATTTTAGAAAAAGAGGTAGCACAGTTTCGTAAATATTGAAGTATATAAAACTACAGTTTTGGTAAAGCCAAACACCTCAAAGTATTTAAAACCACACCTGTTGTCGACTGAAATAAAATGATTTAATGAAAGTTTGAAATATACAGAATGCTGGTCATCTTTTAAGCTATCCCATTAATGGGAATATATGTCCAAAGCAAAAAAAAAAGATATCCTTCAAATATTATTGAGAGCACAAATTATATTCGTTGATCCAAACTCATTATTACAAAAAAGGTGACGATTAATCTCAAACTTACACTTCAAATATCTTACAAAGCCAGTTTTCCAGATAAACTGCAACAAGGAGCTATCGGAATTCAGATGGTGGGATCCAATCTTCAAATTCAGCTCGTTCAACGCCTGCAGGTAAAAGTTCTTCCGCGACCCACAACTGGTGCCAACCAAGGATTTCAAGATGGCCCTGGTTTGCCTTCCGAGATCCTCTTATCTTATGGGACAGAGGGAGCAGTATCCAACGTTCAAGAGGCACAGTGTTGAATATGAGAATTCTCGTGGACACCATGGTTGTTTTGTAGCAACATAAGCTAGCACTGAAATCTGTGACCCATCAGCCTTGGAATAGCACCACTCATGATTTTGTGCAGTTAAGTGCTTCAGCTTTTATAATGCCACAGAAAAAAATAAACCGACAGAAGTATCGAACAAAGGCAAAAACAGGAGAAATTAGCACTGAACCTTACACAGAATCAGGGCAGCAGCCATAAACAGCACGACAATTTGCCACTCGGTATTAAGAAAGATAATGGTGACACCTAACTGCGGAAATCAGGGGGTACAGTTTCTTCTGTAAAGTACTCTTTTCTCACGGTCTCAGCATCACAAAATCTCACCTTACATGAAGAAAAAAAAGTGGAAGTTATTAGATGTAAAATCATTCGATGAAATATGTTGAGAGAAACAGTACTGACCAGGGAGGCATATTGTTTCAACAGAGGTTTAACAAGTTGCCACATTGGCTGAAACACAAATGGTGCGTCCACAAAAAGAACTTGGCCAAGCCGCTTCGGATAGTAATAGTAGAATACATCAATCTGGAAATCGCAGGAAATTAACATTGATTTACAGAATTAAGGAACACTAGTTGTATGTGCAAGTACACAAAAGTAAACTGTACAAGGTATGGACCCCATAGAATAAACTTTACATGGGAATATGGGATCACTAGAGTACTAGACGGCACGAGAATGCTAATTTACTTCTTATTTAAAGTGATGAACCGCAGAGGAGAAACCAACTTTCATTTTCTGTTTGATAGATCTAGTGAAAGGTGTATGCATAATTCTTAAACAGTATGTCACTCTCATCAAGAATGCTATCTTAATGTCTTATAGCTGCCACATAATTAGGGAAACAATAAATTCAGCTCCGAAAATCCTAAACTTACCAAAAACTTTAAGAATTGGAGATCACCATTTTCTACACGGAAGCCTCGAAGATCGAAAATTCCAAGTATATTATCTGTTCCCGTGGGAAGATTATTTAAAGCCTTTTCGACCAAGAAAGCGCATAGCTTCTCATTTTCAACCGGATCTTGTTTCTGTAATAGCAATACTGTATACCCATCACTCATATAGCTCAGAACAAAAGGCATCTAAACACACAAAATACACCCTCATGATAAACTATAGAATAAAATAGGGCCAATAGGTCTAACATGTCAGGATGTAGTCAACAGTTAAAATTTGTATTTTCGACATAATTATGTATCTTTACTTTTGATTGGATATTTTAACACTTCACAAAGGCATGCGGTTTCATTCAGGTGAAGGAACATCAGTTTGTTCAAAATATGTCTTAAGAGTCAGAACATGAGAAACTTACATAAGGAAAATGTTTGGCTGCCACTACGACTAGCACAGGTCTCCCATAGATGTCAAAAGAAGAATGCACATATGCCTTGCCAGTTTGATACAACCCTTTGACTGATTCTTCCGATAATTCCGACACACGAAAATCCTGACGCCATTTCTAGTGCAGATGAAAGGAAAGATTAAGGTACACAATTGGAAACCTAAATATTAGGTCCTCCATGAAAATATAAAGCAGAAGGCTCGACAAAAGGCACGCCATCTTTGAAAAAAATCCTTACATTTGGAACAAATCCAGCTCATTTAATCATGGATAAGGGAGGGAGAGCACGGGACGAAAATAAATTGGATATAGTATAAGAAGAGTGATCCATTTGGAATATGCAAGTTTAGGAGTAAGAATAAGAAAAATAATTTCACTGTGTCAAAGTCTACCATCAGCAAAAAGACAATCGTTAGAAACAACTTCTCCAAGATATAAATTTTACGTCTTGCTTGGGAAAATCGGTCTCGGTTGTCCGGTTCTTTCAGTTGAGATTTCAGACTGTTGCAAATTTCTTGTAAACAAAAAAAAACATATACACAATTTTTTTAGTTTATTTTAATGTTGCTTCTCATGGTAATTTTGCTTGCAGCCATTGTTTGAGAGAGTGATGAGCAACATGATCCTACAATTAATTATGAATTCTGTATGGACGCATAGTATATGAAACAGGAGGATTCTTGGTGAAAATCGGAATTGAAGGGGCTACTACTTGTCAGCTGAAAAACAGTTGTAGGATACAATGGCCTTGGTCAACTTGGAGACGGCCTCATCAACGGCGAATTTCCTGTCCTTTAAGAACCAGAGGATCATCTCGTCATCATCCCTCCCGCTTTTGCCCGTGGGGAGGCCTGGATGCTCCCTTTCCAGCCTCTCCTTAACCTCCATGACGAGCTACGCACATGGAACAATCAATGAGAGATAATTCAAGTCCTAGCCTACAGTCTGCAGAGCCAGTATACAGCTAACCGCTAGTTTTTCGGACGAATCAGTAACATTCAGCAGCAAAGGAGTGGAGGAAATCTTTTCATTCGGGAGCTGAATAACCTTGGAGGTGGAGGCGCCACCGGGAGCGGCGCTGCAGCACCACACCGCCCTCCTGGTGAGTCCCCGCGGAGGCGGAGGAGCCCTGACGATGGAACGGAATGAGCAGGTGGCGGCCATCGCCTGTCGTCTCCACCTTGGATTTTCCGAGCGCTAATGGAAGCGTGCGACGCCGACGCCGGATCGGGGGACGACGGGTCCACGGTGGGTGTGAGGCTTTCGCCGGATAGGGTCTCCACGGGGTGACTGGCGGTCCTGCGTATCGGGAGCCAGGCAAGGTAGTATTATTTTTCTATTTTTTCAGTAAAGTAGATATTCAGCACATCAGCAAAAAAAACAAGTATGCACATAGCTCTTTTTGCAAGGGAAGAGCTTTATTGATAAACAAACATATTCTTACATCGTTTATGAGTTAAGCAAATAAACTGCCAAGTATCATTCGCAAAAGATGGCTGTTGATGGTGTTGTCTGAGAATACACTCAACTATCCAACATCGTCTCAGTAACCTGAAGATTACCCGATTGAACAATTAACTTATTACATCCCAGATGGTGTGCCATGCTTAGCCCCTCACTAATGCTTCGTTTGGATGTTTCTATTGGGAGGCTAGATATTATATTGAGATGAATGTCTAATATACAGGATATTGATATTGATATTGAGATTGAATGTCAATATTTTTGTCTTGATGTGTTAGGTATTTGGACTCGAGACATGATATTGAGATAGAATGTCAAATGTTGTTTGGATGGTATAAAGTGATGAATTGCCTTTTTTGAGACTTTGATCATTATGCTATTCCGTTTTTACTCTAGCGGTTAGCACTAGCAAGTACCAGTCGGCAATTCAGAAACAAATATTATGCTCACACACCACCAACGCATATTGTTCTCTGCCCAATCAGCCATGGCGTCGGCGCGTCCGCCCTAGGTCCCATGTTTGTCCTCAGGTTGGACAGGGAGACCGACCAGCCCGACTTCGGTCCAACCGGGGTACCAATATATGGTATTTCGTAATGTATTTTAGAGTTAAAAAATTGAATTGTATGAATAAGGATAAACAGGGCAAATTAGAAATGAATAAATGTAAAGTGTGGCAAATAGTAGAAGTCGGAGTAATGTGTGGCAAATTATGAAGGTACGAAGTAATGCATGGCAAATTATAAATTATCCCGGAGTTTGTAGAGCGATTGCAGGAGCGAACAGGTACGGGAGGCTCACGCCAGCGGATGTCTACCAATCTCCAGGGTCTACCGACCGACCCGCCGGCTCAGTATTTCGGAGGTGCTCATAGGTAGGGTGTGTGTGCGCGTTTATAGGGGTGAGTGTATGCGCGTGTATGTGGGCGTCTGTGTTGTACTGTGTTTCGCAAAAAAAAAACCCAATATAAGGGTATAAGCATTTGCCATGAGAATATTCTTTGCAGGTTGTGGCTACAAATTTTCCTGGCATACCAGGCAATTACTTCCATTGCCCCCTTTCATTTATCTACGTGAAATCTGCATCGACATTGATTTTCGGTAGAAATGGGCTAGCAAGATTCATGAGGTATTAGAAATTCAGAACAATCGAGATAGCATGAGCCACTATCACAAAAGCATAAATATTGGGCTACAGTTGTCCTAAACCACAACTAAAGAAATTTGTTAAAAAACTATAATTTTTCCCAATAATCTGTACCTACAAGAGGTTTATGAAGAACCAACATAGGGTGATTAAAAAATTCCAGGCACCAAAAGTGACCTCCGCCGACGCTGAGGCCCCAAGCGAAAACCAAAGAAAAAAGCCTCTATGACCAAAAGTCCAAGACGAAAACAGAAGAATAACATAAGATTGTGAAATGCATCGTCGCTCTGTCATCATGCCTCCTGACCAGAGTAGAACTGTATGAGATGGTACTGTAACATTGTTTTCTCGACAAACATCTGCACCGACAGACCCTAAAAGAACAAAACAATGTAGGATGAAAACTTACCAACTGACTGTATAACTTGAGCAGCCTTGAACCCTATATATAGGCTATCGAATGATGAAGAATCTACAATTGGGTAATACCCACAAAAAAATGATCTTTTGATATCTAACTAGTACTATCTTCAAGAATATGGTCTCCAGAATCCACTCCTTCTGTTCAGAAAGCAGCATTTTCCCCCCAGAAGTTTAAGGTACATTTCAAGGTTTCATGTGAAAATCCTGCGGTCCAAACAGGTCGTCAGACCACCGTCAGTTGGCGCTGCTCTCCGACCACCCCCCAAGCCACTGGTTCGGGGCAGAGATAGTCCGTTTCATCTTCAATTGGGGTGGTGGTGCAGCACCAGCACCAGCCTGCTGCTGCAGCTGCCGCTGGTGCGCTTGCACTTGGAGAGGGTGCATCAGTGGTTGCTGGCGGTGAGGGTGCATCTGCATCTGGTGCAGTGGCTGCATTGCTGCCTGACCCTGGATGTGGAACATCGGATGGTTCCCTGCGAACGAGTGCGGCGGGGGCACGCCCATGAAGTTCATCATCCCTCCGACCTTGCTGCCCATCTGGCCCGTCGCCATCTTCAGGCGCTGGAGCTCCGATTTCAGGGCGTCGTTCAGAGCTGCAGCGAGAAGAGCAGGTGGTAAGTTTTTGAAGATAGCAAAATGATCATGAGAAATTAAGTTTCGTTCTTTTAAATGATATATAGAGCACCCCTCAAAATGAATAAGAAGTTCATAGTACATTTTAATCAACTTTTCACAATGCTGAAATGCAAGATTCTCTTACATATGGTGAAAGTAACAACTGCAGAACGAAGAAGATGAAATGAATAAACAAACAATGAGTAGAATAACAAGCTTTACCATCTTGTAAGTGGACTTGTTGCTTCACATTCTGCAGACGCATCTTCAGTTCACTGTTCTCAGTAGACAACCTAGCAGTGTCCCTCTGTTTATTTATCATGTGACAAGAGGAGCATGGTTAACTATCTGAAGTGATGCATGGTTCATACCTCAGTAAATACAGAAATAGGAGGGGAAAAAGGGGCCAGTTGCGTCAGGTCAGGCAACTTGTTTCTTTTCCCTTTGCTGTTAGCCATAACAATGGGGACTGAGGTGCAAGACCAGTAGCTAGCAGCAAACAAGAAGGATAGAGCTACCCAATATAAACATGGAAAAATAGCATTGTCTACCTTTTGAAAGCAACTGAATGACATGCTTAGGTAACAGAAAAATAATACTCCCTCCATTCACAAAAGGATTTTTTTTTAGATAAAGGGAATTTATTGTTATCAAGGAAGTACCAAACACACCCAGCCTCTGCAACAACGTATTGCCCTAACGGCTTTACGGATGCACACAGCAAAAAAAAATACAAAAAAAAGTCAAGTCCCGCTATAGCGATCTATTCCTTGTAGAAGCAGCACTAACACCACCGAGACAGCACCAGAAGTCCAGAAGTACTCGCTCACAAAACAACGCCTTCAGCAAGGTCATTGCCAGGCACAACCAATTAAGGCCAGACCTTGGATTTTCACCCTGCAAGGCAAGACTTTGAACTTCTCCTGTGATGTCGCCCCCACTTACGATGCCGCTGCTCCAAGTCCCAAATCACCAAGCCAACTCCTCATCGCCACCAAGACTCAAATCACCGTTGCTAGATCTCAGATCTTGGCTTCCATGGCATTCTCCGCCAGCACCACGGAACGAGAACATGCTCCATGATATTAACAGCCGGCAGAGCTTCGAAGCGCTCCCTCTGAAACCAAACGGCCAGGGTAAAGCATGGGTGCGCACGACCGAATCCCTTCCAAACCAGCAAACTCCAGGCATGATGTGCCCAGTGGAACTCGCCGGTGGAGTCTTTCGGAACACGACACTTCAGCCAGATCGATGACACCTGACAACCGACAGATCTCCAACTTGGCGCCGACAAGCAACCCTAGGACCACCACCTTTTATTCAATCCGAGCACATGGAGGAGATGAAAGACCAGAACGCTATCAGATCGACAAAGCCCAGATCCCATCCAAGTAGATCGCCCGGGAAGGCAAAGCTCCACCGGATCCCCTCGTCCTCCACACGCTCGCTCGGGGGATCAGCCAGAGCGACTGACGCCGCCCCGAGTCACACCGCGCCGCCATAAGGACGGCGGGTCCAGGCGGAACCCTAGACCCGCGGCTTGCCTCCATCTTCCGCAGCCGCAGGGGCTCTGAATCCGGCTGCTGCCGCCGCCTGGCAGGGGAGCGTCACCCCGACCAGCGCCCACGGCCTGTACCTTGACCCAGCCCCAGCCGGATCGTCGGAGAGAACCGTTGCAACCCCCTCCCCTGGCTCCTTCGGTACCAGGGGGCCGTCGCCACCGCGGCGGGCGCCGGCGGCAGCGGCGGAGGAGAGCAGATCGGCGGAGGGGGAGGTCGGGCGATGAGATGGGAACCCCCGGCGGCGCCCTGGTGAGCGCCCGCGGGAGGTGTCTTAAGCAACTCCAAATTAAGATGTATCTAGACATAATTTAGTGTGTAGATACAGCTAAATTTGAAGTTGGTTGAGACATCCTTTTATGAACGGCGGGAGTACGACCACATAGTGGAAAGTAACGGACCTAGAAATAATAGCATTGTCTACCTATTGAAAATAACTGAATTACATGCTTAGTTAACAGAAGACAAAATACCTTCTACATAGTGCAAATTACTTGAGATTTACATGAGTGGAGATGCATGATCAACAATTCAACATCCAACAAACACCAAAGGATGGAGTATTATTATATCTATATTGCCTAGTTAGCTCCTTGTTCTTACTGTCTAAACAAGCTTACAGGTGCCGATCAAAACAGATAGATCAAGATTTTCATCCCCATTTGAAAACATATTGAGATAACATGAGTTCAAGAGGGGCAGTTCTTACATGTAGAAGTGCCAGCTGGGTTGACAATGTTGTTGCTTCTGCATGAAGGGTTTGCACCTTCCGCTCAAGTTCAGAAATATATCGCATCTTCCTTTCTTTTGACCTTGCAGCTGATTGTCTATTGGCCCAAATCCTATCACATGAACTATGATGATTAAGAAATATAGACAATTAGGCATTTTCAAACAATGATCTATCGAGAAGATTTGCTTGTTCTTCATATGACATGGTGTTTTAGCTTACTTATGTCTACACATAATTTTTTATCCAGATGATTTGTTATGGGAGAATTTCACCTTAACACTCATACCAAATTTAGAAAAAAACAATGGCAGCATGATGTTGTACTAACAATAATGGGGTAAATCTGAATGTTACGATAATAGGGACACACCGCACACGTACATTCCTGATAAATGTCAACTAAAGGTCACATCCCATCAATTTATAATTTATCAACTTTAATCCGTTCATACAACTGTTTGTACTGTTCTATATATTTTGCTTTGCTACATTTCAGAGTCTTTTTTATTCGTTATTTCATCCATCTAACAGTTGCAATATACGGCTACGAAATGATAATGAAATAGTGCAGGATGAAAACTCTCAAATTCAGATGAGCAAAGGGTAATCTTAGAGACGAAATTTTGCAAGAACAGAACAAACCTTTTTGCCTTCTTTGGGTCGACAAGCGCGAATTCAGCGAGCTTCGCGTTCGACATCGCCTTCTTGGCCTCCAAGGTCGACATGCCCTCCACCGCCGGCGTCCCGAGCAGCTGCTCTGGGTCGAAAGAGCTCGACGCGTCCATGGAATGGCTGTGGTGATGGCGCGGCCTCGGCCCCGCACTGGCCCCCGCCGAGGCGCACGACGAATCCATCTCCGACGCCTCGCGTAGCTGCGCGTTCAGCTTATCGGTGTCGAGGAACATCGAGAAGAGCTCCTCCTCGTTCTCGTCCGACAGCGGCCCTTCGCCGGCGCCGGGGATGCCGAGGTCGAGGTCGTCCGGGAGGCCGATAATCTCGGAATGCGCGCGGCGGTGGCCGAGGTTACGCGGAGGGGAGTCCAGCATATGGCTGATGTCGCTTTCCGGAGGCGCCGCCCCGTCGAGAGTTGGTTTGGGCGGCAAGACATTGCCGCCGCCGCCACCTGGGACCGGAGACCTGTCCATCTTCAGGCTCGAGCAATCTTCTCCGTAAAGATTACGCGCCTACGCAATTTCTTGGTCGAATGTTCTTCTTGGATTAAAGGGTTCAGAGGAATGTGGTCAAAAATCGTGGGAAAGGAAGCGAGTTTCGCAAGAACAACAAGATCTATAAAAAAACGTGTTAACGAGACAATTTTGTGGAAACATGCGAGGGAAGAGCAACCACCTTCGCAATTCAAACGAAAATAGAAGAAAAGAATTCCGTATCTCTTGGTCAATCGTTCTGTTCATCGATTTGGAGATTCGTGTGCGTCTATTTTTTGGATGAGAGAATCAGTGGATAGAATGGAGCCCGGAAAATCATACAGGGATTCTATTTATACACGGATAAGAACAGGGGAAATTATAACGTTTTCTTGGGGAAGAAATTATAACGTTTACCTCGTGGAGATTGGAGGACTGGAAAAGAGTGTAAGTGGAACGATGGAGAAAAAAACACGTTTTACCTGCAGAAGTTTATCGAGAGAGGTGTTTGGTCCCCCCGAGATTTACCGATCTGGCATTCAGAAAATTCGAAATGGTATTCTGGAGGTTTAAAAAACTATAAAAAAGTTACATGCAAACATACACATGTTATCGTATATAGTATATCTTAAAAAAAATTGGTAGACAATGTCGTATTGTAGATTACAAGAAAAAAATACAAAATCGACTCGAAGCCAAATAAACACATTCTTCCTTCCAACATTTGTGTCCCAAAAAAAAAACTCAATATTCCTTCCAACATTTGTATCTTTTGTGCACGCCCCATATGAAAAACACGACATATGTATATTATATGATTGTTTTCCAAATTTTTGGAGATCGAAAAGTAAACTTTTCGAACTAAAAAGAACGAGATAACTCGAGCTTGGGAGTTACAAGTGACTTTCAAAATTCATCTTTCCGTAGGGATATAAGTTTATCTTCTTCCATTTTTTGTACTTCACACGCGTTTTTTGGATGAGTAATGGATGATAGAAAAAAATGTTAAAGGGCAATGCATAAACATTTACCATTTTTATCATATGCATTTATGGAAAGGATTAATACTTTATATGAACAAATGTAAGGCTGAAAATATATAATAATAACTACAAAATAAAATGCAAAATAACCAATTCCAGACAAAAGTACTAAATATAGAGAGATCATTATCTATACTTCTTATAAAGTAAAACCCCACTAAGTGTATTAATTATTTTTCTATCTCAACATGCAATCTATCCACATCATTCATTCTCTTAGCCAACCAAATGTCCATGTCATCCCACTAACATTAATTAAAGCCAATATTTTCTTGCATGCAACATATCCACATCATCTACTTTTCATCTATCCAATTGTCCATGTCACCAATTTTTAACCATCGAATAAAAAAAACCACGTCAAATAAATTTAGCCTTTCGACAATGTGATCAACTGAACCTTCCTTATTTCTATAAACAACTTTATTTCATGTGTCTTATATGCCTTTATTTACACAACATTTTTTTAAAGAGATTTCCGCCGCAACGCGCGGGGTATCTTTCTAGTTTACTTTAATAGAGACACCATTAATTGATTTTTATCAAGTTGATGCTAGGCTACTAAGAAGTCTTTTAAAGTGGGGAGATACCTAAATTTAGCCATGGACTGTAATAGAAACATTTAGTTCTGAATGAATGGCACACATTGTTTGTCTAATTCAATCAGCTATGAAATATAATTAGTATGTGGATAATTCAGAGAGTCGTCGAAATAGTTCCGCTGTTATCGACATAGTTTCGCCAAGACTACGAAATTGTTCCAAGTTCTTAAGAGTACATTAGATATCTCGGAGTCAGTGGAATTGTTTTGCAATTTATATAAAATCATTTGATGTGTAATGTACTATTTGTCTAGAGGCAGGATCATTTAAATAAGGATGAATCTTTGGTTAGTCTGACTCAGTTTTGATGGCACCGCATCCAATAGATCTTGGTAGTTCCAATCCATGCTGCATAGCTAGAGCCTTGACATAAATGCAAATGTTACATAATGACGTTCAAGATGCCTATGTGACACCGTTACAGAGAAATGTTCGGAAGCAACCAGAAATATGTTTTACAATATTTTATCCTAGACAAACAAATCTCTTCAGTGAATACACCGGTTTCTCAAATGGATATCATCGCACACATAATAGTTGTCGAGTCCCACTTTGGTTTCAGCAAAAATGATTTAATGTATTGTTGACACTTGTTGGTATCCTCCTCCTTTTAGATTACCATTTGCCACAACATTGACAAAGTGTATAAATACAACTACCTTTTATACTAAACAATTGTACTATTTTCTAGCTTATCGTGTCACTAATCTTAATTTGTATACAGAGGATTTAAAATTTCGTATTTGTTTGTAATTAAGAACATCGAGCACAATATATGTTGATCATATATACATAAACAATTGAAATGTAAGCATAGCAGTCATTATTAATTAGATATCTAATTTAAAGTCCATTCTATTCCGAGACGTAGTATTTTATTTAACTAGATTCATTCATAAAAAGTTACATAAGGATGAAATCACATTCATGTATATAACTCACGTGAAGAGAAACGTTCATGTACATAAAAAAATTGTACCACTTAGGTGCTTGACAGATGATGCTAGAGCCAAACAAGTAGAGTGCAGATTTTGTGCTCCCGAGCTCCAGTGATCCCGCCCATTTCAACAAATTAAAAAATATATTTAACAGTTTCAAAAAAATATGAAAAAATCATGTACGTTCCTACTGATATTTCCTACAAACGTGAAAATCTCATTTCAAAATACTTTACGATTTGAGCTACACAAAAAAGAAAAATGTGCAGATCTGAGTATAGTGAACAATATAAAGTTTCAAAATTTCAAAATTTGTCTTTTTTGTGTAGCTCAAATCGTAAAGTATTTTGCATTGATATTTTGCACGAGTATAGTACATATCAGTAGGAACATGCATGCTTTTTTTTTCATAATTTGTTGAAACTTTTAAATATGTTTTTTTTAATGTGCAGGGTCACTGGAGTTTGGGAGCATAAACGAATCCGCAAACAAGTATCCCAATAGTGATTTGTATTAAAGTTGTCTAGATTAGTTGCAGCCAATAGAAAACACTAGAGTGTGTGTGAAGTCAACAGATTGTTTGTGCTCAAATCACCTCTTGTATCTATCATCGGTTAGCTATTTATATTATGGTGAGCTTTGGTTAAAATCTGGAGGATTTTTCAGGTGCAATAAGTTAGCATCACTCTGTCCCATAGTACTGATTCTGTAAACGAGTTTCCCAAGTCAATAGGATGAAAACATAGTTGCCAATAGTACTGTTCTGCTAAACGAGCTTCCCAAATCGGACAGAGCCACTTTTAGACGCAACGAGCGAGTTGTCATTTATTAATGTCAAGTACAATGTATATGTCATGTCCTGTACGTCATGTCTTTAGATGTCACATCCTCGGATCTATCGAATGCAAATCTCCAACTAGGTAGTTACAAAGGTACATTCCGGTTTAGCTACGAATTAAGATGTGTTGTGTGGTTAACCAAGATGAAATTTGCCCCTCCACTTGGAGAGAGGTTATCTGGACCATAGTGATTTGATTTTGAAAGTATGGTCAGGCAACTTGGTTAAGAGTTAACCGAGAACTTAGACTAAGAATTAGTCCAATGAATATATATAGTGTAATTTTGCATCTTAATTATGACAAACTTCTATAAGTTTCTACATATTGGACAATACACTACCTATTGTTGAATAAATCATTTATTATGAAACCGAATTAAAATTCTAATTCTAATGCACTTTTGAAAATTAAGTATTTCCTAAAAGTTAAAATTATGATCGTTAACTTAAAATGATAGGTGGGTTATGCCACAAATTTAAATGAAGGGTTATCATTTGAAATCACTATTCTTAACATTTATTTAGTCCAGTTGGAAATTTTTGTGAGATGAAGTAGACTTATCCATGTGCCTACACTTGTTGAAATACTAGGCATAATTTCCATGATTAATTCCAGAATAAAAAGGATGACAACCACAGCTACTAACATGTTAAACACAAACATACTAGATGTATTAATTAACATGAACAATAGCAAGATATACGCCAACACATCCATAGTAAAACAGTTCGGTTTATGTTGCATGTACCGAACAGTTGCAGATGAAGCAGCCGTTGAAGCAGCGACGGCAGCAGCTTGAGCGGCTTCGGTGCCGGCAACAGCTCGAAGAAGACGACGTTGGAGACGACCCGCCCGTGTATCCGGCGATCGTCCAGGAAGGCGAGCCGTGATGAAGAACTTGAAAGCAGTCGCGCAGAGCGCTTCCCAAAAACCTTATTCGCCCTCTCCCGTACAGGATCACAAGGACAAATGGTTCCGGAGACCTGCTGTCCCGTTCGCCGGTGCACGCCGGCGCACGGGATGGAGTAGACTACGGTGGCGGCGCAAGGTGCGAGATTGGCAAAACCTAGATTGGTTCGGTGTGTGACGGCGCACGCAGTGCACGGCAATATATAGTGCGGTTGGAAAACCCTAACGGGTACAACGTGGGCCGGCCACGTCGCACACGTTTGAGTCGGTTACAGCAGCCCACGATCCGGTAGCGATCCGAATTGGCTAAGCTGTACACGTACGCTAACACGACTCGTTTTTCCTGAACTGCAAAAATATAAGCATCGGCTCGGCTCATTCCCGCAACCCGCGGCGTGTCGTGACGGACGGCGGCGGAGGAGGAGGAGGAGGAGTGCGCACGAGAGAGCCTTCTATTCTCAGCCAGCACACCAAGTGATAGAACACTCCACTATATAAAGTGGTGCAGCTCTCTCTAAGCTAGCAGTATGGGACTAAACTTTAGTCACGTACATGCACCTCCAAAATTCTGCCATGCACATGGGCCAATTTGAGATTTCCAGAATTGCTTATATGGGCTGCCCACTAATGGGCCCAATATTCTAACAATCCCCCACCAGATCTCAAATTCCCATTTAGAGATTTTGCCAAACCTCGTTTCTTGTTTATATACCAGTGTTTCAGCAGAGACTGTTAAGTTGAACTTCTGCCTAGAGCTTCAAGCTACATCTACCAGCAACTTGAACAATGGACGAACCTTGAATTGCAAGTTTGGTGCCAATAGACTTCACTCAAAGTCATAACCAGTACGTGGCTGCCAGTAGCCTACCCCGCGGGTGGAGCATATGCGTCGTACTCCCTGGTCTCTTCATGAGTTTACTAGAGATCACCCAAATCTCATAGACTGCGACGTTTAACAGTCGGACTCATATAGGTGTGTTCTTTCAAGGTCGCTCTGTAGGATAGCACCTTTGCTACGAATAGCCAACAGAAACACATTAAGGCATGTCGCCAACCTGCCTTACAGAATTTGAGAGTTATGCATCTTCACATAGAGAGGGTTAAATAAAAACTCTCCTCTGTCAAACCACTAGCTTGTTCTTCCCAGGTCCTAATTCACGGGATCTCCGATCACATAGGTTGGGTTACCACTATGGTGTAACGCTCACGGGTCTCAACCCCATCTCTCTCGATGCACTGTCTATCACATTACGTGATAGTCCCTTTGTAAAGGGATCTGCCAGGTTTTTGTCAGTTTGAACATAACTAACAGTCATTACTCCGGAGTTTCTCATTTTCCTGACAGACTTCAAGCGTCTTTTAACGTGTCTTGATGACTTCGCATTATCCTTAGCACTGTTCACTTTCATGATAACCGTCTGGTTGTCACAATTCATAAGGATGGCCGGTAATGGTTGCTCAACCACCGGCAAGTCCATCAAGAGCTCACGCAGCCATTCTGTCTCAACAGAAGCTGTATCTAAAGCAGTAAGTTCTGCTTCCATGGTTGACCTCGTCAAAATGGTCTGTTTGCAAGACCTCCATGACACTGCGCCACCTCCAAGAATAAATACATATCCACTTGTGGCGTAGAGCTCATCAACATCTGAGATCCAGTTCGCATCACAGTATCCCTCAAGCACCGCAGGGTGCCCTGAATAGTGAATCCCGTAACTCATTGTACCGTTCAGATAGCGCATGACCCTTTCAAGTGCATGCCAATGATCAATACCCGGGTTAGACATGAACCTGCTCAACTTGCTCACAGCAAAAGAGATGTCAGGTCTTGTCGCGCTCGCAAGGTACATGAGTGAACCGATCACTTGAGAATATCTTAATTGATCTCTCGTTTCCTTCTTGTTCTTTCTGAGTGTCACACTGGGATCATAGGGTGTTGGAGAAGGCTTGCTGTCTATATAACCAAAGCGGCTCAAGACCTTCTCAACATAGTGTGATTGCGTTAACGTAATCCCACTCTCATCCCTAATCAGCTTAATGTTCAGGATCACATCAGCTTGTCCCAGATCTTTCATATCAAAGCTCTTTGACAGAAAAGTCTTGACCTCATTTATCACTATCATGCTTGTACCGAAAATCAGTATGTCATCAACATACAAGCATAATATAACACTATCGCCCCCACCATGGCGATAATATACACACCTATCAGCCTCATTAATGGCAAAGCCTGCAGAAGTTAAAGTTCTGTCAAACTTCTCATGCCATTGCTTAGGTGCTTGCTTCAGCCCATACAAAGATTTTAACAATTTGCACACCTTTCTCTCTTCACCTTTTACTACAAACCCATCAGGCTGGTCCATATAAATCTCCTCTTCCAGCTCTCCGTTAAGGAAAGCTGTCTTCACGTCCATTTGATGAACGAAGAGATTATAGGAGGCAGCCAGGGAAAGTAGTACACGAATGGTGGTGAGACGAGCAACAGGTGAATAGGTGTCAAAGTAATCTTCGCCTTCACGCTGGGTGTAGCCCTTGGCCACTAGCCTTGCCTTGTACTTTTCAATAGTACCATCAGGCTTTAGCTTCTTCTTAAACACCCACTTACAGCCCACCGGTTTGCAACCGTAGGGTCTTTCAGATAATTCCCAAGTTCCATTAGAAAGAATCGAGTCCATCTCATTATGGACAGCTTCTTTCCAGTCATCAGCATCAGGAGATGCAAATGCCTCTGCAATGGACGTGGGAGTATTGTCCACAAGGTACACAATGAAATCATCACCAAAGGATTTTTCGGTCCTCTGTCTCTTGCTCCTCTTGGGAGCTGATTCATTGTCATCCTTCTCAAGGACTTCCTCAACAAGTGGTTGTTCAGAATATCAACAGATGTACTAGGTTCAACAAGTATCTCAGAAGAAATTCTAGCAATGCTATGCATATCCTTCATAGGAAATATGTTCTCAAAGAATGTTGCATCACGAGATTCGAAAATAGTATCAACATGCATATCAGGTATCTCAGATTTAACCACTAAAAATCTATAGCAAATGCTCCGATGAGCATAGCCTAGAAAGACACAATCCACTGTCTTTGGTCCAAGTTTACGTTTCTTAGGAATTGGCACATTGACTTTCGCCAAACATCCCCAAGTGCGTAAATAAGAAAGTGATGGTGTTCTCCCAGACCACTCCTCGTAAGGGTCTTCTTTTTATCCTTGTTTGGAACTCTATTCAGGACATGACACGCAGTCAATAAAGCCTCCCCCACCATGCCTTAGATAAACCAGCAGTGTCCAACATGGCATTCACCAAATCGGTCAGCGTGCGGTTTTTCCTCTCAGCAACCCCGTTTGATTGGGGAGAATAGGGAGGCGTCCTCTCATGAATAATACCATGTTCCTCACAGAATTCATCAAATATTTTGGAGAAGTACTCGCCACCACGATCCGACCTAAGACGTTTGATCTTTCTCTCTAATTGATTTTCTACTTCAGCTTTATAGATTTTAAAGTAGTCCATAGCCTCATCTTTAGTGTGCAACAAGTATACATAGCAGAACCTAGTAGCATCATCGATTAAAGTCATGCAATATTTCTTATCACCTTTTGTCAACACGCCATTCATCTCACACAGATCCGAATGTACGAGTTCTAGAGGTGCCAAGTTTCTCTCCTCGGCTGCCTTGTGAGGCTTTCGAGGTTGCTTAGATTGCACACAGCTATGGCACTTAGAACCTTTGGCAACGGTGAAAGTAGGAATTAAACGCAAGCTGGAAAGTCTACTCATTAAACCAAAATTAACATGACATAAACGAGAGTGCCACACATCGGCATCCGAATCCACACTGCCACAAATATGGTTTACTGACTTATTACAAAAATCCGATAATGAAAAGCGGAACAAGCCTCCGCACTCATACCCTTTACCAATAAATTGTCCAAACTTTGACACAACTACTTTATTGGACTCCAAGACTAATTTAAACCCATCTCTGCATAGAAGGGAGCCGCTAAAAGATTCTTGTTCATAGTAGGGACATGCTGCACGTTCCTCAGCTGCACGATCTTCCCCGAAGTAAACTTCAGATCTACCGTGCCAACACCACGAACAGAAGCATGTGATCCATTCCCCATTAAGACGCTTGAATCGGCGACCTGATAAGATGTGAACATAGAGATGTCAGCGCACACATGAACATTAGCACCCGTATCAATCCACCAACATGGAGATTGAAATACTGAAAGCACAAATGGTAAATTACCATACCCATCAGTATTGCTAGCGGTCACGACGTTGACATGCTTCTTCCCTTTCTTGTCTGCACGATCTGGGCAGTCCACAGAGAAGTGTCCGAGCTCTCCACAAGTGTAGCACTTTAGCTCAGATTTGTTCAGCATCTTCTTCTTCTTGAAAGAAGTAGTCTTGGTAGGCATGTTGAAGGAAGGCTTACTCTTTGCCTTGTTCTTGCCATGGTGAAAGTTCTTCTGCACCATATTGGCGCTAGACTGACCTTCACCTTTCTCAGCGGTGTCCTTAGCCCGAGCCTTCTCCTCAACATCAAGAGACGCTATCAGGTTTTCAACCGATATCTCCTGTCTCTTGTGTTTGAGAGTTGTGGCGAAGTTCCTCCATGAAGAGGGCAACTTTGCAATAATGCAACCAGCCACAAACTTGTCAGGTAAGGCACACTTAGCGTGCTCAAGCTCCTTCGCAATGCACTGTATCTCATGAGCCTGTTCGACTACAGAACGGTTGTTAACCATCCTGAAGTCATGGAAGCTCTCCATGATGTACAGTTCACTGCCAGCATCTGCTACACCGAACTTAGCGTTCAGTGCCTCCCAGAGCTCTTTGGCATCTGTGATGTGCATGTACACATCAAACAGCTTGTTGCTAAGAGCACTCAGAACGAGTCCCACAAAGGCAGTATTGGTTTCCTTGAACTTATTCTGATCTGCTCAGATATAGTTCCTTCAGGTAAACCCTCACTAGCCTCGAACACTTTCAGAGATCGCAACCACAGTGTGGTCTTGTACTGCCATCTCTTAAAGTCCACACCGGCAAACTTGTCCGGTCTCAGCGCATCGGATAGATGTCCCATGTTTAACTCAGGAAATTGCCTATAACACATATAAGGTTTTTGGATTGTTGGAATACTAGGCATAATTTCCATGATTAATTCCAGAATAAAAACATGACAACCACAGCTACTAACATGTTAAACACAAACATACTAGATGTACTAATTAACATGAACAGCAGCAAGACATACGCCAACACATCCATAGTAAAACAGTTCGGTTTATGTGCACGTACCGAACAGTTGCAGATGAAGCAGCCGTTGAAGCAGCGACGGCAGCAGCTTGAGCGGCTTCGGTGCCGGCAACAGCTCGAAGAAGACGACGTTGGAGACGACCGCCCGCGTATCCGGCGATCGTCCAGGAAGGCGAGCCGTGATGAAGAACTTGAAAGCAGTCGCGCAGAGCGCTTCCCAAAAACCTTATTCGCCCTCTCCCGTACAGGATCACAAGGACAAATGGTTCCGGAGACCTGCTGTCCCGTTCGCCGGTGCACGCCGGCGCACGGGATGGAGTAGACTACGGTGGCGGCGCAAGGTGCGAGATTGGCAAAACCTAGATTGGTTCGGTGTGTGACGGCGCACGCAGTGCACGGCAATATATAGTGCGGTTCGGAAAACCCTAACGGGTACAACGTGGGCCGGCCACGTCGCACACGTTTGAGTCGGTTACAGCAGCCCACGATCCGGTAGCGATCCGAATTGGCTAAGCTGTACACGTACGCTTACACGACTCGTTTTTCCTGAACTGCAAAAATATAAGCATCGGCTCGGCTCATTCCCGCAACCCGCGGCGTGTCGTGACGGACGGCGGCGGAGGAGGAGGAGTGCGCACGAGAGAGCCTTCTATTCTCAGCCAGCACACCAAGTGATAGAACACTCCACTATATAAAATGGTGCAACTCTCTCTAAGCTAATATGGGACTAAACTTTAGTCACGTACATGCACCTCCAAAATTCTGCCATGCACATGGGCCAATTTGAGATTTCCAGAATTGATTATATGGGTTGCCCACTAATGGGCCCAATATTCTAACAACACTAACGAAATATTTAATTAATTCACTGGTTAGAACTTTTTAGATGATGAATTACACAACTTTGGAAATCTCTAGTTTTACGAACCAAACAAATATTTAATGACACGCACATTCATCTGCCCACATCAACGGGACAACATCTTGCCATTTGATTACCACTTTCAGCACTTTTACGTATACTTAAAATACACAAGGCAAAAATATGAATCGCCCCAAGTGTGCCACATTTCTTTTCTTCTTTTCGATGAAGTGAGGCAACACTTCTTAGCCCAACAGAATAACTTGGCTCTCAGAAGGCCCGGCCCAATGAAACCTCTTTAGTATCCCCCATGAAATGCAAAGCCCACGTCACCCCTTCCTCCCGTTCGCCGCCGGCGACGTCTCGCCGAGCACGCCTGCGGCCGAGTCGACGTTGGTGAGCAGGTACTCGTAGATCTTCTTCCTTAGCCGCTCTATCGTTTCCTCCGGCACGCCGTTCGACGCAGCGGCAGGGGCCGCTGTGGCGACGGGCTCCTGGCCGCCCGTGTCGGCGGACGGAGCCGGCGGTTCCACCACGGGCGGTTTCCCGATCTCGCTTAGCCAGTCGTTGACGCGCTTCAGCTGCGGGAGCATCCTGGCCGCGCGGTCTCGGTCCCACGGCGCCGCCGCCGCCACGTCTGCGTCCAGGAACCGCTCCACGAACGACAGGAACCACCGCCTCGCCTCTTCCCCCAGCCGTCTCGCGAGCTCGCCCCTCTCCTCCGCGCCACCTCCCCTCTCCCACTCCGGTGGAGGAGCGGCCGCCGCCGTCGGCACTGCCGCGACAGGGCCTGACCTCCCCTTCCCCTTCGCTGGCGATAGCCGCGACTTGGCCGGCGGCGATGCCTTCACTGCCGCTGGCTTTGCCGCCTCGTCGACGAGCACCACAGCCAGCGCGGAGGCCGCACTGACGGGGGCTGGCCTGAGGTTGTAGAGCGAGAAGGGGGAGAGGTCAGTGGCGAGACCGGCGCCTACCCAGGAGGCTGCACGGCGGCGGCGCTCCACCGCGATGGCAAGGGACTCCTCGTCGATGCTCGCGGCTTCACCCACTGTTGATCGGTTCGGTGAGGTCGCCGTAGAGGTCGCAGCGGCTGCCTTGGCTAGCGAGTCAGCAACGACTGTGGCACGCGACATGGCTGAGTGCAGAGCAAGGAATTGCTCCACAGCTAGCTGCGGGTTCTGCTCCTCCGCCGTCGAGCTCACCTCGGCATACGAGCTGCTCAGATCAACAGACAACAATGAAGGTAACTGAGTTCTTACTGAATCACTGTTGATAGTTCACAGTCTAAATAATTTGGAATGTACAGTGTTACAGTAAAACTCTCATTTGAGCAGAACTGGCAGATCAGAAAATAATACAATGCATTTGCTTTCAAACAGTTAATATTATTTCTAGAGGACACATTGCATTAGCAAGTACAAGTAGGTGTACTTCTAGTTGGTAGTATGAAAAGAATTAGCACACTGTGTGAAGATGAACACTGGTGCTGCTTAGCTTGCTGCGACAAGAACATGTGAAGTGTCCAAACATGTGCAGAAATAATCACAAGTCCGTGTATGTGTCAAAAGCCAGTCCAGATGGTTGATAGCATCATTGCAACATGCAAGCCAGCTAGAGCCAAGACATTTGGAATGTGTCAATTATTTCAGGAACCATGTGAGATAAACATGTAGAGAAGTATTAACTATCAAGGCTGTCAAACGATTAGAAGAATAGCAGCCATGTGAAACTTAGATGCCTCCCATCATTGCTGAATTTTGTATGAAGTTTCGTGGAAATTAAAATGTCTTGAAAGATCTAAAGAGCACATCTAAAGACTCAATAATAGCTCTCTTAGGTTGCTTAGGTGCCAGCCTAAAAAAATAGCATTTGAAATTAAGAAAGGTGACAAAGGAGGAATGGAACTGCTGCAAAAAGAGGAGCAATTCAAGGTCAATGAATATTAGAATCTTGAAGGAAGCTAAGTTTTCAATGCCATGAATTGCTGTTAATTGTAGGTATGTTGATCCAAAAATAATGCTGTAATGAGATGACAAAAATTACCTTAAACATCGAAGCAAGCTTTCTGCAGCAGAAGCTTCTTGTATGGCTTCAACCGCAGCCATTTGTGCCGCATCCCTATGCTTGAGAAGCTCCTGTAACAAAATAAAATGAATCATGGAGCACAAGCACATAACATAATATGTAAACTACCAGATGCTAAAGTGGTATCTTATCATCCCCACGTGGGGAAATAGGTATATTGCTAGCAGTCCGTTCTATACTTGCTTCAGTCAGTGGCCTTAAGGAAATGGATGAAATAATTTACAGCAACATTAATATAGGGCGCCCTGCTGGTAATCATACAAGGAGTTTATGTATACATGTATTTTCACATATATGGTGAAAAGTGTAGCAAGTATATTTATTAATTCAGTAGGTAACAATAAGAAAACGCAAGCTCAGCTGCTCAAAGGTGCCAGGAAGTTAGGAATGCTACAGCTGACATGCATTAAGAAGTTAGTGTTCATGCCAATGAGCTAGTTAACTAGCCATACCTTTCCTAATTTAGCAAGTGGTGGAGGAACCGATGTCCATGAAGTGCTTGGATCGGTCAGCTTTTTGCTATTCGCAGCAATCTTAACTAAACTTGTCATACTGGCGTTGCTCAAAACCCCTGTCGACCGCCTTATAGGAGAAAGATGCTTATTGACTATTCTGTCAGAATCATCTGAAGGAGCACTTGATGTGCTCTTCCTGGGAGGAGTTTGAATCTTAGTGTCATCGTTGTGTGTGGGCTTCTCCTCTGCTGGTGGTGGTCTTCTTCTAGGAGTCTGATCATAAAGAAACAATAAGTTTAGCCATTATGGATATTGTTTGTATAAGGACACAAGCATGAACCATAATGAGTTTGAGCATCATAGAGATATCCAAAGGTCTGTAAAAGCTATCTTCACTAATCACGAGATAGCCTTGTAGAGTCTATGTCGGTCAATGCTTGTCACAAATTAAACATAACACACATATTTATCCTTATATTGACAAGTATAGTCAGCATACCGATGTGCTCCTATTCTCAGACTTTCTGTCAGGTTTGGCTGCCTTTGAATCAAAATTCCCTTTGCTTTTTGTATCTGCCTTCCCTTCCCAGCTTCTTCTCAACGCCTTTGGTCCCAGTTCAATACTCGAGAGAGTATTACTAAGCAAGTTACCTGCAGAGGACTTCCTCCCTGCTGTAGTAACCTTCAACACAGAAGCAGCCTTTTCAAGCAAGGATAACCTAGATGGTGATGACTTGTCTGCTCCTTTCGATTTTGTTCTCAGCTTCATATCATTTGGCAATCTTTCAAATGACGCTGGTAGAGAGTGGACGCTGCTAGGCGATGAAGGCGTCGACCTAGCAACGTTTGACTTTGGCTTTGAGCTAATCACTTCCTTCTTATCAAAAAGGCTAGCCAGCGCTAATTTCGAGAGTGAAGAGTTCGACTTGGTCAGCTGTGGTTTCTTGCTTTCAGTCCCATTGTTTTTCACAGAAGCATTTATTTTCTGTAACTTGCTCTGCTCTTTCTCTAGTGACAAGGGGTTGGCATCCTTGGAGCCATTGACGGATGGTTGTGCCTTCTTGGTGCCAAGAAAACTGGAGGAGCTGGTCATCACAAGGTCCTCCGGGCTGCCGACGCACGCATGTCGGCCAGGAACTGGCCTGACTCCCCTCAAGATCGGCACCGGGGTGGCGGCCTCAAGACAATTAACATGGATGAACTGCCCCAACTGAATTGTGTCGCTCAATATGAGATCATGCTGCTCCTCTGGTAGGGAAACGTAAGTCGCGTGCGACGAATCGGACACCTTGAGGTAGAACCCCTGGTTGGTGAACAGGTCGCTCCCGGCAAGCGCGGGGACAATGCTGACCACCTGGAGAAGGGATGACCGGTGCTCGCCAGCGACCTTGACTTCACTGTTCATGTGCTGAAGGAGCTTGAGGAGGACCCCAGGTACAAGCGAAGCCATTGCTGTGACTGCCTTAGCACAATTCAGAAAACATGGTCACTGTATGAAAAAAAAAACATGGAGGACTGGAGAAAACTGGAACTGAAAAGTCAGAAAATGATGATGGGTCGGTAGTAGACAACCTGGGCTAGTCCTAACAGAAGGAGAAAGATCTCCAACTACCAACTGTAATAAAGGCTACAGCTTTCCAGTGATGGCTTAAACCGAACTAACATGTCGGTACTGCAAACCCTTCCTGGGCACAGCTAAAGAAAACCTTTTTAGGTTGACAGTGGACACATAAGTACTTCAACTGTCACCAAATGCCTCCCAGTAGAAACACAGAAATGACAGTTAATTACAGTAGAAATCAAACCATGCACTGTCATTTTCTGAACCAGGAAAGCGCAGCAAATTGTAGAGATGCAAGGGGTTTTGTTAATTGCAGGGGTGAAAATGTAGATAAGTGTACCTACCGACCCAACATTAGTACTGGAAAGGAAGTAAAGCAACATTTTGAAGGGCTACAGAGTAGGGACGGTGCTGTTGTTTCTTGGAAAGGATTTAACTGGTTCTGTCGGAAGAGAAACATGAATGAGCAGAGATCCATCCAACACGGTCAAAGTGGCCCTACGCATCCCAGAACTGCATATGAGCAGAGGTAAGGACAAGGAAAGCGAATCTCGAGCAGAGAGCTCCTTTTGTTCATACTCGCGGCTGATCAAAGATTTCATTTGTTCATTAGGCAGGCAATCAGCTGTCAACCAACTTCCCCGAAGCAAATCTTCATGGGAGGAAGAGAAGAGAAGATAATAGAAGAAACTACCAAGTTCCTCACAACACCGGCTTCCCTGACACCAAACATAAATCCTGCTTTGGAGAAGAAGAACAAGAACGAACAAGAGAAGGAGGTGGGCGAGGAAGAGAAGATATGTACACACCTGTTGAGTCTTGGAATCCTGGTGAGTCCCGTGAGGCAGCTCCTCGGTTCAGTCTTCCCGTGAGGAGAAAGAGGGGAGCATGGGCGATTGATGAATGATTCTTCCCGTGCCTATGCTGCTGCCTGCTTCCCTTCCTCCGCCGCAGCCTACGACGCCAGGCTAGGCGGCCCTATACGAGGGACGGAGGCGGCGGCTTTCGCGGCCTGCTCTGAGCAGCAAAGCTCGCTCGCCCTGTCACCTCGAATCCTGCCCGTTGGCCCTCGCAGCGGTGCCAACACGGAAATGGCGCTTCTGCTCTCTCTCTCTCTCTCTCTCTCAAGCTCAGAACATGTGAGTTTTTCAGAGGAGAGAAGAAGGCGACTGACTTGTTCGAGCTGAGCGCACGCGGGGAAGCAGCAGGCACAGAGAAAGAGAGAGGGGAGCAGTACTGTCTACTGTGGTGTGGAAACGGGCTCTGCGTCTAGGAGATCGTAAGGTGGGACCGGGGAGTCAGTGCGTGTGGCTATGGTGAGTCGTCGCTTTCCATGAGGCAATGCGGAGTTCCCAGGACAAGCTGGACACGCATGGGTAAAATCTTTTGTTTTTACAACGGCAGCTGAGGAAAAGAGAAAGAGGACCAAGGTTAAAAGCTATTGTTTCGTATAGAACAGTTCAAAAAAAATTGTTTCGTATAGAAAAAAGTGTTCATCTACTTTTCCAGAAAATATTGCCAAATGACCTAGGATCCATGGGATAGGATGTAGTACTAGTATGCATTAGAATTTTTTTTCTTTTTCTCACTACTACAACGAGTTTTATTTGTTCTAGCTTCTCACTATTTGCCCACTTTTTCTCACACTACTATTTGGAGATGCTCTGTTTCATATTTGAAGAGAATTCCAACTGAATTTTGTTTATACATGAGCATGAGCTCAGTCCAGGTGCCTTTGCAAGCGGCAATTAACTTTGTGTGGTCAACGACTTAACGGTGCATTCGATTAATTGCCGACACTCTGCACTAGTTTGACTTCCAAAGTCAAACTACCACTAGTACGGTACTCATCGTACTCGTAGTCCTGCTCTTCAAACGGATAGTACTAGTACAACGCATCGACTGTAAGCTCACCTGCTAGCTCTTCATTATCCATGTTATGGCAATTGTGATTGTAATCTTGTAAAGAACAAGAATAATTCTGTAGAGCTACATAATCCAACAACGCTAATTGAGATGGAAAGAGTTGCCCCCCATGCTGCCATGCATGCATTTCGGTCTCTGCCTTGGGAATAATAATGCAGTCTCTGCCTCGATCATGGTACTCGCTGATGGGGATCTCGTAACCACTGTATAATACTGTATGCATATGGATTGCCGGTTGGTAAAACCCATTGCCAGGGTATTCTTTATCCATGCACGCATTGCATCATCCAAAGTACAGCTAAATTCCAGACATAATTTTATGTTGAGCAATTCAAATAGATATTCATTTGTCGTCAGTTGAACCATGCATGGAATCTCTGCTGCTCATTTTGATGTACACAGTGGCTGACTTAAAAAAGTACTACCTCTGTTTTCTAATATAAGACATTTTGGACATTGTACATCTTGATTAGATGCATACTTGATTGGACGAATATACACACTAAAACATGTCTACATACATGTAGATATATATGAATCTAGGTAAAAGCTAAGACATTTTAGTATTAAAAACAGAGGGAGTAAGGAATAAGGCTCCACAGTTCTCCCCTCATAAAATTTAAATAAAAAACATTTGATACTGAACCCAAGTGCTCGAAGAAACAAAAAGGTCAAATAACAAATGGCCTCGACCTCGGATCAGTGCCAACAATGTACTACTCTAGCTTTGCCTTTGCTCAACCTGCAAGCCACTACTGCAGTAATTATTTCAGAAAAATAAACAAATCTGACAGATCCAAAATGTGCAGTGCCTGATTCACTCAATCCATGTACCTCCAAAGTTAATTACCACATGTAAATCTTTTTTGCATTGAAGGTCATGCTCCAAGCTGACGCCCATGATGGGGAGAATGAGACACTGAGAGATGACATCTGTAGCTTCCCGAGTAATAATAAACTTGGAGTGAGATGAGATCTGCGTAGTGTCAACTGGCGGATGCATGCATGCATGGTCCATCCAGATCATCAACAGAGGAGTGAGCATGCTGCAGCGGAAGAAACAGTTGGTGAGCATGTGCTTTGTCTCCTGTTCCTCATCCGCGTAAAACCCAATTTATTCATGGATGCGTTTCCCTGTAATAATTCCATGTTGCAAAATTTCGTTTAAAAAGATGTCGTCACCAACGTGGGTAGTCCAGTGGAGCAGGGCCGTGTGGGTTGTAAAAACCAATTTATTTTTTTGCTTGGGTCTCACTGGAATCCTGGCTCCTCCACTGGAGAGGAGCATCGTGCTCCAACTCACGCGATGACAAAGATACCGGCATTAATCAGTCGAAATACTTAGTTTATTTCTGCAAAGATCAGTTGTCCAGTCTATCACAATATCGTGCTCCAGTGTACGTCCCTATGAATTACCTGCAAAAAAATTGGTATTCTTTCCCTCTTATAGACAATATCGTTTCGACAATTTCAAATTGCCAAAAGAATAGCGTACATCCCTGGCTCACAATGTTAGGCACGACCTGGATCTTCCATAGGTGAAAATTCGTGTGGTCAAGATAAATAGTGATGGTGTTCGTATAGGTGATCTACATGGTGGTGGGAATAGAGGTGACTGGGTTGGCGAGAAGGGAGTGGGAAGCGGAAGAGGTGACACCGACAGCGGTGAAATATGTAGCTTGGAGGAGGCCATTACGACTAGCGGGCCCTATGATTTCAAGTTAAACAGACATATTTGTCGGCTTAGCCCACACAGCTGTCTCTGCTTTTATATTGATCAAACAACTTGTACATCAAGTTTACGGTAAGGCGGATCATGAACTGATCCCCTACCTAATTCAAACATGATCCTTTGGTTTAAACACAAACCGATCCGTTCTGATCTCTAGCATCGAGCTATGAATTTGCCTGTTTTATCCACTCTATTTTATGGTGCGCCAAATGTATTATAAGATGTAAAATATTTCTTAAGTTGGCGAAGCTCATAGCCCTTTGTTTTTTTTAAGACGAACACTTTTAGCGGTTTCTAGTACTCAAGTCTCCCCACGGCTAGGGAAGAAAAGTAGGTCCTCCCATTGGTGGACTAGGCGAAATTAGGGCATCTCAGGCAGCTCGTCCAACCGGTAGTATAAAAATGCTCTGCAGCTGCTCGGCCTAAACACACCTCTCTTGAGCCTTCCCTCCAGCCATGGAGGGTCAGAAGTTGAATGGTTTAGGTAACATACGATCTTGATTATCATGGATGATGCGGAAGGTCCTATATTGATACCCAGTTTATTTGGGGTAGCAGTCCCACAAACGCTCGGTTGTGTTCTGCGTTCTGCAACAATCATGTAATTCGGCACATCAAGAGTTATAGAATTCAAGGAATTGCAAGCTTCGATGAGTGGATGGCAAGTGCTATACCATTCATCAACGTCATCATTCAACAGGTGATTTCATTTTAAATGAATTATTGGGCATTTGTGTACAGTGTACATCAGAGTTTCAGGCTAATATAAATCAAACCGACTGGGAATTTTTTAATTAAGAAAGTGGGGCAAAAGCTTTGCCCCAATCTATTAATTAAGGAGTTTTACAAGAAAGTAAATAGCGATTACAAAGGGCCACTACTCTCCCGTTAAGAAATCACTCAAACACTTCGCTCCCGCGGTGACCCAAAGGCGGGCTTCGCGCTTAATGTTCTCAAGAATAACCAGCGAGGGGGCGTGCTTGTTCCGAAACACCGCCCCATTCCACTCGTTCCAAATCTCCCACGCCGTAAGCAACGCTAGGGATGCCAAGCCCTTGCGCGGGTTGGAGGTGCCACAAAAAATCCGTTGCCACCATTCATGAAGAGAAAGTGATGGCCATTGGGTGGTGTCGAGATTGTTAAGCCCAATCCAATTCTTGAGAAGATCCCAAATTCGTCTTGTGAAGCGGCAATGGACAAGAAGGTGGGCGATTGATTCCAGCGCTTGCTTACAAAGCGGGCACACTTCACAATTTGGCCACCCTCTTTTCGCAAGGCGGTCGGATGTCCAAACCCGGTTTTGGAGAGCAAGCCAAGCAAAGAATTTGACCTTAGGAGGGGCCCAAAATATCCACACAAGTTGCTTCATGTTTGATGATATAGTTCCAAAGAATTGAGCCTTGTAAGCGGAGGCCGTCGAATAAATGTCATTAGCCGTTAGCCTCCAAGAGATCTCATCCTCCAGCCCCTCCAAAAGGGTTATATTGCTAAGCTTCATCCAAAGTCCACAAATTGTGCAACGTGATCAAAAGAGAAGGCCTCGGTCATAATGACTTTGTCCACCCAAGCATTGCTCTCCATTGCCCTCTTGATCGTCCACTTCTTCGAAGTTGAGGCCGCATATATTAGGGGGGCAATATTTTTCGGCTTCACTCATCAATCCAAGGATGGAGTTTTCCCTCGGGAAACTTTTTGACTCCGCAAGAAAGAGCCTGATCCTATATCACGTTACTGGATTGCTTTCCAGCCTCGTTGCAAGATTGTAAATTTCAGCTTTCAGGATATCATAGAAGCACAGCAAATGATAACAAAGATCAAGTTTACATACTACTATAAGTTTATCCCAAAAGATAGTGCAACTTTAGGGCTCAGAAAGTCAGAATAGGATTAACTTGGTAGATGAGAACAGAAGTTCGAGCTGGACTATGGTCTTTCGTTCCTTGTCTGCAATTGATCTACAAACCATACTGCTTGAAGATGTGTAGAACTCAGCTTCCAGGACGTCACAGAAGCATTGCAAACGATAAAAGAGATCAAATTTACATAGGATATTTAAAACAGGATTAAGTTGGCAGGTGACAGTACAAGTACAAGTTCAAGCTTGCCTAGGTGCTACATTCTAGTTCCATGGTTGTTTAACACTCATCCAGTTTCAGTGCTGCACTGCTGTTCTTCCTCCATGACAGTCTGCACGCGGTCTGCTGTTAGAAAGGAAGGAAGAGCCGAAGAGCACATTCAAGATTTTCAGGCTGGTATGCAAGTTGGTGTCAAATCTCGAAATGTTGGCCGCAAGAGATTGACCTCCATCGTCCCTAGATCCAGGCCGACAGCCACCAAAGAGGCTTTGAGAACTGATTAACAAGCTTGCACATACATGAGTTTCAACAAGTATTACATGACTAAGCTAGCTCTTGACTGCGGCATGGCTTTGTGGTAGAGGTTCACTATGCCTGTAACTCTTGATTGCAAGCCAACACACATTGAGTGAAGGAAGGAGCAGACATGAGAAGCGATTGTTTTCCTTCCAAATTAACCGCAGAAGTGCAGAACTGAATTAAGAAACTACCGGTGGTGGTACAGTGGTACTTCATAACTTCATTCGTTGTTAAACGCGCTCATCATCAAAGACTAAACATACCCTAAATTAGCAAAAATCGACCTTCTCCAAAAAAAAAAAGATAGTAACAATCAACCCCTAATTTCCCGCTCTCTGCCTCTAAAATTCAGTCGATCCGAAATTAAGCATGTTTCCTTCTTAACACGACTTACTCCTACTAGCAAGATCCACCAGCTCCTGACGCCAACCAACACATCGCCTCTAGTTGTCGAAGACGGCGGTCCACGCGGAGGAGCCGTGCACGAGCGCCATGACCACCATCAGGCCCACTCCGACGGGCGAGACCGCGCTCTGCCCTGCTTGGTCTGCGTCGCAGCCGGTCCAGTACCAGAACCCGTCCTCGAGGGTGGCGACGGCGAGGAGCGACGCGGCGAAGGAGAGAACCACGCCGAGGAGGAGGAGCGCGCGCAGCGACACGCTTGGCCACTTCGCCGCGTTAGCACCGAGCCCCTCCTGCATGGCACGGGTGGCCTCGGCCTCGGCGCTGCTGACCTTAATCCGCGCCAGGAAGAGGACCATGGCGGCGGCGACGACGGTGAGGACGAGGAAGTGGTGGGTGCGGAAGACGCGGACGTGGAAGTCCCTGCCGCAGGCGTTGGGCTGGCGGGCCGGGAGCATGAGGAAGAAGCTGCCCAGTACGAAGACAAAGAGCAGCAGCTCGACCTTACTCGTCGCAACTACCTTGAACTTCGACATGGCGCTCGCTGCTCTGCGTAGCGCCTCTCTGCTCTCACCGGCGGCTCTGGCTAGGGAGTAGGGACAGAGGGGAGATGGATGGAGCGCAATGTCCAACGGCTCGCTTTGGGGTGATGCTTATGTAGGCAAAGTGGGGGTACTGGCGCGCGCGATAGAGAGATTGAATGTTTGAATTCGAATTTTATATGACGTATGGTTCTACCGTATCTCTCTGCTCCATGTACTGTAAAGCTAGATACTGTATCTCTCTGCTCCATGTTTGAATTTGAATTTTATCTGCATTTGACTATACTGGTCAAAAGGCCGAACGCTCCAATGTACGCTACGTAGTAGAGTGACATCGTTCACTGGTTTGTCTTCACGTCACAGCTAGGGAGGATAGAGGCAGCTAGCCAGCACTCCTCAACACGGATCTGAGATGTCTCTACTCAACGATTCATATACGTGAGCGCCTCTTTTCATTTTCACAAAATTCTTTTTTTTAGTTTGGTTCACTAGATTTAGTCATCCATATGGTTCAATTCGGGTGGCTGGCGATAGAGGCCGGGGAAGTGAAATTCTCCCTCAAAATTTTGGAGGAAAACTCCCCTCCCTCTCCCCCTCCCTCTCCCCCTCTCGCCCCCGCGCGGCGGCAGGGGGGAAACCCTAGCCGCCGCCTAGTCCCCCCCGCCCCTCCCTCCTTCCTCCCCCGTTGCCACCGTGGGTGCGGCCAGGCTAAGCCTCGGCGCTCCCGGCGGCGGGGGGATCTCCTTCGTCCTCGCGCGAGATGGGGCCGGCGCGGGTTGGCTCCTCCGAGCTCGGGCATGGCGCTGCGCTGGGCGTCATGGTGTCGTCGTGGTTCCCTGCGACGGCGTGGCAGACAGCGAGGGCCCCCGGCCCCTCAGGCGCACATCGGCGACTCCGGCGGCGCGGCCCTTCTGGTCGGGCACGGAGTGGATCTCGGGCGGCGATGGATCTCGACTGGCTGCTCACCTCCTGGTGGGTGCTACTCTCGACATCCAGCCGCCTCTCGGAGAAGATCTGAAGGTGAAGATGACGGCCGGTGAGAGCCGGGCTCCGATGCGGTCGGGGCCGACGATGGCGGCGTCCGTGGGCGTCGTTACCTTGTTGAAGGTGTCGTCGCGGTGATTCTTCTGCCTTCAGTCAGGATGTTCCGGGAGAAACCCTAGATCTGGTTATATCAGATCGGACGACGGCGGCACTTTTTGTGTCGTTCTCCCTGTTGAGGGTGTCGTTTTGGAACATGTGTTGCCTGGAGGGCCTACTGGTGGAGCGGCGTGCTGTTCTCCGCGTCGACGATGGTGGCTCGGCAGCATGGTGCAGTGGAGTCTCGGAGTGGATGCGTGCGAATGGACGAGGGCAGGGCGGCGGTGCTGTCTGGCTTCATGGTGATGTCGACGGCTGGACTTGCAGTCTGCGTTGATCTTGTCCTGAAGAAGGGTTCGTGGAAGACGGCGGTAGCGACTGCTGTAGCGCGCCCATGCGGTGCGCGTGCAGTGTTTGCTGGACCGGTGTTCCGGTTTTGGATGATGTGTGTGGGTGGGAGGTCAAGGCAAGCGGCTTTGATCTTTGTCACCCCCATCATAGTGGTAGCGTTTCTGGACGGACTTCGGTTTGATCGATGTTGTACTTTGTAAGACTTTGTTGAATAATTGCGGATGGCTGTGTGCATCATTTTGATGCAGAGGCCGGGGACCCGCACCCCCTTATCTAAAAAAAAAGAGCATGTCCACCGGGGGACCTCCAAATGACCCCCAAAGTCCAATGGGTCCGGATACGAAAAACCGCCACAAGCAGCACCTCTAAAGGGTCGCCCTGAGCGATTTCGTGTCTGGCACCCCCGAAAGGGCCTCTATGGCAGGAGCAGCCCGCCTGTTATAGATATAGGCTGCAAAAAGTTGCTCTAATGGCGTGCAGGAGGCTGTTTCGCCCACGTTAATGGCGATGCGTTTCCGCAGGCGACGGGACGGCGCCGCCTCCTGACCACCCAGCCTTTCCTGGCTCCATGTTAATGGCGAATCATGTCGCCACCATTAACTCTAACGCGACGCGTGTGCTCACCCATCCGACGCTTCTCGCACAGCGCCATCGCTTACCGCATCTACCTTGGACGCGTGTGCTCAACCATTTCACCACACCACCACCGTCGGTCGCCGTGCAGCCGTTTCACCACACCACCATCGCTCAGAGCAACCATGACTCGCCGCCTCGTCACCTCATGGGCCACCCTCACCCAGGCAGCACTAGCTAGCTGAATAAAATTTTAGCTAAATTGAAAGCACTTTAAAATCCAGTTGGTAGCTTTGGAATAAGTCATCAAAATAGTTGATAACCATAGCTCTGAAAATTTAGCTTTCTCTTGGCTCTTGCAAGTAATTAAGAGGTGCAAGAGGAAATTGGTGTATAAGATGCTGCGCTTGCGGGCATTCTGATCATGCAAAGGATCGATGAGATTACACACAAAGGAGACCAAAGAGGAAGTTCAGTTTTCACGGTTAAAAAGAACTGAGACCAGGACCGAAAGCTCAGAATATGGTATAGTTTTTTCCAGTTAATATTCTTGCTACATTCAGCTCGTGGTGTTCTTTGACTTGATGAAGTTAACCTGAAATTCACGTTGAAATCTCTGATTCCTAATCTGAAAGATGGTTTCAAGAGCACTGAATATTTGCATAGCGTATTCAGTTATTTTGCGTGTTATCGCTATCCAAATGACTCAAACAGGATGACTTGACAAAATAACGTCGCCTAACAATCTACGTGATTTCACGACGACGAAGAGCAGGTCGAGGAGATCCGCGGCGACCTCGCACCGCCGCCTCATCCTCTCGTCGAGCGCGGCGACGCGGGAGGTGAGCTCCCGGTCGGAGAAGGCCTGCTCGCACCTGTCCGCGGCGTCCTCCGCCTCCGCGGCCCCGTCCATGGCCTCGCGGTACGCGCCGTCGTCGAACTTCTCGCGCGCGGTCTCGAGCGGCGTCTCGGCGTCGCCGTAGTAGTTGACGCACTCGGTCAGGGCCTCCCCCAGAGGGGACCGCTCGTCGTGCTTGCTCGCCTCGTCGTCGATGCCCCTGGCGACGTCCGTCCGGGCGGCGGTGGCGATGTCAAGGCTGATGCTGGCGAGTTCTTCCGTCGTCGTCGCATTGAAGCTCCGCGGGTCCGTGCTCAGCACCTCCACGCAGTGGCTGGTAACCTCCTCCACGTTCTTGCACACCTTCGCGATGAAGTTCGCGTCGCCCACGACGGCGGCGGGGACGATGGTGAAGATGAAGACGAGCATGACGACGGCCATGGTGGTGGTGTTGCCGTAGGCTAGCGTTGCCATTGCAGCTCCTTTGTTCTTGTGTCGTCCCCCGTAGAACGATCAATTCCGTGTGTGTACTAATCCCTCCTCCGTGTCTGTTAGGTTTATACTACTCCTAACCTAAAATGGAGTATATGATAATTACACACAATCAAGTCCATATTGGTTACCCGTGAAACTGATCGATTGCCCCTGAAATCGCTCATAATTATTTCGAAGATTTTAAGATCAATTCCGTACTTGATCTTACATGGTCCATCTTCCTCTATTGGAAGATTACATACAAATGTAGGAGTATATAAATCACAAATCAAGATGAGACATTCTCCACATGAGTTATTCGGAATCTTTTAATTTGATTCGGTACATCTTCATTCAACGAGTGCAAATAAGGATAACACTATTCCATACTAACGTTTTGAAATGATAAAAAATGTGACTAGAGGGGATTGAATACACAGGAGTAATCCCCCAACCCGTAGCTATTTTCCCACATTCAGAATTCAAGGGTTTCAATAAGAAATTCAGTTTGGGCTAGGCTTAGAACTATTTTCAATGGTTTTGTTGCATAAATTCTATTTCATCTTTGGTGTTGAATTGGACTACAAATTTTTACATTTTATTAGCAACATATGGACTAATACAAATATATGTTCTATGCAACCAGGTGAGCAACATATATGAAGGGAAGAATATAAACTAAAATACAACATATATAAGGATATAATGCTAGGAAAATATATTTTATTACACATTATTTTGAAATCATATATTCCGTCTAACATATAAGATCTTATATAGTCCATCTTCCTCTATTACAAGATTAGACAAAACATTTTCAACATGAGCTATTCGGATTCCTTTATTTGATTTGCCAAATTTTGATTCAGCGATTGCGAATAATTTTAAGTCACTCTCTTATTAACTCTTGTGTGTGCATATTGCCTCGTCATTTGCATCTTAACTGCCCATTTTAGTTATTGCATATAAAAATTATTTATTCATATAGTTAGTTTTAATTTTATGATTTGTTGTTGGCGGCTTTACTTTATGAATTTTCTTTTACATAACAAACTGTACACTTGATGTTATGTGGAGGAGCACAAAGGCTAGAGATTTATAGTAGGGGTTACAAAGAGGATCTCCAGTGAAACTAAAAGTACAAATACTGCTAGTCAACCCAAAGTGTCGAATTCCACACATTGAATAACACAATCGTTTGTATAAATGAACTAGTGAGTAATCCGGGCGGTCCAAATGACAGAGCGATCAAGCATGTAGTATCATATAGCTAACGGGCATGGAGAGCGTCTCGACTGACCCTGAAAAAATAGTTCTTTTTTACCATTGTTGGATTTACCAGTCGTGCATATTTCACTCGTCCCCTTTTATGCAAATGTAACTTTTGCATTTTAACCATCCAACCTTTTTCAAAATCATCATGTAGTGTCAAGCTTTTTCCCTTAAAAACAAAAGTGTATGTCTCTTTGTTTCTCGCCTTCCCGATATTTACAACAAATATGGCACTATGGTCATCTTCCCCTAACACTGCAACAAAGTCTTCATCGGGCGTTACGAAAAATACTATCGAAAGAAATCATCGCTTTTAAAATTAGTAATGCCACCAAAAAAAGGTGATTAGAACGGTAAATCTTTTTACTAAAGACAGATTTGAAACAAAAGTCACTAGCAATTACAACAAGTGTCACTAACGGTTGCAACAATAAAAACATGTGTTGCAGCAATAAGAAAAACCAGTGGACGATGTCACTCTACTACGTAGCCTACATCCTTTTGACCACCAGTCCAAGGCTCGCTCACATGTTTGCAATTGACCGGGTCCTCCTGCAACCACACAAAAAGCAGCACCCCAGAGCCAGCCGTTGGACGTTGCGCTCCATCACTCTCCCCTCTGTCAACCGCAAGCAGCCAGAGCCGGTGAGAGCAGAGAGGCGCCAAGCAGAGTAACGAGCGCCATGGCGAAGTTCAAGGTAGTTGCGACGAATCAGGTCGAGCGGCTGTCCGTGGTCTTCATAGTGGGCAGCGTCTTCCTCATCTTCCCGGCCAACCGGCCGGACCGGCCCAACGCCTGCGGGAGGGACTTCCGCGCCCGCGTCTTCATCACCCACCACTACCTCGTCCTCACCGTCATCGCCGCAGCTGCGGTCCTCCTCATGGCGCGGACCAAGGTCAACGACGCCGCCGCCGCCGCCCGTGCCAGGGCCTTCGACGCCATGCAAGAGGGGGTCGGCGTCACCTTCGAGGTCGGGTTCGTGTGCATGACCGGCTGCGACGCGGACCACGTGGCGCACGGCGCGGTCTCGCCCGTGGGAGTGGCTCTCACGGCGCTCACGGCGCTCCTGCACGGCTCTTCCGCGCGGACCGCCGTCTTCGACAACTAGAGGCCATGTCTTGGACTCTTCGTTGGCGCCAGCAGCCGGTGGATCTAGATCTAGCTAGAACTAGGAGTAAGTCGTATTAAGAAGAGATCTTGCTTAATTAGGGATTTAGGGATCGATTGTTCTTAGAATGATGTATCCGGCCTTCTGCGTGGAAAAGAAATGAGCGAGCGCGTTAAACTAGAATGAAGAACCACTGTACGGTTGTTGCTAATTCAATTATGTGGTGATTTTGGAAGGAAAACACTCTGCTTTTCTTCCCTGTTAATTTATTCCTTCACTGAATGTGTGTGGCTCTCGCACATGTATGTTATGCTAATGCTGCAATCAAGAGCTAGCTAGTTAGAGACTTATAGGCATACTGACTCGACTACAATCCTTACTGGAATCAAGAACTAGCTTAGTCGTGTAATACTTGTTGAAACTCATCTATGTGCAGCCTGTTAATCAGTTCTTAGCTAGAGTCTCTTTGGACTTTCGAAACGGTCTGCATCTAGGGATGATGGAGCTCCAGTTCTTGCGACGAATATTTCGAGTTTGGACACCAACTTGTATCCGAGACAAAATGGAACTTGAGTGTGCTCTTCCTTCCTCTCTAACGGCGTACCGCGTGCTGCGTGCAAACTGTCATCGAGGAAGAAAGAGCAGTACAGCCCTGACCCTGAACTGGATGAATGGCAATAACTAAGGAACTGGTTAGTAGCACCTCGAAGAACCTAAGCAAACTTGAACTTGTACTGTCATCTGCCAATTTAATCGTATTTTTAATACCACATTCCAGTTTGATATCTTTTATCGTTTGTAATGCCTCTATGTTCAGCCTAGTGCGCCGATGTTCGACATGTTTCAAAGCTAACTCAACTCTTAAGGGCACCTCCAACGGCCCAGCGCATACGGACAGGCCTTGTCCTAATCTGTCCTTCCGGACAGAGGAGCCTCTCCAACGGGCCGCTCATATGGACAACTGTCCGCGCGGACAGGTTTTCGGCCCCAAACCTGGCCCAAGTTTGGTCCAGGTTTGGGGGAGAAAACGGACAGCCTCTTGTCCTCCCTTGTCCGCGCCTGGCCTAGTGGCCAGCCAAACAATCCCCATTCTCCCCCCTCCTTCGGCGCCGGATCGCATCGGCCGCCGCCGTCCCCTATCTCATCGGCCTCGTCCACCGCGACAAGTCTCGCCTTGCGCCGCCGTCGCCGTCGTCCGCCGCCACCGCCACCGCCGCTTCCCGGGACGTTCGGCCGTTGGACCGGAGGCGCCGCGAAGTCCACCGCCCGGAAGGTGTTCGACGAAAGGTATGTGAGAATCAATCTATATTTTTTTGGTTGAACAAGTGATGTAAATTTCATTCTAATTTGTTTGTTTTGCTTATATGGACAGTGATGATGAGTTCTTCTACAAGACCTTCATCGATACATCGGACGAAGAATCGGAGGACGATTCCGAAGTTATGATGGTCGCGACCACGCTTATCCACAACTTCAACCAGGCGGAGTGGCCTCGGCATGTTGGCTCGGTTGTTGGAAGGGCTCCGCGTTGGATCGTGACCGGGAACAAGGTCACTACCAACTTTGGAAGGACTATTTCCATCCCGTGAAGCCAACATATCCGGATCACAAGTTTCGTCGCCGTTTTCGGATGTCACGGCCCTTGTTCATGCGTATACTTGAAGGGGTGAGGGCATACGATGACTACTTCGTCGCCAGACCCGATGCTACTGGTACGTATGGTTTCTCATCTTATCAGAAGTGCACGGCAGCTATACGCATGCTTGCATATGGAGTAGCTGGTGATCTAGTAGATGAATATTTGCGCATGAGTGAGTCAACTTGCATAGAGGCCATGTACAAGTTCTGTGAAACTGTTGTTCAGGTGTTTGGTCCCGAGTACTTGAGGGAGCCGAATTTGGAAGACACTGCCCATCTTCTGAACATGAACTCGAGCAGAGGCTTCCCTGGCATGCTTGGGTGCATAGATTGTATGCATTGGGAGTGGAAGAACTGTCCTTTTGCTTGGCAAGGACAGTATCAGGGATACGTTGGAGAGTGCACAGTCATACTTGAGTCTATTGCATCTAAAGATCTGTGGATTTGGCACACCTTCTTTGGCATGTCGGGCTCTCACAACGATATCAACGTGCTTCAGAGATCACCGGTGTTTGATAGGTTGGCCGAGGCAATGCACCGGGTGATCAACTTTGAGGTTAATGGAAATGCATATGACAAGGGGTACTATCTTGCTGATGGTATATACCCTTCATGGCCTGTCTTTGTGAAGACCATTTGCAAGCGAGAAAATGAGAAATCGTAAGTTTGCTCAGCAACAAGAAGCTTGCCGGAAGGATGTCGAGTGAGCATTTGGTGTGCTCCAATCCAGGTTTGCTATTGTTCGACACCCGGCAAGAACGTGGAGCAAGGAGGTCATGTGGGAGGTGATGACTGCTTGCGTGATCATGCACAACATGATTGTCGAGAATGAACGGGATGATGCGAGGATATTTGATCAAGGCTGGAAATTTGAGGGTGAGTTGGTTGCACCTACACCTGGACCGGCGACAGACGAGCAGTATTCAGACGTGTATGCAGAGATGCGTGACAAGCCACTGCATGAACGTCTACAGAATGATCTGATAGAGCACATGTGGACTCATCTGGGAAACCAGTAGTGCTACCTGTTTATTCTTTCTATTCGAACTTTGTTGTAATAAATGAACGATATTTCAGCGTGTTTATTTTCTATCCAAACTTTGTTGTAAAATGAATGAAATTTTGTGACTGTTTTTTTTTATGAAATGCGGCCGGCCGTTGGGGGCACCTCCACCGCAAAGCGGACGAAGGCCCAGAATCTGTCCATTGTCCGCCTAAAGCGGACAGAATCGGTCCGGAAAGCCTGTCCGTATGCGCTGGGTCGTTGGAGGTGCCCTAACTCTCATGGTTTATATACACCTTTGCCTATTCCACGCAAATCTTGGTCAGTTATTATTATGGATTTTGTCTTAGGACTACCAAGCACTAAAAACAATAAGGACTCCATATTTAGTGTCATTGATCGTTTCTCAAAAATGAACATTTTATTCCATGCAACAAGACTGACAATGCTTCACATACTACTACTTTGTTCATGAACATGTAGTTCCAATGATTATTGTGTCTGATTGAGACGTCAAGTTTGTGAATTACTTTTGGAAGACAATGATGGACATTACTTCCACTACAAGAGCATGTCAACATGGACTTCGACAAGGACACTGAGTACATGAAGAATCTACATGCGTCGACAAGAGCAACTCTTGACAAGCATAAGGGGAGAGAAAGTCTCGGGTAACCTGAGATCGAGAAAGTCCAGATCTGATATGGGACTGCACTGCTAGGTTGTGACTCAAGATCTGATCGAGAACGGCCAAGCTCTTCCTCTCTCTCTCTCTCGCTTAAGCTTGCCGCAGCCATCCGCCAAAAGGTGACCGGGCTAGTGGGTTGAAAAGGTGCCCACGTCTGTGTTGCCTACCCATGGTTTGAGATAACTCTAAATTCTACCAACCTTTTCTTTGTCTTCGCTGGGGTTGCAAATGTTGTGTCTTGACTGCTACCAACATTGGCTTCAACTCGTTGAGCCTTACTTCAACCAGTCTTGCCTCCTGGGCTATGGAGTCAGATTGCCAGGTGACGATTACTTGGGAGGCTTCAGGATGCAAAATGCATTCACGGGTGTTCGAGGGAAGTGTTACACAACTTCCGCTGACCTTCTATCCGGGATAGCTTTCCCTCCGGATCTTCGAGCCATCAGAGAGGGTTGACTTGGATCACGCTGGAGGATCCGCGGGGACCCCAGGTTCCCGGTTTCGACAGTTGCCCCGGGGCACTTCTTGATCATGATGACATGAGTTGAGACGGTGCCCTCAAACTCGAGCGTGATTGTAGTAGCGTACCTTATTTCAGTTTCCTGACGAGGAATGTTGTATCCCAGTTTGACTAAGGTGTGACCTTCTTCGATCGGAGGGACAGATGAATAAAGTGGTTTCCATTCTTTGGGGACCCACACCCTTGTAACTCCATGTGACAAGGTTGGTGGGGCCCATTTTACCCGGATATCCTTTTAAGACCAACTCCAGGGGTCACCTTCCAGATCTATCGCTTTCCGGGAGTTCCCCAACTCTTTCCTCTTCCGCATCTAACCCTCTCGTTTCCAGTCGAGATCATTTATCAGAACAAGGATGCCGACAAGACCCAATGTCTAGTATGCAAGGCTGATCAATACAAGTTGTAAAGAAAACTCCCCATAAAGTGGTTTGGTACCTTACGCTCATTCCCCGTCTGCAGCATTATTTGTTGACCCTAAGGATGCAAAGCTCATGCGCCGGCACACGGAAAGGAAAAAGATAGATGATAAAGATGATGTGCAGTTGTTCTCATGGTCAAAGGAATCAAACAAGTTAACCAGTTTGTGAGACCATATTATTTGTGGTAAACACCAAAGTATACCTCGTAGTATGTCAACTACTTGGGTCTTTCCAGCCACATAGTTGAGACAACAATCTGGCCTCATTAATAACGAGACATGACAAAGCCTAAAAGGGTTTGATCATGTTTCTACATGTGCATATGGGTTTTCCTATAAATATCATATTCATAGTACATAGCAATTATAGCATAAAATATAATTATTTAACCATGAAATAGATGTATTTTATTGTCCCTTGGTCATACATCTGACATTTGAGTCCTTATAATGGAATACATCGGAAGTTCGGACAATGCCCATAAATATATGTTACAAATTGGTAGTAAGGTGCATACTGCACAAGAGGAATTTAAAGTGCAGATACTATCTCGAATGCTTTCAAGATGCTTGGGACATATATGACATTCAACAATATTCACGCGCTCGGGTTTAGCTCATCATGCTTTAGGTTTCTTTTTGGGCACAAACTGTCGAGCCCACAGATGTTTTCCCCTCGTCAAGAACTTGACTCTCCTGTTTCCATCAAGGACGTGAAAGAGTGTCGACTGTGAGTAAAATGTAACGTGTGCGTACAAGGGTTGTCTATTTTCGACGGGCTCCTCTACAATTATTTCTTCAACATCTCCATAGTGCCTGTGACAGGGAAGAGATCAGTCCAAAAAAGTGAGAAAACAAGCAACCACGTAGGTAAAGCTATTGCAGTTTTAGATATAAATCTGCTGCTCAAACCCATTCCATCCTCCTTATTAGTAATTTGTATGTGTTATGTCATCATATCTACTAACTACCAAAGGGACAACCTTACGAGTTGCTTACGTCTTTTTTTAGTTATCCATTATCAAAGGGTCTGATAACCTGTTAATTAGCCCGACAAGCAATTAACACATTTTGAGTTATCACTTCTCATTGACCTAATATAACTCAATACTCACATTCAATCAAAACATTCACCTTAATATCGCTTAAAAATCGAACTATATTAGTGCTAGATTTACTATTTTAGTATCTTGGTTATCGTAAGTTGCTACGCGTTTACAATAACAAGATTCAGTGATATACAAAATGAGAAACTTCATCGTGTTGATTGTTCTAGTAGTTTTCATCTATATCGATTATTTATCTCTACAGAATGTTGAGCAATAATTATTATCAAATTTAACCTGTAATATTTCTTGCTCGTCGTTCTTTTGTGTAGGCATGTGACTTGCTTAATTAACCCGCACTGATTCTAAAAATTCATGTCAATTTTGAGCATCCACAAGGTCTTGGGATGCAACTTTGACCACTAAATTTGTGAAGCCTGAGTGCAGACTACCTCCATTCCTGAATGTAAAGTATATAGTTTTCTTGCGCAAATATTAAGACATGTGAATTTTGCATACGACAGACTCATTTTGCCCTTGAAACTTTGGGAGAGAGAAGTCCTGAATAGTCGCAATGTGAAAACCATCTCTCTGTTATAGATTGAAACTAATTTGTCGATGAGTAAATGCGTAAATTTTCCGTAAATCCCAATACCCCCTGTATTATTGAATTTTCTAACAAAACCTACACACTTTACATTAAGTAACGGAGAGAGTAATATTTATCAACTCCCTTAAAGACAAAAATAAATATATGACTCTCAACTATCCATTCAAATCATCAAAAGTATGAGTACATCTGCAAGACCAAAAGAACATGTCTTTGTGGATCTGAAGGAATATGTAGTTTAGTCTCACACCCCAATGCAATAAACTTTTAATGTACCAAATCATTTTAAATATCCTTTTTAATTTTTACATTTTCGTACTATTCTACATCGCATCAAATCCCCGGGATCCTTTGATAGATGACCGCATGATGTATATATTACTAGGGATAAACAGCCATATTATTGTCCAAACACAAAAAGGAGAATTTACGTATATAGTATAAACCTGACATGATCGGCATACCTCATAAAAAAATCGTGCAGTTCAGCTTTGGTGAGTGGGTACCCATTGGAAAATGTTACGAACAAAGTTCTCTCATCACGTGGAACATCAGATAGTTGCTGCAAGATCTGCACATAAGTTTTGAGATGAAAGCTATCAAATCTCATCGCAAGAGACACTAATAAACATGCAAAGAATGAATAGTGACTTATAATCACAATGCATAGATTATGAAATTCTTACTGCATCATTATAATTCTCTTTTAAGTTCAATTTATCCAGATCTGTCACCAAACGGGAGGTTGACTGACAGTCGTATACTTCTTCTTTTAGATCTTGAAGGAACGTATGACTTGTTTGAACATGCATATATCTAGAACTTGTGCCATCTCCATGATGATTTTGGGTGTTAGCATACAAAGCCTTGATCTTGGTAAGAAGGTGCTTCTGCATAACAAAAAGGAAAAAAATCCTTCAACTATTAACTGAAGAAATAGGCTTTCGCCCCGCTATATTAATATAGCAACCACCCGATACATCTTTGAGACCACTGCTGGGGCAAACAACACAAATAATCCCAAAAGAAAAGGAAGAGAAGAAAGAAGACAAAACAATGCCAACATTGGCGGAGCAACCACCCCATACATCTTTCAACTATTAACTGATCTTCAATATTTACAGATTTAAACTATACTCTTACCGAGCTCATAGTAATCTGATCCTTCAAGTATTTGCCATTGGACTCTTGGTATAGATTTGTCATCTGCATAGATGAAAAGGCAAATGACAAAACGCGAGCAAACTTCAAACTAGTTACAAATTAGATCCGCGATAACTCAATATTTAACCTATACTTACCGAGCTTATAGGAACCTGATCATTTATGGACTCACCATAGGCTTCTTGGTACAGATCTGCCATCTGATTATGGATAAAATCCATCTTTTCTCTTTCTCGGAGAACTTCTAAGGCCTTGTAACATACGTTGTTGAGGTAGAAAGAAACTCCTTCAATAGTTTCCTTCTGAAAATGACTTCTTGGTACACATATATCATCTGTATCATGGAACTCAAAATGGAGAACCTCAACAAAAGTTTTCGCAGCGGAAACAATCAGGCGAAAATGGTCATCACCAAAAGAGCCCACACGCAGAAGGAAATCAGCCTGGCCATTTCCTTGGAGCCACAACCAAAAGCCTATGATCTCCATGGAAAGGGAAGACTCGATTTGAAAGGAAACGACCAACCGGAAGAACAACTCTCTAAGTACCACATAGTAAGAATTAGAAGCATTCAATAGATCAGGTTCCATTGGAAGGTGGCTAAGGATGACGAAACGATAGAACAATTGCTAGTTTTGAATCTTTATCACAGATGGGGAAGAAGAAAGTATATGGGCATGCTTATCATTTAAATAAAGGCCTAAAACTTCAAAATAGGATATGGATGCTTTAATACCTGCCAAAGTATGAGCCGAGGATAGGCACATGAGACCAAATAAAGAAAATATTGGACAGCCTATACTCATTAATGGTGGTCCGTCCTAGATGCTGAATTGTACATATCCTCAAGCAGTATGGTTTATGGAACATAAGACCAAATAAAGAAAATATTGGACAGTATACTCATTAATGGTGGTCCGTCCTAGAAGCTGAATTTTACATATCCTCTAGCAGTATGGTTTGGAGCTCATTGCGGACAAGGAATCGACCTTGAAAGAACCAAGACATCTACGAAGTTAATCCTATTTTGAATCCTCAAGTTGCTTTCTTTTGAGATAAATTTATCGGATGTAAATTGAACTTTGTTATCATTTCCAGTGCTTGTACGATATGATTTAGGCTCAGGCTCTTTCTTGCAGAGTCAAACTCACATTTCTTCCCAGTCGGTTTGATTTATATTTGCCTGAAACGCTGGTGTACACAATGCAAAATCATCCATTTCAAGTTTCAACTGGTAGCACACTATCACCTCTTGGCTGATGACTACAATGAATGGCATGGCCCTTGCCAAGTTGCCATCCACTCATCGAAGGTAACAGAATTCAGTTTGTATCCTAGAAGAGCACAACCGGGCATTTGTTGACTGCTGCCTCGAACAAAGCTGGGTATCAACATAGGACCATCATCCTTGATGATAAGCATCGTATGTTACCTGAACCATCCAAAACCTGAACCTCCATGGCAGGAGGGAAGAGGCTACCATCATCCATGATGATCAGAATCCCATGTTACTAATCTCAAAAAAAAAAAAAATCCCATGTTACCTGAACCGAGAGGTTTCTGTTGAACAGTGTTTAGACAAGGTACTGCAGATGCCGTTAACTTTTCTTCTCTACCCGTGCCAAGTACTAGAAACTGCTAAAAGTGGTCTGACACAAAGAGCAAAGGGTTTTGCCAACTTGAGAAATATTTACACCTTATAATGAATTTGGCGATCAAAACTGGCAAACTATCTGAAACCTCGCTTCAGAGCTCGACACAGACAACATCACAACAAACAACAGCGCGTTACATGCGTCTGTTCAAACTGATAGAAGAATATGCCTCACCAGCAAATTGATAGACCATTTCACAAGAGAAACAATCGAGGTGCATAGCAGGCGATAAATTGATAAAACATTTGACAAGAGAAACAATCGAGGTGCATTCCAGGCTAAGTTTTTCCCATATCACAAAAGGTTGCAACAGGTAGACCAATCATAAACTCAACAGACAGTGCATACGAGAAATAATCTGAAAGGAGCCTTCTGTAATGTGGCAAAATATATATTACAAGGTGTTGTGAGTTAATTATCCACTGATGACATGTCTAATTGCTTGAAATGAAGATTCGCTATTTCGTCCAGACTTCATCTTGTATCTTCAGATCTCCTGGACAGACAAACCTGCACAGCAGAAATTCATCAAACACATAATCTCTAGTTTATCACGCTGAGTGTGAGAAAAGCTGAAATGACAGCTAAATAAATAGGCTACATATCTGAATGATACAAAAATATCACAGAGCCTCAAATGTCTCATCCCTCGGATCTCATAGCTATTGCCATCACTGATGAACTTAAATGTAAACTAGTTTTAACCACAAGCCACAAGTCAAATAAATAAAGACTAGAATGGCTTGAAGCTAAAACTAATCGAGCATTCATCTCTTGTAGAATTTTTTTTCTTCATAGGGATACTGCTACTTGAGGTAGGTATTACAAACACAACTACTTGAAATGAAAATATCCCACTGAGCTGAATAATAGAAACCAACGAGACCCTCATGTAATCATACTGATGCCCCTCAGATCTCATAGCTAATATGGCCATCATCGACAATTCTAAAGAATGGTTTTAGCCCCAAGCCATCAACTCGTCAAAAATGTATGACAGATGGCTTGAAGGCTTGAAGCTAAAACCAGTCACCAATCATCTTTGGACCTGAATTTTATCTTCACTGGGACATCAAATACAGACCTGCATTCTCAACTAAAAGTACATAAATTTGTTGCACAGACAAACAACAGCAAAATCATGAACTCCAAGTAAAGTTTATTCCACATTTGAACATAACTAGGTCTAGATGAATTAGTTCCACATGCTTACCTGGTGGCAGAGATTGCTTCAACTTGTTCGCCTTCTCAGTGTCGAAGACGCAGAGGGTGTACAAGTACCTGGAGCAGCGGACCTTGAACTTGACAGCGTCTTTGCTCCTCTTGATCCTCACGGACCGGGCATCCTTCCTCCTCGCGGTGAGAAGGAAGTCCTTGATCTCATGGATCTGCTTCGGCTAGAAACACGAAAAACACAATGTTTAGGCCAGACACATGCTAAACCATGGGTTACAATTGATACGATTATCAGGCAGCCGTGAATAGTAATCATGTCTAATTGGGCTCAAGGTAAGCAACATTTCAGCATTAAAATCAGACTGCAGCCTACATATACGCATCCATGATTACAAAAAATCGCAAGAGTAATCGGGCAAACAAGTACTCCCTCCGGATTAGAATCTAACGCGTAGAAACGGACACTAAATTGGTCAGAGGTAGGAGGTTAATTTACCATCTTCTCCGCACGGTGGGGGTTCGCCGATGTGTTCTCCCGGCGGCGTCTTCGCGAAGATCCAACGGGAGGAAAAGAATGGCGGCTGGAGGTGAGAGAGAGTCTTATAGCGCCGGTGAGAGAAAACCCTAGAAGAGAGAAATTCCGTCCACGATTCCACGTTCCCTCGCTGCTAGTGGGCCGAACCTGAGAGAAGCGCTAATGCAGATCTGCGTACAAATTTGACGTTTCTTTTGGTTGCTTTCAATGTTGGGCTTCGAAGTCGGTCCCAAATGATATTTATGCGAAATGTGGCCCAATAACATGTCATTCATATTATCCATATGGCAGTATAATAGACTAAAATTTGTATACAATGTTTCGCGGACGGAGGGAGTAGAACAATATCTATACTACTAGTAAAATGCCCGTGCGTTGTAACGGGCGTTAAGTACTTAATTTTGATCATCATAAATTATAATTGTAGCTTGTATTATAAAAAAATGTCTGCTAAGAGAGTCACCCAGGGGCTTACTGGCTAGCACCACTGATATTGTGCTAGGCAGCTCAGCTCCTACTATATTAAAAGTAGTGTCTAGCTCCTCCTAGACACTCATTCAAAAATGTCTACTAAGATGAAAATACATATTGCTCTGCATGAGTTCAGAACCTGACCCAAGAAACTGATCTCCATATGCTCCTAGTCCAGGTTTAGCACCATACATGACAGTTTTGAAAGGATTTGGTGGTGCATTTGGAGACCTACCTGACGCTGTATAAGTAAACAGATTTGAGGAAATACTGAATAATATTCATATACAACTTGTTTCCTCCTACGGTTGTCAAGAAATTTTGCATCTGACTTTAGGTGAATCAACGAAGCTATGTGCACATAGGTTAGAAGTGCGTACTTTCATTATTGCAAGAGAGCTGCACCTGCGTTTGTCCCCAAAATAATCAGCACTGAAGCCTCACTGCTTGCTAATTCGTACAAGTGCTAATATAGGTCGCATGAGTGCAGTCGATTAGCGATCACCTCGTTCATATCTTGTTCAGCAGGAGCAAGCCAACAGTTTAAGCTATTGTTTTTTTTGAGTGCCTCTCTGGGATTACAATCTGTAGTACATGTTCGGACACACAGGAAACACACACCACACACATGCACACCCCACCTATGTGTCTAAACTAGACCTACATCTTATAACCCAGAACTACGTCCTGAGAGACTTGGCCGAAGACCAGTGCTTCGGTGACCGACGGGCACGTCGATCTCGCCTGTGGTACATAGACGTGAGGCAGAAGAGCTCCTGGGAACAGTCAGTGCCTGGCTGCTAAAAACCCCGTGAGACACCGCGAGTCGATCCCAGGGATCGAACTCGCGATGGGTAGCTGGCCACCGCCGAACGCTACCACTGAGCCACTGTGTAACATCCCAAATTTTAGAACCAACAAAATTTTTTTTTTTGAAATGTTTTGCTGATGATTGTGTTTTCCTTCCCATTTCTATGTTTGAACTAATGTGACTTGTTGTTTGAGTTGTTTGACTAGTAAATCTAAGACCCAACCAATATAAATATATATTAAACTTGGTAATCATGTTATGACAAGAACAAACTATTCCATACAACTTCTCTACTCTTATTTGGACCAACTTATTTTCAAAAGATGCTTTGTTTAGCAACAACCAAAATGCCCACTCCTTGAGAGAATAAAAGTATTTTTAAAATTATATGTTTCTAAAAATATGGAGATCTATATACTATCTCCAACCTTGCTAATTCCCTTGTACTGGTAGCCCTTATCTTTAACTCATACTTTCATTTCTTTGAAAACAATAAAAGTGGGAAGTATATGGCCCATATATTCTAGCAACCCTTTTTGGAAAAATATCAAATTATGAAGTGAGCTTTTCCCACCTTATTCTTGTCAGGATGATACTGGATCACCACCCCACCACTTATCTGAGTGATTAAAACTTGGTTGAAAACTTATACATGGTTGTCTAGTGTTGGTTGTTAATTCCTGCCCAATTGATTGCTTGTGTTGTTTGTCTGCTAAACAAGGACCTGAAGAAAGAAAAGAAAATCAAAATCAAAAGATCAACACATAAAATCATGAGTAACATCAACACATAAAACCATGAGTGACAAATGCCACAAAATTCTCCAAATGAGAAATTGATTTTTATCTTTCCAACCAAATTCAGGGGGGTGACATAAGGATCACTCCCACTTTGCTCTTACATTCTTTTCCCTCTCCAAAAATATTTCTAAAAATCTTGAATTTAAATTTCATTTCTTTCTTTAGTAAATTCAAATCACAAAATGTGCTATGTTGCACATATCAAATAAATTTCACCACCATACCATAAATCTTGGACAATATACAGGAAACCAATTATAAAATAAAATTGTAGAAAACTGAATTTAAAATTCGTTGAAGCATTTCAACGAACACATGGTGGACACTGCCGAGATCTTCCCCAATTCTTCAAAACCAAAATCCAATCCATCGATTTGATGATTCATTTGTCGATTCCTCACTGCCACACTCCCCTCTCACCTCACTGAGCCACCAGAGCAAGGTGAGAGCGAGCAATTTGGTCGAGGGACCCGTGGCCATACCCGTGCGCACGCCACCGCACTGCCCATGACGGCCGATGATGGCGTGTCGAGGAGAGCAGCCGCACTGGCCCTTCTCTGCGTCTACCGTCACCTCCCCTCTGCCCCGCGTTCATCAGAACGGAGTAGACCACGCCCTGACGCCCAGCCTCGCCGTACCCCTGCAGCCGTGCGCCGCTCGCCATGTCACGGCCGCGCGTGGACGCCGACGCCAAACTTCACCACCACGGCACCCCAGCTCGTGTGACTCATCACCGACGCGCTCCTGTCACCCCTCAACTTCGCGGACACGTCCACACCACCTCTGGAGCCCTGCAGCGACGCCATCGATCCATCGCACTCCGCTGACCCGCCATGGATGCCGTGCGTCCCGAGCTCACGCCCGAGCCACACGCGACCACTCTCTCCCTCTGAGACCCAGCAGAGCAACCCCACTCCGTAACCACACAATACCACCGCCAATGACGTGCTCTCCCACCCCCTAGCTCCTCTCGTGCACCCTGTCCACGGCACGCCGACGTTCGGCAATAAAAAGCCACCCCCGCACCCGTGCCTCCACACCCCGCCATATCCCTCTCCCGCACTACTCACACACCCCGTGCACCTCCAGGAGGGAGGAGCCCCTCCCTCGAAGCCCCTTTTGCCTTTGAGTTTCCTCGAGCTTCGCCGGAGCCGAAGGTGTAGGTCGATCACGGCCCGGCCGTGATACTCCCTCTTTCTTTCCTCTCTGGCCTGCTTCCTCACCACCATTATCACCGCCCTCACCCGCCGTAGTTTCTCCTTGTTTCGTGCACAGACGCATCCAGGAGACGTCGCCGGAGTTGGAGCACGGCTGCGAAGGAGCAGCCGAGCTACGCCGACGCCAGGAGCTTCCCCAGCAGGTGCCAGCCGCCCCATGATCCTCTCCGAGCCCCCGCGCACGTTCTGCATCATTTCCGCAGCCTCCCGAGCCCCCTAGGTGAGTTTCCAGTGCACCTCGCCGTCGCCGGAGCTCTGGCGCCGCCGCGAGTTAGAGGTCGTTGATCGCGGGCTCTGTGAGTCGTTGGATCTAGATCCAACGGCCACATACCGTTTCGATTAGAGTTAGGCTGACAATCTGGCCCCACCCGTCAGCGATTTAAACATTATCCGTAGCGCGCGAATTAAACCTGAGTCACTGACGTGTAGGACCCACATGTCATGCTCTTCAACATTATCCAGAAGAGATTGATTTTCAAATCTATTTCTCTGGAAATTTCAGTACTGGACCTAGTTTGGAAATTCAATATCTCGAGTTTTATACATCCAAATAAACCAATTAAATATGTTCTGGAAATCTTATAAAATTCTTCAACTCAACAAAGTGGTCTCATCTCATTTATTTAAATAATAAAAGAGTATTAGTAAAAATGCCACAGAAGGTTTAAAACACCAAACTAGTAGTTTCTGGAGTTATTTTGGTCCAAATAACTTGAAACCAATTTTGGTAGCTTTGTATTAGGATCCTTTAGCTCCCCAATTTTTGGTAGAATTAATTGAGCAGTGTAAAATCCTTAGCCTTTGGTTGAACTTCAGTAAACCCTTCTGCGCTAAACCAATTAGTGTGAATTAATAGTAGGTCCAATTAAACTAAACCCAATTTTGTTAGGTCACATACAACCAAGGTTAGTTATCCCTAAAAGGATTTAATTTTTGGAGCAACCTAAATTGTTTGGTAGCTAAAACTTGATTAGAAGCCTTCTGAACTAAAACAAATGTGTAGGGAGTTTGATAACTCCAAATGACCTCAATCCAATTGAGATGTCTTCTACACATCAGTAGCTATCCAAAGAAATTTAGTTTAAATTTTTGTGACCAACATAGAATAAATGGTGAATTGTTTGGTGTACAACTAGTTTCTGCCTTAGTTTGAAAAATAATTAAATAAAGGTTAATTCGATTAAATTGAAACCACTTTGTGTTGCTTGGTTTATGCAGTGGCTATTTATAGCATTTGTGATTGTAATGTTGTGTTGATGCTTGAGTTAGTATGGTGATTGTTTGTTTTACTTGTCTAACGTTTAGACGATACCGTTGACGGATTTATCGAGGAAGGATGGGATTTTATTTTATATTGATCAACAAGGAGAAATCCAGGGACATTATGCTGAAACCAGGCAAGCTACTTCACTGAGCTTGCATCTATATACATCTATTTTGATTTACCTGTTTTACTTATAAGAAGCCTAAATGATTTATGTGGTGTTTGCCACTAAAGTTATGATTTTGAAAACCCTTTTACAAAATACAGGTACATTATGGAGACACCCGATATAGAGGTGTTAGTAGTGTGCAGTAATTTCTAAATGTAATTGTTTTTACTCAAAAGCCTTTTATAAAAATCTTTTGGTGAGATTACGATCCACCCAAGTTTGGTCAAAAGTATTTTGCTATGGAAATGGGAAATGATTGTGAAAACCTTTTCAAAAGTTCATGAAAAACTATTTTTGCCACTCTATGTAGAAATATCAGTTTGTTTATATAAAACTATAGGATGGGAAAAACACTGTTTATTCAAAACTCCTTTGAAAATCCTTGGATGAATTATGGTATGCCGAGATGTCGGTATGGAAGTGGAGAAATGGAATATGGTGATGTTTATGAAAAATGCACATTGTGTCTTTGTACTATGACGACCAACCAATACCCTGTGCGACCACATTTACCCCCATATGGGGCGGGGCGTAGTCATATAATTTGCTCGTGTTAGTACTGGATGCCTCAATAACGAGGATAACCTCGTTCCATGAGGGGATGGTCTGAGGACCTACCCCCTGATCTGGGTCCTCTTAAGTGAAGTCTACCGGAAGCCGGTATGAACGTATGGGAGAAAGAGGATTGAAGGGCTCCCTTGGGTCCGCCGGGCAGAACTACGAGTCCTCACACTTAGTTTCTGAGGATTTAAGTGTCAATGGAAAGTGTCATAGAGGCAGGGTCCTATACTAGCATGAGCAAAGAACAGGCTATGGCCGGGAACTCAACTTCGCATACCTCTGGTATGGCGGGACGTGGCTGACACGATGAGTGACCGGATGGGTGTGGGAAAAGCGTGCTACCTCTGCAGAGTGCAAAACTATTCGAATAGCCGAGTCCTCGGATATGGACAGTTGGGAGGCTGTCCCAAGACCATGTGTAAGTTTTACAAAGTTTTGAGTTGAAAGGAAAAATGAAGTGGAGATTGTTTTATGCAAATGGGTTGGTATGAGGTTGCTGGGAAATAAGTGACCAGGATGGGGCTATGGACAAGATGGTGATTTTCAAGGAAAAGGTTTTAAAAGAGATTTCTTACCTTTTTAAATAAAGGGTATATTTTCGAGACAAAGGTTTAAAAAGACTTCTTACCTTTTTCAACCAAAAATAGTGAGAAAACTACTTTCAAAAGGGGTGTTTCCAACCCAGATATTGAGAAACTAATTTCCAAAATGTTATGTCTTCAACAAGATTAAAAGATCTACTCTTCCCTTTCAATAAAGGTATAGGGATATTTTTTTTAAAAAAATAAAGGTTTTATGAAGGATTATCAAAACTAGTGCATGCTCAAGTTGGGGTAGTTTGCGAGTACAATCAAATGTACTCATATTGGTTTCGTCCCTGGCTATTGTCTTAGCCAGATTTTAGAAGAAGAGCAGTCCAAGAAGAAGGGTTCTCTGGCGTCTTTGCGAACTAGGGCGCTTCCCAGTCAGCTGCCTGTAGGGTTAAGGCGAATGACTTGGGCTCCACGTTGTTTGGTGATTTCCGCTGCAAGTACCTGTTGAAGTTGATCACTTCAATCAAGTAAGTAAATAAATTCGGTATGTATGGATGTTCTTTGGTTACCAGTTTAATTGTGCTTCAGCGACGCACTGATCATGGGATCGCTGATATGTAGGCACAAGGGTATTTCGGACAGCTAGTCCGGGGTGCCCACAGACTTGGTATCAGAGCCATCCTGACTGTAACAGACCCTAGTTAGCATGGACGTTAGTTAGGAAGAGAATATTTTGTTAAAAATATGTTAATACCAAAAATATATCCTTATCCAGGGAAGTCCAAAAATGACTTCCACTCTTTTCATCTTCTCAAATAATTTCTGAGTCTTACCCTTCTATTTTGAAATTTACCAAGGATTTCTCTACTCCCCTTATCTGTTCAAAATACTTGGCGATGAATCCAATGGAGACCTAATTAGCTAGCACCTACAAGAGGAAGCATCCATCTCAAATACTCAACATTCAACATCAAGGTCATTGGTCTACAAATGCCAAGATCATCGACATCAACAAATCAAGAGATCTCCGAAGACCTCCGCTCAACATCAACAACTCTACTCAGGTGCAAATTCGACCCTCTCACTTCTTCCAGCAGAAGCCTAAGGAGATAAAGTGAAGACTTCATCAACCATGTTTACCCAAAAACCCTAGGAAAAACATATGATAGGAACTTTAGTATACTACCTAACTGCAACGAGTATTAGGCGTCCATCGGTACTAAATGTACCTTGTGTGTTATTGTCTGTTTGTGATGTTCCCCTACAGTGAGCCCGATGGATTTGACCCATCCCCGCCTAACCGGCATGGCCAGGCGTCGGTTCACAGTAGAATACAGTAGGACTTGTCCCCGCTACATGAGAGACGCTCACCGGGTTCTTCCATAGAAAGGAGCCGACACGACCTAGCTTTTATAAGGCCCCGTTCCATCTGCCGACTATACCCACCCTCACTCCCCGTCCTTAGCAACCCAACTCTCCTGAGGCAGGAATCCTGCGTTCCTATCCTTTTTCCCGAGCCAAAACAACCCAATGGCAAACCCCAGGGTCATTCTGGAAACCACTGCCGAGGAGCATGGCGGATTTCCACTGATGCTTTGGAAGGCCGTTTGCCATATCCTTGGTCGGCCTGCCCGCCCTCGATATGTGGTGTTCGAGAACTCCCTCTCGCTTGCCGAGAGTGAATTTCAAGTCGACGTGCAAATCGGCACGTGTCCGTTGGGCACAAGTCAGGCCTACTTAATCCATGGTAGGAGCATGCCTACCCTAGATCAAGCCCTCCAGGTAGCAGCCTGGGAAGGCCTTGTCCGCCTCCGGTACTCAGAACCGGCAATGGCGCAGAGTCGAGCTTTCCACCTTCTTCCAGTCACTCCCCCGCATGGAAAGGAGCCTGCTCAGATTCCCATCGGAAGGGAAGCCGACCCTGCCGTAATCACCCTGGTCACCTATGGAGCCACAATGACAAGATTCCTCCATTCCCTGATGGCGGAACTCATGAACACAAGGCGCCACCTTGGTCGTGCCCACCTGGAACTGAGTCAAGCAAGGAACCCACCCACTCTCAATCGTGGGCAAGCTCAGGAGACAGGACAACCGTTCCCAGATGAATTGCTGGACCGCAACCTTGATGCATCTGTAGCGCAAGTTCTAGCCCGAGTTCAGCAGCCACCCTAGGAGCGAGGTGTAATCCTCGAAGGCGTACCTGTAGTTCCCCACCCCGAGGACGACAGAGATGTGGACACCACTCTTTATCTCGGCCACGCTCCACCGACAACCAGAGGCCGTCAAGCGGAGTAGAACCCATGCTTAGTTAGTCTGATCTGTGCTTGTAGGTTAGTAGGAGAGAAGCGGCAAAGTTGTTTGCTTGTTTGTTGTTGGTGTTGTGTAAGTTGCTGTAAGCTGTTTGGTTGATCAGCCCAAAATAAAAACTTGGTGTTCTTATCATCTTGTTAACCACTTGGTTGACACCTGATGGAATGTCATGCTCTTCCTTCAGTTAAAGGTTCTAAAGAAACGGCAGATCACTTAAAAACAGGAACAATATATGTGACCCCAGACGCATATACCCACCTGTGAATTAATGCAAACTTTGAATGGGATTATTTTGTAAGTACGCAAATTATTTTGTGTGTGGTCTCCTACATGCCATCATCACAAGGTTCCTCACCCAATATGAACCTTGTGCGCTCTGCATGTTAAAGAAAGGGCCCGAGCCCTCCACGAGATGTAACCCTCGCAAGCCGTAGAATGCTTGCTGAGTGTCAATGCTCGCGGGAACACAGAAGGATTTCTTGTAGGGTGTTTTTAGTTGTTGTGTTCAACCTATGTGGTTGAAATGTTATGCTACCACTGCAAATGGTTGGTACCATATAATGCAGTGTTATTTCCTAAAAATATATTTTCTCACTAAAGCAAGATTATTCTAGTACCTCTACCTCCTATCTATGCTGCAAGATCAGATCTATTACGACTGAGGAAAAATTCAGAGATACGAGTCTCATTTAAGGAGGCAAAGTGGATACATCAACTAAGTTCAGTACAGAAGCGAATAGAGGATACAAATTCTACTCCTACGAAGAACACTGCCAGTACTCAGCACGGATGCAACGGCACCCCAGAGATTCCTACTCCCTCTTGAGCTCAAGAACGCCCCGGAGGAGGAGCCTGGCTCACCCGAAGCCGAGTCGCGAGTCGCGCGACGGCGATAGACGACTCGAGCAGCCGGCTCACCTCCAGCGGGAAGATCTGCCACCTCATCCACCGGCACTGCAACTGGTTCCTGCACCACAGCTTGCTCCCCCGCCACAGCCTGCTCCTCCATCGCAGCACCAGCCCCAGCGCCAGACCACAAATTACACAAGGCCACGGCTAGGAGGACCACTGCCACGAACAGCATGGTATACACCATCGAAAGCAAGAACACGAAGAGCACGAAGATGATGAAGCCCTCGATGAAGCCCGCATCCTCCATCATATCAACGTAGGCTCTGAAGAAAGCACTAATGAAGCCCATGGTGACAATGCGATAGGAGAAATGTTTTCGAAGGTTACCAATTTATAACCAGAGCTCGGATACCGCTCCTCGACACCGCTTTGCGAGGGAAAGAAGAGGGATCCCGAGCAGTACTCGCCTTAATGGCGCGAAACCATCTAGGCGTCGTGTCCTAAAGCCGTGTCTGCCGCTGCATCGATGGACCGCACGCGCAGCAGTGCCGCAGGGGAGTGCTTCGCGCACTAAGAGCTGGGCGAGTGCGAAGCCAGGATGAGCAAGGAGGAAGAACAGAAGAAAGGAAAGGAGAGACTACCAGGTGGACCTCGGACCCACAAGTCAGTAAGTAAGCGGTTGAACCCCGTGTTCTTCTATCCTTTAATTCTAAATCGTATCCCTCGGTTTCCCAGTATCCTTTGCAAAAGAAATCCCTCTGGGAAATCCAATCCCCACTGTGTCCTCGAGCCAATCATTGGTGGCACGATTATTTTGGTATAAAAGAACCCCTGCATCTCCCCAAAACCCGTGCCCTCGTACTCCCCTGTACCCCCGGGCAAATCTCGAGGACGAGATTTATTTTAAGGGGGGAAGGATCTGTAACATCCCAAATTTCAGAACCAACAATTTTTTTTTTGAAATGTTTTGCTGATGATTGTGTTTTCCTTCCCATTTCTATGTTTGAACTAATGTGACTTGTTGTTTGAGTTGTTTGACTAGTAAATCTAAGACCCAACCAATATAAATATATATTAAACTTGGTGATCATGTTATGACAAGAACAAACTATTCCATACAACTTCTCTACTCTTATTTGGACCAACTTATTTTCAAAAGATGCTTTGTTTAGCAACAACCAAAATACCCACTCCTTGAGAGAATAAAAGTATTTTTAAAATTATATGTTTCCAAAAATATGGAGATCTATATACTATCTCCAACCTTGCTAATTCCCTTGTACTGGTAGCCCTTATCTTTAACTCATACTTTCATTTCTTTGAAAACAATAAAAGTGGGAAGTATATGGCCCATATATTCTAGCAACCCTTTTTGGAAAAATATCAAATTATGAAGTGAGCTTTTCCCACCTTATTCTTGTCAGGATGATACTGGATCACCACCCCACCACTTATCTGAGTGATTAAAACTTGGTTGAAAACTTATACATGGTTGTCTAGTGTTGGTTGTTAATTCCTGCCCAATTGATTGCTTGTGTTGTTTGTCTGCTAAACAAGGACCTGAAGAAAGAAAAGAAAATCAAAATCAAAAGATCAACACATAAAATCATGAGTACATCAACGCATAAAACCATGAGTGACAAATGTCACAAAATTCTCCAAATGAGAAATTGATTTTTATCTTTCCAACCAAATTCAGGGGGTGACATAAGGATCACTCCCACTTTGCTCTTACATTCTTTTCCCTCTCCAAAAATATTTCTAAAAATCTTGAATTTAAATTTCATTTCTTTCTTTAGTAAATTCAAATCACAAAATGTGCTATGTTGCACATATCAAATAAATTTCACCACCATACCATAAATCTTGGACAATATACAGGAAACCAATTATAAAATAAAATTGTAGAAAACTGAATTTAAAATTCGTTGAAGCATTTCAACAAACACATGGTGGACACTGCCGAGATCTTCCCCAATTCTTCAAAACCAAAATCCAATCCATCGATTTGATGATTCATTTGTCGATTCCTCACTGCCACACTCCCCTCTCACCTCACTGAGCCACCAGAGCAAGGGGAGAGCGAGCAATTTGGTTGAGGGACCCGTGGCCATACCCGTGCGCACGCCACCGCACTGCCCATGACGGCCGATGATGGCGTGTCGAGGAGAGCAGCCGCACTGGCCCTTCTCTGCGTCTACCGTCACCTCCCCTCTGCCCCGCGTTCATCAGAACGGAGTAGACCACGCCCTGACGCCCAGCCTCGCCGTACCCCTGCAGCTGTGCGCCGCTCGCCATGTCACGGCCGCGCGTGGACGCCGACGCCAAACTTCACCACCACGGCACCCCAGCTCGTGTGACTCATCACCGACGCGCTCCTGTCACCCCTCAACTTCGCGGACACGTCCACACCACCTCTGGAGCCCTGCAGCGATGCCATCGATCCATCGCACTCCGCTGACCCGCCATGGATGCCGTGCGTCCCGAGCTCACGCCCGAGCCACACGCGACCACTCTCTCCCTCTGAGACCCAGCAGAGCAAGCCCACTCCGTAACCACACAATACCACCGCCAATGACGTGCTCTCCCACCCCCTAGCTCCTCTCGTGCACCCTGTCCACGGCACGCCGACGTTCGGCAATAAAAAGCCACCCCCGCACCCGTGCCTCCACACCCCGCCATATCCCTCTCCCGCACTCCTCACACACCCCGTGCACCTCCAGGAGGGAGGAGCCCCTCCCTCGAAGCCCCTTTTGCCTCTGAGTTTCCTCGAGCTTCGCCGGAGCCGAAGGTGTAGGTCGATCACGGCCCGGCCGTGATACTCCCTCTTTCTTTCCTCTCTGGCCTGCTTCCTCACCACCATTATCACCGCCCTCACCCGCCGTAGTTTCTCCTTGTTTCGTGCACAGACGCATCCAGGAGACGTCGCCGGAGTTGGAGCACGGCTGCGAAGGAGCAGCCGAGCTACGCCGACGCTAGGAGCTTCCCCAGCAAGTGCCAGCCGCCCCATGATCCTCCCGAGCCCCCGCGCACGTTCTGCATCATTTCCGCAGCCTCCCGAGCCCCCTAGGTGAGTTTCCAGTGCACCTCGCCGTCGCCGGAGCTCTGGCGCCGCCGCGAGTTAGAGGTCGTTGATCGCGGGCTCTGTGAGTCGTTGGATCTATATCCAACGGCCACATACCGTTTCGATTAGAGTTAGGCTGACAATCTGGCCCCACCCGTCAGTGATTTAAAATTATCCGTAGCGCGCGAATTAAACCTGAGTCACTGACGTGTAGGACCCACATGTCATGCTCTTCAACATTATCCAGAAGAGATTGATTTTCAAATCTATTTCTCTGGAAATTTCAGTACTGGACCTAGTTTAGAAATTCAATATCTCGAGTTTTATACATCCAAATAAACCAATTAAATATGTTCTGGAAAGCTTATAAAATTCTTCAACTCAACAAAGTGGTCTCATCTCATTTAGTTGAATAATAAAAGAGTATTAGTAAAAATGCCATAGAAGGTTTAAAACACCAAACTAGTAGTTTCTGGAGTTATTTTGGTCCAAATAACTTGAAACCAATTTTGGTAGCTTTGTATTAGGATCCTTTAGCTCCCCAATTTTTGGTAGAATTAATTGAGCAGTGTAAAATCCTTAGCCTTTGGTTGAACTTCAGTAAACCCTTCTGCGGTAAACCAATTAGTGTGAATTAATAGTAGGTCCAATTAAACTAAACCCAATTTTTTAGGTCACATACAACCAAGGTTAGTTATCCCTAAAAGGATTTAATTTTTGGAGCAACCTAAATTGTTTGGTAGCTAAAATTTGATTAGAAGCCTTCTGAACTAAAACAAATGTGTAGGGAGTTTGATAACTCCAAATGACCTCAATCCAATTGAGATGTCTTCTACACATCAGTAGCTATCCATAGAAATTTAGTTTAAATTTTTGTGACCAACATAGAATAAATGGTGAATTGTTTGGTGTACAACTAGTTTCTGCCTTAGTTTGAAAAATAATTAAATAAAGGTTAATTCGATTAAATTGAAACCACTTTGTGTTGCTTGGTTTATGCAGTGGCTATTTATAGCATTTGTGATTGTAATGTTGTGTTGATGCTTGAGTTAGTATGGTGATTGTTTGTTTTACTTGTCTAACGTTTAGACGATACCGTTGACGGATTTATCGAGGAAGGATGGGATTTTATTTTATATTGATCAACAAGGAGAAATCCAGGGACATTATGCTGAAACCAGGCAAGCTACTTCACTGAGCTTGCATCTATATACATCTATTTTGATTTACCTGTTTTACTTATAAGAAGCCTAAATGATTTATGTGGTGTTTGCCACTAAAGTTATGATTTTGAAAACCCTTTTACAAAATACAGGTACATTATGGAGACACCCGATATAGAGGTATTGGTAGTGTGCAGTAATTTCTAAATGTAATTGTTTTTACTCAAAAGCCTTTTATAAAAGTCTTTTGGTGAGATTACGATCCACCCAAGTTTGGTCAAAAGTATTTTGCTATGGAAATGGGAAATGATTGTGAAAACCTTTTCAAAAGTTCATGAAAAACTATTTTTGCCACTCTATGTAGAAATATCAGTTTGTTTATATAAAACTATAGGATGGGAAAAACACTGTTTATTCAAAACTCCTTTGAAAATCCTTGGATGAATTATGGTATGCCGAGATGTCGGTATGGAAGTGGAGAAATGGAATATGGTGATGTTTATGAAAAATGCACATTGTGTCTTTGTACTATGACGACCAACCAATACCCTGTGCGACCACATTTACCCCCATATGGGGCGGGGCGTAGTCATATAATTTGCTCGTGTTAGTACTGGATGCCTCAATAACGAGGATAACCTCGTTCCATGAGGGGATGGTCTGAGGACCTACCCCCTGACCTGGGTCCTCTTAAGTGAAGTCTACCGGAAGCTGGTATGAACGTATGGGAGAAAGAGGATTGAAGGGCTCCCTTGGGTCCGCCGGGCAGAACTACGAGTCCTCACACTTAGTTTCTGAGGATTTAAGTGTCAATGGAAAGTGTCGTAGAGGCAGGGTCCTATACTAGCATGAGCAAAGAACAGGCTATGGCCGGGAACTCAACTTCGCATACCTCTGGTATGGCGGGACGTGGCTGACACGATGAGTGACCGGATGGGTGTGGGAAAAGCGTGCTACCTCTGCAGAGTGCAAAACTATTCGAATAGCCGAGTCCTCGGATATGGACAGTTGGGAGGCTGTCCCAAGACCATGTGTAAGTTTTACAAAGTTTTGATTTGAAAGGAAAAATGAAGTGGAGATTGTTTTATGCAAATGGGTTGGTATGAGGTTGCTGGGAAATAAGTGACCAGGATGGGGCTATGGACAAGATGGTGATTTTCAAGGAAAAGGTTTCAAAAGAGATTTCTTACCTTTTTAAATAAAGGGTATATTTTCGAGACAAAGGTTTAAAAAGACTTCTTACCTTTTTCAACTAAAAATAGTGAGAAAACTACTTTCAAAAGGGGTGTTTCCAACCCAGATATTGAGAAACTAATTTCCAAAATGTTATGTCTTCAACAAGATTAAAAGATCTACTCTTCCCTTTCAATAAAGGTATAGGGATATTTTTTTTAAAAAAATAAAGGTTTTATGAAGGATTATCAAAACTAGTGCATGCTCAAGTTGGGGTAGTTTGCGAGTACAATCAAATGTACTCATATTGGTTTCGTCCCTGGCTATTGTCTTAGCCAGATTTTAGAAGAAGAGCAGTCCAAGAAGAAGGGTTCTCTGGCGTCTTTGCGAACTAGGGCGCTTCCCAGTCAGCTGCCTGTAGGGTTAAGGCGAATGACTTGGGCTCCACGTTGTTTGGTGATTTCCGCTGCAAGTACCTGTTGAAGTTGATCACTTCAATCAAGTAAGTAAATAAATTCGGTATGTATGGATGTTCTTTGGTTACCAGTTTAATTGTGCTTCAGCGACGCACTGATCATGGGATCGCTGATATGTAGGCACAAGGGTATTTCGGACAGCTAGTCCGGGGTGCCCACAGACTTGGTATCAGAGCCATCCTGACTGTAACAGACCCTAGTTAGCATGGACGTTAGTTAGGAAGAGAATATTTTGTTAAAAATATGTTAATACCAAAAATATATCCTTATCCAGGGAAGTCCAAAAATGACTTCCACTCTTTTTCATCTTCTCAAATAATTTCTGAGTCTTACCCTTCTATTTTGAAATTTACCAAGGATTTCTCTACTCCCCCTTATCTGTTCAAAATACTTGGCGATGAATCCAATGGAGACCTAATTAGCTAGCACCTACAAGAGGAAGCATCCATCTCAAATACTCAACATTCAACATCAAGGTCATTGGTCTACAAATGCCAAGATCATCGACATCAACAAATCAAGAGATCTCCGAAGACCTCCGCTCAACATCAACAACTCTACTCAGGTGCAAATTCGACCCTCTCACTTCTTCCAGCAGAAGCCTAAGGAGATAAAGTGAAGACTTCATCAACCATGTTTACCCAAAAACCCTAGGAAAAACATATGATAGGAACTTTAGTATACTACCTAACTGCAACGAGTATTAGGCATCCATCGGTACTAAATGTACCTTGTGTGTTATTGTCTGTTTGTGATGTTCCCCTACAGTGAGCCCGATGGATTTGACCCATCCCCGCCTAACCGGCATGGCCAGGCGTCGGTTCACAGTAGAATACAGTAGGACTTGTCCCCGCTACATGAGAGACGCTCACCGGGTTCTTCCATAGAAAGGAGCCGACACGACCTAGCTTTTATAAGGCCCCGTTCCATCTGCCGACTATACCCACCCTCACTCCCCGTCCTTAGCAACCCAACTCTCCTGAGGCAGGAATCCTGCATTCCTATCCTTTTTCCCGAGCCAAAACAACCCAATGGCAAACCCCAGGGTCATTCTGGAAACCACTGCCGAGGAGCATGGCGGATTTCCACTGATGCTTTGGAAGGCCGTTTGCCATATCCTTGGTCGGCCTGCCCGCCCTCGATATGTGGTGTTCGAGAACTCCCTCTCGCTTGCCGAGAGTGAATTTCAAGTCGACGTGCAAATCGGCTCGTGTCCGTTGGGCACAAGTCAGGCCTACTTAATCCATGGTAGGAGCATGCCTACCCTAGATCAAGCCCTCCAGGTAGCAGCCTGGGAAGGCCTTGTCCGCCTCCGGTACTCAGAACCGGCAATGGCGCAGAGTCGAGCTTTCCACCTTCTTCCAGTCACTCCCCCGCATGGAAAGGAGCCTGCTCAGATTCCCATCGGAAGGGAAGCCGACCCTGCCGTAATCACCCTGGTCACCTATGGAGCCGCAATGACAAGATTCCTCCATTCCCTGATGGCGGAACTCATGAACACAAGGCGCCACCTTGGTCGTGCCCACCTGGAACTGAGTCGAGCAAGGAACCCACCCACTCTCAATCGTGGGCAAGCTCAGGAGACAGGACAACCGTTCCCAGATGAATTGCTGGACCGCAACCTTGATGCATCTGTAGCGCAAGTTCTAGCCCGAGTTCAGCAGCCACCCTAGGAGCGAGGTGTAATCCTCGAAGGCGTACCTGTAGTTCCCCACCCTGAGGACGACAGAGATGTGGACACCACTCTTTATCTCGGCCACGCTCCACCGACAACCAGAGGCCGTCAAGCGGAGTAGAACCCATGCTTAGTTAGTCTGATCTGTGCTTGTAGGTTAGTAGGAGAGAAGCGGCAAAGTTGTTTGCTTGTTTGTTGTTGGTGTTGTGTAAGTTGCTGTAAGCTGTTTGGTTGATCAGCCCAAAATAAAAACTTGGTGTTCTTATCATCTTGTTAACCACTTGGTTGACACCTGATGGAATGTCATGCTCTTCCTTCAGTTAAAGGTTCTAAAGAAACGGCAGATCACTTAAAAACAGGAACAATATATGTGACCCCAGACGCATATACCCACCTGTGAATTAATGCAAACTTTGAATGGGATTATTTTGTAAGTACGCAAATTATTTTGTGTGTGGTCTCCTACATGCCATCATCACAAGGTTCCTCACCCAATATGAACCTTGTGCGCTCTGCATGTTAAAGAAAGGGCCCGAGCCCTCCACGAGATGTAACCCTCGCAAGCCGTAGAATGCTTGCTGAGTGTCAATGCTCGCGGGAACACAGAAGGATTTCTTGTAGGGTGTTTTTAGTTGTTGTGTTCAACCTATGTGGTTGAAATGTTATGCTACCACTGCAAATGGTTGGTACCATATAATGCAGTGTTATTTCCTAAAAATATATTTTCTCACTAAAGCAAGATTATTCTAGTACCTCTACCTCCTATCTATGCTGCAAGATCAGATCTATTACGACTGAGGAAAAATTCAGAGATACGAGTCTCATTTAAGGAGGCAAAGTGGATACATCAACTAAGTTCAGTACAGAAGCGAATAGAGGATACAAATTCTACTCCTACGAAGAACACTGCCAGTACTCAGCACGGATGCAACGGCACCCCAGAGATTCCTACTCCCTCTTGAGCTCAAGAACGCCCCCGGAGGAGGAGCCTGGCTCACCCAAAGCCGAGTCGCGAGTCGCGCGACGGCGATAGACGACTCGAGCAGCCGGCTCACCTCCAGCGGGAAGATCTGCCACCTCATCCACCGGCACTGCAACTGGTTCCTGCACCACAGCTTGCTCCCCCGCCACAGCCTGCTCCTCCATCGCAGCACCAGCCCCAGCGCCAGACCACAAATTACACAAGGCCACGGCTAGGAGGACCACTGCCACGAACAGCATGGTATACACCATCGAAAGCAAGAACACGAAGAGCACGAAGATGATGAAGCCCTCGATGAAGCCCGCATCCTCCATCATATCAACGTAGGCTCTGAAGAAAGCACTAATGAAGCCCATGGTGACAATGCGATAGGAGAAATGTTTTCGAAGGTTACCAATTTATAACCAGAGCTCGGATGCCGCTCCTCGACACCGCTTTGCGAGGGAAAGAAGAGGGATCCCGAGCAGTACTCGCCTTAATGGCGCGAAACCATCTAGGCGTCGTGTCCTAAAGCCGTGTCTGCCGCTGCATCGACGGACCGCACGCGCAGCAGTGCCGCAGGGGAGTGCTTCGCGCACTAAGAGCTGGGCGAGTGCGAAGCCAGGATGAGCAAGGAGGAAGAACAGAAGAAAGGAAAGGAGAGACTACCAGGTGGACCTCGGACCCACACGTCAGTAAGTAAGCGGTTGAACCCCGTGTTCTTCTATCCTTTAATTCTAAATCGTATCCCTCGGTTTCCCAGTATCCTTTGCAAAAGAAATCCCTCTGGGAAATCCAATCCCCACTGTGTCCTCGAGCCAATCATTGGTGGCACGATTATTTTGGTATAAAAGAACCCCTGCATCTCCCCAAAACCCGTGCCCTCGTACTCCCCTATACCCCGGGCAAATCTCGATGATGAGATTTATTTAAGGGGGGAAGGATCTGTAACATCCCAAATTTCAGAACCAACAATTTTTTTTTTGAAATGTTTTGCTGATGATTGTGTTTTCCTTCCCATTTCTATGTTTGAACTAATGTGACTTGTTGTTTGAGTTGTTTGACTAGTAAATCTAAGACCCAACCAATATAAATATATATTAAACTTGGTGATCATGTTATGACAAGAACAAACTATTCCATACAACTTCTCTACTCTTATTTGGACCAACTTATTTTCAAAAGATGCTTTGTTTAGCAACAACCAAAATACCCACTCCTTGAGAGAATAAAAGTATTTTTAAAATTATATGTTTCCAAAAATATGGAGATCTATATACTATCTCCAACCTTGCTAATTCCCTTGTACTGGTAGCCCTTATCTTTAACTCATACTTTCATTTCTTTGAAAACAATAAAAGTGGGAAGTATATGGCCCATATATTCTAGCAACCCTTTTTGGAAAAATATCAAATTATGAAGTGAGCTTTTCCCACCTTATTCTTGTCAGGATGATACTGGATCACCACCCCACCACTTATCTGAGTGATTAAAACTTGGTTGAAAACTTATACATGGTTGTCTAGTGTTGGTTGTTAATTCCTGCCCAATTGATTGCTTGTGTTGTTTGTCTGCTAAACAAGGACCTGAAGAAAGAAAAGAAAATCAAAATCAAAAGATCAACACATAAAATCATGAGTAACATCAACGCATAAAACCATGAGTGACAAATGTCACAAAATTCTCCAAATGAGAAATTGATTTTTATCTTTCCAACCAAATTCAGGGGGTGACATAAGGATCACTCCCACTTTGCTCTTACATTCTTTTTTCTCTCCAAAAATATTTCTAAAAATCTTGAATTTAAATTTCATTTCTTTCTTTAGTAAATTCAAATCACAAAATGTGCTATGTTGCACATATCAAATAAATTTCACCACCATACCATAAATCTTGGACAATATACAGGAAACCAATTATAAAATAAAATTGTAGAAAACTGAATTTAAAATTCGTTGAAGCATTTCAACGAACACATGGTGGACACTGCCGAGATCTTCCCCAATTCTTCAAAACCAAAATCCAATCCATCGATTTGATGATTCATTTGTCGATTCCTCACTGCCACACTCCCCTCTCACCTCACTGAGCCACCAGAGCAAGGGGAGAGCGAGCAATTTGGTCGAGGGACCCGTGGCCATACCCGTGCGCACGCCACCGCACTGCCCATGACGGCCGATGATGGCGTGTCGAGGAGAGCAGCACAGCCTCGCCGTACCCCTGCAGCTGTGCGCCGCTCGCCATGTCACGGCCGCGCGTGGACGCCGACGCCAAACTTCACCACCACGGCACCCCAGCTCGTGTGACTCATCACCGACGTGCTCCTGTCACCCCTCAACTTCGCGGACACGTCCACACCACCTCTGGAGCCCTGCAGCGACGCCATCGATCCATCGCACTCCGCTGACCCGCCATGGATGCCGTGCGTCCCGAGCTCACGCCCGAGCCACACGCGACCACTCTCTCCCTCTGAGACCCAGCAGAGCAACCCCACTCCGTAACCACACAATACCACCGCCAATGACGTGCTCTCCCACCCCCTAGCTCCTCTCGTGCACCCTGTCCACGGCACGCCGACGTTCGGCAATAAAAAGCCACCCCCGCACCCGTGCCTCCACACCCCGCCATATCCCTCTCCCGCACTCCTCACACACCCCGTGCACCTCCAGGAGGGAGGAGCCCCTCCCTCGAAGCCCCTTTTGCCTCTGAGTTTCCTCGAGCTTCGCCGGAGCCGAAGGTGTAGGTCGATCACGGCCCGGCCGTGATACTCCCTCTTTCTTTCCTCTCTGGCCTGCTTCCTCACCACCATTATCACCGCCCTCACCCGCCGTAGTTTCTCCTTGTTTCGTGCACAGACGCATCCAGGAGACGTCGCCGGAGTTGGAGCACGGCTGCGAAGGAGCAGCCGAGCTACGCCGACGCCAGGAGCTTCCCCAGCAAGTGCCAGCCGCCCCATGATCCTCCCCGAGCCCCCGCGCACGTTCTGCATCATTTCCGCAGCCTCCCGAGCCCCCTAGGTGAGTTTCCAGTGCACCTCACCGTCGCCGGAGCTCTGGCGCCGCCGCGAGTTAGAGGTCGTTGATCGCGGGCTCTGTGAGTCGTTGGATCTAGATCCAACGGCCACATACCGTTTCGATTAGAGTTAGGCTGACAATCTGGCCCCACCCGTCAGCGATTTAAACATTATCCGTAGCGCGCGAATTAAACCTGAGTCACTGACGTGTAGGACCCACATGTCATGCTCTTCAACATTATCCAGAAGAGATTGATTTTCAAATCTATTTCTCTGGAAATTTCAGTACTGGACCTAGTTTAGAAATTCAATATCTCGAGTTTTATACATCCAAATAAACCAATTAAATATGTTCTGGAAAGCTTATAAAATTCTTCAACTCAACAAAGTGGTCTCATCTCATTTAGTTAAATAATAAAAGAGTATTAGTAAAAATGGCATAGAAGGTTTAAAACACCAAACTAGTAGTTTCTGGAGTTATTTTGGTCCAAATAACTTGAAACCAATTTTGGTAGCTTTGTATTAGGATCCTTTAGCTCCCCCAATTTTTGGTAGAATTAATTGAGCAGTGTAAAATCCTTAGCCTTTGGTTGAACTTCAGTAAACCCTTCTGCGCTAAACCAATTAGTGTGAATTAATAGTAGGTCCAATTAAACTAAACCCAATTTTTTAGGTCACATACAACCAAGGTTAGTTATCCCTAAAAGGATTTAATTTTTGGAGCAACCTAAATTGTTTGGTAGCTAAAATTTGATTAGAAGCCTTCTGAACTAAAACAAATGTGTAGGGAGTTTGATAACTCCAAATGACCTCAATCCAATTGAGATGTCTTCTACACATCAGTAGCTATCCATAGAAATTTAGTTTAAATTTTTGTGACCAACATAGAATAAATGGTGAATTGTTTGGTGTACAACTAGTTTCTGCCTTAGTTTGAAAAATAATTAAATAAAGGTTAATTCGATTAAATTGAAACCACTTTGTGTTGCTTGGTTTATGCAGTGGCTATTTATAGCATTTGTGATTGTAATGTTGTGTTGATGCTTGAGTTAGTATGGTGATTGTTTGTTTTACTTGTCTAACGTTTAGACGATACCGTTGACGGATTTATCGAGGAAGGATGGGATTTTATTTTATATTGATCAACAAGGAGAAATCCAGGGACATTATGCTGAAACCAGGCAAGCTACTTCACTGAGCTTGCATCTATATACATCTATTTTGATTTACCTGTTTTACTTATAAGAAGCCTAAATGATTTATGTGGTGTTTGCCACTAAAGTTATGATTTTGAAAACCCTTTTACAAAATACAGGTACATTATGGAGACACCCGATATAGAGGTATTGGTAGTGTGCAGTAATTTCTAAATGTAATTGTTTTTACTCAAAAGCCTTTTATAAAAGTCTTTTGGTGAGATTACGATCCACCCAAGTTTGGTCAAAAGTATTTTGCTATGGAAATGGGAAATGATTGTGAAAACCTTTTCAAAAGTTCATGAAAAACTATTTTTGCCACTCTATGTAGAAATATCAGTTTGTTTATATAAAACTATAGGATGGGAAAAACACTGTTTATTCAAAACTCCTTTGAAAATCCTTGGATGAATTATGGTATGCCGAGATGTCGGTATGGAAGTGGAGAAATGGAATATGGTGATGTTTATGAAAAATGCACATTGTGTCTTTGTACTATGACGACCAACCAATACCCTGTGCGACCACATTTACCCCCATATGGGGCGGGGCGTAGTCATATAATTTGCTCGTGTTAGTACTGGATGCCTCAATAACGAGGATAACCTCGTTCCATGAGGGGATGGTCTGAGGACCTACCCCCTGACCTGGGTCCTCTTAAGTGAAGTCTACCGGAAGCCGGTATGAACGTATGGGAGAAAGAGGATTGAAGGGCTCCCTTGGGTCCGCCGGGCAGAACTACGAGTCCTCACACTTAGTTTCTGAGGATTTAAGTGTCAATGGAAAGTGTCGTAGAGGCAGGGTCCTATACTAGCATGAGCAAAGAACAGGCTATGGCCGGGAACTCAACTTCGCATACCTCTGGTATGGCGGGACGTGGCTGACACGATGAGTGACCGGATGGGTGTGGGAAAAGCGTGCTACCTCTGCAGAGTGCAAAACTATTCGAATAGCCGAGTCCTCGGATATGGACAGTTGGGAGGCTGTCCCAAGACCATGTGTAAGTTTTACAAAGTTTTGAGTTGAAAGGAAAAATGAAGTGGAGATTGTTTTATGCAAATGGGTTGGTATGAGGTTGCTGGGAAATAAGTGACCAGGATGGGGCTATGGACAAGATGGTGATTTTCAAGGAAAAGGTTTTAAAAGAGATTTCTTACCTTTTTAAATAAAGGGTATATTTTCGAGACAAAGGTTTAAAAAGTCTTCTTACCTTTTTCAACCAAAATAGTGAGAAAACTACTTTCAAAAGGGGTGTTTCCAACCCAGATATTGAGAAACTAATTTCCAAAATGTTATGTCTTCAACAAGATTAAAAGATCTACTCTTCCCTTTCAATAAAGGTATAGGGATGTTTTTTTTTAAATAAAGGTTTTATGAAGGATTATCAAAACTAGTGCATGCTCAAGTTGGGGTAGTTTGCGAGTACAATCAAATGTACTCATATTGGTTTCGTCCCTGTCTATTGTCTTAGCCAGATTTTAGAAGAAGAGCAGTCCAAGAAGAAGGGTTCTCTGGCGTCTTTGCGAACTAGGGCGCTTCCCAGTCAGCTGCCTGTAGGGTTAAGGCGAATGACTTGGGCTCCACGTTGTTTGGTGATTTCCGCTGCAAGTACCTGTTGAAGTTGATTACTTCAATCAAGTAAGTAAATAAATTCGGTATGTATGGATGTTCTTTGGTTACCAGTTTAATTGTGCTTCAGCGACGCACTGATCATGGGATCGCTGATATGTAGGCACAAGGGTATTTGGGACAGCTAGTCCGGGGTGCCCACACACTGGCTCGTTCTCGTTTAAGCTATTGTTAGTACGGAGTACTTCTGAATTTGCAATAAGAGTCTCAGGACATTTTCAGATAGTCAGTATAAAAATGGGTGTTGCTGTTGACTGAAATTGCAATAAAACTCAGGACAGTTCTTTTTCTTCACTTACGATGCATCAGCCTGGGACCAGCAGTACGGAGCACAAAAGATCTAAAATACACGCATCAGGCAAACAGGCAGCAAAATCCCAAATCCAACTCCGCCGCCAGTTCATTCGTCGTTCGCACAACTGAGCACCCTGCCATGTACTGTTTCTTAACATGCTATCTTCACCGCACAACTTAGCATTCTGCGCGTCCCCGTTGGCTGCCGAGTTTCTGGTCGCGCTGTGGCTCGCTTTCCCCGAAACCGACCACCCCCCGTTGCGGATAGTGTGGAGCTTGCCGTCCATGTCTGCCATCTCTCTGTTTGCAGATCTCCGTGTGTCCTTCCTCGACTCCGAGAGGGAGCGGTCGAGGGCGTGCTCCCCTTTCCTGACGAACTCCTTGAGCGGGCTCGTGATGCTCCGGTCCCACACCCTGCTCCACCTGTTGGATCTCCAACATCCAACACCAGAGACAACCATCTCCGGAGCGGCGTCGTGGCAGCTCCTCCGCCCCTGGCCGCCCAAACCATCAGCCGAACGACCCCCGTTGCTGCTGCTCTCAGCAGCCCCAGTAGCACGGCCCTCATCCCCAACCGATGATTCCTCCGCGTTGTTGCGCCTGACCCGCGTGACCCCACTGGCCGGCTCGTCGTCGAGGCACGCGAAGGAGCAGGCCAAGGCCCTGCCGACCATGGACCCGTCCCAGGAGTGCCGGGACGGGTCCCCCGGCGGCGGGTGGTCCCGGCACACCATCCACTCGCAGGAGCGCCGGAAGCTGGCCCTCCGCTCCACCGGCGGCGTCGCCTCCTCGCCGCCGCTGGGATCCGCCGCCTCCACGGACGGCCGCGGGAGCTCGGGCGTGCGCCCCTGGGCCCCCTCTTCTTGGGCAGGATGGACCTGAGTCAGGAGCCGCGTCTCGACCTGGCCGCGCCTTCTATGGGGCTCGATGGCTGCGGATCCTCCAGGGACTCGGGGTGAGCAGAGGCGAAGGCGGCTCGGAGGTGAGCAGCAGCGGCGGCTCCCGGTGGTGAACGGCGGCAGCGCGGGGGAATGTCTGCGAGATGCGAGAGAACGACGTACCGTACGTTGAATTGGGGATTTCTTTTTCACGGTGGACTGAACCGATCGTTTCGTTTCACTTGGCGGTGGTAGTGGCTGTAAATTCTCCCAAAACTCAGGGGTAGAATCGAAACTTTGAAAAACGTACCAACCATCACCTGTAGCCATATTATATAGTAGAGATTATTACTAGCTATGATACCACCACTATGGCTAGTCGGCGGATTGGCCGAACTAGACCGCTTAATGCATGCACGGTCAAGTAACGTGGATTGTAGCTAAATTCGGCTGGCCGAGTTAGGCGTCTACTAATCCGGAAAATACATACAGTAACTAGTTGAATACCCGTGCCACGGGGCTATTAGATTGAACAGTTTTACCTCTAACAATGGTGATAGAGAAGAGGGTTCAAAACTCCCAACAACATTGCCTGGCCTATGTGGGTGTTTTTATTTTTTTTGGGGAAAAAGGTAAAACATATATTCGGCCAAATATTAGATTTTGGACTTACAGAATATGGGTCGAAAGAAGTACAATACCCTCTATATGCACCTCTTTTAACTTTGTTAAACCCGATGCTTTTTGCATGCATAACATTTATGATATAGAAAAGAAACACACATAAATAGGATCTACAATCGGATGATTTTGCATTGCTACCGAAGAGCAAATTTTCAAATTTAAACTACTTTAGATTCAAATTTTGAACTGTTCGCTCAATACATGTCTACCTTCCAACTCAACGTCACATTTTTAATAAGCAACCCATGTGCACTGCACAAAGGTAATACCACCACCCTAATGTTTTTAAACGCCTTTAACTTGTAGAGTTGTACTTTACATTCAGGAATTACATATTTTGACAACAATACATTATTTTCTTTTCTTATTTTCAAGGATGGATGAATAAAAACATCAACAGAGTAGACCTTAAAATGTAAAAAAACACAGATGGATAAGTAAAAACAAAGCTAATCTCCAGGATTGGACCTGTAACCAAGATCGGCGGTAATGCAGAATCAGACCACAACAAACTGATAGTGCATTACCGTATAGCATAAACAACCCAGGTCATTTCCTTCTATTTCTCTATTGCATGCACCGTCGCGCTGGATACAAATTTAGTTGGCATTCAGACTCAGATGGTTATTCAAATAAATCGTACTTTGACCAGGATGGTGTCGCTCGCCCTAGAGAGGCAACGCAGGTTGGGCAGTGCAGGAGGGGATTGACGCTGGAGTTGCTGGCGGCTTTGAACGGCCAGATCTTGCGGCGGCTTTACAGTCCTGAGCTGACGGCTCCGGCAAACCCAGAGGGCGGCGGCGGGCCGACGGCCAAATCGGGAGATGATGGCGGCTGTGGAGGGTCTGGAGCTCAGAGGCAGGGATCAGCAAACACACACATAGCTCACAATCAGCAACAGCAGCAAAACACCGAGCCGCATCACACGTCTGTCTAATCTCTTCTCTCAATTTGTCACACACATCAGCCCAATCTTCTCCTCCCTGCTCACACCTCTCAAGAAGCAATCCACCTGCCCCCTCTCTCCGATGCCTCCCCTCCCCTCTGAAAGGACACGGATGTCGCCTAGAGAGGGGGGGGTGAATAGGCGATTAAAATTCTTTGCGGTTTAGGCTTGAATAAATGCGGAATAAAACTAGCGTTTAATTTATCAAGCACGAAACCTAAACAAGCTAGGTTAACCTATGTGCACCAACAACTTATGCTAAACAAGATAAGCAAATATCTGATAGCAAGATATATTACTTCAAGCTCGATGGCTATCACAAAGTAAATAGCATAAGTAAGAAGCTCGGGTATAGAAATACCGAGGCACTTGGAGACGATGATTTATCTCGAAGTTCACTTCCCAATGGAAGCTACATCTCCATTGGAGCGGTGCGGAGTCACAAAGTGATCCCCGAATAGCCGTCAAATGGCACACCGTAATCTCCTTCGTGCCTCCACCAATGCGGAGTGCCACAAACCACTATGGGACACTTGAGGGTGGTCACCGAACCCGTACAAGGATGAGGCACACTCCACAACTTAATTGGAGGCTCTCACCGAATTCCCATGGCTCCCAAAGCCACAAGAATCACAAGGTTGGGGCGCGACTCCACAACTTAATTGGAGGCTCCCAACTATCCCGCGAGCCACCAAAACTCCGAGATCAACAAGGACCGTCTAGGGCACTCCAAGTACCCAAGAGGACAAGCTCTAGGGCACCCCAAGTACCCAAGAGTAACAAGCTTCTCAACTTCGATTTCCACGTATCACCGTGGAGAACTCAAACCGATGCAACCGATGCAAGAAGGCAAGACCACTAGAAGTGGTCAAATCCTTCACTCCCAAATCCCACCAAAAGCAACTAATGCTTGTGGGGGGAGAAGAGAGGAAGAACAAGGAAGAACTCAACAAATGGAACTTCAAGATCACGATCTACTAGGTTCCCCTCACTTATAGGAGGAATGGATTGGATGAATATGTAGATCTTGATCTCCTCTCAAATTCCCTCAAAGATATGCAAGAATCATGGGAGGGATTGAGAGGAAGGCAAGTTTTTCCAAAGGTCAACAATGGAGGAGAGAGAGGGGAAAAGCTAGCTCAAGAGATGAGAGAACCGTTGGGGAAGAAACCCCCTTAAAAAGGTCCTCTCAAAAATCTGCCCGTTGCAGACGAAAAAGGCCGCAGCGGTAGTACCGGGCCGATCCCGGTAGTACCGAGCCGTGTTGACTCGAGGAAGAACGAAGACCAGTCAGCGCTCCCAGACTCGGCGCGCAACGGTAGTACCGGACCACCTGGCCCGGTAGTGCTCCCTTCCCGGTAGTACCGCGCTACTACCGGGGCAACTACCGGGTTAAAACATCGAGAGGCAGAGAGCCATCCGGAGATGCGGTACTGGGCCCGGTACTGCCCGCGGTAGTTTCGCAAGGGGTCACCCGGTAGTACCGGGCGAGGGACGGTACTACCGGCCTAAGAAGAAACTGCAGAACCAGGAAAGGAGAACCGCAATAACTTTTGCAAGGAAGCTCCAAACGAGATGAATCCAATTTTGTTGGAAAGGTAGCGACAAGAGCTTTACTACATATGGAGTTCAACTTGGTCTATGGAAAAACACTACAAGTAAAACTCAATGCAACCATTAGTCCATAGGGATTGTCATTAATTACCAAAACCACACATGGGGGCGCCATGCCCTTTCAATCTCCCCCATTTTGGTAATTGATGACAATCTCTTTTACAAGGGTTTATATAATGAATTAAGCAACTATGCAAATCAACAAGCATAGATGCATGAGCATGAAAGGTAAATGCTTATGACCAAAACAAAAGCATAACACCAAATTCCCTTAAACCCTATAAAACTTCTCCCCCATTGGCATCCATTTCCAAAATGGGCGAAAAATCTTAGAAGGTCAATATAGTATGAGCTCCCCCATAACGTGTGCATTTCTCAAAATATGAGTGAATCAAATACACATATCCAATGACGAATAGTTGGAGAGAGCACAAACTATATTGAGGATCCAAAGATTGCAAAAGAATGATATGGAAAACTTTTTACAATTTTCCAAATAAAAGTGAGCAATCAAAAAGATCCAACTAACCAAATAAACACAAGATATTATGATTTGAGCAAAAGAGTGTTTTAAAAGAAATAGAGGAGCTCCCCAATATTTGTACACAATTTAGAATTATTGTATTTGAATACAAGGTGTACAAACATGGAATCCTCACTCCTTCATATCCTCTAAAACACAAAATCAAATGGATTCACAAGCTCAATAAGATGCAAAAAAAAGCTTGTGTCATATCCCAAGGTGAAGATTATTGGCTTGTAAAGACAAGCATGAGGTTAAGGATATTCACCAAGATGAGTGCACCAAGATGTGATAAAATAGGATATGCACTCATAGGATTTTTTTCGGGGTCACAAGAATAAAAAGGAATAAAGAGGTGACACCAAAGAAATAGGATATCAAGTAAAGATGTAACTCTTCTCATGTATATAAGTTTCTAAGTAGACGACAATCATATGATATATATCCACAAGAAATGTATACACAAAATTAGTTAATAAGAAATGAAACAAGATATCCAAAGAGAAGTCATATAATATACACATATGATATTTGTGTAGGATCATAGCCCATAGCTCAATGATTTCATATTGTGTAATAATGAACTTAAATTCAACCTCAAAACAAGCATCACAAATATCACTAAGGGAAAAAGGAGATAGTTGGGATGCATTGAGGAAAGCAACAAGTATCATAAGAGCCAATAGAATTTGCAATAGCTACAACAAAGGCAAATAAATACTTTTCATGCCATGATGAACCTACACAAGGTTCAATGCTATAAAAGTATGCATGAGGGTGGATACTTGTTACCGAGATAGGGTTGATGTAGTAGATAAGAGTTTATCAACCATCCTATCTTGGCTTCAATAAGCATGTGGTGAAGACACTTTCATTGTAAATGAGACAAGCATCCAATGCATCTCCATGTACCTAAAACACATTCAAGTAAAATTGTTCCCAAACTAATTGGGTCCAAAGTAGTTAGTCAAACTACAACACATAGAAGGAACTCCACTAAATATGTGCATATAGATATGAAATTGAATTTCATGCACATCTTAGCCGATTTAGGATTCCGTGGAGTTTCACCTATATATTGGCACAAAGAAGGAAAGCATGCCATAAAATAAACATGTAGTAGATATGCATGCCTATTAACTTTAATAACCAAACGGAGATACAATTTGGACAAATATCAAGAAATCAAAGAAGGTCCAAATTATATCAAAGATCCAAATCAAAAATGATTTAGAGAAACCAATTGAAACTAAAACAAATCATCATATGATTGATGAGATACCAATTGGACAAAGATACAAAAAGGAAATAGGATACCAATTAATAATAAATAAAGGGACTAGATATCAAATTCCCAAAGATAGATACCAATTGAGATTAACTCTCAAAAAGAGCTAGGTTCTAACAAATAAACCATCCCCTACACTTTTCATGATGGCACAAAGTACCAAGCCGAAAAGGTTTGTCTTCCATGAGACATGTCATCGGGATCAAAGACCAATGGAAAGGATCAAATACCAATAGAATATAAATAGTGTTTAAAAGGATACATGATAGCTCTCCCAACAAAAGTGCATTATTTTATGATCTTGTATTTGAATACACAATGCACACACATGGAATCATCGCTCTCAAATATCTATTCAAACACTAGTCATATATCAAGAAAAAGCAATAAGATCCAATACTAATGAAAATATAAGTTGTACTCAATATAGGATAGCTCACCCAAGAATAGTGCATTATCTATAAGTAGCCTTTGAATGCAAGGTGCACAATGATGGGATCAATGCCTCTCCTATACCAAATAAAACACTAGGAAAGTTTGAGTAAAGCAAAATGATCCACAAGAGGTAAGGAAGACAATGGGAGTTAAAACAAATTAATTTTTGGCAAGAAATAAGGCAATAAAATCAAGAGCCAATATGAAGATGATCTACAATTTCACCACAATTATGACTATCAATTGTCATGGAGTATATGTAGAAATTTCTTAGTGGTGTATTGGATTGATATTCAAGATCATCTTCACAACCAATAAGCACATGGTGAAGGATAAGATTTAAGCGCGATGCTTATGTAGATAAATGTTCTTGATAGCTTCAAATATTCACGCGATAATGCAAAGCAACTACAAAGAGTGCTTTGAAGCAATCGGTTTCCCAAAGAGATATATGAGAACATATTAGAGGAAAACCTTACCAAGAACATTCATCACAAACAAGATCCAAAGTGTGAGTAAGTAAAAACATTTAAGCAAAAGGGAACTTGTTTGAGAAACATGCCACAAAGGAATAAGATAATTAACAATATCAATTCTAGGTGGCAATACCTCACATGTTCACATTGTCTAGGTTTGTAATATGCACATAGCTTATTACTCCCCCATAATGTGATAATCCATTTATTCTCCACAAGAGGCAAGTAAAACCCAACTAGAGATGATTAATGAACATTATAGAATTTGAATTTCTCATGAGAAGGACATACCATATAGAGACTAGATAAAATTGATATATCAACACTAAGTGGTAGTACTCATGTATATACATTTTTAGGATTGTGAAGTGCGCAAGCATATCACTCCCCAAAATGGGATAGTCCATTAATCTCTCAAAAAGAGCCAATTAAGATATAAGCAAGTTGATACAAAAGGCTCAACACAAACTCACACATACATGGTGTGCAAACCAACATACACATACTTGATTGCTCAAGATAAGTAAGTAGAGAGCACAACATATACAAACACTAGCAAGGTACAAAACCAAACACATGCAAGGGTGCAAGCAACTTTCAATGTATATATGATTTAAATACAAGTTACCGCAAGGAGAACATTGGATATGAGATAGAACAATAATCCAAATGACTTGGCTTGAGAGAATATAATTGATGAAGATCCCTTAATTCTTCATGATGTAGCCAAGTCTCCAATGCCCTCCACAACACCTATTGATCAAGTTTTAGCTTGTTGGTCCCCAACCAAGTTGGGTCCTAAGAGGTTAGTCACAATAGGCTTGGCAACCCAAATGGTTCTTTTCTTGACACCACTTTGAGTACCAACATATTTGGCAAACACATTGCCAACCTTATCCTTCCTAAGAGAATAAACATTATCAATTATGATAGGGTTGGATAAGGTACCACTAGTGCATGAAGAAGCAAAGTGACCCTTCTCACGGCATAAGTAGCAACATTTGCTTCCTCCTTTCTTCTTTGTTGAAATCTCAACTTGAGAAGGAATAGCTTGATTCTTCTTGGGAAGTGGCCGTTCTTCAACTTGGGGAACTTTAGTTTGAACTTGAGGCACTTCCCTTGTTGCTTCTCACTAAGAGACTTCTTCTTCAAAGGGCAAGATCTAACATGGTGCCCTTCAACTTTGCACTTGAAGCAAACAATCTTGGCCAAATTCTTGACTTGTTCATGGCCCTTCTTTTTCTTGTTATACTTGGACTTGTTCTTGTTATTGGAGTTGAATCCAAGTCCACTCTTGTCATTGGGGCGTCTTTGCACACTCAACATGTTGTCAAGTGTGGGCTTCCCACATGACGCTTTTCCAAGTCTTTCTTCAAAGAAGTGACTTGGGCCTTGAGCTCTTTTAATTCCTCTACATGGTTAGTATCAACAAAAACACTAGAGGAAGTTGAAGCTTCATTGTTAGAGCAACAAGGCATGGAAAGTAATTCATCACAAGATGTAGCAATATTATGAGTGGATGAATTACTAGGACTAGCACATGGCAATAAAGCATTTTGAGTAGAGTTGTGCCATTGTCCACATGAGGCTCACAAGATGTTACCTTTGTAATAATAGCCTCATGAGCTAACTTTAGCTTATCATAGGAGACTAGAAGGTCCTCATGAGAGCTCGAGAGCTTTCATGGCTTTCTTCCAATTTCCCATATTTGCTAGATAGCAATCAAGTTGAGCCCTTAGCTCAACATTCTCCGTCAATATGGATGCTTCACAAGAGATAGAGTTAGTAGCACAAGCATCATTATTAATGCAATAGGAGAAGTAACTTGCAAGCTCTTTTGAGTGAGAAGCTTTAAGTTGCGCATGAGACTCGGTGAGTTTGATGAGCTCACCCTTAACGACCCTAGAGCCATTTTCTAGGTGCTCAAAATTCTCAAGGAGTTTGGCATGTGCATCTATAAGCTTACCATTTGTTACTTTGAAGTCATTAGCCACTTTAAGAGAACTATCATAGGATCCCTTTACTCTAGAAAGTTCGAGAGCATAAGTTTCCTCAAGAGACTCCTTGGTGGTTTGTTCTTCTTCAAGAGCTTCCTTGAGATCGGCGATCTCTTCCGCGTATTTATATTCGCGGCTTTGCATTTTCTCAATTGTGTCTTCATGCTCATCAATAAGTTTATTGCTCTCAATAGCAATAGTCAAGATTTCTATGAATTTAGCATGAGCATCTTTATTCTTAGCAATAGCATGAAGAACCATTTTACCCTTCTCAATAAGGGAAGCATCATTATCATCTTCTTCATTATCAACATCATTCTCATTTTGAGATATATTGGGAGTCAAGGTAGAAATTACCGTTGATCCCCTTGCCATAAGGCAAAAGTGTGAAGTGGTTGATGATGATGAAGCAAAACTTGAAGCACCATTCAAGTCCATGTCTTGTTCCATGGAGTGTTCGGTTTCCTCTACATTGTTAGCCAAACAAATACTAGAGGAAATAGAAGTATTTTTATCAAGGGAACAAGACATAGAGAGCATATCATCACGAGGATTAGTCAAGCAATTTGTACATGATATGCAAGGACTATCAACACAAGCATGTAGATCATTTTTGGTTCTAGATGCGTTTAAGTCCAAAGATAAATCATTGCAATAAGATAGAGGTGAAGTATCATCAACAATAAGCTTACTATCATTATTGCAATATCTATCACTACTCACCATTGCATTACTTTGTGGCTTGCCACATGTAGGTGAAGTAGAAGAAGTTGAGAACTCATCACGGCCGGAAGTGGAGGGACAACAATCATCTCCACAATTCTTGGACACATCATATTTATCTTGAAGCTTGGTCCAAAGCTCATGAGCATTCCGAAAAGGAGAGACCGACATAATAACTACATCGCTCAAAGCATTGAAAATCACATTAGAAGCTTGAGCATCTAGATAGGAATTATTCTCATCCATTAAAGATAATCTTTTGGGATTCCTTGGAGGAGAATAACCCCTATCTAGAATTCGCTCTATGTATGGGTCAATGACCCGAAGAATATCAAGAATGCGAATTTTCCAAACATCATAATTTGTGCCATCTAATATAAAAGAAGCATTGTGCACTAGTTCACTAGACGACATCTTTACTCTCGAGGCGGTGAAGCCAAAACGAGAGAACCCGCTCTGATACCAATTGAAAGGACACGGATGTCGCCTAGAGGGGGGTGAATAGGCGATTAAAATTCTTTGCGGTTTAGGCTTGAATAAATGCGGAATAAAACTAGCGTTTAATTTATCAAGCACGAAACCTAAACAAGCTAGGTTAACCTATGTGCACCAACAACTTATGCTAAACAAGATAAGCAAATATGTGATAGCAAGATATATTACTTCAAGCTCGATGGCTATCACAAAGTAAATGCATAAGTAAGAAGCTCGGGTATAGAAATACCGAGGCACTTGGAGACGATGATTTATCCCGAAGTTCACTTCCCAATGGAAGCTACGTCTCCGTTGGAGCGGTGCGGAGTCACAAAGTGATCCCCGAATAGCCGTCAAATGGCACACCGTAATCTCCTTCGTGCCTCCACCAATGCGGAGTGCCACGAACCACTATGGGACACTTGAGGGTGGTCACCGAACCCGTACAAGGATGAGGCACACTCCACAACTTAATTGGAGGCTCTCACCGAATTCCCGCGGCTCCCAAAGCCACAAGAATCACAAGGTTGGGGCGCGACTCCACAACTTAATTGGAGGCTCCCAACTATCCCGCGAGCCACCAAAACTCCGAGATCAACAAGGACCGTCTAGGGCACTCCAAGTACCCAAGAGGACAAGCTCTAGGGCACCCCAAGTACCCAAGAGTAACAAGCTTCTCAACTTCGATTTCCACGTATCACCGTGGAGAACTCAAACCGATGCAACCGATGCAAGAAGGCAAGACCACTAGAAGTGGTCAAATCCTTCACTCCCAAATCCCACCAAAAGCAACTAATGCTGTGGGGGAGAAGAGAGGAAGAACAAGGAAGAACTCAACAAATGGAACTTCAAGATCATGATCTACTAGGTTCCCCTCACTTAGAGAAGGAATGGATTGGATGAATATGTAGATCTTGATCTCCTCTCAAATTCCCTCAAAGATATGCAAGAATCATGGGAGGGATTGAGAGGAAGGCAAGCTTTTTCAAAGGTCAACAATGGAGGAGAGAGAGGGGAAAAGCTAGCTCAAGAGATGAGAGAACCGTTGGGGAAGAAAGCCCCTTAAAAAGGTCCTCTCAAAAATCTGCCCGTTGCAGACGAAAAAGGCCGCAGCGGTAGTACCGGGCCGATCCCGGTAGTACCGAGCCGTGTTGACTCGAGGAAGAACGAAGACCAGTCAGCGCTCCCAGACTCGGCGCGCAACGGTAGTACCGGACCACCTGGCCCGGTAGTGCTCCCTTCCCGGTAGTACCGCGCCACTACCGGGGCAACTACCGGGTTAAAACTTCGAGAGGCAGAGAGCCATCCGGAGATGCGGTACTGGGCCCGGTACTGCTCGCGGTAGTTCCGCAAGAGGTCACCCGGTAGTACCGGGCGAGGGACGGTACTACCGGCCTAAGAAGAAATTGCAGAACCAGGAAAGGAGAACTACAATAACTTTTGCAAGGAAGCTCCAAACGAGATGAATCCAATTCTGTTGGAAAGGTAGCGACAAGAGCTTTACTACATATGGAGTTCAACTTGGTCTATGGAAAAACACTACAAGTAAAACTCAATGCAACCATTAGTCCATAGGGATTGTCATTAATTACCAAAACCACACATGGGGGCGCCATGCCCTTTCAATCTCCCCCATTTTGGTAATTGATGACAATCTCTTTTACAAGGGTTTATATAATGAATTAAGCAACTATGCAAATCAACAAGCATAGCTGCATGAGCATGAAAGGTAAATGCTTATGACCAAAACAAAAGCATAACACCAAATTCCCTTAAACCCTATAAAACTTCTCCCCCATTGGCATCCATTTCCAAAATGGGTGAAAAAATCTTAGAAGGTCAATATAGTATGAGCTCCCCCATAACGTGTGCATTTCTCAAAATATGAGTGGAATCAAATACACATATCCAATGACGAATAGTTGGAGAGAGCACAAACTATATTGAGGATCCAAAGATTGCAAAAGAATGATATGGAAAACTTTTTACAATTTTCCAAATAAAAGGTGAGCAATCAAAAAGATCCAACTAACCAAATAAACACAAGATATTATGATTTGAGCAAAAGAGTGTTTTAAAAGAAATAGAGGAGCTCCCCAATATTTGTACACAATTTAGAATTATTGTATTTGAATACAAGGTGTACAAATATGGAATCCTCACTCCTTCAATATCCTCTAAAACACAAAATCAAATGGATTCACAAGCTCAATAAGATGCAAAAAAAAACTTATGTCATATCCCAAGGTGAAGATTATTGGCTTGTAAAGACAAGCATGAGGTTAAGGATATTCACCAAGATGAGTGCACCAAGATGTGATAAAATAGGATATGCACTCATAGGATTTTTTTTCGGGGTCACAAGGAATAAAAAAGGAATAAAGATGTTACACCAAAGAAATAGGATATCAAGTAAAGATGTAACTCTTCTCATGTATATAAGTTTCTAAGTAGACGACAATCATATGATATATATCCACACATAAATTTGTAAGGAACCAAGAAAGGAGAACCACAATAACTTTTGCAAGGAAGCTCCAAACGAGATGAATCCAATTCTGTTGGAAAGGTAGCGACAAGAGCTTTACTACAAAAAGTGGAAATATTAAGGGTCACAAATATAGAGGGGATACCACACATGGGAAGGTGTGGACCCTATCTCGAAGGTGGACTGATAATATTTCCAACCAGAAAACGCAACAAGTTTTCCATACAAAATCCGTTTTCGGACAACTTGGGCTTGTCATGAAGATCACAACAAGCACCAAAACCTTACAAGGAGAAAATCCAAATAAGAACCAAGAAAGATGATGAAGGCAAGTATGCAAAGGTTTGAGCTCTCTCCAACTGATACGCTAAAGCTCAATCGAGAGTCCCTCTTGATAGTACGGTATCTATCCTATAACCCGGTCTCCCAACTAGTACCATGAGACCGGTAAAATAGAAACCCTATCATACCTTTGCCTTGCGCATTCCACTTGAGCTAGATGATGTCGATCTTGATCTCTTCAAGTGGACCACCTTTCTTGATTGCGCTTCGCTTGGTGAAGACCCAAACATTGCTCCCCCATACTCCACTATGGGAGAGCCTCTCTTAGGCACATCTTCACATGAACATTATCTCTAAATGGGTGGCAAGCTTCAAGCCTAGGATTTCTTCGAGATGCTCCTCTTGAACTTGCGCTTCTCAACATTGATTACGATCACCACTTTACGTCATCGATCATGGGCCATATGAAATCTTCATTTGATGCAAACCCATAGAAAGATACCTAACCACTCATAGAAATGCTACACACATATCATGGGTTAATTCATAAAGCTATATGGACAATTGCTTACCATACCAAGAGATACATGACCCCACTTGGTACATCTTGTAGCTTTGTGTGTTGATCAATACTTGATCAACCTTGTATCTTTTCTTCTCTTTTCAATAGATGATGTCTTGAAGATAACCATGAATGATCACATAATTCTTTTCTTCAAGACATACTTGCAATATGCTCAACTCTATAATCTTGATGCCAAATACTTCATTATATCAATATACTCATGGCATCAACCTTGAATCCAACATATGGAGTTCAAGCATGGTCTATGGAAAAACACTACAAGTAAAACTCAATGCAACCATTAGTCCATAGGGATTGTCATTAATTACCAAAACCACACATGGGGGCGCCATGCCCTTTCACCCTCCATGGAGTTCCACGCTGCAGAGGTAGGCGGCCTGCTTGAGCTCCGAGCAGTAGAGGTGTGACCTGGTCAATCTCGGCCGCCATGCTGGGTCAGCGCATTCGGTGGAGAGCCTGGCCTGCTCCAGGTCCCGCTTGAGCCGGAGGAGGGCGTCCTCGGCAGGAGCAACTACAAACCCGTTGCGCCGGAGACCGCGTGTGGAATCGGCGGTCCTCCACCCCACCACCGCTCCTCTTTTCCTCCCATCCTTCTGTCCATCCCTCTCTCCCGAGGGCGCGTGGATTTTTTGGGTGCGCTTCCACGAGCCATGATGTCGCATATGTGGAGGGCGGGGGTGGAGGCATACGCATCGCCGGCCGCGTGGAGGAACGGCGGGCACCGTTCTTTTTTTCGTTTGCATAAAACAACGAACCGGTATGTCCCTTTAGCGGTGGCAGATGTCGTAATATCTCCCAACTCGCAGGGGTAAATTGGAAAATTCAAAAAACGTACCATCACCTCCTGAAGCCATATTATATAGTAGAGAAAAGAGCAAATTGTTGGGATACATTAAAACTAAACCGTTTAATTGTCACATCAACGATCCAAATTATCCAAATGCCGACCACCAAACACGTTTGATCGGTCCAACAGTTATATTCACAATTTACCCACCATGCCACCGATGCGTCTTAAATCCTCATCGCCCACGATGATGAACCAATTCCTGCGTCTACCTCGATGCGGCTTCATTCCTCACCGCTCGCGATGGTGAACCAATCCAAGCTTCTACCAACAAGTCAAATCGAATCGAGGAAACCAAGCCAACATGATCCATCACAAGGAGACGAATACTCGATGTATCGTGTTGTTCAAGTTATTTGGGTGACTCTAATCTCCATTTGAGTGACCGTGGAAACCAAGCCAACATGATCCATCACAAATCTATCCTTCTTCTCCCTTGAGCTCTCTAAACCAAGCAAGAGTTTTTCCACTATGGTAGTACTAGGGGTGATCTTCAAACTCTCACAAACTTCTTAGAGCAATTCCACACCTTGGGAACTTCAGGAGTAACAAGATTTCAGTAATCTTAGGGGAGATTCTACTTATGATTGGTGAAAATTAAGATCTATATCTCATTTTCTTTTCCCTAAAAAATATGCGGCTTTGGTTTGGGAATCAGGAGGAATCGAGATTTTAAGATGCAATAGTGGCAAATGAGAAAGAAATTTGAGCAATTGTCATGCGGAAGATGGATTTTTAGAGCACCCACAAATTCTCACCATTATTTACCAATCTCAAAAGTTCGAGGAAGCCGAACTTTTGGGATTTGTCAGAACTTTATAGAAGGAGCCTACACTATCCGAGGTATCTATGGAAGGAGCCGATATTGTTTGGGGTGTAACAATAGGCAATGTCAAGCCGGAAACAAGGGCATTGTGGTTGATTTACATATGAGTGTAATGTGTATCTGATAGAAAGAGTAACTATCAATCCTAATCAAATCCCTCTTGATAATGCAAATTTTCTTATAACTCAGTTAAAGAATAAAATAACACAAAAATATATCATTAGGGTCTTTTCTCTTTGTCGATTTGAGTGTGGTGGGGGGCGGTGACCAACCCTCGTGCACCTCTCTCTAATCGATAACTATATCATCGTAAACCTCATTGAAATGATTAGTTCCTTAATGCATATGTTATCGAGAGGAAAACTCACTTGCGGGTAAAGATGTTTTTTCACTTCCAAGATACGTGTATAACCTCACAAATATACTAAAAATAAAGAGAGAAAATGACAAATCTAAATATAATAGTGGTGAAATTTCACAAATTAAACCCTTTTGGCAAAGTTTAACGAAAAATAAACCTTTTTCAAAACTATTTCTAAATCTAACCCTTTTTGTAGCGCCCAACCGCGGGGAGCAACACTGTCATGTGTAGCGCCGACTGGCGTGGAGCTACACGTCTGACAGCGTGACACCCTGGGCCCGCATGCCTTATGTGTAGCGTCGTGGACATCATGGTGTAGCGCCCTATCAGATGGAGCTATGCTTTTAGGATTTTTATAGCTGAGAGTCAGAGAGGATGCTGGCAACAAAAACTTGAAAATTCGCCAAGTCAATGTGTAGCTCTGCATGACGGGGCGTTATACTTCATATTGTAGCTCCACGTCGTGTTGCACTATACCCCTGAGAATTGATAAGTCGTTGGGCCGCAGGGTGGCTGGGCGCACAGGCCATTCATTCGTACATGACTCACTTCTCCCTTCCTCTCCCTCCACCTACTAACCCCTCACAAATCCCGTAATTTTGGTCCGATTTGGCTCCAGAATTTCGGCTCCTCTTCGTGGAGTGAGGTAATCTCCCAAATCTTCTTCCGGGCCATCGTCATCCAAGTCCGATACATAGCATCGGTTATAAGGGATGTCATGGTCTATGTCCTCATGGGTGCAATTTTTATCCACATCTCCAATATCATTGTTATGAAGCTCATCCTCCAACGCATCGCTCTCCTCTTTCGATTCTTCATATTGCTCGTTTTGGGAGATTACCTCTCTCCACGCAGGGAGCCGAAATTCTGGGCCCAAATAGGGCCAAAATTAAGGGATTTGTGAGGTGAGTAGGAGGCGGGGGAGGAAGAGAGAAGTGACTCGGGTACGACTGAATGGCCTGAGCGCCTAGCCACCCCGCGGCCTAACGACTTATCAGTTCTCAGCGCCACACAATATGGAGCTACAATATGAAGTATAGCGCCAGTCATGCGGAGCTACACATTGACTTGGTGAATTTTCGAGTTTTTGTTGCTAGCATCCCCTCTGACTCTTGGCTATCGAAATCTTAAAAGCATAGCTTCATCGGATAGGACGCTACACCCTATGTGTAGCTCCATCTTCCACTGCGCTACACATAAGGCATGCAGGCCCAGAATGCCACGATGATAGACGTGTAGCTTCACGCCGGCCGGCGCTACACTCTCATGTGTAACGCCCTATCCATTGGGCGCTACAAAAAGGGTTAGATTTGAAAATAATTTTGAAAAAGGGTTAATTTTCATTAAACTTTGCCAAAAGGGTTAAATTTGTGAAATTTCAGCAAATAGTGTCCCAAATTCTGTCTTGCCTCTCGGTGACATCATTCACAGCCAGATTTGCAACTTTAGTATTACAAAATCCAAGTACTCCTGCATCATTAAACTTTAATAACGCAAGCCTTTTCCCAGAAATATGTCGAGGACATATGTCCGAGAACACAGAAGTAAAACTGTCAACAGTTTGCCCAGCCAAAAGAAAACAGCGTCGGAGGAACACAATCACTTCCAACTATCGCAGACTAATAAAGTTCTCCGAATGGTAGAATAATCTTTATAGAGGAATCCAGAAAAATACAACATGCTAGGTATTCTTACAAACCAGTTTGCACTACTTTTGAACTCAGATAACAGTAGGTGCTCAATTAACAGTACACAGCCGCGCGTCGCAGCATTATAGTAGTATGATGTCCATGTGCTATTTAATCGAAGAAAACACGGACTGCCCAAGATGGTGTACAAAATTGGGCAGGCAACCTGTAGAGTGAGGAGCTGCAGCGCCAATCAGTAGTCGTCACCTCTGGATATGACTTCTTTACAGGTTGGCCGGAGCAAGATGGTGTGCTCGAACTGCGACACATAGCTTCCCCTCACGTCACACAGTGGAGGGTACGGCTGCAAACACGGCAGGGAAGATTGAGTAATTAAACATGGCTATGATAGGATCACACATTTGAGTAAAAATGGTGGTATGATACATACCTGGACAATGCCAACATCACACAGATTTTTCAGTGCCATGAGGTACTTGGTCTCACCGATTCGGTCCAAGTAGCGACGGCAAAAAGCAAGTGTTCCAAAGTTGTTGTTGATTGTCCCGAGTAGTTGCTTGGCTTTCGCTACCCTCAATGGTACATGCCCAACATCAAAGTTCTTCATGTAATGACTGCATTCCAAGTCCTCCCTCACAAATCCCTTGCCTGCAAATAAAATGACATTTAGGAAATGTAAAACCGTTCAAGAACTTTAACATGTGCCTAAATAGTGAAGACATATATTTCAGCCAAGTCAGATACAAGGGAAAGTGCCTTTTACAAAGCACTGTACTGCTATAAGGAAATTTAGTGTTTTTGGAAATATGAGTTCAAGCTATGTAGGAGTGGCGTACCTGTGGACCCAAAAGTTTCAATTGCATAAAGTTCACCCTCTTCCATTTTAGTTTGCTCCCCACCTTTTACAATTGGAACTGATTTCCCAGCATGGATCTGGTATGGTCCAATGCTGTGTCCATTGAGGTTTCGCACACTTTTTACTGCCACAAGACAAACAAGCAATTCAAATCTTCATCATGCTGTCACATACTTCTAATAGTACAGGATGTAAAGAAATGAAGCTGCCCACACCTTGGAAAACTTTCCCATTAATTTCAACCTCATATGACTCCATGACTTCTTGGATTGCAGCACCGACATCACAAAGCCGTGCATCTATTCCAGCTTCCTGGAACAAGGACAAACGTTGTTCAATAACAAAGAATAGACCTAATGATAAACAAAAATCAAATCAAACACAAGCAAATCACTATGCATATACAGTTGGAGAAATGACAGTAATCAAAAGCTGAAGCTTCAACAAAAACTAGAGCTGCTATCAGATATACTATGTACAAAGGTGCTTCTATCCATTCAGTATATCCGAATCACGTTGACTTCATATATGCTGTAGCCATCAAAGAGTGGACAAAATGTGCAGAATTACCTTGATTCCAGTATTGGTGGCATCTCGTGTAGCTTGAAGCAATGGATCAAACATAGGATTGAATGCAACAGTAAATGCACAATCAACTATGTGCCCTGGAAATAATCACATAATCATGTTAGACTTTGCAGTTAGAAGTAGCATGAATTCATACTTGCGAAGACAAAACCCTACAAGATATACACCCAAGTAATTATTGAAGTAAGAGCCAAACATAGTATAACAACAGACAGACCATCTATATGTGTGCCAAAATCCAGCTTCATCACATCATCATACTGTAGTACGGTTTTATCACCAGAATTTGGAGTCCAGTGAGCTGCAACCCTACATTGAATTTTTTCGTCAGTGTAAGAAGGGATGCACTAATAGGAATCATTCTAGAGGAATACCATACCAATTTAAGGAGCATCCTGTTGGAAAAGCAATACCAGCTTGCAGTCCATTCTCCTTGATAAGTTTCCGAACCATGTTTTCCAGAGTCTCGCATAGTTCAATCATTAACATTCCAGGCTTAACAATGCTCCTCATATATTTCCGCACCTAGAAAACCATAGAGTTGTTGCTAACAAGAGACAATTAAAATAAAGCTGCAAACGAACAAAGAAGCTAGTATGTTCCAAACCTGTCTATGAACTTCTGCTGCACGGCGAATAGAATTGTATATCGGCTTTTGCAGTCGTTCCTGTTCCCTCTTTTCTTCACTAGTTGTTCTCCATAAATTACTGAAGAGCAATAACATGATTACTTTATGCAACATAATTAACTTTTATTTACAGCTATCGTTAGAAACAACTGAAGAAAATACTATTTTTGCGTTGTTTTAAGAAGTTAAGATCATTCATGCAATTTTACTCAAGCATTAGCGTGGCCTGTGTGATGAAGATTAAAGACACCAAATGCCTATCATTTGCTATGAGTGATAGGCTTATGCTTACTCATCCTTGTATTCCTGGATTTCACCCTCAGGAAAATCCCCCGAAGGGAAAAGCTCATCAACAGGGATTGATGGAGGATCTGTCTGCTGAAGAGAGTCCTTCTTCTTTCTACAGAAAAAGGTCATATGCTTGTAAAGAAGAGCAAACGAAACAGGAAAATTAATGGTTGAATTGAATACCCACTTGGCCTTGCTTTTCTTCTTTTTCTTCTTTGCAGCGGCTGAAGCTATCATTTCAAAGACAACAATTAGAATAATCGGTAAACAAATGATTCACATGCCAATTCCAAAATCTTAAGCAGAATAGCCAAAGCTTCACTGGTTCAGCTCTAGAGAAACCCAGCAACGAGAACTTGAAAAGTAGAGTCGTCACCTGCTGCTCCACCTTCAGATGGACCATCCACTTGCACATTATCATCATCTTCTGGAGGTGAGGACTGTCCTCCGATAGACCCACCATTGCTATCTTCTACACTAGCCAACTTATCCTGTGGCAAAAAGGAAGCAATATTTACCATAAAAGACAATCTACAGCAGTGCTGCCATTCAAGAGAGGGATTATATGTTCATATGCGGGATTCAGCAATCCATGCAACCACAGTAGTAATCAGTTCAAGGAGTGTTGCAATCACATATCACTTTATAACTTAAGTATGAACACACTATGACCAAATCTCCAATGAGGCAATGAAAAAACAATCATTGCCTGCAAGAAAGAAGATAGATAATTTTCATGAATATGAGAAGAGCAATTACAGAAAGCATAATAGCATCGGTTAAAAGGATGAACAGTTCTTATTCATCCCCAACATTTTCTTGATGTACCAACATAAGTATAAACTATGCTGAAGCAACCATGAAGATAACACAAGGAAAATTTAGTTCAGGGCAACGAGAAAGATTTTGCAGCTTTAATAGTACTTACTTTGGTTTCCTGTGTTTGCTCAACATGCAATGCCTCCATCTCCTTGGTTGCTGCGTCTGTGTTAACCCCAGCCATACTGTATACTCCTAAAGCTTACTAATTAAAAACCTGAATGAGAAGAACGAACAAAATCATAAGAAACCAATTCTTTTTTTTGAGGAAGGATCTGATCAAATATAAGGAGGCCAGACACTTTTACAGCAAGGTCCAGAAGAAACACAAAATTACAAAAGAACCCTGGAAAAGTGCACAAAGCACCCTCAGCCGCCGGAAGAAAACGCAATCAGATCCAAAGCTTATCCCAAACTTCCTAGACGCCGGCGAGGTCGCCGTACCGCAAGCCGCCGGAGAGCAGACGCCGCCACAGCTTGTAGATGACCGCAAGGACCGTCCGCCGCCGCGCGACGAAGCTGAAGCACGCTGAACGAGCACGGTCACAACGCCTGCACCCCGACACCGCCCAACCTCCAGCCGAGCCGCCGTCGTCCAGGACCACCACCGCCAACCCCCGACCATCTCCAGCCTCCACTCCCCTCGCCACCGAGGCCGGCCGGAGTAGAAACACCGAAGGAAGCCACCTGCAAACCAAGCACCAAAACAGAGCACCCACCTCCCGCTGCTCCTCCCCCCGCCACCACGGCCGTCCAGAAGAGCAAGCAAGGAGAAGGAGGTCCGACGAAAAAGCTCCACGACCTTCCTGGCGACGAGGCCGGAACGGGGGAAGAAGGGGGAGCACCACGCCCAAACACACCGCCGCCATCGCCTCCGTCCTCGACAGCAACGCCAGGGCACTCACACCTACGAAAACTACTACCTATCTACACCCGAGCAAGAGCCCCGAGCTCCCCCCCACCTCACGGTGCCAGAATGGCAACCGGAGGCGGAGGGGAGCGCGGATCTGCCGGCAAGCGGAGGGAAACTCGAAGTCGCCTTTTCCTCCGCTTCTCTCTACTGTAGACGGGGGCATAAGAAACCAATTCATCCAAGGACGAACTACATATCATAACAAATTCATCTCCGATGGGAAGGAAAACTCTAAAATTGTATTCATTGCTGAGCAGAAGCTCGCCACATCCAACAAACAATAATGGCGATGAATCAGTGATAAGGGCTTACTCCCTCCGGTTGTAATAACATCTTACTCCCGTTCACAAAAGGATGTCTCAACTTTGGCCTAAACTAGAACAAAATTGAGACATCCTTTTATGAACAGAGGGAGTATATTATGGGACAGAGGGAGTACTTAGACACCAGTATTCAGCACATTCGACTTAGGAGTGAACGCCAAGATTGGTACTCAGTGTATGCATGCTAGTTAACCTCAATCATGCACTTATTGCAGAGTGCAACCATAATATAGCTCTCTACCATACGATATTCCACATCTGGAGTTTACATCAATATCTACAAATAGGTCGTCAGACTCGGATCTCCACTCCCCCGCAATTCCATCCCCCAAATTCCAATGCGATCGAAGGATATCCGGGAACAGCTGTCGGCTAGGCGTACCTTTCTTTGCCCGCGGCGGCGGTCGCGGGAACGTCGGGTCGCAGGCTGCCTCCCGCCGTAGCAGGAGAGGCGAGACGACGGCGATGCCGGGAGGGGTTCGCCGGCTCTCGTGCGAGGAAGAAGGGGGGCGAGGCTGACGGCTAGGTTTAGACTTGGACCAAGAGCAACAACCAACAAGGTTTTCTTACCTGCTAAGCAATTCTGTTTTTTTTAGCGTCCCGGGCAAATCCGTTTTCTTTTAATTTCTAAAGCCCAACTCAGCCCATGAGGCCGACGTCTTCTCCGGCCGGATTGGCGTCAGCCCAGCCCACGGAGGGACGCGAGACCTTAAAACCCCAGCAGGGAAAACTCCTCTCGGTTCTTCCTTCCCAACCAAACCCTCCTCTCCCCGACCGCCGCCTCAGCCGCCGCCGCCGCCGCCTTGCACCCCAGGAGAACTGCGCGCCGCCGGCCATGGCGGAGGAGGGGACGCAGCAACTGGACTTCGTCCGGGAGACGGTGCTGAAGAAGCGGAAGGTGAACGAGGACTGGGCCATCAAGAACCGGGAGCGCAAGGCGGCCAAGAGGCAGCGCCGCCGCAACGACGCCAAGGGCGCCATCAAGCGCCCGAGGAGTTCGTCAGGGAGTTCCGCAACAAGGAGCTCGACTTCATGCGGATGCGCACGCGCCTCAGGGTCCGCAAGCTGCGCCCCGCGGAGGCCGTCGACGCCAAGCTCATCTTCGCCATACGCATCCCAGGGTCAGTATATAGCTACCTGAGCTGAGACTGCTGCGTTCTTTCTTTGGCTGGTGATGGTTAAGCCTTTTGTGGCGTGTGATTTTGCAGCACGACGGACGTGCACCCGGACATCAGGAAGATCTTGGCGAGGCTAAGGCTCACGCAGGTCCTCACCGGCGTCTTCCTCAGGGCCACCGAGGCGAACCTGAAGAGGCTTGCTGCTGTTGATCTGTTTGTCACATATGGGTAACTCCATTGCGCTGCTTGAATTGCAACTTCATACATTGTTTTATTTTTATAGTTGTTATTTGTGGTGATTAAATCATGTTAATTGGTGTTAACCAACAATAGGTTTCCGAATTTAAAGAATGTGAAGGAGCTTATTTACAAGAAGGGTCGTGGGTTTTTCGACAAAGAGCCTTTCCCACTTACCAGCAACGATCTAATTGAGAAGGTATTCTTCTGTAACATCTTCTGGGGATTAAAATTTCAGTTGTTCGTGTAAAGCTTTGAGGGCAGTAGTTAATTTTGTATATGGCAAACCGAATGATAAGCATTTGAAGTTTATAAGTCTCATCCGATGTCTATGTCTCTTAGTTGTATGTAGCCACTTCCACCATTGCTATGAAGCTTGAATCCCTTTAATGTCCAATTCTGTGTTAGGTGCATATGCTCTAAACTTGACACACTATGACACCTCAGTTCGAATAATCATCTTCATTTGTATGTGCATTCCTGTGGCAGAACTATTTTTGTGAATTGTTTCTCCTGATTTTGCAATGGGCACTAAACATATGTGCTATTCTAAACTCAGGCTCTTGGAGAACACGGCGTCATATGTTTGGAAGATGTCGTGCACGAGATCTCCACTGTTGGGCCTCACTTCAGAGAAACGGCGAGCTTCCTCATGCCCTTCAAGCTCAAGTGTCCAGAGAGGAGGCTGCAGATGAAGAAGAAACCCTTCAAGGCTGGTGGCGACACAGGCAACCGCGGCGATAAGATCAACGAACTAATCGAGAAGTTGAACTGAGGCATCTCCACTCGTCGCCCGCAAACAAGCGATGGATCTGTTACGTTATCTGTTTTGTAATAGCATAGCTGAGTGTACCCTTGTTTTCAAAACCGTACCCGAGACCTTGAGATCATATCTTGAAATAGCAGAAACTGTTTTCACCCCTGGTCATGTGTTGTGTTCATGCTTCCGTGTTCTGAGCTTCACTGAAACTAGCTGTTTACAGTCTTTGCTTGCGCTGTCTGATTTGGCTTGATGATATTGGAACCAAAATGTTTCCATATGGTTCTCTGGGTGCTCCTACTGTGTTTCTGGTGACAAAGATTCTTTATGCTGCATTAACGTAGTGGTATGAAATTGTTGCGAGTAAAATTTGGCAAATAGCAAATGTGCATCCTGTATCCATGTGCACGGCTACGATTGCCGGCGATAGGCCGCAGTTACGCTGCTCAGAGTTTTGACCCAGCCTCTGCCTGGTTGCTTGCGTCTTCGTGGCCTCAACTGTTCCGAAACCCCAGTCGCCTCTGCCCTCCACGGCTCCACCTACCGCAGGCGGAAGTTGCCCTCGTCGCGCGGCGGCTGCGGGGAGAATGACATCGGCGCCGGCGCCGGTGTTCGACAGGCTGGCCGGGATCCGACCCCTCGCTGAGTCCGGCCGCTTCAAGGCAAGCTCCCCGCGCCCCTATCCCCTTCACACAGAATCGCTGCTCGTTTTGTTCATCCTCCGGTAGCAACCGCACTAGGATTCCCCCATGAATTGGGCGTCCGCTGCTAATTCAGATAGAGGAATCACGCACGGTATTCAAGGGAATCCGGAATTTCAGCTAGAAATTCGGGGACAACTTGGTTCATCTGCACATGGCATCCGGTTGTGTTCATCATGTGGAACACCCGTGGATGCACCCTTACCATTTGCTTCTGCTGCTATTAACTGTTCACAGCTGAGTTTGTCTATCAGGCATGGTTCCTGGACCAGTTTGGTGTTCTTCATGACGGGAAGAAACCCTACCCTGGCGCCATTTTGGCATGTATGTTGGTCCAGACTCCAGACACTGTATTATGCACATTCTCATTGCCTCTCTGTGCTGCAATGTGAGTGAGCTATGGATGTTACAGTAGAGAAACTCGCCGGGAATGGCGCGAAGATGGTGATAATCAGCAACTCCTCGAGGCGGTCGTCGGTGATCATGGATAAGCTGACGAGCCTTGGCTTTGACTCGTCTTGTTTCCTTGGAGCGATCACTAGCGGGGAACTCACGCATCAGTACCTTCAGAAGTGAGCTTCATGCATGCTGATGTTTCTTCTGCTCCTTATTTTTATGAAGATCACTCAGAAACTTATGGTGAACTTCTGAATTGATTTTTTAAAAATAGGAGGGATGACCCATGGTTTGCGGCTCTTGGAAGGAAGTGTATCCATCTGACATGGGGTAGTCGAGGGGCAATTTCTCTTGAGGTTTGTTGTCCTGTTATTTTTTTTGTAACATATGTTTCTCTTAATGAGCATTAGCATCGAATTTTCTGTGTCATGTTGCTATTATATGTCTTGAGGTCATCTAACATGCTCCCTCCAACCCATAACATAAGATGTTATTACAACCAATATATGGGATTATATTGGTTAGTAATAAGAATGGCAAGCATGGAATATTAAAATGCATTTCGATTTCATGACAAATGATTTTTTTTTATCAAATATGTTAGTTGTATTAGCAATACAAATGTATTTTACCTAATCATTATTGCTTATGTTCTCCTATAGGGCCTTGGTTTGCAAGTTGTGAGCAATGTTGATGATGCAGAGTTTATACTAGTCCATGGCACTGAAGCCCTGGGTTTACCTTCAGGTGATCCGCTTCCCAAAAGCCTTGAGGAGCTTGAGCAGGTTCTAGTGCTTGGTAGTGAAAAACGACTCCCAATGGTGGTAGCTAATCCAGATTATGTCACTGTTGAAGCTCGAGAGCTGCGTGTCATGCCTGGTGGGTTAATTTGTTTTATGACAATCTGATTATTTTTTCGGTAAAGGCCAAGATATTATTAATATCAAGAAGATACACGCTGATTATTTAACAATTACTAGATAACACATAACAGAGTTGCTTAACTCGTCAATCAATCTTGTTGGCTAATTTACACTTTAAATTAGACATGCCTTATTTCTGAGATAGGATGGGAATACGCTGGCAACTGATGGTTGTGATAGAACATAAGTGCTCAATCTGTCTCTCTTTAGGCACTCTGGCAGCAAAATATGAGAGTCTTGGTGGTGAAGTGAAGTGGATGGGAAAGCCTGATAAGGTAATACATGACAATTATTCGCCTACTTAAACATGGTACAAAGTTGAAATGGCATTCACGCGATGTTGAACCACATGTTTGTGAACTTGTGATTGTAACTGTAGTTGATTTTTTTTTTAAACGGGGAACGAAGCCTCGGCATCTGTAAACAATGGACAAAGCCTTTTTATTGCAACTGTAGTTGGTTGCTTGATCTTATAAGCCTTCTCTTGGTATTTTTGTTTTCGTGTGGCAACTGGCCTTGCAAGGTACTCATATGCTGCTGCTTTCTCAGGTTATCTATACATCAGCAATGTCTGTAGCAGGTGTCGAAGCCCATGAATGTATCACCGTGGGAGATTCGCTGCATCACGACATCAAAGGCGCAAACGGAGCAGGAATGGCATCTGCGTTCGTCACCGGAGGGATCCATGCGGCTGAACTTGGACTCAGTGAATTCGGAGAAACTGCTGGAGATGATACCGTCAGTGCATTGTGTTGCAAGCATAGCTCATACCCATCTCATGTTTTGCCTTCATTTACATGGTAGAAACATGGTCTGGATCCACCCATTAGCATTTACACTGGAAAGCGGTCTAGTACAATGATACTCTTTTGGATTGTCATTATGAGCATCACGACCGCGGAGGTGTTGCTGGGCTTTGCTAATTCATTATGTTTTTTTCTGAATTAAAATCTCTGTTGATCTGATTAATTGGAACTGCATGCAATTATGTATGAAGGAATCCTCTGTCAATTATTTGTATGCTTTATCGAGTTATATTTTTTTGTATTTTTCAAACAATTGTCTTAAAAAATATACTTGTATGCTTGTACTTATTCATTTAAAGTACATTTTTGCGAGATTTCTTGGCCCATCTATTTTTACCAAAAAGAAATGTAAATAGCCAAGTGCGAAAACAAGATGTAAATCATCATTTTGATGCAGAGTCTCGGGCTACGCTTCCATTTCGGGAAAAAAAAAAGTTCCTTTTGGTTTTCTCCCTGTCTTGTTGCCTTCGTCTTTCCAATTTGGGGTACTTTCTTGGCTGTTCTGGATAGGGTTTTGGCTGTGCCGTTCTCTGTTGAAGGACGGCTAGAGGTGCGGTCTGGTTTCTCTTCATACGCGGTCTGATTTTGCTGCTGCTTGACTGCTTGTTGTGTAGCCGGCGGGACTGCTGGATGTGATGGCGGTGACCGTCTACCTGGTATGACGTTTGGGGCTGGTGTGTAGCGCGAGGGGTTGCTTGTCAGAAGCTGGTCTGTTTTACTCTTGGTTTTCAAATTCAGGCTGTAGCGGGGCGGCATTGCTTTGTTTGCTAGATTTGGCGGCTCCTTTCCGTTTTAGGAGAGCCGAGGTAGTCAGAGTTAACTCTTGAGTCAAGTTTACTGGGCCAAGCCGATTTGAAAAAATATGCATACAATAGTTGTTATACAAAACAATAAAATCAACAATTTATCATGTAACTATTATAATAGAATGCCAATGGCTCGACCAACTTAGAATAATTATTTCTCAACAATCGCTTACAATATTAAGATGCATGTTTTTGTTCACTTCACTACCTACTGAATCCTGAAGTCGGATTCTCGACAGTGATTTAGAAGTAACAGACCAGCTACTATAATCTCGATTGCTCTTTTCTCTGCGTAGGAACAATCATATCGACAACATCCAGTCCAAATGGAACCCGACACCTCTTGTTCCACTTTTCCAAAATTCCAAACTGTGGCACAGGAGACAGCCTGAACGGATAACGCCGCAACAGAACAAGTTATGCACCCAAGCACAAAACAAGAAAGGCCAAAAGCTGAACAAACTCAGCATGGACAAAAGTGCAACAGAAGTTACAGGATACAATAAAAGCCAAGCCCAGCCAGATGATCTAAACTCTACAATTCATAAGCTATACATCACATTATACAACGCTCCTCCGAGCAGAATTGGCACAAAATGCTCATTCAAAAGAAATGGAAACATCGTCGCAGCGTATACGATTAAGCCTTGCATTAATAACTAGCATGCAGGAAAGCAAGGGAAATAAATCCACCGACAATATAAAAAAAAATCTTAAGCCTTGCATTTCTGAATAGCCAAGGGAGGCAGATCTGCCGAGAACACAGATCTGCTCACCTTACTCGAATCTGAAGCCTGTACACAAATGAAAAGACGATGTAAGAGTTTGGTGTATCTGCAATTCTCTATTGACAAAAATCTCAGTTGCAAGACAATGAAAACGAAGATACTGGAACAGATTTCGTAAGTATGAAGGAAATTTACTTTACCAAGTGCAACTTATATTGACATGAATTTGAGCACATACTTTGGTTATAACTGATACGGACATTTCTGTCTGTTAATCTAACAAAAAAACATCTGACTAAACTGCTCCCAAAAGAGAATACAGAAAATGACACACGTAACTTCATGGCAAACGAAATGTGAAACAAACAATCGAGATATACAAACCTACACATGTCATGTGTTATTTAAACTTAAATACTTTAAACACAGGTCTTTATAAAAGACGAATAATTTAGTGCCGGAATGATAAGGAAACGGAGTGCCAAATAATTTTCCCATAAGGGCAAGGAGCTGTTCAGATCTAACGAGCCTATAAAAATTATTATTGATTAGCACTAACTGTTCGATAACATAATAAGTCAAACTATCATATTGCTGTGTATATTTCAGTTTTTATTCACAGCTAATCAACATGTGAAGATATTGTATTGAACGAAATGATAAAGACTTTATTCAGACCTAATAAATGGCTTATATTGTTTTTTATTTTAGCGCCTCACTAGACGTAGTCAAGATTTTCATGACTAAAATAATTTGGTACCCCTATAAATTGTCCTTGCTACATAAATCAGAAGTTTCTTCTTCACTGCTTACTTTTAGTTTCTTCCCCACATATGAAAGCTAATTTCAGAATGTAAGGAGCATCTAAGTGTTATAGTTAGCTTACATATGTTCATTGCAGACAGGAATTTCAAAACTTTGAGAATTCTCTTGTCGACCGCATTACACTTGACTACAACTATGTTAAGGTGCTCGGATATTGCAGATGATCGCTCCATTGAACTGTAGCGGCCTTTTATTTCCACTTCATGATTTAGTCCCTACGGTAAGAAAAGAAAATTTAACTAACATGGATAATCAATAATAACTTTAACATTGTAGCAATTGCCAAATTAGAAGATTTATACCTCGGAACACAGTTGAAGAGTGAGCTTCTCTAGAACTGGTGAGTTTTTCAGAATGCAAGCTAGTGGATCCAAATGAGGAGACTCGCACCAGTACTCATTGAGAAACAAAGTCTTTAGCTTGCTAAATGTAGGGCAGTGCTTCAAATCTCTTGTGAAAATGAACTGGAAAGAAAATACAAAAATTAAAGAAATTAATTAGAATGCAAGATGATGATCTAAGACCACCCCCTCCCAATTGACGGTGATGCATATGTAATCTGCTTATTGCCTATTTCCAGCAACAGCGTAGATAGCGGAACACAAAAGAAGGCATTAGTATACAGGATTTTTTAGACCAGAGTCATACCATGCTACTTGCAGATAGCAACTTGAGGTGTTTAGCAATTGAGATACCACTCAGAAGCACACAATAACTGCTGTAATCGTAATTATTAGGAGCACAATTCTTGCATGCATTATTATTATCTCCACAGAGAGCACCGTAGTAATAATTTAAACAGATATCATGGCAGTTTTCGTCGAGCTCAATGTACGCGGTCTCTATCAGCACCATGTTCTCAAGAAAAGGTATTTTGCCCCAAAAGCCATCTATTTTCAAAGATACCAGACCCGGAGTAGAAACACGGATCCGACAATGAAAGTCGGACCAGCAATCAGTGATGCTCAAATGCTTCAGAGAACGCGACGATACCTTACCAGCCCAGATGCTGCAATTATCCATCTTCAAGTCTTCCAATGCAGGGCAGATAGCAAAATCAAGAAAGGTCTCTTGTAGGGTTACAGAATCAAGGTGTAATGTTGTCAGATGGCGAGAGACTGGCAGGTCATCTAAGCAGAGATCACGATCCCAGTTATCAAGGGTGAGCACCCGAACTTTGCACATCACGGAAAAACGGATCCATAGGTTCAAATAGTGCTGGAGATCATCGTCCGAGGCGACACTGATCCTGATATCAACAGTGTCTAGGTCAGTGCGCTCACGCAGGATCAGCAGATGTTCCACAAACTTCCGGAGGCGTTGGAAATCGGAATGATCATCATCGTCAATGCGCAGGCCTGTGGTGGACCTCCAGAGGTGGCGCCACCGCCGGGCGAGCACACAGGTCTGCACCACCTCCTGCGCTGGGAGGAAGGAGAGCACATGGTGGAGGATGCTGTCAGGGAGGGCGCCGATGCAGTCGACGTCTATCACCGGCGGCACGCGCTTGGACTTCTTATTTCGAGGAGGCATTCCGTCGAACAGGCGACGGGCGTCGTCGGCGCTGCAAGACAAGAAACGATCAGACGACGAGAGGGTGGAGAGAATGTGATGAGATAGAAGAGTGAAGAGACATATGCATACTTCGCGGCATACTTCGCGGCGTCAATGCCTCACCTTACGTGGCCGCCGCCGCAGCCGGAGGTTGAAGTCCTGCAGAGACCGAGCGGTCCGTTAAAAGGAAGGGGAGAGCGGTTGGACATATAGCTGCAGGCTGCAGCTTCGTAGCCTCAGCGGCTGCTTGATAGGTGTCGTGAGGATGTGTGAGAGCATCGGTCAGGAGAATCAGGTGGCTGGATATTTCATGGGGCAGCGTTTTGGAACATGGTTCCAGAACTGCAGAATCCAGATGATGAGTGATAGCAGGAAGGCTCACGCAGTCTGATGTAAACGGATCAGATCGTATAATGTTCTTATCCTTTCTCATATTTTTTCGGTTGAATTCAGACCAGATTAGATAATAACCGGATGCGGATACAAATACGGATACGAATTGGAACGGAGTGGATGCCGACCCGAAACAAATACTGTACCAGATAAATACGTACTAAGAAACAAAAGAACTGTCCAACCACATAACACTGAACAAAATGTACGTGTGCGTGATGCAAGTACATGGTTGCACGATAATAAACGAATACTTTGAATACTCCTATGTGATTATTAAATGATTATTGAATGTAAGTCGTACTATGGTAGGATTAGTTATATATGGAGAGACGTAAATGGGTGATTAGTTCAATGTAATAATGGATTTGACCATTTATACTAACTACGTAGGCTAACAAATCGTATTATCCTAATAGAGAGTATATAGGATAATCCGCAAAAATAGCGAATAATCCGTATCCGTCGGATAATAGTAATATCATATAATTTACAATATCCATCGGATATCCGCCTAATGAATATCTGTATCCGGCGGATTTCCATAACTAAATACTATATCCTTAAAAATGGATACGGATATGAGAGAATTCCTTCCTTGGCCCTTCCTTAAAATTTTGTTCCCTATTTGACCCTAAACAATAAAATCTTCCCAATTTGACACCTTAATTTCATTTTCTTCCTAACATGACCCTGTAGTGCATTCTCAGCAGTAACGGTGTTAAATTGGGACGAAAAACGACTCTTTTACCCCTGACCAATTATGTGACAAAACAACTCTCTAATTTCAGTAGCAAACCTTTGTCGCTTTGCGCCCGATAGATTAAGTGGCAAAGAAAAAATACACGTCTCGTACAGATCCACTAATCAATCGATCAGGCAAGCTGCGCGTATTGGACGAAGTTCGTGTATGTGCCCGTGCTGATGGCTTTGCAAAAAACACGCCGGTGGCAGGGAGAGCGGAAGCCGCGCCGGCGGCGGGGTGTACTTGGGAGCCCGGCGTTCGTGGACAGGTCCTCGCCGGCCTCCCGTGCCGCGGCGGAGCTCCGTCTCGCACGGCTCGGCGGGGACCACCGTCGTGCCCGTGACTGGCGACTCTCCCTTGCCGCCACCGCCGTGCCCGTGGCCGGCGTTCATGGTCAGGTCCGCGCCGGCCTCCAGTGCCACGGCGGAGCTTCGTCTTGCGCGGCTCGGCAGGGATCACCGACGTGTCCGCTCCGGCCGCCGCAACCAGGCCGCTCAGAAGAAGGCCGCGCGCCCGCGCCGCACCTCTGGGCCAGGAGCGCCGCCCACCGCCGTCGTCGTCGCTAGACCTTCCATCACCGGCGGGTCGATGTGGCCCGCGACGGGGCGCCTCCGCCGCCGGTGCCCATGGTCGCCGTCAGAATAGGGCCGGATAGAACAGGGCCGGGCGGACGAGCCCCTCGTCCGCATCCTTTCCCGCGCCGTCCGCTGTGCCTGGCCCGCTCCTTTCGCGCCCCTGGCTGGGTTCGTGTTGACTCAGTGAATAGGATACGAGAGAGAAAAAGGTTTTTATTTTATTTTGAGAGATGGAGAGAGAAAGGATCGATCATGTCTCGGGGTCTGGACTGGTCGGCACAATGGCTCGTTCTGTCGTTCCATCCGTTAGATCAGAGAGGGGTAGTTTAGTCCAATAACATGAAAACTGACGGCAAAACATAACGGCATAGACGGAAGGGCCAAATAAGGAAATAAATGAAATTTAGGTGACAAATTAGGAAGATTTTGTTTTTAGGGCCAAATAGAGAACAAAATTTTAAGCAAGGACCAAGGAAGGAAGGAATTCTGTCTACGGATATAAACGAATTCAAGACATAAATTATTCCTACCGTTTAAGTCCTTGTTTGTTTGGGCTGCAACTTGGGCTTCTACAGCTTTTGGGTCTCTAAAACCACAACCTCAGACAAACATAAAAAATTCTTGTCCAGAGAAGCACAATCGCTTATGCAATTTGTACATGAAGCCTGGAAGCACGTCGGGAGGCACTTCCCGCAGCTTCTTACGAGTACCTGAAATCCGAATCGGTATATGGCTCTACCCTTGGCGTTCCAAGTAATTACGACAGCTGCCACCGCAAAGGAATAGGAAATGATTCAGAGGATTTGCACGCACGCGACAAGAGCCGGGCATGCTCGCGCACGACAGGAGCCCAGCTAGGGTTTCCCGCCGCCAGGCTCTCCTGCCGCGCCGCCGGCCGGCAGTCTACGACCCCGTCCCCACGGCGCTCCGCTCATCTCTCGCCCGCAACTCGTCCCCGTCGGCTGCCCCGGTCCCTGCAGCTTCTCCACATCGGCGCCCCGCCCCCTGCAGCTCCTCCTCTGCCTCGTCTTCCGAGCTACGCCGCCGTCCACGCTTGCCGGCTATGGGTTACAGGCCACCGCCTCCGTCCGCGCCGTCAACCACTAGCTCTTCTCCCATCTATCCGAGCACTTCTCTTGACGTTCTTTGTTTTTATGTTCCCTGTTTTTGTATTTGGACAAAACATTCGGTGATGTTTGTATGCGTGTATGCTCCTACATTTATTTCTTGTTTGCATTGCATATTTATCTTGATATCATTCATACACCTTGTGCTTGACAACCACATGTGAGGTTGAGGAACAAAACAATTAACTTTGTTTTGTAGGTGACCAAAAGAAGGATAGGAAGATAAATCTTTCACTACTGATTCCCCGAGAGTTCGATATTAAACCCTCGAGTGACCCTCGTGGGGAAAACACGTCTTCCACTTACTACACGCTCTGCACTTGGAGTCTCAACCTAACCCATTTACTTTTGACGCAGGTAACTATGCACCGGAGATCAAGACTGTTTTCTGGCGCCGTAGATCAACCTCTTCAAGGGCCATCACCGTCATGATTCATTTAATTGTGATAAGTGGGCATATGGATGACATATTTTGGGCATGTGGTACAAAAACTATGTTAATTGTCATCTTAGATAGTTTAGACTATGTTAACTTGCAAGCTTATGTCAAAATTATGATGAATTAGACGGTATTGCGGTGAAAATGTTATGTTTGTAATTTTCGATTTACGGGTTGAAAAATGTTGCGGCAGAACAGAAATCAAAAGGCCGAGCGGAGTAAAATTCTACTACTCGGCTTTTTTGGGTTTATGTTCTGTCGCAGCCGTTTTCAACCCGTAAAATGCGTTTTGCGCGAACTGAAAATTTGATTCAAAGGAAATGGCATATGATTTTTAAAGCATCGGATCTTATAGAAATTTTCCCTATAAGTAATAGAATCGTATTTTATAAGAATTAATCTCATGATAATCTTGTAGTGTAAATTATATAGAAAAAAATCTAAAGTCATGAAAAAATCTTTTTATCACAATCCCGATCGATGGTTGGAAGACTACAGGTTGGATAGAATGAAGCGATGGAATTCCATGGACTAAAACATGCAGTAGATAACCAACGATGTGACCTCACCAGGTGAGGCAGGGAGGAAGCAAATCCTATACAAAACTCTTTTCCCACCCATGGCATTTGACTGAAATTCAACTGAACCGAACTATCTAGTTCACATCTCAAAAGCAAAAAGATAAAAGATGATCTGGTATCCAACAAAGACCAATTGACCTGCTATCCATCGCCTTTAGAAACACGGTTTATAAAGTGTTCGAAAACGAAAGGATTTCAGTGGAGCGACGTGCAATAACAAGGCATGATCTGGTATCCTAGGCTGCTTGATTGCCGGCAGCAGCATCTGGGACCGTAGGCGAGAGTGTGGTGGTGCCCCATTGACCTGCCGTGGAAGTCGGGCTTGGGCGGCGACGCAAAACAAACTGATATATTGTCGTTCGTCACGAGCTCGCCAGGGGTATGGAGATTGCATCTCGTCATCTGTCCCCCTGTGCATGTCGTTAACGGCGAGTGCAGCCGGGTAGTACGACAATCTTGTGTTCTTCCCTAGATCCATCTTCTGCTATATCTACTTTACTAATCATATTAAAAAGCTACCATCAGGCATCAGATTAAGTTATATGTTCTTGCTCTTTCCCACGACAGAGGTCATATGCTTTGTTCAGATTAATAAACGTTTACTGCTACTCGTCGAGACCTTTTGTGTGCATGCAAACGATTTTCCTAATCTCTGAATGACCAGGACCTGGTAGGGTTTTATATTCATGCACACGAAATACTCACCGACAGCTTACTACAGGAGCACTTACGTGTGCAATCAATCGATTAGCAGACCTAGGGTTTTGATATTCATGCACACACTTGCTTTGATGGGGTCCTAAGCTAAAATGCATAGCTGGGTACGTACTTAAAGAATTGCAGGCGGCGTTAGGTGCTAATCTGACGCACCCTGCATCTCTATGGCCGGCCTTCATTATTGGCTGAGCCCGGGGTAGCTAGGTGCTCGATCGCTCTTGCACGGAGGGGACATCAGCACATGATGCGGCGGGCCAGCCATGTTTCATTTTTTTATATTTTTTATCTAACCATGATTACATGTCGGAAAGATATTCCTTTTGAGGCATAGGAACAGATATACTCAAAATAATCGTAGCTCCTCTATATAAATATAGCAACCACCCAGTACAACCAACGGTTTTAAAATACTAGGGCGGCAGGAAACATACACCCAAACGAACGAAACCGATGCGCCCTCTCCGATGAAGTACCACCACACTCCTTAGCACCGAATCGACGAATATCAAGCAGCACCTTCAACAAGTAAAGCCACACTGTTGCCCCGACCAGCGCACTGGTCTTACGGTTTTCCCCGACACAAAGGAAAGCAGATGAAGGGTAGCCACGATACCCTTCAGGAAGGAAAGATGCTATCCGAAGGCGGCACCGCGTCGGTGTCAAACGGATCGACAAGGATTTCTTCCAAAAAAAAACCATCCACGACCACGGATGATCCGTAGCACAGGAGCTCCGCGAGAACGAGCCTCAACACCTCTAGACTAGCCGTCCACCAACATGCGCCAAAACGATCCCGAAGCCACCATCGTCGTCTCACCGAAGTAGTCGCCATGAGGTCTCACTTCAATGCAGAGATTATCTGTACTTTTTCTCTTTATTTATTTGTAATAAGTTCCGATATCTCTGCACGAATGAGGTGGCTTCAGTACTGAGATTTTCATGTCACCATGTTGATCAGTTTCCACTCACCAGCTGCCTTACTCTGAACTTGCAAGTGATGTGAGAAGGAGGGCACCTCAAATTTTCTAAGTTCCTATTGCCTGGAACTAAATGATTCTAAAAGACATCACCGGATGAAATTTATCAGAATCTTTAGGAAATCCAGTTTATGATCTTTTGGTATTGAATGGCAGAGGAGGCAGGCCGGCCACATGCGTGTATTTGTACTCCTCTACTCCCAAGTGATTATGCTTTGGCGGCTTTCGGCAGCCGGAGCCCACAACAAGCGGCATGTGCACGTTGAGCCTCACGCACTCGGTGGCACTGTGCATCATATACATGTGAGGCTGACAGTTGGGCCCGTCACAATGCGGTCGGCGTCACGTGTAAAGTATGGCGATTCCGAATTTTTAAAGTAAGATAATACTCTGAAGTTGTCTTCTCAGTCTAATGGTTATTTCATTGATGGCCACCATCACCTCTACCCAGTGGACCAAAAAAAACAGCTCTGCTTGAGATAGATGTTGAAGGGAGGGATTAACTACTTGAGAAAATTATGAGCTATGGCCAATGAATATGACAACATTGTATAAAACCTTGTGTAACATTCATGACGAAATTAGATATAAAAATTTCTTCCCAAAAGATACAGACAAAAAAAAATCTCGGAAAAAAATAGATATGTAATGTATGCCGTTTGGTTCCGTTGCATGAAAACACATCAGTTTATCTGAAGGATTCTGCATTTTCCCTAACCGTCGTAGAAATAAAAGAGCTTTTTCATGAAGTTGACACAAGGGAAAATTTTCTATTAAATTACATGCAAAGTAGACTATAGAAAAAATCCAATGGTTTCAAATCCTACAAACCAACAAATGCTATAGAAAACTTTTCCACAAATGAAATCTTCAAGAACTCACGAGAAATTACTTTGAACCAAACAAGACCTCATTTAAAAAAAAGATTTATTCTAGGGACTATTTATAGGGATTATGCTTTTGTAAAGTTTTGGTACTCAAGTCAACTTTTACATAACTTCACCGATAAAGACTTATCTTTTAAACATGATTGTACCGTAATTGTTTCCTGTTGGAGCCATAATATAATGCTGAAAAGTTTCTACAAGATACCTGCAAATAGTCTGTAAGGGGCAGCCTATAAGGTTTGCAATGCAACATTTTACATGAATTTGAGGTGGAATAATTCCGCTCTCATAGGAAATATATACTCCCTCCGTCTCAAAATACAATGCGCCCTTTAATTTCGCTGGTCAACGACATGTAACTTTGACCATGATTTGTACTTATAATATTACCCAAAATTATTATAAGGACATATGAAATTAAAGAATTTTACAAGACGAGTCCAACGGTGCCATATATACATGTTGTTATATATTGGTGGTCAAAGTTGAGCGTCAAAGACCACCTTAAAAATAGCGCGCCTTGTATTTTGACACGGAGGGAGTAGCAAACTCTCATGTTCCAAACCAGTCCTAATCTTTTTCTACAGGTTTCACATGAGTGTTTTGCACATCAATATTTTGAACAGGTAAACACATATAACAATTTCTTTTGTTTGTATGACCACTGTGTCATAACCTTAATCATTTAGGGAATTAACTGTGTTTTCCTTTGGAGGGACCAAATAAGCTCTATTATAGATTACCGTTTTTTCATATATTTTTTTGTAGAATTTGATATGCCCTGACATTTCAACGTTTTTTTTAATCCTGCTACATTTTTCTTATTATTGTGATCCTTTTTCCATAACAATTAACATAAAGTTAATGGGAGTTCCAGCACAGAAAATAATAGGAAGGGAATAAAGACTTTGCGAGTGCGCAGTTGATTATTCCCTTGAAATGCATGAAACAAACCAGTCGTGCACTTGTGTGGAAGAGGCCAAGCAGAGGTGGCGAAGCCTGAAAGCGAGCTCTAGGATAGGAGAGGATCAGAGGAGCCAACGAAGAAGAAGAACAAAAGCTGGGAGAGGTCCTAGATTCGCACTGGACCTTGGTTGCAGTCTTTTCCTTGGCTCATTGGAAGGTCCTGGCATCTGGGTTCGTGGCGGCTGGTGCAAAAAGGTGGGGTTTTGGGGACACTCGCATCAATCATTTGGTTTTGTTTTCTTGGGTGCTTGGATTTTCTGCCTTGCCATCGGCTTCTATGGGGCAAAAATGATAAGGTTCATTGCTCTTCCGTTTTGACTCAGTTTGTTCGTTCGTGGTTCACTGTTTTTCTTGTTCATCTTCAGTTCATCGAGAGATGTTTCGATTGCGGTGCTGAAAGCTGGTACGAGTGCTGAGGATTTTCTTCTTGTGCAGTATCAGGTGCTGAAGATCTCCGCCGCTTGCGACGGTTTTGTCCAAGCAACCTTCCTGTAAACCAAATAAGCGAAGTCTTGGATTTTCCCTCGTCAACTGAAGCAAACTGAAGTGGGTGAGATAGATTGGGGGAAACTTCCAGACCCTTCCAGTTGATTCTTGCGCCTGGGGAGATGGAGAGGCAGAGCAGCTTCCGCTTGGGCGCGCTGGAGAAGCTGAAGAGCTTCCGGGGGATGGAGAGCTTCAGCAGGAAGAGCAAGGACAGCCCCGGCAAGCGCGGCGACACGGCGCTCCACCTCGCCGCGAGGGCCGGCAGCGTCCCCCATATACAGAAAATCCTCGCCGAGTTTGACCGGGAGTTGGCCGGAGAACTGGCTGCACGGCCGAACCAGGACGGGGAGACGGCGCTGTACGTGGCCGCCGAGAAGGGGCATACGGAGGTGGTGCGCGAGATCCTCAAGGTCTCCGATATGCAGACGGCGGGGATCAAGGCCAGCAACAGCTTCGATGCCTTCCATATTGCGGCGAAGCAGGGCCATCTGGGTAAGCTGTTTCACATATCATCCGTTTCTGATTAAGTCATTTCGATCCAATACTATGAAATTGTGTTCTTACAAGTTCGTGCAAACGGAATTTGGGCATATATTGGTGTTGTGAGTAAAAATTGTCAGGTGGGAAATGTCTGGTCTTATCTGATTGAGTTGGTGGCATACAGCATACTACAAGAACAATGATTTTGCTCATATTCTTGTCATATAGAACAAGTGCCAAACATCAATCATTATGTGGCTATCTTTTTCCCATTAATTGGCTGAAAATAATGCATGCTGGGTTTGATTTAGACTCTTTTTTATGTAGGTTGCAACTGACAAGTTGGGTTTATTATTAACACTAGCACTAGCAGTCTTTTAAAAAAAATGAATACTGTAGCTCTAGCAGCCTGGAGTTATGAGGGGTTGGCAATTCTGGGTTATTCTTAAAGAAGAAGTTATGGTGTGATGTGAATATACAATACTTGTAGTTCTGTTGTGCACATCTGATATTATGCAACCATTTGTTAGGTCTTATCTCACTATGGTTTATTCTACTGAAGCTTGTATCCTTCTGATCTGTTTACTTTATGCTAGTGGAGATTGAATTACAGTCATAAGACATGGCTGTAATACTTGTGTGATTCGAGGTAACTTTCCAGAACATCTGAGGCTTATTCTCTACTTCTCTTTCCTGATTTTGCAGATGTTTTGAAGGAGCTGTTGCAGGCCTTTCCTGCTCTAGCTATGACTACAAATTCTGTAAACGCTACAGCTTTGGAGACTGCTGCTATCCAGGGTCACATTGATATTGTCAATCTCCTACTGGAAACTGATGCTAGCCTTGCCAAAATTGCCAGAAATAATGGAAAAACAGTTTTGCATTCAGCAGCAAGGATGGGCCATGTGGAAGTTGTAAGATCACTGCTAAATAAGGATCCAGAGATTGGTTTAAGAACGGACAAGAAGGGGCAAACGGCACTGCATATGGCGTCGAAAGGAACAAACGCTGAAATTGTGGTTGAACTGTTGAAGCCTGATGTCTCAGTTAGCCATCTAGAAGACAACAAGGGGAACAGGCCGCTGCATGTTGCAACTCGGAAGGGCAATATCGATGTAAGTGATAAGATATTATGATATATTTTCACATCACCGTTTTTCACTTATATTGTGTTCGGTCATTTGCTATCCTTTCCTGCTATCCTTTCCACCTATGTCGTTTTTTTCTTTCTTCTTTTTCTTGCCTTTCTTTGGGTGTGTGTTGGCTGTCGCCCCACCCGTGTGTCTCGTTGGTTGTATCGGATGGTTGCTATATTAATATAGCGGGGCTACGGCCTATTTCGTCAATTGAGCCTAAAGTTAAGCAGTTATTTTGGTGTAAACATCTTCTCTGCTTTTAATTGAGATCATGTTTTTTCTTTCAAATAAAATAATATTCAGCACAACACCATGTCAACCTGTTAAAGAAGCATATTTTCCTGAAGATGTCAGGCTTAAGAATTGTTCGTAGCTGATCTTCTTTTAGAAATTCCGAGTTCCCCTAAGTCTTAGTTTCTTGCATCTTGGCTGATATATTTGTTATTCGTTACAGATAATGCAGACTCTGCTGTCAGTTGAGGGGATCGACGTTAATGCAGTGAACAGATCCGGAGAGACTGCTCTCGCTATTGCTGAGAAGATGAACAACGACGAAGTTGTTAACATCCTGAAAGACGCCGGTGGAGTAACCGCAAAAGAGCAAGTGCATCCTGCAAATCCAGCAAGGCAACTTAAGCAAACAGTGAGTGATATTCGACATGACGTGCAGTCCCAGATCAAGCAGACACGTCAGACCAAGATGCAAGTCCAGAAGATCAAGAGCAGGCTCGAGAAGCTCCACATTGGTGGGCTAAACAACGCCATCAACTCCAACACTGTCGTTGCAGTTCTTATCGCCACCGTTGCGTTCGCTGCCATATTCACCGTTCCCGGCAATTTCGTGGAGGATATGAGCCAAGCACCTCCTGGCATGTCCCTGGGGCAGGCATACGTGGCGAGCAACCCGGCCTTCATAATGTTCCTGGTATTCGACTCCCTGGCCCTCTTCATCTCCCTCGCCGTCGTGGTCGTCCAGACCTCCCTCATCGTCGTGGAGCAGAAGGCCAAGAAGAGGATGGTGTTCGTGATGAACAAGCTCATGTGGCTGGCTTGCCTCTTCATCTCGGCGGCCTTCATAGCTTTAACCTACGTTGTGGTCGGACGCGGCGACTGGTGGCTGGCCTGGTGCACGATGGCGATCGGCGCCGTGATCATGCTGACCACCCTTGGCTCCATGTGCTACTGCATCGTCGTGCACAGGATGGAGGAGAAGAGCATGAGGAAGATCAGGAAGGCCTCCGCGAGCCAGTCCCGCTCGTGGTCCATGCCGGTCGAGTCGGACTCAGAGATGATGAACACTGAATACAAAAAGATGTATGCGCTGTAGACCAGGGTAATCCAACCGCATCATCGGGATCTGTATATAATTAAGCGTTGTTTTGCTCGAGGCTGTTCGATCCAATGATCAATATCATTTAGTGGGGATCGGCACGAACTGAATGAAGCATGTATGGTCATATGGTGCCTATATTTTACTGAAGGTATTTTTGTTGCCAAAACAAAATCAGCTCAGCTGTGCTTATATGGCATGAACCGTAGGCTTGATTTCCAGCTGAAGATAGGCACCTGGATCTGCCATGTTGCATGCTGTATGGATTCATGATAGTTTGTAAGTGGCCTTCTGTAGGAATAATTTTGCATGAGTACCTGCAGGTGGAAGTCTACTAAAAGAATGATTTGCTCTTGGACTCGAAACAGCCAGTCAGGCTACAGGTGAGAGACTCCCAGAATGATGTAATTTTCATGTTGCTCAACCTGCCTGTATCATCCATTCCAAGGTGGCGTTTTAACTTAGCAGCAAGTCCATGTAGGAGCTACGGCGTTGCGCTTGTCCATTCAGTTATGCTGTACCAGTGATGTAACACTTGACCAGTTGACCTCCATAAAAGTCCTGTGATTCTAAACAGTTGATATTCCCGTGTGACAATTTGCTTCGTGGTTAAACCCCATTGCAGAAGCTGGTCAAGGAAGTCGTTCAGCAGGCAAACAGCGTCTGGTGGATCGAGTTTGACATTTTCTTCCCATATTTGTACTAAAGCCCTCTTGTCTTGGTAATATTCGCTTTTTGTGCATATTGTAAGAAATAATAATGTGTTCGTGCCGAGCAGTTTTCTCGTATTATCTGAACAATTCAGAATAACACCTGGATGATGTTTAATATTTGTGAAGAATGGTTCAAGGGAGCCTAAAGTCAAAGTCAAAACTTGGAGGTTACAGTACTGTCCGCCCCTCTCCTAAAGGTGCGGTATCCACATTATTTCGCCATTTTTTGTTTATCATCAGTTAGAGCATCTCCAACAACATTTGTAAAATGGATTTGTAAAAACTGCATATAGCAAGAGGAGAGAGAAGGTATACAAAGCCAAATCAATTTGTGCTTTCGCAGCCTTTGTATAACTGGATTTGTAAATCTTGTATGTATCACAATGACAGTGGGGTCGTTTTGTCGGCCATCAAAATCCTAGCACAAACTCACACTAGAATACGTACATGTATGTGTATACTAGCACAAACTCGTACTTAACAACACACGTACACGTACACACGCACGCGAATACACGTACACACACGTAACACACTTGCACACACGCACACACTCGTACACGTACACTAGCCCACACGTGTACACATCACACATACACGCACACACGCTGCAGTGCAGCTAGCCAGCAGTGCAGCACACACGCACACACCCAACACACACAAGCACGCATGGGTCCACTAGTCATTGAGACAAAAAAATGAAGGGGACCACTTTTGGGAGGCTTTGTAAAAATTTAGCAAGTCACCTTTGGATTTGCATATATGCAATGTGGGAGGGAAGATTTAGCAAGCTTTGTAAAATTTTCTGGTGAGGGACCACTTATACAAAGGCTGCTGGAGATGGTTTTTTGGGCAAGATTAGTAAAATACAAATTGTGTGCAATTATACAAAGGCTGTTGGAGATGCTCTTAACTTCATGTGGTTCGGACTTATTAAGACGGGCCTATGAACTGCCTTTAAGATTAGCACAATTTCTTATGACCCCTAGCATGAAACCCATGAGTGGGATATATGTTTAGTAAATTACACACTTTTTTTTAAGACAGAAGGCACCATGTGCACTGCTTTAAGTTAATAAAACCCGAAAAGTGACACGATATAACGCCACAAGATTAACCTAAGGAGCGTCTAGTCCATCTCGAGGACATTAACCTGAGGCAAGACATGTTTTGAATGGCATGTATGAGAAGTCGAGAGCCTGCTTGGAGATTCGAAGGGAGGAGATTTTGCGGTCTAGGATGGGCCCAACAAATGGTAGAGGCAATGGTGGAGATGGCAACGATAGTGGAGGCAATGGGGAAGATGGCAACAAAAACGGTGAAGGAGATTGAGAACATGGCAACAATGGTCTTGCTTGATGATTGTCGAGGCTTTTTATATGATACCAAAGAAGGAGATCATACTTTTAATTATGTTTAATTGCTACTTAATTATCATATGATGCTCTATGCTGTTGGATCGAAAACTATGGCCAACTTTAATGTTTTAATGTTTATCATTCGAAAATATTGTCTAATGTCGAGTATAAAAAGTGTTTGTGTGAAATTATTCAGTTTGAACATATATGCATCACATTAAACCAGATCTAAACCTTTTTTATGGCCTTCTTCATCCAAAGATCACATCAGCAAATATGACTTTGATGATGGATGAACTCTGCAGTCGATCCAACCTCCTTCACAGCTGCCCACCATGGACACTAGGAATGGAGCTAGCAGACACGAGCTCACATCCGCCATGGCCAAGCTACAAATTAGACCACCAAGGCCAAGCAAACCGGGAGTCCAGTTTTGACTCCCGATCAAGATCTCATGCATGCGTAGAAGAATCCAAAAAGTTCTGAAAAAATGGACAACAAACAAATCCAAATGTTCTAAGTCCTGCCAAGTGTAGTCAAGAAATGAAATTTGTGATGCTTTTAGAAAAATAACAAAATCAGCCCCCCTAAAATGACATTTTTAAATCACATGTTGACCTATGATTTGGTTATTTCGCATAGAGTAACACAACTTTCATCTATTCATGAAACTTTTGACATCATTAGAACACTTGAATATATTTGTTCTCAATGGTTTTCAGATTTTTTTGAATTATATTACTGTACTATTATTTTCCAATTTCGTAATTAGACAGGAGCATACGAGATCGGGGGCAAGTGAATATCCGAATCCAAATCCTAATTCTACTCCCCTAGTACCAAGAAAATGGCTGAATTTTAAATACCATACGTGAACATAAACAAATACTTATCCGAGATCAAACTCAACCACACGGATTGTGTTCTGTTTTGACTGGAATTTGTATTCGTGTCCAACTAAAGGTCGCCCTCTGTATTAAACCCTAGTTTTTGTTTCCGGCAGCGAGGCCGCCTTTTCGTATCTGTGTCGGCCTCCTCCTCTCCCTTCCGCCGGCGAGACGAAACCCCACATCTGCCCCAATCGCCATGGCGCAAGACGAGGCCTCGGAGCCCCCCTCCTCCTCCTCGGCGGCGGCGGCCGGCCGCCTCAACGCCGCCGCCCCGGAGTTCACCCCCCGATCCGCCGCCCACCATCAAGCCCATCCCATCGCCGCGGGCCCCACCATCAGCAACACCACCACCACCAGCCGCATCACCAGCACCGCCACCAGAATCACCACGGCGAGGATGAGGGGGATGCGGCGGGGTGGTGGAGAGGGACGCTCAGTTCGTTCTGCCCGAGGAGCTCGCCCGCCGGGTCGTCAAGCAGGTAACTTTTATTTGTTTCAGTCGGTATCCACTGCGTTATAGTACTATCTCCATGGTATTGCTGCGAAATCTGAGAATAAAGTTTCACTCTTTGGCCCAAAACAGCGAGGTTTAGATGGGTTTTAGTTGAGACATACAGGTTTATTGTTGGTGGTCTGTGATTTGATTGTTTGCTCGCTGCTCCATAACTTCGTTACACATGTATATCAGTATCATGCGTTGGCAAATGTAGTTTTGAGCTTCAAATATGTTGAAACATGGATGACTGTTGGGTATCCGGGACATAGCATTACTGAATATCATGTCTAGCTTAGCGGTTTCTCTCACGATTTATCTGATGATGGGTTTTCTTCCGTGTGTTATGTTTCTAAGCTGTTATATGGACAACCAATCTGTTTTTACAGATCTATGGTTGTGAGATTGTACTCTGGTATTGTATGCATTGAAAAGTAAGGATGGACCTGAGAGTGGTAGGTGGGGTATAGCTATAATAGGACATCTCTTGACGTTAGTTAAATTTTGTTTACAGAATATCTATGCAATTATTTCCTCAGAGGGCACTGTATATTCCCCATGAATATGGGTAACAGAAAGAATTGGTACAAACTGCCTTGGTATATGGTATTCTAGATTTATTGTTAAGTGAGAGGTGTAGCGGCAAGTCTGTGTGCATGTCAAGTCATCAACATCTGGCGGATATGCTAGGGTATAACAAATACAGGAAACTAACACAATGTTTGACTATTGTAAACGTTGCATTGCATGCAGTATAGTAAAAAATGTGTATTCTTACTCACTCTTCCTCTTTTTAGGATGATAGGGTTGAATATGAAAAGAATGTAACTCATCCTCTTGTTTTATTTTATAATCATCTACGCCCTTACCGTTTTATTTCATCTACTCCAGATATATTGTTTACTCTGTTGCAGTAGCTTCACCTTTTACTATTTTCTATAATTCATATGTAGCTGTCTATTAGTATAATTAAACCGTAATCGGTTTCTTGATACGCTTCTTCTTTATAATCATCTACTCCCTCCAACCTCAAATAAGTGGACGTTTAGCATTCAAAAAAATTCCACAAAAGAGTGTACTTCTATCTTCCCAATGCACTTCAAAGTAGATAATAATTCTTCTCTCTCATCACACGAGAATCAAGCCCAATAACATTCAACACATGGTCTCCTCATTTTTTACATGCACTTAGCTAATTGGAGGTGGGGTAATTAAAGAGGAGAGGCATGGTGTCTTGCAATTTCCCAATGCATTTTCTATTCCACTCCATAATTTGTCTTAAAATTTCTAGATGTCCACTTATTTGAGGACGGAGGGAGTACGCCCTTACCGTTTTATTTCATCTACTCCAGATATATTGTTTACTCTGTTAAAGTAGCTTCACCTTTTACTATTTTCTGTAATTCCTATGTAGCTGTCTATTAGTATAATTAAACCGTAATCGGTTTCTTGATACTCTTCTTCTTAATTGTGCATCCATTGGATATTAATGTGTTTGGAAACATGACAGGTGGAATTTTACTTCAGTGATGTCAATCTGGCTACAACTGACCACCTGATGAGGTTCATCACCAAAGATCCAGATGGATTTGGTACGTTTAACCTGTTAAATTTGAACAAAGCGCCTGATTATGATGTTTACTTTCATGCATGTTTCTTTCATAAAATATTTGATGGATGCAATCAATCAAATTTATTATTTATGCAATATCCAGTGTGATGATAAAATTCTTGCAAATTCTGGTATAGATATTCTTCATCCAGCCATTATTTTTTTCTTGTAAATTTACTTGTTACCAATAAACAATACCCACGTTTAGTGTACTAGCATTGAGAGGTAACCTTGTTGTGCTGTAGGTAGGGATTATAGGACTATTGAGTACTGACATGTTTGAAAACAAGGTTGCTAAAGTATATATAGTAAGTTTGCATTGTTTTTGCATCATTAATATATTACTGGGAGCTGCATGCCATTCTCCATGCGCTCTATATCTGCTTTAGGTTTTGACCGATAGCAGTTGAAACTTCTTCATTATGAACATGCTTGCTCTTACATGATGTTGTTGACTCTTGGTGCTATATGACATTTATTTTCGAACATTATATTCATTATCTTTTTATCCTGTTCTACAGTGCCTATGTCCGTAGTTGCATCATTTAGGAAGATTCGGGAATTAATTGATAGATCCTTGTTGCCTGCTGCATTAAGTACATCAACGGAGCTGGTAAGCATCTCAACCATATACTCTATTTGTATTTTACTATTTTATTTTGGATATGCATATTTAATTAAGAAATGTATGGTTTCATTAGTTAAATATGTGAGATGGCTGCCTCAGTGCAGCCATGCAGGGATGAAGACAAATAGTTAATGGTCTTAACCTGTAACATGGTACTGCATGAGCTATCTTGTGATGTCATGCATTTAGCTCTTGTTCAAGTTCCCGTGATCCAAACACAAGCAATGATATATAGTGTTGTGTGGTTCCTTACTAAGAATACAACTTTTGTTATGTATAGGTAGTTTCAGATGATGGGAAGATGGTTAGGCGCCGAGTGCCCTTCTCTGATATGGCTGCTGAAGAAGTTCAGGTTAGCAATCTAATCAGTCAAAATTTCTATTTGCTTTTTTCATGTTTCTGAAATTTAATGTATTCTTTCTGCTCAGTCTCGCATTATCATTGCTGAAAATTTACCTGACGATCATCGCTATCAGACTCTTATGAGGATTTTTTCATCTGTTGGGAGGTATGAATGTGTTTTAACATGAATGATTTCCAAATGCAATGCTCAACACATCATATTATGGTATTATCTGTTTTGCAGTGTGAAATCTATACGTACCTGCTATCCCCAAGGGATTGAAATTTCTGGACCTGCTGCTGGCAAATTATCAAGGGTTGAGATGTTTTTCGCTAATAAGGTCTGTATGATAATCTATCTACCTCTATATGAACACCAAAACTCGATGAATGATTTTGCATAACTTCTTACGAAGCAATCGATCTGCTGTTTGTATGTTATTTTAACACCTGTTTATTTCTCTAATGTTTCTACTGTTGTACTTCAGCTGCATGCTTTTGTGGAGTACGAAACTGTTGAAGCTGCTGAAAAGGCGGTATGTCATCTTGACTGTTATCTGATTGTGCTTTAGCACTAGAACAACATTTAAAAGAAGTCTTTCATGTATAGGTTGCCGAGTTCAGTGGTGGGAGAAACTGGAGAGATGGGCCAAGAGCTCGCTCGCTGCTTGGTTGTGTGGTATGTTAATGATTCCTAGCCAGTGCTATGTTTTTTCACTGTTGATTCTATGTTCTATATGAAATGTGAAGTAACTATAGAGTGATGAGAGAAGATTGCACATTAATCTATTCTATGGTTTCCTTGTCTATCCTACTAACTTGGCTAGATCTATGTCATTGACATCTGGAATATTTGTTGTCGACTCACTTCATTCTTGGTATAGTCACTACTACATCTGTGCCTAAATGTAGGAGCTGCCAAAACGTCTTACATTTAGGAGCAGAGGGAGTATATTTGATTGACAGTATAAGCCTGCCCAGTGAACATTTCATTTGTGGACAGACAGTTGTCAAAAAAACTTCCTTGGAAATTCGCTAGGACCATATTATGTCAAACACTTTATTGTAAACGTCAAAGACACGTTTTGACATTTACTTCTGTTACCTTCCACTAGAAACATGGGTTGGGTCAAGGAAGAAAAAGTGGAGATGACGAGGCTGCAGATGAAGATGATCCTGACACACGACAAGAGTATGAAGCAGAAGACATGGCCCAGGTATTTCAGTGGTCCTTCGTTCCTATCTGCAGAGTCATGTATTATTACACTATGTTAATGCATCAGAAACTTCATCAAGGATTGATCGTCTAACGGTCTTATCATCTTATAGGCTGAGGATGGTTACTATGAAAAAAATGGCATGGGACGTGGGGGAAGAGGACGAGGACGTGTGGGAAGAGGACGTGGCCGTAGCCCGTATCATGGCCAGAGCCGTGACAGTGGCCATCCAATCGGCACTCCTCCATCGAATCACAGCGCTGAGCATCCGGTGGTGCCAAAGCCGCCTCCTGGTCCACGTATGCCGGATGGCACAAAAGGATTTGCCATGGGGCGGGGGAAGCCACAGCTCAACCCCATCAACGCCGTTTAATGTCAGTGGGCGCCGTTGCCCTGTTCTGAAGGGCTGGCCAGAAAATGGATGTTCTAGCTTTAGATGCTTCATATGTTGCTGATTCCATTTTTGCTGGCAGGCTCTGAAACAGAAAGAATGTCACACCTGGTACATGCATGTATACTGCTGGACATGTGAGCCTGTATTTTGATCTCAAGTGAAAGCACAAAATCACTCGAGTACTTGACAAATCAACAGAAAGTAGTCTCCAGAGGAAGGAGCAAAATTTACATATTGACATTTGCAAAATCTGCAAACAACGCATAAATTTCAGTACCTTTTACTGATACCGTAGTGTTTCCAAACATGTAAACCAACTGATCCTTATCCCCCATTCATATGTCTGCAAACCTTGGTCTCCTCTCGTTCTTCCCATCTGCTCTTCTCGTTCCCTTCGCCCGCACAGCCTCTCTGGCACTGACATGGCCATTGTTTTCGTCACAAGCGGCCTTGCTGCCATTGCCATCTACAACCTCCCCCTTCGCTAGTAAAGCTTTCTTCTTGCTTTCTACCTGCGGCTCCTTAAAACCTCTCGTTGAGGCAGCCGGAGGGCATGGAGGTGGCCTCCTTGACCCGACATTTCCTCCTTTGTTGTCCGCGCCAAATGCAGGACCTCCAGACTGACCTTTCGGCGCCGTTGTCTTCGGCAAACCACGGCGTGCGAATACAGACCCGGTCGTGAGTAGATTCTTGGGTGCCTTGTAAGGGACTTCTTCTGGGCTCTCCACTGCCTCAGTTGCATTTGCACTGCTGTCTTGGATTGCATGGCACCCATCCGATTGTTTCTTGGCTGAGTTGCTGATTGTAGCAGGAGTAGCTCTAGCTGAGTTTCTGCTTGTAGAAGTAGTAGCTCTAGCAGTCACAGCAGCTGGCTTCTGCTGCCTGCTGGGTAGGGCAGTGTGGGCTGATGTCTTGTCGACATTGGAGATGGATGGAGCCCCTCTGAACAAGTTCTTCTTGGGTGAAGAACCAGTTGGGGTGATGTTTTTTTGGTCCCCTCTGACCTGCCTAAGAACTGGGGTCGATTGGATTCAAGAAAATTAAGGCCAGAATACAAAATTGTTCAAATTCAGTTTTCAAACAATGAATCCATATACGATAGAAGATTTAGCATCTAGTACATACCCTTGAAGTCGAAGGTTTCACCGATGATTGGATCGGTAGCTCCATCTTGGAGGAGTTGGCTTCTACCTCCAGGGAGGGAAACAACGATGCAGCTGGAGGGGTCTTGAGCCTGAAGTAACAATACTCTTGTAAAAAAACAATTCCAGTAGAGTACACTTACGTTCTTAGACCAGATGAACCTACCAGTCATAGTCATGCTTCTCGGAGATTGGTACGAGGAAATCTCTCATACCTGAGGGAGGTTTGGACATATGGCCACCTAGTAAGATATAGGAGCACAAACACTGCAGTTAGTTTCGTCAGAGTTGCATATGGTTATTATCGAGTCATGCCTGGGCAGTCAAGAAGATTATGGGAATGATCTGACAACATTGTTAGGATTATTTGTTCCGACAGATATCAGTTTGCTTATGAAAAGCAGGCAAGGATCACAGATCTCACCTTGTATAGCGTCGAACTCAACGGAGTACATCGGTTCCAGGAGGTTCACATCCGTATCTTTCTCATGTTTGTACAGCTCCCTGAAGAAAACTATGCTCTCGTCTTTGTCTTTCTGAACTGCGGATGGGGCCTTAGTCTTGCCCATCCCAGCAATTCTCCTCACGCGGTTCATCTTCAAGAACACAAGGGCAGGTCTGTTGCAAGGAGCCAAGGACTGAGAGGATCAGAGGTAAGGAGATTTTGGCAAAGGTTACATGAATATACTTCCAAAAGATCCAAAATGTTCCGGCAATCCCAAAGCGATTGTTGTGATTATTGGAGACAGCTTACACCAATATAGTTAATTAGTTGGTCATGTCGATGTGTTGATGTGACAATTGGAAATGATTTAACAAATTCAGTGGGATCAGACACCTTGCTGTTGCTTTCTGATTGTTCTCTACTTGTGTAGTGTATTTTTGTTTTCGTCTCTTGTGCTTGCATTTCTAGTTTTATGGCTATATTCTCATATTTTTTCATGCTAACCTTACTTTAACAAATATAAATGAAATTTAAGATAGTTTTAGGGCTTATCAAATTTTTAAGTGATTTTGGATGTGTGAAACCTTCTTGAAAGAATATACAAATACGGTGGAGCACTTCAGATATGGCGATAGTCCTAGAAGTGTCACCGTTTGTTTTCTGTTCACGTTCATCAGTGAACGCAGTGTTAATTTTCAGCTTTCCATGTTGCCGTGAGCAAAGGAAATGGTTCGTTTGCACAAGAACTGATGAAAAACCCAACTGAATAAATTAATGCATAATTTTCTGATCTCATAAAGGCAAATACAAACCAGTTCATCTTGCATTTGGAAGAAACACATTTTGTTTAGGTCGACTACTGCTTTCAGAGTTGATCAGAACCGCAAGCTTGGCTAAATCCGATGGTGGTGGTAGTGGCAGTGTCGCAAGCTTCGTGTTGTTGGTGCGGTCTCGGTTGATCAGCCCCCTTCGGCGGCGAGGTCGCCTCCCCACCTTGCAGAGTGCTTGGGGCTGTCCCTTTGGCTGAGCTCGGGGTCAAGGTTCGTGGCGTTGGTGGAATCTCGGCCTTGCAATGCCCTTCGATGGCGTTGGCGGAAACTCCTCGCAGTTCTGGCACTTTCAGCCGCGCGAGCTTCGTATCCGCATCGCTCTCTCGGTGGAGTAAGGCCCTTCGGCTATGCCAACTTCACTCGTTGGTCCCCGTATGCTCCTGGTTCGCCGGCTCGTGGACAGTCGCCATGCAAGCAGGTTGTGGTGCTGCAATCTGCAATGTCTCGGGATTGTGATGCCCTTCGTTGGCGTCGACGCACTCCTCAACGCACTATCCTACCTGCCTTCCTGGTGATGGTCGTCATGCGAGCACGCCTGATAGTGCTTCTCAAATGTACCTGTACACCACCCCCGCCTCCCATTGTGTGTTGTGTGTGTGTTTTCTTTTATCTCTCCCCTTTGTAATCCCCGTATTCTCTGGTTCATTTGAACCTATCTTGTAGAGGCTGCAAAGCCTCAAGGCAACTTTGAAATATATTCAGGTGGGGATTAACTCCACTCGGTGAAAAATCAGAAAAAAAAGAGCCTACTTAGAAACATCCTTCTGTCAGATTCTCTTTGTGTTTCTCGAATCCATTTATCCGAAATACACCTTCTCTGCAAAATCTGCCCAAATCGGTGCATCCGTATACGCATAGAAATTTGAGGGCTGGGAGACGCTGGACACACAAACTCCAAAGAATAAATGTGGCAAGTGCGGTGAGCGAAGTATCAATTGAGGCGTCAATTATTCAGAGTTCGGACTTCAGAGAGTCGGTTTCTGACAGCCCTGATTCGACACACAAACTCCAAAGAATAAATGTGGCCAAGTGCGGTGAGCAAAGTAATAGAAGTGCTATTATTCAGAGTTTCCAACTTCAGACAGGCAGTTTCTGACAGCCCTTATTGGACACACAAACTCCAAAGAACAAATGTGGCAGGGGCTCCTGCCTCCTGGAGTCCATGAATCTTAATTTAAAAATCTCGGAGCCAACTGAAGCTGAAGACGAAATCAGATCCTGAAAAGAAGGAAAAAGGATAAGTGGAGACGTTAAGTTCAGATGTATATTACATTTTCATGGAATAGGAATAGAAAAGATTCTGTCACCTGGAGGCTCTTTGACCGACTGAGCACCGTGCAATTGCAGGATCATGTTGAAGATTCTGTCACCTGGAGGCTCACTGCAGACGGGAAGTTCAGTGTCGCCTCAGCGTATGCGGTACAATTTGAAGGATCGATGCGCTCACACTTTCGTGAGATCATCTGGGAAAGCGATGCCCAGTTCAAATGCCGAGTCTTCGCTTGGCTAGCGATTCTTGGCAAATGCCACACAGCTGACTGTTTGAGGAAAAAAGGCTGGCCGCATAACGCAGCTTGCGTTTTCTGTCTTAGTGAGCCTGAGACGGCGCTGCATCTGTTCTCCTCCTGCCCGGTGATCATCAGGATCTGGGAAAGGATCGTCGCCACCGCTCAGTTGCCTCCTGCCATGGTTCCCACCATGAACACCGTCTCCCTAGAGGATTGGATGCTCTACACTCGCTCCTTGCTTCCGGCGCCTTCTCGCAAGAACTGGAATGCTCTAGTGCAACTAACCTGGTGGACTATATGGAAGGAACGCAACAATCGGATCTTCCATAACGCTGCTGCATCCCTAAGCCACATACACAACAGCATCATCGAGGAGACAAGATCGTGGCGTAATGCTGGGAGGTCTAGAGCAGACCTGTTGCTACACAGACCCAGGGAGCCTGACTGATTCGGTTTATTTCCGGCCAGTTAGTGTAGTTTTGTTTTTACTTTTTGTACATCTTGTACTCTCCTTCTAAAGAAATGAAAAGCAGCTCCGACTGCATTTTCCGTCCAAAAAAAAAAAAGGAATAGAAAAGATATAAACTGGGGAGGGGACGCCACGGGCATACGCACCTCAGTTCGACCTAGAACACGAGGGGACGAGCCTCCTTAGAAAATTGTTGCTGCTGGGTTCTGTTTCCGTCGACCGAATGCTTTTCTGTGGGACAGCCGAGACCGAGTGGAAATACTCCCCACCTTCTCTGCAACGTCTTTGCAACTCCGGGCAGTCATTTATTACTAGGACTCCGAGGGCATGAAGCCGATCAAGGAGACCCTGCGGGAATCTCTCTATCCCTGGACAACGCGCAATGTACAGCCGCTCTAGGCAAGTGAGGTGTTCCATCCCATCTGGCAGTACTTTCAGGCATTTGCAGTCACTGACATCAAGATCCCTCATCTTGACCAGATCTCCAAGGTTTGAAGGCAGAGCCACCAATCTTTGGCAATCGAAAATTTTCAGAGTCTCGAGGGATGTAGGCAGCTTCGGAACCCCAGCAAACTGTGACAGTTTCTAATATCTAACATCTCCAGTTTGGGCAGTGGAAAGGTCTCCTCAGGCGATGAAACGTTCCCCTCCAGGTTTGCACAATCGTAAATACACAGAAAGCGAAGGCGAGCCAAGTTCCGGAACTCCTCCATTGGCCAGAGCACAAGTTCGTTGCTTGAATCGATCACCAGTTTTTCCACAAAGGCAAAGCATTCCCAATACCCAAGGTGCAATCTGGACAATCCGGATGATATGACAAAGAAGCTGCGGTCATGAAGACGCAAACTCCGAAGGGTTTCCAAAGCTCTTCTTTGACTTGGATTCTGCTGCTCCTCCAGAGGCACCACCATCATGTTTGCCAGCGACCAAACCTGTAACTTCTCCAGACATGGCCAAGAGCGCAAAGGTATGCTTGTACACAGGGTATCATTTCCACGGTATGTGAGTTCAGACAATGTTGTTAGATGTGTGAGTGAACTTTTTTTTTTCGAGATTGACGGGGGGATTACTCCCCACCGTTTTTTATATTACCAACTCGAAAAGGGCTTGAGGAAGCCATACAATGTCATGATAGGCCGGAGCCTACATTTGCAATTTACAGAGATACACAAAGGGAGAGAGAGAGACAATCAACCAATTACATGCCACGAGAGCGGGGAACAAGAAAAGCCCTCCAGGCCATCAGCTCGCCTTTGGGATTGTCACCGCGGAAACGCCTAGACCACAGCTCAATGTTGTCGATAGCAGAACGAAGGACATGATCGGCAGACCTGTCAATCTTTTTGAAAACGAGGTCATTGGAGGACAAGAGAGTCCTGCTATGCACAGATATTTTAAAACAGTGCTCCCTGGAACACTTGCAATCTTTGGGCAACTCTTAATACTTAGTACTTCTAGCTTCGGAAATGTTATGGAGTTGATGGGCTCTCCCGCGCTGTTTTCCATCCATCTATCCAAGCTTGGTAAGTCATATAAAGCCATCTCCTTTAACTCGGGGAAAATTTTCAGACGCGTAGTGTCTCCTTCTGCTTCCACCTCAGTGATCTTGCCTAATGTGGTTAGGCTACTCAGACTTTCTAATGACAGATACTCAAGGGAGACTGACAACCATACTACAGGTATATCCTTACATCTCGGGAAGTTGGAAATTGCGAGTTTTCTTAAGCACTGAAACATCTGAGGGTCTCTCATCCATCGTGATACTTTGAGGCCATGGTATCCAGCTACATTCAGAATTTGTAGATTGCTGTGAGGTGCCAGACAATCCAGCACTTGTTCCTCAGTACAAGACTCGTGTTCAGACTTATCATCTCTGCAGCGACCCCAATACAGCGACAAGTCAATTACGTTTCGCTTCTGATGAAGATTAGCTTCCTTTGTCTTTTCCCCAGTCTTTACCTTCCTCAAATTATACAGTTCCAACCTGTTGGCAAGGTGTCGCAGGTCTTTGAGTTCACTGATCCCACGACCATCTCCGCTGTCAACAACAAATGTTGTTAATGTGTGAACATTTGTCAGTAAACTAAATTTTGGTGGCATGCGTTCCAAGCGCTTACATCCAAGAAGATAAAGATGGATGAGCTTCCTCAGAGTACTCATATCTTCTGGTAACTGTTTGCAGTTTCGAGCAACCATTCAGCCTCAAAGATTGCAAGTTATACAACAAACATACTGTATCTGGCAATCTAACAATGCGTGACTCAGAAAGGTCAAGATAACGTAAATGATTTGCTTGTAAGACCTGGTTATCGATAGTGGAATCAACATAAACACGCAATGCTCGAAGCGACATCAGTCTTAACATCTTAAGATTTTTTGTTTGGTGTACATGGCTCTAACAAAGTGTGGAGATATGTCGTGCCTTTTGATAATCCGTTGACTTGTTCAACTTCTGCCTGTGTAGTAATCTGCATGTGACGAGCATGTTTTATCGATGCCTTCTGTTGAATCAAGTTCTCAATGGTTTCATCTGTGACATCTTTCGCTAGATCATGCATTAAATCATGCATTTTACAACAAATCTTCTTATATCTTGTCCCGGCAAAATAAACTTCCTTCTCCTTCAGTTCTTGAAGAAAGGATCTCCAAACCAAATAATGGAAAATAAGTTCTCCTTTCTGTGACAAATCCATCGTTCTGTCTTCTTGAATAAAACCATTCGCTATCCATAGTTGGATCAACATGTCCTCCATCTCAGAATCCTTGGAGTACACTGAAGAAAAGGCAAAACACTGTTTCATTTCAGATGACAGGTGTCTGTAGCTCAATTTCAGTACAGATATGATCTCATCTTTGCCACAGGCATAATCCCCAATACTGCTTTCTTCTATGGCTTTCCATTCCTGCACGTGTTGTTTATAACTCATCAAACCACCTATCGTCTTCAGAGCAAGAGGCAGACCCCTGCATTTCTTGACAATGCCTCTACCAATGGTGACCAACTCCTGTAGAACCGTAGGTTTGGGGGGAAGGCCTCTCACACGTAATACGTGGGGGGTTCCGATGTTTATATAACAGCCCAAAGGGCAAGAGTCCTAATACAACACAACTAGGGCTACAATATGTGCATACCTAATACATACGCTAACCCCCCCCCCCCCCCCCCAGTCGCAGCGGGAGGTTCTCAGACGCAAAGACTGGAGCGAAAATCGAGAAATAGTTGAGTTGGCAAACCCTTTGTCATAACATCAGCAAACTGAAGTGCGGATGGGACATGCAGAACTCGTGCTTCGCCAAGAGAGACCTTCACGCGGACAAAGTGGATGTCGATCTCGATGTGTTTGGTGCGGCGATGCTGCACCGGATTTGATGACATGTAGATGGCGGAGACATTGTCACAATAGACAAGTGTGGCAGAGCTGAGAGGTCGATGGAGTTCCTGCAGGAGTTGCCGAAGCCAACAACACTCAGCCATGGCATGAGCCACAGCACGATACTCAGCTTCCGCACTGGAGCGGGATACGGTGGTTTGTCTCTTAGACGACCAAGATATCAAACTGTCACCGTAGTAAACACAGTAGCCGGACGTGGAACATCGAGTGTCTGGACAGCCAGCCCAGTCAGCATCAGAATACACTGTCAGTCCAATGGAGCGCGAGGCATGAAGGTGAAGACCAAGATCCAAGGTACCACGGACATAACGAAGAACACGCTTCACCATAGCGAGGTGAGGTTGTCGAGGAGCATGTATATGAAGACAGATCTGCTGAACCGCGTAGGCGATATCCGGACGTGTCAGTGTGAGGTACTGTAATGCACCCGCAAGACTCATGTATTCTGTAGCATCTGGGATGAGCTCACCGGCTGAGTCAGAAAGCTTAGCCGCAGTGTCAACAGGCGTCACAGAGGGGTGACACTCGGCCATGCCAGCACGCTGAAGAATCTCGACTGCTGTCGTGGTGGGAATCACGCAGATGCCACGGGGTGGCTTATTCTGGGGCCGAACGGGTGCTTGTGGATTCGGGGAGGGATTGCGCAGTGAAACCGCACACGAAGAACACGAAGAACAAGCAAGAACAAGAACAAGAACCGCAAGAACACAAAGCACACACGATGTACCCTGCTTCGGGGCCCTCGTGAGGAGGTAAAACCCCTACTGCAGCACTAGCCTACTTGATGTATTCTCCTCTTTGTATACGGTGGGCTACAAGTGCTCCTCGAGCTGTTTGATCCAACAATGGTGGGAAAGTCTAGGAAGAAGAAGGGGCAAGGGAGAAAAGCTCCAGCGTGCTCCTGCACGCAACCGCCCCCCTCCCTGAGCTCTCTCCCTGGTGATCCTTATAAAGGGGATCCCAGGGGACAAGGAGCACTGTACACACACTGTTGATAAGTTGACTCCTTTGTCTTCTAGCACTTGTCCCCGGCATCTCCGGGAGATGCCGTCCTTGCCTTTGTCTTCTAGCTGTTGTCCTCAGAATCTCCACGTCCTCTTCTTATCCTCTCCCGAAGATATTTATGATGATTCGGATAAGGATGTCCCGGCATAGGCGGAGAGTGATCTGGATAAGGATGTCCCGGCGTAGGCGGAGAGTGATCCGGTTAGGGATGTCCCGGCGTAGGCGGAGCGTGATCCGGTTAGGATGTCCTGGCGTAGGCGGAGAGTGATCCGGTTAGGGATGTCCCGGCGTAGGCGGAGAGTGATCCGGTTAGGGATGTCCCGGTGTAGGCGGAGAGTGATCCGGTTAGGATATCCCGGCGTAGGCGGAGAGTGATCCGGTTAGGGATGTCCCGGCGTAGGCGGAGAGTGACCCGGTTAGGATGTCCCGGCGTAGGCGGAGAGTGATCCGGTTAGGGATGTCCCGGCGTAGACGGAGAGTGATCCGGTTAGGGATGTCCCGGCGTAGGCGGAGAGTGATCCGGTTAGGAATGTCCCGGCGTAGGCGGAGAGTGACCCGGTTAGGATGTCCCGGCGTAGGCGGAGAGTGATCCGGTTAGGAATGAAGAGTCGAGGCCACCTGCCTTGACTTGGAGCGCATCTGACGTCCTAGGAGCTTCGGTCAAAGCAACAACTCTGGGGTACCCGGGGTCACATCCCCGATAGTAGTCCCGAGGCTGCGGGGGACTCGCAGAGTCGCGCGCAGTCTTACAAAAACAAATGCCACCATCGAAACCTCCATGCATTCAACATCTTGCGTGCATGGGCACCACCATAATTCGGTTATCTAGCCATGCCCTCCAGGCCTAATGCGAGATCCGGTTGACCGAGCTCACCCGAATCAACAACGAGATGGACAGTTTGTACTGGAAATGTGCTGCTTGCATGGGCGCCTTTGTATGTCGGTTCTTAGCCCTCCTGGCCTTTACCGAACTTGGATGCCATCAGCGTCGGTTAGCCCTCCTGGCTTTTACCGAACTTGGATGCCGCCAGCGTCGGTTCTTAGCCCTCCTGGCCTTCACCGAATTGGGATGCCGTCAGCGTCGGTTCTTAGCCCTCCTGGCTTTTACCGACTCGGATGCCGCCTGCGTCGGTTCTTAGCCCTCCTGGCCTTCACTGAATTGGGATGCCGCCAGCGTCGGTTCTTAGCCCTCCTGGCTTTTACCGAACTTGGATGCCGCCAGCGTCGGTTAGCCCTCCTGGCTTTTACCGAACTTGGATACCGCCAGCGTCGGTTAGCCCTCCTGGCTTTTACCGAACTCGGATCTCGCCAGTGTCGGTTAGCCCTCCTGGCTTTTACTGAACTTGGATGCCGTCAGCGTCAGTTAGCCCTCCTGGCTTTTACCGAACTTGGATGCTGCCAACGTCGGTTAGCCCTCCTGGCTTTTACCGAACATGGATGCCGCCAGCGTCGGTTAGCCCTCCTGGCTTTTACCGAACTTAGATGCCGCCAGCGTAAGCTGGACCGACATAAACCTGCAAGTATGTATCTCATATGTCTCGGTACCTCGGCCTCTTTGGGCATATCACATATGTTTCGGTACCTCAGCCTCTTTGGACATAACTCATATGTTTCGGTACCTCGGCCTCTTTGGGCATATCACATATGTCTCGGTACCTCGGCCTCTTTGGGCATAACTCATATGTCTCGGTACCTCGGCCTCTTTGGGCATACACCGACATAGATGTCTCCAGCCACTGCTGGACTCACATAAGCATATCTCGAATGCCGGTTTTAGCCAATCCGGGTGTATACCGACATAGATGTCTCCAGCCACTGCTGGTTTGACATAACCATGTCTCGAATGCCGGTTTTAGCCACTTTGGGCGTATATCGACATAGATGTCTTCAACCACTGCTGGTTTGACATAACCATGTCTCGAATGCCGGTTTTAGCCACCTTGGGCGTATACCGACATAGATGTCTCCAGCCACTGCTGGAATGACATACAACCTGCAAAAACATAACTCAAAGGTTGACTCTGGCTAACAAACATAAACAAAGATCTGGTATGCAAATGATGCCATGATACGCTGGCAAACAAAATAAACAGCGATATGGGATATGGAATGATGTCATGATATTGTGACAAACCGAAATAAACGGCGATCCGAGATGGGGAATGATACCGTGATACTGTGGTAAACCGAAATAAACGGCGATCTAGATAGTACCGATAATGCTAGGGTACTTTGGATAATTTGAGATAGCCAATATAACCATGATACCTTGGATTTCAATTATGATCCGGATGACCCGGAATTCCAATATGACCCGGATTTCCAATATGATCCGGATTACCAATATGACCCGAATTACAAATATGATTCGGATTACCAATACGATCCAGATTCCCAATGTGATTCGGATTACCAATACGATCCAGATTTCCAATGTGATTCGGATTACCAATATGATCCGTATTCCCAATGTGATTCGGATTACCAATATGATCTGTATTCCCAATGTGATTCGGATTACCAATACACCTCGACCTTCTGGAATACTTCGGATTTCCAGGATACCTCAGTAACAAACATTCTCAACAAAACCGATGTCACCTTTCAACGTTAGTCCAACATACATATCATGAAGAATAATTGACGGAAACAACCATTATACTAGCCGAGGCAAACTAGCTATAGCACTTGACAGAGAACGAATCTAACAGCAGATATTATGCACGAAAAACAAGACTTGGTTTCAACCGAGTCCCTGAGTTACTTTTCTTATCTAGGAGAAGGTGTAAAACAGACTGGCTACCCAGTCCCCGGGTCAAGACATCTTGCCCCGGGTAGAACACTTAGACAAAAAGCGAAGGGGCAGTCCCCGAGTAACTTTTGAGACAAAACAAAACTGGACTGGTTGTCCAGTCCCCGGGTCAAAACACTTTGCCCTCGGGGAAACACAACTAATCAAAGCAAGGTAGAAATGAGGGGGCAGTCCCTGAGCACAGTTTGAGACTATCTAAAAGCATGACGTAGACATATAAACGATACTCACAAGGCCAGGTTGATGGAGAAGTCGAGGAAGACGCTAATGCCGGCATGGATATCAGGATTTGACTCGGATTTCCAACCTCAACTCGGATTTCCAAGACTTGATTCGGATTGCCAAGACTTGATTCGGATTGACAAGACTTGATTCGGAATTCCAAAACTTGATTCGGATTGCCAAGACTTGATTCGGATTGAGAAGACTTGACTCGGATTTCCAAAACTTGATTCGGATTGCCAAGACTTAACTCGGATTTCCAACCTCAACTCGGAGTTCCAAAACATGATTCGGATTGCCAAGACTTACTCGGATTTTCAGGGTAACCCGGATTTCAGGATAACCCGGATTTCAGGGCAATCTGGATTCGAACTGTAGTCAACTCGAAAATGAGTTAACACACGGGGACGATGCCAAAGTCGAGTCCCCGGGTCACTTTTCACACCATGGATCTGTCGATGATGTCAAGCTAGAGCACGGGGACAATGGCGATGTTGAGTCCCCGCGTTGACAACGAAGGTCCCGTCCGAAATTAGCCCAGCAAGCGCCACTATCAGCCCCACGGTGGGCGCCAACTATCGTGGTGGGAATCACGCAGATGCCACAGGGTGGCTTATTCTAGGGCCGAACGGGTGCTTGTGGATTCGGGGAGGGATTGCGCAGTGAAACCGCACACGAAGAACACACGAAGAACACGAAGAACAAGCAAGAACAAGAACAAGAACCGCAAGAACACAAAGCACACATGATGTACCCTGCTTCGGGGCCCTCGTGAGGAGGTAAAACCCCTACTGCAGCACTAGCCTACTTGATGTATTCTCCTCTTTGTATACGGTGGGCTACAAGTGCTCCTCGAGCTGTTTGATCCAACAATGGTGGGAAAGTCTAGGAAGAAGAAGGGGCAAGGGAGAAAAGCTCCAGCGTGCTCCTGCACGCAACCGCCCCCCTCCCTGAGCTCTCTCCCTGGTGATCCTTATAAAGGGAATCCCAGGGGACAAGGAGCACTGTACACACATTGTTGATAAGTTGACTCCTTTGTCTTCTAGCACTTGTCTCCGGCATCTCCGGGAGATGCCGTCCTTGCCTTTGTCTTCTAGCTGTTGTCCTCAGAATCTCCACGTCCTCTTCTTATCCTCTCCCGAAGATATTTATGATGATTCGGATAAGGATGTCCCGGCATAGGCGAAGAGTGATCCGGTTAGGGATGTCCCGGCGTAGGCGGAGAGTGATCTGGATATGGATGTCCCGGCGTAGGCGGAGAGTGATCCGGTTAGGGATGTCCCGGCGTAGGCGGAGAGTGATCCGGTTAGGATGTCCTGGCGTAGGTGGAGAGTGATCCGGTTAGGGATGTCCCGGTGTAGGCGGAGAGTGATCCGGTTAGGATATCCCGGCGTAGGCGGAGAGTGATCCGGTTAGGGATGTCCCGGCGTAGGCGGAGAGTGATCCGGTTAGGGATGTCCCGGCGTAGGCGGAGAGTGATCCGGTTAGGGATGTCCCGGCGTAGGCGGAGAGTGACCCGGTTAGGATGTCCCGGCGTAGGCGGAGAGTGATCCGGTTAGGGATGTCCCGGCGTAGGCGGAGAGTGACCCGGTTAGGATGTCCCGGCGTAGGCGAAGAGTGATCCGGTTAGGGATGTCCCGGCGTAGGCGGAGAGTGATCCGGTTAGGAATGAATAGTCGAGGCCACCTGCCTTGACTTGGAGCGCATCTGATGTCCTAGGAGCTTCGGTCAAAGCAAAAACTCTGGGGTACCCGGGGTCACATCCCCGACAACTGCATACTGTCGCTGGGAGAGAAACAAACTATCGGCTGAGCGGCGTACAGTAATCCCGAGGAAGAAGTGGAGGTCGCCAAGATCAGTCATGGAAAACTCACTGTGTAGCCTGTCCAGGAGGCGCTGTAGTAGACCCGTAGAGGATGCAGTGACGATGATATCATCAACGTAAAGGAGCAGATAAGCTGTGTCTGTCCCGGACCTCAGAACAAACAGTGACGTGTCTGTCAGAGAGGCAACAAATCCCAAAGTAGCAAGGTGAGCAGCAAACCGTTGGTACGAGGCGCGCGGAGCTTGCTTCAAACCATAGAGGGACTTGTGGAGGTGACATACATGATCAGGGCGAGAAGCATCAACAAACCCTAGTGGCTGCTGACAGTAGACAACTTCATCCAGATAGCCGTTGAGAAAGGCATTCTTGACATCCAGTTGACGGATGGGCCAGGAGCTCGAGATGGCAATGTGAAGCACCAAACGAATCGTAGCAGGCTTCACAACAGGGCTGAACGTCTCATCATAGTATATCCCATGACCCTGTGAGAAACCACAGACGACCCACCTTGCCTTGTATCGAGCGAGTGTGCCATCCGAGTGAAACTTGTGACGATAGATCCACTTGCCGGTCACAACGTTTGCTTGGGGTGGACGAGGAATGAGAGACCAGGTTTTGTTCTCAACCAACGCCTGGTGCTCATCAGCCATGGCTTGACGCCAGTGAGGACTTTGCATTGCCTGGCGAAACGTCATGGGGACCGGAGCGGTGGAGCTTTCCACGGCCGAGAGGTTCAGCCGGTCGACAGGGCGAATTTGACGTCCAGAGCATGTTCTCGGAGGAGCTGGAGCCGCAGACGAGGAGGGACGCGCGAACGCGTGTTGTCGAGCTGCAACAGGAGCAGTTGGTGCGCGAGGCTCCTGTGTCGCGGCAGCTGGAGAAGCCTCTGCCGTGGCAACAGACGCACTGAAGGCGATGCCGTGGCAGCATAACGAATTGGTATGGTATATTCATACCATAACATAAGAACAATAAGAACTCGAATTCTTATCGATACTGGAACTCAGAGCATAGGAGGGAAAGTCGATTTATGGATGGAATCAAATACGCAGTATTTACAGAAAAAGTCTTCGTTTATTGGGAAAGAATCAATATACTTTTAATGTCGAATCGGATTCACTAAGACAGAAATAAAGCATTGGGTCGAACTCTTCTTTGGTGTTAAGGTAGTAGCTGTGAATAGCCATCGACTACCTGGAAAGGCTAGAAGAATAGGACCTATTCTGGGACATACAATGCATTACAGTTCTGCCGTGGCAGAAGAACATGCTGATGTTGCTGTCGTGGCAGGAATATGGGCAGGTTCTGCCGTGGCAGAAGAACGCGCAGATGTCGCTGTCGTGGCAGGGACATGTGCAGGATGTGCCGAGGCAACAGTCGTAGCAGCCGATCGAGCAGCGACCGGTGATGATGTTGAGCGCACTGGAGGGTTCCAATTGTCGGTGAAGGGGAAATCCAAGCGTCGTGGCGAAGAGGGCAGGGGAGAGCCCGGGACCTGAACTGCAAGCTGAAAGGGAAAAATATCCTCGTCGAAGACAACATGTCCTGAAATTATAACTTTCCCGAAAGAGGGGTCATAGCAGCGATAACCACGATGTTGCGAGGGGTAACCAAGAAAGACACAAGGAAGGGAGTGATGCATGTAAAATGCATACATGAACTTTGCACTATATTACTTATATTCCAGTCATATTTGCATCATATAAGGGTTATATCAATGTTTTATCATGACTTTTGGAATATTTCATAATTTTCCTATTTTTTATGGAATTAACCCTGCGCAGTCAGAAAACTCTGTTTTCTATATTTTAATGTTTCAGGGAACTAAACGGAGTCCAAATGACCTGGAAATTTACGAGCGTCGATTTTTGGAAGGAAGAAGACTTGGGAGCGAACGAAGCAAGCAAGCGGAGGTCCGAGGCCAAAAAGAGGGTGGCCCACGCGGCCAAGGAATCTGGCCGCGTGGGACCCACCATCTGGAGCCTCGAGGCTCCGCTGCCGTCGATCTTTTCTCCACCGACCTCGTCTTGACCTAAAAACGCCTATAAAATAGTCCCCCGACGTTCTCTGGAAGGAGCGCCGTCGAAACACAGAAACACCAAAATAGAGACCTGGAGCTGCAGATTGGAGGGGGAAAACTCCGGTGGGGCGCTGCGGCGTGGTCTCCATCTCCTCCAACGACTTCTCCACCGTCTCCATGATGAAGAGGGAGTAGTCCACCCCTGGACTATGGGTTTGTGGAAATAACTTATGCATCTCTCCTCTCTTGAGCTTCACTAATTAGTACCGTATGAGCTGCTGAACATGATTACGGTCATCTATGTAATACTTATGTGATGGATCTTTCTATGAGTTAATATATGTTTGAGATTGCAATAGTTTTGTTTCAGTTATGTACCCCGTTCTTGTGTACTTGTTTTGATCAAGCATATTTATGAGAGTGTGTGTGGGGTGATGTGTGCATTAGTTGGAGTAACGGGGGGTGGCTAGTGCGGTAGACGTGAGAGATAGTTTCACGATCCACTTGGGTATTTTACCTTACTTTGTTGCCTCACTAGGGATAAACAAAAATACCATGCTACAAGGGTTGTGGGTGATCATGCCACTTCTCCGTGACTAGATCTAGCATGTTCTTATTTTAACTTCATGGTATGATACTTAAAGCTATACTCCGGGTTATCTTAATTACTGAGGTGTTATGATTTAGTTTGCATCTTGGTGGAGTATAAGTGAGACTAATAAACAAAAGGTCTCTATGTTAGCACGTGATGCCCACATAACTAGTAACTTGTCACTAAACTTTTATGTTGCAATCTCATGTGTCAACTCTAGTGTTCCATTGTCTACCACTTTATTAAAGAGAGAGTGAAAGGACAATGATGTCGCCTAGAGGGGGGGGGTGAATAGGCGATTAAAACTTTTCCGGTTTAGGCTTGCTAATTGCGGAATAAAACTAGGTGTTTAAATTAACAAGCCAACAACCTAAATAAACTAGGTTCACCTATGTGCACCAACAACTTATGCTAAGCAAGACAAGCAACATGATGATAGCAATATAGAATACTTCAAGCACGAAGGCTATCACAATGTAAGTTGCATAAGTAAAGAGCTCGGGTATAGAAATAACCGAGGCGCGCGGAGACGAGGATGTATTCCCGAGTTCCTCCTTGAAAGGGAGTACGTCTCGTTGGAGAGGTGTGAACCGACACAACGGTTCAACAACCACAAAGGTTTCACCCTCTTCTCCGATGAACCGCACCACAAAGGTTTGGTTCACCTTCCACTATCGGTATTCCTTCGAGGCGGAATCCGGAGCCTTTCAACAACAATCCGAGGCACAACCCACAATGGGTTGGGGGCTCCCGAACGGCTCTCAACAACAATTCGAGGCACAACCCACAATGGATTGGGGGCTCCCGAATGGCTTCAATTGACCACACAAGGGTCCAACCACCACAAAGGCGTCTAGGGCCCGAAGACCCAAGAGTAACAAGTTCACAAGCTTTCAACTTCCACGAATCCTCGTGGAGAGCACACCGATGCACCAAATGCAAAAGGCAAGAGCACAAGTGCTCAAATCCTTCACTCTCAAATCCCACCACAAGCAACTAATGCTTATGGGGGAGAAGAGAGGAAGAACAAAGAAGAGAACCACACAAGAACTCCAAGAACTAGATCCACTATGTTCCCCTCACTTAGAGGAGAGATTGATTGGTGGAAATGTAGATCTAGGTCTTCTCCTTCAATCCTCCAAAGATCAAAGAGTTTGGGTGGAGGGATTGGGAGATATCAAAGAAATGAGCTTGCAACAATGGAGGAGAGAGAAAACTGGGCGAGCTCACTGGCTGGAGGTAGGTGGAGGGGTATTTATACCCCTCCCAGAAAACTAGCCGTTGCAGACAACTTTGCACCGGAGACTCCGGCCTGGACCGGAAACTCCGGTCTGGACCGGAGACTTTGGACCAAAGGCCGGAGTTTCCGGCCTAGACCAGGGGCTGAACAAATGCGAGTTTCCTGGTCCGGGCCGGAGTATCCGGTGTGTTTACACCGGAGTTTCCGGCCTACACAAAACTGCCGAAACGTCAACACGAAAACGACGATATCTTGAGCATCCGAACTCCGTTTTCGATGATCTTTGGCTCGTTGGAATCGCAACGAAGAGCTTTACAAGATCATGCAGAGAAACATCATAGTCCAACAATGGAAGATAAAACCAAATGGAGAAAGGTAAAACCTCTCTAAAAAGGAATAACCGGCAAACCTCCAAAACCGAAAACGCAACAAGTTTTCCATACGAAATTCGTTTTCGGTGAACTTGGGCTTGTCATGTAGATCACACAAGCACCAAAACCCAACAAGGAGAAAAGCCACATAAGAACCAAGAAAGATCAAATGCCAAGTATGCAAAGGTTTGAGCTCTCCACAAGATGCGATCAAGTTACTCACTTGAGAGCCCCTCTTGATAGTACGCCGTCTATCCTAAAACCCGGTCTCCCACTAACAACATGAGACCGGTAAAATAGAAAACCTATCAAGATCATACCTTTGCCTTGCGCATTCCACTTGAGCTCGATGATGACGATCTTGACTCTCTCAAGTTGGAACACCTTTCTTGATTGTGCTTGCTAGCACATGCTTGATGAAGACTTCTCCAAATGCTCCCCCATACACCATTATGGGAGGGTCTCGCTAAGCTCCGTCTTCATGTCTCCTTTGCAAGCTTCAATCAAATGATATCTTCGAGATGCATCATATTGAGCTTGCACTTCATCTTCTTCTCTTGATATGTATGATGGCTTGGGGTTAAACATGATTGTTCACTCAATCTTCTTTTCCAAGCCATACTTGCAATAAGCTCAACTCTACACATGACCATTCTTCATATAAACCCTTGAATAGAGCATTGGTCATCATGTCATCTTCTAGAGTCCAACACATGAACTCCAATCATTTCCTATGGACAAGATCTACAAGTATATCTCAATGCAAACATTAGTCCATAAGGATTGTCATTAATTACCAAAACCACGCATGGGGCAACACATGCACTTTCAATCTCCCCCATTTTGGTAATTGATGACAATCCCTTTTACGAGGGTTTATATAATGAATTAAGCAACCATGCAACACAAAGAGCAAGGATGCAAGAGCAAGAAAGGCAAATGCTTGAGAACGAAACTAAAGCATAAAACCAACTCTTAAACCCTCTAAACTTCTCCCCCATTGGCATCGATTGCCGAAATGGGAGGAAAAATTTAGAAGGCCAAATAGTAAGAGCTCCCCCATAATGTGTGCATTTCTCATAATATGAGTGAAATCAAATGCACATATCCAATAACGAATAGTTGGAAAGGAGATCAAACTATATTGAGGATCCAAAGATTGCAAAAGAATATCAAATAGAAAGATACTTCAACGAAAGAAGCAAGCAATCAAAAGATCCAAAAAATGTTCTAAATATCAAGAGGGAACTCCCCAAGGTACGTGCACAAATAGGATTTGTATTTCAATATAGTGTGCACAACATGGAATCCTCACTCCCTCCTAGATAAATTCGAACACAAGCACATGCAAGAGAATATAAATGAGAAAAGAGGCAAAACAACTTGCAACAAATAAAATGTTTTGCAACATGAGCAAGGAGCGGCAAATAAAAGGATGGGTGTGAGATATAAAGACATTTTAGGAGACTAATACAAGGATGAGCAAAATCATCAACATAGTCTTTCAAAAAGTGTTGCACATAGTGCATATCATGTCTTTCCATACTCACACACCAACGGAGATATAGCAAATAGCTCCACAAGCTTATTAAGATTCAAAAGCATAACACATAAACAACAAAGCTTGTGCCTTTAATTAGAGACCACCAAAGAAATAAAAGCAAAGGGTGGTCACTAAAGAATTGGAATACCAAAAAGATGTAACTATTCTTATGTGTATAAGTTTCTAAGTAGACACCAATCACGAAGATATAAGTCCACAAATAAACATGTACACACAAATAGGTACAAAGGTAAAGGTCATGATATCCAAGAGGAAGTCATAAATACACCAATAAGATCTTTGCTTAAAAGCATAGCACAAAGCTCAATTTTATCTTAAAGGGATATAGATGAACTTCAACACACACACATCATAGCATCAAACTATCCACAAAGGATAAAGGTGATAAAGGGATGCTCCGAGTAAGATAACAAGTATCACAAAACGCAAATGATTTTGAAAACATCAATATTACATATGCGAGACATGAGTAGAAAGTGCTAGATTGACATATGGGATGAATCATGAAAATGATTATATATATTCCCCTTGATATGTAATCATCCCGGCTTACTCACATTTGCAATAAAGACGTTTTGCAAGAATCAAAAGAATTGCAACCAAAGAGATTCATGCCATGAAACAACCTACACAAGGTTGAGAGCTAGAAAAGTATGCATGAGGTAGATACTTGTTACCGAGATAGCATTGGTGATGTAGAAGATAGGAGCTCATGATCATCCAAGCTTGGCTCCAATAAGCACATGGTGACAACACCTTCCTTGTAGATGAGACAAGCTTCCAATGCATCTCCAATATACCTAAAACAAATTCAAGTACAAAATGGTACCCAAACTCATTGGGTCCAAAGTAGTTAGAGCAACTACAATACATAGGACAAACTCCACATAAATATGTGCATATTGATATGAAATTGAATTTCATGCACATCTTAGCCATTTAGGATTTGATGGAGTTTATCCTATATATTGGATCAACGAAAGTAAGCATGCCATAAGATATACATATAATAAATATGCATGCACATGACTTTCAAGAACCAAACGAGATATAATTTAGACAAAACACCAAGTAAACCAACAAAGCACACACAAGTGTGACAAGAAAACAAATGTCCAAATTATATCAAATACCCAAATCAACACATGAGTGAAGATACCACTTTGAAAAGATACCAATGAAATCAAGATACCAAATGATGAAAATATCATCAAGGAATAAACCAAACCCTCTACACTTTTCATGATGGCACAAGTACCAAGACGAAAAATGTTTGTCTTCCAAGGAGACACGTCATCGGGATCAAATATCAAATGAAGACAACTAATGTTCAAAAAGCCTATAGGATTGCTCCCCCAAGATGTGTGCATTATTTAAGATTTTGCATTTGAATACAAAATGCACACAAATGAGATCATCACTCTCCATATATATATATATATATATATCAAACACTAGTCATGTTCAAGAAAGGCAAGAAATTGCAATACCAATTTAAAGAACGGTGTTTTACTCAAAGTAGGATAGCTTCCCAAAGAATAGTGCATTATCAAGAAGTATGACTTTTGAATGTCAATGCACAAGAATTGGTTCATTGCTTTTCCCAACTCAAGAAAGCACAAAACAAATTTCAAGTAGAGCAATAAAGGATCCAAAAGATACAAGGAAGACAAATGAGAGTTAGATCAAAACAAATCCTTGGCAATCAAATAAGGCAATTCAAAGCAAGAGCCAAAGTGAATATGATCAATATATTTACCACAAATATGATTATCACTTGTCAAGACAAGTAATGTATGGAGATATTTCTCGGTGGTGGATTGCAAAGATATATTCAAGATCATATTCACAAAACATAAGCATATGGCAAAGGATAGGAATTAAAAGCCATGCTTAGATAGATAGAAATTCTTGATAGCTTCAAAAATCACGCAATAATGCAAAGCAACTCCAAGGAGTAGCTTGAAGCAATTGGTTTCCCAAAGAGATATATGAGAACATATTTAGGGAAAGCCATATCAAGAAATTCCATCACAAACAAGATCCAACGGTGAGAGGCAAAAAACATTTAAGCAAAAGGAACTTGTTTGAGAAACATGCCACAAAGGAATAAGATAATGAAGAATATCAATTCTAGGTGGCAATACCTCACATGTTCACATTTTCTAGGTTTGTAATATGCACAAAGCTTATTACTCCCCCATAATGTGATAATCCAAATTTCTTTAAAGCAAGAGGCAAACAAAACCAACTCGAGAAATTAATGGACATTATAGAATTTGAATTTCTCATGAGCATGACATACCACATAGAGAATAGATAATATTGATATATCATCACTAAGTGGTATTCCTCATGTACACACATTTTTGGTTTGTGAAGTGCACGAAGCATATCACTCTCCAAAAATGGAATGGTCCATTAATCTCTCAAAAGAGAGCCAACAAGATAAGATAGCAAATAAAAGCAATAAGGCTCAAACAAGTAAATGGTGTGCAAACCAACATACACATACTTGATTTCTCAAGAAGTAAGTAGAGAGCACAACACATACAAACACTAGCAAGGTACAAAACCAAACACATGCAAGGGTGCAAGCAACTTTCAATGTATATATGATTTAAATAAAAGTTACCGCAAGGAGGAACATTGGATATGAGATAGAACAATATAATCCAAATGACTTGGCTTGAAAGAATATAATTGATGAAGATCCCTTAATTCTTCATGATGTAGCCAAGTCTCCAATGCCTCCAACAACACCTATTGATCAAGTTTTAGCTTGTTGGTCCCCAACCAAGTTGGGTCCTAAGAGGTTAGTCACAATAGGTTTGGCAACCCAAATGGTTCTTTTCTTGACACCACTTTGAGTACCAACATATTTGGCAAACACATTGCCAACCTTATCCTTCCAAGAGAATACACATCATCAATAATAATGGGGTTGGATAAGGTACCATTTGTGCATGAAGAAGCAAGGTGACCCTTCTCACGGCATAGGTAGCAACATCGACTTCCTCCTCTCTTCTTGGTTGGAATCTCGACTTGAGGAGGAATAGCTTGATTCTTCTTGGGAAGAGGTGTTCTTCAACTTGAGGAACTTGAGTTTGAACTTGAGGCTTCTTCCCTTGTTGCTTCTCACTAAGAGCCTTCTTCTTCAAAGGGCAAGATCTAACATGGTGCCCTTCAACTTTGCACTTGAAGCAAACAATCTTGGCCGAATCTTTAACTTGTTCTTGGCCCTTCTTCTTCTTGTTGACTTGGACTTGTTCTTGTTATTGGAGTTGAATCCAAGTCCACTCTTGTCATTGGGGCGTCTTTGAACACTCAACATATTGTCAAGTGTGGACTTCCCAACATGACGCTTTTCCAAGTCTTTCTTCAAAGAAGTGACTTGGGCCTTGAGCTCATTTAGTTCCTCTACATGGTTAGTATCAACAAAAACACTAGAGGAAGTAGAAGCTTCATTGTTAGAGCAACAAGGCAATGAAAGTAATTCATCACAAGATGTAGCAAATTGTGAGTGGATGAATCACTAGGACTAGCACATGGCAATAAAGCATTTTAGAAGAAGTTGTGCCAATTTCCACATGAGGCTCACAAGATGTTACCTTTGACATAATAGCCTCATGAGCTAACTTTAGCCTAGCATGGGATGCTAGAAGATCATCATTAGAGCTAGAAAGCTTTTCATGACTTTCTTCCAATTTCCCATACTTGCTAGATAGCAACTCAAGTTGAGCCCTTAGCTCAACATTCTCCTTCAAAATAGATGCTTCACAAGAAGTGGAGTTAGTAGCACAAGCATCATTAATATTAGAAATGAAGAAGACAATTTGGCAAGCTTATCATTCTTAGATAGTTGAGTTTGGAGTTGATCATGAGACTTGATAAGGAGAGAGTGTTCACTTTCTAAAGCCTTGTGAGCTTTGTCAAGTCTCTCTATGTCCTCACTTAGTCTAGCATTGCCAACACCAAATTCAACTTTTTCCTTTTTAAGCACTTTATTTTAGCAAGGGCATGATCTCTTTCCTTAATGATTTTAGCAATAATAAGATCATTAGACTCATCAAGAGATTCAAGTCTCTCTTCAAGAGAAGACCTAAGTTCTTCTTCTTCAAGAGAAGCTTTCAAGGAAGCTATAGTGATAGAGTCATCTCTCTCAATTTGACATTTCTCATCAAATTGACTTTCCAAATCCTCAATGAATTCCCTACTCTTAGTAACATAATCAATGATTTCACAAAGAGGAGGGATAGCTTTACTACCTTTGGGGAGAGCACCAAGTACCATCTCACCCATCTTGGTTAAGGATTCAAAATCAAAACCTTCTTCATGAGAATCCTCATCCTCATCATCACAATTTGGATTTGAGGTGGGAGACACCTCGGAATCCTTAGCCATAAGGCAAACATGATTAAAGAATGAAGAATTACTTGAAGCACCATTTAGGTCCATGTCTTGTTCCAACAAATGTTGGGATTCCTCTACATTGTTAGTCATGCAAGTACTAGAGGATATGGAAGCATTGTTTTCATGGCAACAAGACATATGAAGCATATCATCATGAGATTTAGTTAAACAACTATTACATGATATGCAAGGACTATCAACTCTAGCATGTATGACATTTGGAGTGCTAGAAGAGTTTAAGTCCAAAGATAGAACATTGCAATGTGATAGAGAAGAAGTATAATCAATAGTAAGTTCACCATCACCAATGCAATTTCTATCACCACTCACCATATCATTACCTTGTGACAAATCACATGTTGGTGAAGTGGAAGAAGTTGTGAACTCATCACGGCCGGAAGTGGAGGAGAACAATCATCCTCAATAATTTTGGACACTTCATATATATCTTGAAGCTTGGTCCAAAGCTCATGAGCGTTCCGAAAAGGCATGATTGAAGCAAGAACTACATCGCTCAAAACACATATAAGACCATTAGAAACTAGAGTCTCGAGATGAGAGTTTTCCTCATCCTCTAAAGATAATTCTTGGAATCCTTTGGAGGAGAAAAACCCACATCCACAATCCTCTTAATATAATTTGGACCCATGGCCCTAAAAAGATTAAGCATGCGAATTTTCCAAACATCATAATTTGTGCCATCGAATATGAAAGTGGGATCGTGCACTAATTCCCTAAACGACATCTTTTACTCTCTAGGCGGTAAAGCCCAAAAAGAGAGCCCAGGCTCTGATACCAATTGAAAGGACAATGATGTCGCCTAGAGGGGGGGTGAATAGGCGATTAAAACTTTTCCGGTTTAGGCTTGCTAATTGCGGAATAAAACTAGGTGTTTAAATTAACAAGCCAACAACCTAAATAAACTAGGCTCACCTATGTGCACCAACAACTTATGCTAAGCAAGACAAGCAACAAGGTGATAGCAATATAGAATACTTCAAGCACGAAGGCTATCACAATGTAAAGTGCATAAGTAAAGAGCTCGGGTATAGAAATAACCGAAGCACGCGGAGACGAGGATGTATTCCCGAGTTCCTCCTTGAAAGGGAGTACGTCTCGTTGGAGAGGTGTGAACCGACACAACGGTTCAACAACCACAAAGGTTTCACCCTCTTCTCCGATGAACCGCACCACAAAGGTTTGGTTCACCTTCCACTATCGGTATTCCTTCGAGGCGGAATCCGGAGCCTTTCAACAACAATCCGAGGCACAACCCACAATGGGTTGGGGGCTCCCGAACGGCTCTCAACAACAATCGAGGCACAACCCACAATGGATTGGGGGCTCCCGAACGGCTTCAAGTGACCACACAAGGGTCCAACCACCACAAAGGCGTCTAGGGCCCGAAGACCCAAGAGTAACAAGTTCACAAGCTTTCAACTTCCACGAATCCTCGTGGAGAGCACACCGATGCACCAAATGCAAAAGGCAAGAGCACAAGTGCTCAAATCCTTCACTCTCAAATCCACCACAAGCAACTAATGCTTATGGGGGAGAAGAGAGGAAGAACAAAGAGAGAACCACACAAGAACTCCAAGAACTAGATCCACTATGTTCCCCTCACTTAGAGGAGAGATTGATTGGTGGAAATGTAGATCTAGGTCTTCTCCTTCAATCCTCCAAAGATCAAAGAGTTTGGGTGGAGGGATTGGGAGATATCAAAGAAATGAGCTTGCAACAATGGAGGAGAGAGAAAACTGGGCGAGCTCTACTGGCTGGAGGTAGGTGGAGGGGTATTTATACCCCTCCCAGAAAACTAGCCGTTGCAGACAACTTTGCACCGGAGACTCCGGCCTGGACCGGAAACTCCGGTCTGGACCGGAGACTTTGGACCAAAGGCCGGAGTTTCCGGCCTAGACCAGGGGCTGAACAAATGCGAGTTTCCTGGTCCGGGCCGGAGTATCCGGTGTGTTTACACCGGAGTTTCCGGCCTACACAAAACTGCCGAAACGTCAACACGAAAACGACGATATCTTGAGCATCCGAACTCCGTTTTCGATGATCTTTGGCTCGTTGGAATCGCAACGAAGAGCTTTACAAGATCATGCAGAGAAACATCATAGTCCAACAATGGAAGATAAAACCAAATGGAGAAAGGTAAAACCTCTCTAAAAAGGAATAACCGGCAAACCTCCAAAACCGAAAACGCAACAAGTTTTCCATACGAAATTCGTTTTCGGTGAACTTGGGCTTGTCATGTAGATCACGACAAGCACCAAAACCCAACAAGGAGAAAAGCCACATAAGAACCAAGAAAGATCAAATGCCAAGTATGCAAAGGTTTGAGCTCTCCACAAGGATGCGATCAAGTTACTCACTTGAGAGCCCCTCTTGATAGTACGCCGTCTATCCTAAAACCCGGTCTCCCACTAACAACATGAGACCGGTAAAATAGAAAACCTATCAAGATCATACCTTTGCCTTGCGCATTCCACTTGAGCTCGATGATGACGATCTTGACTCTCTTAAGTTGGAACACCTTTCTTGATTGTGCTTGCTAGCACATGCTTGATGAAGACTTCTCCAAAAGCTCCCCCATACACCATTATGGGAGGGTCTCGCTAAGCTCCGTCTTCATGTCTCCTTTGCAAGCATCAATCAAATGATATCTTCGAGATGCATCATATTGAGCTTGCGCTTCATCTTCTTCTCTTGATATGTATGATGGCTTGGGGTTAAACATGATTGTTCACTCAATCTTCTTTTCCAAGCCATACTTGTAATAAGCTCAACTCTACACATGACCATTCTTCATATAAACCCTTGAATAGAGCATTGGTCATCATGTCATCTTCTAGAGTCCAACACATGAATTCCAATCATTTCCTATGGACAAGATCTACAAGTATATCTCAATGCAAACATTAGTCCATAAGGATTGTCATTAATTACCAAAACCACGCATGGGGCAACACATGCACTTTCAGAGAGTACATTTGTGAAACCATGAACCCCGGTCCATTTTTAATCATAAGAAACACCTTTCAGCAAATTTTATTCATTTTCCATTTTCTGCCATTTAAAAATCCGAAAATACAAAAACACTTACACATCTTGCATTCATCATATAAAATCCAAAAATATCATTTATCATTGTTATCACCATCCTTACATATTTATTTACCACCACAGCATATTTATTTCTTGTTTGCATTGCATATTATCTTGATATTATTCTCACACCTTGTGCTTGACAACCACTAGGTGAGGTTGAGGACCAAAACATTTACTTTGTTTTGTAGGTAACCAAGAGAAGTATAGGAAGATAAATCTTTCACTACTGATTCACCGAGAGTTCGATATTAAACCCTCGAGTCAACCCTCGTGGGGAAAACACGTCTTCCACTTACTACACACTCTGCACTTGGAGTCTCAACCTAACCCATTTACTTTTCACGCATATAACTACGTGAAGGGCCATCAGGGAGCGAGGCCGTAACTTGTGTTTTGCTGTGGAGGCGACATTGGGAAAACAAAGACATCCGAAAACTCGTATCATATCATATGGTGGAGAGCGATCATGAAGACGCGTGTACGGTATGAGCGAGCGGATTGCTTTGCAAGGACGTCTATTGAGGAGGTAAGTGGCGGTGGCAAGTGCTTCGGCCGAAAATTGTTCAGGAAGATGAGCTTGAAACATGAGAGTGCGCATAGTGTCATTGATGGTGCGGATGGCGCGCTCGGACTTGTAGGGACACGACAAACGTAAAGTTGTGTCGTGGGTGGTGAGAAGAGTGTCTACGGTGGAGTTGATAAACTCAGTGCCATTGTCAGTTTGAAGAGAACATATCGTGGTGTTAAACTGAGTGCGAACATATGCGAAAAATTTAACAAGTGTGGCAGGCACACAAGATTTCTGATGTAACGGAAAAGACCAATAAAAGTGAGAGTAGTCGTCGACAATAACGAGGTAATATCGAAAGCCATAATTACTAATAACTGGAGATGTCCACACATCACAATGTATCAATTCAAGCTTAGCACTAGATGAAGAGGTAGACAAGCTAAAGGGAAGGCGTACATGTTTGTCAAGCTGACAAGCGTGACACACAGAGGAACTCCTAGAATTATTACACTTTATTAAAGACAATTTTCTAAGCGCTGACATTGCATCTTGACCGGGGTGTCCAAGCCTTCGATGCCAGAGATCAGTAGCAGTGGTGGTGGCAAGCATGGCGGTGGGAGGTGGACGGCGAGGGGTGCCAGGAAACGTGTAGAGATCTCATTCACTGTTGCAGCGAAGGATCACACGACGAGTCTTCAGGTCCTTCGCAGAAAAACCAAGAGCGTCAAACTCAACAGAACAAAAATTGTCTTTTGTAAATTTACGAATAGAGTGCAAATTACGAATTAAGTGTGGGACTAGAAGAACATGGTTAAGCCGAAACTTGTGACCAGAAGGAGACTGGAAAGAAGTTTGACCAGAAGAGGAATAGGGACAGCGGTGCCGTTGCCTACGGTGACAAATTGTGGACAAGAGAGAGGAGAGGAAAACAGGATGTTACCCTCGTCGTTTGTCATGTGGGATGTACCGCCGGAGTCCATGACCCAGCCTCCTTGCTGGTACAGGTTGTTAAGAGCAGCAATCAGCCCGGAGTTGTCCCACGCCGGAGAAGAGGAGGACGACAACCCCGAGTTGGAGAGCGGGGCGGCCGTGGTGGTGTAGGCATGTGGACGCGGTCCAAGGAGGCCACCAGCAGGCGAGGTATAGCGCCACCGCTGTGCACCCGCGGCACCCGGAGAGAAGCAGACCCACGGGCCAGATGGAGCGGGCGTCGCGGCACGCGCAGGGGGCGCGCCGGGCTTGCCGGCGTTCTTGTTCTTCTTTTTCTTGGGCACGCCGGAGGTGGAGGAATCACCACGGCAAGCCGTACCAATGCAGGCCGGAGCAGAGGGTCGCGCCTGGGCGACAAGGGCAGTGGTGGCGGCGTTGGCAGCCGCGTTTCGCTGCTGCATCTCCTTCATGAGAAGCATGCTCCGGGTGCGGATGAACGTCGGCAGGGGATCCTTCATGGAGATGACGGTGGCCACAGAGGCGAACTAACGGCCAAGGCCGCGCAACGTGTTGATGACGAGTGCGCGCGCAGAGACCGGCGAGTCGTTGTCGGCGAGGGCGTTCGCAAGCTGCTTTTGACGGCGGCAGTACTCGGTGATCGAGGACGCGCCCTGGACGAGCTGACGGAAGTCATTGTCAAGGTAGATGGCCTTGCTCGCCTTGTTGGCAGAGAAGAGCTCGAGGATGGCGAGCCAGAGTTGGCGGGCGGTCTGATCACGGGCGAGAGCCATGTCAGCGACGTCCTCGTCGATCGCCTAGTGGAGGAGGTTGAGCACGGAGTAGTCGTCAGCCATCCATGTAGGGTCGGTGAAGGCGGCGGGCGTGGTGCCATCGATGTGGCCGATGAGCCCAACGCGGCCGAGAGAGGCCTTGAGGTAGATGCTCCACTTGGTGTAGTTCGAGGCATCGAGGGAGAGGACGACCGGCGCAGCGTGGCGAGGGGCGCCGCCAGGAGGAAGAGCGGCGGTGGTGGCCGGCACGATCGCGCCGGAGGAGGAGTTGAGGGCCATGGCGGCAGCGGAAGGTGAAGCCGGCGGCTAGGGTTAGGAGACGGCGGCGGCTTAGGGTTTTGGGTCGGATCGATAGATCAATCTGATACCATGTAGAACCGTAGGTTTGGGGGGGCCTCTCACACGTAATATGTGGGGGGGGGGGGGGGGGGGGGTCCGGTGTTTATATAACAGCCCAAAGGGCAAGAGTCCTAATACAACACAATTAGGGTTACAATATGTGCATACCTAATACATACGCTAACAACTCCGCTTGCTCCTCTACACAGTTACTGAATGCTCTCTTTGAGAACAATTCCCATGAATCATATTCACTCAGACATGTTAGCTCATGGGGTTTAAGGGTAGCCATTATAGAGGCCACTTGTAGGCTTCGACATGTGACGAGTATAACACTTCCTGGTCCACCAAGAGAACGTAACAGTGGTTTCAGAACATCTTCCCACTTCCTCTTGTCTTCATTCCATACATCATCGAGAACAAGCAGAAATTTCTTGTGTCCAGTAACTTCCTTTAGCCGCCCTCGCAGCAGTTCGATGGTGCTGGGAAGATTGCATTCTGTTTTGGTGGCCAATTCAATGACGGATTTCACGAGATGAATTGCTTCAAAGTTTTCTGAGACACAGTGCCACATGTTCAACTGGAAATGCTTTTGAACCCTGCCGTCGTTGTACACCACCTTGGCTAGTGTAGTCTTTCCCAAACCCCCCATCCCAAAGATGGGCAGAACCTGCACCTTGCTATGGTCTCCGTGATGGAGCAACAGCTTCACGAGCAATTCCTTGTCCTCGTCTCTGCCGAAGATGTCAGCAGGGTCGTCCAGTGCGGAGTGCGTCTGCCGGTAAAGAAGTTGTGGTGTCTCGGGGACGAGCTCCACCAGCCCAAACTTGTTCATCTCCTCAACGAGTTCATTGATCTTCTCGAGGACGTTGTGCAGCTTCCTGCTCACGGTGAGACGGAAGAGCAACGGGCTATGCGACGTGAAGTAGTCCAGTACCTTACGTGGCGTCGACCCGCCGATCTGGGCCTCCCGGCGGAGCGCCTCATACTGGATGCCGTCGAGGACATCGCCGGCCTCGTAGGCGACGGTCCTGAAGTCCTTCATCCACCGCTTGACGTACTGGTTGGTCTCGCTCTTCACCTCCGCGTCGGCCAGCTTGCACTGGACGGCCAGCAGGTGGCGCTCCAGCTTGCTCCGGTCATCGTCGACGCCCAACATCCCGGTAACGCTCCGGACAAGCGCATCAGCGGCCTTGCCAGCCACGGCTCTCACCACGGGGAGAAGCAGCGACTCAGCCATATCTCGCCGCTCAGCCCACAGATCTGCCGTGCAACGCTGTTCTCTCAACAAGCAGCTGTCTTGGCTTTGCTAGCCTCCGGGAGAAGAAATGGGGGACAGGAAGCTGCGTGCATCCTTCCAAGACAATGTTGATATTTTTGGTCGTCAGCGTCAACCACTAACTCAAGATGACCTGGAGGCCTAAGACAAAGTTGCTCAAAATCAGCTCATTGATCCAAGAGGTGACCTGGAGGCCTAAGAAGCATCAGCAAGATCACGAGCGGCATCATCACTACAGCAGCAGCAGGTATAAGCTGGATATCGGCATGCATACTTCAATTCACGTGCACCTCATAACCGGTGTGCAAGCAGCTGGTCATGTCATCAAGTCTCCCACCTCCTGACCTCCACCATGGTCCTCGTCGTCGCATGCCAGTGGCTGACATTCGTCGAGCTGCTCGGGGTGCCGCTGATCTGCCCATGCTGATGCTGGATCGGGAGGCCATGACGGCGTGCGGGAAAGCAAGCAAGGGAAGCAACAGGGCTCAATCGATCCCAAATCATCTAGCTTGCCAGAGGTTCCGGCCAGCCGATGAGACGTCGACCAACAGCCGACGACCTCAGGCGAGTAGGCCACTATCCTCATCTCCGAGTTACCTCTGGCACGGGTGAGCCACAAGCGTGCCGAGACGTCCGGCGACTCTGGCGTGACTGAGACTTCGGCAGGCAGCAACTTCGGCGAGGGGCGACTCGAGCCGCTCTAGTCGATGGTACTGCTTCAGTTCCTTCCTTCGTCACAAGCTTCGAGGACGATCCGTCGATCCAGGACGTTCTGTTGACGACGAAAACTCGATTTCGGGACGAGCGAACTCCGGTGAGTTCGTGGGATAGATTTGGGATTGATGACGGGACGAGTGTGGTGGAAGAAAGAGGGAAAAACACCAGCACGGTCGCACGCGGTGGGATTGGGCAAAAGAGAGGAGAGAGAGGAGCTGAGAGACTGGTCGTGGGTCTATTTGCGTGCAATTGCCTCCCCAGACCCAACCCAGCGTGTTGGGTTTGGACTGGGTACGCCGGCGCTAAAATGACGCTAAACGGCGCTATTCGAGGTCCTGGAGCTGACTGGAAGATTTCGGCGCTATTTTGGCCAAAAAGTGGCCTGGAGAGGCTCCTGGGGGCATGGCTGGAGAAGCCCTGAGTGCTCGCGACAATGAGATGGAGACTTCCTGTCAAGTTGACTGAGTTATATGTGCCACTCCCACCAAAGAAAGCATGAAGACACCGAGTGGAATTTGTGGCTCCGTAGATTGAGATTCATTTGTTTCAAAAATAATATTTAAAAGGTTTCCAAAATCTGAAAAACAATATGCATGCTGTATTCTTCTATGCACAAATATAAAAATTGTATGCGATCAGAGTATAATGAACAATCATAGGAAACATCATTGACTACATCTAGATTTTTTTTGATTTTTTAAAACTTATAAAAATATTCTTTTAATAAGGAAGACTAGAACTCAGAAGCCAAACTGACTTTTCGGGAGACGCCAAGATTCAATTTTTTGGCATCTTTCCAACAACACCAAGTGCACGAAGCGGCTTCGTACCGTGTAATTGTGGGCACGGTTTAGGCTGACACGCGTTCTCCTTGCGTGGGCCCCACTTGTCATTTATCTTTCATTATCTCTGGAAAAAGTCTAAAACAAACCTTAAACTTATATATGAAAGATAGATCAAACCATAAACTTTGAATCCCTGAAATTGACACTCCAAACTTACAGTCCCGATCTATTGTGAACCTTATACGGTTTGTCAGCGTAGAAAAAATATTTAAAATACTACTACCACTGACAACACTGGTCCACATATCATATCTATCTTCAACCTTTATATTCCTCCCGATTTTTCAATCCCGTCAATGGCGCCGGTAAGCGGAGCTGCTGCACGCCTGTACCTATCGTTCGTAATGGCGACAAGGCTGAGGTAAGATGACCCACTGTCCGCGCACCATTGACGGTGCGGTGGCCCTCTCTTGGTATTCTTCCCATCAATTACACACGCATAGAGATCTGTCCGGTTGCTTCTCCTCTTACCACCATTGACGGAGTAGTACTGTATTCCAATCTTGTATTAGCAAATTCTCTCGATTCCTTGCTCTTCTTTTCATACGAATTGTTATTCTTTTCCAAGGATTAAACAATCGTGTGTGTATCCTAGCCACGAGGGGTGATTTGTCATGGCACCACCGCGAGGAACAGACTACGACGGCACAGCATCTAGTCTGAGTTTCTCCCAGCATTTCCGCCTGAGGTATCACTCGGATCAATGGCTTCCGCGTGCACCCAAAGACTGTCGCGGCTCGGCACGATTCTCTACAGTACAGTACTGGAGCAGAGAGAGCAGACGCGCAATCGCACGGCCTCGCCAGGTACGGCGGCGCTCCAATGCCAAGATCCTCGGGAGCACCAGTTTGCTGAAGGAAGGGGATAAATCTGAGGGCCACATTGTCAGTGAGGGCAACACATTATCCCGGTCGGGATTGTAATATTCGCGCCAAACAGGTGTAGAGTCTAAAATAGACCGGGAATTGTAAATTCGGAGTACAAATTTCAGGGAATCAAAGTTCAGGATTTGATTTATCTTTCATATACAAGTTGAAGGTTTGTGTTGAACTTTTTCCTTATCTCTGCATATACGATATTTTTCCTCCCGTCGCCAGAAAATCACCACGTCTCTTCCACATAAGTCCTCTCTTACAACAACCGCTACCCAACCTCTTCGCGAAAAACCGCGCCCCTGATGTATGTGTATGAGATGATGACTCCCTCTCATCTTTTCTCTCTGTGTCATAATTTTTCCCATAGCCACAGGTGACCGTGAGCTAGGAGCACCCTCTGATGCGTGCGTACATGAAGTACCCTCCATTCTGATGGGTACCCGCAACAGTGATTGGATACCACTGCACCGAATGGTCACAAGATGCAAGTCACCATAAAACCATTAGGCCGTCTCATCTTTTATCTCCATTTTGATAAGAGTTGTTTGGAATTTTACCCATAGCCACGGGTGACCGTAAACTAGGAGTGCCCTGGAGTGTTTGCGCATGAGATGAGATCCTATACAAAAAATCGTTCTGAAATTAGTTGTCAGAATTTTGCCCGAGCACCCCCTGGGTGCGTATTGAGATAAGGTAACTAGGGGGAGCCAGCAGGCACAGTACTCTAAAACAACGTCCAGCTGCTAAGATGAACAAGCATGTTCTTTCTGTCAGAATGAACAGCTCTCCATTAGCCCATCGTCTAATTAGCGCATTGCCTAATGCATAGCGGAGTAGGATCCAAGTTACTGCCTGAAAGGAGTCAGAAACAAGACCGGATCCGTGGTGGATTCCACGATTTGCTAACTATAGTTGCTAATTTGTGTGAACACTTGAGTTCGAACTAAGCATTTCATGTAAGGCATGTAAAAGTAAGATGGCAAGGGCAAACGAAGTTATCAATTCAAGCGCGCACCACATCATGCAGCCACAGAAGATGTTACATGGTTGCAAAAACTTCCTAGGTACTTTTCTGATTCTGAACTAGGATTTCAGGACAACTCAACTTCGCCAAATCAAGGCCCAATACAGGCACTGCAAAAGAAAATGCAATGGTGCAGAACTAAATTTGGAATATGAATTCTGGTCATATTTCGCGTCCAACCCTTTGTAACCAAAACACTGCCACTGGACATGATTTTCAACCACTTCATCACCCGTTCGACCAACCAGACCTACAGTCAGAAAAATCAGGTAGGTCAGCTCGTTCTGAGTTTCAAAAAGAAAGCATTTGTATGGTCTCAACTATTTTAGCACCAAATGCAAGACATCGAGGAGAATATCAGGGGAGGTTAAGCCTTACTGGTTTAGCAAAGGAATGTCAGCTAAACAATAACATATGGGTGTACTCTAGTTACGACATGATTTCATGTTTTCAAGTGGGCAGTGTATATCTGATATATATACTAGAGATTAAAGAATTTGCTTCCATTTCGTATTGTCCTTATAGCTGCTTGGTGTTGCTGCTCTTGCTGCAAGGCATGGAAACCCTCAACTAAACAAAGCAAAGCTAAAATCAAATAGTAATAACAGCAATGGCAATGAACAGTATCCAGAGAATCTAAACGGTCATCAAGAAACAATTTTTACATCAAAACATGACTTTACCTGAATATAAGCCAACTACTTATCTTCTTGAATTGTATTCAACCCCTGCAGATCTGAAATATAGGAGTTAAGCATAAGGCAATCATTTATCTCAACTTGACACAGAATCTGGAATAGACCATACCTGCCCTGTTGCTTTCCTGCATAACCATGTCTGACACTTGGGCCTTTGTCATGGGTAGGGGGGCCAACTCGTTCATATCTTCCCCCATTGGCAGCAGCTGTGTGCCTTGATGACTGCCCAGCTCGAACTTCGTCAGAATAGCCATTCGCTTGGTATTGATCTCCAAATTTAGCTGTGGTGGAGCCATTTCCTGATGGCACTGAATTTGAAGATCTGGCATCACCAACGGGCGCTCTCTTTTGCCGAGTGTTTTGTGCCACAGGAGTGACAGCAACTGAAGGCAACAACGATGAGTAAGACGCAGAAGATGCAGCAGCAGCGGCGGCAGCAATTTTAGCAGCAGCTGTTGTAGCTGAAATTATCTGTTGTGCTCCTTCACGAAGGTGAATTAAGTCTCCCTCAATCACAAAAAGCTGCAGATGCAGAAGGTGTATCAGTAACAGAAATTATCAATGTGCTGACAAAATAATGTAGGGAAAATAAACCTCGCTGTGACTAGCCACAAAATCATCTAGCTTTCCATATTGCTTCTTATAGTCATGCCAATGAAGAGGGGCCAACATTTTCCCAAGCCTATTTGGCAGCTGCAAAGGCACATGAATAAAAAAAAATGCTCCACTAAACAAAAAACAAAATCAAGCAAGTGGCCACTCACAGTTGAACTTATCCTGATTCGGCTATCAGAGCCAGCAGGAACTGCGCGAACAATGCAAGCTAGAAGGGATCTTTCGTCCAACAGGACAGGTTCCATTGTCGTGTAAGGTAACGATGAACCCGCACCACCACCAGCGGCTGTAAGTGTGTCAGCCTGATTCACAACATTAGACTTCAACTCTGGTGCTATATTGTTCAAGTGGGTCTGGGTAGTTGATCCAGCAAAATCGGAAGCTTGATTTTGGTTCCTCGGTACATGGTCCACAGGCTGCTTGACAGATGCAACTTTCTCACCCTGGTTGTACATAGAGTGTGTGTGATATCAGAGGTTATACAATTACAGGAAATAATTAGCAAATAATTTTAAAAAAGAAACCTTTAATTCTGCTTTTTCCTCTTGCTGTTCAAACTTTCCAGTAGAGCTGGCATTAGAAGATGAATCGTTGGCTTTTTGCTCTTCACTGTAAACCAAATGCTCAGTAACATTGGATTCCATAACCTGTCAAACAGTTTTTTTATTTTCAGCGGGAATTGCAAAAAATATTTGATTGAAAAGAACAAAAAATTGCAGACAGACTAACCTTTGGTTCATGAGTTGATTGAGCAACCACACTTGTGGAACGTTGTTGTTGCTCCACAGGAGCTGTAAGATGTTCTGGCTGGATTACTTGACTCTGTTTAGAAGAGGGTTCAACATTGTTACTAGCAACTGGCTGTATAGCATTCTGATCTGATTGTGAAGGCTGATAGTTCATTGCATCTGGTGTTGGTGAGGCAGTTTGTGCTTCCTACATAAAGGGGTTTGTATCAAAATTAGAACTGTTAGTAAAATGATGATACAACAAATGAAGTGCTTATGAGTATGGAAAATTACCTGTTGACTGGGCCAGTGTAGGCTCGGTTGGACTGTAGGATGAAAAGTACCAAACTGCGGAATACCAGAGTTGGGCGAGGCTAAAGACTGAGGAATACCTTGAGGATGCAACATATAGGAATGCATCCCAGCCATCTGCCCAGGAGGTACAAAACCACCTATTCCCAATAGTGAAGATGGAACCACAGGTACAGGATGGGCATTATTTCCCTGAAAATAATAAAATTGAAGTGTGCTTAGGAACTATTCAAAAGGATATTGGAATGAAACGATCAACAAAACCAATACAAAAAACTGAAATAGAAGCAGGAACAGGCCAGGCTACGGAGCAACAGTGACACTAACCAGACTGACAAGAAGAATAAACTCAGTATGCGTGAAGAATTAAACGATACACTACTTAAGTTGCTCAAAATCAGTAATACCTTTATGGAGTCATTTGCAGACAGATTGCCATCTGCTAATGCACTACCATTTGGAGCCATGTTGTTCCCCTTGATTTGAACATACGATGACTCAGGTGAACCCTCCTGAGCAGCTTGTGAACCATCTTCTTGTTCTCCACTACGGTCTCTTAACTCAAATAGTTCTAGCTGGAGTCGTTGTATTGTATGCAGAAAACTCTGCTGCATTTCAACATACTGGGACAAAAAAGCAAGTCAAATAAGGAGAATGCTAAAATTCCAGTGTGAACTGAACCATGAAATACAACAGCAGAAGGAATTGCATAGAAGCACAAATCATACATGAGTACCATAAAGGCATGTACTGAACTTAATATACCTGCTGCTGGAAAGTGGCCCAACATTGACCAAATTGATCAGTACGCTCACGTAACTCAGCTTGTAGTGATTGGGACTGTAACATATCCATTTCTTGAACTCGTGCAATCCAAGCATGAGCATCCCTCAACTGTTCATCCTTGTAAATAATGTTGTCTTGTGCAACCCTATGCTGGAAAAATAAAATATCCATTCGTGAATGCCTGAATTGTAACGCTTAGAAATAAATGTGCAAACAAATATCTCTTCAATTGCTCAACAAACACATGAAATAATATCCAATATCCACCCAACTTGGTACCAAGAAAGGATATGGGAAAGTCCTGCAAATTTACGAGTTGAAATACTGGAAAGGTACTTGACTAGTTTACAATTTTGGTCATTTAATTACAACTTTACTTCACTACAGACAATTTAAGAGACAAGAATGTTAATTATTACCATATCATATCCATTTTATGACATGACATTTGAATAATACAAAGTGAAACCTATAACAGTTACCCTGGAGACCAAAGCAAATTATGTTATTATAATGATGTAATCCAAACATAATCAGCAAAAATATCTAGGGTTTTAGTTTGATGGAATATAACTACGAAAAAAAATAGAAATGAAAACAAAACAAATAAAAGGACACAAAGGGATACCTGTTCCTCTAATGCAAGACACTGGCTTTCCTTTTCTCGCAGATGTTCTTGGAGATCATGCATTTGTTTAAGATGCTGGGCTCTTTCGGCTTCGGAATTATCACGCTCCCTTCTGCACAAAATAAGAAAAGATCAAGCCTATATTTTAGAATATAGATAAAAACAAATGTTTCGACAGCAAGGTAAATCCTAGATGAAAAGGTTGAATAACTTGAGAAATATACAAAAGAAATATTTTTTTTAATCTCTCAAATCCTGATGTAGCTTGGCAGTTGGCACTTCAGCGCACCATGGAGAATTTTTTAATTTCCATTTGTGGTCTAGAACACTGGATAATGCTCTTTAAGCTGTGCCACTTCACTAGTGTATTTCTGATTTGAGAGATACTGCTTCATGCACAAGGTAGCAACAGTACCTGAAACTTGCGAGTTCTTTGGTCTGTTCTCTAAGAAGATCCTGGTTTGCCCACACCTGCCAGAAAGACCAAAGATGATGATTAAGGACATCAGCACTCGTTGTGAACATTGCATAACATAACAGTTAAGTCCACCAACCGTTTGATGGTCAATCTTCAAAGCATCCAATTCCCTATGTGTATCACCCAATTTCATTTCCAGCTCAAGAATGTACTTCTCCCGCTCATGTAGTTGTTCCTGTTCAATCTGGATATCAGTTTTGCTCCACCCGACAAAAGTACCATAATCTTCAAAGCATCCAATTCCCTATGTGTATCACCCCAGACTATACATGACATGCCTAACAGTGCATCTCAAAAAGGACACAGCTGAAGGTACACACAAGGCAGCATGTAGTTGAAAGTCAAAACATAAAGGTAGATAAGCAAACCTGAAAACTACCCTGCATCTTACCTATATAGCACTAACAAACTTATAGTTGTGCATCACATAACTATTTTAGACCACAAAACCAATGGCAAAGCCACACTACAAATACAGAAAGGACTCCAACAGAGCTACACAAACTATAACACATAGCTGGGTACACTGAAGAAACAAAATAACATCGAGTTGATGGTGTCTCAAACTACAGCAATAACCACAAAGTTGGTAGATTTTTGTCAATCATTGCTCTCAGCGTTATCAGTAGCATGTAGCATTTCCCAAGCAACCACTAACCAACCAGTACAAACCAAGTCATCTGCGATCAATAAGTCCCAAGTACTTCCAGCAACCTAGTGAGTACGGCAGCACTATGCATATAAAAGGGAAAGCAACACGACCTTGAGCTTTTCAGCTGCTACAACATGCTCCTTGGCAGCCTCCCCAAACCTGCGCTGCACCTCGATGATCTGCGGGTGCGCGATGGCCTGCGCGCGGAGGTCGATCTCGACCTGCTGCAGCTCCTCCCGCTGCCGCGCGATGCTCTGCAGGCGCTGCTGCAGGATGTCCTCGCTGAGCCCGCCGCTGCCATCGATGGTGATCGAGCAGAAGTCCTCGAGCCCTCCCGTCTCGTCCTGCGCCAAGAAACAAATCCACCGCTGACTCAGACCACGCCAAGAATCCAGTTGCGAAAGCCCCGGTGCGTGGCTAGAGCCGAGGAAGACGGTACAGCACGCACCTCGTAGATGGCCCTGCCATCGGACTGCACCATCTTCACGCGCTCCCCAGCATCCTGAACACCAAAAAAACAACAGGGAGATGCGGCGTGAGTAGGGCAAGCTGAGACGGGTGCCTGCAGGGGAAAAGGAAGGGTTTTTCCGTGTCGGGAGGGAGCGGGGGGACGACCTCGGCGCCATTGGAGCGGAGCGGGGCGTCGGGGACGGCGCGCCACTCCTTGCGCGCCGCCGCGGCGTCCATTTCGCCCGCCGCGCGGGATCGGGATCTGGCGGCGGCGGCGCTAGGGTTTTGTCCCGCGGCGCGGACCGCGGCGAGGAAGGCCCGAGGCGCGACGGCGAGGCAGATGAGGCCCTGGCTAGGGTTTACGGGAGCTGCGGACGAGGCGATCGGCGAGGATGGCGGAGAATTTCGGGAGGATTTCTGCGGATTCGGGAGAGGAGGAGGAGGCGGAATGGAAGGGGAGAGTGTCTTGCGCTTCGTACTGACTTGGCGGTGGGGTCAGCCTGTCAGAGACTCCGAATCGACGGCACCCGGCGGCCCGTGACATCTTTTTGCGATGGTGCGCTGCGTGATTGGTGCTTGGCACTTGCAAAAATGCATTCGAAAAGAAAAGAAGAGTTTTTAGATTTTTATTAGGGTTTACCAGGAACAGGAAATGGTGTGGTGGTTTGAGATTTTGCTTGGAGTTAACTTTGGCTCATCAAGTAAGAATAGTTCTTTAAAAATAATCTACAACTCCCTCCGTTCCCTAGAATAAAAACATTTTGACAATGATCGTCAAAGCGTTTAGATTTTTCCTTCCCAGTTACGTAGAAGGGTATTGACGAGGTTATACCAAACGGGTACCCTACCATGAGGGTACGTGGTGCACGTGATGACTAAACCCAATTGTCATAGTCTATTGAAGCCCACGAAGGGAGGCCCAAGATGAAGGAGTACTTCCCAAGATTAGGCTAGTCGGTTGAACTTTCCTTATTTTAATCCTGGTCGGTTACGAACCCGAGACCCAGCCTCCTATATAAAGGCTGGGAGGGCGATCGATCAGAGCACGCAATACTCAAACCCCAAAACCCTAGCGAGATCAGCAACTCGTCGGGACCCTTGTAACCGCCATATTCCCACAATCAATACACACAAGCAGACGTAGGGGTTTTACCTCACTCGAGAGCCCTGAACCTAGGTAAATCCCGCTTGTCAGCCGTCGATTCTACTAACACTACGCGTTCTCTACCACATAACTCTAACCCTAGGTACTCAACCATGGGCATTGCCGAGGACACACCTCGTCAATTGGCGCCGTCTATGGGACAGGTAGTGTTGGACTCACGGTTTCGCCGGTTTCGTCATCAAACGGCAACTCGCCGACCGCATCTGCAAATGGCAACTCGCCGACAACTTCGACTAACGTTGGATCAATAGGCGACACTCGCCAGCTCCAAAGATGCATCACCAAAGAGGATCAAACCATACTCGCCAGAAGCTCAGGAGGCCTTTGCTGGTCTCGACTCAGTTTTGGATTTAATTGTTGGAAAACACAATTTTTCGTCGACAAGTTTGGTGTGCAGGATTTGACCGATCCAATCGAGACTGAGGCACTCGAAGCTCCGTCGACTACGATCGCGCTACCAACAACTATGGAAGCTGCATCATCACAGATCGAATCGATCTCACCTGTAGGTTCACCAGCTTCATCCATGTCAACAAGGGAGTTCAACGAGTTCATGGCGCGGGAATTCCCCGATGACGAGGTTGAATCCACTTACCAAGAAAGCACAATCGAAACCATTGCACCACTCGACATGGTTCTCGACTCCATGCAGCCAGAAGACACAAACGACGTCATCCACCTCGCTGATTTCACTGGTCCAGAGATCCATGCTGATCACGAGTTCTTCACCAACAACGGAACCAACCCTGAACAGTCACTCGAAGCATACGTTGGTCCCGACGCGCACGTCAGCAAAAGCAGCAACTCCGACATGAGTTTGGACGACGAGTTCGAGTCCATGGCCGGTATCGACAGCACATACACGTTCCCTCCGGCCATACCACGTCAGGTCTGCGTCGCGTTCAGCGCAGAAGCATCAGCAGCGGCCACCAGTCGCAGACCCACAGAGTTCCCGTGCATAGTAACAATGCCAGATGGTGTCACGTCGTTAACTATCACTGCGGAGACAGCAGCCAAGATAGACAAAGTCATAAAAGACTGTACAATGATGCCAGCAGACGCAACCCCAGAGGAGATGATGGTCTACAACTACTTCAATTGGCAAGAAGCGAGGCGTCTAAAGCAATACAGAGCAACACTCGAGGAACGCAGGAAGCAGGCTAGCATCTCGAGTGTGCGAAGAAGGCAACTGTCCCTCAGCTCCACAGATGGACGGACCCCAGACGCAGATCAAGATTTGCAAACCTCCCAGAAGGAGAAAGATCGGGAATCACCCGTAACTTGGAACATTCGTTCATGACGCTTGATCAAGAAGGTATGCTGGTGCCCAAAACAGCCGAGGGAGCCTTGCTGTCACTCGGAGCTTACCTCAGAGCAACAGCGCCTCCAGCAGGTGACCCGGCCGCAGAACTACACCGTCAGCAGATGAAATCTCTTGCACTCGCAGCAAAGGCAATTCAGCCAGGAAAGAGCAGAGAGCGTAGCAGAAGCCGCTCACGACACACATCGCGTGACCGCCGTAGTCGCAGTCCTCAGAGGGGCAGCGCGAGGAGAGACTCAGGCCGCCGTCGATCGAGAAGTAGATCTAGAAGATCCGACAACAGTGATTCAGATGCCAACCGCGACACAGGGCCCTGCGGAGCTCGATGCTTCACTCGACGCATCCGTGAGGCCAGGATGCCAAAAAAGTTCGGACTACCGACAACACCAAAATTCAACTGCAAACAAGAGCCATCAGGCTGGCTAGAGAACTACAAGCTCGCAGTCGTGTGTCAACGGGGCACAACCACCACAACACTGCAATACATACAGCTGATGCTTGAGGGCACAGCTCACGACTGGCTCAAAGCGTTACCCGAAGGATCATACGACTCCTGGGATCACTTCGGGAGGACTTCATCAAGTACTTTGACCCTCTGTGTGAGCGGCCAAAAACATTCGAGGAACTGAGGGCTTGCATACAGAGACCCGACGAAACACTCAGGGCATACATCAGGCGATGGACCACCATCCGCAACTCAGTGGGCACAATCTCTGAAGACAGAGCCATGGATGTCTTCACCATGGGGGTCTTCAGGCAGGACTTCAGAGAAGCACTTGGCCGTAAAAATCCATCTTCCATGGCCGAACTCATGAAGATAGCAACCGAATGGGCAGATGGAGAAGACTCGATAAGGGCTACCCGCCCAGTTTCCCCACGTGATCACGACGACCGCCGGGACAATCGAGATCGCCGTGATAGCTACAGAGATGATCGGAGGCGCAAGCGCAAAAGTCGTTACAATGACGATGACAGAACAAACTTTGTGGCGGCTGGTTTCTCCCAGCCGAACGACGCACAAGCTCGAGATGACAGGCGACCCGATGATCGCCATGACAGTCGACCCAGTGATCGCCGCGACAGTCGATATGATGATCGATGCGATAGTCAAGACCGTGAACAGCGCAATGGCAACTACAAAAGGCAAGAGTGGCGTAGACGCACTGACACGAGGCCAGAGAGGACATTCGAAGAAAAGATGGATGATCATTGTAGATTCCACTTGTTCAAGGGAGATGATGGAAGATTAATCTCAAATCACACAATGAGGAACTGCAGAGAGTTCGAACAAATGGCAATGGATTACATGGTAAAACTCAAACGGATGGCATCCTCAACCGCACAGCCAGTCCCTGTTGTCGCACCTCAAGCATAGCCAGTCCCGACACTTCCAGCTCCACCACAACATAGCGCAGGAAGCCAGGTTGCGGGAGCCATACATCACATACCACAAGCAACGGAAGATCAGTACCGAAGCCTCAAGGGCAGATGTACATGATCCAGAAGGGTCGCCCTTCTAACAGACAATAGAAATTACACACTCGACATGTCAACATGGCAGTCATGGCACCTCCAGCCGTGCCAGAATTTTTGAAAGGGTCCAAAACTATGATCACCTTCAATCGAGAGGATCACCCGCCAGCAGTATACCGACCAGGACACGCAGCCCTGGTACTCGACGTCCAGATTGGTGGATACGCCATGACCAAGGTCTTCATGGACGGAGGCAGCGGCATCAACATCATCTTCGCCGACACACTCCGTAGGATGAACAGGTCAGTCGAAAACTTACCAAAATCTACAAACACCTTTCATGGTATTGTTCCAGGAAAAGCTATCCTACCAGAAGGCACAATACAACTCGACGTCACGTTTGGCGATCCGAGTCATTTCAGAACAGAGTCGATCGAGTTTGAAGTCATCGACTGGAAATCACAGTACCATGCCATACTTGGATGTCCAACGTTCGCTCGATTCATGGCGGTACCACACTATGCATACCTCAAGTTAAAGATGCCAGGACCCAAAGGTGTCATTACAGTCAATGGAAACTTCCAAAGGTCCGATGCTTGCGACCGAGATTTCAGCAAGATCTCTGAGATGTTTGGTATGGAGCAAACTTTCGCGGATCTTTCACTCACCAACGATCAAACACTCATGCCTGAGCATAAGAAGCAAGCAGTCGACAGGGCCTTCAGCGTCACAAACGATACAAGGAAGCACCAAGTCCACCCGACTGATCCATCCAAGACAGTCAGGGTGTCCACAAGCCTAACTTCCGCATAGGAAAGCGCGCTCGTCGAATTTCTCCGTGAGAACTGGGATATATTTGCGTGGTGTCCAGCCGACATGCCAGGTATTCCCAGGAAATTCGCCGAGCACTCTCTTCAACTTACTCCAGGTGCTAAGCCAGTTAAGCAAACAACACGTCGTGTCTCCGGTCCAAAAAGAGAAGCTATAGAAAAAGAAGTCGACAGGCTACTCAAAGCAAACTTCATTCGAGAGATCAAGAAATCAGATTGGGTGGCCAACCGCGTGCTAATCGAGAAGAAGCACACTGACGCTCTTCGAATGTGCATAGACTTCACGGGGCTAAACAAGCGTTGCCCAAAGGATCATTTTCCACTCCCACGAATCGATCAGATCATCGACTCCACCGCTGGATGCACACGCTTATCCTTTCTGGATGCATACTCGGGTATCACCAGATACGGATGAAAGTCGAAGATGAAGAAAAAACAGCGTTCACAACTCCACTCAGAGTATATTTTACACCACAATGCCCTTCGGGCTAAAAAACGTAGGTGCTACGTACCTGCGTATGATGCAAAATTGTCTGAAGAAGCAAATTGGGCATAACGTCAAAGTATACGTTGATGACATAGTCGTCAAAACAAAGGAGGAGAGCACACTACTCGCAGATCTACGTGAAACCTTCGACAATCTCAAGAATTACAACATCAAGCTCAACCCAGATAAGTGTACATTCGGTGTTCCAGCCGGAGAACTCTTGGAGTACTTGGTCTCAGCTCGTGGAATAGAAGCAAACCCTGAAAAGATACAGGCCATACTCACCATGCAAAGGCCTACAAAGCTCTATGAAGTGCAGCAGTTAGCAGGTCGAGTGGCAGCACTCAGCCACTTCATCAGCAAACTGGGCGAGAAGGTGCTACCACTCTATCGACTGATGAAGAAGGCGACAAGTTCGAGTGGACAGACGAAGCTGAAGCAACCTTCATCGCTCTCAAACAAATCCTCACAAATCCTCCGATTCTGGTGGCACCCAGGGAAAAGGAACCATTGTACCTATACGTCTCGGCCACAAATCGAGTGGTGAGTACGGTCCTGGTGGTCGAACGCATGGAAGAAGGAAAAACTCAGAGCATACAGAGACCTGTCTACTATATCAGCGAGGTGATGACCCACAAGTATAGGGGATCGCAACAGTCTTCGAGGGAAGTAAAACCCAAATTTATTGATTCGACACAAGGAGAGCCAAAGAATATTTATAAGCCTTAACAGATGAATTGTCAGTTCAACTGCACCTGGAAATAGACTTGCTCAATACAGATTATCAGTAGCAATAGTTTTATAGTAGTAGCAGTAGTGAAATAGAGACAGCAGTAGTGATTGCAGTAGACAACAGGATTAAAATACTGTAGGCATAGGGATGGATGAACGGGCGTTGCATGGATAAGATAATTCATATAATAATCAAGACGTAGGCATTTGCAGGTAAATAATGATAAAGCATCCAAGTACTAAGTAATCATAGGCATGTGTTCCATATTTAGTCGTACGTGCTCGCAATGAGAAACATGGTAATTAAGGTGCTTCTTTTAATAAAGCATCGGAGCAAAGCATTAACACTCCGTGAACACATGTGATCCTCACATCAAAGCCATCCCCTGCGGTTATCCCAATTGCTGTCACTTGGGGCCTCGGGTTCCGGACAATTATATGTGTATACAACTTGTAGGTATGATCTAAAACAATGATTATCATCATGATACAATAACATGTTCAGATCTGAAATCATGACACTCGGGCCCTAGTGACAAGCATTAAGCATAAGAAGTTGCAACAATGACATAAAGTACTAACAACGGATACTAGGCACCATGCCCTAATGATCTTATATCTATTACATGAACGATTTCATCCAATCCCTACCATCCCCTTCAGCCTACAGTAGGGATTTACTCACACATGGATGGGGGAATCATGGATGGTTGATGGAGAGGCGTCGGTGATGATGTTGGCGATGATCTCCTCCAATTCCCCGTCCCGGCGGAGTGCCAGAACGGAGTTTCTGGTACCCGAAATAGGGTTTTCGGTGGCGGCAGAGCTCTGGAGTGTTTCTAGAAAAAGCGTCGATCCCCTGGCGTTTTTAGGTCAAGTCCTTTATGTAGTCGTAAGGAGGACGTGAGGGCGTAGCCGAGGCGGCCTCACCATGTGGTGGCGCGGCCCAGGGACCACCGCGTCGCCACGTGGTGAGGGTGCCTCGTGACCCCCTCTGTTTCATCTTCTGGCATCGTGGGTCTTCTGATAAAATAGGAGCTTCGCAATATTTTCTAGGGATTTTCCCGAAAGTTGATTTTCTACACAAAAACAAGACACCAGGGCAATTCTGCTGAAAACAATGTTAGTCCGTGTTAGTTGCATTCAAAACACACAAATTAGAGGTAAAACAATAGCAAAAGTGTTCGGGTAGATACGTTTTGGACGTATCAACTCCCCAAGCTTAGCTTATTGCTTGTCCTCCAGCAATTCAGTTAACAACTGAGTGTGATAAAAGAAACTTTCACGAACACATTTGCTTCATATGATATATATTTGCATTGTTCATAATAAGATGTATGTGATACGTGCATTTTATATCATCATTTATGCAACCTTTAGTAGCATATTAGAATGTCATTTGCACTGTTATATCATTGTTTTTACATGTTTTAGATGATTTAGGGGACTTTCATACAAAGTCCCTATTTTTGGAATTTAACTTCTGGGAGGCAGAAAATCCCCTTTTCTTGTTTTTATTGTTTCAGGAGTTTCAGGAACCCAAATAATAAAAGGAAAAATACCACGAAGGTTTTTCATCGGAAGGAAGGCAATGGAAAGAAGACCGAAGAGAGGAGAGCCACGAGGGCCAAAAGGGGGGGCCCACGCGCCCATGTACCTGGCCGCGTGGGCCCACCAAAATGGCCTCGGGCACCTCCTCGCCTAGGGCTTTTTAGCAGTGCCTTCGTCTCGCCCGAAAACCTACGCCCTATTTTTCCTAGTCCATCCGAGGTCGTGGCGGCGGCGAAACTCCTGATTCCCTCCGAGGGGGATCAGATCCTGCTGCTCCGGAGCTCCGGAGAGGGGGAAATCATCGTCATCGTCATCACCTCTCCTCCTTGGCGTGGGAGGAGGCCTCTACATCATCACCCCATCAAGACCACCATCTCCATCATCATCACCGTGATCCACTCCGTTCCCCTCGTAGTTTGAGAGTTGCTATACCCTAGATACTTGTCTTGTGCTACTATTCATGTTTGTGATTGAGTACTTGTCATTATTTGTGGTGAAGTTATATTTCAGATTGTGTTGTACCACTTATGCCACTGAATATATCATGTTTGCACGTTGTGAGTAGTTCCCGTATGTTCCTGAGGGCATAGGATGAATTGGCAATGATTTATATATAACATGTGTTGGTATTTTGTCAAGAGTTTATCTTTTATGTGATTCTATGATGGTGTTGTGCGAACGTCGACTGCACAACACTTCACCTATATGGGCTCATAGGAGAACACCGTAGTATAATGAATTGAGGAGACTTGGGAGGACATGTAAACCTGAGACCGAGTCATGAAGTTATATTATGAGGGTATTAGTATCGGGGACCTTAGAGTGTAATGCTATGGTGGGACTTTATGTCTTAATAATTCTTGTGCAGTCATTTACTTGGCCACATGATCCATCATAAGGGGTTGTAGTTTATTTATTTAGCTATACCTAATTATGGCTCCGTCCAAAGAAGATTAAAACTTGACAAGATATTCAACGTGTTGTTTAATAAATCTCTATGCCTAGCATATCCATGCCGCCCTCGGGAACGTTTTCCACATATAAGTTACACATCACTTGAGCTTGTCCTCTTGCCACATAAGAGGATTGGGCTTTCTCTCTTTGAGAGCTTTCACTTGCTATTGTTATTGCTGCATTGCAATTATACAACTGAAAATACCAAAAACACTTGCATCTTTTATTGTTTTATTTATCAATCTTACTAACCAATACCTTCAGCTCCTCGTGGGTTCGACAACCTTTTCTAATTGAAAGGTACTACAATTGATCTCCTGCACTTGGGAGTCATCAAGATACTTTTCTGGCGCCGTTGCCGGGGAGCGTAGCGCTATTGGTAAGAAGTTTGGTAAGGAAACTTGAAAGCTGAAAGCTGTTTTATCTCATTGTTACTATGGCATTTATGAATCGTTCTCGCTGCATCTTGCTCTATATGAAAGTGCTTATGCCACTACTGCTAAAGTGGTTGAAACTACTGTGCCTGAGATACCTAAAGTGGGATAAAATTCCCATTGGTCATGTTAAAAGAGTTATGAAAAATCCATTTACAGGGATGGAACTAAGTCTGCACGTGAACACATGGAGAATTGAAGACATATGTGGCTTATTTAGACTTCCTGGTATTTCAAGATCAGGTAAAAAGGAAGTTATTATATTTGTCTTTATCTGGTAATGCTCGTGATTGGTACAGGTCTTTGGATGAAGAGGTCAGAATGAATGGAGTATCTTGAGGAAGGTTTTCTTTCTTAAATATTTTACTCCTAAAGAAGCTTATGATAACCGCTGCTATATATTCAATTTCTGGCCACATCTGGGAGAGAGTATTACTCAAGCTTGGGGGAGGTTAAAGGAACTCCTTCGCAAGAATCCTTGTCATGATCTTACAAGGAAACTTATATTGATAAACTTTTATGTGAGGCTACCTATGAAGCACAAGGAATTCTGGATAATTCATCTGGTGGAAGTTTTACTAATAATACTGAAGAAGAAGCATGGAATTTATTGGAGACTATTTCTGAAAATACTAGTCATTGGGATCTTGATAAAGGTAATGAGCCTATTTTGATTATGATATTCATGTGTAGAGAATTTCTCTACTTCTATTTGTTTAAAAATCTGAGTGATACTTTTGGCTTGATCCTTATGTTATAATTGAGATAGCTAAAGGTTTTGCTGATCATATCTGTGTTCCAAAAGTGGTTTGAAGTTTATGTTGAACCTGTTAAACAATCTATTGTTGTTCCTAAAGTTATTAAACAGGTTGAACCGTGTCATCTGTGACAATTGAGGAGTATGTTGAACCACCTCCATATCCAAACCAAGTTAAGGAGAATTTACTTATTGCTGTTACTAACAAGAGTAAAAGATGTTCTCAGCCTTATGAACAGGTGGAAGTCAACACTCAAATTTCTGTTATCAAGCAACTAAATGAAGAAGACCCTGTTGATGTTTATCTATGTGAAGATGCTACAAAGTCATCAAAGGTAATTCGGCCAAGTTGGGAAACCTGTTATATCATGCTCTATTGGGACTTCAAGTTATCATGGTCTATGTGATATTGGAGCAAGTATTAGTGTCATTCCATATTCTCTTTATCTTGAAATCAAGCCTGATATTGATCCTATTGTTATGGAAGAGACAGGTATGACAATTCAACTTGCTAATAAAGATTATATTAGTCCATTTGGAATTGTTAGAGATGTTGAAGTATTGGTTGGCAAAATAAAATATCCTGCTGATTTTATTGTGCTTGGTTGTCCTCAAGATTCATTTTGTCCTATCATTTTTGGTAGACCTTTCTTACATACTGTTGGTGCTGAAATTAATTTGCCTAAAGAGAAAGTGTTTATTAAATGTGCTGGTGAGAAACTTGAATTCAACTTTTCCAAATTTGCTGATAAACATGTTGAAAGAGCCAATTCTAAGATTTAATTGAAACTCTTGCTCATATAGCTGTAGCTTCAACAGATGTTGTAGAACGTTATATGCTTAATCAAGATGAACCATTTAATGATGAGGAAAAAGAGGCTTTAGAACAAATATTATGGCAACAACCACCACAATTACAATTGCATATCCCACCTGATAATTTAGGAGTGCTACCACCACCTAAAGGGGATCCTAGTTTTGAATTAAACCTTTGCCTGCAAATCTGAAATATGCATATTTGGATGAGAAGAGCATATATCCTGTCATTATTAGTGCTAACCTTTCAGCTGAAGAAGAAGAGAAATTACTTGATGTGCTAAAAGCTCACCGACCAGCCATTGGATACTCTCTTGATGATCTTAAAGGTATAAGCCCAGCTCTATGTATGCATAAAATTAATTTGGAGGAAGATGCAAAACCTGTTGTTGATTATCAACGCCGTCTCCATCCAAAAATGAAAGAAGTGGTAAGGAAAGAGGTAATAAGACTTATTGAAGCTGGTATCATTTATCCTATAGCTGATAGTAAGTGGGTTAGTCCTGTTCATTGTGTTCCTAAAAAGGGTGGAATGACTGTTGTTCCAAATGATGAGGATGAACTTGTGGCTCAACGTACTGTTGTTGGTTATAGGATGTGTATTGATTTCAGAAAATTAAATAAAGCAACTCGAAAAGATCATTATCCATTGCCATTTATTGATCAAATGTTAGAAAGGTTATCTAAACACTCTCACTTTTGCTATCTAGATGGTTATTCAGGTTTCTCACAAATTCCTGTCCATAAGGATGATCAAGAAAAGACCACTTTTACTTGCCCATATGGTACATTTGCTTATAGGAGAATGCCATTCGGTTTATGTAATGCTCCTGCTACTTTTCAAAGATGCATGAATGCTATATTTGCTGATTATATTGAAAAGATAATGGAAGTTTTTATGGATGATTTTTCTGTGTATGGTACTTCCTTCGATAATTGCTTGTTCAACCTTAACAAAGTTTTGCAGCGTTGTGAAGACCAACACTTAGTTCTTAATTGGGAGAAGTGTCACTTCATGGTTACTGAAGGTATTGTTCTTGGGCATAAGATTTCTGGAAAGGAATAGAAGTTGATCCAGCAAAGATAGAAGCTATTGAAAAGCTACCATACCCAAGGGACATCAAAGGTATAAGAAGTTTTCTTGGGCATGCAGGTTTTTACCGTAGGTTTATTAAAGATTTCTCCAAAATATCAAAACCTCTAACCAATCTTTTGCAAAAGGATGTTCCTTTCTCTTTTAATGATGATTGCATTGAGTCCTTTAATATTTTGAAGAATGCTTTAATAAGTGCTCCTATTATTCAACCTCCTGATTGGAAATTGCCTTTTGAAATTATGTGTGATGCTAGTGATTATGCAGTTGGGGCTGTTTTGGGCCAACGTGTTGATAAGAAACTGAATGTTATTATTATGCTAGTAGAACACTTGATGCTGCTCAAAGAATTATGCTACAACTGAGAAAGAATTTTTAGCAGTACTATTTGCTTGTGACAAGTTTAGACCTTATATTACTGATTCAAAAGTCACATTGCATACTGATCATTCTGCTATTAAATACTTGATGCATAAGAAAGATGCTAAGCCTAGATTAATAAGATGGGTACTTTTATTGCAAGAATTTGATTTACACATTGTTGATAGGAAAGGGGAAGATAATCAAGTAGCTGATCATCTCTCTAGAATGGAAAATATACCTGATGATCCTATTCCTATTAATGATAGCTTTGTTAATGAACAACTTGCAAATGTTAATGTTTCTAGTGCTAAAGTTGCATCTCCATGGTTTGCCAACTATGCAAATTTTATTGTTGGTAAAGTTTTACCTCCACACTTCACTTTCAACAAAGAAAGAAATTCTTTTATGATCTTAGACATTATTTTTGGGATGATCCTTTCCTTTATAAGAAAAGTGTGGATGGTATTATTAGACGTTGTGTACCTGAGCATGAACAACAGGCTATTATAAGAGATTGTCATGACAGTCCCTATGGAGGGCATCATGCAGGAGATCGCACAGGAGCAAAGGTATTACAATCTGGTTTTTATTGGCCTACTTTATTTAAGGATTGTGCTGAATATGTTAAATCTTGTGATAAATGTCAAAGAGTAGGAAATATTGGTAGGAGAAATGAAATGCCTATGAATTATTCTTTGCCACTTGAGCCATTTGATGTGTGGGGTTTTGACTTTATGGGCCTTTCCCAGAATCAAAGACAAAGCATACTCACATTTTGGTTGCAGTTGACTATGTTACAAAGTGGGTGGAAGCAATTCCAACCAAAAGTGCAGATCATGCCACAGCAATGAAGATGCTCAAGGACATCATTTTCCCCAGGTTTGGTGTTCCTAGGTTTTTAATTACTGATGGTGGTTCTCATTTCTTGCATGGTGTTCTTAGAAAAACTTTGGCAAAATATGATGTTAACCATAGAATTGCATCTCCTTATCATCCTCAAACAAGTGGACAAGTTGAATTAAGTAATAGGGAAATTAAACTCATTTTGGAAAAGACAGTGAATAAGTCTAGTCTGATTGGCCAACTAAAATTAATGATGCATTATGGGCTTATAGAACTGCTTTTAAAAATCCTATGGGAATGTCTCCTTATAAAATGGTTTATGGAAAAGCTTGTCATTTACCTGTTGAGTTAGAACATAATGCTAGATGGGCTATTAAACAATTGAACTTTGATTTTAAAACTGCTGGAGAAAAGAGAATTCTTGATTTAAACCTACTAGATGAATGGAGGAATGAAGCTTATGAAAATGCTAAAATGTTTAAAGAAAAAGTTAAAATTTGGCATGACAAGAAAATTAAGAAGAAGGAATTCAAAGTAGGTGATCAAGTTTTTATACAACTCTCGTTTAAGTTTTCTGCAGGGAAGTTGCTTCAAAGTGGCAGGGACCATTAGTGATACAGGAGGTGTACCGTTCAGGAGCTATCCGTCTTCACGGTGACATGAAAGGTAAACCTCATGTAGTCAATGGACAACGCCTTAAACCTTATATTGCAGGAAAGAGCTTCATCGGAATGGTGGAAGAGTTGAATTTACAAACACCGGAGGAGGTAATTGAGAGAAACCGTGCAGTTTCAGAAACCCTAAATCAATAGAAGGTAACTTACTGTTGGAAAGTTTCTCGGAATTGCATAATATTTTACGGAAGTCATTTTTTATGGAAATTAACGTGTGGGACAAGAAAACTGGACGAAGCGGAGACCCGAGGAAGGAAAGAGGGGGTCCCACGCGGCCAGGTACAGGGGCCGCGTGGGCCCACTCCTTTTCCCCTCGGAGTCCCTTTTCGCACCGTTTTCGATCCCGACGCTTCGTCTTGACCTAAAAACCCTCAATATATACCCCTCTTGTCGATCTAACTCACACCGAGAGCTTTCGAGCGATTCTTTCTTTTGTTGTTTCTGCCTGTCAGGTTTTTAGCCATGTCTTCGGGAGACTCTTTCCAATGCTCCTCCATGGACGACGATGATGATGAACTCGAGGGTCTCAGCCCCACGTCCATATGGAGGAGGAATAGGAAGAGGAAGGACTACTCCGATGATGAAGACTACAAGCTTGACGAGGAGGAGATGGACAGGCAAGAAGCTGAAGAAGGAGAGTACAAGCCCTCCGTCGACATCGCACCCCTGGCGACAGCACCTGCTTCACCCATTGCTGTTGCCGGTGTGAGGGTGAACCACTCTCTTGGAAACAAGAGGCAGAATGCGCGCAGGCAAACCGGAGGGAAGGTTCCCAGGCTCTCGCTTGCAAGCAAAAACGTAGCTTCTACTCTTATTGATAGGGAATTCCGGCGTGCCACCCAAGAAATTATCCTGGTGAGTGGGATCGCAAGATCCCCAACAAGAAGGTGCCAAGCCTGGAGTGGAAGCCTTGCAAGGAGACGGTAGAGAAGAATCACATGCAAAAACTGGGAGAAGCTGCAAGCAAATTTGAACAAGCCTACAACCTTATGATGAGCATCATTGGAGATCTTGAAGAAAATTACTATGAAGGCGACAAGAAAGAAGAGAGGAAGTTCTAAACGTCAAGCTTGGGGGAGTTCCACCTAGTTCTTTATCTCTACTAGTTATCATATCTATCTAGTCATGGTGTGTTTTGCTTTTATCGTTTAGTTATCAATATCTCTTAGGCGTGTGTGAGCTCATGGAGCATTATTATGTATCTCTATCTTATGGTTTATCAATGAATATTAAAGTATGGTGTCATCCATAATTCTCTTGTTTGGAGATTGATGGGTAACACTCATGCAAATGAGCGTGGCATATTTAGAGTTTCAATCACATCTTGCCTTGAAATTAATTAACTTGAGTATGTTGGACAATTGTAGAATCTATTATATTATTAAAACAACCAACAATCAACTGTAGAGATTTGTCACGCTAAAACTAACATGAATAAACGGTGCAGATTTCTCACGCGTACGACCACATATATAAGGCAACGACGGATCTGCCAACCAGCCCTATAACTGGGACTCTAGAAATTTCTAGGTTTTCCAATTTAAGAAGAGGGATACCGATCCAATCTACCGTGTGCACATGGACTCTTTCTCGAAACAGGCTTAGCACATGGACTCTTTCCGAGCGCCAATGCTCGACCACGACTGCAGGACGGTGCACCGGCCGGTGGCCGAGGCCTAAAGAAGGATAGCCGCAACCTCTAATCACCATGCATGCAGCTCATCAATTAATTGCAGGTTTAATGCGTTCACTGACCAGATTTTCATCCAAGCTGCCGTTCATCCGATCTAGGCATGCGTGCATGCATGCAAAGCAAAGCATCAGGTATCCATATTTACTAGGGGAAGGGAGCGCGGTAATGCCGCGCGTGCGTGGGTGTAATTTGAATTTGTATTATTTGGAATTGAAGTTTGATTAAATGGTATAAACAGTGGTTTTTTTTTGTTTGTGGTAGTGTGGTAAAAAAATCGCATTTGGTAATCGCTTTTCGAAATATTCTATATTCTGCAAAAAAATCTGGGAAACAGGAAATTAGAAAAAAAGAAGGGAGTCATATAATTTTGAGTATTTTCTGACGTATCTGATTTATTTTTAACGTCCATGAAATACAAAAAATTTGGAAGGCACATAAAAATTGAAAGCTTGATAATTGGACATCATTTTTTGAGATTTAACCTTTTTAAATTGTTATTTTTGAATTGTAAATTGAAAATTTATTTGTCGTGTTTTTTTTTGTTAAGTTTGTTCCTGTCGGGAGGTTGATATTTTGAAAATTTAGGAAATGTCGAATTGAATGTTTTTTATAGTAAATTTTGTATTTTTTTGTTTGTATTTTGGATTGTAAGTTGGAATATGTATGAATTGTAAATTTATTTGTAGTGTGTCTATTTTTTTTTTGAGTTTTTTCTGTCGGAAGTTTGATACTTTGGAATTTGAGGATTTTTTTGACATATTATCTACGTTAGGAGATGTAGAATTGAATGTATTTTTTTAAAAAAAATTGTATTTGGTAAGAATATTCGTGGTTTTCGAATATGGAAATAAGCATTATTGAAATGGAATTTGAGCTTTTTTTTTGAATTTGTTATGTAATCAGGGGTGATTAAATTTGTATTGCGTAAGAGTATTCATGTTTTTGGAATATTGGTTGATATTTTCAAAATTTAGGAAATGTTGACATATTATTTACATGAGGAAATGTCGAATTGAATGTTTTTTTATAGGAAATTTTGTTTTTTTTTTAGTTTGTATTTTGAATTGTAAGTTGGAATATGTATGAATTGTAAATTGTAAATTTATTTGTAGTGTGTCCATTTTTTTTTTTGAGATACTTTGGAATTTGAGGTTTTTTTGACATATTATTTACATTAGGGGATGTAGAATTGAATGTTGTTTTTTTTTTAATTTGTATTTGGTAAGAATATTCGTGGTTTTCGAATATGGAAATAAGCATTATTGAAATGGAATTTGAGCTTTTTTTTTTGAATTTGTTATGCAATCAGGGGTGATTGAATTTGTATTGCGTAAGAATATTCGTGTTTTTGGAATATGGAAATAAGCGTTATTTAAATCCATAGTTGGAGGTTTTGAATTTGTTTCTATTTACAAATAGTGTCAACAAATCGGGGATCTGATTTTGTTTTTATTCGTAAATAGTCAACAAATTTGAGTTTTGAAATATGTTTGTAATATGGTAGTTGAAATGTAGATTTTTATTTGCAGGAAGTTTGGAGATTTTTGTTTGAACTGTTGTGAAGTTGTATTTGAAAAGTTTTGGAAGTTTTGAATAATAGAAAAAACAGTGGGGAAAAAAAGGTCGAGGCCCCCGCTGGGCCGAGCCAGCCGCAGAGAAAGCGGCCCAGCCCAGCTAGGAGCCAAGCTCCCCGTCGCGGCGTTTTTTTTTCACCCGTGCGGCAGCTGACAGGTGGGTCCAGGGTGGCGTTGGCAAGTGACGTCAGCGGGCGGCGCGTACGCAACGCACGGCGGCGATGCCGAGGTCGCGCTCGCGCACAGCGCACGCGCGCGAGGGCGTCATCGTGCGGATCTGGTCGCGCGCGTCGGGGCGAGCCGAACGGGCGGCGCGGCGAGCCATTTGGTCGCCGGAGCGGCCGCCGGCGAGCGCGGACACGGCGCAGGGAACCGTGGCACGGCGGCGGCGATTTCCGCGCGGATGCGGCGCCCCGGCAAGCGGCGCTCGAGGAGGAGAGAGAGGAGGCGACGGCGGTTTCCGCGGTGGCCCGCGATTTGGACAGGGAGAGGTGTACCGGCGGCGGGAGGCGGCGGGCGGCGGCGGCGATTTCCGTGTCGCGAGAGAAGAAGAAGGGTGGGGGGAGCTGCGGTGGTATTTTTGCATGGGAACCCTCGAAGTTTCTCGAATTTGCAGACAGGTCCCTGGCGGGCGTTTTTTTGCAAAATGGCGCGTTGGGAGCGACGTGTCGATGCGGGACTGGTAGAAACTCCGGAGCTACAGTAATACTGTAGCTCGCACGAATTTTGGCGCCATCTGGACCGTCGGACGCGTTGATCGGACGGTTTGTGTAATTGGGGAGACGTGGATGGCCTGAGAGGAGCTGAATTCGTCCAACTTTTATATACTAGGGAATTCCGACATGTTCGTGTCCAACATCCAGCATAATACAAGTTAGGCGCCTCTGGCGCCACTATCTGTCCAAAAAAAAAATCAATCTCATCTGCGTGTTCCCTAATTAGCTTGAACTTTGATTCAAATCATCCCAACAAATATATTGTCATGCCAAAACAGAAGATCCGTTGCGTTACGGTCCACCACCTTACATGCATGATGCAAGGCTATCAATCTTAAAAGGAGACGTACAAGAGCTGGAGTCTAATAGATTGATGCCAACTCCAGAAGGATGTGCACAGATCCAAGGATATAGGAAACCATTGCCCTGATCGATTTTCATGGTATGGACACGAATCCATGGAGGCTATGTGAAACACACATCGAATTCCACAACCACCATCCTCCAACCATCGATGGAGAGCAGACTCGCTGATTTTTGTGTAGTTCGTCGGCCATCACATCGACCAGTAGCCAGGGGCCGTTTTTACAGCCGAGATCAGAATCAGATTGACGCTTCAGACCGGCGTCGCGCCCAGAATTCTGAAAACTGGCGTCGACGATAGTCGCATGTGATCGAAATTGCCAGATCAAGCTTTAGGCCTCAGGAAGCAATACCGTCGGCGTTCTCGACTCCATGGCCGCGGAGGCGTCCTCTGATACACGTTGAGTGATATGCTTCAAGCCTCACCAAGTAATACCGTCGGCGTTCTCGACTCCATGGCCGCGGAGGCGTCGTGTGATACGTGTTACAGCGATGTCGCCTTGCCGCATATATATATATATATATATATATATATATATATATATATATATATGTGTGTGTGTGTGTGTGTGTGTGTGTGTGTGTAGTTCCTCATGCATGCCATGTAGCAAGGTCAACGAGGGCACGACCTGTCTCAGTACACTTCAACTAGCCATTAAATCAGGATATGAGTCCACTGATGTTGAGGTATGTAATCTTCTCATGCTATTTACTGTTTCTGTATTTGTAACGTGCATACAAATATTGATCGTGTTGGATTAAACCAGCTAGAGTAGTATATATATGCATATGAACTGAATCCGCCGTTTTAATTGTATAAGATTAAAGTAGCCAGAGTAGTATGTTTATGCATATAAACTGAAGTCTGCTGTTTTGATCGTCTAAGATTAAAGTAGTTAGAGACCCTAGAGTAGTCGTATGTCTATGCATAGATGTTTATTTAGACTGGCACACTAACCGCTAGATTCAACTATGTACCTTTATCATCAACAGTAGTACATATTTCTATATATAAGCCCAAGCATTTTTTGACGCATACCTGCACTTGCTTACTTGCTAAATGTTTTGTGCAGGAATCAAGACACATATATCTTCCTACTCTTTTCATGGCACCGCAGCGAGGTCTGCCAACACATAAACCTGATCACATCTTCATATGGAAATTGGTATGGCGCTCTCTCTAATGAGGTCAGTGTGTACGTTAGAATTGTTTACTTTGGAAGATTTCGCCTTTGTTTTCTTTCTTTCCATAGATTATGCGCCATGCGGAGGCGTCCTCTGATACACGTTGAGTGATATGCTTCAGGCCTCACGAAGTAATACCGTCGGCGTTCTCGACTCCATGGCCGCGGAGGCGTCGTGTGATACGTGTTACAGCAATGTCGCCTTGCCGTATATATGTGTAGTTCCTCATGCATGCCATGTAGCAAGGTCAACGAGGGCACGATCTGTCTAAGTACACTTCAACTGCCCATGAAATCAGGATATGAGTCCATTGATGTTGAGGTATGTAATCTTCTCATGCTATTTACTGTTTCTGTATTTGTAACGTGCATACAAATATTGATCGTGTTGGATTAAACCAGCTAGAGTAGTATATATATGCATATGAACTGAATCCGCCGTTTTGATTGTATAAGATTAAAGTAGCCAGAGTAGTATGTTTATGCATATGTACTGAAGTCTGTTGTTTTGATCGTCTAAGATTAAAGTAGCCAGAGACCCAGAGTAGTCGTATGTCTATGCATAAGATGTTTATTTGGACAGGCACACTAACCGCAAGATTCAACTACGTACCTTTATCATCAACAGTAGTACATATTCTATATATAAGCCCAAGCATTTTTTTTGACGCATACCTGCACTTGCTTACTTGCTAAATGTATTGTCCAGGAATCAAGACGTATATCTTCCTACTCTTTTCATGGCACCGCAACGAGGTCTGCCAACACATAAACATGATCACATATTCATATGGAAATTGGTGTGGCGCTCTCTCTAATGAGGTCAATGTGTACGTTAGAATCCTTTACTTTCGAAGATTTTGCCTTTGTTTTCTTTCTTTCCATAGATTATACGCGATGGCACATAATATACACACTTACAAGTGCCACCAAAATTTATCTATATCTTTTATTTCCTACAAACCTTATTCAATTTTTGTTCTGGCCAAGCTCAAATTTTGAGAAAGCAGATTGAACTTTAATACAAATCATCCCGACAAAAAGATCGGTCTGCCTTATGGTGTGATGAATTTAGATCAATCGTCATGTTTTTATGTGATTGCATGGCCAGTCTTTCTGCTTCTTTTAGGCCTTACTCCCCTTAACGCTATGCTTTGACCAATAGTATATGTGCTGCTCCGTTCAGCCCTCATATACAAGTTAATGTTAATGTATGCCTCAAGAAAACAAGTTCACTGCTTGCTAAAGCAGCCTAAAGTCCTCTCACGCAGGTGACACAACCATTGTTATTATTGTTGATCCATATTGCTGCATGGTCGCATCCGAAGAACTCTGAACATGAAGGGCGAACAAGCAAGTGATTTTTTGATTACTTTGTCTTAACTATTTATTTTATCTTGGTAAAGGAATTTTCTTACTCAAAGGTATCATGGTTAGTCCGGCAACATGCAATGTCGAAGATGTGACTGTAATATTTTTAATTACTCGGTGCGCGACGAGATGGCAGAGTGAAGTGTAGGTGAATTGGAATGATTACATATGGTTTGTAAAATATTTGGTTTTGAACGTACCTTTTGAACTCCGGTGTAAGTGGCACAATCTGCCGGTTTCAATGCAAAATAGATGCACAAATAAACTGTCATATTTGGGTACCAAGTTCATTAGAGGAATTGGAAACATTATTTATATATTGTTTCTCTTTTCAAAAAAGTTGAAAATAATATATGCTATGGTCCCCAGTTCACCGGAACCGTATTATAGATAGCGGCAATTATTTTTATTTATCTATATCGGTTTTCTATATTGTTGTTTCCCGGGGTTTAAAACTTTCATAACTCATGTAAATTTAGCAGTTCTTAGTGTATATATTAATGTTATTTAATAATCACTCAACTAAGGACGCCACTAAATTTCCTAACAATTAGTTTTTGACGATATGCTTCGAATAAAAATCCCTAACTTGCCGGTGGCTGAATGGCAACGACTACAAATGTTTATGGCAGGATGACATATAATTGTTGCTATATCTACTTGCTATCTATGCTCGAAACGACAAATAAATCTTAAATCTTCGGGACATCTAAAACTGTAGAGCGGTTTGGTAATATATTCGTATGATTGATCAAGAAGGAGCATAGGTTGTGGATGCCGCTATTATATCCAGTACACCATTCATCTTTGATTATGTTACTACTGATGGAAAAAATCAACACCAATGAGTCACAAGCAATTGCTGCAGCTCGAGGAAATAAATAGAAATTGAACGGTAGATTGGTCTCCAGCACAATAAAGATTTCAATTCAAGCCTGAACATAGAAAAGTGTTTCATCTAGCCGCGCAATTGCGCGGGCCACCCAGCTAGTTATCTCATTATAAAATAAGTAAAAGTCAATATGACTTGGTGATTACCCCCAAGAGCAAGGGATCACCGTAGCACCTCTCAATGTGGAAGTAAGGTATCGATCCGCAGGAGTAAGAAGGAAAAGTTATCCATTCCCTACAACTAAAGTGTCACAAGTTTTAGTTGATTATGCACTAAACAAGTTTAAAGAACAAGGTGGTTGATTTGATGGATGGAAGTTTAATGTAACCAAGCAAGAATGTAAAAGTGTCCCAATCCTCTTCAATGCAAGAGGACAAGACAAAGGTTTTCTCTTATAGGAACAATGGACATGGGTTCATGGGTTCACTTAATCCTCTCTCCCTCATCTACTGTGATTATCATGTTATAGATAAAGTACACACAATTGTCATGTTTTAATGGTAGCTTTTATAACGGCTATATGTCCTAAAACACATAGTTGAAAGAAGTACTCATTTGTGTTGCTAGGTCACCCTCGTAAGGCTAGCGTGGTTGTTGTCACTCCCACATCATACTCTTCCTTTTTACCCCCGGATAAAGGATGTTGGGCGGTACCGTGTCACTCAATACCTATGCCGTGTCACATCGGCCATCCCGTACCCACATACATCATACTTCTTAAAGAACAATATTCTATCAAAGCATGACAAGTCATAAAAGTTCCAACACAACAGTAAATGCATAACAAATCATCTCATACCACAATATTCACCACAAAGGTATTACATAGATGACCGTAATCATGTTCAGGAGCTCATACGGTACTAATTAGTGAAACTCAAAGAGAGGAGAGATACATAAGTTACCACCACAAACCCAAATCCAGGGGGTGGACTACTCCCCCTTCATCATGGAGACGGTGGAGAAGTCGTTGGAGAAGGTGGAGACCACCCCGGCAGCGCCCCACCGGAGTTTTTCCCCTCCAATCTGCAACTCCAGGTCTCTGTTTTGTGGTTTCTGTGTTTCTGCGGCGCTCCTTCCAGAGAACGTCGGGGGACCTTTTTATAGGCGTTTTTAGGTCAAGACGGAGTCGGTGGACGAAAGATCGACGGCAACGGAGCCACGAGGCCCAAATGAGTGGGCCCCACGCAGCCACAGTACCTGGCCACGTGGGCCACCCCCTTTTCGCCTTACGGGCTCCGTTTGCTTGATTCCTTCGCTCCTACGTCTTCTTCCTTCCAAAATAACGGGCTCTGTATTTTTCCAGGATTTTATAACGACGTTTGGGTCCCTGAAACATAAAAGGAAAGAAATAGGGTTTTCTGCCTGCGCAGAGTTAATTCCATAAAAATAGGAAACAATTATTTTATTTCCTAAAATCATTAAATAACAGTGGTATAACCCTTATATGATGCAAATATGATTAGAATATAAGTGATAAAGTGCAAAGTTCATGTATGCATTTTACATGCATCACTTGGGATTAATAGTTTAAAGTTGAGATATTGTCTTGCAGGATAAAAAGTTGAGAAGGGATAATGAAAAGGATATAAAACACTCTTGTTAGGCTCTAGTATCTTTTAAGCAAATTAATGATCATGGATATTTCAATACTTATGCTCTTGAATGCGTATGAAAAGGAAGGCACCTGAAGTTTCAGTTAGCCATGGAAAGTGCAAGATAAAAGTTGTATGGAGCATAGGAACTTGATTGAGATACCCATGACTAAAGTTTGCACTAGTTACTAGAAAAGCAAGGTTGAATAACAATTTTTATATCTATCTATCTTTTCATTTGTTTTCTTTGAACTTGTTATCCAATAAGAGTTTATCTTGTCTTTAAATTTCAGCAAAGTATAAAAAGATTATAATGCTTGCCATAAAGAGCAAAAGCATGTGAAAAACTATATGATTCGATTGTCCAACATACAATGGTTACTTGCTTTCAAAAGTAAGGGGTGATTGCTAGAGCTTCTACTTATGTTACCCTCATGTGCATGAGTTTTGTTCATTGATCTTATCTTGCAATTGAATATGATGATGTTACAATGCGCGTATTTGTTTATCAACCATAAGTCCATTGATGCATGTAATGATCTATGTCCTTACTTACTCGAGGACGAGTAAAGGTTTAAGCTTGGGGAGTTGATACGTGCATTTTATATCATCATTTATGCAACCTTTAGTAGCATATTAGAATGTTGTTTGCACTGTTATATCATTGTTTTTACATGTTTTAGATGATTTAGGGGACTTTCATACAAAGTCCCTATTTTTGGTATTTAACTTCTGGGAGGCAGAAAACCCCCTTTTCATGTTTTTATTGTTTCATGAGTTTCAGGAACCCAAATAATAAAAGGAAAAATAGTACGGAGGTTTTTCATCGGAAGGAAGGCAATGGAAAGAAGACCGAAGAGAGGAGAGCCACGAGGGCCAAAAGATGGGGGCCCACGCTGTCGGGGGAATACTTTCTGGATTAACCCGCGGCCCAATGCGACTTACTTTACTCGCATGGACAAAGGCCCACTTGGGAGCAAGCCCGGTATTGAACCGCCATAAGGAGAAAGATCTAGAAGAAATATCCCGGAGGACGTGAAGACCAAGTAGTCTCCGAGTAGGCCTCTGGGGACGTATTCCTTGTGGGGAAGTTTCCTTTGTAACCTGACGAGACTCTGTGTATATAAAGAGGACTCGCAGGACTTAGATGGGTCAAGCTATCAAGCCCTAAACCCTAGTTCATACGGCGAGTACCAGATCGGATCGCCTCCATTGTAACACCTTGACTATCATATCAATACCAATCTAGGGTAGGCAGGAAGTAGGTCTTTTACCTCACATTGAGGGGGCCGAACCTGGGTAAATCTGTGTTGATCTTTGTTCCTGCGATCCCAAGCTCGGAGATGCTTGACTCGCGTAATCCCACACCTACGAAGTCATCTATGACACCTGACGTGACAAACCCACGACAGTTGGCGCCCACCGTGGGGCCTGCGGTCAAGAGCATCACGTTCCGTGCAGGATCCATGAAGGGAGCTGAAGATCTCGTCGTTGGCCGCATCATCACGGTCAATGGCACACCCCTCATTGACGATTCAAGCTGGGGGGCGAAAGCTGACTATCTGGAACTGGCCACATCATCCCGTTTGGATCGGTCCATATCTTCGTCGGCTTCATTGGCGGCGAGCCAGAAGATCCATCGCAACATGGCGACTCAGAAGAAGGAGTCACAGTAACAGTGGACCAAGAGGAAGAATCTATCAACTACGAGTCGCTGCCTCTTGAAGACGAAGAAGGCCAATCCATTGAGTATGTCCTTGAAGAAAGGCTATGCGGAGGCTCTGTGGATGGCGGCTCGCCCTCTGTAGAAGATCGGCACGTTGAAGGGGTCTACAGGACCACAGAAGCGGACGAAGGGCTAGGCATGCCACCAGGCAGCTTAGCCCCGACCCCGCCGAAAGCAGCAGAACAAGCTACGCTAGACACATCAGGAGTCGCGGCATCCGCCGTGATGACGCCAGGAGTCGCAAACAGAGAGACTCCACCTGGAGTTGCGCCTGCGGAATCAGGGTCAAGGGTAGCCCCCAACGCAGCGGTCATGCCGCCACAGGGAAGCATGTTGCTTACGCCAATATCTGCGGTTAACGCGGCTGCTAGGGTGACAGAATTGGAGGCTACCAGGATCGGGCTATATGATGAAGTCCAGAGAATCGCGGATGAGAGAGCCAGGTTGGCGCGTGAGGAACATCGCCTCCAACAGGAGCAACTGCGACTCATCGAGGAAACCAATACTTTGCAAGGAGTACATGCCACCTTGCCACACAGACGCCATGCGAGTCGCCTGCAGCCAGGAACAGTAAATCCTATGGAGATGTTCCAATCGCCTACCGCTGAACCAACAATCGCAATCCCATCAGTCGCCACCAACACGGCGCACCCGGTCGCATGGCCAGGGGTCGCACAACCTTCAGTCGCGGTACCCACACACATGGCACCATCTGCCATGGTTATGCGGTCCGTGGCCCGTTAGCTGCGCCCGCGGTTCAAGCAATCATTGTACCATCAGTTGTACCAGCGGTTCCATCTTTCACAGCACCAAGAGCAGCAGAGATGCCCGGATCAAGGGCCATAGTACAGGCTAACAACAGGGCCATGATGCCCCCGCCATTGACGCAGCCAACCTTTGTTCAGCAGTCGCCACAGCAGCCTCAAAGGTTCCACACGCCGCAAGGGCATTATGTTAGCCCAGTAGAGAATCTCTTTGCGGCTACAAACATCTTGGCTAGGTTAGCGCCAGCAGGAAACACGCCAATGGACAGAAAGGCACGACGTGCCATTGAGATGCTGAGCACATCAGTAATACAGCAGGCAAATATGTCCGAACACGCGGGACGGCTGCACTCCACCCCTACAATAGCAGAGCAACGGCGGAGAGAAGCATCCACGCGGAATCGCCGCACGTTGCGACTTCAAGTTCGGCTAGGCGACAAAGGGAAGATCAACCTGCGGCTCAAAACAACCTCAGCAAGTTCAACCCATAGAAGTTGTGCAGCCACGCGCGGCGGCTAATCCAATAGGAAGGCCAGCTTCGTCCAATCTATCGTCGCGACTCAAAGGCCCGGTCTGTTTCAGTGAAAGAATCATGTCTGAACCGTTTCCTGCAGATTTCAAAGGGCCTCGCAAGGTCGCCAATTACAACGCAAGCATGGACCCTGTTACTTGGCTCAACAACTACGAGATGGGCATGAGCATCCTAAACGCATCCAAAGAGATCTGCGCACATTACCTAAACATGATGTTAGAAGGCGCAGCTCACATATGGCTGCAAAATTTGCCGCCAAATTCAATAAACTCTTGGGATGAGATGAAGGAAGCTTTTATCAAAAATTTCCAAGGAACATGCAAGCGACTCTGCAGCATAGAGGACCTTGAGCGTTGTGTACAGAAGGAAGGCGAGTCGAGTCGCCACTGGATGAGAAGGGTCGCAGAAATCATACATTCCTCAGATAACATACCACCCAGTTCAGCAATCCTTGTCATGGAGAAAAATTGCAAATTTGAGCCGCTGGTCCACAAATTAGGTCGCATGAAGGACAAAGTCAAGAGCCTAAGCGAGGTAATGGTGGCGGCTAACAAGTATGCTAGCTCGGATAAAACCAGGGATGCATCTGATGGGGAGGAAGAGGAAAATACTGGCAAGGGAAAGAAGGCCAGTAGCAAACCTCAACAATAGCAAGGTAGCAATGCCAATGTGAGTTATAACAAGCGCAAAAACGAGGAAGGAAACTCAGGATTAGTCGCAAATACGAACACTCGTTACAAACAAAGCAGCGGCAGAGGAAGGAATTTTCACCCAGTTAACTTGGAAGAGGTTTTTAACCGCCCCTGCGACATCCATATAGGAAAAGATGGGAAACCACCCAACCACACAAAGGCACAGTGTTATCATTACAAAAAGTGGAAGGATGGGCAACCACTCAACACAAACAACAATCATCAAAACAATGAGGGAGGTAACCACGACGGAGGCAACAACAGCAACAACGCCGTCCCAAATCCGCAGCCAGATCAGCCACAGTTCCCAAAACAGTTGGATCAGTATCATACCATTGTGGTGAATACTTCAAGGAGGGAACAAAAGCTGCGACGACGCAATCAGGCTGTTAACGCCATAGTACCAGCCGTCCCACAGTGGCTAAAGTGGTCCGAGTAGCCAGTAGTTTGGAGCCGCGAGGATCACCCAGGAGAAATAAATGAAGAGGGTAAACTCGCGCTGGTGGTTGCCCCTCAAGTCGCAGGGTACAAGTTGAGCAAAGTACTGATGGATGGAGGCAACAGCATCAATATATTATACTATGAAACCTTCAAAAGAATGAACCTCCAAGAAAAGCAGCTACATCCATCAAGAACAACGTTTCACGGTGTCGTTCCAGGCATATCAGCTCAGCCATTGGGCTGAGTCAACTTGGAGGTCGCCTTTGGGACACAAAGCAACTTTAGGAGCGAGTATATCTGGTTCGAGGTTGTAGATTTCCAGAGCCCATATCATGCGCTGTTCGGCAGAGAAGCATTCGCAAAGTTTATGGCTAGGCCGTGCTATGTGTACCTAAAGCTTAAAATACCAGGCCCCAGGGGAGTCATCACCATCAATGGCGACAAAAGAATAACTCAAGAATGCGAAGAAGGCGACAAGGCCATGGCCAGAGCAGCTTGTATCGCAGAGAGCGCGCCAGTGCACGAGTTGCAGGAGAATTTTGATGACATCGTGAAGGCAAAGAGGCACCTGCCTGACTTGCGACTTCAAATTACGGCCGCAAGGGAGGCAAGGAAGTCAAAGGCTACAAGCCATTGCCAATAAGGACACATCCCAGGCATCGCGAGTTGCCATCAGCAGCCGCCACAAAATCATTAAGAGTTTACATCATCAAGCTAGCCACTCAGGGCTAAAAACTTCAATTCTGGTCGCCACCAAGGCGCGACCGACCCATTTCTGGTCGCCACTCAGGCGGCCGACTGAAAGTGCATGTGTTGCCCCATGCGTGGTTTTGGTAATTAATGACAATCCTTATGGACTAATGTTTGCATTGAGAGACACTTGTAGATCTTGTCCATCGGTAAAGATTGGAGTTCATGTGTTGGACTCTAGAAGATTACATGATGATCAATGCTCTATTCAAGGGTTTATATGAAGAATGGTCATCGAGAGTTGAGCTTATTGCAAGCATGGCTTGGAAAAGAAGATTGAGTGAACATTTATGTTTATCTCCAAGCCATCACCTATATCTAGAGAAGAAGATAAAGTGCAAGTGGATTCATGAAGACGGAGCTTAGCAAGTCTCTCCCATAATGGTGTATGGGGGAGCATTTGGAGAAGTCTTCATCAAGCATGTGCTAGCAAGCACACAATCAAGAAAGGTGTTCCAACTTGAGGGAGTCAAGATCGTCTTCATCTAGCTCAAGTGGAATGCGCAAGGCAAAGGTATGATCTTGATAGGGTTTCTATTTTACCGGTCTCATGGTGTTAGTGGGAGACCGGGTTATAGGATAGACGGCGTACTATCAAGAGGGGCTCTCAAGTGAGTAACTTGATCGCATCTTTGTGGAGAGCTCAAACCTTTGCATACTTGGCATATCATCTTTCTTGGTTCTTATTTGGGTTTTATCCATGTGAGAATTTAGAGCTTGTGTTCATCTTCTTTAGAGAGATTTTACCTTTCTACATTTGGTCTTCTCCTCACATGATGGACTATGATGTTTCTCTGCATAATCTTGAAGTGCTCTTCGTTGCGATTCCAACGAGCCCAAGATCATCGAAATCGGAGTCCGGATGAAAAAGTTATTGCAGTTTTCTTTTTGCTGTTTTCGGGTTCTGGCAAGCCGGCCCACAGGCCGGCCAGGCCGGCTCTCAGGCCGGTGGCCTCGGGTGTCAGGCCGGCCCAGGCCGGCTCCCAGGCCGGCTGTCTCGGGTGGCAGGCCGGCCCCCAGGCCGGCCAGGCCGGGCCCCAGGCCGGCTTCCCTGGGTACGAGGCCAGCCCCCAGGCCGGCCCCCAGCCCGGCCCGCAGCCCGGCCAGGCCGGCTCCCAGGCCGGCCTCACAGTTTTCTCCAACGGTCAGTTTTTTGAGGGGACCTATTTAAGGGGTTTCTTCCCCAACGGTTCCCTAAGCTAAAGAGCACGAAAAAGCCCCCATTGTTGACCTTCTTGAGCTTGGATTTCTCTCTATTCCTCCATGATTCTTGCCTCAAATTAGAGGGAAAGAGAGAGGAGATCTAGATCCACCCTTCCACCAATCAATCTCTCCTCTAAGTGAGGGGAAGCCTTTGGATCTAGATTTTGGAGGGATTTGGTGTTCTTCCTTTGTTCTTCCTCTCTTCTCCCCCATAAGCATTAGTTGCTTGTGGTGGAATTTGAGAGTGAAGGATTTGAGCACTTGTGCTCTTGCCTTTTGCATTTGGTGCATCGGTGTGCTCTCCACGAGGATTCGTGGAAGTTGAAATCTTGTGAACTTGTTACTCTTGGGTCTTCGGGCCCTAGACGCCTTTGTGGTGGTTGGACCCTTGTGTGGTCACTTGAAGCCGTTCGGGAGCCCCCAATCCCATTGTGGGTTGTGCCTCGAATTGTTGTTGAGAGCCGTTCGGGAGCCCCCAACCTATTGTGGGTTGTGCCCCGGATTGTTGTTGAAAGGCTCCGGATTCCGCCTCGAAGGAATACCGATAGTGGAAGGTGAACCAAACCTTTGTGGTGCGGTTCATCGGAGAAGAGGGTGAAACCTTTGTGGTTGTTGAACCGTTGTGTCGGTTCACACCTCTCCAACGAGACGTACTCCCTTTCAAGGAGGAACTCGGGAATACATCCTCGTCTCCGCGCTCGGTTATTTCTATACCCGAGCTCTTTACTTATGCACTTACATTGTGATAGCCTTCGTGCTTGAAGTATTCTATTGCTATCACCTTGTTGCTTGTCTTGCTTAGCATAAGTTGTTGGTGCACATAGGTGAGCCTAGTTTATTTAGGTTGTTGGCTTGTTAATTTAAACACCTAGTTTTATTCCGCAATTAGCAAGCCTAAACCGGAAAAGTTTTAATCGCCTATTCACCCCCCCTCTAGGCGACATCATTGTCCTTTCAATTGGTATCAGAGCCTGGGCTCTCTTTTTGGGCTTTACCGCCTAGAGAGTAAAAGATGTCGTTTAGGGAATTAGTGCACGATCCCACTTTCATATTCGATGGCACAAATTATGATGTTTGGAAAATTCGCATGCTTAATCTTTTTAGGGCCATGGGTCCAAATTATATTAAGAGGATTGTAGATGTGGGTTTTTCTCCTCCAAAGGATTCCCAAGAATTATCTTTAGAGGATGAGGAAAACTCTCATCTCGAGACTCTAGTTTCTAATGGTCTTATATGTGTTTTGAGCGATGTAGTTCTTGCTTCAATCATGCCTTTTCGGAACGCTCATGAGCTTTGGACCAAGCTTCAAGATATATATGAAGTGTCCAAAATTTTGAGGATGATTGTTCTCCTCCACTTCCGGCCGTGATGAGTTCACAACTTCTTCCACTTCACCAACATGTGATTTGTCACAAGGTAATGATATGGTGAGTGGTGATAGAAATTGCATTGGTGATGGTGAACTTACTATTGATTATACTTCTTCTCTATCACATTGCAATGTTCTATCTTTGGACTTAAACTCTTCTAGCACTCCAAATGTCATACATGCTAGAGTTGATAGTCCTTGCATATCATGTAATAGTTGTTTAACTAAATCTCATGATGATATGCTTCATATGTCTTGTTGCCATGAAAACAATGCTTCCATATCCTCTAGTACTTGCATGACTAACAATGTAGAGGAATCCCAACATTTGTTGGAACAAGACATGGACCTAAATGGTGCTTCAAGTTATACTTCATCCTCTTCAATCATTAATCATGTTTGCCTTATGGCTAAGGATTCCGAGGTGTCTCCCACCTCAAATCCAAATTGTGATGATGTGGATGAGGATTCTCATGAAGAAGGTTTTGATTTTGAATCCTTAACCAAGATGGGTGAGATGGTACTTGGTGCTCTCCCCAAAGGTAGTAATGCTATCCCTCCTCTATGTGAAATCATTGCTTATGTTAATAGAGTAGGGAATTTATTGAGGATTTGGAAAGTCAATTTGATGAGAAATGTCAAATTGAGAGGGATGACTCTATTACTATAGCTTCCTTGAAAGCTTCTCTTGAAGAAGAAGAAGAGCTTAGGTCTTCTCTTGAAGAGAGACTTGAATCTCTTGATGAGTCTAATGATCTTATTGTTGCTAAAATCATTAAGGAAAGAGATCATGCCCTTGCTAAATTAAAGTGCTTAAAAAGGAAAAAGTTGAATTTGGTGTTGGCAATGCTAGACTAAGTGAGGACATAGAGAGACTTGACAAAGCTCACAAGGCTTTAGAAAGTGAACACTCTCTCCTTATCAAGTCTCATGATCAACTCCAAACTCAACTATCTAAGAATGATAAGCTTGTCAAATTGTCTTCTTCTATTCTAATACTAATGATGCTTGTGCTACTAACTCCACTTCTTGTGAAGCATCTATTTTGAAGGAGAATGTTGAGCTAAGGGCTCAACTTGAGTTGCTATTAGCAAGTATGGGAAATTGGAAGAAAGTCATGAAAAGCTTCTAGCTCTAATGATGATCTTCTAGCATCCCATGCTAGGCTAAAGTTAGCTCATGAGGCTATTATGTCAAAGGTAACATCTTGTGAGCCTCATGTGGACAATGGCACAACTTCTACTAAAATGCTATATTGTCTGTGCTAGTCCTAGTGATTCATCACATACTATTGCTAAATCTTGTGATGAATTACTTTCTATGCCTTGTTGCTCTAACAATGAAGCTTCTACTTCCTCTAGTATTTTGTTGATACTAACCATGTAGAGGAATTAAATGAGCTCAAGGCCCAAGTCACTTCTTTGAAGAAAGACTTGGAAAAGCGTCATGTTGGGGATTCTACACTTGACAATATGTTGAGTGTTCAAAGACGCCCCAATGACAAGAGTGGACTTGGATTCAACTCCAATAAAGAACAAGTCCAAGTATAACAAGAAGAACAAGGGCCAAGAACAAGTCAAAGATTCGGCCAAGATTGTTTGCTTCAAGTGCAAAGTTGAAGGGCACCATGTTAGATCTTGCCCTTTGAAGAAGAAGGCTCTTAGTGAGAAGCAACAAGGGAAGAAGCCTCAAGTTCCTCAAGTTGAAGAAGGCCTCTTCCCAAGAAGAATCAAGCTACCCTCCTCAAGTCAAGACTCCAACTAAGAAGAGAGGAGGAAGTAGATGTTGCTACCTATGCCGTGAGAAGGGTCACTTGCTTCTTCATGCACAAATGGTACCTTATCCAACCCCATTATTATTGATGATGATTATTCTCTTCGGAAGGATAAGGTTGGCAATGTGTTTGCCAAATATGTTGGTACTCAAAGTGGTGTCAAGAAAAGAACCATTTGGGTTGCCAAACCTATTGTGACTAACCTCTTAGGACCCAACTTGGTTGGGGACCAACAAGCTAAAACTTGATCAATAGGTGTTGTTGGAGGGCATTGGAGACTTGGCTACATTATGAAGAATTAAGGGATCTTCATCAATTATATTCTCTCAAGTCAAGTCATTTGGATTATATTGTTCTATCTCATATCCAATGTTCCTCCTTGCGGTAACTTTTATTTAAATCATATATACATTGAAAGTTGCTTGCACCCTTGCATGTGTTAGGTTTTGTACCTTGCTAGTGTTTGTATGTGTTGTGCTCTCTACTTACTTATCTTGAGTAATCAAGTATGTGTATGTTGGTTTGCACACCATTTACTTGTGTTGAGCCTTATTGCTTTATTTGTTAACTTATCTTGTTGGCTCTCTTTTGAGAGATTAATGGACTATCCTATTTTGGGGGAGTGATATGCTTCGTGCACTTCACAATCCTAAAATTGTGTATACATGAGGAATACCACTTAGTGTTGACATATTAATATTATCTATTCTCTATGTGGTATGTCATGCTCATGAGAAATTCAAATTCTATAATGTCCATTAATTTCTCGAGGTCGTTTTGTTTGCCTCTTTTTTTTTAAATAAATGGATTATCACATTATGGGGGAGTAATAAGCTATGTGCATATTACAAGCCTAGAAAATGTGAACATGTGAGGTATTGCCACCTAGAATTGATTTGTTATTAATCTTATTCCTATGTGGCATGTTGCTCAAACAAGTTCCATCGTTGGTAAAATGATTTTGTTTAATCACTCTTTTGGATCTTGTTTGCGATGGACATTCTTGGTATGGTTTTCCCCAAATATGTTCGCATATCCTTTTGGGAAATCGATTGCTTCAAGCTACTCTTAGTAGTGGCTTTGCATGATCGCGTGAATATTTGAAGCTATCAAGAATATCTATTTATCTAAGCATGGTTTTTAAATCTTATCCTTTGTCATATGCTTATTTGTTGTGAAGTTGGTCTTCAATATCATTCCTATACACCACCGAGAAATATCTCTATACTCCTTGTCCTTGACAAGTGATACCCATAATTGTGGTGGAATTTGTAGACTATCTTCACTTTGGTTCTTGCTTTGATTTGCCTTATTTCTATTGCCAAGGATTTGGTTTGATCTAAATCCTCTCGTCTTCCTTGTATCTAATGGATCTTTGTTTTGCTCTACTCAAAATTTGTTTTGTGCCTTCTTGTTTTAGGAAAAGCAATGATCCTATTCTAGTGCATGTACTTTCAAAGTCATACCTCTAGATAATGCACCAATCTTGGGGGAGCAATCCTATATGTTTTTTTGAACATTAGTTGTGTTCAATTGGTATTTGATCCCGATGACGTGTCTCTTTGGAAGACAAACATTTCTCGTCTTGGTACTTTGTGCCATCATGAAAAGTGTAGAGGGTTTGGTTTATTCCTTGATGATATTTTAATCATTTGGTATCTTACTTTCATTTGGTGTATTTTCAAAGTGGTATCTTCAATCATGTGTTGATTTGGATCTTTGATATAATTTGGGCAATTTGTTTTCTTGTCACATTTGGTGTTTTATCCAAATTGTATTTCATTTGGTTCTTGAAAGTCTTGTGCATGCATATTTACTATGTATATCGTATGGCATGCTTACTTTCGTTGATCCAATATATAGGATAAACTCCATCAAATCCTAAATGGCTAAGATGTGCATGAAATTCAATTTCATATCAATATGCACATATTTATGTGGAGTTTGTCCTATGTATTGTAGTTGCTCTAACTACTTTGGACCCAATGAGTTTGGGTACCATTTTGTACTTGAATTTGTTTTAGGTACATTAGAAGTGCATTGGAAGCTTGTCTCATTTACAAGGAAGGTGTTATCACCATGTGTTTATTGGAGCCAAGCTTGGATGATCATGAGCTCCTATCTTCTACATCACCAATGCTATCTCGGTAACAAGTATCTACCTCATGCATACTTTTCTAGCTTTCAACCTTGTGTAGGTTGTTTTCATGGCATGCATTTCTTTTGTTGCAAATTCATTTGGTTCTTGCAAAACAACTTTATTGCAAATGTGGGCAAGCCGGGATGATTACATATCAAGGGGAATATATATATCTAATCATTTTAATGATTCACCAATCCCAAATATGTTAATCTAGCACTTTCTACTCGATGTCTCACATATGCAATTTTGATGCTTTTCAAAATCATTTGCCTTGTGCGATACTTGTTATCTTTCTCGGAGCATCCCTTTTATCACCTTATCCTTTGTGGATAATTTTCTTTGATGCTATGATGAGTGTGTGTTGGGAGTTCATCTATATTCCTTTAAGATAAAATTGGGCTTTGTGCTATGCTTTTAAGCAAAGATCTTATTGGTGTATTTATGACTTCCTCTTGGATATCATGATCTTTACCTTTGTATCTATCTTGTGTGTGCATGTTTATTTGTAGACCCATATCTTAGTGATTCGCGTCTACTTAGAAACTTATACACATGAAAATAGTTACATCTTTAATTGATATTCCAATTCTTTAGTGACCACCTCTTATTGCTTTTGATTCTTTGGTGGTTTCTAAAAGGCACAAGCTTTATTTTTTTATGTTATGCTTTTTGCATCTTACTAAGCTTGTGGAGCTATTTGATTTATATTCTTTTGGTGTGTGGGTATGGAAAAGACATGATATGCACTATGTGCAACTCCTTTTGAAAGACTAAGTTGATGCTTTTGCTCATCCTTGTATTAGTCTCCTAAAATGTCTTCTTTTCTCACACCCATCCTTTTGCCGCTCCCTGCTCAACATTTTATTAGTTGCAAGTTGTATTGCTTCTTTTCTTATATGCTCTCTTGCACGTGTTTTTGTTCAAAATGATCTAAGAGGGAGTGAGGATTCCATGTTGTGCACACCATATTGAAATGCAAATCCTACATTGTGCACGTACCTTGGGGAGTTCCCTCTTGATTGTTAGAACACTTGGTTGGTCTTATCATAATATCTTCTTATGTTCAATTGGTTTTTCGGATTCTTTGTTTGGTTACTTCTTTTGTCGAAGTATCTTTCAATTTGATTTTCTTTTGCAATCTTTGGATCCTCAATATAGTTTGATCTCCTTCCCAACTATTCGTTATTGGATATGTGCATTTGATTTCACTCATATTATGAGAAATGCACACATTATGGGGAAAGCTCTTATTATATTGGCCTTCTTACTTTTCACCTATTTCGGCAATCGTTGCCAATGGGGGAGAAGTTTAGAGGGTTTAAGAGTTGTTGGTTTTATGCTTTAGTTTCGTTCTCAAGCATTTGCCTTTCTTGCTCTTGCTTCCTTGCTCTTTGTGTTGCATGGTTGCTTAATTCATTATATAAACCCTCGTAAAAGGGATTGTCATCAATTACCAAAATGGGGGAGATTGAAAGTGCATGTGTTGCCCCATGCGTGGTTTTGGTAATTAATGACAATCCTTATGGACTAATGTTTGCATTGAGAGACACTTGTAGATCTTGTCCATAGGTAAAGATTGGAGTTCATGTGTTGGACTCTAGAAGATTACATGATGATCAATGCTCTATTCAAGGGTTTATATGAAGAATGGTCATCGAGAGTTGAGCTTATTGCAAGCATGGCTTGGAAAAGAAGATTGAGTGAACATTTATGTTTATCTCCAAGCCATCACCTATATCTAGAGAAGAAGATAAAGTGCAAGTGGATTCATGAAGACGGAGCTTAGCAAGTCTCTCCCATAATGGTGTATGGGGGAGCATTTGGAGAAGTCTTCATCAAGCATGTGCTAGCAAGCACACAATCAAGAAAGGTGTTCCAACTTGAGGGAGTCAAGATCGTCTTCATCTAGCTCAAGTGGAATGCGCAAGGCAAAGATATGATCTTGATAGGGTTTCTATTTTACCGGTCTCATGGTGTTAGTGGGAGACCGGGTTATAGGATAGACGACGTACTATCAAGAGGGGCTCTCAAGTGAGTAACTTGATCGCATCTTTGTGGAGAGCTCAAACCTTTGCATACTTGGCATATCATCTTTCTTGGTTCTTATTTGGGTTTTATCCATGTGAGAATTTAGAGCTTGTGTTCATCTTCTTTAGAGAGATTTTACCTTTCTACATTTGGTCTTCTCCTCACATGATGGACTATGATGTTTCTCTGCATAATCTTGAAGTGCTCTTCGTTGCGATTCCAACGAGCCCAAGATCATCGAAATCGGAGTCCAGATGAAAAAGTTATTGCAGTTTTCTTTTTGCTGTTTTCGGGTTCTGGCAAGCCGGCCCACAGGCCGGCCAGGCCGGCTCTCAGGCCGGCGGCCTCGGGTGGCAGGCCGGCTCCCAGGCCGGCTGTCTCGGGTGGCAGGCCGGCCCCCAGGCCGGCCAGGCCGGGCCCCAGGCCGGCTTCCCTGGGTACGAGGCCAGCCCCCAGGCCGGCCCCCAGCCCGGCCCCCAGCCCGGCCAGGCCGGCTCCCAGGCCGGCCTCACAGTTTTCTCCAACGGTCAGTTTTTTGAGGGGACCTATTTAAGGGGTTTCTTCCCCAACGGTTCCCTAAGCTAAAGAGCACGAAAAAGCCCCCCATTGTTGACCTTCTTGAGCTTGGATTTCTCTCTATTCCTCCATGATTCTTGCCTCAAATTAGAGGGAAAGAGAGAGGAGATCTAGATCCACCCTTCCACCAATCAATCTCTCCTCTAAGTGAGGGGAAGCCTTTGGATCTAGATTTTGGAGGGATTTGGTGTTCTTCCTTTGTTCTTCCTCTCTTCTCCCCCCATAAGCATTAGTTGCTTGTGGTGGAATTTGAGAGTGAAGGATTTGAGCACTTGTGCTCTTGCCTTTTGCATTTGGTGCATCGGTGTGCTCTCCACGAGGATTCGTGGAAGTTGAAATCTTGTGAACTTGTTACTCTTGGGTCTTCGGGCACTAGACGCCTTTGTGGTGGTTGGACCCTTGTGTGGTCACTTGAAGCCGTTCGGGAGCCCCCAATCCCATTGTGGGTTGTGCCTCGAATTGTTGTTGAGAGCCGTTCGGGAGCCCCCAACCTATTGTGGGTTGTGCCCCGGATTGTTGTTGAAAGGCTCCGGATTCCGCCTCGAAGGAATACCGATAGTGGAAGGTGAACCAAACCTTTGTGGTGCGGTTCATCGGAGAAGAGGGTGAAACCTTTGTGGTTGTTGAACCGTTGTGTCGGTTCACACCTCTCCAACGAGACGTACTCCCTTTCAAGGAGGAACTCGGGAATACATCCTCCTCTCCACGCGCCTCGGTTATTTCTATACCCGAGCTCTTTACTTATGCAACTTACATTGTGATAGCCTTCGTGCTTGAAGTATTCTATTGCTATCACCTTGTTGCTTGTCTTGCTTAGCATAAGTTGTTGGTGCACATAGGTGAGCCTAGTTTATTTAGGTTGTTGGCTTGTTAATTTAAACACCTAGTTTTATTCCGCAATTAGCAAGCCTAAACCGGAAAATTTTTAATCGCCTATTCACCCCCCCTCTAGGCGACATCATTGTCCTTTCACCGACCCAATGTAACACTTCTGATCGCCACCTAGGCGCGATCGACCCATATCTGGTCGCCACTCAGGCGCGACCGACCCAATGTAACACTTTTGATCGCCACCTAGGCGCGATCGACCCATTTCTGGTCGCCACTCAGGCGCGACCGACCCAATATAACACTTCTGATCGCCACCTAGGCGTGATCGACCCATTTCTGGTCGCCACTCAGGCGCGACTGACCCATGTAACATCTCTGGTTGCCACTTAGGCGCAACTGACCCAAGCATCACTTCTGGTCGCCACCTAGGTGCGACCGACCCTGTGTATCATACAATGATTCTAAAATAAAGCATCTCAAACTACCAATTGAGTTGTGAGTCTTTTATTTTTTAATCATTGGTTCCTTGGGGGCGCGGCAGATTTTTAGCACGGCCTATTCCTTGGGATCGCCAAACAAGTGGCATTTATCGTGATTATACTCAACCTCTCTTGGATGCGACTTGCACTATGCGGCCAAAGTACTGGGGGTGCGGCGTCAATCGAGTTTGATTGCCTATCATGGCCGCTCTCGACCCTGAACACGCACTTTTTACCTGGGAAATACTGAGCCGCGCAAGGGCCTAAGTGAGGAAAAACCGAGACAAATCATAAGGACCAGCCTATTGGTCGAAACATGTACTGCTGAGAGTACTTAAGCAAACATAACATTGTCTTATGACACATAAATTCTAACAATTATTACAGGCCGCTAAGGGCCAAGATCATAAAACCATTGTTTCTCTTCTTCATTTGTGCGCAGCTTTTGGCCTATGGGAAGGAGGAACAGGCGGCTTACCAAGCTTGCCAGAAGGAGCAGTCGCAGGCTCGCTGGACGGTTTCTCCGTCGTGGGCTTGGGGGCTGCAGAGCTGGAAACACCCGGTGAAGGGTTCTTCTCCTGTGGGATCACCGCACTGGATGATGGAGCGGGTAACTTCTCCCATCTGCTTCCATCTGCATTATACTTGCCCATATAGGTCGCAAGATCTATCCCCTCCACCAGCTCAGTCGCATGGCCGCGCATGTCCTTCCAAGTCGCCGAATATTCTGAGGCCTTCAGCTCGGTGCCATCCACTTTCTTCGGGGGCCTGCCTTGTGCAACCTTGGCAGCATCAAAAGAAGGATAATATGTCTTGGCCAAAGCAAGAACATGAGCCGCACCGGTGCGAGCTGAGGATTCTTTCCAGTCCAAAAAATATTGAGGCGCCTTGAGCAGTCTCTTCAAAAGTCCCTCAGCATTAGCAGGAGCAGGCTTTTTCGGCAGAAGACAGGTGGACAGCGATCTCATGGCATCGCAAGCTTTTCGCGAAAACTCACGGATATACTCCAGCTGTTCTTGAGCACTGCCGCGCTGCAACGCGGCATCTTCACCTACATCGAGGCATGTCTTCATCAGCTCTACAATATACAGGCAAAGATAGTAAAGAACACAGATGCAGATATGAGTCGCAACACATACCAGTTAACTCTTGAGTCATGATGCAAACTTTGGCGTGGACAAGGTTATGGGCATCAGAAACTTTTTTCAACTTTTTCTCAAGCTCGCCAATGGCAACAGCCTTGAGCCTTGCGTCCTCGTTGGCATCAGCGATGGTCTTTCTGAGCACTGATTTGGAGGTCCAGCTGCTGGACCCTCTCTTGGAACTTCTCTTCAACCGTTTTAAGCCGCAGCTCGGTGGCTTTGGCTTGTTCAGATAATTTGAAGCTTTCATCAGATAGCTCGCCCATCCTGGCTTCCCTCTTCTTCAGCTCAACGTCACGCTGGCCAAGGAGCTCGCGCAGCCTCTCCAATTCAGAGGAGTCTCCCCCAACTGCTTTTCCAAGGCGACTCTTGTGGCTGTTATGGAGCTTAGTTCCTCCTACAAAGAGTACATCAGTTAGTAAGTACATATCAACAGCTAAAAGAGAAGCATCAAGTCTCCCTTTACAGTCAAAGAAGAAACTTGATCCTTGGGGGCTAGAGACAGATAAGTGGAGACATAAGTTTACCTTATAAGCCGCAGACAGGTCAGACAGTGCCTTGCGGAGCTCCATGGCTTGCTTGTCATTTGAGGCAATGATGGCCTCTGACAGTTTCTCAGCGCGGATCATGGAGGAGGAGGAAGCAACCTCAGCACGCAGAATTGGCGACCGCAGGCTATCAGCCGCTGGCGATTCAATCATCGGCACATCAGCAATTATGGAGGAAGGGTTGACCTTCTCCACGTCTTGGATCATAAGGGGATCTGTTCCGTCTTCCAGAGCCACCTCTTGGGTAGCTGTGTCAGGAACAGAGGCCGCAGCCAAGTCATCAGTGGTGGCCACGCCCTCTACCATGGCGGTATGAGCCGCAGGTGATAAACGCGGCTCAACCGCGGTTTCAGAAATAGCCGCACTTCTGCAAAAAGCAAGGGCATTGTGTGAAGAAGAAGCACATAAACCAGAATAAAAGTGTTATAAGCGCAAAGAAAGTCACTAACTCTGGAGCCATCTTCACAGAGGCCATAAGGTCATCACTTGACGGTGATGACAGGCCTTGGGTCCCAGAATCTACGAGCAGAAGTTTGCGTGTCAGTAGAGGAAAAAGAATAAGCATTCAAGATATCAAGACAGCAGAAATTACCAGAATGGGGACCCATATCTTCTTCAGTTGAGGCGGTGGGTTTGTACACACGCCTGGCAGCGAAGGAGATCGCGCCCGTAGCAGGCTTGCGGCGCTTCGTGGCTTCAGGATCTTCCAGAGCATCAAGCTCTGGCCCTCACGAGATAGCCTTTGGAGGCTCTACGGGGAGTTGGTCCAGCCGCGGCGACAGAGCTTGTGGCTGGCACTGGACTGTCATCCTCGTCCAGTTCAGTCTCTTCACCTTCTGAGGCCGCAGAGGCGACAGAGGGGATGCCAGCAATTTCGCTGCCCTCTAGAGCGGGCAGCAACTTCTTTCGCGTGGCACGCTTGGGAGCAGCGTGCCGGTGACGGTCGCAGGTAGCGACCAGTAATTCTCATCAGCCTGGATCAGGAAGATATAAGTTGCAGTATTAAGAAAGGAATGCGACTCAACTACAAAGGCGAAAAGACAGAGAAGAGGAGTTACCTCAAAAGGCTTGTTGTTAACGCTGAAAGGGGCAAGCCCCACCTTGTCAAAGGAGATGTCCTTCTCCTCAGTCACGCGGGTGACGAATTCCACCCAATCCTCAGGCCTCCAGTCCGCAACCTTGATGCGATCGACGTCAGCAGAGGTGCCTGTGCACTCAAGGAAGGATCGCTGTCGTGGACTCACGGGCTGGACGCGCCATTTGGTCCAGCAAGAGAGAAGATCAAGGCCAGTAAGACCATGACCTATTAGGGCGCGGACCTTGATCAGCGACTCATTGATGAAGGGCATGGCCGAGTCGCGGGCTTTGATTTCAGTGCCTCGGAGGCACGAAGGGGTGTTGGACCAGGAGGGGAGACGAGTCTCCCTCCGGAGAAGTATCTTGGCAGTAAAAAAAGGATTTTTGCCAAGACCTGGGCCGATTTGCCAGGGCCAGCTTGGGAAGAACAGAGTTTCGATGGCGTTGAAGAGAGATGGCGCCTACCTGAACATAGGCGCCACCCTTGCAGACAAGTTGGCTGTTGCAGGTGAAAGAGGCCAGCCACAGATCGATGTTGGGGGCTATACCAAGATAGTCCTCGCACAACACATGAAAATTGCTCACCTGGAGCATTGAGTTGGGTCCGATGTCGTGAAGACGAAGGCCTAGGCGTTGCAGCAGATTGCGGAAGAAGGGAGAACCTGGCGGCGTGAATCCACGCTCCACGTGCTCCACGAACATCACCAGCTCGTTGGGCTTGGGGCGCGGCTCGATTTCATCGCCTGGCGCACGCCAGACGCCGTCCTCCTTCGGCGGCAAGAAACCAGCTTCGGCCAGATCCGCAAGAGTTTCCTCCGTCACCCAGGATCCTTCCCAGTTGCAGGAGATCCTGCGCTTATCGTCAGATGGCTTTGCCTTGGGCGCCATTGCGAAGAGGAGATTGGATTGGGGAACTAAGCTCGGATTGAGGAAGAAGACGGCGCGGCTAGGGATGAGGAGATTGCAAGGGCAAGTGAATAATGACCTAGGTGGCCGCAGCTTATAACTGAAGGGACCCGCAACTAACGGCACAATCTGCGCTCGCAACCAACGGCACAATTTGCGCCCGCAAAATTAGTAACGGTCCGCAATTAAAGGAAACAAATATTTCCAAGGGGAGATGAGTCGCGCAGATAAGTCACAGCTCTGAATCGCATAAGTCAGAAGATTGGTCAGAACGTTTGCAGTGCGGCTCAGTGACCATTTCAAAAGGTCAGAAGATTCTCACCGTAAAGTCCTAACCAATCTTGGGGGCTAATGTCGGGGGAATACTTTCTGGATTAACCCGCGGCCCATGCGACTTACTTTACTCGCATGGACAAAGGCCCACTTGGGAGCAAGCCCGTATTGAACCGCCATAAGGGGAAAGATCTAGAAGACATATCACGGAGGACGTGAAGACCAAGTAGTCTCCGAGTAGGCCTCTGGGACGTATTCCTTTGGGGAAAGTTTCCTTTTAACCTGACGAGCCTCTGTGTATATAAAGAGGACTCGCAGGACTTAGACGGGTCAAGCTATCAAGCCCTAAACCCTAGTTCATACGGCAAGTACCAGATCGGACCTCCATTGTAACACCTTGACTATCATATCAATACCAATCTAGGGTAGGCAGGAAGTAGGTCTTTTACCTCACATTGAGGGGGCCGAACCTGGGTAAATCTGTGTTGATCTTTGTTCCTGCGATCTCAAGCTCGGAGATGCTTGACTCGCGTAATCCCACACCTACGAAGTCATCTATGACACCTGACGTGACAAACCCACGACACACGCGCCACCAAAATTGGCCTCGGGCACCTCCTCGCCTGGGGCTTTTTAGCAGTGCCTTCGTCTCGCCCGAAAACCTACGCCCTATTTTTCCCTAGTCCATCCGAGGTCGTGGCAGAGGCGAAACTCCTGATTCCCTCCGAGAGGGATCAGATCCTGCTGCTCCGGAGCTTCGGAGAGGGGGAAATCATCGTCATCGTCATCACCTCTCCTCCTTGGTATGGGAGGAGGCCTCTACATCATCATCCCCATCAAGACCATCACCATCTCCATCATCATCACCGTGATCCACTCCATTCCCCTCGTAGTTTGAGAGTTGCTATACCCTAGATAATTGTCTTGTGGTACTATTCATGTTTGTGATTGAGTACTTGTCATTATTTGTGGGTGAAGGTATATTTTCAGATTGTGTTGTACCACTTATGCCACTGAATATCATCATGTTTGCACGTTGTGAGTAGTTCCCGTATGTTCCTGAGGGCATAGGATGAATTGGCAATGATTTATATATAACATGTGTTGGTATTTTGTCAAGAGTTTATATTTTATGTGATTCTATGATGGTGTTGTACTGTTGTGCGAACGTCGACTGCACAACACTTCACCTATATGGGCTCATAGGAGAACACCGTAGTACAATGAATTGAGGGAGACTTGGGAGGACATGTAAACCTGAGACCGAGTCATGAAGTTATATTATGAGGGTATTAGTATCGGGGACCTTAGAGTGTAATGCTATGGTGGGACATTATGTCTTAATAATTCTTGTGCAGTCATTTACTTGGCCACATTATCCATCATAAGGGGTTGTAGTCTATTTAATTAGCTATACCGAATTATGGCTCCGTCCAAAGAAGAGTAAAACTTGACAAGATATTCAACGTGTTGTTAATAAATCTCTATGCCTAGCAATATCCATGCCGCCCTCGGGAACGTTTTCCACCTATAAGTTACACATCACCTGAGCTTGTCCTCTTGCCACATAAGAGGATCGGGCTTTCTCTCTTTGAGAGTTTTCACTTGCTATTGTTACTTGTTGCATTGGAATTATACAACTGAAAATACCAAAAACACTTGCATCTTTTATTGTTTTATTTATCAATCTTGCTAACTAATACCTTCAGCTCCTCGTGGGTTCGACAACCTTTTCTAATTGAAAGGTACTACAATTGATCTCCCGCACTTGGGAGTCATCAGTATGCAAGTAATGTCACCTAATAGTTATGTAAACTATGAAGAGATGCCAACACACTAATAATAAACAACATGAAACATATCTATCTACAAGATTGCAATGCTCATAATAAGATATGATAAGGTGGTATCTCGCTTGCCCGAATTTGTACATCAAAACATAAATGCCCAGGCACCTCTGAAGTTCAAGGGAAGACTAGAAGTAAAGATATCAAAGATAAAAGCATCAAAGTTATACCGCAGTTAATCGCATTCTGGGACAAGCACATTGCACTAAGAATGACAACTATCCTCTCGAGAAGGTGCTCAAAGAAAGGATGGTGACTCAACATAAAAATAAAAGATTGGCCATTCGAAGAGGGAAGCAGGGATTAACATGTGCTAGAGCTTTTTATTTTTTTTAAACAGAAGTAAAATTGTTTTGGGAGGTGGTTGTTCCTGTCAACGAATGGCAATAGAGTTTCTATTATCTTCCATACGAAACAAGTTGAGAGCGGTTCCGAGATGTTGATATTAGGCATTTATAGCATGCACTTTATATATTGCTTGACACTCCTCCCAACCTTTGCTTACACAAACCATGGCTAACCGAATCCTCGGGTGCCTGCCAACAATCACATACCATGGAGGAGTGTCTATTTTACTTTCTTTACCTTTTGGATGTTATAGTGGTCTAACCAACTCTTTGCAAAATTAGTGACAAGCAGATGAAGCATGCAAGTCGGGGTACTTAATTTAGTATGGAAGATAACAAACCCAACTACTACTTCCTCATGAGCTAAAAACAGTGTCACAAAATGAGAAGTAATTTGAAGGTTTTAAAGGTAGCACATGAAAATTTACTTGAATGGTTCGAAATGCCATGAATAGGTATTTCTAGTGGACTCTTTGGAATAACTTGGTTTCAGGGATTTGGAAGCACGAGCAGCATTCCCGCTCAGTACAAGTGGAGGCTAGCAATAGACTGGGAAGCGACAATCAAGAGAGCAATAACCGTCATAATCATGCTTGTGACAAAACAAAATTAACAGAGGCATAAAAGTGATACAAGAACTCTGAGGCAAAGTAAATCATCGAGGCTTAATTGACTTTTTGTTTTTCAGTCATATGCATGCGTGAGCATGTGCCAAGTCAGTTCAAATGAATCATTCAGAGGAGGATACCACAATGTCATACCCCTTTATGAATAGAACAATGCAAGCAAACATCAATATAACATGCCACCCACTATTAATAAATTGGAACTGATCATAAGAGAACATGAACTACTAAGCATCCACTGAATGACATATACCTCACACAACCCAACTAAGCATGTTCACATGGATAAGTATATGTACAAATGAAAACAAATAGAGTTCATACCAGCCTCTCACCCCAACTCGAATTGTCATAGATCGTCATTATTGCTTTTCACTTGTGTGGCTTGAATGATATCAAATGATAACCAAGCTCCATTAGAGTCACGGAAGGTTGTCGAACTCTGCAACAAACTTTACAAAACCGAAAAAGAACAGCAAATATTTTTGGGTTTTCGAATTTTAAAACAAGAGCAAAAAGAAACAAGCAATAAAGCGAAATATTTTGGATTTTTGAATAACAAACCGAATTTAAATGATTAAGCAAACTAATACTAGAGACTTAAAGAAACAAATAAAGAGAAACAACAGAAATATTTTTGGTCTTTTTGTGTTTTAGGAAAGCAAAAACAAACAAGAAATGTCGTGGTATCGTCACGACAGATGCCATGGGGGGTGGCTTAAGTCAGGTGTGAGCCATGCGACTTAGGATCATGAAGAGGTAGCACGCAGTGTTTACCCAGGTTCGGCCCCTCTCAGCGAGGTAAAGACCTACTTCCTGCTATCTGTATTGAAATGTGTTGGGGTTGTACAATGGCGTGCGCGCTAGAGCTTGCGGGTGCTCTGGCGGCTGTGGAATGAGATTAATCTACCTATGGGGTTGCGCCTAGCCGACTTTATATAGGGAGCCGGCTAGGGTTTACAGGGAGCGACGGGTGACCTAGGCGGCGCTAGCTAACTCGCTACAAGTGCGGCTTCGTGGAGTGCACTCTTCGGGATACCCAGATCCTTCTCTGATATGGAGATATCTACTTGCCGCCTTCTTCGAGCCGGCCCACCGGGTGCCTTGGGACCTGGCATCCTGGGAAGATGGCCTCCGGGTGGGTTTTGGGCCACCCGGCCTTGTGGTCTGACTCGTGGCCTTGGGCCTACCCGGTTGGGCATCCCCCAGTCAGTAGCCCCCGAGTTCACCAGGGACTGGTCTTGGTTTAACTTCATCTTCGCAAGTCGCCAAGCAAGTCGCTGAGTGATCTCCAACTGTCAGAGAAACAAAGGATGGAGTCGTGATCAGTGGTACCCCGCGCCCGGACTTTCTCAAGTTTTGTTTGATGCCGGCTCGTGCCCGGTGGGACGCGTTTCTCCAAGTCGCACTTCTCCTTGCCGAGTTGACTCCTTGGTTTCTCCGGGTGACGTCATGGCATCTTTGACCGTTTGTCTTATAGCGTTTGTCCGCCTGACGCCGAGTAGACCGATGTGACGGGATAGAGTATCGACTGCCTCGCCCTCGGGGTGGAGCGATAGTAATGATGACGGCCGCGACACGCCGGCTTCTTATCCAACGGCTGAATACGAATCGGCGTGACGACGTGGCGCTCATCGTGCCCATTAATCCCGGCGTCGGTTACGCGGGAATCGAGGCGACGGGCAACGTGGCGTTAGTGGGCGACGTGCGCGTCCCCATTAACTGCAGCCAGTGGGCCACCACTGCGCCTATTTAGAGGGAGACGAAGCTGCCGGCGAGCATATTGCTCACTCCCGCTGCTCTTTCGCCCGCACTTCCTCTTCGTCTCCAGCGAGCTCGTCGCCACCTCTCCTTCTTCTTCAACCTCGCCGTCATCGGCATTCTGCTGTCCAAGATGGTGGCTCCGAAGTGCGACTGGGCACGCTCAACGGTGGCGACCAGAGCGCTGGAGCGAGCGGCGGCAGAGGGCCTACTTCCCACAGAGCGCCTGTGGTGCACCGCGTTGGCGGACCCGCAGCCCCAGCCCAAGGCCGGGGAGTTCGTGGCATTCCTCGAACGCGGGCTCAGGTTCCTGACGTCGGAGTTCTTCCACCACGTCCTCAACTTCTACGGGATCCAGGTACACGACCTGACTCCCAACTCGATCCTCCATCTCTCCTGCTTCGTTTCCCTCTGCGAGGGGTATTACGGCTGCCCGCCGTACTTCCACGGCAAGTTGTCGAGGACGGGTGCCATGCCGCCTTGCGGCGGCCTCAACTTCCAAGTCCGCAGCAATGTCGATTACCTCGACATCGGCTTCCCCAAGAAGGTGAACTGGAGGCAGACGACCTTCTACATGCGGGAGACGGCTCCCGATGGCGAGGTAGGGATCCCTCCTTTGTCTGCGGCGCCGAGCCGCCCTCGCAACCTCCAGGAGCTTACCAGCGCCGGTGACATGCCGACTGTCACCCGGATGCTGGAGCACCTGCGGGATCTGAAGACCTAGGGCCTGATGGGTCTCAACTGATGGCGACTTGGGTGAAGCGGAAGATCGCTCCGCTGGCGGCTCGGCCAACCCTAATATGCGACTATCGGGTGAAGCACGACCCGAGTCGCCACGACCCGCAGCCCTACGAGACGCAGGAGCAGTTCACCCGCCGCATGCACCGCATCACGGCCCACTTGGTGCTGGACTGGGAAGTCGGGGGCCTGAGGGCCCACGTCAGGAAGCATCCGGCTCTGGAGGTGAGTTCTAGTTCTTTACGGGTTATGTTTCTTGAAACTCTTTTTGTCTCTTGTGTTGATCTCTTCCTTACTCGATCTTCCTTCGCAGGAGTTCCGTCGACTCGTCAGACTTCCTCAAATCCATGAGGAAGCTCCCATGGTGCTGGCTGGCGCCAACGATGTCGTGGAGCGCGACTCCGACGACGAGTCCGAGACTCCAGTCGCGACTCCTGAAGTCGCGCCTTCCTCCTACCGCCCCATCCCCGTCTCATCAGAGGACGAGGGGGAGGGAGAAGAAGAAAGAAAAGAAGGAGGAGGCGCCGGGTCGCGTGACCTGGTGCTTGATGAAGAAGACGATGTAGATGACGCGCCTCTCCGGTTTCGGCGGAAGCGCAAGACCGGGGCTGAGAGCGAGGACTCTCAGCCCAAACGCTCAAAGGCGGCGACTGCGGCGCAGCGCCTCGCCACCCCCGAGCAGAAGCAGAAAGCCTTGCGGATCAACTCCGCATCGGCTCCAACTCCGTCGCCCGCCGCGCCTCGGACGCGTGGCGTTTGAATCGCGACTCGCCCATCCGTGGTCGACAGGTTAGTGTCTGCGCACTTGTTATTTTTTCTTCGTCTATCATCTTGATCTTGCTTTCTTCGTTTATCATCTTGATCTTGAGATGAACGCGCCTGTATTACAGGGCCATCGACGCCTCCCTGGGCGTCGAGAGAGCGTCGACTGCCGACCCACGGGCCGGCGCGTCCGTCGTGGGGGAGGTGACACCTCCCATCCAACTCGCCGATGATGACGACGCTCCAATGACTCCGCCGCATGCGGAAGTCGTTGTCGAGGAAGTTGTGGTCAAGGAGGCCGCCGCCGAGGAAGCCGCGCCGGCTGCCGCGAACGACACGGCTGCGGTGCCTGAGATGGTGCTGGTGGTGGCTCCCAACCGCGCTCCGGCCGCGGCGGCGCCTTCGGCTGAGCAGGCGGCTCCGCCCCCAAGTTCAGGTCCGGGAATAGGCGTGGCCATGACAGTGGCCATGCCCGACTTCCGAGCGGCCGTCCAGGTGGCAATGAACGCGCACCAGGTATGTAGTTTTTTCCTTTGTCTTTGAATCGCTTCCTTTGCCTATATGTAGCCCCCAAGGCCTGAGTCGTCATGTTATGGCGGCTCGGGTCTTTTAGAACTTCTGGATGTAGCGTAGGAAACTGACCCGGCATATGTTTTTTCTTCTGTAGGACTTGGGGTACCTCTACGAGGCTGAGCAACAGGAGACTCGGCGTCTGAACGCCGAGTTGGCGAAGACGCGGGAGGGCTTCATCTCCGTTGCGGAGCATGAGCAAGCCCTCGCTGCCCAGGAGAGCCGCCACGTGGAAGCCTTCGAGGCTCTGCATGCGTCCTGCGTGCAGCTCAACAGGGAGAAGAAGGAGGCGGAGGAGGCGGTGACCACGACGACCAAGGGGTACACCGAAGACCTGGAGAAGCTCGAGCGGAAAGCCACCGCCCACGAGCGCGAGATGAAGGAGCTGACGGGTCCCCTTGCCCACCTGGCCGTGGAGATCTGGGGTAAGCCGCAAATTCTTCGCAGTTTGTTGTGGCTGATCGTGTCATTTCCACGTGTTAATCTTTCTCTGTCTGGCACCAGGTGAAGACGCCAACAGCCTGACGGTGCTGGAGCACGTCGGGCGGCTTGGCGGGTTCGTCCGCGAGGTGCGCGACTTGACCAACGCGGTGGTCAAGCAGTTGTCGCCGAAGGAGTGCGTCCCGGCTCCGCTCAGCCGGGTGCTGCGGGTGCTGCAGCTGCTGCCACAAGTGATCACCTGGGCGAGGGATTCGTCTGCCCGAGCCGGTGCCTGCGTGGCGTTTGGTCTTGTGCGAGGTCACTATCCGCAGACGAAACTTGACAAGATCACGGCCAACATTCCGACTGGAGCTGACGGCAAGGAGATCGACCTGGGGGCGGTGGCTGCCGCCGTCATGTTGTTCGGCTGCCGCGCCGCCAAGATGGTGTGCCACGAGGACTTCATCTACGACGAAGTAGTCCCTGGCAACGACTTGAGCGGGAGGGCGGACGAGGAGCCGATGTCGGAGTACCTCTTCGCGAGGGCTTTGATTCTGTCGGACCGGTTATCCCAGCCGTCGACTTCTTCTGCGCCTCCAGCCCCCGGGTCCAGATTGACTTCTCCTGCTCTCAAAGGGGAGAAAAAATTATAAGTAGTTAGGTCGACTCGCCTGCGGGCGAGTTTTATTGTAATGAACAAGTATTTTGTGACTTTGCCGGGTTATATTATTTCACGTCTCCGCGGTTTTTAAGCTTGAACGCCGGCTTTGTGTTTTACGTTTTTGTGCGCTTTCGTCGCTTGTTTTGTTTTTCGCTTGTGGTGAAGCTAGCCGGGCATGCGACCTTGCCAAGTGTGCCCTTGCGTGATTTTTTTCGAGTCGCGCACGGCACCCAGGGTGACAAAGTCCGATAGCGGCTTCGATGTCAAGTTAGGTTTGACCCGGCGGTACTACTTGTTCACGTATGAGCGAGTTGCGGACGACTTGGAAGAAAACAAAACTTCTGAAATTTTGCTGCATGAGCAGGGATTCCAGTGGTGAGTCGCGCATCGTGGCGTCCGGCTCTCGTTGATGACCCATCAATCATATAACGTGAGAGTAGGAATAAATAAAGACTCGAAAGCAATGTTTTGAGATGAAACGGTGGCCCCCGAGCGTGTCAAGGGCGTACCGGCTTTATTTCCTTGATTGATTACATAGCATTACATCGTAACCTATGTATAGTAGGGGCGAAGCAGGCTGATATTCCATGGACGCTTGGTCTCCTCTTCCGACTTGGAGCTATTTTCAGGCTCACGCAAGTCGACGAGGTGGTAGGAGCCGTTCCCTATCGCCTTGCTGACGACGAACGGTCCTTCCCATGGTGCCGAGACCTTATGCATCCCTTTCGACTTTTGGATGAGTAGAAGAACCAAGTCGCCTTCGCGAAAGGATCGACTTTTGACCCGGCGGCTGTGGTAGCGGCGCAGGCCTTGCTGGTTGATCGCCGTCCTGGAGAGTGCGAGTTCACAGGCTTCCTCCAGTAAGTCGACGCCGATGAGTCGGGACTCCTCGTTTGCCTCCTCGTCGTAGAGAGCGACTCTTGGCGAGTCGTGCTCCAGGTCAGTCGGCATGACGGCTTCGGCGTCGTAGACCATGAAGAAGGGCGTGTAGCCCGTGGAGCGATTCGGAGTCATCCTGATGCCCCCACAGCACCGCTGGCAGCTCGTCCAGCCAGCACCCCGGAGTCCGTTTCAGGGGGACTTCGAGGAGCGGCTTGATGCCTGCTAGCACCGTCTGGTTCATCCTTTCCGCTTGCCCATTGGACTGCGGGTGAGCCACCGAGGCCAGGTCGAGGCGGATGCCTTTTTCATGGCAGAAAGCCTTCATCTATCCTTTGGCGAAGTTCATGCCGTTGTCGGTGATGATGTTGTGCGGGTAGCCATAGCGGAAGATGATCTCCTGGAGGAACTTGGTAGCCGTCTTGCCATCGAGCTTTTTGATGGGTTTCACCTCCACCCATTTGGTGAACTTGTCGACTGCTACCAGGAGGTGGGTCATGCCACCGCGGGCAGTCTTGAACTGCCCTACCATGTCCAGCCCCCAGACCGCGAAGGGCCAGGTGAGGGGGATGGTTTTGAGAGCCGCCGCCGGGAGGTGGTCCTGCCGTGCATATTTCTGGCAGCCGACGCACCGCCTGATGATGTCGACTGCGTCCTGGTGCGCAGAGAGCCAGAAGAAGCCGTGTCGAAACGCCTTGGCGACTAGGTTGCGGGCACCGACATGGTGGCCGCAGTCCCTGGAGTGTATCTCATGGAGAATCAGTTTGCCCTCCGCCGGCTCGACGCATCGGAGGAAAACGCCCGATGCGCTTCGCTTGTAGAGCTCGTTGTTGATGATGGCGTTGGAGGAGGCTCGGCGTATCATCTGCCGCGCCTCGACCTCCTCCGTTGGCAGCACGTTCGTGGATAGGTACTTGATGAATGGGACCCGCCAGTCAACCTCGTTTGATATTGTCAATACGAGTTGTGGTTGTGGCGGGTTGGCGATGTCGACTTCGGCGATCGGCTTCACGGAAGGACTATGCGGATGGTCGAGGAAGACGTTTGGTGGGACCGGGTCCCGCTTGGACCCGAAGCGCGAGAGCTCGTCAGCGGCTTCGTTCTTCCTCCGGTCAATGTGCTTCAACTCCATGCCGGCGAAGTGGCCGCCGACTTGATCGACGAGCCGGCGGTAAGCCGCCATGTTGGCGTCGTTGCAGTCCCAAGAACCCATCGTCTGCTGGACGACGAGGTCGGAGTCGTCGTAGCAGAGGATGCGGCTGAATCGCATCTCCTTGGCCACGCGCAAACCGTGCAGGAGAGCTTCGTACTCGGCGACGTTGTTGGTGCAGGTGAAGTGGATCTGCAGCACGTACCGCATCTTGACGCCTTGGGGGGAGATGAGGACTATCCCAGCTCCCGAGCCCTCGTACATCTTGGACCCGTCGAAGAACAGGACCCAGCGCCCTCCTTCGTAGGTTGGAGGCGGCAGCTGTGTCTTCATCCAGTCGACGAGGAAATCTGAGAGCGCCTGCGACTTGATCGCCGTGCGCGCTGAACTAAAACATAATTATTCTCATGCATCAACAACATGTTCAGATCTGAGATCATGGCACTCGGGCCCTAGTGGCAAGCATTAAGCACAACAAGTTGCAACAATGATAAATAGCACTAACAATGGATACTAGGCACCATGCCCTAACAATCTGGCAAATTATTACATGAACAATCTCATCCAATCCCTACCATCCCCTCAGCCTATAGCAGGGAACTACTCACACATGTATGGGGGAATCATTGATGGTTGATGGAGAGGCGGTGGTGATGACGATGGTGATGATCTCCTCCGAATCCCCGTCCCGGCAGGTTGCCAGAACGGAACTTCTGATCCCCGGAATAGAGATCGCGGCGGCGGCGGAGCGTGGATGTGTTTCGCGAAATATGGTTGAACCCCCCTCGATATTTAGGTCAAGGGCAATATATAGTCCAAAGGGGAGCGTCGGGGGGCGACCGAGGTGGCCACGCCTCACTTGGGCGCGGCCCCACCCCCAGCCGCGCCCAGCTATGGCGTGGCTGCCTGGTGTGGCCTCTCCGACTCCCCTTCTGGCTCCGTGGGTCTTCCGGTGAAATATGACGATCGCAATTGTTTTCGAAGTTTTTCTCGAAAGTTGACTTTTCTGCACAAAAAGAAGACACCAGGGCAATTCTGCTGAAAACAACGTTAGTCCATGTTAGTTGCATCCAAATCATACAAGTTAGAGGTAAAACAACAGCAAAAGTGTTCGGAAAAGTAGATACGTTTTGGACGTATCAACTCCCCCAAGTTTAGCTTATTGCTTGTCCTCAAGCAATTCAGTTGACAAACTGAACGCGATAAAGAAACTTTTACGAACACAATTGCTTCATATGATGTATACATACTTGAATTATGATTATACTTACTAGCTCATGATAGGAGATATGCATAAGATAAAAGCTTGATAAATATGTAGCCATGAAAAGATTCTAACATACTAAAGGTAAACAACATGGCATAAAACTAAGTGCAAGATTGCAATGTTCGTAATTGGGTATGGCAAAGTGGTATCTCGCTTGACCGAATGTGTGCAGCAAAACATAAATGGCCAGGCACCTCTGAAGTTTACAGGCAGACTAGAAATAAAGCTTATCAAAGATAAAAGCATCAAGCTATGTCACCACTAACCTATTCTGGGACAAGCACATTTCACTAAGAATGACAGTCATGCTCTCAAAGAAGTGCTTTAAAGAAGGATGGTGACTCAACATTAAAATAAAAGATAGGCCCTTCGCAGAAGGAAGCAGTGATTAAATCATGTGCTAGAGCTTATTAGTTCTCGAAGGCATATAAAGAGTGTAAAAATAATATTTTGAGAAGTGGTTGCAAGTGTCAACAAATCCGCGATAGAGTTCTTGTCATCTTCCATAACTAACCAACTTTTAGAGCGGTTTCGAAAATTCATATAGTTTGCATTATATCATGCTTACAGATTTTTGACACTCCTCCCAACCTTTTCTTCCACAAACCATGGCTAACCGAATCCTCGGGTGCTGACCAACAATCACCGTGGAGGAGTGTCTATCTATTATATAATTGAAACACAGGACAATGGAAGGCTAGGATAAGCAACGGAAAAAGGACGTCCCAGATTTAAAGTTGCACATGAGATCGCTAGCTGTCCGCAAAAAGAATGCCGCATATTAGCCGGTGTAGGAGTTCTGGTCCAATTGAAATACAAGAGGCAAACTTAACACAAACTCTCGGACGTTCTTCTATGAATTTAATATACGAAACCTGATTACAACTTCATCTCTCCCCCACGTATATCCATGCAGCACGCCCGCATGCAAGAACGGGAGAAACACGGCTGATTGATCCGCATGGCGTTCGGTACTCACCCATCGACGCCAAAAAGGGACGCACCGAGGCCGACAGTTTCGGCGCCCATGACATCACCGACCCAGTCCGCCGCCGATTCCGGGCAGCCGGCCGCTGTTCTTAGCAGAAGCCCAAGATCAAGCGCCTATTTCTGTGTCGATCTACGGTTTTCCACATAACAGAGGAATACTAGCACGTACACCAAATCAGACGCCCCGAGATCGTATTGACAGATTCCGATCTGTTCGACTCAGCGCCGGCCGGCGAAGCTATGAAAGTAGGCAATCACCACTTTCGTCGTGTGGTGACACAGTCCGAACTGCCCGCGCGTCTGCAATGCTCGCCACGGCGAGATATCAGTATTTTAACCAGGTGCTTTCTTCTACTATCAACGAACTGATTGATATTTATACATAGATTTGTCTGTTGGATCCTTTACCGCAAGGATCCAACTGAAAGTGGTACCTCGCGCGTGCACTAGAACCAGTCCACAGAGGACACTGACGGCGACAACGCTCGGACCATGAGAATCAAACTTGCGAGGAGCAGAAGCTATTTAGTCCTCGATGGCTCCAGGTAGTCTCTTCCTATCTTTTTTGCATTATCTTTACTTGCAAGTCAGGACTTATCTCTAATTTAAGACGCCGGGTCCGGGTGGCTGCTCACAGCTGGGAAGACATCACGGGTTAGCAGATCGGCCGATATATCTCAGGCTGATTCTAAACTACGACGCCGCCGACCACCGGTGATGTTGCAGGAGCTAGAGATGCCGAGGATGTTGATGATGCCAGAGGGTTCAGTGTCCGCGAAGAACTTCGGTTTTGCAGTTGCCTAGATGGATGTCTCTAATATAGATCAAACTACTTATGCAAGAAATTAGCAGGCGGAGTCATGAGATTTCATCTACGGTATTACGAGCAGCTCAAACTATACACTTCCTTATCGCTATCTTTGATTGATCATTGTTTATTGGAATGTTATACTAGGAGTTGATCAGGCTCCACGTGAGTATTGACTCCATGGATTTTGCCTACGGGCATCCAGCACTTCAAAGATTATTTGCATAAAGAGCATGCGCCTGATGCAAACAAATGGATGCACAAGAAGTTAAGAACATAAGCAACTCGCGTCGAGAGTGAGGTCATGGCTACATGCGCATTGCCATCGAGTCCGGCCCGCATCATCTTTCCCACGTAAAGTACACAATCGTCTATCCATCATGTCATTAGTTAAGTCGTGTCTTGATTAATAATCCATTACATGTACTGATTCTGTAGGTTGTTGCAAGCCAGGTGTTTCAGAAAGGCGGGCATGAAAAGATGGCATACAAGCTGAATACATCTCCTAGCGGTTAAAAACAACGCAGGGCCTGGGCGGTCACCACGCTGCAAGCGCTCACGATCTAAGATGTGGTCATGAAGACTAAACGTTGAGACAATATTGGCGTGTACTAATTTGTTCTAATCATCGTGGTATTCAATCCACAAAAAGGAAATTACGGTAAGTAGAATGCATCAACATGGTCGATTTGGTGGAAATTGAGTGACATATTTAATTTACCTATGTCCTGCAGAAAATCCACAACAAGCATGAGATGGCAGAACGTGAGACCTTTTGTGGATCCAATGGCAACAAAATGCCTAGCACACAAGATTCTGGATACCTAGGACAAGTCTGATGTCAATCCGACGAGAAGCGACGCATCGATGGATCTAGAGGTGGTTATGATGAATGGTAACATGGCCTATGCCCGCCAACACAGTGGCATGACAGTAATTTTGGCGAGTCGCCATGATACCAAGGTATCCGATTTTCGGATCGCACCCGGAAGTTTAAGGTCCAGTCCCTACTCCAGAATTAATTTTCTCGCGGATTCATCCACATTCACCAAGTCGATTCAAACAGGTCTGGTCTTCTCTTCCAACATGAGGTTTGCATGGTGGCATCAATAAGATTGATCAAGGTATATGAAGAAGTACATGCAACTGCAAGACGTTGTAGATGCATCATATGGAAGACATGTAATTAACTGACAGTTAAGACGAGAGAAGCACCCGGGCACGCCGTGGCGTCTGACAACTACAACGCAACATGGTTTAACAGGAGGTAAATAAAATAAATATGTCACTCAATTTCTTATCTATAAATTTCAGAATAAAAAGTAAATTAAAAGATTGATGTTCCTATATCTCCATAGGTGGGTCATTCTTTTTCATATGCAAAATTTAAACTGTCAAAAGTTAAATCTAGCAGTTAATAGCTGAATTTCGCGCATATACTATTATGCTTACTGCTGTTCAGATTCTTTAAACCCAATCTCTTTGTTAATGAGGACAGAATGTGCACTAAGTTGCAAAGAAGTACAGCAATTCTGTAATATATGTGCCTAGAGTCCAAGACCTATCCCCTGGTGTTGTTGCATTGTTGTGCTTCGCTGTTCTGTTCTTGCAAACAAAGTATATACATCGGATCGAGTTCAAAATCTGCAGCCGCTGTGGTAATGTTATCCCTCTCATCAGGGACGTATAATAGCTCAGGCCAAATAACTAGCTTTTGGTAACTGAATGTCTACTCCAATGCACCCGTGTAGGCACTCTTCACCGTTGGAATAAATAAGTATAGCCATGCTGATGTACTTTTTTGTATACTTACTTAGATGTCTGTGGTCATATCTCCTGGAAATTCACGGGGGAGTATCGTACCATCAAGCATATGTGATCTAATCATGATATGTTTTGTTTCTATGCATCTGGATTTCATATAATTTGTTAACTTGAGAACACAATATTTTTATGTTTACTAGATATAACATCTTCTTCCACACAGTTTTCATAGTTTCTGTAAAACTTATAGAGTTATATGGACATATATAGTTTGGCATCCTCTTGGAAAACACATGATATTGATGCATAGTCGGTGTTTCGTTATTCTATTACTTCTCATTACCGTGGGAGCTAGATATATTTTCTGCACACTACCAGCGTTTAAATGTTGAAAGCATCAAGTCGAATCTTTAATGTGCGTGATTATGATGTGATGAACAATGCCGAAGTAGCAAAAAGACTCGCTGATGCACCCAGTGATTTAAGGTACTGCTGGGAGCATTAAATCTAATAAATATCCTTTAACATAAAGAGAACATATTTGTTTTGGCCCAACATGGCCAATGCACGAATAACATAAGGTTACCATTCTTAAAGTATTAAATTTATAAATAAATATCCGATGAAGTTTTTCTAAATTTAATAAATCTTGCTGCAAAATAGTAAGTGCATAGTCTAGCCGCGCAAATGCGTGGGCCACCCCGCTAGTTTTAATATTAAATGATAGGTGGACTAACTAGATCTTTTGCAAAAATAAAAGTGGACAAGCAGATGAAGCTACTTGTCCTTGGAAATCATTTAGCATGGAAGATGACAAGTTATACTACCACATCCTTATGAGCTACACGCAGTGACACAAAAAGGGATTGTACAATTTTGAATAGTTAAAGATAGCACACGAAGAAATTTATTTGGAATGGTTTAAAACCATGCATAGGAATTTATAGTGGACTCTTTGGAATAACTTGGTTTTCAGGATTTTGGATGCACAAGCAGCATTCCCGCTTAGTACAGGTGAAGGCTAGCAATAGACGGGGAAGCGACAACAAGAGAGCACAACTGTCATAATCATACTTGCGACAGAATAAAATTAGCAGTGGCATAAAAGCGATACAGAAACTCTGAGTCACAATAGATCGTCGAGGCTTGACTTTTGTTTTGAGTCATAAACATGTGTAAGCATGTGCCAAGTCGAATCAAGTAAAACATTCAGAGGAGGATACCACACTACAATACCACTCTACGAATAAAACAATGCATGCAAATAACTATATGACATATGGTGCACCTTCAGGAGATTAGGATTAATCATGAGAAAACATGGCTATCAAGCATTCATCAAGTAACATAGCCCATACCATAACTACTAAGCGCAATCATATGGACAGGTATGTGTACAAAAATGAAAATAAATGCGGTTCATACCAGCCTCTCACCACATCAAGTTGTCGAATATCATCATTATTGCCCTTCGCTCGCATGACTTGAATGATATAAAATGAAAACCAAACTCCAGGTGGAGTCACAGACGGCTGTTGAATCTGAAAAGAACTATACAAAACCAAGAAGAACAACAAATATTGTTGGTGTTTTCGAATTTTAAAACAAAGCAAGGAAGAAGCAAATAAAAAGGAAAATATTTTTGGGTTTTTTGAATATCAACTCGAAAATCAAAAATACAAAATAAAACTACCACTCGAATTACTAAAATAAAAGCATAGAGAAACAACGAAAATATTTTTGGTATTTTTGGGTTTTGAGAAAATAAACACCACAAGCAAGAACAAATAAAAGAAAGCGAAATATGGATATACAAAGAGCTGACATGGAGCGAATATAGAAATGAGCGAACTGTCAGTATACGCGTACCTCCCCAAGCTTAGGCTTTTGGCCTAATTGGGAGACAATCATCCCCACGGACCCCACGCCGAAGCGTCGAAGGCGGTCGATGAAGAGGATCCTCCTTGCTGGTCAGGGTAATATGGCGCGCTGCCATAATAGGGGTCGTCAGGGGCCGCCGGCGGTGGCACCGTAGGCTGCCCGGCTGCCCATCTGGGTAGAACCGCGCGTGGTATCGTGGCACCACCATCTGTGTGCTCAATTCCTCCCGCGAATATGATAGAGGATCCCTGTAAATACTGAAGCACCAAGATTATAAGTTTTATCGCCCTTCAAAGCAGTAGCAAGAAATGCTAGATGCATATTCGAAATATTACTAGCGTTTTCCCTAGGAAGAACACTTCTAGTTAAGTAGTATAGGAAATACCTTATGGCCGGAAACTGAACATTTCTTATCTTACCACGGTGGGCTGAGCGAGAGTCTCCATAACACAACTCCTGGTAGAGCGCAGTTAGCTCGGATGGCTGCTCCTTAATCTTCTTGGTCGTCCCCGATGGGGCAATACCTATGATCCTGCAAAAATTATCTAGCTCCATAGTACATGCACGATCATAAATTTTAAAATCAACTGTTGGTTTATAAGCTTTGCAGTTAAATTTGAAACTCTCAACAAAGATCTTAGTGAGTCTAGAATATTGGGTCCTGGTATCCCCCATGAATGTTTGTAGACCCACACTCTCAATCATGCTCATGAAGTCCTCATAAATCCCTGCAGCCTGCAAAAATTGAGTACATGGAAAAACAGATGGATGTGGTGCTCCAAGGTCCCCCGAATCATCAATCTCTGGAGTAATAAGATCTTCATTGTAAGATCTCCTAGGAACTTTGGCTTCAGATGACCTGGTCTTCCTTGAGGATGATGGTGCACGCCTCTCAAACAACTCTCCAAAGGAAAATTTCTTCATCTTCCTTTTCTGAAATTTTTCAACAAGTCTCATAAAAAATGATTTTGCAACTATAGAATCAAGGCAACTACTATAGAAACTTGCAAGAGGGCTACACATGCATCAAGGATAATTAATCTAAGCATAGAACAAGCATGCAAGCTCACTTAACCAGCAACATACAGCAGCAAAATACTCTAGAAATACAACACTAAACAAAATTCTACTTGGATAATCGAAGGAGTCACATACCGGTGAGTAAACAAGCAAAGTTTCAGCAACTGAAATGGGCTGAGCAAGGAGATCGAAAAATTCGAGCTCAAGAGCAGCAGGAACACGAGTTTGAACAATGGATATGAGTTTGGTCGGGAGAGAGAAAGAAAGGGGAGGAATCTCACCTTGTGGAGGCTCAGGTGGGACCCACGCCACAGGGGGGCGCGGCCTCCACCCCTGCCGCGCCGAGCTATGGCGTGGCAGCGTGGTGGGTCCCCCTGGTCAGCCCCAGGTACTACCACGTTGCATTTTTCAAAATAGGAATTTACGTAAAATTTTCAGATTTTTCTGACAACTTTCAATTTCGAGCAAAAACTGGGCACTTAAAATTCTAAACAGCAGCTAAGCAAAATTTTAACCACACTAAACAACATTCTAAAAATTTATAAAGACAGCAATATAACAGAAGGTATAACAGATGAGAAAGAGAGAATGTGGTTTAACAATTTTATGCAACTAAAATGTATTTGTCAACAAGGTTGATCAAGTCTTGCCACCAAATATATTTTATTTGACATAAAAGAATTAAACTACATGATACCATTATGTTACCTTATATTGAATAGATATTGTCCCAACCATAATACTTTCATATCCTTCATGGTGGTCATAAATAGGACAATCAATACTTCCAACTTTGATAGTTTTATAACTTGCAATTGAGCTAACTCCACATAATACATTTTGCTTCTTGGGAAAATAAACAGTATGCTCTTTGTCATTGACATTAAAAGTAACTTTCCCTTTATTGCAATCAATAACAGCTCCTGCAGTATTAAGAAAAGGTCTACCAAGAATAATGGACATATTATCATCTTCAGGCATATCCAACACAACAAAGTCAGTCAAAATCAAACAGTTGGTAGTAACTTGAACAGGAACATTTTCACATATACCAACAGGAACAGCAGTAGATTTATCAGCCATTTGCAAAGATATATCAGTTGGTATCAATTTATCTAAATAAAGTCTCTTATAAAGAGAGAAAGGCATCACACTTACTCCAGCTCCAAGATCACAAAGTGCAGTTCTAACATAATTATTTTTAATAGAGCAAGGAATAGTTGGTATACCTGGATCTCCAAGTTTCTTTGGAACCTTACCATTGAAAGAGTAATTAGCAAGCATGGTGGAAATCTCCTCATTAGGAATTTTCCTCTTGTTAGAAACAATATCCTTCATGTATTTCGAATAAGGAGGCAGCTTAATAGCATCAGTCAAAGGAATTTGCAAAAACAAAGGTTTCATCCACTCACAAAACTTGTTGTAGTGTTCTTCTTCCTTGGATTTATGTTTCTTATTAGGAAAAGGCATTGATTTTTGCACCCAAGGTTCTCTTTCTTTACCATGTTTCTTAGCTACAAAATCCTCTTTAGTGCAATTTTTATTTTCAGTGTCACTATCAGAATCGCTCTCAACCTCTTCATTATTATTAGCATTGTTTCTATCATTATCATTAACAGGTTCATTACCATTTTCAGTTTCAGCATCAGACACAGATATACTATTAGGATCACTAGCAGGTTCTTTTTCCTTAATAGTTTCAGAAGACTCTACAGCAGGTTTATGTTTCTTCTTCTTTTTCTTAGAAGGAGAGCTGGGCCTTTCAGCTAATTGAGAATCTTGTTCAATTCTTTTAGGATGTCCCTCAGGATACAAAGGATCTTGAGTGGAAGCTCCACTCCTAGTTGCTATTCCAAAAGCATGTTTTCCATTACTATTAGAATTTTTAGCTAGCAAGTCTTTTTGTACTTTAGTAATTTGCTCCATTTGAGTTTGAACCATACTAAGATGTTTAACTAGACCTTTAATGTCATTTACAGTTCTTACCAAAACATCTTGCAAATTACTAATAATACGAGAATTTTCTAACAGATGATTTTCTACTCTCATATTAAAATGCTCCTGCTTAACAATAAAATTATCAAGTTCATCTAAGCATTGATCAGGAGGCTTACCATAAGGAATATCACCAGCATCGAAATATTGTAGAGAGTGTACCTCAATTGAAGGTGGAGGAGTCGGCTTACATAAGTCTTCTATTGGAGGTAAATTTTTAACATCTTCAGATTTAATACCCCTCTCCTTGAGAGTCCTCTTGGCTTCTCTCATTCCTTCATTATCAAGTTCAATAACACCTCTCTTTCTTGGTGTAGGCACTGGCGCAGGCTCTGGTGTGGGAGTGGGTTCAGCTATAACCCAATCTTCATAATTTTGGCTAATCTTAGCCATTAATTCCTCAGCTTCATCTGGAGTTCGTTTCCTGAAAACACAACCAGCACAACTATCCAGGAATGTCCTAGATTCATCGGTTAGTCCATTATAAAATATATCAAGAAGTTCATTTTTAGGTATATCATGTCCAGGTCGAACTCTAAGCAAATAACAAAACCTTGACCAAGTTTCAGAAATATTTTCTTCCTGCAATTGCTTGAAGTTAAAAATTCTCTGCAAAGCAACATGTTGAACACTAGCAGGATAATATTTATGGAAGAAAACATCAACCAATCCTAAAGGATTTTTAATACAACCGGGAGACAAATTACCAAACCAAGCTTTAGCATCGCCTTTCAGAGAGAAAGGAAAAATTTTGGTAACAAAATAGGTGCGCAATTTAATATCATCAGAGAACAAACTACTTAAAGTAGATAACTTGTTCATATGTTCCATAGCACTTTCATCTTCAGCACCACAAAAAGGATCTTTCTCTACCACGATATAAAGGACAAATCCACAGAAAAGTCATAATCCTTATCAGTTATACGAATAGGAGATGTTGCAAACTCAGGATCAGCAGACAATTTGTAGCTAACAGTGTGTTTTTTCAGAAAATCCATTATAGTGGCAGAATCAGCAGAAGAGTCAAGATTCCTGCATTTTTCAGCAAAAGCTTCATCTACTTCTATATAATCTTCCTCGGGGTCATCATCATCGATGAATTCCCTCGACTCAGGAGAAGCAACAGGTGTGACAACATTTTCATTAGGCATTTCAGAATTTTCAATAAGTCTAGACCTAGCAATCGTAGCATCTAGAAAAGGACCTAACGAACCAGTTTCACTAAGCACAGTAGAAGCATCATCAAATTCATCAGAAACAGTTTCAGATTCAGTAGTGCCAACACGCGAAGCAGGTGCGTGTGGCGGTGTAACCAGTTGATTAATAACAGATGGTGAATCAAGAGCAGCAGCGGAGTTCAGAGCCGTACCTTTCCTTGTAGTGGATGGCAGAATAGCCACCTTCTTGTCATGAGTTTTCCCCATGATAAATGGATTGCAGCAAAGGATATCACTTCCAGATGAACTTATAAATAAAGCTATGCTCCCCGGCAACGGCGCCAGAAAATAGTCTTGATGACCCACAAGTATAGGGGATCGCAACAGTCTTCGAGGGAAGTAAAACCCAAATTTATTGATTCGACACAAGGGGAGCCAAAGAATAAATATAAGCCTTAACAGATGAATTGTCAGTTCAGCTGCACCTGAAAGTAGACTTCCTCGACACAGATTATCAGTAGCAACGGTGATATAACAGCAGTAGTAACAAAGTAATAGCAGCAACAGTGTAACAAAGACAGCAGCAGTAATTTCAGTAAACAGCAGGATTAAAAGTACTGTAGGCATAGGGACGGATGTACGGGCGTTGCATGGATAAGAGCGCTCATGTAATAATCATAACTCAGGGCATTTGCAGGTAAACAATTATAAAAGCATCCTAGTACTAGTCAAACATAGGCATGTGTTCCGTATATAGTCGTACGTGCTCGCAATGAGAAACTTGCACAACATCTACTGTCCTGCCAGCCCGTTTGCAGCGGGGCCTCAAGGGAAACTACTGGCAATTAAGGTACTCCTTTTAATAAAGTACCGGAGCAATGCATTAACACTCCGTGAACACACGTAATCCTCAAGTCAAAGCCATCCCCTCCAGTTATCCCGGTTGCTGTCACTCCGGGGCCTCGGGTTCCGGACAATAACAGGTGAAAACAACTTGCAGATATGATCTAAAACATAATTATTCTCATGCATCAACAACATGTTCAGATCTGAGATCATGGCACTCGGGCCCTAGTGGCAAGCATTAAGCACAACAAGTTGCAACAATGATAAATAGCACTAACAATGGATACTAGGCACCATGCCCTAACAATCTGGCAACTTATTACATGAACAATCTCATCCAATCCCTACCATCCCCTCAGCCTACAGCAGGGAACTACTCACACATGGATGGGGGAATCATTGATGGTTGATGGAGAGGCGGTGGTGATGACGATGGTGATGATCTCCTCCGAATCCCCGTCCCGGCAGGGTGCCAGAACGGAACTTCTGATCCCCGGAATAGAGATCGCGGCGGCGGCGGAGCGTGGATGTGTTTCGCGAAATATGGTCGAACCCCCCTCGATATTTAGGTCAAGGGCAATATATAGTCCAAAGGGGAGCGTCGGGGGCGACCGAGGTGGCCACGCCACACTTGGGCGCGGCCCCACCCCCAGCCGCGCCCAGCTATGGCGTGGCTGCCTGGTGTGGCCTCTCCGACTCCCCTTCTGGCTCCGTGGGTCTTCCGGTGAAATATGACGATCGCAATTGTTTTCGGAGTTTTTCTCGAAAGTTGACTTTTCTGCACAAAAAGAAGACACCAGGGCAATTCTGCTGAAAACAGCGTTAGTCCATGTTAGTTGCATCCAAATCATACAAGTTAGAGGTAAAACAACAGCAAAAGTGTTCGGAAAAGTAGATACGTTTTGGACATATCACGCGCCGCATACTGGAGTCCAAATGGTTGGATCTCCGTGGCCCACTTAGCAACGCGTCCCATTGCTTCTCTATTGCGGATGATATCCGCCAGGGGGGAGGAGGTGACCACCGTCATCGGGTGGCCCATGAAGTAGTGCTGAAGCTTTCTTGAGGCAAAAAATACACGTATACATGTTTTTGGTAGTGCGTGTACCACTGCTTCGACTCCGTCAAGCACTCGCTGACGTAGTAGACCGGGCGCTAGATCAGCTAGTCCTGACCCTCCTCCTTGCGCTCGACGACGACCACCGCGGTGATGACTCGATTGGTCGCGGCAATGTATAGCATCATTGGCTCGTTCTCCAGTGGCGAGGCAAGGATAGGTGCCTCGGCCAGTGTCTTCTTCAGCGTCATGAGGGCCGCCTCCGCCTCGTCATTCCAGGTGAATGTGTCCGACTTTTTTAGGAGTCGATACAGAGGCATCGCCTTTTCGCCAAGTCGCGATATGAAGCGGCTCAAGGCGGCGACGCACCCGGTGAGCCGCTGCACGTCTCTTAACTTCTCCGGCCGTTGCAGGGCCTCAATCGCCTTGATCTTGTTTGGGTTTGCTTCAATGCCTCGCTCGGAGACGATGAAACCCAGAAGCTTCCCCGCGGGTACGCCGAAGATGCACTTTTCCGGGTTGAGCTTGATCTGGTACTTGCGGAGGTTGGTGAAGGTTTCTGTCAAGTCGGCGATCAAGTCGGACCTTTGTCGCGACTTGATGACGATGTCGTCGATGTAGGCGTGGACGTTGCGACCGATCTGGTCGTGCAAACAGTTTTGAATGCATCGCTGGTACGACGCCCCGTCGTTTTTCAGGCCGAAAGGCATGGAGACGTAGCAGAACAGGCCGAAAGGCATGGAGACGTAGGACGTAATGAAGGATGTTTTCTCCCGATCTTCGGGTGCCATCTTGATCTGATGGTACCCGGAGTAGGCATCCAGGAAGCATAGCGCCTCGCTCCCGGCAGTTGAGTCGATCAACTGGTCGATTCGGGGTAGTGCGAACGGGTCTTTGGGGCAGGCCTTATTGAGGCCGGTGTAGTCGAACATCTGCCATGTCCCGTTCTTCTTCAAGACAAGCACCGGGTTGGCCAGCCATTCCGGGTGCATGACCTCGGCGATGAACCCGGCAGCCAGGAGCCGGGCGATCTCTTCGCCAATAGCCTTGTGTCTTTCGCCATTAAAATGGCACAGAAATTGCTTCACAGGTCGCATGTTTGTCTCGACGTTGAGCTTGTGCTCTGCGAGCTCCCTCGGCACACCCGACATGTCAGAAGGTTTCCATGCAAAGATGTCTTGATTCTCACGGAGGAAGTTGCAAAGCGCGCTTTCCTATGCGACGTCCATGTGAGCGCCAATCATGGCCGTCTTGGAGGAGTCGCCCTCGACCAGCGGGATGCAGTTGGTCTCCTGGGCCGACTGGAACTTGTCGCGGCTGTCCAGAGTCGGCTTCTTGACGATGGTCATGTCGTTGGGGTCGACTTGGAGCTTGAGCTTTCTCCAGTTGTTCCGAGGCGATGACGGACTCGGCGTACACCGCGTTGCCCTTCTCGCACTCGATAGCACGATCGATGTCGCCATTGACGGTGATGATGCCGTTGTTACCCGGCATCTTCATCTTGAGGTAGGCGTAGCAGGGCCTGGCCATGAATTTGGCGAAGGCGGGTCGCCTAAGGATCGCATGGTAGGAACTGCGGAAGTTCACAACCTCAGACCAGATCTTCTCGAGTCGGTAGTTCTTGGGCGTGCCGAAAACGACATCGAGCGCGATCTTGCGTAGCGGGTAGGCCTTCTTCCCCGGGACGATGCCGTGGAAGGTGGTCTTGGTGGGGATCAGCTGTTCGTCACGCAACTTCATGCGCTGGAACGTCTCGTAGTACAGGATGTTGATACCCGCCATCCATTAGCGTCTTGGTCAGGACATAACCCTTGACCTGCGGGGCAACGACCAAAGCAAACTTGCCCGGGTAGTCAACACGAGGAGGGTGGTCCTGACAGCTCCAGGTGATCGGCTGCTCCGACCAGTTCAACCATTGCGACACGTCCGGCAGAGTTGCGTGGACGACACGGCTGATGATCTTCTCCTCACGCTTGGAGTCGAGGCCGACGAAGGTGTGACCCATGAAGCCGGCGGTGGGTGGCATTCCCGACTGCGGCTCGTCGTCCTCCTCCGGATCTCGTTTCTTCGCTCCGTTCTTGGCCTTGATGATCTCGGCCGTCCAGCTGCACTCGTCAGTCGTGTGAGCCGCGCGTTTACCGGGCAGGCTGTGATACCTGCACGGCATGGCTAGGATCTCCGCGGTTGTGAGCTTTTTGCGTGGCTGGTTGTTGCGCTGGCTCTTGAAGCCGCGCCCTCCCGTGGACGTGACGGCAACAAGGTTGGAGCCACCGTCGCCCTTGCACTTTTGGGCGCTAGAGTTTCTGGCTTGGGGCTTGCCCTTGCTCCGGCTCCCCTTCTTGTCGTCGTCTTCTTCCTCCGAGTAGTCCTTGGTGGTGTCGGACTCGGCATACTTGTGTACGATGGAGAGCAGCTGCCCATCGTCATGTCTCCCTTGTGGGAGCGCCTCAGCTTTTGCCTAAGCGACTCAAACGTGGTGTTATCCTCGAGGTGAGAATGCACCGTGTCGACGCTGAGGTGTTCGGCCGTGTTGATCAAGTCGGCGACCCGGCGATACCACTTTCTAGTGGACTCGCCTTCCTTCTGGACGCAACGCTTGAGGTCTTTGACAGTCGCGGGTCGCTTGCATGTCCCCTCGAAGTTGGAGATGAACAGCCTCTTCAACTCGCCCCAGGAGTTGACGCTATTCCTGGGGAGGTTGTTTAGCCATGTACGCGTCATTCCCTCCAGCATGAGGGGGAAGTAACGAGCGCAGCAGAGCGAGGACGCGCTTCTGTATGGTCATTGCTGCCAGGTAGTCCTGCACCCAGGTCTCCGGGTTCATGGAGGCGTTGTACTTGGGCGCCTCCCTTGGTCCCTTGAAGCTGCTGGGGAAGCGCTCGCTACGGACTGTGGGTCCGAATCATCGCGGCCCAACATCATCATCGTCGTGGCGAACCGCCTCACCGCGTCTGTCGTTGAGGTGGAGGCGCAGCTCTGGGGCCGTCTCGGCACGCTTGTCGTTGAGGTGGAGGCGCAGATCCGGGGCGGAGTGATTTGAGCGCGCGTGGGCATGGTGTTGTTGATGGTGTGCCGAGCGTCGTTGCGGGCTAAGCGAGGCGGGTTACCTCCTGTCGCATTGCTAGACACGGCCGGCTCTTCATGACGACCTCGAGGCGGCTGCTGTGTTGCGCCTTGCCTTGGCGAGTTGTTCGCAGTGCTTTGATGAGCCGTGGAAGCTGTCTTCTCGCTGGCCGGCTGCCTTGAGTACAACCGGCCGTTGGAGCAGGACATGTTCTCTTGCAGTTCCAGGGCTTTCTCTACCAGTCGGCGCCCCTTACTCCAGAAAGGGTTATCCTTAATGTGCAGCCTCTTGAACAGTGAGGCGGCAACCGTCATGCAATCCATAGGAGTGCTGAAGACTGCCAGGTCACCGTCATCGTCGTTCCTCGTTGCGGGTGGTGGCGTGGGAGTCGGCGCCCGAGGAGGCGGACGAGGTGCAGGAGGTGGCATGGGCTGCCGGGGCTGCTGGGGAGCCTGGTGCAAGGCCTCAGGACGGGACCTGTCGCACTCCTCACGCTGCCTTTGGATCTCGCTCTCTCGAGCGAAATCGTTGTTGAGGGTACGAGTCGCAGCTCTGGATTGGAGCCGTGACTTGCTCTTCCTGTGCTGTTCGGTGACTGCGGAGAGGGCAGTCGCCTAGTCGTCGATGGCCTGCTCCTTTTTACGGAGCTCCTCCTTCTGCCGAGCCATGTCTCGGTGGATTTCCTCAAGCTGAGGAGCCAGGTTGACGGCGTTTAGGGGGTGTGACGGGAACGTCAAGCGGGTCATTGGCTTGACCGGCATGTCCCCGTAACGCGGCGAGCGACTCGTTGCGTTCCTTGTCCCGCTGGAGCTGCTCGCGACAGGTCTTCTCGCGCTGCGCCAAGTCGAGCTGCGCCTGCTTGCGCTGCGCCTTCTCGCGCTGCGCCTGATCACGTTGTGCCTGGTTGCATTTTGCCTTCTCACACGCCTGTCTCTGCACGTCAGATTCACTGGTGGCGGTGTTTGTCGCCTCTCCGACCATGCAGATGGTAGTCAGAGTCACGGAGTCATCCGAGGCCAGGTCAGTCGAGCCCTCCGACTCGTAGTCGAGGGCGGGCAGGATCGACCCGGCGTCGTCGTCGTCGATGTCGATCAGGACGGTCTCCGCCTGACGCGCCTGGAGTTGGTCGAGGGCGTCATTGACGGCGGCTTCATCGGCCGTTTCGGGCCATGGGATGGGCGTGTTGTCGATGCAGTCGAAGGTGACGCCCTCCTCGGTGGCACCACAGAAGCCGATGAAGGCCGTGACGGCCGTCCCAAACTGGATGGTTGTCATGTAGAGATCGGGGCGCGAGCAGGTGCGCCCCAGGTGTGCGGGTCGGCGATGTAGCCGACTCCCTCGTGCTCGAAGTAGGTGCCGCAGACGATGTTGCCACGGCCTGGCATGGCAGTCAGGTCGAAGAAGACGCCGGCACCAAGCTTCGGACTCTCCGTGAGGTTGATTCCAGCGATCGTTGGCCCCATGGTGGGCGCCAACTGTCGTGGTATCGTCATGGTAGATGCCATGGGGGTGGCTTAAGTCAGGTGTGAGCCAGTCTACTTAGGATCACGGAGAGGTAGCACGCAATGTTCGGCCCCTCTCAGCGAGGTAAAGACCTACTTCCTGCTATCTGTATTGAAATGTGTTGGGGTGTACAATGGCGTGCGCGCTAGAGCTTGCGGGTGCTCTGGCATCTATGGAATGAGATGAATCTACCTCTGGGGTTGTGCCTAGCCGACTTTATATAGGGAGCTGGCTAGGGTTTACAGGGAGCGACGGGTGACCTAGGCGGCGCTAGCTAACTCGCTACAAGTGCGGCTTCGTGGAGCGCACTCTTCGGGATACCCAGATCCTTCTCTGATTCGGAGATATCTGCTTGCCGCCTTCTTCGAGCCGGCCCACCGGGTGCCTTGGGACCCGACATCCTGGGAAGATGGCCTCCGGGTGGGTTTTGGGCCACCCAGCCTTGTGGTCCGACTCGTGGCCTTGGGCCTACCCGGTTGGGCATTCCCCCCATCAAGAAACAACAAAAAGAAAGAAAGAAAATTGAAACATGGATATACAAAGTACCGATAGAACATGATATATAAATGGGTGAGATGTCAGTATACCCCCCGCCCCCCAAGCTTAGGCTTTTGGCCTAAGTGGAGATCAATCCCATTGGGGCCAGGAAGTGGCGCCTCCAAAGTACGACGAAGAAGGATCCTTCCCCAGATATGAACTGGAAGACGCACCGGTGTAATGCACGGTGTAGTCGTCAGCGGGTGTCCCGTCCTCGGAGTCGTGCTGCTCGTGGAAGCCAAGCAGACCCAGCTGCTCGTCCAACTCATCCGTCGAGCGTGACCACGGCCTCCCGCAAATACTGAACAAACCGGGCTGCGGCAAAGGAACTTTCCTTTCGTCCCCATCACTGAATAAAACTCTATAAACTAGACTTCCTGCACAAGAGTTAGTAGTAACAAATTGATGGTCTCTCATGGCAGAAAGGTCGAGCCTGTAAGGGGTCAGTAACTCATCACTAGGATCAACAGGAATACCTAGATGTGCTATAACTCGTGCAGCAATAATCCCTCCATAGATGGGTCCCTTAGCAGCCAAGCGACGAGCAATGAGAGCACCAAGATTATAGCTAGTGTTACCATTAAGTGCAGCATCCAGAAAAGCAAGATGATAATTAGAAATGTTGCTGGTGTTTTCCCTACCAAGAATACTAGTAGCAAGATAGTAAGTGAAATATCTAATGCAGGGAGCTAAATGTTCCTTATCTTCCCACACTGGGCTGTACGGTCATCATCATTTGTCACCCCTCGTAGAGTTCCAGCAAATCGTTGGGGTGCCCTTGAATCCTCTTTCGCTGTACGTGATGGAGAAATACCTATGGAATAACAAAAGTCTCCCAAAGTCATGGTAACAAGCCTATCATAAATTTAAATGCAATGGATGGCTTGAAAGCAGAGTTGCCAAATTTAAAGCTCTCAACAAAAAAATTGGTGAGCCTAAAATATTGGTTACTTTCATCCTCCATATACGTAGTCAAACCAACCCTCTGAACAAGGAGCAAGAAATCATCAAGGATCCCTGCATCACGCAAAAAGTTAGTGCAAGGGAAGGATGATGGATGTGGAACTCCATCATCCCTCTCATCACCGATACTTGGTGTCGTGGGTTTGTCACGTCAGGTGTCATGGATGACTTCGTAGGTGTGGGATTACGCGAGTCAAGCATCTCCGAGCTTGGGATCGCAGGAACAAAGATCAACACAGATTTACCCAGGTTCGGCCCCCTCAATGTGAGGTAAAAGACCTACTTCCTGCCTACCCTAGATTGGTATTGATATGATAATCGAGGTGTTACAATGGAGGCGATCCGATCTGGTACTCGCCGTATGAGCTAGGGTTTTAGGGCTTGACCCTCTAAGTCCTGCGAGTCCTCTTTATATACACAGAGGCTCGTCAGGTTACAAGAGTTCTACACGAAGCCTGATTATCTTTCTTGTCTTCCAAGGCAAGTTTGCACCGACCTTCTGGAGCTTTCCTTTATCGAGTCGCGATGCGAGATTGGCCCATCTTTCTCGTGGCCCAACAATGATAGCGCAACCTTAAGTCGCTGTTTGTTAAATTCGAATAAGTCGCGGGTTAATCATTCCCCCGACATTAGCCCCCAAGCGTGGCCTGAACTTCATAGGATTTCTTGATCTTGAATGTTTAGGCCGCGCTTTTCCTTATTTCGCGACTTATAATTGTGCTGGATTGGCCTTGACTCGCACCTGGAGGATCATCTGACTTCGTGAGCTTCTTTGTTAGAGTAGCCTGATAGCTTCAAAACTTGATGACGATCCATCTTCAAATTTTTGATGATAATATGATGTAGCCCCCAAGGATTGAGAGGATGTAACGTGATAATCATCTCAATTCTTCTCAGAGATTTTGAAGGTCGTCACCTGTAACTTGATATCATGAATAAAACAATTGTTAAGATACAAGTAATTGTAATTGGTGTTGCCGTACTATAAGCAGTACATCGACCTCTCGTTAGGCCATCTGAATCCTTAAGTGGGCACTCGCGCGACTCAGTATTTCCTAGGAACATGTGTGTTCAGGGTCGAGAGCGGCCATGATAGGCAATCAAGCTCGATTGACGCCACACCCCAGTACTTTGGCCACATAATGCGAGTAGCAATCCAACTTAAGGTAAATTTGATAATTGCCAATAAGTTGGCTGTTTCAGGGTAACAAAGCCCCAAGAAACATAATGATATGGCCATGATAGGCTAAGCTATGATAAGCTTTGATTATGATGACACATAAGGTCGCGCCTTGGTGGCAACCGAGTGTTATACATAGGGTTGGATCGCGCGTAGGTGGCGATCCATGGTGATACATGGGGTCGGTCGCGCCTAGGTGGCGACCAGAAATGATACAAAGTTTACGGCCGCGCCTAGGTGGCAGCCGGTTTCTGATACAAGGGTCGATCGCGCCTGGGTGGCGATCAGATGTTGCATAGGTCGCGCCTAGGTGGCGACCAAAGTTGAAGTTCTAGCCCTGAGTGGCTGTGATGATACTCAGCTATAAAGCTGGAAAGGATGATGCTTGGCTCTAATTAGCCTTTTCTTATGTATAGTACGGTCGCAGGTGTGCGACGTTCCAAGGGCGAGGTGCCTCGAGACGATCCTCGAAATCATGGCGTTCGCTGCTTTCTTCCCTTACATCCAGCAGATAGTACGACCCATTGTTTAGCTTCTTGCTGATGATGTAGGGTCCTTCCCATGGAGAGGACAGCTTATGCATTCCCTTGTGATCTTGTTTAAGTCGCAGTACTAGGTCGCCTTCTTGAAAGGTGCGGGTTTTGATGCGTCTGGCATGATAGCGTCGCAAGTCTTGTTGATATACCGCTGACCTTGATGCTGCCAAGTCTCTAACCTCGTCTAATGTGTCCACCGAGTCTTGCCGAGCTATCTCATTATCTGTCTCGATGTAAGCCGCAACTCTTGGTGAATCATGTATGATGTCGCTGGGCATGACTGCTTCTGCTCCATAGACCATGAAATATGGTGTAAACCCTGTGGATCTGTTAGGGGTTGTTCTTAAGCTCCACAGTACTGCTGGCAATTCCTCCACCCAACATCCTGGAGATGCTTCGACCTTTTCAATAAGGCGCGGCTTAATTCCATGGAGAATTTCCTGGTTAGCTCGCTCAGCTTGTCCATTGCTCTGCGGGTGTGCTACTGACGTGAGGTCCAATCTTATCCCATTGTTGCGCAAAATATCTGTGTAGCTCCTTCAGAGGTGTTGCTCCCGTTGTCTGTAATGATACTATGGGGGTACCCAAAGCGGAATATGACCTTCTTCAAGAACTTGACTGCTGTTTCAGCCTCGCAATCTCCCACAGGTTCTGCTTCTATCCACTTTGTGAATTTGTCCACCATGACCAGGAGGTGAGTTTTTCCATTTGAAGACCGTCTGAAGGGCCCTACCATGTCAAAACCCCATACGGCAAAAGGCCATGTGATGGGTATTGTGCGAAGTGCTTGAGCTGGCATATGATCTTGCCTAGCGTATCTTTGACATCCGTCGCACACTCTGACAATTTGCTCTGCATCTGCTAATGCTGTTAACCAGAAGAATCCATGTCGGAACGCCTTTGCCACCAAAGATCTTGACGAAGCATGATGGCCACAATCGCCTGAATGAATTTCGTGCAAGATTTTTCGTCCCTCTTCTGGTGAGACACATCTTTGGAATGCTCCTGACACGCTGCGCTTGTATAATTCGTTGTTGATGATTGTATAGGCCTTTGATCGCCGTATGATTTTGCGCGCCTCAATCTCATCGTCTGGCAGCACTCCGCGACTTAAATATGCCATGTATGGCTCTGTCCATCCTGGCTGTTCATGCAGGGCTGCGACTAAAGTTGAATCGTCCTCTGGCTCTGCAATGTCAATCTCTGCTGGAGGTTTGACTGATGGATTGTGCAGTTCATCCAGGAAAACATTGGGTGGGACTGACTGTCTATTGGATCCAAGTCGAGACAGGGCATCTGCAGCTTCGTTTTGTCTCCGATCAATATGTTCAACTTGGTATCCAGTGAAATGTCCAGCAATTCTGTCCACCTCTCTTCTGTATGCAGCCATATTCGCATCCTTGCTGTCCCACGTTCCAGAGACCTGCTGTGCCACCAAGTCTGAATCGCCAAAACAGCGTATGCGACTGATGTTCATCTCCTTTGCTATACGTAGACCATGAAGCAGTGCCTCATACTCTGCCACGTTATTTGTGCAGTTGAAGTGTATCTGTAGCACATACCGCAGCTTGTCTCCCTTGGGGATGTTAGAACAACTCCAGCCCCCGAGCCTTGCAACTGTCTTGACCCATCAAAATGCATGGTCCAGTATTTGGTTTCTGCCATGCTAGGAGCGACTTGGATTTCTGTCCAATCGTTGATAAAATCTGCGAGGGCTTGCGACTTAATTGATGTGCGCGGCTCGTAGCTGATGTGATGTGGTCCCAACTCGATCGCCCACTTAGCGACTCTTCCAGTAGCTTCTCGATTACGGATGATATCTGCCAACGGTGCTGAACTAACCACAGTTATTGGATGTTCTTGGAAGTAGTGCTTCAGCTTGCGACTCGCCATGAACACTCCAAACACCAACTTCTGCCACTGTGGGTAACGCTGTTTGGAAGCTGTGAGGACTTCGCTCACGTAATATACTGGTCTCTGGACAGGGTATTCCTTTCCGGGTTCTTGTCTCTCCACAACCATGACAGCGCTCACAGCACGGGAATTTGCCGCTATGTATAGTAGCATGGGCTCTTTATCCTTTGGAGCCGCCAGAACTGGAGCATTTGTCAATTGATGTTTCAAGGCTGTTAGAGCTTCGTCGGCCTCTGCATCCCAAACGAAGGTGTCTGATTTTTTCAACAATCTGTACAAAGGTAGTGCTTTCTCTCCCAATCTTGATATAAAGCGACTCAAAGCTGCGACGCAACCGGTAAGTCGCTGCACATCTTTTATCTTTTCTGGTTTTTGGAGATCCATCACGGCCTTTATCTTGTCAGGGTTGGCCTCAATGCCTCTTTCTGATACTATGAACCCAATAGCTTTCCTGCTGGTACTCCAAAGACGCACTTTGTGGGGTTGAGCTTCATGTTGTATTTTCTGAGATTTGTGAATGTCTCTGCCAGGTCACTAATAAGATCCTGGCCAACTTGCGACTTAACCACAATATCATCCACGTAGGCGTGAACGTTGCGACCTATTTGCTCATGTAGACAATTCTGAATGCATCTTTGGTAAGTCGCACCTGCGTTCTTCAACCCAAAGGGCATGCTGACATAACAAAAAGCTCCAAAGGGTGTGATGAAGGACGTCTTTTCTTGGTCCTCCCTCTTCATCTTGATTTGATGGTAGCCTGAATAGGCATCCAAAAAGCATAACAGCTCGCACCCAGCAGTTGAATCAATCACTTGGTCGATTCGCGGCAAAGCAAATGGATCCTTTGGACAGCTTTGTTAAGACTGGTGTAATCAACGCACATTCGCCACGTACCGTTCTTTTTCATAACCAAGACTGGGTTTGCCACCCACTCCGGATGGTATACCTCCGTGATGAATCCTGCAGCCAGTAGGCGAGCTATTTCCTCCCTATTGCCTTTCTTCTATCATCGTGGAAACGCCGTAGTGGCTGCTTCACTGGTTTAGCCGCAGGGTTCACTTTGAGGCTATGTTCTGCTAATTCTCTTGGTACCCCTGGCATATCTGACGGTTTCCATGCGAAGATGTCCTTATTTTCCTGAAGGAAAGCGACGAGAGCCTTCTCCTGCTCTTCTTCCATGTGTGCTCCAATGCTGGTTTGCTTGGATGAGTCGCCAGGAACAAGATTTATCTGCTTGGTGTCCTGGGCCGCTTTGAATTTCATTGGTGGCTCGGCAGATGGCGTGGTAACTACACTCATGTCATTTGGGTCCACCTGCGACTTATAACCTTTTAGCTCTTCCGCGGCACAGGCAGATTCTGCGAAGGCCGCATCTCCTTCTTCACATTCTATCGCTTTTTCTCTATCTCCGTACACTGTGATGACCCCTTTTGGTCCTGGTATCTTCAACTGTAGGTACACGTAGCATGGCCTGGCCATAAACTTAGCAAAAGCTTCTTCCAAACAAGGCGTGATATGGGCTTTGGAATTTTACCACTTCGAAACATAGGAACTCGCTTCTGAAGTTCTCTTCTGTCCCAAAAGTTACCCCTAGGGTTATTTTCCCGCTGGCTGTGCGGACCTTCCTGGGACAATGCCGTGAAACACGGTTGACGTGGGCTGCAGGCTGGAATCCTTGAGTCCTAGACGCTGGAACGTATCGTAGTACAAGATATTAATGCTGCTTCCTCCATCCATAAGCACTTTGGTCAGCTTGTATCCTGCTACGTACGGTGCCACAACCAGCGCCAACTTGCCAGGTTCCCGTACTTGTGGCGGGTGATCGTCGCGACTCCAAGTTACTGTGTGCTCGGACCACCTTAGCCAATTGGGCGTTGCTGGTATCACGGCGTTCACCTGTTGACTCCTGCGACTCAATTTCTCTTCCCTTTTGGAGGTGTCGATAACTATTGTGTGATACTGCCCCGTTTGCCTGGGGTTGCTCGTGTGCTGCCCAACATTTGTCATGAGCCGTACCAGGGTTTCCTTCGTGGGAATTTCCCCTGTTGTGCTGGCTTTCTTCTTTCCACTTCTTGTAATAGTGCATTGTGCCTTGGTATGGTCCGCTGGCCGTCCATCACCTGTTGCATGAAGGTCGCACGGCCGATTAAAAACTTCTTCCATATTGATTGGACGGGAGCCGTATCCTCGCCCCTTCCTCGCTGGCCTCTGAATCCTCCACGCGTATTGGCGACGAGCCCTGAGTGACCATCTTCGTTTTTGCGTTTGTTTTGATTCGCGTTGTTGTGGCTTGTTTGCTGCTGCTGGGGCTTGTTGGAGTTTTTCTTTCCTTTGGCAGCAACCTCCTCTTCTTCTCCGTCTGACGCGTCTCTGGTTTTATCCGAGCCGGCATATTTGTTAGCCGCAGCCATTACCTCGCTGAGGCTCTTGACTTTATCTTTCATGCGACCCAGCTTATGAATCAGCGGCTCGAACTTGCAGTTTTTCTCCATTACCAGGACGGCTGAGCTTGGTGGTATATTATCTGAGGAGTGTATTATTTCTGCCACCCTTTTCATCCAATGGCGACTTGACTCGCCTTCCTTCTGGACACAACGCTCGAGATCTTCTATATTGCAGAGTCGTTTGCAAGTTCCTTGGAAGTTCTTAACGAAAGCATCCTTCAGTTCCTCCCAAGTATTTATAGAGTTGGGAGGCAAATTTTGCAGCCATATGTGCGCTGCACCTTCTAGCATCATGTTGAGGTACCTTGCACATATTTCCTCTGAGGCGTTCAAAATGCTCATCCCCATCTCGTAATTGTTCAGCCAGGTGGTTGGATCCATGCTGGCGTTGTAGTTTGCCACCTTGCGTGGCCCTTTGAAATCTTCAGGAAAAGGTTCCGATCTGATCCTTTCAGTAAAACATGCTGGGCCCTTGAGCCGCGAGGACAGGGTTGTGGATGTGCCCGTTGGATTGTTGACTTCTGCGGGCCGCGTTTGCATCACTGGCATATTCGCCTGCGCTTCTGCGACTTGCTCCTGCTGCCTCTGTGCGACTCCTGATATGTTCTCTGGTGGCCTGCTTTGGACGCTTCTTTCTGCTGCAATCCTGTGATTGGCTGGTACGAGGGGCAGCTGTCTTCGGCTTCTGCCCTATTGGCTTGTTGCAGGACTGCTGTACTTAGCATCTGAATCGCGCGCCGCGCCTCAGCATTGACCGGGTCATCGCCTGTTGGTACCATCTGAGTCAAGATATTAGCCGCAGCATACATATTATCGACAGGGTTTTGGTAATGGCCCTGCGGGGTGTGAAACCTCCTTGGTTGTTGCTGGGTCTCTTGATTTGTTGGTCCCCATCCTTCCGCAACTGTCTGGATTCCCCCCGCGGCTGGAGTAAGCGGGATTTCCACTGTTGGTTGAGTCGCGCGCAGTTGTGTTTGCGAGTCAACCTGTCGTTGAGTCGCAGCCAGCGCGGCTACTCTTTGCCGCTCCTGTTGGATTCCTTGGTTTATCTGATCGAGCCTGCGGCGCTCTTCTTCCATCCTTCGAACCTCATACAGGAGCTCGGCCCTGGCGGCCTCAATTTCTGTTGCACGGAGGGCGGCGTTTGTGGCTGACACAGGGACAAGAAGTGGGTTGCTTGGGGGTGCCGATGCCTCGGCTTCTCCAGCAGTTCCTGATGCACCTGCTCCTCCGGTCGTGTAAACCGCGACTTGCGCCGTCTCTCGATCTGGTGATAATGCGATTTCTGGTGGGCAACCCCAGCAACTTTCTTCAAAGGCAGGTACAATGGACCCAAACTCTTGCGAGTCCATGCTTTCCATGGATTCTTCCCCATCATCGGCGACTTCTTCTACTGAGTCGCCTTCTTGGACCGAGCTAATGGACCTGCCACCGATGAAGCCAACGAAGACGTTGATGGATCCAAACGGGATGACGTGGCCGGTCTCCAAGTAATCTGCTTCCGGCCCCCAGCTTGAATCGTCAATGAGGTGTGCCATTGACCGTGATGATACGGCCAACAACAAGATCTTCAGCTCCTTCATGGATCCTGCGCGGAACGTGACGCTCTTGACCGCAGGCCCCACGGTGGGCGCCAACTGTCGTGGGTTTGTCACGTCAGGTGTCATGGATGACTTCGTAGGTGTGGGATTACGCGAGTCAAGCATCTCCGAGCTTGGGATCGCAGGAACAAAGATCAACACAGATTTACCCAGGTTCGGCCCCCTCAATGTGAGGTAAAAGACCTACTTCCTGCCTACCCTAGATTGGTATTGATATGATAATCGAGGTGTTACAATGGAGGCGATCCGATCTGGTACTCGCCGTATGAGCTAGGGTTTTAGGGCTTGACCCTCTAAGTCCTGCGAGTCCTCTTTATATATACAGAGGCTCGTCAGGTTACAAGAGTTCTACACGAAGCCTGATTATCTTTCTTGTCTTCCAAGGCAAGTTTGCACCGACCTTCTGGAGCTTTCCTTTATCGAGTCGCGATGCGAGATTGGCCCATCTTTCTTGTGGCCCAACAATGATAGCGTAACCTTAAGTCGCTGTTTGTTAAATTCGAATAAGTCGTGGGTTAATCATTCCCCCGACACTTGGTGCAATGAGATCTTCATTGTAGGATTGCCTAATTCGAGTAGTTGCTCTTGGAGGCCTTGCCACCCTTTGCGAATCCCCCTCAAAAATCTGTCCATGGGTGTGGTTATGCATCTTCTTTTTTCTGAAATTTTCAGCAATCATTATAAAAATTGATTTTGAGACAACTAAATGAAGAGAACTACTATAGAAACTTGCAAGAGGGTTAAACATGCATCAAAACTAATTATTCTAACATCGAACAAGCATGCAAACTCACTTAACATGTCACCTACATCAGCAAAATACTCAAGAAATATTCCACTAAACAAAATTCTACTTGGATATTCGGAGGAGTCACATACTGGAGAGCAAATGCCCCAAATCTCAGCAGCAAAGATGGGCTAAGCAAGGAGATCGAAAATCGCAAGCAAGAACAGCAAGAACTCGGGTTCGAGCAGTATTGAAGTGTTTGGTTGGGAGAGAGAAAGAGGTGGTAGGTGGGTTAGTGAGTGGAGGGCCAGGTGGGCCCCTCACCATGCCACGGCGCGGCCAGGTGCCTGCCGCGCCACCATGTTTTTTTTAGAAAAGGGAATTTTATTAATCCCAGCCTCTGCATCGAGTGATGCACACAGGCGCATTATTATAGAGTATATCGTATCTTAAAGAGTTACATCCTCAGAAATCACTAAGATAAAACAAGACACCTCAGATGGCAGTGACACAAGATAAGTAAACTACGAAAGTCGACTAATATGCTGCCACGTATGCCGGGAGAAAAACTCCTGTGCCACCCGCAAGAGTCTCGTACATCCATCCACCATAAGGTCCCGCTGGTCCGAAGGCAGCAGGAAAGCCCATAACTAGATCCAATGTACCGCCATATGAATAACCTGTAAAACATGAAATTTATCCTTCTTGTTAAACACAATATCATTCCTACAATTCCAAATTGACCAACAAATAGCTGAAACGCCTATACGAATCCTATTTTTGGTCTTTTTGTCCACCCCCCGCAACCAATTCCCAAACATATTTGTGACATTAGTAGGAGGTGGAATATTATAAGTACAAAAGATCACCCGCCAAACTAATTTAGCAAAGGGGCAGGAAATGAAAAGATGATCGATAGTCTCATTGTTCCCACAAAAGGAACAATGAGTATTACTGATATGTCTCCAACGTATCTATAATTTCTTATGTTCCATGCTAGTTTTATACCAATAGCTACATGTTTTATTCACACTTCATAGCATTTTTATGCATTTTCTGGGACTAACCTATTAACAAGATGCCACAGTGCCAGTTCCTGTTTTCTGCTGTTTTTGGTTTCAGAAAAGCTGTTCTGGAAATATTCTCAGAATCGGACGAAACAAAATCCCAGATGCCTATTTTTTCCGACACGTTCCAGAAGTCCGAAGAGGAGACGAAGGGGGGCAGCAGGGTGCCCTCCCCACATGGCGGCACGGGTGGGCCCCCTGCCGCGCCAGCCTATGGGGAGCGGGGCCCGCGCCTCCGTCGACGTCGCCCCTTTGCCTATTTATTCCTCCAGACGCGAAAACCCTAAAACACCGAGCCATCTATTATATAATTAAAACACAAGACAATGAAGGGCTAGGATTCATCACCGTCAAGTTTAGAAATATCAACGATACAGATTAATCATTGGACATGATCCGAATCAATCAGATCCAGATCTGCATGCACGAGTCCGTCTGGTCTACGATTAATTTATTTCCTTTGAAAAACCTAGGCCAATTGATCACGTTTGCTAAATTTCTCTCGCTTCGTACGGGGTAAAACAGTGGCAGACATCCATACGCGCGAGCGACGCTCCGGCGAATCGTAGTCAGGTCATCAAGTCTCGCAGGAGATAATCCGTACAAGCTGACGCTCCGACGTCTCCAGTCTGGACGGCATAGACGTCCATACGGTGCTCAGGTATCAGCTCAGTTTTGTGATCTTGGAGAGCAGATGCAGGCATGCATTATTCTATTTTAACATGGTCCAAAGTGTACAGGTAAACTTATGTGATTATGTCCTACTGCGACTTCCTCCAAGGCTCCAAGTGCATGCGATTCAATTCTGTGCCTAAAGTTTTAATCTTGCTTGCCCATGCAGTGTCCGATCGATCTGCAAGATTGGTCATACATTTGCCGCATAGAGACAGTCAAGGAGGGTACGATCCATCTCCATGGTCATCAAGTAGGCTTTCAATTTAGGAAAATTATATTTTTCTATTTGATGGTTCACTTGGTGTAGCTATGAGAAGATCAATTAACGTCAAGGGGGATGGCCTTTGAAGCTCTACGCCATAGATACAGGGCGTCCAACGGAGGATCAAGCTTATGGAGAGAAGCTTTGCTCCGAGCGGGTGGCACTGAGACTCAAGTAGCGCCTTTGCGCAAGCCGCGGCGCGATGCAGCCAAATCACGATTTGTGTGCACGCATGTGAGGTACGTTATTATTCGACGTGCACAATGATACATACGTATTTTGATCATGCAAAACTAGGTCGCCCGTCGTGTAGACTCTGTTCACAGCTTTTGGCGGAAGTTTGCGCTCTCGCTGGCGCCAAGTTTGTACATATTCGACCACCGCCGCTAGGGGGCAACGCCCTTAACTCGGCTATGTTCTTACACAAGCAATGTATACTCCTAATTCAGATCCAAGTGGTTGTGCTCCCGTTGACCTGGGAAAGGTTGCACTGTAGTAATACAGTGGTTTAAAGGTATCTTCTAATCAATTATTCATGGACGTGGTTCTTTGATTTACAATTGGCATGTATTCTATATCAGGTTAATACATTGCATAATATACTTATTTGCTTCTTTAGGTGCTTGATGAAATAGCCACGAAGACCATTTTCTCCTTCTGTTGTACAGTGATAGAAGCTGGATTTAGATGAGAATAAACGGACCTGCATTGCAACATTGACGTTTCACAAATTGCCCACTAATTCGTACCAGGTATACAAGGTACAAGGTGGATTTGGATGAGAATTTATGCACCTGTTCGTATGGGACGACGACTTCTCGCAAGGGTCGACGCATCTTGAAAGAAGACAATATTGGCCACACCGTACGTATGGTGTATGCTTCATCCATCGTTACAGATGGATTCATATCTATATTCATGTCTAACGTGAAGGTGTGTTTGATGTTTGAGGCCGGCGGCGATGACAAGCAAAGTAACAACGAGCCAGTATTTTTTTATTTGTGTTCACATCGAAGGGAGACATACGCATTAAGATCAGGTGGTGCCAATTATCCGACCACCTCACATATGCATCTCACATGGATTTAACACAAACCTGATCTCAGTGTCCGGCCGTCGCATCATCGTCATAAGAGTGTTTCTGGAAAACTGTTTTGCACCGCTGGAAGCTGGAGTAGATCACCCGGAACATATTTCCGATGCTATTATGTAAGGCATGTTAAATCTAACATGTATCTAAACGTTCTTATTTCAATCCTATGCAATTGAAGGTTTTTTTTGTATCCTATACGCATTTAATTCCTGCCTACTTTGCATAATATACTTATTTGCTTCTTTAGGTGCTTGATGAAATAGCCACGAAGACCATTTTCTCCTTCTGTTCTACAGTGATAGAAGCTGGATTTAGATGAGAATAAACGGACCTGCATGGCAACATTAACGTTTCACAAATTGCCCACTAATTCGTACCAGGTATACAAGGTACAAGGTGGATTTGGATGAGAATTTATGCACCTGTTCGTATGGGACGACGACTTCTCGCAAGGGTCGACGCATCTTGAAAGAAGACAATATTGGCCACGCCGTACGTATGGTGTATGCTTCATCCATTGTTACAGATGGATTCATATCTATATTCATGTCTAACGTGAAGGTGTGTTTGATGTTTGAGGCCGGCGGCAATGACAAGCAAGGTAACAACGAGCCAATAGTTTTTATTTGTGTTCACATCGAAGGGAGACATATGCATTAAGATCAGGTGGTGCCAATTATCCGACCACCTCACATATGCATCTCACATGGATTTAACACAAAGCTGATCTCAGTGTCCGGCCGTCGCATCATCGTCGTAAGAGTGTTTCTGGAGTACTGTTTTGCGCCGCTGGAAGCTGGAGTAGATCACCCGCAACATATTTCCGATGCTATTATATGTAAGGTATGTTAAATCTAACATGTATCTAAACGTTCTTATTTCAATCCTATGCAATTGAAGGTTTTTTTTGTATCCTATACGCATTTAGTTCCTGCCTACTTTGTACAAGTACAACCACAAATAAATAATTTTGAACTGCCCTTACTTATAGTTCGTTTATTAAGACTTTGGTCAAATGAGGTTATCGAGCATACAACAACTCTTATCTCTTTCTTCTGCAATATACAATAACATAACGAATTTCCTGGAAATTTGGGGAGGTTCATATTCCTTCAGGAGTTCTGTTGTATCCAAGTTGATATTATAAGTGTTGCACATAGATGTATTTTGCTAATTCGAGCTCACGAAGTTACAGCCTTTACGAGACATTACATTATTTTCAACACAATATATCTCCTCTTTTCCCTTCATGCATTTCATATTCTAACATTTTCTACTATTTGTGGCTAATTATAATGTATTCAAAAAAATTATCTCCTATGCCAAATATTTAGTATTCTTACCGTGCAAACCTCTACTTCCCACAGTATATGTTATTACTTGATTGGTTTGTTTAAAAATTTAGTACACTGTCATGTAGTCGAAAAAGCAGTACTTTCATGAGAACAAGAAAACACATAAGAATTTGCTGCTTAATTGGTAATTGTTGATCTCAAATATACGTGTGAAAGACACATTGGTTTTCCAAAATGGTGCAAACTCCCAACCATGCGTCGAAGACACTATCTTAGACAAATATACGTTGCACGGGTTCAAAGGAATGTTATCTTACAACAATGCATTTTTTTCTCCACAAAAAATATTCCCTGCTCAAAGTCATCATTCACTGTATATCATCAGTTAGACTGAAGTCATGGTGGCTAAAATCTTCTTATAGTTAGTTTGTTAATAGTTTTGCTGCATAAGACTAACTTTTTTTTGTTATCTTAAAATATCATTAACTGATGATTTCATTTGCTTACATGGCAAAATATTATTATGATATTCATGCAAAAAAGCATATTGAACTGGATATTTTTGTAAGAAACATCTCGAGGGAGAGACGACATTCATCATGTACATAGTAATATTTTCTCAACAATATAGAGGGTCACGATATAGTGACAATTAACATAACTCAGATCACCTTTCAGAATCAGATCCAAGTAATAGTCCACTTTGTGTTCCATACTCGAAATGCCTCCTCCTCAAAACCTTAAGGAGTTGCGTTCACTTCAAGGGTTCCTTGGCCATCTAACAAGGACCGCCCTTCAGCTAGAACACTCCCTTAAAGAAATGAAATTGAGTCAGTGACCCTATGAGATAGGAAGAGTTCCTCTCTTACGTAATTATGATTGCAAAATGAATATGGCACCTACCACGGTTGTTTATGACATGCAAAGTGTTGAATTAAAATAGAAAATTGGGTTTGTCAAGCTAAAAATTCATAAAATGTCTAGCCGCGCTAATGCGCGGGCCACCCAGCTAGTTATTCTAGAAAACATCCGCTGCCGCCGCCGCCATCAACCCTAACTCGGGGGGTTTAGAAGTTCTCCTCCGGCACCCTGCCGGAGAGGGGAATCATCATCGGAGGGCTCTACATCGCCATGCCTGCCTCCGGAGTGATGCGTGAGTAGTTCATCCCTGGACTACGGGTCCATACAGTAGCTAGATGGTTGTCTTCTCCTTTTGTGCCATCATGTTTAAATCTTGTGAGCTGCCTATCATGATCAAGATCATTTTATTGTAATGCTACATGTTGTGTTTGTTGGGATCCGATGGATATTGAATACTATGTCAAGTTGATTATTGATCTATCATATATGTGTTGTTTATGATCTTGCATGCTTTCCGTTATTAGTGTAGGCTTTGGCCAAGTTTATGCTTGTAACTCCAAGAGGGAGTATTTATGCTAGATAGTAGGTTCATGCCTCCATTTAATCTGGGACAGTAACAGAAAGTTCTAAGGTTGTGGATGTGCTGTTGCTACTAGGGGTAAAACAGCAATGCTTTGTCTAAGGATATTAGTGTTGTTTACATTATGCACCATACTTAATGCAATTGTCTGTTGCTTGCAACTTAATACTGGAAGGGGTGCGGATACTAACCTGAAGGTGGACTATTTAGACACAGATGCATGCTGGATGGCGGTCTGTGTACTTTGCCGTAATGCCCAAATAAATCTCATAGTGATCATCATGATATGTATGTGCATTGTTATGCCCTCTCTATCTGTCAATTGCCCAACTGTAATTTGTTCACCCAGCATGTTAGTATGTTATTATGAAGAGACACCACTAGTGAACTGTGGACCCCGGTCCATTCTTTTTCATCTGAAATACAACGTACTGCAATCATTGTTCTTTTTCATTCTCTGCAAACAAACATCATTTTCCACACTATACGCCTAATCCTTTGTTTTCAGCAAGCCGGTGAGATTGACAACCTCACTGTTTCGTTGGGACAAAGTAGTTTGATTGTGTTGTGCAGGTTCCACGTTGGCACCGGAATCTCTGGTGTTACGCCGCACTACATTCCTCCACCAACACCTTTAGAGCAACGTTGACTTCCTACTGGTTCGATAAACCTTGGTTTCATACTGAGGGAAAACTTGCTGCTGCACTCATCATACCTTCCTCTTGGGGTTCCCAACGAGCGTGTGTCTTTCACGTCATCAAGCCAGTTTTCTGGCGCCGTTGCCGGGGAAGTCAAGACGTTTCTGAGACAGAAGAACTCAACCTCCCCTTCGACGCCCAGTTTTCTGGTGCCGTTGCTGGGGAAGTTGAATTTCTTCTGCAAGGGGAGTCTCTCACACCCAATCTCTTTACTTTGTTTTTGTCTTGCTTTATTTTTATTTTATCTTGTTTGCTTTCTTTATATCAAAAACACAAAAAAATTAGTTACTTGTTTTTATTTTCATCATGCTACTCCCTAAGTTCGTTTTGAAAGATGTAATGGTAGGAAGTGGGTCTATCATTGGAAAAGATAACATTGAAGAATTCTTTAGTCATGCTAGCAAACTGAAAGATTTTGAAGATAGATCCTTGGTAGAACTTGCCCCTAATTATGAAATTACTGTTGCCTATTTAGTTCACATGCTTGAATCTAGGTTTGTTAACCTTAACCCTATAATGCAGCACATGTTTCTTAAACTTCATGATATGGAAGAGGGTGAAAAGAAGGATTTTGTTTTAGAAACCCTTCTTAAGGAATTTGGTGATGTCGCTAGTAAAGCTAGAAAAGTTTTTATGCGATACAAGATGCTTGGTTATTACATTGATATTGCTAATGTACTTGAGAAATTAGAGAAGGGAAGATGCAAGCACACTAATGAAACTAGTCATGAGGGAGACGGTAAAATACCAATTCCTTTTAAACTTGTAGGAATGCATGAGGCACTAGAAAAGAATTTTAATTGGATTGTGCCTAAAAATTTATTTGTGGAGGATAGTGTGCCTAAAAGTAATGAAAGAGGAGTTTCTGAAACTTACATAGATAAGATACAATTCATCGTTGAGAAATTCTCTAATCTTGATGTTGGTGCATCTTCTCTTGATAACACTTGATTTTCACTTTCTGCGCCTAGCTGAAAGGCGTTAAAGAAAAGCGCTTGTGGGAGACAACCCATATTTTTATTTTTTGTCATTTTATTTTGAGTCAAGGTGCTGTTTATTTCTGTAGCAACTCCTTTGTATCTTTATTTTATTGCATTGTTGTGCCAAGTAAAGTCTCTAGTTGAAAGTTGTTGCTAAAATTGGATTTCTGCGCAGTGACAGATTTTTGCTGTCCACCGTTTTGAGCTGTATGCGCTACAGAAAATTCGAAAAATTATGAAAAAAATCACGCATGATCCTTATATATGTACGCAACTTTAATTAGTTTGGGGTTATTCCATCTGAGAAAGTTAAGTGCCTCGAAACAATTCGTCTTTCCAGACTGTTCTGTTTTTGACAGATTCTGTCTTTTATTTTGCATTGCCTCTTTTACTATGTTTGATTGGATTTCTTTGCTCCATTAAAAATCAGTGGCTGTAAGTAATGTCCAGATGCTTTGGTAATGATTGTGTCACAGTAGAATATGAGAATTTTTGATTATGCACTAACCCTCTAACGAGTTACCTGAGTTTGGTGTGACGGAAGTTTTCAAGGAGCAATAGAGAAGGATGATATGATGTGATCAAGAAGAGTGAAAAGCCTAAGCTTGGGGATGCCCCCGTGGGTCATCCCTGCAATATTCAAGAAGACTCAAGTGTCTAAGCTTCGGGATGCCCAAGGCATCCCCTTCTTCATCAACAATTTATCAGGTCATCTCTAGTGAAACTATATTTTAATTCTTCCACATTTTATGTATTTTACTTGGAGCGTCTGTGTGCTTTTATTTTTGTTTGTTGTTTTTACTTTTCTGAATAAAGTTGGATCCTAGCATTCTTGTGTGGGAGAGAGACACGCTCCGCTTTTTCATGTGAATACTCATATTCTTCACTTATATCTTTTGAGTATTCTTAATCTAGCTACTGTATGTTTTTAGCTCCTGTTTTTCATGCATCTCTTTTAGAGCTGTTAATTCTTGAGGAGTAGTACTCTCTTGTCTCATTTGTTAAATAATTTGGAGAGTTTTTGTTTAGTTGCTTGGCTGATGTGTTGGTTCAGAAAATGCTGCATGTGGTAGTGGTATAGTAATAACTTGCATAGTCTTGTAGATCATTGAACTTTGATGCCTTGATTCTTTGCAAATGTTTTGAGGTATTTAGATGGTAAAGCTTAGTGGTTAACTAAGTTAAAATTATGAGTGGATAGTTGTCTTTAAGCTTGTACCGTACTACAAACTCTATTTAAATTGTTGAAGGTGTAGTTGGACTTGATAGCTTTCCATGTCTAAAAGTGATTCGTAATAACTAAGTTGTGCTGAAGGTCGAGGGATCTAACGGGGTACTTGTACCGTCGTGAACGGCCCTTCTTGGAGTAAACTTTAATCATGTTCTTAATGTTGAACCGGTTAGATGTTTGCAATAAGCTTGTGAGTTCTTTTTGACTAATGTTGAGCTACAGTTTTTGGCACTTCCACCATCCATATTTGCTAGCCTCTTCGGTGCTGTGCATTGCCTTCTGCTCACACTGAGAGTTGTGCATACTTCGCCAGTACATCCAAACCCGTGGGAGGACTTTCTCTTGTTCTCCTACACATAAACCCATACATCTTTCTCAAAACAGCCACCATACCTACCTACTACAACATTTCCATAGCTGTTCCGAGATATATTGCCATGCAACTTCCATCTTACACTACATGACTTGCTGTCATTCATCATATACATATTGCTTTGCATGATTCTATACAGCTGATGTGCGGTTTACCCATGTTACGCTAGATCATTGCATATCCTGCTACACTGGCAGAGGCATACAGTTTACATCATGTTTTAGTTCGTTGTGAGTTATTTGTAACAAAAAGTGTGTTGTCATATTAGAGTGTTGCCCCTGAAAGTGAAAAGAGCCATGGAGGCCATCGAAAAGAGAAACAGAAAAAGAAAAAAATAGAAAAAAGGAAAAAAAAAAAAAAGAAAAAAGAAAAAGGGGGCAACATTACTATCCTTTATCCACACTTGTGCTCATGTTGAAGCACCTGCATTATTCATAGTCATCATTTGTGCTCATGTTTAGCACCTGTACTCCATGTGAGAGAGTTTTCATGTCTTACTAGTATAACTATGTGGGGAATTTACACTATAGAACTTGGGTTGTATATTCCAATGATGAGCTTCCTCAAAAATGCTCTAGGTCTTCATGAGCAACCAAGTTGGATGCACCCCCACTAGTTCCACTGGAGAGATTTCATACACATATAGCTCTATGTGCATCCGTTGCATGGCAATCACTACTCCGTACATAGCTTCGATTATAAGACTTACTCTTGTCTAATGATCACTTATAGCTTTGTGAGACTTTCTTCCTTTGGCCTTCCAAACCCCCATCAATGATCTTTTAGCCATAACATCCTGGTGCCAAAACCAAATGCTTATGCTCATCGGTTGAGTAGACTTCGTAACAGTTGATTCATGATGTTCATGTTTATTTTTACTTGGCTGAATCTTTCTATGTTGTGAAAGATTACTTGATGCTTGGAATTGAAGGATAGAACTCCTACATTGGATACTTAACACATCTTTAATGAACCTTGTACGGTTTCATGTCTTTAAAGCAATCATTCATGAAAACTTTTAGCTTGTTTAACTAACTTGTTTTGTTGTCTCTTATATCAATTATAGACTTTTGCTTTGAATGATTTGATCTCAGCTCATATGCTTTACAATATTATTGATCAAGATTATGTTAGTAGCATGTCACTTCAGAAATTATTGTTGTTATCGTTTACCTACTCGAGGACAAGTAGAACTAAGCTTGGGGATGCTTGATACGTCTCCAACATATCTATAATTTCTTATGTTCCATGCTAGTTTTATACCAATAGCTACATGTTTTATTCACACTTCATAGCATTTTTATGCATTTTCTAGGACTAACCTATTAACAAGATGCCACAGTGCCAGTTCCTGTTTTCTGCTGTTTTTGGTTTCAGAAAAGTTGTTCTGGAAATATTCTCGGAATCGGACGAAACAAAATCCCAGATGCATATTTTTCCCGACACGTTCCAGAAGTCCGAAGAGGAGACGAAGGGGGGCAGCAGGGCGCCCTCCCCACATGGCGGTGCGGGTGGGCCCCCTGCCGCGCCAGCCTATGGGGAGCGGGCCCCGCGCCTCCACCGACGTCGCCCCTTCGCCTATTTATTCCTCCAAACGCGAAAACCCTAAAACACCGAGCCATTATTCCAGAAAACATCCGCTGCCGCCGCCGTCAACCCTAACTCGGGGGGTTTAGTAGTTTTCCTCCGGCAACCTGCCGGAGAGGGGAATCATCACCGGAGGGCTCTACATCACCATGCCTGCCTCCGGAGTGATGCGTGAGTAGTTCATCCCTGGACTACGGGTCCATACAGTAGCTAGATGGTTGTCTTCTCCTTTTGTGCCATCATGTTTAGATCTTGTGAGCTGCCTATCATGATCAAGATCATTTTATTGTAATGCTACATGTTGTGTTTGTTGGGATCCGATGGATATTGAATACTATGTCAAGTTGATTATTGATCTATCATATATGTGTTGTTTATGATCTTGCATGCTCTTTTTTTTTTACCAGCAAAACCGTAGGGAGGCCCCCACGGTTAATTTTCTATTTTCACATTCCACACACAACAAACAAAAGTTCAGGAGCTACATTACAAGGTTGAGAGGATCAACCCTAGAGATGAAAAAGATTAAAAAAAGATAGCAAAAGAAAAACAGTAAAGAGTTCAGATCAAAGAGATCCAGTGGATGAGGCAGTCTCGTTTGGAGGTTTTAACCCTGTGAGACGTGAGAAGAATGTCTTGCTTGAATCTTGCCCTCCAGCTAGCAAAGCTCAGCCTCTGAGTCTCAAAAATGAGACCATTACGCTCCTTCCAAATGCTCCAGGTGGCCGTCACCACCACTTCCATGAAGCAAGGACCAGAGAAAGAATTTTTGGCCGCAGGAAAAGCCTCTGAAATACTATCAGCTCGTTGCCAAAGGATGTTTAGGTGATTCCAACATCTAGCCGCGAAAGCACACTCAAAGAACAAATGATCTCTCATTTCAAGCATCGCCGAATTGCAGAGGACACAGTTAGGGCTTGAGTTCAAATGCCAATGTCTTCTAATCATCATGTCACGAGTGTTAATTCTGTCTACAATCATCAACCAAGCAAAAACTCTAAGTTTTGGGATGCATCTGCTCTTCCATAACTGTCGGAAGATAGTTTCTGAAGCAAGGCCTTGAAACAGGAATTTGTAATAGCTAGCAGATGAGTAATTTCCTTTATTCATGGAATAAATCCACTTGTCAGTCCCAGCTCTGACAGCAAAACGCAGCTCTTGAAACCTGGCCTGAAGCACGTTGAATTCTTGGAAAGCTAGCTCTGACATGGGGAGGAAGAACAACTGAGAAATATTGTCCACTTCAAGCGCCTTCTTGAGAGAAATGTCCTTGTCCAAAGCAAAAGGATATAATCTTTCAAATTTAAGCGCTAACAGTTCATTGCCTTCCCACCTATCTTTCTAGAGCAATATTGAATTTCCAGGACCTGGGACACAAGATGTAACCCCTCTGTATTGATATGACAGTGCACAAACATCCTTCCACCAAAAAGAACTAGCCGTTGGGGCAGCATGTGGCACCTTATCAGAGTAGTAAGAATGCCAAACAAGATCCACCCAGAGGATGTTAGCTTTATTCATGAACTTGTCCATATGTTTCAACAACAAAACATCATTGTGTAATTCCAAATTGATTATCCCTAAGCCACCTTTGTCCTTAGGTCTGCATACAGTATCCCAAGCAACCAACGCTTGCGATTTGTGTTCACAGTCTCCTTTAGCCCACAGGCCATGTCTTCTGACTCTGTCAAAAGATTTAATTGTTGTTTTCTGTATCTTCAGAGTACACATGTAAAAGGTGGGCAGGGCCGAAAGGACAGAATCCACATATGTGAGTCTACCCGCATAGGTCAAGAATCTCGAACATGCATTTAAACGTCTCTCTGCACTATCGATGAGAGGAGAGAGGTCTTGTATCGTGGGTTTCGTGGTACCCAGAGGTAGACCTAAGTAAGTGAACGGCATTCCTGCAATCTGACACTCAAGGATAGCTGCCAGTTGAGTTGCTAGATCATCCGGGCAGTTTATAGGAACCATGTTGGATTTCTGAAAATTTACTGTTAGACCCATGGCATCAGCAAAATCGGTGATGAGCTGCTTCCATCACCACAATCGTGTTGTCCGCGTATTGTATCACTGGAAATTTGTGATTCGGGATTGGCAGAGGTGCTACCAGATTACCAAGCTGAAATTGGTTATTGATCATTGTCTGAAACAAATCAGAAGTTTCAACATACAACAAAGGTGATAGAGGATCACCTTGTCGAACACCTCGCCGACATTCAAATTTTTTACCTGGCACACCGTTTAACAGAACAGAAGAGGTCCCTGATTTAAGAATATCATCAATCCATCTTATCCATCTATTATCAAAACCTTTCAAATGCAGGATCTTCAAAATAGCAGCATGTTCCATCATATCAAAAGCTTTGGAGAAATCAATCTTGAATATTATGACTGGTTTTTTGGACTGCTTACACTGAAAAATATACTCAAAAGCCCAAGCTAAGAAATCTTGAATTGTTCTGGTTTTTAGGAAGCCATATTGGTTCTTATGCACGGTTTGCAAAATTTTGGACTGCAATATGTTCGCCAACAGTTTAGTGATGATTTTCAGGCTAATATTAAGTAGAGATATCGGCCTGAAGTCATTAGGACCTAAAGGAGCATTCACCTTTGGTATCAATGTGATCAGAGAATCATTTATATTCTGCAGACTCAGTAAACCATTTTGGAAATCCATGCACAGCTTGTAATAATCATGCTTAACAATGTTCCAGCATGTTTTAATAAATTTCCCATTAAACCCATCAGGGCCTGGCGCTTTATCTGCTGGCATCATTGCAATAACCTCATCATTTTCTTTTTTTGTGAAATCCCCAGAAAGCTCATGCAGACCATCCACTGGACTGAGAAGAGTTTCTAATTCTGCCGGAAAGACAATTGGCTTGCTTTGACCCAACCTGTCCTTATAAGCAGAGAACAACATAGCTGCCTTTTCATTATGCTCAATCACCTCCCTGCCATCTGGCAAGATAAACTTGGCAATGCTATTTTTCCGATATCGAATAGTAGCCATGGAGTGGAAAAAGGATGTATTTTCATCTCCTTACTTGGCCCATCTGATTGTGCATCTATTCTTCCAAATGTCCCTTTTACAATTTGTGAGATGTAAATATCTATCCTTGATAATTCTCCTGAAGTTCCATTCAGAGATATGGAGCTCTCTAGCTTCCTCCAACTCATCTAGCAGAAGGATCAGTTTGTTGCAATTCTCAATACAGAAATCCATCTGAGATAAATTTCCACTCCACTTTTTCAAAGCTTTCCGAAGCAATTTCAGCTTATAAGTTATCACTTTCGCTGCATTTCCATTGACTGCAATATCCCAAATTCTTTGCACTAACTCCATAAACCCCGGCTGTCTAATCCAGTAATTTTCAAAACGGAAAATCTGGGCCTTTGGTATTTTAGTACCAATATTAATAACACACGGAATGTGACCAGAAACTGGTCTGGCAGGATTTACCACAGTATTTGGGTAAACAAGAGTCCAATTAGTGGAGGTAAAAAACCAATCCAACTGAACAAGAAGAGGGCTTTGCTGCATATTACTCCATGTGTAAGCTCTTCCTTTTATGGGCAATTCAATTAAACCCAAGTGACCAATCAAATCATTAAAGGTGTTGATATCCTACAGATTGGCGCCTGGTTTGTTTCTACTATCCATATAACGATAAAAATTGAAATCGCCTAACAGAATCCAATTCTCATCATCCGGTATATTCAGATTGTACAACCAGTTAATGAAATCAGTTCTTCGGGGTTCAGTACAAGGCCCATAGACATTAACCAAAGCCCAAGTCTCTGAATTCATTGTGGAAGTGAAAGAAATAGCAACCCCAAAAGTTTCTTGCAGCAAAATGGTACCCGTAAACACAGAACTATTCCATAGTACCAAAAGCCCCCCCGAAGCACCATTTGCCGGAACACAAACAAAGCGATCAAATCTTTTAGGCGCAAATTTGCGAATGGTAGCATTGTCAAATGAAGCCATTTTCGTTTCCTGTAAACAGATAACTGAAGCAGCACTTTCCTCGATTTTTTGCCTAATAGGAGGCCACTTGTCCTCCCCATTTAAACCACGAATGTTCCAACATAAAATATTCCACATTCTTACAGAAGCAATGTAAGTAGACATGGATGAAAACCAAGATTTAGGTCGAGCGTGGCTTCAGCAGCTGCTCGTCGGAGAGTTCCTCAGGTGCAACACCACAGAGCTCCACACCCATCTTTTTCATTGCTTCCATCTATAACACCGCAGGGGTCGGTGCCATCTTTGCAGATTTCTTGCGAGGCTCCTTGATTATCTGAAGAGGAACAAAATCAGCTTTATCACTGCGCAATCCCTTTCTAGATGGCACCATTGGGGTGCTAGTTTTCTGCCTCTTTCTAACACGACCAGAGAGCTGACTTCTAGTCTCCTCTGAGGAAAAGCTTTCCACAGAGATCTCATTGTTGCCTTCATGTATATCAGAGTCTTGCATCATCACATCACTGTTCTGTAGCATCTCAGCTGTACCCTGCCTCAACCCATCAAAACTAAGTGGTCTGGCCTCTTTATTCTGTATAAGCTCTTCAGTAGTAACGAGAACAAGCTACTGTCCCTTATCCGAAACAGAGTCAGATACCAGGAGGCTAAAGAGCTCTTTAGGCATAAAAATATCATGGGTACCAGAAGTAAAAACCATCTTTACTATCTTTTCCTGAAACGCATTGCCTCGAAGAAGCACACTCTGAACACCCAAGCAAACAGCATACACCAACTGATCCAGTGTTAGCATCTTTGCATCCTCGCCGCACAGACGAGGGGTAGCAACAACAGAGTAGAACTGAGTAAAGAAATAGAAGGCTGCCACAGAGAAAGGCAGCACAATTTCTGATCGAACACCATCAGCATGAACAAGGTATTTAGATGGCATTGTTTTTTCGTTGGAGAGAAAAGGGGGCTCTGTTGCACCCTGGATGGTATATCTGACGGCGAGCTCGAGGGGACTCCCCAAATTCTGGGAAATATCCGATTTGTTGCCGCGTTTTCCTTTAACAACCCATATTTTCCTTTTCTTCTGCACCCACTTCTTCTGTGACTTGGGCCTCCATACCAACTTGGAACCAGGACAATCCCTAGAGAAATGGCCCAACCGCTTGCAGCCATTGCATCTGATACCAACTTCGCAATTCACAGATTCATGGTCTGTTGCAAAACATCTCGAACAGGGACCCAACTGGGCTGGGAGACATTTATCACACTTACGGCCCAAAAACTGACACGCATCACAAACCCCAGGGCAGTGAGGCCTTGAATGATCTGAGAGCCCACAACGGGAGCATCTGCCAAGGATTTGAAAAATGAACTCCCGCTCCGGAACGAAAGGAATTCCGATAGCATCACAGATATGCTGATCCGCGTAATTAGCGCTCCTCAGATCCTCCAAAGTCTCCAGCGTAGACTTCGGCAGGTTTGAAAAATATTTTAGAGCAAAACCCTCTAGGATGAATTTTTTACGAAGAGGGCCCTTTCCCAGGGAAAAAGGATCAGGAAAACTGCCAAAGAAAACCTCATTGCGTTGGACAGTCGTCGACGGCGAGATCGCCGGAATATTAACCGGAGAGCACGTCCCAATCTTAACTGAAAGCTCAGAATGCTGATGAGAAGATCCCATAATACCAAACTTAGCCAGGACAGAATTAGCATGACCAGATTTATCATTTGCAGAACTATTCTCCAGGAAATTCAGATTCGGCTTAATACGTGTTGGACTCCTTTGAGAGATCTCAACCAGTTCATCAGATGAATGCCAGATGTGATCCCGCTCACGATGAAAACCAGAAACCCGAGGATCAATACCACAAAACAGGGTGAAGTGACACACAAAGTCCGGCCAGATGCGATCCTTAAGACCATAGATAAAATGTCCCACTTTACTCGATGCCAAAGAAAACCGAAAACGCCGATCAGACAAACGGAAGACATTGAAACCCTTGTGATTGCCTCCAATGCAGCACTGAAGGGCCAGACCCACTGATTCCTCCGTAAGAGCAAAAGAGGCCGAAGAGAAAGACACCATGAGAAAGAACTCTTTGGAAGAGGAAGCCGGCGAGAAGTGGACCGAAGATCCAAAGCGGGAACGCACCTGATCGGCCACTGCTTGACCGGGGGAGAAGTCCCAGTGCAGGAGCGCATCCATTGCACCAGATCTTAGAAGTCCCGGCCATCACCGATGGGGAGGGGGGCGGCGGCAGCGGTGAGGGTGGGGGGCGAGCGGGGAGGAGCCATTTTTCCCGGCTGAGATCTTTTTTCCATTGCACCATATCTTGCATGCTCTCCGTTATTAGTGTAGGCTTTGGCCAAGTTTATGCTTGTAACTCCAAGAGGGAGTATTTGTGCTAGATAGTAGGTGCATGCCTCCATTTAATCTGGGACAGTGACAGAAAGTTCTAAGGTTGTGGATGTGCTGTTGCTACTAGGGGTAAAACAGCAATGCTTTGTCTAAGGATATTAGTGTTGTTTACATTATGCACCATACTTAATGCAATTGTCTGTTGCTTGCAACTTAATACTGGAAGGGGTGCGGATGCTAACCTGAAGGTGGACTATTTAGACACAGATGCATGCTGGATGGTGGTCTGTGTACTTTGTCGTAATGCCCAAATAAATCTCATAGTGATCATCATGATATGTATGTGCATTGTTATGCCCTCTCCATCTGTCAATTGCCCAACTGTAATTTGTTCACCCAGCAAGTTAGTATGTTATTATGGAGAGACACCACTAGTGAACTATGGACCCCGGTCCATTCTTTTACATCTGAAATACAACCTACTGCAATCATTGTTTTTTTCATTCTCTGCAAACAAACATCATTTTCCACACTATATGCCTAATCCTTTGTTTTCAGTAAGCCGGTGAGATTGACAACCTCAATGTTTCGTTGAGACAAAGTACTTTGATTGTGTTGTGCAGGTTCCACGTTGGCACCAAAATCTCTGGTGTTGCGCTGCACTACATTCCTCCACCAACACCTTCAGAGCAATGTTGACTTCCTACTGGTTCGATAAACCTTGGTTTCATACTGAGGGAAAACTTGCTGTTGCACTCATCATACCTTCCTCTTGGGGTTCCCAACGAGCGTGTGTCTTTCACGTCATCAATTACCCTTCCAATTCCGCTTGGCCAGATTATCCTTTGTTAGCAAGACTTTTTTATGAAGGAACCACATGAATATCTTAATTTTCTGTGGAATTTTTAACTTCCAAAGGTACTTCTGTAAATATCTAGCATGTCCATTCATTAAATCCTCATACATAGATTTTACAGTAAATTGACCATTTTCGGTTAACTTCCACTTGAACACATCTGGAGCATCCGTCAACGTAACATTCATTAATCTGTAGCATAAGTGAGACCACATATCCCATTTTTTCCTACAAGAGACCTCCTAAATCCTAGATTTAGTGGCGGAGCATTGTGCAACACATTATGAACCGAAGCATGAGGGTGTTGCACAATACTATATAACAATGGATATTGATTCATAAGTGGGGAGTCACCCAACCAAGTATCTTCCCAAAACCTAGTTGTTTCCCCATTGCCGACTTTAAAAGACCCCCTAATGAAGAAATCTTCTTTGACTCTCATTAGGCCTTTCCAAAAAGGAGAATCAGTGGGTTGAGCTTCTACCTGAGCTAATGTTTTACTATGAAGGTACTTGTTTTGTAGCAGCTCCTGCCACACCCCTTCCTCATTTAAAAGTTTGAATAGCCATTTGCTTAACAAACATTTATTTTTTAGCTCAAATACCTCTACTCCTAGACCTCCTTGATCTTTTGGTAGACATATAATATTCCATTTGGTTAATCTATATTTTCTTTTATTCTCATCACTCTGCCAGAAAAATGAGATCTAAAGAAATCTAACCTCTTTCTTACCCCCTTAGGTAATTCAAAAAAGGATAGCATGAACATTGGAAGGCTTGTCAAAACCGAATTGACAAGGACCAGTCGGTCTCCATAGGACAACATTTTCCCTTTCCAACAACCAAGCTTGCCTTCGAAACGGCATTCAATCGGTTGCCATTCATCATTCCGAAGTTTCCTATAATGAATGGGGGCACCAAGATACTTGAAAGGTAGAGACCCAGACTCACAACCGAATATTTGCTTGTATTGGTTCTCTACCTCTTTAGCCTTCCCAAACAAAATATTTAGCTTTTGTGGAAGTTTATTTTGAGACCTGACAATTGTTCAAAAATACAGGGGATGAGTTTCATATTTACTGCTTTCTCCAAATCATGTTCCATAAATAATATCGTGTCGTCTACATATTGCAGAATAGATAATCCTCCCTCCACTAAGTGAGGTATGAGACCACCTATCTGGCCATCTTAATTTGCCCTTGCAATAAGAATAGCTAACATATCCGACACTATATTAAAAAAAATAGGGGATAGCGGGTCGCCCTGACGAAGACCCTTTTTTGTCTGAAAGTAATGACCGATGTCATCGTTTACTCTAATGCCCAGACTACCCCCCTGAACAAATTGCGTAATCCAATTACACTATTCTTGTGTAAAACCTTTCATACGCAAAGCTTGTTGGAGAAATGGCCATTTTACTTTGTCATATGCCTTCTCGAAATCAATTTTAAAAATAACACCATCCATCTTCTTCCTATGAAGCTCATGAATGGTTTCATGAAGGACAACCACACCTTCTAAAATGTGTCTCCCAGGCATGAAAGCTGATTGCGATGGTCTAATAATATTTTGTGCAATTTCGGTAATACGACTAGTACCTACTTTTGTGAAAATTTTAAAATTGACATTAAGAAGACATATTGGTCTATATTGTTGAATCTGAACTGCATTTTCTTTTTTGGGAAGCAAAGTGATGACTCCAAAGTTTAATTTGAACAAAGGCAAATTCCCTTGCTTCAACTGAACAAATAGAGCCATTAGGTCATCCCTAATAACCTCCCAAAAGGTTTTGTAAAATTCGGTAGGAAAACCGTCAGGCCCCGGAGCCTTGTTGAGTTCCATTTGAGATATGGCTTCATACACCTCTTTCACTAAGAAAATAGCTGTAAGAATATCATTATCTTGTTGCGTCAATTGCGGTATATCATGGGTCATATTTTCGTCTAAAACAGTATCATTCGGGGTTGCATCCCCGAATAGTTTCTTATAATATTCCGAAATGTAGGTCTGTAAAGTGGATTCTCCTACAATGGTTCCTTCGTCTTGCTCTAACTGATTTTTCTTTTTCTTTTTCCTATGTTTGCCATTTGCTATCAGGTGAAAGTATTTCATGTTATTTCCTCCTTCTTGAATATATTTTACTTTGGCTCTTTGTGCCCATCTAGTCTCTTCATCTCGGCGAAGACAACAAAGTCTATCATTTGCCACTCTTAATGCATCCCTCTCAGCCGAACTAAGTGGGGTGTTCTCAGCTTTTATATCAAGTGTATCTATGATTTTGAGCAACCTATCTTTCTCTTGCTTATATTTCCCACTTTGGTTTTTGGCCCATCCTCTAAGATAGCGCCTTAAATGTCTTATTTTGTTTTGCCATACCTCGATAGGTGAATTTCCTTTTACAACAGCAGCCCATTCGGCCGCTACCATTTCATAAAAACCTTCGGCCCGAAGCCAAGATAGTTCAAATGAGAATCATGCTCTATTACCCAAATGCGCTTGTACCCCTGAATCCACGAAGAGAGGGGTGTGATCCGACCCAGCTCTTGTCAAAGCTTGGACCGAGACCAAAGGAAATTTTTGTTCCCACTCGGTGGTTTCTAAAATCCTATCTAATTTTTCATAAGTAGGAACGTCTCTCCTATTTGCCCAAGTATATTGTCTTCCGGTTAGTTCTATCTCTCGTAATTCTAAACTCTGAATGATAGCATTAAACATGATAGGACATATTGGGTTATACGAAGCGCTGCTCTTTTCTTCAGGTTTCCGAAGTATGTTACAATCCCCACCCACCAACATTGGTAGTGGTTTGTTTTTGCATAATCGGACTAACTCTGATAAAAACAACGGTTTGTGTTCATCCTGCGCTGCCCCTTAGACAGACACCAAAACCCATTCAAAACCATCACATTTGGATTTTATATAGAGTTTAACACAAAAGTCCCCAACATCGACATTTTTAACTTGTAAAGTTACGGTGTTGACACCAATAAGCATTCCTCCGGATCGACCTCTTGGTGGCAAACGAAACCAACTAAAGTCTTGTCCTGCCGCCAAATGGGTTAAAAAGGGAGTGACGAAATTAGATCTTCCTATCTCCGATAACGCGAAAAAATCTAATTTCCTCTCTCTAATTGATTCTTGCACAAACAGAAGTTTACCTTGATCACGAAAACCCTCGCTATTCCAAATAATTCCTTTTAAACTATGCATATTTATTTTTCTTTTGTAATTTAATCCTCGCACTTCGGCGTTTGTTCAAATTCGAAAATTCTTTATTTTTCCTGGTCCGAGTGACTGATGCATGTAAAGTCACATGTTCGTTGGGAACCCCAAGAGGAAGGTATGATGAGTGCAGCACCAAGTTTTCCTTAGTATGAAACCAAGGTTTAATCGAACCAGTAGGAGATCGAAGTCACTTCTGAAGGTTGTTGGTGAAGGAGTGTAGTGCGACGCAACACCAGGGATTCCGGTGCCAACGTGGAACCTGCACAACACAATCAAACTACTTTGCCCCAACTTAACAGTGAGGTTGTCAATCTCACTGGCTTGCTGAAAACAAAGGATTAAACGTATGGTGTGGAAAATGATGTTTGTTTGCAGAGAAGGAAAGAGAGCAATGATTGCAGAAGGTTTTATTATTAGATGTAAAAGAATGGACCAGGGTCCACAGTTCACTAGTGGTGTCTCTCCATAAAGATAATTAACATGCTGGGTAAACAAATTACAGCTGGGCAATTTACAATATTGAAAGTGCATAATAACAATGCATGTGCAAGTAGTGTCTACTATGAGATTCATTTGGGCATTACGACAAAGTACACAGACCGCTATCCAGCATGCATCTGTGCCTAAATAGTCCACCTTCAGGTTAACATCCGTACCCCTTCTAGTATTAAGTTGCAAGCAACAGACAATTGCATTAAGTAAAGTGCATAATGTAAGCAACACATTTATCCTTAGACAAAGCATCGCTGTTTTACCCCTAGTGGCAACAGCACATACACAACCTTAGAACTTTCTGTCACTGTCCCAGACTAAATGGAGACTGAACCCACTATCTAGCATAAATACTCCCTCTTGGAGTCACAAGCATCCACTTGGCCAGAGTATCAACAAGCAACGGAGAGCATGCAAGATCATAAATAACATAGATATGATATTTCAGTATTAACTTGACATAGTATCAATATTCATCGGATCCCAGCAAACACAACATGTAGCATTACAATAAGATGATCTTGATCATGATAGGCAGCTCACAAGATCTAAACATGATGGCACAAGAGGAGAGGACAACCATCTAGCTACTGCTATGGACCCATAGTCCAAGGATGAACTACTCACACATCACTCCGGAGGCAGGCATGGCGATGTAGAGCCCTCCGGTGATGATTCCCCTCTCCGGCAGGGTGCCGGGAAGAGCTTCAGAACCCTCCCGAGTTAGGGTTGACGACGGCGGCTTTGGAACTTTTCGTGGATAATGACTCGGGTACTTAGGGTTTTCCCGAAAACATCAATTTATAGGCGAAGGGGCGACATCGGTGGGGCCCGAGGGGCCCACACCACGTCACGGCGCGGCAGAAGGTGGGGCCACGCCGCCACGTGGTATGGCGCCTCCTCGGCCCCCTCGTGTCTCCTTCGGACTCCGTGTACGTGACAGAAAAATAGGACCTCGGCTTTTGTTTCGTCCAATTCCGAGAATATTTCCAGAACAACTTTTCTGAAACAAAAAACAGCAGAAAACAGGAACTGGCACTGTGGCATCTTGTTAATAGGTTAGTCCCAGAAAATGCATAAAAATGATATAAAGTGTATATAAAACATGTAGCAATTGGCATAATATAAGCATGGAACATCAGAAATTATAGATACGTTGGAGACGTATCAAGCATCCCCAAGCTTAGTTCTACTCGTCCTCGAGTAGGTAAAACGATAACAACAAAATAATTTCTGAGGAGACATGCTTTCACACAATCTTGATCAAATAATATTGCAAGGCTCATGTCATGAATGAAGTGACTCAAAGCAATGGTCTATAGTTTGCTAACAAATAGATAAAGAGTAAACAACTGAATCATATAAGCAAAAACTTTTCATGAATAGTACTTTCAAGACAAGCATCAAAAAGTTTTGCATAAGAGTTAACTCATAAAGCAATAGATTCTAAGTAAAAGGCATTGAAGCAACACATAGGAAGATTTAAGTTTCAGCAATTGCTTTCAACTTTCAACATGTATATCTCATGGATAATTGTCAACACAAAGTAATATAACAAGTGCAATAAGTAAGCATATAAGAATTGATGCACACAAAGTTGACACAAGTGTTTGCTTCTGAGATAGAAAGGAGTAGGTAAACTGACTCAACATAAAGTAAAAGAAAGGCCCTTCGCAGAGGGAAGCAGGGATTAAATCATGTGCTAGAGCTTTTTAAGTTTTTGAAATCATATAGAGAGCATAAAGTAAGTTTTTGAGAGGTGTTTGTTGTTGTCAACGAATGGCAGTGGGCACTCTATCCCCCTTGTCACCCAGACTTTCAAGAGCGGCTCCCATGAAGGACGTTATTTCTACCCAAGGGTAGATCATCCCTCTTCTCTTTTGTTTACACATGCATATTTATAAATTGGTATGACACTCCTCCCAACCTTTGCTTACACAAGCCATGGCTAACCGAATCCTCGGGTGCCTTCCAACAATCACATACCATGGAGGAGTGCCTATTTGATAATGTTTAACACTTTGAAATTTGCTTCTGATAAATCATGGCAAAACATGTGAAGAGAATTAAGTGTTATAGTTGTAATTAATTGGGACTGGGCACCCCATTTGCCAGCTCTTTTTGCAAATTATTGGATAAGCGGATGTATATGCCACTAGTCCATTGGTGAAAGTCTGTCATGAGTAAATGACAAGGTGATAGAGAAAACGCCACATAACTTCCTCATGAGCTATAAAACATTGACACAAATAAGGAGTAATAAAGTTTTGAATAGTTTAAAGGTAGCACATGAAGTATTTACTTGGAATGGCAGGAAATACCACATAATAGGTAGTTATGGTGGACACAAATGGCATGGGTTTTGGCTCAAGGTTTGGATGCACGAGAAGCATTCCCTCTCAGTACAGAGTTTAGGCTAGCAAGGTTGTTTGAAGCAAACACAGGATATCAACCGGTACAGCAAGACTTACATAAAAACATATTGCAAGCATTATAAGACTCTACACTGTCTTCCTTGTTACTCAAACACTTTTACCAGAAAATATCTAGACCTTAGAGATACAAACATGCAAACCAAGTTCAACAAGCTCTACGGTAGTTCTCCACTAATAGGTTTAACTACATGATGCAAGAGCTTAAACATGATCTACTTGAGAGCTCAAAACAATTGCAAAGCATCAAATTATCCAAGACAATGATCTACAAGAATGAGTATGTCTTTTCAATATACCATCTACCACATGTAGCATTTTCTGTTTCCAACCAAACACCAATCAACTTATTTCAACAAAAACTCTCCAAATAATACAACAATGAAACAAGAGAGTACTTCTCTACAAGAACTAACAGCTCTGAACAAGAGATGCATGAAAAACAGGAGCTAAAAGCATTGCAGTAGCTAGTAAGAATACTCAACAAATATAAGTGAAGAATATGAGTATTCACATGAAAAAGCGGAGCGTGTCTCTCTCCCACACAAGAATGCTAGGATCCAATTTTCAGAAAATAAAAACAAAGCAAAAATAAAAGCACACAGACGCTCCAAGTAAAGCACATAAGATGTGAAAGAATTAAAATATAGTTTCACTAGAGATGACCTGATAAGTTGTTGATGAAGAAGGGGATGCCTTGGGCATCCCCAAGCTTAGACGCTTGAGTCTTCTTGAAATATGCTTGGGTGACCCACGGGGGCATCCCCAAGCTTAGGCTTTTCACTCTTCTTGATCATATCATCCTCCTCTCTTGATCCTTGAAAACTTCCTTCACACCAAACTCAAAGTAATTCTCATTAGAGGGTTAGTGCATAATCAAAAATTCACATGTTCTGTAAGACACAATCATCTCCAATACTTCTGGACATTAGCTACAGCCACTGATATTTTGTGGAGCAAAGAAATCCACTCAAACACAGTAAAAGAGAGAATGCAAAATAAAAGGCAGAATCTGTCAAAAACAGAACAGTCTGTAAAGACGAATTTTTTCGAGGCACTTAAGTTGCTCAGATCGAAAACTAAAACTAATGAAAGTTGCGTACATATCTAGGATCACGCGTGAATTTTTCAGAATTTTTCATTTTTCTGGAGTGCGTACAGCTCAAAACGGTGGACAGCAAAAATCTGTCTCTGCGCAGAAATCCAAATCTAGCATCAACTTTCTATTAGAGACTTTACTTGGCACAACAATGCAATAAAATAAAGATACAAAGGAGTTGTTACAGAAGTAAGCAAGCTCCTTGACTCAAATAAAAGAAAAATTACAGAAATAAAAACATGGGTTGTCTCCCATAAGCGCTTTTCTTTAACGCCTTTCAGCTAGGCGCAGAAAGTGAAAATCAAGTGTTTCCAAGTGAAGAAGCATCAACATCATAATTGTTCTAATAATAGAATCAAAAGGTAGCTTCATTCTCTTTCTAGGGAAGTGTTCCATACCTTTCTTGAGTGGGAATTGGTACCTTATATTTCCTTCTTTCATATCAATAATGGCACCAACAGTTCTAAGAAAAGGTCTTCCCAAAACAATAGGACAAGATGCATTGCATTCAATGTCCAAAACAAAAAATCAACGGGGACAAGGTTATTGTTAACCATAATGAAACATCATCAACTCTCCCAAAGGTTTCTTCATAGCATTATCAGCAAGATAAACATCCAAATAACAGTGTTCCAAAGGTGGCAAATCAAGCATATCATAGAGTTTCTTAGGCATAACAGATACTAGCACCAAGATCACATAAAGCATTACAATCAAAATCATTCACCTTCATCTTAATGATGGGCTCCCAACCATCTTCTAACTTCCTAGGGATAGAAGCTTCATGTTTTAATTTTCTTCCCTAGCTTGCATGAGAGCATTTGTAATATGTTTTGTAAAAGCCATATTTATAGCACTAGCATTAGGACTTCTAGCTAGCTTTTGCAAGAACATAATTACTTCAGAAATATTACAATCATCAAAATCAAAATCATTATGATCAATGGTATGGAACCATTGTCTCCCATATTTCGAAAAATTTCAGCACTTTTATCAGGAACAGTTTCAGTGGTTTTAGGCAATTTTAAACGTTTTGCAGAGGTAGTAGAAACATTGCCAACACCAATTATGTTACCATTGATAGTAGGAGGCTTACTAGCATGTGAAACATTAGCATTACTAGTGGTGGTAATAGTACAAACTCTAGCTATACTATTCTCTTTTCAATTTTATCCTCTCTTTCCCACCTAGCATGCAATTCAGCCAACATCCTAATATTGTTGTCAATTTTAACTTGGATAGCATTGGCAGTAGCAAAAGTCTTGTTCTCTTTAACATCATTAGGCATAACTTTTAGTTTCAAAAGATCAACATCAAGAGCAAGGCTATCAACTTTAGAAGCAAGAACATCAATTTTTCCAAGCTTTTCCTCAACAGATTTATTAAAAGCAGTTTGTGTACTAATAAAATCCTTAAGCATGGCTTCAAGATCAGAGGGTACACTTCTATTATTGCTGTAGGAATTACCATAGGAATTGACATAACCATTACCACTATTTGAAGGATAAGGCTTATAATTGTTTACCAAAATTATTCCTATAAGCATTGTTGTTGAAATTGTTGTTTTTAATGAAGTTCACATCAACATGCTCTTCTTGAGCAACCAATGAAGCTAAAGGAACATTATTTGGATCAACATGAGATTTACCATTCACAAGCATAGACATAATAACATCAATCTTATCACTCAAGAAGAGGTTTCTTCAACAGAATTTACCTTCTTACCTTGAGGAGTCCTTTCGGTATGCCACTTGAATAGTTAATCATCATATCATCAAGAAGCTTTGTTGCAGCACCCAAAGTGATGGACATGAAGGTACCTCCAGCAGCCGAATCCAGAAGGTTTCTTGAAGAAAAATTCAGTCCTGCATAAAAGGTTTGGATGATCATCCAAGCAGTCAGTCCATGGGTGGGACAATTCTTTACCAATGATTTCATTCTTTCCCATGCTTGGGCAACATGCTCATTATCAAATTGTTTGAAATTCATAATGCTACTTCTCAAGGATATAATCTTAGCAGGAGGATAATATTTTCCAATGAAAGCATCTTTGCATTTAGTCCATGAATCAATACTATTTCTAGGCAAAGATAGCAACCATTCTTTAGCTCTTCCTCTCAAAGAGAAAGGAAATAATTTCAGTTTAATAATATCTCCATCTATATCCTTATACTTTTGCATCTCACAAAGTTCAACAAAATTATTAAGATGGGCAGCAGCATCATCAGTACTAACACCAGAAAATTGCTCTTTCATAACAAGATTTAAATAGCAGGTTTAATTTCATAAAAGTCTGCTTTAGAAGCAGGTGGAGCAATAGGAGTGCATATGAAATCATTATTATTTGTGCTAGTGAAGTCACACAACTTGGTGTTCTCAGGAGTACTCATTTTAGCAAAATAAAACAAAACCGAAATAAAAATAAAATGCAAGTAACTAATTTTTTGTGTTTTTGATAAAGAGAAGCAAACAAGACAAAATAAAAATAAACTAAGCAAGACAATAACAAAGTAAAGAGATTGGAAGTGAGAGACTCCCCTTGCAGAAGGCTTGACCTCCCCGGCAACGGCGCCAGAAAAAGCTGCTTGATGCGTGTAAAGTCACACGTTTGTTGGGAACCCCAAGAGGAAGGTATGAGAATGCAGCAACAAGTTTTCCCTCAGTATGAAACCAAGGTTTAATCGAACCAGTAGGAGATCGAAGTCACTTCTGAAGGTTGTTTGTGAAGGAGTGTAGTGCGGCGCAACACCAGGGATTACGGGCCAACGTGGAACCTGCACAACACAATCAAACTACTTTGCCCCAACTTAACAGTGAGGTTGTCAATCTCACCGGCTTGCTGAAAACAAAAGATTAAACGTATGGTGTGGAAAATGATGTTTGTTTGCAGAGAATGAAAGAGAACAATGATTGCTGTAGGTTGTATTATTAGATGTAAAAGAATGGACCAGGGTCCATAGTTCACTAGTGGTGTCTCTCCATAAAGATAATAACATGCTGGGTAAACAAATTACAGCTGGGCAATTGACAATATTGAAAGTGCATAATAACAATGCATGTGCAAGTAGTGTCTACTATGAGATTCATTTGGGCATTACGAAAAGTACACAGACCGCTATCCAGCATGCATCTGTGCCTAAATAGTCCACCTTCAGGTTAACATCCGTAACCCTTCCAGTATTAGTTGCAAGCAACAGACAATTGCATTAAGTAAAGTGCATAATGTAAGCAACACATTTATCCTTAGACAAAGCATCACTGTTTTACCCCTAGTGGCAACATCACATCCACAACCTTAGAACTTTCTGTCGCTGTCCCAGATTAAATGGAGACTAAACCCACTATCTAGCATAAATACTCCCTCTTGGAGTCACAAGCATCCACTTGGCCAGAGTATCAACAAGCAACAGAGAGCATGCAAGATCATAAATAACATAGACATGGTATTTCAGTATTTAACTTGACATAGTATCAATATTCATCGGATCCCAGCAAACACAACATGTAGCATTACAATAAGATGATCTTGATCATGATAGGCAGCTCACAAGATCTAAACATGATGGCACAAGAGGAGAAGACAACCATCTAGCTACTGCTATGGACCCATAGTCCAAAGATGAACTACTTACACATCACTCTGGAGGCAGGCATGGCGATGTAGAGCCCTCCGGTGATGATTCCCCTCTCCGGCAGGGTGCCGGGAAGAGCTTCAGAACCCTCCCAAGTTAGGGTTGACGGCGGCGGTGGCTCTGGAACTTTTCGTGGACAATGACTCGGGTTCTTAGGATTTTCCCGAAAACATCAATTTATAGGCGAAGGGGCGACATCGGTGGAGTCCCGAGGGGCCCACACCACGTCACGGCGCGGCAGAAGGTGGGGCCACGCCGCCACATGGTGTGGCCACCTCGTCGGCCCCCTTCGTGTCTCCTTCGGACTCCGTGTACGTGACAGAAAAATAGGGACCATGGCTTTTGTTTCATCCAATTCCGAGAATATTTCCAGAACAACTTTTCTGAAACCAAAAACAGCAGAAAACAGGAACTGGCACTGTGTCATCTTGTTAATAGGTTAGTCCCAGAAAATGCATAAAATGATATAAAGTGTATATAAAACATGTAGCAATTGACATAATATAAGCAAGGAACATCAGAAATTATAGATACGTTGGAGACGTATCAGTGACCCTCTCCGACACTATAGAAAAATCTGTTTTATCATCTAAGTTTCTATCAATGTCATCCTCCTCTAGATCCTCAGTAAGACACGAAGCCCTATTAAGGATTAAACTATGTGGTTGATCATCATAATTATCTTGCAAATTGTTTTGTAAAACATTCATGGTTCTATATAATTCTGACTTTTTAATTAACGCAGCAGAAGCAAAAGAATTTGATCCTAACGAGACCCCCAATTTCGACGCTCTATCAGCAACTTCTTTATCCGAAAAAGCAAGTATTGAAAAACTTTTATTTAAATTCGTACCTGGACCGAGGTCGCGCCTCTCCGCCAACGCCATTGCCCGCTCCATTGGAGAGGCATCCGCATTGTGTTGCGCGCGAATCCTTCCACTCGATCGAAGGCCTAAAGCCTCCGGGTCGGGGATGCCGCCGAAGTCGATGACGCGTGATAACCCTCAAGAGCAGGGGATCACTGTAGCACCTCTCAATATGGAAGTAAGGTATCGATCCGCAGGAGCAAGAAGGAAAAGTTATCTATTCCCTACAACTAAAGTGTCACAAGTTTTAGTTGATTATGCACTAAACAAGTTTAAAGAACAAGGTGGTTGATTTAATGGATGAAAGTTTAATGTAACAAAACAAGAATGTAGAAGTGTCCCAATCCTCTTCAATGCAAGAGGACAAGACAAATGTTTTCTCTTATAGGAACAATGGACATGGGTTCATGGGTTCACTTAATCCTCTCTCTATCTTCTATAGTGATTATCATGTTATAGATAAAGTACACACAATTGTCATGTTTTAATGGTAGTTTTTATAACGGCAATATGTCCTAAAATACATAGTTGAAAGAAGTACTCATTTGTGTTGCTAGGTCACCCTCGTAAGGCTAGCGTGGTTGCTCTCACTCCCACATCGTACTCTTTGTTTTTACCCCCAGATAAAGGATGTTGGGCGGTACTGTGTCACTCAATACCTATGCCATGTCACATCGGCCATCCCGTACCCACATACATCATACTTCTTAAAGAACAATATTCTATCAAAGTATGACAAGTCATAAAAGTTCCAACACAACAGTAAATGCATAACAAATCATCTCATACCACAATATCTACCATGAGAATTACATAGATGCCCGTAATCATGTTCAGCAGCTCATACGGTACTAATTAGTGAAGCTCAAAGAGAGGAGAGATACATAAGTTACCACCACAAACCCATAGTCTAGAGGGTGGACTACTCCCCCTTCATCATGGAGACGGTGGAGAAGTCGCTGGAGAAGGTGGAGACCACCCCGGCAGCGCCCCGCCGGAGTTTTCCCCCTCCCATCTGCAGCTCCAGATCTTCGTTTTCGTGTTTCTGTGATATGGCTGCGCTTCTTCCAGAGAACGTCAGGGGACCTTTTTTTAGGCGTTTTTAGGTCAAGACTAGGTCCGTAGAGCAAAGATCGACGACGACGGAGCTCCGAGGCCCAAAAGAGGTGGGCCCACGCGGCTAGGTACAAAGGCCGCGTGGGGCACCCCTTTTGGCCCTCCGGCCTCCATTTGCTTAATTCCTTCGCTCCTACGTCTTCCTCCTTCCAAAATAATGACGCCTGTATTTTTCCAGATTTTTATGACGTCGTTTAGGTCCCTGAAACATAAAAGGAAAGAAATAGGGTTTTACGCCTGCGCAGGGTTAATTCCATAAAAATAGGAAACAATTATTTTATTTCCTAAAATCATTAAATAACAGTGGTATAACCCTTATATGATGCAAATATGATTGGAATATGAGTGATATAGTGCAAAGTTCATGTATGCATTTTACATGCATCAACATCCCCAAGCTTAACCAATACTCGTCCGAGTATGAAGGTGATAAAACTAACATGGGCTTTGCAATAAAGCACTAACAATGAATATCAAAGATGATTGCTACTGCTACATAGAGTCAAATGATTCATTCTTCAAAGGAGTAGCAATATGCAAGATAGTTTATGAAGTGATATCAAGTATTCAATGCAAGGATGTTCAATGATAGTTCACAAAGTGTAACATAGAAGATAGTAATATGGACCACATGTATGTATAATGATAAGTAAGAACATCCTACATTGGTCATAGAGTGTAGATGAAAATCTGAATATAAAAGGTGGACACTTTGGAAAGATGTATATGTGAGTAGAGGTAAAGCATGCATAAGTTTCATCTAACTTCCAAACTCTTCTACTTAAGTTAATGATTGAAATGTAGAATTCTTGGTGTCAAGCTCTCATTACCCTATCATAGCATCTTGAATGGTTAAAGTTTAATGTGAAAGCAAATATGAGTAGTGTGCTTGATAAAGTAAAGGTTAGGTGTCTCATGCCCCTTGAATACAAGTACCTACACCATGATTACTCAACTTAGGAAACAAAGCAAGTTCAAGTTATATATCATTGTAAGTAATAATAGTATCATCAAGAGCGTCAACTAGGGTACCTCTTGTCCCAGGATATGGAACAAGCCCATATCAAAATGACAAGACAAACAAACAAGATGAACAATCTCAACACCCTTTTTATTTACCATTGGAATAGCTTTTTATTATAAGGTGCATCACAGACGGTTCACCATAGCATGTAAGTAAATTTCCACCATGAATGATGCATGGCTTAGATTAGCGGCCGATGCGTCTCTCTAACCATTTATACAAACTCATTAAAACTACTTCATTTCCACCTCATTTCACCATGATAGGCATCCATAAACAAAAGTACATGATATAAACTAAATGAGATGAAGGAGCATATTGAAAGCTTTGCATGTGACAGCACATATGGGCTAAGTCCCAACCTCAGACATTTATCAAGCCACGAGCATCATATTATTAATCACAATGGGTCATGTTTTATTTATGCAATAAAAATAAAGTTGTGCATCAAGTTCGTGAGAGCTATATAACCAACTTTTCCCATAACAATCAATAACATAAACATTTTCATTTAGAGGTATAGATAACACAAATATCATGATATACATACTCGGAATAGCATAAAGCCATTAGGTAGATATGGTGGACTCACTGGAATAACTTTGGTTGAAGGTGTTGGAAACAAGTTTTTGCTTGTTGGAATGTTTGGGCTAGCAAGGGGGAGAAAGTTGACCATATAAATGCATGCATGAGTGTCCATAGAACTAACTAATCCATCTTAAACAAAGTAAAATAACTTTCAGCATCAAAACATGAATAAGTGATAGCTCTTGATAAAGCATTTGCAAATTATTACTCATAACAAGCTCATGAATCATGCAACTATATGTATCATTAAAAATCAACTCAAACATCCCTTTTCCCAATATGATAAAAGCATCCAACATATTTCAACCCATATTTCTAGTAGCTCTTTCTCATATAAATGTTAATGTGGTGGTCTCACAAAATAACAAACAAACAAAAAGACGCTCCAAGTTTATGCGATAAAGTGTTTCGATCGAAAAACAGAAGTTAGACGTGTGCAAACCGAGAGTGTGTAGGTCCAGTGGGGTTGTCTTCACATCCCCAAGCTTATGGTCTTCACCATCCTTGGATAACTCTTGGTGCATCTCCTCCAATCCCTGTGAAAAAACTTCAAAACACCGTTTCTCCCATTTTCTTTTCTGTAGGGTGCATTATTAGTGATAAACAAATCGGTTTCTTGCTGCATATAATCCTTAAAAAAACATCATATGAATGTCCACAAAGTATATTATGTTGTATGCCTACTCATAAACTCATTTGAATCAAAAAGATTCAAGATAAAAGTTCAAAACATGCATAAAACAAAATGGGACAGAATCTGTCCAGAAAAACAGCAGCAGCAAAACATATTTTTCTACCCTAACAAACTTTACCGAAAAATTCTGCAAAAATTCATGCATACAGAGGACGAAAAGTTGCAACTACATTTCAAATATGACCTCATTCAGATTTACAGAATAAGAATTAAAAATCATACCGTGCACAGATTCGTGCAGGAATAAAATCTCCGAACGCTATAAGCAACTTTTTCAAACCAAAAAGGGTAAAACTTGGTACTTTATTCAAAATTCCGGAAACTAAACAAAAAACAAACTCTCTTGTTACAGAAAGAGGACACAAATAAAGTATAGCAAATACAACGTATGCAAGAGGAAAACCTCCGATACACGTGTAGAGATATGAACGGAAAAAGAGTTCCTGGTCTTGTCTCTAAGACTAGCCTATCTTGTTGCTCGATGATCGTGTTTTCCTGATAATGGACTTTGTATAAGTCATTCAACTATAGGAGTGGATTATCGGAATGATAATCGCACTGAACTGACCCACCATATGATCTTGCTATGAGACAAATCGTCGACGATGAAATAGCGATTGATCATCTATTTAGTTATCATTAGCTAGATCCCTATGCTATGAGAATATCTTTTGACCGCTTATTTGACATTCGAGCTTTGATTTCCATCAAACGTCTTGCAGTAACATGGGACTATGATAGGTGGCTTTTGGGCTTGAACTAGAATAATGTATTGGAACAGAGATCGTTCAAGAATGGCACTTACTCCTCCAGACGATGGAGAGATACATCCTCTAGGCCATCTCAAGTATTATTGTTGTCACCCAATCGTCTGGCCAGACACAAGCGTGATTTATCACGGGACAACATAAATACGGAATGAGAAAAGAGAATGATATTGGTACGAGAATAAATATGTGTTATGATCAAAGGGTTTGATCACACTAGAGCACATTGTCTCAATCTCGAGATATCATTGGTATCGTGTACGTAAGGGGATTAAGCGTAATGAGTAATGCACAGGTTCTGTTGTTCATTCACAACACAAGGGTGCCAGTACGAATGCCTAACCCACTGCTGGTTATTGTTTGGTAAGCTCCCACACAATACTTTGTGATTGCTGAACCTTTCGGGTCACACACTTAAGTTGTAGGTCAATCTTTGATTGAGAGTAAAGATGTAGTTTTAATGTGAATGAGATTGTGTCGGAGTAGCTCCGATGTCACTGGGATTTGTTCCGGTGAATTATAAGTTAGAGAGAATGCGGACATCTAATGTCCCGGGATGATAGGAATGGTTTCTGTCATCAGCGGAGTTAATCCGAGTGCTTATAAGGAAGGAAATATTGTTCCGATGTTTTGTCGACGGATACTAGGTATCCCGGTTCATATAAATATGAGTTATATGATAAGTAATTAATTCCGGAATTTTCTGTAAAAGGAAATATTCATTTAGGAATTAATTATACGAAACAATTAATTATTTATTTAATTAATTATATTGGAAAATATAAATAAAGGATTTTATTTAAAGCCCAATAAAAGGGGCTGCCAAGTGGGCCCATGGGGCCCACAAGGCAGACGCACCCACATGGTATGTCGGAGAGGGGTCGAGTCCGAGTTGGGGGGACTCCCCCTCCCCGCGGCTAGGGCGGCGGCCAAGGGCGGGCCCCACAAGGGGCGGCGGCCAGGGCGGGCCCCACAAGGCAGGAGGCGGTGGGAGGGGTCTCCCCTCCAACCCGAGTTGGAGTGGGGGAGGGTTTCCTCCCCCCTTCCTTGTTTGGGAAAGGCAGGTTTGGAGGGAGGAGTCCTACTCCTCCCCCCAATCCGAGTTGGGGAAGGGGAGGGACTCCTCCCTCCCTTCCTTGGCCGGCCGGCCCAAGGAGAAGGGCTTGGCCCCTTTCCCAAGTCCCTCCACCCCTTGGCCTCCTTTATAAGCAGCCCCAAGCCCCTAGGGTTTAAAGTGCAATTGAAGCAAAGTTCTCTCTCTCTTGTAGATCTCATGTGTTGAGAATTAGACGTCTCTAATCTTCTCATATAGATCTAATCTAGTTGATTAGATCTACCACCTAAATTACGCCGCAAGGCTGACTCTCTTCACCACGTGCTAGTAGCTAGGCGGTGAACGCACAGGGTGGGTTGACACGGTGTATGTGTGGATACCGCTAGAGCGGGATTTGCGCAAGTAAGTTCCTTGGACAACGGAACAACTTCATCAAGGTCTACATCAACGTCGACGCACGGCAACAATCTCACCTCCCGCGTGGACGTGAGATTCTTCATCAGGCTTCACCGACATCTACTTCGACAAACACAAGATCTTCCGCAAGCGCGTTTGTAAGTATTCTAGATCATCGCATTATGGGGTGCAATGTACCTTCATAGAATAGATCTTAGCGGTAAGGTTACAGATAAATTTTAAAGTTTTCCCCGCAACCCAATACGACTTGCACGTAAAACCACCTGCTACCCCATCCTTGGGCAGAGTCGACCTTTCGCAAGTTGAAGTACTCCACATCGTTCTTCACCTGGATGTTGAATCCGCCGAGGGGGAAGGGGCGGCCGCCAAAGCAGTCGTGGCGCACATTGAAGATGGAGTTCCATAGAGGCCAGCTCGGGATACCCCCAAGAAGCACTCGCACAAAACCATAAAACAGGCAATGTGCAGAATACCATTGGGGTAAAGTCATGGATTTGCATGCCATAGGCGAACATCAGACCACGAACAAAATCGTGGAGAGGGAGAGCAAATCCACGGGGCAGAAACTCCGTAAAACAGACGCGCTCTTCAGCGTGAGGTTCAGGGAATACCTCTCCGTTGGAAGGGACGCGGGCAGGCAGCTGCTGCTCCGACGGCAGCAGACCTTTCTGCTGAAACTGGAGGAGGTTAGCATCCTTCAAGGTGGACTTCACCCAGCCCCCAGAGGATTTCTTCAGGGCATCAGAGGCGCCGACCGCCGTTTTCTTCCCCTTCTCTCAGCTGCGTCAGCAGTGGTGGTCGCCGGGACAGCAGCGGCGCGCTTGGATGGTTTCCCCATCGGGCGGAAGGGTGGTGGAGGAAACGAGAGCTCTAGTTGCAGAGGCAATGGAGATGGGCGCGCGAGGAAGAAGAAGAAGTTGGAAGCACAGGAGGAAAATGGCAAGTAAAATTTTTGCCACACCACGATCCTTATTTACCACAACTCATAAAGCAATCGTAGCCATTTGTGCACGACCTGCGATACACGTGGCAAGCGTGGAACACAACCGTCGTACGCCACGCCGCCCACTACGCACGTAAAAAGAGGAAGTTATCATTACGCAGTGAAAATCTCGCCACGTCCGGTCAAATCGGTACTGAAGCGGCGTCCTCTGCAGTCAAACAGTGGGACCACATCGATACGTCTTGTCAAAACTCTGCGCCCACGCCAAAAGTGTCATGAGTGACGTCATCAACGAAACAACCGTTGGATACTAAAAAAGCCACATAAACAATCATTCGACTAGTTCAGAACACATGGCTTCGTGTCTACTATATAGATTGAGGTAGTATCATTCACTCGACACTATGTCGATTGTTATAACTCCCATCGGGAGTGTATCAAAAATTTCTTCGATTAACGTACGCAGGATAAAAAAGAATTTGAGATTATCCTCCATTACAAGTAATAAAGCACAATCTCGGGGGCTACTCCCATCGGGAGCGCTGTCGCGCACCCGATAGATTAAAAGCAAATGATGTCAGTCGATGACATACTCGACTCAGTCAAATAAGTAAAAAAATCGACACTCAAAATCATATTTCACAAAGATTCCCGAGTTGCGTCAATCGTAGATGTCTTGGATGCTGCATACGAAAAATGCAAAGGTAAGACCCGCCGATCAGTCGAGCAGGGCTAAGGACCACTCCGGCAGTGCAAGTCCTTAAAACTTTCCGTGCCAGCAGACATGATGGAAAATCCTGGCGGATGCGCTAGGTAGCAAAATAGAAACTGCAGAACGATTCAGTAAGACCTCAACGGCCTGAGTCGAGTCTGTCCAGTATGTTCCAGATTCGAGCCCGGGGACTCGAATTTGATTGAAGGCTAGTAAGGTTTTGCCCAAATGCGCAGTTAACTGGTCTCGATCCGTCGAGTGAACCAGGCCTACTAGGCCGTAATCCCTTGATAAATCATAAATCACAGTAAAAAACGGCATGCTCATCGAGTATTGTCTATAAAGATTCTCATAACATAAAACACATGTACAAAGATATGACGTGCACTATCGAGTGAGTCCATGCCTGATTCTTCGAGTCAGTCAAGCACTCGGGGGCTAATGACGAGGTTATACCAAACGGGTACCCTACCATGAGGGTACCTGGTGCACGTGATGACTAAATCCCAATTGTCATAGTCTATTGAAGCCCACGAAGGGAGGCCCAAGATGAAGGAGTACTTCCCAAGATTAGGCATAGTCGGTTGAACTTTCCTTATTTGTAATCCTGGTCGGTTACGAACCCGAGACCCAGCCTCCTATATAAAGGCTGGGAGGGCGATCGATCAGAGCACGCAATACTCAAACCCCAAAACCCTAGCGAGATCAGCAACTCGTCAGGACCCTTGTAACCGCCATATTCCCACAATCAATACAGACAAGCAGGACGTAGGGATTTTACCTCACTCGAGGGCCTTGAACCTGGGTAAATCCCGCTTGTCAGCCGTCGATTCTACTAACACTACGCGTTCTCTACCACATAACTCTAACCCTTGGTACTCAACCATGGGTATTGCCGAGGACATGCCTCGCCAGGTATAGTTGTGAAAAGTAGATGCCCTTGAGGGGACTTGTAGAAACGTCAACTTATCAGCAGCAGTGGCCACTGGTAGTACTAAATTGGGTGTCGGAGACCTAGACGCCGGCGTATCAGCAGGAGGGCCATGACGCAACAAAAGGTCTCGGAGATGAGGCCAAGGGCACCCCCATCGACGTAGCCGTGTGAGGCCAATGCATGTCCATGTTGAAGCGCCGCAGCTTGCTAGCTCCTCCTCCTCCCCTTCCATCTGATATGCACTGCGACCTTCATCTGCATGTCTATACGAGAGTATAAACAAGAAGTATAATTATTAATTTAGCTATATGTAGATAATTAATTTATACCTCTTAGGGCATGTACAATGCAAAGTGTTTATATAGGTGCTTCATAAAATAAACCATTTTTTGGTTAAACAATACTTACCTAGGCAGCTCTCCTATAGGAATAAGTATTCGTGATTAGAAAAATACTTGGTTGATGATAGGTATCAAGCGTATCTATAATTTTTGATGTTCCATACTTGTTTTATATCAAATCTCATATGAGTTTATTTTTTAATTAATTTGGCACATTTTATTAGACTAACCTATTAACCTAGTGTTCAGTGCCTGTTTCTGTTTATTATGTTTGTGCATTGCAAAAAGATTCATAATCCAAAGTGCTCAGAAAAATTACAGAAATTCTATTTCGCCAGAAGACCCCGGGAGCCAGAAGGACAAGACTGGGAGGGGCCCACAACCTCCAGGTGGGGCCTAGGCATGGCCCAGCCTGAGGGTCACCTGGCGCCTCCTCCCCCGCCTCACGTCGCCTCTTCGCCCATAAATACTATCCTAACCTAAAACTCCCGCAGCCGAAGGATTTCTCTAGAAAAGCTCCCGAGCTCCGCCGCGTCACAGGACAAAAGTCTCTGCTCAGGCCCCTTGACGGAACGGGGAATTGCCCCTGTAGCCATCTTCATCGCCATGGCTGCCTTCCATAATGTGCCGGAGTAGTCCTTCATCGGGGCTGAGGGGTCTTTCCTGTAGTTGTGTGGTTATCTCTCTCCCATGGTGTGAACTTATGTGATCATGAGCATGTTAATCTAGTTGAATTTGTATATGTTGTTTCCCCTTCATTATGTAATGGATATGTTACTCAATTGGTTTTATCTAGTATAATTTCCGGAGTCATTGTTGACAACACAAAGTCTCGGTGACAGTGTGGGTGACGTGCGTGACTCTTTGGATAATAGATTGGAGAGCTACTATTACCATGGATTATTCTTTTGTCGAATTGTGATGTTTGGACTTTAGGTGTGTCAGACCTACGCAGTAATTGTGGTGTTCGAACTTTGGGGTGTGCTTTTGTACGCCTATGCATAGTACTCTTGTTTCTTATCGAGAAGAAGACCACCTATGTTGCATAAGGGAGGAAGTATCATGTATGCGTTCTACTGTGTTTGCATTGTTGAGAGAGTCCACTAGTTAAAGTATGATCCATATGCCTTGTTTTCAATCATCGGAACACCGTTTTCAGTCACTTTTGTTACATGTTTGCTTCCTGCTATTTTTTATTAAAGATTACAAATATCACTTGTCACCATCCATATCACATGCATTTTACTATATCCTCGCGGAACTAATGCACCTATACAACTGACAATGATATTATGTGTGGTGGGCACACAAGAGACTTCTTGTATCTTAATTACAGGGTTCCTTGAGAGGGATATCTTCGACCTCTACTCCCTGAGTTCGATAAACCTTGGGTTACTCACTTAAATGAAATTTGCTATTGTCCTACAAATCTACGCACTTGGAGTTTCAACACTGTCTACAATAATAAAAGCGTGCGTAGGCATCAGTTGATTTCTATAGGCACCTTGCATTGTACGTGGCGATATAAAGCAACACCCCACTTATATGTATTAGTTATTTTTCTATCTTAACATGCAAACTTTTCATTCTGTTAGCAACGATGACATCCTACTAACATTCAGTGAAGCCAATATTGTCTTGCATTCAACATAGAGAGTCATCTACTTTTTATCCATCCAATTGTCCACGTCACCAATTTTCGATCATCAAATACAAGAATAATTACATCAATTAAATTTAGCCTTTTGATAATTGTGACAAAATAAATCTTCCGTATTTCTATTAGTAATTCCATAATTCTTGGGTCTTATAAGCCTTTTTCTACACACTATGTTTTTTTAAACAAGAGATTTCCGCCTTAAGGTGCAGGGCATTGTTACCTAAATTGCTTAGGATCCATGTCACTCTGTTTGATTATTCGTAAGAGTTAAGCTCGCAGTGCTATTGATTAGACTTTGGGCAGTGCATTGTTATTGCGGTTTGTTCACGCGCCTTGTTCCGATGACTTGGCCACGCCGCGTCTCTTCATTGGCTGCCGGTAGAACCCTGTCGCCGGTCCGCATTCAATCTCTCTACGTGCCTTGCTTGCGTTTCGACTTCTTTTGGACGTATTCTCTTCCGATGTTTTATTAAACTTGCGAGACGACTTTTTATTTTTGAGCAGAACTTGAGAGTCGATTTTTCTTTGGACAGGAATTTTTCCCTCCGATCCCCGGGTCGCCAGCCTGACACCTGTCCACTAAAAAAAAGACTAATCCCGTTTTTGCTACGAAACTCCCGCTTTTGCTACAAAATGTCCCGCTTTTGCTGCATTGTAGCAAAAAACGGTTTGTACACAAAACATAAAAAAAAAATATGGTCTCGCCGGAGACCTCACCTGAGACCTCGTCGGAGATTCCGTAGCAACAAAAATATGCTACTGTAGCAAAATCGAATTCGCCGGAGACATCGACGAAGACCTCGCAGGAGACATCATAGCAAATTTTTCGTCCTATTGTAGCAAACCCACATAACAATAATAGCAAGGAAAATGTCATATTGCAGCATCGTTGCAAAAAAAATCCGGGAAGTTGAGACTTATGATGCAAAACATCAGAACAAACTGTAGTAAAAAAATTCTTCTTGGTGCAAAAATTCATACATGAATAAAAATGTCGTAGCAAAAACATTGTGCTATTTTAGCAAACCCACGAAACTATTGAAGCACAAAATTGTAAAACATTCCAGTATCGTAGCAGAAACAACAACGACGATGTCGACTGCCTGCAACTGCGACCGAAGCACCGGCGCCTTGCCACGGGAGCACCGCCGTGCTCGTTCCGTAGCACCGCCATCCTTCCATGGGAGCACCACCGAGTACCAACGGCAACGCAGCCTCCCTACACACCGAGCACATTCGACAAAAACATATAGAGATCTGCTTGAAAATAAATTGTGTCTTATAAAGAAGATATTTGCGACATTAGTTTTGTAGATTTGTATCATAAGGAGCAAATTTCTGTTACAAATGATATAAGGATTTGCAACTCATGAAGAAAAAATCAGGTGAAGAAGAAATTTGCTACTTAGGTTTTTGAGGACTTGCATAAAAGGGGAACATTTTGCTACAAAGCTTTCAAAATTTTGCAGAAATACAAGAAAAAGCATGTGAAGAAGAAAATTGCTCCCGACGGCGGGCGACGTCTTAATCCGCGCTCGCGCAAGTCAAGTAGTCAACCGAAGTTGCCTTCCCTGCAACCTCCGCCAGGTCGCATGATGACCCTAGCAGCGCCAGTGCACGCCGCTCCTTGGGCACCGCCGTGTTCCCATTGGACCACTGTCGCTCTCTTTGGGCAGCATCGTTGCCACTAGTCTGGGTAGCACCTCCGAACATCAATGGCAGGATCGCTGACCACCCTTGGTAGCACCGCCTGTAGCAAATGGACCCCAGCTCGCCGGAGCGCCACCACTACTGCAGCACGGCCGCCGACGGCGGGGAACCGATTGCAGCACCGCCCCTGTCCTTGCAGCAACATGGCGTCGCCGGGACAGGAATCCTTGCCGCGGTGGTCACCCCTCGCGCCACTGCCAGCACCGCCATGCTCCGATGGTGTTCCTTCGCGAAACCGCCGTCCTGGCCTTCTGCACCATCCACGTCGCAGGGTGCACGACGAGCTCGACCGCAAGGGAGGCCGAGACGGGGAGCTCGAGCGACCGGGAGCAGCGCCAGCAGACGGCGAAAAAAGCTCGAATCAACGCCGGCGAGCGTCGGCGTTGGGGGATTCGTAGGCGTCGCGTATTTAGGTGGGAAAGGAACGGCGGTGGCGGCGGTCGAGCAGCGGCGAGCTCGTGGAGAGAGGCCGTGTACGGTGAAGGCTGCGTAGAGCGACGCTACGGGATGGAGCAGAGAAGGCGAAGGAAAGGAGAAGGGAGACGGCCATGTCGGGGCGGCGGCCGAGCTCGACCCATGGTGGAGCGGCAGCTTGAGGAGCTTGGAGATGGTGGTGGGCTGGTGGCCATGGCTGCCATGTGTGTGAGGGAGAGAATTGAGGAGAGGACCGAGGAGGGGAACGAGTGGAGAGGATAAGGTTGGGGACTCGGGGTTGGGGAGCGGCGCGTGGGCCTCGTGGTGGGTCCGCGGGGACGCGTGGCGAACTCTCCATGCGGAGGACGCGGAGCGACGGATCCCGGATGATTACTAGAGTTTTCCTTTTTCTTTTCTTGTTTTGAAGTTTGAACGGAACTTGCGAGTCGAGCACTCGAGCACTCGAGCAGGGAAAGTCAAGTCGTCCGGAAACAAAAACGGTAAACATATTGGGTAGTTACTGTTCGTTTTGGTGGGCTAAAGGCATTCTTTTGAGCCCGTCTAGGCCCAAGCATGTGGTGTGGGCTTATTTCATGCCCGCTGCAACAAATAGGTGGTCGTTGCTCTGGCGGGTTGGCCTAGTTAGGTGAGTCGTTTGAGGTTTTCCATTTGTTTTTCTTTTTTAGCTGTTTTCTTCTTCAGCTTTTTTTTCCTTTTTTATTACTAGCAAAACATGCCCGTGCGTTGCAACGGGAAAAAACACGAAGATTGGTAGAATATAGAACACAATCGTTTACCATCTCATTGTCGCCATGGAAGAGATGGATGCATGATAGTCGACCTCGTCACGGTCAATCAAGCGAATTGCTCGCCGTTGTCAACTCATCGCCGTTCATGTTTACAGCTCGCCCATGTCAGGATGTCGCAAGACTTAAACCTCTATGGAACAGAATATGTAGCGCAAATTGTTAGCATGCCAGCGCCCCTGGAAAAGTTGGAATCCTTCCATGGTATCCGGGTGTAGATTGATGATGAAGCTGTCGTCATTTGCTGCCTCGTCGACCACGAGCCGCCGGTTCGTTTTCAAGAAAGAGTTGCACAAATATATTCGCACATCATTGATGGTCTCATCGATCACCAGATGGTTCTTGTTGTATTCGTTGTCGATGAAGATGGTGACGTCGCCTTGTGGGAAAGAAAGGAACATAACATGCCCTTATATAGTTGGCTAAACACAACGTGTACCAAGGCTAAGTGGGTGTACAAAGACAGTAACGTACAAAGACTGCGTTCGGTGATCCGCCGAAGTTCTTCTGTTCTGCACTGCTGAGTTCGGTTGGCGGCACGCGCGTGCGTGAATACGGAACTCCGATCCGTGCGTGCGGCGTGCAGCGTGCTCCTCGGCTGACAAAACGACGATATACGTTTGGCACGTGCGCACGGGTTCAGGTGTTCGTACTGTGAGTGACCGAGAGAGCTGACAGGCCGGCCAAACTCGATAGTGACCAGTGCCCTAGCTTGCAGGTCGTGCGTGCGTGCGTGCGAGAGAAGCAAATTGAGCAGGATCAAGCTAGGTTTCTCGAGTCCACCCGCAACCGTCCCATTTTTTTCTACATAAAAATCCATATTACAACGTTGGAAACAGCCGCACCGATCGATGCTACACGTTATCTCGTTCATATGATGTTTTTAACTTTTTTTAATTTGTATGTATTTAGACACGTTTCAGTGTGTCTTCACTCATTTTACTATGCATGATGTAGTCTACATTGAAAATAGCTAAACCATGATACGTATAATTTAAAACGGAGAGATTACAATGTAAGCTTGTAACTTGCTACGTTTTAGTTTACAGCTAATTTTCTTACTACAATGCTTGATGCATATATGTCCGGGCATGTGACTTGTGAGCCGAAAGCGCACGAGAAAGGGTATTTGTATTCGACCGAGTGATTGCAAGATAATTTTTGTTTTGAAAAACATTATATAAAAACATAGAATAATAGAAATAGAAACACGGAACAAAAGATAGACAACGTGAAATACGATAAAATTAAAGTTCCTAAAATAATTTGGCAAAAACCACAAAGAAAAAAGGAACGGAATTCTCTTGGTTGGCCGGCCACACACAATCATGTCTTTGTCTTGCTACTTGGGAAAATAATTTCATCAAAAGAGTGCAAATCCTATTTGACGTGTGCCCACTATACTCGGTGCATCTAGCCCGGCCCATTCTTTTCTTATTGTGTGTCTTTAGCTGCCTGACGCAGGCTGCTCAGCGCACCATACCAGCTCACACACTTCAGACTCTGCGGGCACGGACGGAGTGGAGATTTGGTGCTTCCGAGTTTCGGTGATCTCGCCTATATAAAAATAACTAAAAGTATATTTAGAAGTTTTAAAAAATCTAAAAATAATCATGCATGTTCCATAATATCCTACAAACGCTCATTTTTTGTGTAGGTTAAAACGTAAAGTATTTTGCATTGAACTTTTGCACATTTGTAGGAAATTTCATTGACGACATGCATGATTGTTTCAGATTTGTTTAACTTTAGGGAATGTCTATTTGTCAGTCGACTGTTTTCTATTTCGGTCACAGTCTTATTTTTAAGCCATTCATACGTTGACACATGTAAACTACACGAACGCCCAGGCGAAGAAAAGGACCGACGCTACCCGTGCGATTACTTTCCCCTTAACGGGTGTTGTGTGTAAAACCCGACTCAGAAAACCCACCTGCTGTACACTCTCCCACGTGAACAACCAAGCGCTCCTCTATTGGGCTGCCTTTGGTCAGGCTTGCCTGCTAACGAGTAATTTTCTGTTGATCATTTCCCTCCATACGTGTAGCTAAGTATACTAGTCTTCAGAATCAATTCCCACGATAGGCCACTCCTCACACACTCAGTTTTAAACAGTAGGACGTTCCCACGTACGGACTAGGACTTTGCTAATATTTTAAAAATGTTCTTTTTTAAAATTGTTCAGATTTTGGAAAATATTTATATTTGATAACCGTTCAGATTTTGAGAATATTCATATTTAAATATGGTTTATATTTTTCAAAAATTACCATTTTAATAAAACAAAATGAAAAGGAACAAAAACTCATCTAAACTAATTCGGTAAATTGATTATCATGCAAATAAATAACCAGCTAATCAACCCTAGGAACAGAGACAACCCTAGATAATATAGAGAGAGATAGACAGAGAGAGAGAGAGAGATAAATATATACAATACTGATAATCATATAGAGAAATAGAGACAAAGTGAGATAATAGAGACAGAGAGATGTGCGAATAGAGAGAGAGCGCGATTTATTTCAGACAGTCGATTGAGAGAGAGAGAGAAACACACATAGAGATAGACAGAGAGATAGATAGAGAGAGAGACAAAGAGAGAGAAAGAAACATATATAGAAATAGAGACAAAGTGAGATAATAGAGACAAGAGAAATGACTGAAGAAAGACTAAGAAAGGAGACAAATGGACTAAACAATGAGACAAATGAAACAAATATGACTGAAAAAGAATGTACTGAAGAATGAGACAAATGAAACAAAAAATGAATGAAGAAAGATTAAAAAACGGCTGAAGAAAGACTAAGAAATGAGAAATATGGACCGACGAATGAGACAAGAAAAAATGTGACTGGAGAAAGACTAAGAAATGAGTAAAATGGACTGAAAATGAGATAAAGGAAACAAAAATGACTGAAGAAAGTCGAAAAAAGGAGAAATGACTGAAGAAAGACTAAGAAAAGAGAGACGACTGAAGAAGAACTAACAAAGGAGAAAATTTGACTAAAGAATGAGACAACAAATATGACTGAAAAAGACTAAGAAATGAGAAATGAATGAAAAAAAACTAGAAACGAGAAACACGGATTGGAAAATGAGACAAATGAAACAAAAATGACTGAAGAAAGACTAAGAAAGGGAAAAAATGTACCGAAGCACAGAACACATAATCTAACATCCTTTTGCAACTGACCCCACTTTTTGGGTAATATGTTGCACCTAGCCCAAAAAAACATTTAGCCCCTTAAATGTGTATCTGACACATGGGCCCATATTTGTTTACCTTATACCCCAGTTATATGACATATTTTTAAATGGGCATCAATAGAAAATATAAACATTATGTGCATTCAAATTATTTGAATATCAACATAATATTATTTACTTCCTCCGTTCCAAAATAATTGTCTTACATTTGCCAAAAAGTGGGTGCATTTGGACGAAGAAAGTATATCATAAATTATTTTAAATGGGCATCAGTATAATCTGTAACCTCTCCGAGTCTCCGGTCCACAACACAAATTTTGATTGGCATGAAAAAAAAGAGGAAACCAATCAACAATGTGTTCGTACAGTACCTAATAGATCCAAGCTGGGTTGGGGTGCGTTCGTAGCATCGCTTATACTTTTCCAGCTACACCTGGCATAGGACAGCGATAGACAGAGGGGAGGAGACGGGTAAAAACTGGCCAGTCAGTCGGTTTCTAGACCCAATAAAAAAATACTACCCGTGAACAAAACACACACGTACAGACAGAGGGAGGAGACAACACGAATCTTGAAAGAGATCGACGGACAGAAATTCGACTGACCGTAAAATCAAAAACAGTCAGCTGAGATACAACAAAATCCAACTTTTAATATAGTTTTTGATTTTTTGAAATGGGCGAGATCACTGAGACCGGGAGCATAAACCATTTTCCGCATGGACGGGCCCGTTTTATTCGTGAAACTATGGTCGCCTTTGATACCTGCAGCTCCTCTTAGGTCGCTGTGAAGGGTTTGGTTTGGTTTATTCAACTTCTAAATGCATACCGTTTGGTTACACGAAGAGGAAAACGGGATCCTGATGTTTGGTTCTGTGCAAAGTTCCATTTCGGCTGAGCTTGGTGCAAACACTCATTGTTTGGTTCTGTGTAATGATTTGATGTGGTTACCTAATACACTAGTGGTGAGGTTACCTAGAACGAACTGAACATAGAATTGACAGATTCAAGTTCAAACTGTTGGATATATGTCAAAAGGCAATGTATTTATACATGTGACAATGTATTTATACATATACATATATTTGATTTATATATTATTGATTCGTATTCTCAATGCTATAACTGCGGTGATTTCTAAATGCATGATTTAGGGAAAAGCTCACTCGTACGTGTAGAGAATATGAACATGTAAAATGTACCCTAGTTTTTTACGGACTAATTCTTGAATGCTAGATGACGCGGCTTTTCCTAGGCATGGACATTGTAGACGTCAACATCAAGGATGAAATATTATTGGATAATAATATGGCTGAGTCACCCAAGTGTTAGTGTTGGTATGCTAAGAGAATCCGTTAAATAGTCTTTTTGTCTTAGCTTTATCACAGAAAGGTTGTTGTATAACATGTCCTTGACACCGTGAGGTTATTGGGGTCATGCACACTGGAAGAGTTAATTTGGTGTTGTTAACCGTCACGGCCCTAACAGTGTGATCATAAAGACAGTTACTAGGTGGCTTCAAGGTGTGTGTATCCTAATGTTCTGAGATGTGAAATTACTCCTCTAGGTTAAGAGAGATACGTCCAGGGCCACTCGGTATTACATATGTATCCACTATGTTCTGCAGACAATGCATGGTGAAGTTACACCATGTGGGATATAATAATACGGCAACGAGTAAAGGAAACTTACCGGTAACGAGATAGACAAAGATGATGTGAATCAATCCTTCACTGATTCATGGTATCATTCACTGATCTATATCTCGGGTGAAGTTCAATATCGTGAGTAATGAGATTGATATATGATAATCAACAGGTTCAACAGAAGAGTTATTCACATAACGATAGCAGCTACACATGATCGTCCTTGGAACTGTCACTGGTCGGTGATTGGTTGATACCCAACCAATTATAGCTACCCGTTATCAAACCTGTAGGGTGGACACACTTAAACTAGGATTGGTTAGTTGTGTATTATGGTTGGTCTGGAACATGGAGAGAGTATCACCGACATGGTGCTTGCGTGATAGATATACCTTATCAAGAGAGAAAGTTTGTGATAGAAGTTACTATCACGATTGGATTTATTCCGAGGGTTTATAAGAAGGGAAATATTTGTCCGGAGTATTTTGTCGGCAGACACTGGGTGTCTCGGATCATATAAAAGGAGTTTCATATGATAGGAAATTAATTCAGTGAAATATTGTGTAAAGGAAATATTCAAATAAGAATTAATTAGACTAAGTATTATTTAATTATATGTTAATTAAATATTAATTTATTTAATTAATAAAATATAATTACGGGAAAATTATTAAAAGGCCACACCACCAAGTGGTGGTGGGCCAAGACGCCATCGGGAGGGGGGGCTCTACCGGTCGAACCCTAGTGGGCCTTGCGGCCCACGGCGGGGGAGAGGCGGTGGAGGCGGCGCCCTAGGGCGGGCCCCATGTGGCGGCGGCGGCTAAGGCGGGCCGGCCTAGGGCGGGCCCCACCCGCCAGGTCGGTGCGGCGCGGTGGGCCCACCCGCCCTAGGTCGGTTCGGCCTAGGGGCGGGCCCCACCCGGCCGGCCGGTGCAAGGAGAGGGAGAGGGTCTACTCCAACTCCCCTCCCATGCCGAATTGGGCAATGGACTTTCCCCTTGTACAAGTTGGACTAGGAAAGATTCCCCTTGTCCAAGTCTCCCTACCATTTGGCTCCTTTATAAACCCCACCCCCTCTAATTGTGGAGACACAAGTTTCTAAACTAGGCACACTACCAATTTCTGTCCATCCTCGATGTTTTGGGAGATTCGTCGCGCGAGGAGTAGGAATCGAACCCAACACCTTCTCCTCCCTCGTGCACCAGTTAGGCCAGCAGACCACTGCACAACTTGTGATAGCAGTACAACAGGCACTATATAATATAAGTATTAACTCGGCGAGATATACGACTAGGGTCCATTTACCATTTTTTTTCTGCCGAACTCAACGTATGTGTGTGCATGTGACCCTTCGAGAACCCGCGCGTCATTTTTTTTGTAGGAACAATGGTCAAGGACGACGACAGGCAACCACCAGGCCACATAAACTGTCTTGTAGAAACAACGTACGCAGTCTATTTGTAGCATATTCGGTCTGATGTGGACAATACTACATTTCTTTTGGTAATGCTAAAAAAGTAATACTTTTATTAAAATAAGATATTAACTCAAGTATTTTCCTAGCAGCTAGTATGCATACAAAGATTTCATGCCAAACAATGTCCTTTTTTGAGTAATTTCAGAGCAAATTATCACATGGTTGTAGTTCAATTTGAATTACTTTGGAATAAATCGACCATATCTCCGTTCCAACAAAAAGCACCAAAGATCTCTACAGAATGTACATATTATTGATCTAAAGATGATTTTTCAAAAAAAACATGAGCAAAATTTATGGCACTTGTAGTTCAAATCGGACCCACTTCCAGCGAAATCGGCATCAACTTCTGTAATGTAGAAGAGATAACTAGGAATGTTTTTAAATCCAAACCAGGGTCACATGTGCTTATAATGTGGTACATTATTTTTTATACCTTTGGGTATTCGTTTTCAGGAGGCCGTTTTGGTAGTTGCTTCACAAAAAAGGCAGTTTCGGCACTAAAACAATGAAAAATGTTTTTTCATGCAAAAAAACACATCTTTGTACCTATGTCAACATTGTGGGGAATTGCATTTTACACGCGTGTGCAAATTTTTGGATCATTTGTACATGGGATGCTATGTTTAGGCCATACCCTAGCTCATTCGAGTCGAAAGTCATACTTCTTTGTACCTCGTAGCTCATTTTTTAGAAGGTTTTTTCACAAAAACTTCCATACCCATGTTTGTTATTTTTTCTAGGTGGTAGGTCACACAAGAGGACTCCACGCGAAGGTTTCCCATTTATTTGATTTTTTTGAATTAGTTTTGCCTCACCTAGCCGTAAACCCTGACCCTAAATCCTGAACCCGAACCTAAACCTAACCATATCTCAGTTCCAACAAAAAGCACCAAAGATCTCTACAGAATGTACATGTTGTTGATCTAAAGATGATTTTCTCAAAAAATCATGAGCAAAATTTATGGCACTTGTAGTTCAAATCGGACCCACTTCCAGCGAAATCGGCATCAACTTCTGTAATGTAGAAGATATAACTAGGAATGTTTTTAAATCCAAACCCAGGGTCACATGTGCTTCTAATGTGGTACATTAGTTTTTATACCTTTGGGTATTCCGCTTTCGGGGGGCGTTTTGGTAGTTGCTTCACAAAAAGGCAGTTTCGGCACTAAAACAATGAAAAATGGGTTTTTCATGCAAAAAAAAACACATATTTGTACCTATGTCAACATTGTGGGGAATTGCATTTTACACGCGTGTGCAAATTTTTGGATCATTTGGACATGGGATGCTATGTTTAGGCCATACCCTAGCTCATTCGAGTCGAAAGTCATACTTCTTTGTACCTCGTAGCTCATTTTTTAGAAGGTTTTTTCACAAAAACTTCCATACCCATGTTTGTTATTTTTTTCTAGGTGGTAGGTCACACAAGAGGACTCCACGCGAAGGTTTCCCATTTATTTGATTTTTAAATCAGTTTTGCCTCACCCTAGCCGTAAACCCTGACCCTAAATCCTAACCCCGAACCTAAACCTAACCATATCTCAGTTCCAACAAAAAGCACCAAAGATCTCTACATAATGTACATATTGTTGATCTAAAGATGATTTTTTTCAAAAAATCATGAACAAATTTTATGGCACTTGTAGTTCAAATCGGACCCACTTCCAGCGAAATCGGCATGAGCTTCTGTAATGTAGAAGAGATAACTAGGAATGTTTTTAAATCCAAACCCAGGGTCACATGTGCTTATAATGTGGTACATTATTTTTATACCTTTGGGTATTCCGCTTTCGGGGGGCCGTTTTGGTAGTTGCTTCACAGAAAAAGACAGTTTTGGCACTAAAACAATGAAAAATGGGGTTTTCATGCAAAAAACACATCTTTGTACCTATGTCAACATTGTGGGGAATTGCATTTTACACGCGTGTGCAAATTTTTGGATCATTTGGACATGGGATGCTATGTTTAGGCCATACCCTAACTCATTCGAGTCGAAAGTCTACTTCTTTGTACCTCGTAGCTCATTTTTTAGAAGGTTTTTTTCACAAAAACTTCCATACCCATGTTTGTTATTTTTTTCTAGGTGGTAGGTCACACAAGAGGACTCCACGGGAAGGTTTCCCATTTATTTGATTTTTTTAAATCAGTTTTGCCTCACCCTAGTCGTAAACCCTGACCCTAAATCCTGACCCCGAACCTAAACCTAACCATATATCAGTTCCAACAAAAAGCACCAAAGATCTCTACAGGATGCACATATTGTTGATCTAAAGATGATTTTTTCAAAAAATCATGAGCAAAATTTATGGCACTTGTAGTTCAAATCGGACCCACTTCCAGCGAAATCGGCATGAACTTCTGTAATGTAGAAGAGATAACTCGGAATGTTTTTAAATCCAAACCCAGGGTCACATGTGCTTATAATGTGTTACATTATTTTGTATACCTTTGGGTATTCCGCTTTCGGGGGGCCGTTTTGGTAGTTGCTTCACAGAAAAAGGACAGTTTCGGCAGTAAAACAATGAAAAATGGGTTTTTCATGCAAAAAAACACATCTTTGTACCTATGTCAACATTGTGGGGAATTGCATTTTACATGCGTGTGCAAATTTTTGGATCATTTGGACATGTGATGCTATGTTTAGGCCATACCTAGCTCATTCGAGTCGAAAGTCTACTTTGTACCTCGTAGCTCATTTTTTGGAAGGTTTTTTCACAAAAACTTCCATACCCATGTTTGTTATTTTTTTCTCGGTGGTAGGTCACACAAGAGGACTCCACGTGAAGGTTTCGTGTGAGTCGTTTCTCGAACCAATCAGAAAGCACAAACTCTCTCCCACGGATCACCCGATTAAATCCGATCTGAACCGTCCAAACGCTGCCTATCCAACGTCTCTCGCTCGCTGAACGCACCAGACGTGAAAATTTTAGTGCCACCGCACCGCGGCTATCTGCGGTGTTACCTGTCCAAAATTTTGCTCCTCTCTCGCCAGCGAGCCATCGTAATTTTCGCCAAGTCCTGCTGCCTCCTCAAACCTAGTCACTCTCCCCATCTCCCCCCACCCGCCGCCGCTACCCACCCTCCTGGCCTCCTCTCTCCCAAGCCCCGCCGCCACCCACCCCTCTTCTCTCTCCATCTCTTCCCCGCCGCCACCCACCCTCCTCTCCCCTCAACACTTTCGCGTCCACCAGCCAAGTCCGCCGCCGCGTCGAATCTAGAGGGCAAGGCGTCGGAGGCCTTGCGCTGCCAGATCCGTCCTCTCCACACCTCGCCGTCCAGACCAGCAGGCGTTCCCATGAGCAGGCCGTCTGATGCTGCTCCCAGCCCCGATCTCTCTCCTCCTTCCCCGATCTACTCTCCTCCTACCCCGATCTATTCGTCTCTAGCTAAAACATCTTTCTCTCTGCAGTTACCATGGACTCGAGGGTTTGCGACTGCGAGCTAGGGTTTCGGGCGGTGGCGAGGGGGAGGAACAAGGCGGGGTCGTAGGCGGATTGCACGACCGTGCTCCATGGGCACCGTGCAGTCAAGGTGCCGCTGCTCGACCTGCCTGAGGACGGGGAGGACGAGGTGCGCCAGATCTACTTGCCGGTGGTGGTCCTCGCCGACCTGTGCTTCAAGGATGTCGCATGGAACCCTCGCCGACATGTGCTGTCTCCTCCCCTTTCATAGCTAGGTGAGATTCCTCTGTCGCTGCTATTCCCGTGTCTTTCCTCTGCATATGTGATGACTAGTGATTGGAAAATGCTCCTTATACTGTAGTCGATATTGATTTGCATACGGATTGCTAGTTGGATGATTCTCCATCCTCTTGCGCTCAAAACGCATCACACGAACACATCCTCGTGTACCCGCGGTGCCGGGGGAGATACTCCGCAACTCGCCATGCAAGAAAGCAAGCAGACACTTTTTAGACCAGACGCCCCAGCCCCTTGCTAGCGCTAAGTTGACGAGGGAATATCTCCCCGGCAATAGCGCCACAAACTATGCTTGATGCGTGTAACGTCACACGTCAGTTGGGAACCCCAAGAGGAAGGTATGATGAGTGCAGCAGCAAGTTTTCCCTCAGTATGAAACCAAGGTTTATCGAACCAGTAGGAAAACGAGGTTGCTTCGAAGGTGTTGGTGAAGGAGTGTAGTGCGGCGCAACACCAGGGATTCCGGTGCCAACGTGGAACCTGCACAACACAATCAAATTACTTTGCCCCAACTTAACAGTGAGGTTGTCAATCTCACCGGCTTGCTGAAAACAAAGGGTTAAACGTATCGAATGGAAGATGATGTTTGTTTGCATAAAACAGTAGAGAACAATGATTGCAGTAGATTGTATTTCAGATGTAAAAGAATGGACCGGGGTCCACAGTTCACTAGTGGTGTCTCTCCAATAAGATAACTAACATGCTGGGTAAACAAATTACAGCTGGGCAATTGACAATTGATAAGTGCATATAACATGCATGTGTGAGTTGTGGTGTCTACTATGAGATTCATTTGGGCATTACGACAAAGTACATAGACCGCTATCCAGCATGCATCTATGCCTAAATAGTCCACTTTCCGGTTAACATCCGTACCCCTTCCAGTATTAAGTTGCAAGCAACAGACAATTGCATTAAGTAATGTGCGTAATGTAAACAATACATTCATCCTTGAATAAAGCATTGCTGTTTTACCCCTAGTGGCAACAACACATCTACAACCTTAGAACTTGCTGTCACTATCCCAGGTTAAATAGAGGTTGAACCCAACTATCATGCATAAATACCCCCTCTTGGAGTTACAAGTATTCACTTGGCCAAGGCTTCAACAAGTAACGGAGAGCATGCAAGATCACAAATGACATAGACATGATAATATAATATTCAGCTCCACATAGGTATCAATATAAGTCAGATCCCAGCAAACACAACATGTAGCATTACAATAAGATGATCTTGATCATGATAGGCAGCTCACAAGATCTAAACATGATGGCACAAGTGGAGAAGACAACCATCTAGCTACTGCTATGGACCCATAGTCCAAGGATGAACTACTCACGCATCACTCCGGAGGCGGGCATGGCGATGTAGAGCCCTCCGGTGATGATTCCCCTCTCCGGCAGGGTGCCGGGAAGAGCTTCAGAACCCCCCGAGTTAGGGTTGACGACGGCGGCGGCAGCGAATATGTTCTGGATGAAAGGCTCGGTGTTTTAGGGTTTTCACGTCTCGGGGAATAAATAGGCGAAGGGGCGATGTCGGCGGACCCCCGAGGGGCCCAAACCACAGGCTGGCGCGGCTGGGCCGCGCCGCCAGGTGGTTTGGCCACCTCGTGGCTCTTCGTCTCTCCTTCGGACTCCGTGTACGTGTGGAAAAATAGGGACTTGGCCTTTTGTTTCGTGCAATTCCGAGAATATTTCCAGAAGTAACTTTCTGAAACCAAAAACAGCAGAAAACAGGGAACTGGCACTGTGGCATCTTGTTAATAGGTTAGTCCCAGAAAATGCATAAAAGTGATATGAAGTGTATATAAAACATGTAGCAAATGGTATAATATAAGCATGGAACAGCAGAAATTATGGATACGTTGGAGACGTATCAAGCATCCCCAAGCTTAGTTCTACTCGTCCTCGAGTAGGTAAAACGATAACAACAAATAATTTCTGAGGAGACATGCTTTCACACAATCTTGATCAATATATTGCAAGGCTCATGTCATGAATGAAGTGACTCAAAGCAATGATCTATAGTTTGCTAACAAATAGATAAAGAGTAAACAATGAATCATATAAGCAAAAACTTTTCATGAATAGTACTTTCAAGACAAGCATCAAAAAGTTTTGCATAAGAGGTAACTCATAAAGCAATAGATTCAAAGTAAAAGGCATTGAAGCAACACAAAGGATGATTAAGTTTCAGCATTTGCTTTCAACTTGTAACATGTATATCTCATGGATAGTTGTCAACATAAAGCAATATAACAAGTGCAATAAGTAAACATGTAAGAATCAATGCACACAAAGTTGACACAAGTGTTTGCTTCTAAGATAGAAAGGAGTAGGTAAACTGACTCAACATAAAGTAAAAGATAGGCCCTTCGCAGAGGGAAGCAGGGATTAAATCATGTGCTAGAGCTTTTTAAGTTTTCGAAAGCATATAGAGAGCACAAAATAAGTATTTGAGAGGTGTTTGTTGTTGTCAACGAATGGTAGTGGGCACTCTAACCCCCTTGTCAACCAGACTTTCAAGAGCGGCTCCCATGAAGGACGTTATCTCTACCAGCAAGGTAGATCATCCCTCTTCTCTTTTGTTTACACATGTATTTTAGTTTCTTTATAGATGACACTCCTCCCAACCTTTTGCTTACACAAGCCATGGCTAACCGAATCCTCGGGTGCCTTCCAACATTCACATACCATGGAGGAGTGTCTATTTGCAAATTAAGTTGCTTACTGATAAATCAGGGCAAAACATGTGAAGAGAATTATTAATGAAAGTTGTAATTAATTGGGGCTGGGCACCCCGTTGCCAGCTCTTTTTGCAAATTATTGGATAAGCGGATGTATATGCCACTAGTCCATTGGTGAAAGTCTGTCAGAAGTAAATGACAAGATTGAAAGATAAAACACCACATACTTCCTCATGAGCTATAAAACATTGACACAAATAAGGAGTAATAAAGTTTTGAATAGTTTAAAGGTAGCACATGAAATATTTACTTGGAATGGCAGGAAATACCACATAGTAGGTAGGTATGGTGGACACAAATGGCATGGGTTTTGGCTCAAGTTTTGGATGCACGAGAAGCATTCCCTCTCAGTACAGAGTTTAGGCTAGCAAGGTTGTTTGAAGCAAACACAAGTATAAACCGGTACAGCAAGAATCACATAAAAACATATTGCAAGTATTATAAGACTCTACACTGTCTTCCTTGTTGCTCAAACATTTTACCAGAAAATATCTAGACCTTAGAGAGAACAAATATGCATCCCAAGTCTCAACAAGCTCTACGGTAGTTCTCCACTACTAGGCTTTAACTACATGATGCAAGAGCTTAAACATGATCTACTTGAGAGCTCAAAACAATTGCAAAGCATCAAATCGAAACAAGACAATGATCTACAAGAATGCATATGTCTTTTCCAATACCAACTACTACATGTAGCATTTTCTTTCTTCCAAACAAACACCAATCAATTTATTTAAACATAAACTCTCCAAATGATAATATAATGCAGCAAGAGAGTATTTATAAACAAGTGCTAACAGCTCGAAGAGATGCATGAAAAACAGGAGCTAAAAGCACTGCAGTAGCTAGTTAAGAATACTCAACAAATATAAGTGAAGAACATGAGTATTCACATGAAAAAGCGGAGCGTGTCTCTCTCCCACACAAGGATTGCTAGGATCCGAATTTATTCAAACAAAAACAAAAATAAAACACACAGACGCTCCAAGTAAAGCGCATAAGATGTGAAAGAATTAAAATATAGTTTCACTAGAGATGACCTGATAAGTTTGTTGATGAAGAAGGGGATGCCTTGGGCATCCCCAAGCTTAGACGCTTGAGTCTCTCTGAATATGGTTGGGATGAACCACGGGGGCATCCCCAAGCTTAGGCTTTTCACTCTTCTTGATCACATAATATCACCCTTCTCGCTTGATCCTTGAAAACTTCCTTCACACCAAACTCAAGACAGTTCTCATTAGAGGGTTAGTGCATAATCAAAAATTCTCATATTCTGTAATGATACAATCAATCCCAAAGCTTCTGGACATTAGCTACAGCCACCAATGCTTTGTGGAGCAAAGAAATCCACACAAACACAGTAAAAGAGCGAATGCAAAACAAAAGGCAGAATCTGTCAAAAACAGAACAGTCTGGAATGACGAATTTTTTCGAGGCACTTAAGTTGCTCAGATGGATCTGGCCTAAAATAATGAAAGTTGCGTACATATCTCAGGAATATGCGTGATTTTTTCAGAATTTTTTGAATTTTCTACAGGGAGATAAGCTCAAATCCGTGACAGCTAAAAATCTGTCACTGCGCAGAAATCCAAATCTTGCATCAACTTTCAATATAGAACTTTACTTGGCACAACATTGCGATAAAATAAAGATACAAAGGAGTTGCTACAGAAGTAACAAAACTCCTTGACTCAAAGAAAACAAAAATAACAGCAAATAAAAACGATGGGTTGTCTCCCATAAGCGCTTTTCTTTAACGCCTTTCAGCTAGGCGCAGAAAGTGAAAATCAAGTGTCAAAAAGTGGAGGAGCATTGACATCAATACCAAGGGCCATGCGCCTACCTCTCTTACCCTTAGACTTACTCTTTGGTTTGGGGAATACATGGCCGCACCTTGGTGTGGAGGTAAGATTCAGAGTGCCTTTTCCCACATCTATGGTTGCTCCCATTAATTTGAGCAGAGATCTTCCAAGTGTAATTTGTCCTGTCCCTGCACATTCAATAACAAGATAATCAGTGGACACCGTTCTCCCAAGAAAGGTTGTAAACACACCCTCAGCTATCCCCTCGGGAAATATAACAGAGTTATCAGTAAGAGTTATTCCTTCTCCTCCTTCAGCAAGTCCCCAAAGATTCAAAGTTTCATAAATGCTTTTAGGCATAAGGCAAAACTCAGACATAATATCACAACGAGCATAAAAGGTTTCACCACAAATAGCAACCTTTACCGTAGGGACCCACATCGAAGGTTCAAAATTTGTTGGAACATAGTCAAAATATTCCCGAATTTGATTATAGCCGTCCTTTAAACAAGATATATGTGTCTCAAGAGTGTTTAATCTAGCATGGATGCTAACAAGGGCCGAATCAAATTTATTAGTTGAGCTAGAAGTTGCAATCAACTTTTTTATGGCATTAAAAGCTTGATCCCCATCACAGTGAAGGAAATCTCCTCCCACAATAGCATCTAAAGCATATCTATAACAAAGGGCTAGACCAAAGTAGAAGCTAGTGAGAAGCAAGCTTAAAGTCATTTTAGGATCAGTTTTACCAAAGGAATCATTAATTCTAGACCAAGCTTCTTTAAAATTCTCCTCACTCCCTTGTTTAAAAGTGAAGATCAATTCCTCAGGTGACATAGCAACAGGCATGGAACAAGACATGATGGTGACAAGAGACAAAACAAAACCGAAATAAACAAGTAACTAATTTTTTTGTGTTTTTGATAAAGAGAGCAAACAAGACTAAATAAAAATAAACTAAGCAAGACAAATAACAAAGTAAAGAGATTGGGTGTGAGAGACTCCCCTTGCAGAAGCAATTCGGTTTTCCCCGGCAACGGCGCCAGAAAACGTGTTGCTGGCTAAGTTGACGAGGGAATATCTCCCCGGCAAAGTGCCAGAAACAATGCTTGTACGTCACACGTCAGTTGGGAACCCCAAGAGGAAGGTATGATGAGTGCAGCAGCAAGTTTTCCCTCAGTATGAAACCAAGGTTTAATCGAACCAGTAGGAAAACGAGGTTGCTTCGAAGGTGTTGGTGAAGGAGTGTAGTGCGGCGCAACACCAGGGATTCCGGTGCCAACGTGGAACCTGCACAACACAATCAAATTACTTTGCCCCAACTTAACAGTGAGGTTGTCAATCTCACCGGCTTGCTGAAAACAAAGGGTTAAACGTATCGAATGGAAGATGATGTTTGTTTGCATAAAACAGTAGAGAACAATGATTGCAGTAGATTGTATTTCAGATGTAAAAGAATGGACCGGGGTCCACAGTTCACTAGTGGTGTCTCTCCAATAAGATAACTAACATGCTGGGTAAACAAATTACAGCTGGGCAATTGACAATTGATAAGTGCATATAACATGCATGTGTGAGTTGTGGTGTCTACTATGAGATTCATTTGGGCATTACGACAAAGTACATAGACCGCTATCCAGCATGCATCTATGCCTAAATAGTCCACTTTCCGGTTAACATCCGTACCCCTTCCAGTATTAAGTTGCAAGCAACAGACAATTGCATTAAGTAATGTGCGTAATGTAAACAATACATTCATCCTTGAATAAAGCATTGCTGTTTTACCCCTAGTGGCAACAACACATCTACAACCTTAGAACTTGCTGTCACTATCCCAGGTTAAATAGAGGTTGAACCCAACTATCATGCATAAATACCCCTCTTGGAGTCACAAGTATTCACTTGGCCAAGGCTTCAACAAGTAACGGAGAGCATGCAAGATCACAAATGACATAGACATGATAATATAATATTCAGCTCCACATAGGTATCAATATAAGTCAGATCCCAGCAAACACAACATGTAGCATTACAATAAGATGATCTTGATCATGATAGGCAGCTCACAAGATCTAAACATGATGGCACAAGTGGAGAAGACAACCATCTAGCTACTGCTATGGACCCATAGTCCAAGGATGAACTACTCACGCATCACTCCGGAGGCGGGCATGGCGATGTAGAGCCCTCCGGTGATGATTCCCCTCTCCGGCAGGGTGCCGGGAAGAGCTTCAGAACCCCCCGAGTTAGGGTTGACGACGGCGGCGGCAGCGAATATGTTCTGGATGAAAGGCTCGGTGTTTTAGGGTTTTCACGTCTCGGGGAATAAATAGGCGAAGGGGCGATGTCGGCGGACCCCCGAGGGGCCCAAACCACAGGCTGGCGCGGCGTGGGGCCGCGCCGCCAGGTGGTTTGGCCACCTCGTGGCTCTTCGTCTCTCCTTCGGACTCCGTGTACGTGTTGGAAAAATAGGGACTTGGCCTTTTGTTTCGTGCAATTCCGAGAATATTTCCAGAAGTAACTTTCTGAAACCAAAAAAGCAGAAAACAGGGAACTGGCACTGTGGCATCTTGTTAATAGGTTAGTCCCAGAAAATGCATAAAAGTGATATGAAGTGTATATAAAACATGTAGCAAATGGTATAATATAAGCATGGAACAACAGAAATTATGGATACGTTAGAGACGTATCACCCCTCGGGACAAGCCCCATCAGAGGAAGCCGGCGACGATTGGCTGAACTAAGCCGGACTTGGCCGCTCCTAGCTCAGTTTTCGATATCCGGTGAAATCTACGCGAAGTCGCCGAACAACGGAAGCATGAACAAGGGTTTGAGGGTAAAAAGTAGGTTGTATTGATAGGTTGTCGATTGTTTGCTTAATTTCAATCGTCCATCACCTCTCACATATATATGAGGTGGTTGGACTTCCCGTGCAAGTATTGGACTTCTACAAGGCTTACCAATCATAGTCTAAGTCGAATCCATCTCTAAAATAGGCAACTTCTTGGCCGGCAACGTTGGCTTCAAACTTGCTGGCAACTTGGAAAGTTGCCCTTTTTTCCTTCCGTATTGGATTCAAACTTGCCTCTCTCCTTAGAGACGAGATATCTTGATAGGCTTCGTATTAGACCCAGACTTCAGCATCCGTCTGGCTTCTTTTAGAAAGTTGCCTTCCATTTTCCAGCCTTGATCTTGGAAAGTTGTCTTCTCTTTTCCGCCTTGATCTTGACCTTGAAAGTTGTCTTCTATTTTTCTGCCTTGATCGGTGGAAAGTTGACTTGCCGGCTTGTATTGACAATGTTGGCTTCTTTTGTGCCGCCTTGTGTTAACAAAGTTGACTTCTTTTCTACCGTCTTGTCTTGACAACGTTGGCTATGTCTTCAGGCAACTTTGCACTCCCGAATCCAGCTTCCGCCTTGTTCCAGTTGCCGGATTATTGGCTGCCTTCTTCCGGCCGTCTTTTCCAGGAAAGTTTCCCAGATCACCATTTTAGCCTTCTTTGTTGCCTTCTTTAAGCCGCCAAATCTTCCTTGAACCTGAAACTGGCAATCTGCCAAAAACGGGTGCTAACATATGCCCCCCTGTTTTCTAGTAGAGCTTGCGTACTAGAAAATATTCAATGTAGAAGTTTTTGTCTAAGGGCGATGCTTAAGCTCATCGGCCATATGCTAAGGGCGATATATGTATATCGGCCATACGTGCAACTCTTGCAGTTTGCCACACGCTCGGGTGGAATTTCTTCAAGTATTTCCCATTGATAGCTCGAGGAAACATGCTGCCTTCCAATGTTTCCACCAATAAGAGTTGCCGGGTACTATTCTCGTGACTCGCAGCGGCCCTTCCCAGTTTGGGGACCATTTGCCAAATTTCGGCTTCTGGAGCCAACTGGCAATATAACTTTCCAGACCAAGTCGTCAATTTGAAAGTCTTTCAACCGGACCTTCTTATTGTAAGTTTTTGCCACCCGCAACTTTTCCTTCTCGATTTCTCTCAAGGCAATAACACGCTTGTCGGCTACTTCATCAATATTGTCCATCATCAAGCTGCAGTAATCTTCAGCCGACAAGTCACTTTGCTTGGCAAACCTCAAGGCAGCCAGATTCACTTCTATTGGCAAAACGGCTTCTTGTCCGTACACCAACTCGAAAGGAGTTGTCTTAGTTGCTCCATGCCTTGAGATTCTGTGAGCCCACAATGCTTCGGACAGTACTTCATGCCACCTCCTTGGATGATCATGTACCTTCTTCTTGATCAATTTGACCAAGATTTATTGCTTGACTCGGCTTGTCCGTTGGCTTGTGCATAGTAGGGAGATGAATTGAGCATCTTGATTCCAAGTGATTCGGCAAATTGCTTCACCTCCTTAGCCATGAAGGAAGTACCTTGATCTGTGGTAAGAGTCTGCGGAATGCCGAATCGATGGATGATATATTCTGTAATAAACTGGATCACCTCCTTGTGGGTCATGTTTCTGAGAGGTACTGCTTCAGACCACTTGGTGAAATAATCAGTGGCAACCAACACGAACCGATGCCCCTTGGATGAAGGCGGATGGATCATGCCAACAAAGTCAAGCGCCCAACCCCGGAAAGGCCATGGTTTTATAATTGGATTAAGAGGTGAAGCCGGTACCAACTGAATGTCTCCAAACTTCTGGCAAGTTTCGCATCCCCTGTAATATCTGAAGCAGTCATTGATCATTGTCGGCCAATAAAAACCTGCTCGCCTGAGCATCCACTTCATCTTGTGGGCCGACTGATGTGTTCCACATAAACCATCATGTACCTCTCCCATGGCAACTCTAGCTTCGTCTTCATTCAAGCACTTTAGAAGAAGACCATCAGCTGTTCGGCGATATAAGGCGGCATCCACCAATGTATACTTGAGAGTTAAGCGCCGAACTGCTCTGTCTGTTTTTCGACTTGGATCTTGTAAATAGTCAATATAAGGTTGTCTCCAGTCGTCTGCCAAGTTGTCACTTGACTCCTCCTTAGCCGGCTCCAACAAGCCGGCTTCTTGTTTGGCTTTCTCCTTAGCCGGCTCCAACAAGCCGGCTTCCTGTTTGGCTTCCTCCAAGTTGGCAACAAATTGTCGGTTGTTCCTGATGAAGAATAAACCGCGACTGACGTGATAGCCGGATGCTTGTTGTGCCAACTCATTCGCAAGCCAATTGTCTTGCCTAGGAACATGAGATATGTGGAAATAATCCAACGTTGAAATCATATCCAGGCATCTGTCAAGGTACATGTTGAGGATCGCTGTTGCATTGACAAATCTTGGCCACTTGCTGGACAATAAGCAACGAATCTCCATATGCCTCGACATGAGTTACCCCTGCGTCAATCAAGATTTCTAGCCCGAATAGAAGTGCTTCGTATTCGGCTTCATTGTTAGTGCACAAATAGTCAAGACGACAAGAGGCTTCAAAAAGTACCGTGTGGTGAATGTACACAATGCCAACTCCTTGTCCTGCTGCAACTGAGCCGTCAAAATAAAGCTTCCACGGTACAGCGACACAATTTAAGCCGGCTTCTTGCTCCAGGTCAATCCGATGTTCAACAATAAAGTCAGCTACAATTTGGCCTTTCATAGATTTTAGTGGTTCATAAGCCAAATCATATTCAATCAACCCGTACGCCCACTTGCCGATTCGTCCACTGAGAATCGGCCTTTGTATCATGTGTTTGAGAACATCGGTCTGACCAAAGACTTTGCATTCACTGGACAGTAGATAATGGCACAATTTGGTGCAGGCAAAGTAAAGAGACAAACACAACCTTTCTACAAAGCTGTACCTTGACTCGGCATCCAGCAACGTCTACTCAGATATGTGATGATGTACTCTTGTCCTTCGGCTTCCTGAGTTAAGGCAGCTCCGATCACTTTGTCCTCAGCAGCAATATAAAGCCGGAAAGGTTGACCATGAGCCGGCTTCCTGAGAACTGGAGGAGTAGACAGGCAAGTTTTTATCTTGTCAAACGCCTCTTGCTGCTTTGCCCCCCAGGTGAATTCATCGTTGTTCTTGAGCCGAAGGATCTGTGTAAATGCATCAACTTTTCCAGACAAGTTAGCAATGAATCTCTCAAATAGTTTACCTTGCCCAGAAATTTCTGCATGTCCTTTTGCAACCCGGTGCCTGTATTTCTGGATGGCTTCAATCTTTGCCGGGTCAACTTCTATGCCATGTTCATGTATGATAAAACCAAGGAACTCCCAGCCGACACGCCAAAGGCACACTTCAAAGGATTCATCTTGAGCCCGTACTTCCTCATTCTTTCAAACGCCAGCCGCAAGTCGGCCAAGTGATTTGACTCGCCGTCCGACTTAACCACCACGTCGTCAATATATACCTCCAGTACGACTCCCAGAAGATCATGGAATATCAGGTTCATCGCTCTTTGATAGGTGGCTCCGGCATTCTTCAATCCAAAAGTCATCACGGTCCATTCGAACAAGCCAACAAAGCCTGGGCAGCGAAACGCCGTCTTAGCCGAATCTTCTTCGGCCATAAATATTTGGTTGTAACCTGCGTTGCCATCCAAGAAGCTGATAACTTTGTGACCTGAGGCTTCGTTGATAAGCATGTCGGCTATTGGCATAGGGTACTCATCCTTTGGCGTGGCTCGATTCAAATCCCTGAAATCAATACACGCCCTGATCTTGTCGGATCCTTTCTTCTCGACCGGCACAATGTTGGATAACCATTCGGCATACTTACAGGGCCGAATAAAGTTGGCTTTTAAAAGCCGGCCAATTTCCGCCTTTATCCGATCATAGATCAGTGGATTAAATTTGCGAGCCGGCTGCTTGTATGGTCTGAAGCCGGCTTTAATAGGCAACCGATGTTCGACCAACTCTCGGCTTAACCCAGGCATCTCGTGGTATTCCCATGCAAAGCAATCCACGTACTCCTTGACTAGCGCGATTAACTTAGACTTGTAATCGGCCGCCAACTTTTGCTTGACAAATGTCGGCCTAGGGACAGTGCCATCCCCAATGTCAACTTCTTCCAGCAAGTCAGCCGATGTAAAACCTTGTCCCAACTTATCCATGTCGTCTGGTTCTTCAATTGCTTCGTACATATCGTTCCTTTCGGCCCGATACTTGCCCAGACGCTTCTGCAGCCACTCGTCGTTTTGATCCATCTACTTGAGCTGCAGCCGATTGCACCAATCGGCTTTAGAGATACTGGCACGAATCCGTCCCTGGTAGCACTCAGGAAGTCGAACCCAGATAGATCACGCCCAGAAAGGCATGTAACATTGGAATGTTGCCAATCAACAATCGATTCGGTTAATGCAATGCACGCCGAATCATCAGCATGGATGACTTCAACTTCATCGTCGACCCATTGTACGAGTTGCTGGTGCATAGTAGACGGAACACACTGGTTGGCATGAAGCCAATCTCGTCCCAGCAGCACATTGTAGTTTCCCTGCACCTCAGCAACAAAGAAGGCGGTAGCCAAAGTCTTGCTTCCCACTGTGAGCTCCAAGCTGATAACTCCTTTGGCTTCTACCCTTCTCCTCCTTCGAACCCATTTAACACCATGTTCGTCTTCATCAGGTCACCATCATCTAGTTGTAGCTTCTTGAAGACAGAATATGGCATCAAGTTTACCACAGCGCCGCCATCCACCATCATCCTGGTGACCGGCTTGCCATCAATGTGTCCTCTGACGTACAGAGGCTTGAGGTGTTTCACCGGCTTGTCAGGTTTTTCGAATACAGCATTTTTGGGTCCAAAGTTGATCTGCGCGACCTCGCCTTCTTCTTCAACAGCACGAACTCAGCCGGCAAGTAATACACCATGTTGATATCCATGCCCGTACGAGCCGGTGATTCTTCATAATCTAGCAGATCTTCATCTATCAAATTGCCTGACTCATCCATTGCCGACTCCGATATTACTGTTTCTTCTTCGGCCTTTTCTTGCATTGCGAGGTCTTTACTTGCCGGCATCTCTGTGGCCGTGTCCTGGTTTGCCATCTCCTTTGCCGGATCTGCCATTGCCAAGTCTGCTGCTTCCACTTCGTCAGCCCACGAAGAATAGGTGATAGCCGGCGTAGCTGCCGCCTTTATTTCAGCAGGACTTGAGATAGCTGGCGTGGAAGCCACCATAAGAATTGGCCTAGGAATCCACCTTTGAGTTGGCAACATTGGTCGCTCAACATTGAATTTGATGTCCCTAGATCGCTCAGCTCCTTCTTCTGCCTTCTCCCGGTTCCTTGCCCTTTGCAGTTTCCGCTTTTGTGTTTTTGTTATACCTGGCGGGCACCACTTTGGCTGAGTGTACTTTGGATCCCGGGGTTGAGCTGCGGCTTGACTGGAGCTAGCTTCGTGATCATTGGTTGCTGGCTTTATCGCGATAGCAAGTATCGGCTCACTGTTTGCCGGCTCTGTCACCGGGTCCTTCAACTTTAGCACATGAGTTCCAACAACCAATGAGTTGTCTGAGACTAATCCGCCTTCTGGCTCCGCCTTTTTCAAGCCTTGCGCCTTGATCCGCCAATATGACGAGTCACCGGGATATACGAGCCGATCTTGCACAGGTTGCCGGATCGCTCTGCATTTGAACTCGTCAGCTGGCTTGTGGTGCCAACTGTTCCCAGTAGATGGAGACCTTGGTCGTTTCCCGTACTGCCATGGGCGTGACCTTGACCCGGCTTGACGCACGTACTTGTTTAGCAGCATGTCAAAAGTTGGCTTTGTCTTCCTTGGTCTATATTCAACCTCGTTTGTCTTCCATCTGCCAACTTCTGGGCTCTTGGGCTTGATAAATCTTGGCGGCAACTTGTCTGAACGTGGTCCTTGCCCCCCGAGCGCAGGGTTATTGACGGTAATCTTGATGACCTCGCCTCCGTCGGGTTGCCGGCTCACTGTAACTTGTCTTCCTGCCGCCTTGTTGCCGGCTACTTTCCTTGCTCACCAACAACAACATTAGATTTATTAGCGGCTTCGGCCGCCTCTGGCCGAAGAAGAACCTTCTTTCCCTCCAAGTCTAGCGCGTTTATTGGAAACGGTGTGTGTCAATTGCCATGCCGGCAAAGCTCAATCGTCCGTCATTGAGGGCCGATTGGATCTGTTTACAAAAGACATTGCAATCATTAGTAGCATGAGAGAAAGAATTGTGATACTTGCAATAAGCCCGCCGCCTTAATTCATCAGACGATGGTATGACATGATTGATCCTAATCACTTTATCCTTTAACAAGGCATCGAATATTCTATCACACTTGCTTACGTCAAAGCTGCATTTTATTTCATCATCCCGATTCTTACGAATCGGCTTCAAGTCATCGCACATGTAAGGTTTGGCCTTGCTGGGCCAAACAAACTCAGCAGAATAACATCGGCTTCATCACCGGAGTCGGCATCATTTTCGACAATATTAAGCCGACTCCTGCTCATCCGATGCGAGTCTTTTGACTCATTGACCCGGCTTTCTTGAGCCAGAGCTCTCTCTTGGACTTGGCCAACAGACAAGAATTCATGTCCTTCTAACCTCTCTTTCAGGTAGGACCTTAGCCCATTGAAAACCAAGTCAGCCATGTCTCTTTCAGTTATCACCAAGCTATAACACGGTTTCTAGTGTTTCTAAACCTTTTGATGTAATTGGATACCGATTCATCCTGCTTTTCCCTAACCGATGTAAGGTGGGACAACTTTAACTCTATTTCGCCGGCAAAGAAGTGTTCATGAAACTTTTTCTCCAAATGAAACCAGGTATGTATAGAGTTAGGAGCTAAAGCCGAAAACCAAGAAAACGCAATGCCGGTTAAGGATAATGAGAACAAGCGAACTTTAATATGATCATGATTAGCTTCGCCTAATTGAGCCAAGTACTGACTAATATGTTCCCATGTTGTCTTACTATCCACCCCATTAAATTTGGCAAATTCAGGAACTCTATAACCAGGTGGATAAGGTTGCAGATCAAAATAATCGGGGTAAGGCTTAGTGTAAGTTCTATGTTTTGGCATCACCCCGAGTTTGTCAAAAGCTATCTGGTCCAATCTTCTCCTGAATTCGGCTAAGGAATCGTCCATAATGGCCGATTGAGCCGGCACGAGAGAAGAATTGGCGGCAGGGCCAGCTTGCACCCAAGTAGCCGAATTTTGATTCGGCATTGACTCATGACCCAAATCCGCCTTGTTTGGCCCGGCTGGCTTGCCGGATTAGGCAGACTCTGGATAGGAGTTGGACATGGCAGAGTAGGCACAAGTTGGTTTTCCCTGCTTTGACCATCGGCTGTTTGTCCGATGGCTGATCATGGGGCGTGTTTTTCTTAGCCTTTTCATGTTCTAGCATAAGATCGTAAACATTGGCAGTGCCTTGCGAAACATGAAATTGAATTTCGGCTATCTGTTCAGAGGAAAAAAGGCTACTACTTACAGCGGGTTTGTCAATGTTGGCGTCCAGCGGTACAAATTCCGGCTCCTTGATCGGCGTGATTATACCTTGCCGATCTACCTTGAAGCTGATAAGTACAGGTCTTGATCTTCTTGATCCCGCTTGGCTCGCAGCGCCTCGAACTCCTCATCTCTCTTCTTCTTCCACGCCTCCAGACCTTGGCGTTGTTCTTCCGACAACTTCTCGAGAGTTGGCTTGATGATGTTGTCGGTATTGATGCCGGCAGCGTCGGTCTTGGAATTGGTCATTGTTGTCCAATTTTTAGATCGAATCGTCCCAGCGGAGTCGCCAAAAAGTGTGTTGCGCTCGAAACGCGTCACACGAACACGTCCTCGTGTACCCACGGTGCCGGGGGAGATACTCCGCAACTCGCCCCGCGGGAGGCCTGCTTCCAGCGCGATACGCAAGACAGCAAGCAGGCGCTTTTTAGACCAGACGCCCCAGCCCCTCGGGACAAGCCCCGTCAGAGGAAGCCGGCGACGATTGGCTGAACTAAGCCGGACTTGGCCGCTCTTAGCTCGGTTTTCGATATCCGGTGAAATCTACGCGAAGTCGCCGAACAACGGAAGCATGAACAAGGGTTTGAGGGTAAAAAGTAGGTTGTATTGATAGGTTGTCGATTGTTTGCTTAATTTCAATCGGCCATCACCTCTCACAATATATGAGGCGGCTGGACTTCCCGTGCAAGTATTGGACTTCTACAAGGCTTACAAATCATAGTCTAAGTCGAATCCATCTCTAAAATAGGCAACTTCTTGGCCGGCAACGTTGGCTTCAAACTTGCAGGCAACTTGGAAAGTTGCCCTTTTTTCCTTCCGTATTGGATTCAAACTTGCCTCCCTCCTTAGAGACGAGATATCTTGATAGGCTTCGTATTAGACCCGGACTTCAGCATCCGTCTGGCTTCTTTTAGAAAGTTGCCTTCCATTTTCCAGCCTTGATCTTGGAAAGTTGTCTTCTCTTTTCCGCCTTGATCTTGACCTTGAAAGTTGTCTTCTATTTTTCTGCCCTGATCGGTGAAAAGTTGACTTGCCAGCTTGTATTGAGAATGTTGGCTTTTCTTGTGCCGCCTTGTCTTAACAAAGTTGACTTATTTTCTGCCGCCTTGTCTTAACAACGTTGGCTATGTCTTCAGGCAACTTTGCACTCCCGAATCCAGCTTCCGCCTTGTTCCAGTTGCCGGATTATTGGCTGCCTTCTTCCGGCCGTCTTTTCCTGGAAAGTTTCCCAGATCACCATTTTAGCCTTCTTTGCTGCCTTCTTTAAGCCGCCAAATCTTCCTTGAACCTGAAACTAGCAATCTGCTAAAAACGGGTGCTAACACATCCCTAAGATCTAATCCGTGCTGCGTGTTGCTGGCTGCGGCTAGCTGCATACATATATTGATCTGCTTCTCATCCACGATGTTGCTGTACTAGATTTGCTGATGCTACCTGATAATGCTCCTCCTGCCCCTAAATTTTACGAGCACACTACTGTTTGGTATGGCCATATGGGTATGTGCTGCTAAGGCATGTAAATTTTACTTGTACGTGGTGCGTATAGTCTTTTAGGACTACTTGCTGCAGCCTATAAATATCTACCTGGTGATGCACATCGACACATTTTTGTTCTTTGGTACTCTTACGCTTAAATTTCTTGCAAGCCATATAATGTGGTAATTTATCCTTTTTGCTGCATGGCGCCCATCTAGGCAGTGGGTAACAGTTGATGCATATCTTGTGTAGCATCTTTGTTAAGGTTCTGGTTAGTGGAGCTTGTCCAGTTGGTGAAAGCAAGATTTTTTCTCTAGCTGTTTCTGTTGCATGTGTATCGGCTTGTAAGAAAGCTTCAGTTCCAAGTTACATCTATATCTTGATTAGGATGTTATTTTCTATGGCTACAAGTTATCTTTTAAGCACTAGTTTTTAGCTTGTTCAGCCTGTCATTTTCTGCTAGTAGTTTACCTTGTGTAATGCATCTACTCATGTATTTGTTGTTGATGCTTGTTTAAATCGCCCGCGACAAGGACTGCTGCCACCAAAGCCACCATGAAGCTCTTCACATGGCTTCTTCCTCTACAAGGTCTACAAGCTCGCCCACGACTTCACTGCCCTGCAGGTCCCGTCCTCATTCCCGCTACTTCCTCTTCACATGAGATCTTGGATTGAAGTAAGTCTACAATCTTTTTTGATGCTTACTTGTTCATGCTACTGATTCTCCTGATTTTGCTTATAGCTAAAATTTTACAAGGTCTACAGTATTAGTAATGTAGTAACTGAAAAGAACTTGTACTGCACTTGAACTGCTGTGTGCCTATTGTTAGTTTTAGTAATCTAGTAACTGAATATTTACAAAGCAACTTGTAGAAATATATGCTATCAGTTGATCATTACATGTAGTTTCCTTTCTTAATCCATTCACATGTGGCTACTCTGTTCTGTCTCTGAGACGTAGTCAGTCATTTGTTTTCATACACCTCGTCTTGTTCAATAACATAGTGTCCAGGAATCATTAACATATTTACATGTTTAAACACTTCTATGATTTCGTTTGCTTGCTGGATATCGGATTCCCCTTGTGTTTATCCTCCTTGTGGCTTTATGGTCTAGCATTTCCCCCTTTTTTCTCTGTGAAACAGCTTGGATCCAAAATGTTCCTGGGACAACATCATCTAGGTTTGTTCCTTGCTGGACCTGTACCTGTTTTGGATGTGTGCCAAATATATTGTGCATGCTTGCTGTAATGATGGACAGATCACATAGAATATATATGAAAGAAATATATCCTAGTCTATCATGAGCCTTGCTACTTGTTCGAATTGGTAAAAGGATTATCCGATGACACTTGCGACTGATAAGAACGTAGAGTACATTAGAAAAGATGCCTCTAAGAATAGTACGGTTTATTTGAGATGAGATGTACTGTTTAATTGTCTACTCCCAGGTTCTGTTGCCTGTTTTAGAGTTCATGTGACAGAGAGTCAAATAAATATATTGTGTCGTAACCTGGCTTACCAATTCTTGCTTATCTTGCAGCTTGTCATGGAAGATTTTGGAGAACTTTTGGATCGAGAGTATCTCTTTCGATGCGGATGAAGATGGCCTGTGCCTGCCTTTTGAAGCATACCATTGTTGTTGCTTAAGTGCTTCAAGAGAGGTTTAGGTGGTCTGATGGCAAACGTTTCTGAGTTTCCTGAGTTGTTCTTCCTGTGTGATAATCTTGGGCTGTAATTCATGATATGTTTGGATATCTATTATGTTTGTCCATGTGTTTCTGAACTTAATTGTGTAAAAATAGCGTGAATTGAAATCAGATTGATAATATGAAAATTAATGGCATGAAATTCGTGTTGTTATCATGCAACATGTTACTTGTCTATTGGTCCACGTGGTAGCCCGTAATTGGTCGCTTTATTGATAACGTCATCAATCTGGGCTGTGACGTAAGCAAATGGTGCTAACGACCCTAAAACGGGACGGAAAAAGAACGTGATGAAATTGGTGACGTCTGAAACGCTGTATGTGACGTCAGCAAACGGCCGTTAACAGCTCTGTGCCACCTGTCTATATCCACGACGGAAAAACAAACTCGCAGATCAGATGGGCCTTATATGGGCCGTCTGGTATTACGACGTTCAGCGTGTGCACGAAATCGTCGACGATCCGTCTATGACTGTCGGTCGTAGACGTTCTTATTTCGTCGAATGAAACGTCCTAGCTCGTACACAGCGACGATTTTAAGCCCATCCTCGACATTATTAAAACGTTGATCGCCAGATTTTCCGTAGTGACACAAGATATTCAGATCTCTTCTAGTTGGATTAGAGAACCTCTAATTAGAGGCCACCTATCCGATTAGACTAGATCTAATCTCTCTCTCCTTCTCATGCGTTGAGATCTCCACCTTCATATACACCAGCGGGACTCCAAACTTGGATGGCGAAGCCCTGCTGAACTTTTCCCGGCGTACGTGTGCAAGCTCTCAGAGGGGTGATCTGTCGTTCATGACGGTTGACCCTCACGCTGTTGAATCAAGGTGGTGAAGCGAAGGAGAAAAAGGCGTCGGAATCTCTCTACCAGGCTTGGTTGAGAGAGACCGCGATCGGCTACATCGACTATGCCATCAACACGTTCTTCCGCAATCTACGGTGTTGGTAACGTGTACTAAACTAGATATTTGAATCTTCGTATTCGCATGTATCTCAATAGTAGATCTTGGGAGGTGTTGCGTAGTAATATGTGAAAATTTTAATTTACCGTACACGCAACCCAATACAAACTAAACATAGCATATACAAATTCAAAATAGCATATTTGGGCGGTTCTAGTTCGTCAAGACCATAGCATAGTACGCAGCGCGAGTGAAGCACGAACTCCGTTGCATCTCTCAAGTTCATCAGTGTAGGAGTTAACATTTACCACCTACTAAAATATTACAAACCAAGAATGAAACCTACTCAACTTCCACATATGGGTTATGGCGTACTGCTGGTGGCAGTAGACACGAAGACCTTGTTTTTGTGTATGTCATGTCTGCGTAGAGGCAATTCTCATCTTCGTGGTCAGCAAGGTAGTTCAAAACTTGGATCCTATCACTGGAATGTTAGACAGTAGGAGTCGGCATGTTCTTCATTGAGTAGATTGTCTTCATCTGAGCATAGTTGATGATGGGCTTATTATTCAGCAGTTCCTCGTCCTTCGGATGCACCTAAGATTCAGGAGGCATAATGTTAGTTGTGCATCATGTCGAACAAGCGAAAAAACACGGAGTTTGAGTTGATCTATCTCACCACGGTGTGGGAAATCAACTTATTTTCGTCCAACCTCAAGGTCATGGAATGCTCACACCAAATTACCCCCTCAACTTTGGCAGACGAGTGATCCTAATCCATCTATGTCTCCACTTGCGCAGATGGTTGTAAATTTACGTAGTGCTCACAGTATTCCCAATGGAGTCAAGAACATCAGTGCTCACCTTGTTAATATAATGATCTTTGAACCCTCTATCAAAACAGATCCCCTTATATATATACGAGTTCACAAACCCTATTCAGAACGAACATGGACATTGAAGTTAACCACACCATTTGAGGACGTTGAGCAAAACGAAGAGGAATTTCATTGTCATACGAATTAGGCAGTGGCTTGTCAGGCTCATCCGCCGGAAGAGCAAAACTAAGAGGGACTATGTTCATGACAGGTAGAGAGCATGGCGAACTGACAAAGAATAGAGATCAGGATCCGGAGAGCTAGGCCCAAATATGTCCTACAATGACGACAAACAAAACGTGATCATACACCTAGCAACTATGTCGAATAAGAACATGATAGTACGTCAGACTAAGGCAAATATCTAACAATAAAACAGAGTAGCAACCAATGAAGCTACCAGAAGAACAGTGTACTAAGCATTCAGTCCACCGCAGATCTAGTACAGGAACATGGGGTAGAGGTTCTTACAGTCGTGGGTCGTATGTGGAGAGTTCCCGTCGACGAGATCCATCACCACCTTGTTGACGGCAGATTTGTTGCCGATGAGATCCATCACCTCCTTGCGCCCAATATCCTTGCCGTCATCGACCTCCGCCGCCGCCTTGCAAGGAGAAGAGTCGATGAGGACGAGCTCCAACGATGGGAAGAACACTCCACCTTCGACATCGCCATGAAGCTCAAAAGGGGGAAATGGTTTTTGAATTTGGTTTGTCGGCGCAGAGGAACTAGATATGGAGGCAAAATAGCATGCCGGTGAGGCGAAATTGAGCAGCGGTGACCGAATTTTGGTGCTCTCGCCATCTCCGCCTATCTAGTGTATGCAGCAGCTCGCACGTGAGGTTGCTCGAGGTCGCACACCGAGAGTTTGCTCCACGGTCACGTTCGATCTGAACTTACCTGCGGAGTCTGGCCCAACGCTGTCTTGATGAGTGTGTCGGTCTGACCCGGTAGCTCGCGTAGACATCCAAATGCGGCGCAGTTACAGCTGGCGGGCCTAGCCTGCCTATCTATAGGCCACCAAACACGCCCTATGGAAGCAGGTGACTAGAGCATCGGTATATATGGATGTGAGATATACAGGTAAAAATCGATCCCATCGGCTAGCGCATGGGAAAGCCAAATGGTTTATTTTTCAAGAGTTCGAGTGGATATAAAACTTCGTACGATTTCCTAAGTTTTTTATCCTCCAAAAATCCTACAGAAAGCCTTTGTATAAAACATGCTCAAAAGTACGCACCAAAACCTGAACAAACATAGCCCAAACCCTGGCAATGAAAGACGCTATAATTAGGTAATTACACCACGACAGCACAAGTACTGTTGCACATTTGGGATATGCTATCCTGACGCAAAAACACCTCACATGAAAGAAAGAATCTTAAAATAGGACTACCCAAATGCCTCACAGGGAAGGTACTCATGTACAACACATAATATATGACATGACGACGCTAAGTATTACCACCTTCGAACTCGGACAACATCTGTTGCCCAACCATTGCTATCCTACAACCTGACTGATATAACGAAAAGATTTTCCTTTCTCTCTGCTCACATATACGAGCACCGTCCTTCAATTCATCATACTCGTCTCGATTCGGATTTCTACTCTGCTATAGAAATCCAAGTTTCTTTGATCCTTAATCTATGCTGATTGCTGCGACTGCTGTTGCTGAGACTGTTGCGTCTGTGATGGCTGTGGCTGCTGCTGACTTTGTTGTTGTTGCTGCTGCTGCTGTATATGCAGCTGCTGCATTTGAATCAGCTGGGAGTTCATCTGCTGCTGTAGGCCCATCTTCGACATACGGGCATCAGTAATCTCACCTGTTGCGTGTTTCAAACGCTGGACCTCACCAGTTAGTGCTTCATTCAGAGCTGGATACACATGAATCAAACAGAGAAACATAAATAAGTGCGCAGGAGACTGCAAAACAACAGAAATAAACTATAGAACATTCATTCCATCAAGGCATTAGTCCCTCATGACAAAAATACTATATATAAATCAACACGGAATAAAAACTTCCATTAGCTAAAAAGAACGGTGGTTAATATATAGTCGAACACTCGAAGTCAAAAAGCAAGATGGTCGTATATACAATTCAGTGTGAAGTTCATGTTACAACCTTCATTTGCAAAACCATATAAGAATACCACCCCTCAATTCACAAAACAGTTCAGGGTACACCCCTCCTCCAGCTTTCGCTGGACTTTGCCCTGTGTGGCAACCAAGTCATCATCTCTCTCCTCTCATATAAATGAGTTGAAATTTCAACGGTCGCTCTAAGTGACTTACATTTGTCTTTCTATAATATTTCAAATATATCTGCACAGTTTGAAATTTCACTAAAAGATTGATGTACCAACTTATTAAGTGATATTCTCCTAAACTATTTCGCCAAATGAGATGAAATTTAAATAGTTCAGTCGGTAAATTATATTTGATTTTCCATAATTATTGAACGTTTTTATGAAGTCTGAAATTTCAGTATAAAATGAGGTAGTAACTTAAAAAGTTTTCTGGTAAACTGCATGTGCAAATGAGCTGAAATTTAAACAGCTGGTTCAGAATTATGTTTGCAAATATTTTTAAAAATGGACTGTTTCTTTCAAAATTTAAAATTATGTTTGATTTTCTTGACGTGGACAAAGAGGAGAGAAGATGGCACGGCTACCACGTTAAGACAAAGCCGATGTAAAATGGAAGAGTGATATGATCTGAACAGTCTCAAGAGTTCAGGGGGTTCTTTAAACAGCTTTGCACATGAGGCTTTGTAATCTGAACTTGCCAAGGAGTTGAGGGTTCTTACCTAAACAACACAATGATACATGACTGGTTTGATAAAATATACAAGAAGGACACTGCAAATGGGTTCTTACAATCTTACCAAAAAATGCAATCACACGTGACTTGTTCGGTATAACATGCAAGAAAACATTTCAAACTGCATTCTGGACAAGTAAAACACGGACATGGTACTCAAATGACACATAGCTTAATAATTTGCTGACTGCTATAGCATTTGCTAGAAGCCTGAAACCAAATGTGAGCAGAAAATGATAGAAACACGGAAACCAGAGAAACAATGGAGTGATAGATGTAACATTACACTAGAAATGGTTAAAAAACAGGTAAACATCACCAGGGTGAACTTTCCACAAACAGTTTGTGCATAACTGAAAAAAAGTCTAACATAAGGTCTGGATAAGCTATTAACAAAATTGATGTATAAAATATCTGAATCTTGTCAAATACCACTATGGGGAAAAATATATAATACCGTCCAAAAATTAAGTCAGAAATGGGAACTTAGTTGACCCAAGAGAAAAAATGAAGATAATATAGTTTTGGGGTATGAGAGATTTTCAAAATATAATGGGTAAGATAAAATTGTACCAACATATGCAAGTATTTAAATACTTGGACATATTGATCAAAAAAAAAATTTCTCAAAAGAAGTATGTACTATAGTCAAACCAGCAACCCTGTTACCCACTCCCTCACGAAAACCAAAAATATAAAATGAACAGATTGCATTGGCATTTTTCAGCTGGACAGATTTGCAAACTGTATCACATTGTTGTCGAGAACAAAGGACTTAAAATCTACCTAGCAATTAATCAATGCCAGGAACAGAATCAACAGTATTATAACCTTAGTTAAATATGACTGAATACCAAGGAGAATGCACTCCAATACTTGTGATTTATTCTCAACTGTTTCATCCAACCATACAAAATTGGAAACACAAGAAGAACACCCCTCCAACACACGATCAGGGGCGGAGCTGGGCCACAGGCAACCCGGGCCATGGCCCGAGGCCTGGCAAATTTGTTTTACACTTATATATATGTATACTTGTGTATCTTGCTTGGTCCGGGCTGTCCACTGTCATATCTGCTAGTAGAGTCGACCAATCTCTCTCCATGGAGGCAGCCCAGCCCAACAATTCCTCTCGGTAGGCATCAAACCAAGCACCGTCTCGGCCCAATGGCAATCAACTGAATCCAGCTAGCCAAGCATGGTAAAAGGAGACTTGCCAGACTTGGCACCGGGGATCAATTGATCAAGCAGTAGAGTGTCTAGAGTGTGTATGTTTTTTCCCTATTTCTCTTTCTAAGAGTTTGAAGTATAGTATCCATCAGCACCCTCTTCTAGCATGTCTACTTAATCCCTTTATATAAAAAAAACATGTCTACTTAATTCCTTAAGTACTCCCTCCTTTCAGAATTTGTTGACACAGATTTGTTCAAATACGGATGTATCTAAACGTATTTTAGTGGTGTGTAGATATATCTATATTTAGATAACCCCATGTCATCCAATTCGGTATGGAGGGAGTAACAATAAATGTTTTGTCTATTTTTTGTTGGATCATTGAGTATTTAGTTCAAATTCTATAAAGATAATGCATTCAAGCCATATCTTATATGCTCAGGCTTAGGGTATTTTCCGCAGTATTTTCGAGCGCTCAATTTTTGGCCCGGGTCTTGCTTGGATCCTGGCTCCGACACTGCACGCGATGCACTGAAGTACATATCTACCAAGAGCAACTTGACGGGATTTTAATGTGAACTGGATTGGTGAATCTAGGTTGCTTGGGCTTGATAAACCCTACAGTGCCAAGTGCACACTGAAAACTATGCAAGCCCACCTCAGGACTGTAGCATCCCCTGACAATAAAGAGACCGCTGAGCATTGCCGATATTACATGACTAACAAATGAGCTGGCGCAGTCGGCACAAACACATCACTGCGTAGCACCTCTAGAATTGACATGTTTGCTAGTTTCCAGAAAGACGATTTTATTTTCGTCGGAGAAATGAGTAACGATTCTAAAGAGGACCATAAGAAGATAAGAAGCATACCATCTCTCAGCTGCGCTTGTTGTTCCATCGCTTGTAGCCTTATTTTCAACTCATTGTTCTGAGTCGCAAGTCCTCCAGAGTCCCTCTGCAAACAAGTACATCAAGGATGACTACAATCGTGCTGGCATAAGCTAAATGAAAACCGGAGAGCACATCCACGAGACAAACCTGCAGCATTGTCAACTGTGCTGAAAGTGTAGTCGCCTCTGTCTGCAAAACCTGCACCTTATGCTCAAGCTCCTGAATGTACCTCATCTTGCGCTCCTTTGATCTTGCGGCAGACTGTCGATTTGCCAAAATCCTGTAAATTTAGACAAGTGGCGATCTTTAATTTGAGGGGAGAAATGATTGGGTTTTATTTCACTTTATGAAGAAAAAACTGCAGACCTCTTGACCCTCTTAGGATCAGTCAAAGCAATCTCTGCCAGGCGTTCATTCGCCATGATCTTCTTCTTCTCAGCCTCATTGAACTCCCCATTGGCAAACTCCGCACCAAACAGCGCGGCGGCACCACTACCACCATCCAAGGAGCCACTCCCGGTCCTTGAAAGGCCACCGCCTCCGGTGGACGGCAGCGGCAGCTTGGGAGACTCGTCAAAGTTGAGCTTCCCCATGAAGCTGTCCATGGACAAGCTTCGACAATGCCGGGACTTGGTCCTTTCCGCCGAGGTGGACTGGCTCTCGGCTTCGTCGTTCTCGCTGCTCTCGGCGGCGCTCCCGGCCCGGGTGCCGCTGGCACGGCTGTCGCGGTCGTCGGAGTTGAGCGCGTCCATGCCGTCGAGGTCCATGTAGGCGTTGACGAGGTCGTAGAGGGCGGCGTCGTCGCCGCCGCCATCGGGCCCCTCGCGCTTCACGGGCACCGGCGGAGGCAGCTGCGGCGGGCTGAGCTGCGAGAAGCCGAAGGGGATGTCGCTCTGGGAGCGGCGGTGGGCGGCCATCCGCGGAGGCAGGCCGAAGGGCGGCGGGTCGGAGGTGGAGGAGGGCGGGGAGGGCGGGATGGCGGGCGGGCCGGCCAGATCGGCGTAGGGCGGCGGCGGGAGGGAGTCGAGCGAGAAGAAGAGGGGCTGCGAGAGCGAGCGCGCGTGGTGGTGGCCGGAGGGGATCTGGCCGTACGGCGACGGGGGGCGTGCCTGCGGGTGGGCCGGGGGCGGGGGGACGGGGAGAGACGGCGGTGGTGGTACGCCGAGGCCGATGCCGCGGCGGAGAGGTCGAGCGGCGTCGGGGAGCCGCGCGGCATGGGCGGCTGCCCGCCGCCGCCCCCCTGCTGCGGCGAGAGGTGCTGGCGCGCCGGATCGGAGCCGCCGAAGTCGTCCATGGGGAAGGGTGCAGGAGGTTTCGGTGGGGGGAGGCGGCGGAATGCCGGCGGACGGCGGGAGCGGAGCGCCGACCTCGAGCTGGGTGAGAGAGAGAGAGAGAGAGAGAGAGAAGGAGAGAGGCGTGGAGCTCGCTCGCTTGCTCGAAACAAAACGAAATGAAAAAAAAAACAGAATATTTTTTCTCGGCGGAGTAATCGGATTTAATCATTTTTAAATTCGGGTTTGCGTGTGCATGTGGTCCGAGGCCGGGCTACGTGCCGCCTCACTCTATTGGACAGCGAAACATAGAAGAAAAAAATCCCTGGAGTTTTTCTATTTTGCTTTGGAAACGAGAAGGTCTCTGGCTTGACTGTGGCTATAATATTCCGGGGATTTCGGATGCGTGATTTCGCTTCTGCGACTGGTTTTTGTCAGACGTTAATGATTGATGGCTGCTTGATTGATGCGCCGCGATAAGTGGGTGCGAGGGCGTGGGATTAGGGTCATGTCTTGTTTGACTGGACGACTCACATGCTTTCGTTCGCAGATCATTATCCTTTGATTCTTCGTCGAGGTTGCATGCATAAGAGTATTATCCCGTAAAATTGGTCGAACCTGGATTTTTGCCGTTCAGGTTGAAATATATGCACCAAGTAGATATTATCGCCCAGTATACCCGATAGGACCAGTTTTGGAGTGGCCTGAAGTGGACAGAACGAAACACCCGTCGGCACCAGTGGCGGAGCTACAACTTCATAAACCAGGGGTCACAAAGGGTGTCACAGCACCTAAAAATTATTTTTATGGGTTGCATACATGGTGAAAAAATATGATTTTGCAAAGAAAATTGTTTCTAGCCGGTGTCCTGTGCACCTGGCTAGCATGCAGTGGCTCCGCCAGTGGAGATTGTCGGGCCCGATTCCACAACGAGGAGACTCAATTTCGACGTCAACCTTCGATTCCCTGCTAGGAGACTCAATTCTAAACTGATTTCCTCTGAAATGATGGTATAATCTAATACCTCCATGGGCACACTCCCCCATGGAAGCTCCTGGCCGGGAGGAAATAGATTGCGGTAGAGGAGGCTAGCACCACGAGGGCCCGAGACGGGCGGTGGCTGCGGATAGGTGTTGAGACACTTGGTGTAAACAGTCGGGGTTGTCCGGCAACTCTCATACACATCTCATATGTGGGGTAGGGTGGGCATGATCGGTACTCTCATACACACCTAATCAGACCTTGCATTTTGAATATTCCTAAAATTGTTGGATTTGTCCTTTTTCCTGAGCCAAAAATATGAGGTACTTGACACTGTTAAATTGCACACTTGTATTGCATAGAGTTGAGTACTTATATAGCTTAAATAAAACGTTTTTTAAGCTGCATTGTATGTTTTCTATCACTCCAATATAAACTTGCTTCGTTGCTTAACTTGGTCTCCCAAGGTGAGCTGATTATAGCTGAATGAAATTATGAGCAAGCCCCTCGCCGACGAGCAACCATATCAAGTTGTAGCTCTGGGATGCGACGGACTGCGCGGCGGTGGGTCGGTCACGCACGCGGGAAGCGGCCGCGGCGCGCTCGGCGGTGCTCGTCTCCGGTCGTCGGTCCCGTCGCGTCAGCCCTCGTCCATCCATCCATCCATGTCCATGCAATGCAACCAATGCAACGCAACGTGGTCTGCTCGACGTTGCGGAAAGCGACCACGACGCCCGGCCCGTGGCGTATTGAATCCTCCGTGACGTGACGCGACAAACGACGCTTTCCACCGGTCATTCTGGACCTCGCGCGGCCCATCTCGGCGGGGAAATCGGGATTGGATGGGAAGCCACGCGCGCATCCAGTCCGCTGCTCTCGCTGGCCTGGCCAGTGGCCATGCCGTGAGAGCGACGCAGAGAGCGTGCACGTAATTTACGTGCGGGCAGCCACTCCGGTTTCCACGGGATGCCCAAGGAAATATCTCGTGCTCGACAGTAGACAACACACGATCACGACATCACGCATTGGGCAAGGCACCGGCTGATCATTCTTTGTTTTCTCGGAAAGGTCAAGAAATTTATGGATCATCAACCAAGTTAAAAAGAATTCCACAGGTAATAAGAAATTACAAAAAGGAATTCGGACAACCTAGCCGACCAAAAACACTGAAGCGAGCCGAGGACGCGCTACCGTCCTCACCCTCCCTCGCCGGAGTCGGGTAAAACTTGTCGTAGCAGAGATTGTTGTAGTAGACATATGTAAAATGGTATGCCACACCTAAGCAACAACCATCGGCCAATGATGACCGTGAATCGAAATAGTCAGACATGAACAACACGAACGCACGCGAAAACGGGCTCGATCCTAGGAGATATGCTGGACACGCGCCCTTCGCTGGCGCTAGGCGCGCCACCGGCGAGGATAGGATGCAGAGGACCTAATGTTGATTTCAAGATGTAGTCGTCGCCTCAACATCGAGAAGAAGACACTGAAAACCTAAATAAAAGACGAAAACCCTCCCGCCGTGGCATAAATGATCATCCAATGCCCTAAGGCACCGAAGACGGAGCAGAGCGTCGTCATCGGGTTATCATTGGTGCCATGTGAGTCGAGCCATGCAATAGGAATCGCCCGTGGTGCACGAAAAAAGTCCAATATGACCCATGTTTGTACGACCCACTCGGTGGACCACATCAAGCAACCTACACGTGAAAAACACACCTTAATTACCTGTTTACTAAATCCTGCTACCGAACTTGCTTTGAGATTGTTTTACGGGACATGTATGGTGATGCATATGGTCCACTGAGTCGGTTGTAAAACATGGGAAGTATATAATTTTTTTACATGAAAACATGTGTCGTATTAGAGATATTAAAACTGGGCCACCTAGGAGGTCATTGACAGCACTCTCACCATCTAGGCGTTTCTGGCCGTCGGATGTCCTTAATCTCTCGTTATTGGCCGTTGGATTGGACTCTACTCCCGCACTGGCCCATTTATCCCTGAATGACGCTGCTCTGGGCATCAAATCAGCCTTACGTGGATGATTTGGGCCGGATACGCACAAAGGCCCACCAATTTAACGGCTTACGCTCATGCTGTAGAAAAAAAGAATCAACGCACACAACGCTAGCAGACTAGCGGAGGATGAAGCGACGGGAGCGGACGGAATCGCCGTCGATCCATAGCGCGAACGCGTTGCGGCGCGGCGGGGCGCCCCAGGCCCACCCTCATCTTTCCTCCCCATGGCGCAGAACCCTAACTCCTGGAGACCTAAGGTGTGGGAGTGTCAGGACCCTGTTGCAGTTCTGAAGAAGAAGGTGTCGATGTCGCCTCAGCGTTCAGTTATCCAACGACCCAGTTTAACTCTTACCGCTTCGGCTACATCGGACGGTCTAGAGTACTCGAGATTCAAATCAACAATGCATCTTAAGTTCGCGCCTTAATGCACTGTTAAACCTGTAATGGCGAATTACGCCTTCATCTTGTAAAACTAATAGCGTGGTCCTGCTCTTGTGTTATAAAAGGGCGGGAGAGGGAGGATGGGTGGCACGCTATCAATAAACCCTAAATTTAGTTGTTCCTTTCCTGCACTTTATCTTTCCTGCTTTATCATGTCTTAGCCATAGATCTGAGCCCCGCGAGCTCCTTCTTCTTCCTCCTCTCGATCGATGATGTCTGTAGTCTTCGGGCCCTGACACGGTGGTATCAGAGCAGTCGATTCTGCCCCTCCCTTCCCAAACCCCAACTACCCAGAAAATCAAAACAAGTTCTTGCCTTTCCACTGGATTCGGCGAGCAGATCACAGCGAGGTTCCTAGTCATATCGATCTAGTGGTAAAATTCCTCCGCGACGATCTCTGTCCTTCGCGATGATGAGAGGGAGGTCTCGATCTCGCGAGAAGGCGACCGAGACGGAGAACTCCGGCGCCGCCGCGACAGCAGCAACGGAGGCGGAAGCGGAAGAAGAAAAGAGGATCCAGGCGAATATCCCGCGCGAGATCATGAACATGGCGCGGCGCATGGATCTGCAACAGGAGAACATGGAGGCGTCGCTCACCAGCTTGGACGAAAGCTGGAGAAGATGACCAAGCTCGTGCAGAACGGATTTGCTGCTCTGGGACTGCACGGCGACACCAGCAGCCACCACAACAATATCCCTACCAATATCCAACTATCCCACCACCACCCAATTACCAACAGCCTCATCAGGAACACCACAACAACAATAGCCACAACTTCCATAACATTGAGCCACATATTAGAACCCCTCATGTCGAATTACCTATCTTTAATGGCGATTCACCTAGAGCTTGGTTGTTAGAATGTGAGGACATCTTTACACTGGTGCAAATTCCCCCTGATAGCAAGGTCAAATGGGGTATTGCCCACATCAGAGGACAGGCAAAAACTTGGCTCAGCAGTTCTGGTCTGAATTTGAATAACATCACTTGGACAGAATTGAGTAGAGTGCTCATCGATAGATTTCCTGATAATCAATCTGCTGATCCAATGGACCAACTGCAAGTTCTCAAGCAAGTCAATTCTGTTAATTTGTACATTGACAATTATGAATCCTGGATGCAGCAAATGAAAAGAGAAATACCCTACTTGCCACAGGACTTTTTCATTGATAGGTTCATCAGTGGTTTGAAGGAGGGCATCAAGCACACTGTGCACTGTCAGAAACCAACAACTCTGTTGAATGCTTACTGGTATGCAATGAAGTATGAGCTAGCATATTTATCCAATAAACCCAAAGCAGCACCAATAGCTCCTGCACCCAGAGCTCTACCACTCCCTCCTCAGAGATTTGTATCTCAGAGAGAGAACATAAACCGAATTCCTAATGAGAGGAACAGAGAACCTATGAAATGTTGGTATTGTCCGGAAAATTGGGTACTGGGTCACAAGTGCCAGGTAATGCAGAGAGCACTGAACACCATAGAAATGCAGGGGCACTCTGACGATCAACTGTCTGATAATGAAGCTGTTCCAGAAGAACAAGCTCCTGTAAATCTACAAGTGGGTCCAGATCGACCAGCTCAAATAAATCAGATGCATTTATCAGCTGCTGCTTATAATGGATATCCAAGTGACTCCACTATTTCTTTACTGTTGCACATGTCCAAAACCACAGCAATTTCATTGGCAGATACTAGTAGCACCAGCACATTCATGGACAAGAAATTCGCTGAGAAACATCACATACAGCTGACAAGTACACACCAAAGGACTGTTAAAGTGGCTGGTGGAGGCCTACTCACTTCTGATGCAATGGCCATAAACTGTTCTTTCACAATACAAGGCAAACATTTTAGTGGGGAGCTGTAACTAAGCTGGTGGAGGCATATCATTTCTGGCCAAGGGGTTTCCACTGACCCAGCTAAAATCAAGGAAATTGTGAATTGGAAAATTCCTGACACCCTCAAGAAACTAAGGGGATTTCTAGGACTCACTGGATACTACAGAAGGTTTATTCCCAATTACTCAATTCTCTGTCAGGACTTGTATGTTGTACTGAAGAAAAATGCATTTCAGTGGGGTCCTGCACAACAGACAACTTTTGATAAGCTAAAGGAAGTCATGTCCACTCCTCTTTATTGGCCCTGCCAGATTTCACTCTGCCCTTTATTCTGGAAACAGATGCTTGTGCTACTGGATTGGGAGCAGTTCTAATGCAGCAACAGAGGCCTCTTGCTTATTACAGTAAATGCCTAGGTCCTAAAAACAGTGTTGCTTCTATCTATGAAAAAGAAGCAATGGCCATTCTACAAGCACTCAAGAAGTGGCGCCATTATTTCCTTGGTAATAAGCTCATTATCAAAATTGACCAAAGCAGTTTGAAATATTTGACTAGTCAGCGTTTGTTGGAAGGAATTCAGCACAAATTGATGATCAAGTTGCTAGAATTTGATTTCAGCATCCAGTACAAGAAAGGAGTGGAAAATATTGCAGCAGATGCCCTGTCCAGGAAATATCAAGAACAGCTGGCCATACTGGATGAGGAACAGTGTTCTGCTACTTCAGTTGCTGTTCCAGTGTGGACACAAGAGATCACAAATTTCTATATAGGAGATGATAAATGCACTCAGTTGCTGCAACAACTAGCAGTCGACAGCACCTCTCAAACCAACTATTCTGCTCAATCTGGTATTATCAGAAATAAAAACAGAATATACATTGGCCAGTCAACAGATCTTAGAGATAAAATATTTGACTCATCCCACTCTTCTATTTTTGGAGGTCATTCTGGCAATAAGGTGACTTACCACAGAATCAAACAACTGTTTTATTGGCCTAAACTCAAACAGTTCATAGAAGAGAAGGTGAAGGCATGTCCTGTGTGTCAGATATCTAAAACAGAGAAAGTACAATACCCTGGACTGTTACAGCCTCTCCCAATTCCCACTGCTAAATGATCTGAAATCAGATGGATTTCATTGAAGGGCTTCCTAAATCCAAGGGCAAGGATGTCATACTAGTGGTTGTTGGCAGATTGACTAAATATGCTCATTTCCTTCCACTCAGTCATCCTACTGTCCAATCAGTAGTTGATTTATTTATGAACAATATATTCAAGCTACATGGTCCTCCCACTGTCATAACAACAGACAGAGATAGGATTTTCACAAGTAAACTCTGGCAAGAGATATTCTCTGCTCTGAAAATTTCTCTGCACTTCACTACTGCTTATCACCCTGAATCTGATGGCCAAACAGAAAGAGTAAATCAGTGGGTGGAGCAGTACTTGAGATGCATGCTTTCTCTGAACCAAAGAAATGGCTAAACTGGTTGCCAGCAGCAGAATGGTGGTACAACAGCAGTTATCACACAGCTATACAAATGTCTCATTTGAACATTGTATGAGTACAAGCCACCAGCTTTAACTGAGCTTCCAATTCCAACTGAACTGTCAGCAGAAGCACAAGCAAATTTGGGTGAAAAGGAACACATGCTGCAACTTCTGCAGCGAAATCTGGAAAAGGTTCAGAAGAGAATGAAGAAATATGCTGATGCTCACAGGACTGAGAGATCATTCGTTGTGGGTGACATGGTGTACCTGAAAATGCAAGCACATCGAGAACATGCTCTGGGAACTGGAAATCCTCTAAAGCTAGCTTCTAAATGGTATGGTCCATTCAGGGTTCTACAGCCAGTGGGCAAGAGAGCATACAAGCTTCAGTTACCTGCTGGGGTTCAGCTTCATGATGTCTTCCATGTGAACCAGCTCAAGAAGCACATTGGTCCTACGGCTGTTCCAAATCCTACACTTCCTCTACTCACACCAGAAGGAAAGGTAAAACAACACCCTCTTGCTGTTCTTCAGTATCGACAAGTTCCTCGATCTACAGGTGCTTTTGATGTGCCAGTACCGCAATGGTTAGTGCATTGGGTTGGAATGTCGGAAGCCGAGGCCACCTAGGAAGACGCGGAATTCATCCAGCTCACATTCCCGGACTTCAAGCCCTGAGGTCTTGTCTCGGGGGGGAGTACTGTCAGGACCCTGTTGCAGTTCTAAAGAAGAAGAAGTGTCGATGTCGTCTCACGTTCAGTTATCCAACGGCCCAATTTAACTCTTGCCGCTTCGGCTACATCGGACGGTCCAGAGTACTCGAGATTCAAATCAACAATGCATCTTAAGTTCGCGCCTTAATGCACTGTTAAACCTGTAATGGCGAATTACGCCTTAATCTTGTAAAACTAATAGCGTGGTCCTGCTCTTGTGTTATAAAAGGGCAGGAGAGGGAGGATGGGTGGCACGCTATCAATAAACCCTAAATTTAGTTGTTCCTTTCCTGCACTTTATCTTTCCTGCTTTATCATGTCTTAGCCATAGATCTGAGCCCCGCGAGCTCCTTCTTCTTCCTCCTCTCGATCGATGATGTCTGCGGTCTTCGGGCCCTGACAGGGAGGCTGGGAGCACCGGCGGCGCTAGACCATCCATTGGCGCACGAGCGTCGAACACCGCCTGCCCCGCACGTGCCCAGACTCAAAGACATGGCACCACCTCTTGCCCCCAGCCACCTGCCCTCCCGCCTCGTCCTTGGATGGTCAAGAGTAATCTCCATTAACTTTCTGAGTAGTTTTCACAAGAAGCCTGCTAGATCCATAAAAACTTGCTCATGGTTCTCTTCTGTAGTTTTTGCATAACTGAAGGTCCAGAGACAAGGACTACGTTCACATGCAATCGCAAGAGATTCAGATAACATCAAGAGGCAGCGTAACAACAAAATATTTTAATGGAAGAGGTGATTATTTTCCACACAATACTATAATTTACTAATGGTAATGTTTTAGCTTGGTAACTAACAGCATACTGCAGTCTGCAGCTCACCTTCTATTCTGTCTGAAGTTGTCACCGAATAGTGTTTGGCATCATTCTCTTTCATATCGAGAATAATCATTATTTGGAGGCTGGATAGCTCCAATTGTAAGTGTCAGCTTCATCTCTCAGCAACACTCAGACACTCGCGTCCCATCCCCGCTGAGGTTAATGAGCAGCAGCACCACCTACACCGGAATAGCAGGTTTCATCTGATCTCATTCACCGCCTTCCCTCAGATTTTCTGTACAATAATTAGTTTCTTTACAACTAAGCATCGAACTAACTATTACCATGTTCAGGAAAGAATTGGGAAATTGACAGAGTTGTTTGGTGTAATTAGTGGAATTGTTCGTTGTCAGCAGTTCTTTTTTTTTGACGAAAAGGCAGGGGCCTGCTTTACAGATAACCATAAGTAAAAGTATACAGAGCTAAGTTAGCTAACTCTAGGAACAGCACAGCGTTAAGGTAACTAAAAACACTAAAACTTAGTCGGGCTCCCGTGGTCTGCACAACAGGTTTGCGACACCAGATTTGCCCGCTTCTTTCCATTGCTTTGCGTCCTATAGGATGCAGTCAAACAGGCCGCTAAACGTTGCTGCTTTGTTTTGAAATATTCTTGAATTACGCTCCTTCCAGATGGTCCACCAGGCAAGGTGAACCAGAGAGATCCAGCTCTTCTTCAGAGCGGCCGGCTGGGCCTGACGAGTGGTCGTAACCCAGGACAACAGGCTGGTAGTTGCAGGGTTTGGCGCCAAGGCCGCCGGCAACCTCGCAGTTGCGAGTATCTTCCTCCAAAGCCTTGCAGTGATCGGGCAAGCAGCAAGCAGGTGCAGTGCAGTTTCCGGCTCGCTAAGGCAGAGGACGCAGGCGGCATTGTGTGGCCAACCTTTTTTTTGCAGAGTGTCTGCCGTGTGGCATTTGCCCCGGACCGCAAGCCAGCTGAAAATGCGGCATTTCAGTGGCGCTTCACTGTTCCAGATCACCTCTTTGTAGTTGCATCTCGTTGAACCTTCAAACTGCATTTGTAAGCGGAAGCAGCTGAGTAGGATCCATCAGTGGACCACCGCCAAGTGACTTGGTCAGGGACATTCTCCGTGAGCTGAATACTCTCTAGCATGTCGTGAAGCTTTAGGAATTGATGCAGTGCGTCATGTGTCATGCCACGCTTGAAGTGGCGGAGCCATTTGTCTTCCCTGAGAGCATTAGCTACTGTCACATTCCTCATAGTGCAGAATTTGAACAGGTCCGGCAACAAGGCGTCGAAGGAGCGGCCACCAAGCCATGGGTCACGCCAGAACAAGATTTTCTCCCCGTTCCCAGCTGGAAGGAAACTGCAGTGTTGAAAGGTTGCGAGCTCGCGCGTCAATGTTTAGTGGTAGACCTGACCATGTCTTGTTGGGCTCGTTCCAAGACTGCCAGAGCCAACGAACACGCAGGGCCACCGCCTTGCGGTCAAGGTCGGTGATACCAAGGCCTCCAAATTCATGGGGCCGACAGATGGCAGCCCATCGAACGAGACAACGCCCTCCTGTGGCCAGCTCGTCGTTGTTCCAGAGGAACCCGCGGCGTAACTTGTCGATCACTTTGATGAGCCAGGCCGGCGGATCAATGACCAGCAGCTGGTAGATATGCATAGCCGACAGTATATGTTTGACCAAGAGCAGGCGGGCGTCAAAGGAGAAGTTACCCTTGTTCCAGCCTTTTACCTTTCCAGCGAGCTTGTCAACGGCAGGCTGCAGATTACCCTTGCGCAGACGATGGTCAGACAATGGCAGTCCCAAGTACTGGCAAGGGAATTGTTGAATGGGGCATTGCAGGCATGCAGCAAGAGAGCCAACATCTAGGTGGTCACACTGAATTGGAATCAGGGAGGTTTTTGAGTAGTTTGTGAGCAGCCCGGAGGCCTCTCCAAAGCATTTCAAGATGAGCTTGATAGAATTGAGTTCATCTTCTTCAGGTTCAGTGAAAATAACAAGGTCGTCAGCGTACATTGCAATTCTGCCCTTTGGTTGGATGAACCTGTTGGTACGCAGCGTCCCCCTCCGGTCAGCCAGAGCAAACATCTCCGTCAAGGCGATCCACTCTCACCTCTCTTGTTTGACTTGTCAGCAGTTCTAACCACGGGTATGTGTCAATGTGTGTTTTGTGACAGGCGAAAGAGTAGAGGAGAGAATTTATAAGGTTAAGAAGAAGTATGCAGCTAGGCCACGGTAATGGATTTTACTTCATTGTTTGACTTGGAAGAATGTATTTGACTGGCCTTTTTTACTACTGTTGTGATTGTTTGTACGCGAATCTCAAGCAGCCTCTGATGGAGCAAAGAAGAATGAGTAGAGGCAAAAGAAGAAATATGCGACTAATGAGAATGTTGAAGATTTCGTCAATACGGATACTCCTACTATGCTGCTTGCTCCTCAAACGCTCAAACAGTATAGCCTGTTAACTTTCTACCAATTGCATGTTTCCTTTTTCACTTTAATCAACTGTGCCACCAAAACTTTTGGAATTTATAATCAGGAATTCCTCAGAACTATCTAATTTCCCCTATTCTCATGCAGGTGGTCTATTTGGTGGTACTCAGTACTTTGCAGCAGATACGGGCCATACAGGAAGCTCACAGCCACTCTTTGCAATAGTAAGTCCCTCAATAACCCAATGATACATGATTATATCCAAAATAATTATTTGCTCACGAGCACTACGTGAGTTGTTCATAAGCTGATTTTGTGCAGTATATCTTATGTAGGAAAATGTAAAAAATGTATTAATTAGTGCAACTCTTCCTATTACCTTGGAAATACACATGGATTCAAGAACTAAATACTTACTTGCAGGTCTCTATGGTGGTTATTGAGATAGTGCTTATGTATGTTGATGCCTTTTTGTTGGTACCTAAGGAGTAACTAGCTAGCTGCTGACTACATAAACAAATGCTTTTGAAAGTAACATTGTTTTAGTTACATTACTCATTTTGGACTTCACCATAAACTGGACTTGGTAGGAGTACATCATGCAGCTCCCAATCAGTTTGCAGATCACTCTGCACTGACTCATGATTAGTAGTTCCGATATATGATGCACCTACAGTGGCACCCATGTCAGCCTTGAAAATGAAACACGACCTCAATTATCGGTGTTTTTATGACAAGATTTCTCTGTACTTTGCATGACTAATTTGGAAATTTTATTTTGAATGTAACTGGTAGAAGCTATGCCGTTGCATTATTGATTAAGGACAAAGTGTCTACAGGTCCAAAAGCATAATCAAGAATAAAAATGCCAGCCGCTAAACAAGAACGCTGGTTGTACGATGGATAAAACAAGGGACCAATTGCACAACTGCAGATTTTTGTCAATGAGAAGCAACATGGAGCGGATCAAGGGTTTGATTGAAGAGTTTCCTTCTATTGCGTCATTCCAGATATGTAACCGCATCTGTCATCAACCAGAAGTAAAAACACCAAGATGGCGTCAAGCTCAGAAGATTTTAAATCCAGGGCAACAGACTTTGGGTGCTTGCGGCTACATTAATAAAATTGTGTACTTAGTATAAGGGGGAATTTCCAGGATGACTTTGCTCGGGTTAGCTGAAATTGATTCAAAATACACTTCAAACTGTTACCTTCTAAGTATATTAAATCTTCTCGGTTATATTAGAAATATATTTTCATCAATTTCTGACATTTCATGGTTCTAATGGACGGGCGCAGCAACGCGCGCCTAAATGATCTAGTAGGATATTTAGGAAGAGACGACCAGACTGGTTCATTCCCTGATCAATCCAACCCTACACGACCAATGCGAAGGCGTATCCATTTCCCCCTTCGCGTGGCCGACACCATGTTTAAGTTTATCTGCATAGTATGAGCCCCTGCAATCGAAGTGATCGATCTTTCTTCAAGTCAGCACGGTGAGATCACAACGTACCGACTGGAGTTGCAAACACGTAAAATGGAGCCCAAACCATACGAAACTTTTTTTTAAACTTCAAAATCGACATTTTTTTAGTTTTATAAATCTCGAAAAAAAACTCTGATATAGGTAGTGTCTAGATCTACAATGAGAATTTTTAACTCCAAATTCACGTATTTTTGGCTGCAGAGAAAAGGACAAATGAGTGGATATGTATGGTCAATAATACACGGTTCAAAATATTAAATTTTATCTGAGTTTTTTTGTGGAGACCAAAATACAACGATTTTGGAGTTGCAAATTTGCATATTGTAGATCCAGACAATATCTACATCCTGATATTTTTGTTCATGATTTTTAGAAACTTAAAAATGTCGATTTCAAATTTATTGAATAAAAGACTCCATGTAGCCCATGTTTCAAAAACCCATTCTCCAGGAGTTGGGGATTTCAGAGCTTGTCTCACACTTTTTGAGATTTTGTATGAATTTTAGCGGTCCAATTCCTAGAGAAAAAGTTATATACCGGCCCGATTCTCTACATTGGTTTCACTGAGAAATTTTTGGTATGTGTAGATGCATCCACAATATAAAAATGTATTTTAAGATGTCAAAAAATCATGTGTATATTCGTATAATTTATGTTTGCGCATAAAGTTTTGTGAAGAATACACATTTTATTGTGCTCGTGTAAAAATGATAAATCCAAATTTTATTCAAATTCACTTTGCACGAGATTTGTTTTGTCTTTTTCACAATACACAAAACAAGTCTTGTTTCCACGATTTTTTGTATAGACATTAAATGTACACATATAGACACGAAATGTTTATTTGAATTCTTTTTGCACTTTGAAATGCATTTTGCACAACGGGTGGATTTAGACCTATGAATCAAAATATTGTGTATAGTTTCGCCCCTATTCAAAAATAAAACCAAGCGACCAAACTAATACAACGTGATGATGAAATTATCTTTCCATGCTGTTCAAGAAATATATATGTAGTCCAGAATATTGTTCACGCGGTTTAAAATATATTGTCGTTTAAGAAACATATGTGCAGCCTATTATAATGTTCACGCTGTTTAAAAAGATGTGTAGCCTATAATAGTAAATCTATACCCCTAATCCATACCTAATCTATACCTAATAATAAAGGCATTAAGGTTTCTTGTGATACGTCATTTTTTTTCCAATTTTACCCCTACGTCGCTAGGCAAAGTTAAGAAATATTACAGAACCTGCCACTGCCAAATGAAACATACCGGTTCGATGTTTGAAAAAAAAATCCCCAATTGTGACCCCAAGCTCCATACCACTGTCGTGAGCTCCCGTCGAAACCTACCAGCGCCGCCGCCCTCTGTATCGGTCCCTGCCACTGCCGCAACCCGTCGCCTTCTCCCGTGATCCCTGGACTACCTCCTCCTCCCGAGCACCGGCCTCCTTGGTTCCATCAATCCTTAGCAGGCAGCCTCCTCCCGAGCACCGGCCTCCTTGGTTCCATCAATCCTTAGCAGGCAGCCAGAGGCACGCAATCGGCAATCCCTGTCCTAGCGCGATGGATTTATGTGGTGACTGGAGCGGGGCACAGGAGCAGCCGGTGGCGGCGCTTGAATCCCCGAGATTGCGCGCGAGCGTAAGAAATTCTGGAGCAGGAGTTCGGCGGTGGCGCTCAGGGGACTTTAGACCTGCAGGCACTGGAGATTCGGGACGGTGCAGTGGGCAGGACACGGCTGCGCGCCACCGTCAATGGGGAAGGGGAGGGGATGTGTTGAGCTCGCCGGGAAGTTCATCTTCCGCGGGTCCGATGAGTTCAGCCGCGTGCATCTGGACGGCGGCGACCCGATTGGAACTAGGGCCGTGCCCGAGGTTGAGGAAGAAATCGGTGTCGTCCGCGCGCTGAAGTGGCGAGGGGTGGTGGGGCTGGACGGCGGCGCTGGTTCCAGACACAGGGCAGGGCGGTGGCGCGGGATCCCGGGGCGAGGAGTTCGCCGGACTCCGTCGCGGGCGAGCGAGCAGCGGTGACCTGGCGCTTTCCTTTCCCTACTTTGTTCGCTATTTGGCATTGAGGCGCTCACGGGGCTGCCACTGCCCACTGCAACACAGGCGACGCTGGCTACCTTTTCCTCTACAGATGCCATGGAGGAAGAGCCGATTCAAGGTCAACGGTGACGAAGACTACGCCAAAATCTCGCGTGAGGAACTGCCGTGCAGAGGCCGACGGTCGCTGCAGCCCCTGGCTCGAGGCCTCCATTGGCCGATCTCGCGTTTGGCGCGCATCTTCGTCGCCCTCTCCCAGCGGACGGGACCGAACAGCCGGATACAATGCTTCTTCCGACGGCGGTGGTGACAGGGAGCAGTACGAGCAGAGTTCAGCTCTCCACCTCCCAGAGCTAACTGGTGTTGCAGTGTTTGCCCATTAAGCAAGGTTACACGCGTATGAAGTTGCACGATGCGGGCGTCTGTAAATTTGGAGAAATATGTTACAGACTTAAATTTCAGTACCCATTGTTCTCTAGATAAAGTATGGGAGTAACTTTTGCTTTTACAACATGTGTATATTCTATAGGTGAAAGAATATGCATTTTCATTTGTGATATTAGAATCGCTTACAAACATTGTCAATTTGTCATGTGCTCATCTTGTGTATTATGCAGTTGTTGAGTTATCTCTGTGTATGAGAAAATTTACCTTTTGCTAAATTTCATTAAAATCATACAGGAAAAGCTCCACCAATGGATGGTGAGGAAGCACGAGGAGTCAAGGCTTACTGTAGCTGACATAATGTCTCATATCCAGGTTTGATCTTCAAGCTCCCTCGTTTATGGTGCTACCTCCTTTTCTGATAACTTCCGTATGAGTTAGATAATCACATACAGTGGTAGGACAGTTCAGTTCTTCACACCAGACCCAACCAGACGTCAACAAAATGTCAGCAAGTTAACAAAGACCATCAGGTTCGCTCGCAAAATATTTTGCTTGCTCTAATGATTTATATAGCAGATAAGTGTGGGATCCAGATCTCCTTTGATACAAAACCGAGTCATAGCTCTTCAATAGCTTCATATGAGAAGCTTTGCAAAACCAAGTTGCAGCTCTTCGGTAGCCTCCTATGAAACGTTTCTAGCGGTCACCTTGTCATGAACGTTACTAGGCTAGAAGGAAGTAGGAACCAATCAATTTAACAAAGAGGAATAATCTGATAATGTTTTTTCTGCGGGGAAATTCTGATACTGTTGCTGCTTATTTTTAAGGTACGTATGTATTAAATACATGGACCATTTTGATATTCTTTTCTAGAACACTGTCTCGGTGACTTGAAGTCTTCCGTTTGTTGATACTTAGTTACTGATCTTTATATGTTTTAGTGAGCTAAGATTCCGCGGCTTTACTTCATTGATGATCTGGTTTGCCTACTGGTGTAAGTTTCATCTGCTAGCAAAACTTGGCATAGGAGATGTCATACATCATTCATTCACCGATGAATAAATTCCAACGGTTAGAAAAATATGGCGTTTGAAACACTCGATCTTAGTAGTGCCAGGGGCCGAGGAGCACGAATGGGGTGGAGTTGTGCGCTGGTGGAAGTGGAGGTCGGGGAGACACACGAGGATGGACGGGCTGTGCTATGGAATTTCTTTCGTGAGGCGGTGGGGAGGACAAAGGGAATGGGTCATCGGAGTTTTAATTGGGTGAATGGAAGGGTTCCTTCGGGTCGGGCGCCATTACTCCTAGGTTTTCGGGTAGAAGTTCTAAAAAGGCTATACTCCGTATTGAATAAAAAACAATCCGTAGCAACTAGCAACGCACGGGAATTTTTGCTATTCTAGATAAAAGCATCAAGCCAAAGACCTAATTCATATTCGTTTAGTCGTAGTTTAGTTTTTGTTTTATATCTTTTCCATTGGTATGTTAAAATTATGAGATATACGAGTTGTATGCCTCGAATTCATATAAAAATGCTTGGAAATTCACACTGAATGAAGCAAAAAAGCAATCAAAATATGTATTGCATTGATTGTGTTTGGGTGTCTCTACGACATAGTTTTTTCTCTCCCGGTGCAACACACGGGCATGTTTCCTAGTAATAATAAAAGCATTAAGGTTTCTTGTGGTACGTCATTTTTCTTTCCGATTTTACCCTCCACCAAATCACATAATACACACCTGTGCCATCGAACCGTTTTCTGGCCGACGGACTGAACGTGGCGTGGCTCTGCCGCCAGGTAGAAGCGGAGGCTGATGCTACTGATGGCCCTCTCCGCGCTCGGGACAAGCAGCCATCTCGCCGCGTAGGCGTACACCGCCATGGCCTTATCCACCGGGTCTCCATGGGGACCTTGACGTCGACGCCGGCGAGCTAGGTCATGGCGGCGACCATAGCCGAGAAGAGACGGGTGCTGGGCGCAGAGGAGGTCGTCGGTAGCTCGCGGGAGCCCCTGCGCACGGCGGCGCTCGAGAAGGTGAGGAACAGGGAGGAGACGGTGGTTGCTGGCTCACGGGAGCTCCTGCGCACGGCGGCGCTCGAGAAGGTGAGGAACAGGGAGGAGACGGTGGTTGCTGGCTCACGGGAGCTCCTGTGCGCGGCGGCGCTCGACGGACTGGGTGCTGCTGGGAGTGAGAGAGAGGAGAGAGCATGTAGAGACGGAGGCGGGCGAGCTGGGAGCGCGGGAGGCTGGAGGCGAGCGAGAGTGCGAGATGAGTACGAGGGGAGGCGGCGGCGCGGCGCGGCGCATCGAGCAGCATGGGATCGATCCACTGGTTCCTGTACTCCTGTTCTGTGCGTGTGTGGTTGCTAGGCTTTAGGTCGGATAGATGGGCCGTGGGCCTTGATTAGAGGCCATGGTGGAGAGTATTAGCTCTTGAGACGACAAGACAAGGTGCTGCTTGCTTCGCCTGCGACCACTCCGTCCCAATCCCCCGATAGGTAGTGTCCAGCAACTGATGTCCTCAAATCCAGCCGCCAACTCCTCTTTTTTCTCTCTTTGTGGCGCTACAGTGCATCGGCGCCACGAACTCTTCTGTTATCTTCTTCCCCGTTTACGTTTGCAGGTTCATTTTTTGTGAATGGAAAGCTTCAGTTAGAATATTTGGGTGACTTGGAACAATGATGTTGTTTGTGACATCGACAGGGCCATCACTGCCATGGAGGAAGAGAATAGTAAAGCAGCTTCTCAGTTTGATAATACTACAGCTGAATAGTTTCTGGAAAAGCGTTATTTTCTTTGATTAAATGTTGTCTATAGAATTTTCGGAAGCAGACTAAAAAAGGACCGTGCAAGGTCCCTGTCCGCTGGAAAACCAGGCACTAGCGGTAGCAAGTCGGGTAACCAGATCACCATTGTTTGGGACCTCGCATGTAATGTTAATATGGAACATAGCTTTTAATTCGAAGAGTCCTTAAAACAACACATATGAGAACGCACATTTATGATGGTCACGAGTATCCTAAATACAGAGTAATTGTTACCTTGGTGAATCTACCTACTAGGTGTGTTTTGTCGTGTAAACACTGAATATTTGAATGACAATGTAAAAGAATTTGTTGTTTAGGTGATGTTTCCTTAAATATATGATATATAGGGTTATTTGAGCACGAGGTGGCACTCATGGAGATCTGAAGGTCGCCGATGAGGCAGTTGCTATCGTGACAGGCTTTGGAAAGCAGCGGGGCCAGCTGCGGCAACACCGTACCGGTACCTCGGGACATTGGCCACGGCTTGACCGTTGAGAAGCGGGAACAACACCTCAGCGAAGCGGCAACGAGACCTGGGTGAGCGTACGACGACGACTCTGCTGACAAGAAGCAGAACCTTCTTGCGCAATGCAGTGGTCGGCCGTCGGCATGGCCACGCGAGGTTGCCCGCTCCTGAACTTCTCCACCGGCGGCATGCCGAAACCGGCGCCGACTCCCGTGCGCGACCTGGAGCACGTCCATCCATTTGTTGGCGCGCGCGGCATTGGCATCAATCAACAAACACGTCATAGACGGACGGGGCCGTGGGATTCAGAGATGCCATGAAAACGGAAGCCCGGGGCAGGTGGAGGACGCGGCCGCCGGCCCGGCCGGATCCGGCATTGGCGCGCGCAGGAAAGCCGCCATCAATCCCACCGAGCGATCGATCCCAGCTCTCCTCGAGGGCTTCTCGATTTCCAGGATGCCCGTGGTACATCGCCACCCGGGTTGATCTCTGCGCATCCTCGGCGAACATCATCGAACGCATTCAAATCCCAGCTCTAAACGCACAAATCCAGACAAAAAAACAACAAATTAGAGCCAGCCACTTCGCCTTATCCACCCCCCATCTTGCTACCCTGCTGCTACTAGGGGAGAAATTGGAGAGGCAACAGAGGGTAAGTAGAAATTGGAGGGCAGCCATCGACTACCCCAGGCCAGGACGGACTGTAGCCGCCATGTCGTTCTCTGCATCGAGCACAACCTCTTCCTCTCTCTTCTCTCAACACGCATAGACACACAGTTCAGTTCTCTGTTCTCATCACTTCTTGCGGGTATGTTTGTTCCGCGTCATGCACAGCGGCACAGGCACAGTCAGAGGCAAGGCCACCTTTGGCCTAGCTGTCTTCCTCTCTGTTCTCTCTATCTCATTCCCCGTTTGACAATTCAGTTGTTGTTTAGGCAGTACAAACATGTTGAGAATAAAAGTGAACTTGCACAATAAAAAGTACACAGGGCCATCTTCAGATCACCACCACCATGTACTTTTTTTTTTGCTCTTTTGTATTAAGTTTGAAATATATAGAGTACACGGACACGTCGGTGCAAATTTTTAGAAGCTTTCCAAGTAGGCATACAGCGATATAAATTCGAGATTAGACAAATGGAGGCCGAGCTTCATGAAGACCTTTATTTAAAAAAAAATCATATTTGGAAGTTTCAAGAAAATCTGAAATATTTCAGGATATGTATAGTAGCATCATGCATCTTCGTACTTCATGCTACGAACTGTGAAGTATGAAGATTTAACATAATATTACTCTGAAATTTATCATCATGTGCGGCTTCATCTCTTCAGATGTCCCGTTGTGTCAACAAGATTTAGTTTGTTCCCAGATTTATTCTTCCGTTGCAACGCACGGGCATTTTTTCTAGTAATAATAAAAGCATTAAAATTTTTTGTGGTACGTTATTTTTATTTTCGATTTTACTCCTGTGTTTTCAGAAATATTATCCACCACTGCCACCCATAAGTCATACCGGTTCGTTTTTTCTTTTCTTTTTCCCGTCGTTTACCAGGACGCTGCGGACGGGAGGAGGGCAGTGCAGATATTGTCTAACCCACCCGGCGACAAGGCGACGGCCGTCCTCGTAGCGCTGCTGGAGCCGGCCCGTGCGGGCCACCAGATCGCACATGCTACCTTGCCTGCCTCCCCTTCCTTGAGAATCCACCAATCGATCCGATCCGGTCAGCGAACGCGGCCACGCCTTCTACGCGCGTGCCTCTCTGTCCTGGTCGCCGGACTCGCCTCCCGCGGCGGGCCAGAACAATGCGGCGGTGGGAGGACGGGGCGCTGATGGAGGAGGGCGAGCGAGGCAGGCTCCAGAAGTCGAGAGGTGTGCCGTAGGGTGGGCTTCCTAGCATCCTTTGATGCTGCCGGATGCGGCACTCCCAGAGCTCGCCGGCTGCCAGCACGCCTCGAGCTCCCCGTCCTCTCCCGTACAGCGCTGCCACTATGGTTCGGCCACCACCGCTTCCTTTGACGCGGCCGGCCGTGGCGACGACGACGATCCTAGGCTCCCGGCTACTTGTCCAACCAGCTTCCGCTTATGTTCCTCAGTTTCCTCGTAGTGCACTCAACTCGTGTATGGAAATGCCTATTTATTTCCAATCCATGCTGCTATCTGTTCATCTGAATCACATCGATCCATTCCACGTAGAGTTTCTTCAAGCCAAGCTATCTACAATCGGCATCACTCATCAGTCATCACTGTCAATCACTTAGTAGTAGTACCACTTGTCTAGTTACATGGAGGTATCCTAAGTTCTTAACACACACCATCCGCATTACCTGACTACACCCAAGTTTGCATACGAATATCCTCCCAGTATTTAGAATACTTATCACACTGCCTTGTTTAACTCCATTCAGTGTCTAGACTCCGGCCGCTCTCATCTAAATCAACAGAGGTTTATACCAACCAGCATAGCAAGTAACAATTCAGCCACCGATCTGATCAGTACCACAAGCTAGTTATTATTTTTCAGGTGGATTGCGTACGGACGCACGACGTGTAGCAATCCCTGACAAACGTTTTATTCTCCGATCGTAAATTTGAAAGCGCACAATGTTGGTTCTTGCCCTTGTTAATTTCCAGTCAAAATATTCTCTCCTAGACTTTGAGACACTACCGACAAATTAACATCACAATTACACTCCTAATTTCTTCATAATCAAGGAGTAGTAGAGTATGTTTCTGGAGTACGTACTCCTGTACGTGTTCCAACTTCCAACCATAGTTGTATACGTTCCAACCGTACGTAGTACAGTAGTATATTTCTGGACCCTTGCTCCCTTTCTTTTGGAAAGAACAAGGAAGAAGCTGCCCTAAACCCTAAAAAAAAAACAGTGTGAGGATAGACTCCAGAGTCCAGACCCACTCGCTCTCATTCTCTGATTACGATCTATAGAAGTGGATCATTAAACCGGCCGTCTGCAGTTAGCTTTCTGGACTCTTTGGTCCATTGTTCACTGTTGTTTGCCCATAAACTCATTAAACTGAAGTTGACAATGTGAAATTACCATTGATTAATTGCACGACACATCTCTGTTTCTGATGAGTTAACAGTATGCAGATTAGCGAGAGTTAATCAATAATGTATTGTGTTAATGAGAGCACTGGACATGACCGACGTTAACTATATTACTGTGCTAACGGATTCCGGCTGGTTTCGAAGTGGAGTAGTAGCACAGAGATCAAACGCGTGCACACATGACTAACAGAGCAGAGATCAGCTGATAGATCGAATAAGAAAGCACTGTTCTGCCTGCTTAACATGTAGACGCACGTGGTTAGTACATCATGCGTACTTAATTATCAAGATTCAGTGCTGCAAACAGTGTCCGCCTTCATTTCATGGTGCACCGGGCTCTGGGCATGGCCGCCCGGTGCTGCATATGGATGAATTATGAATGAATAGTGGTAGTATACTCTTCAGAGAGAGAATTAAACATCGCCCCGGCGGACCATGACGATCCCATGCTGCTTCATAGCTCAAGTGTTATCATCATGTCTGACTGCAGCTTCATGCATGCATGCAGCTCAGCGAGATCACAGAAGCAAGAACAAGTCAACAATGATACAACTTGCTACTTGGAGTAGTACTGTAGCGCATACATATGCGCATATGCCGGCAGATGTAGGTGCTATATGTTTAGGGAGATACTGAATCCGTGAGCTATCAGCACCCCTGGAGACTCTCCGATATGCACCCTAATTATATTAGGAGTAGAGATGATGTCCAGACTATAAGAGTCATATGACTCCACCTGCAACACCAGGGCCCTTCCACATGGAGATAAACAACAAGAACTCCCTAGGAGATGAACCTCACGCTGTCTAATCTTTTCCCTCGGATTTGATCGGATCAATGAAATGTGGGGAGTGGGTTCGGACGGTTTCATAGTGAGAGCTACTTTGAGCTGGCTCAAATCTTTCTCTTCAAAGATTTTCACACTTGGTACTTGTTGCTGGGTGTTTCCTTGACATTGCTTGGCTAGTTATCCTTCAAACCATGAATAAAAGTACAATGACAGAAAGCATCCTTACTACGTCTACGTAGATGCACTTAGCTAGCTAGCTACAAGGAATCATACACGTAGCATACGTACACAAGCCTGACAAGTACGTATACTCAACTAGCTTGCCAGAAAACAGTTCGGAAAATTGCAGGAACGGTGGCATGTGCACACATTTATGGACACTACTCTGCCGCCTACTTTGAACGGTTTGCTGATCAAGTTCGAGCATACAAGCGGGTCAGCTGTTTTGTTATGTACGTAGATTTCTCATCCATATACATATACTAGAACGGCACCCCACTGGAGCGATTATCTCTTATGAAATTTAGTAAATGCCTGAAATTTGATGTTGACTATAGAAATATGCAAGAAAAAAGTTCATTTGATTGGCGAATCTAATTCCAATGTTCCTCTAACATAAGAATTAGTTTTGTAATTATACATCGGGATTATGTGATCTTATCATTCGAACAACAAAACAAAGTATGACGTGGATAATTTAATGGCTAAAAAAATGTGGATAATTGCATGTAGAGATAGACTATAAATAATGAATGTTAGTGGGATGACATGAACAATTGGTTGGATAAAAGAGTATGAGTGATGTGAATAGGTTGCATGTTGAGATAGAAGCATTAATTACATTAATTGGGGGTTTTTCTTAGTATAGATATACTTATTGACTTCTTCATATCTTTTAGAATAAGAAAAAACAATAAGACTCTCCATGTGGCTTTCCGAAGGAAAAAAATGAATCTCTTCTTCTTTGAACATCAGAAAAGTTAAAAGAATTATCCTTTCGTTAATCACGTTTTAGTGATGGCTAAGCTATACCCTGTGCGGCCGGCCATGCGAGGAAGGTCACACTCAAAAGTATGTGTATTACCTGTTACGGAACACATATATAGATGCACCAGCAATAAACTTCGCACGATATATATATAGTCCATTCACGTTAACATCTTGTGCCAATAGTCGAAAATAAAATTATACAAGAACACCTATAATTAGTTTTATGTATTACTTTCGCCAATAGTGTTCTGTTTTCTAGCAAACGTTCCAACTGATAAACTAATTATAATAGTACATTACATGAACAAACTGAAACACACAAAAAAGGCAAAGGTCCCTGAAACCAAATGTTACATCTATGACAACTTCGAAGTCGTTTGAAGTTTCTCAGCACAACTTCTTTCAGCTTCGAAGATGGCTTCCCGGAAAAGTTGCCCTCCCTTCAACTTTCTGGAAAAGTCGTCCCCAAATTTGGTTATACTTTCGAAGTAATTTAAGCTAAACTAGTTCGTAAGTTCAACCAAATTTGTGGGATGGCTTCTCCGGGGTGAGCGCAGTTTTCTGGAGAAGCCACCAAAAACATTGGGCTAAGATATGCGCAAGCTAAGGCATACTAAATTCAAAAGATTCTTAAAACCGCACCTTAGTATACCACCCTAATAGGTAAGAACCACCTGATATTGATTAGGGTTTTGTGGCCTTAGTATTTGTTAACGTCCCATGGCCATATTTACACTTTTTTTGCCGAGCGAGTGGAAAAGGCTCTCTACAAATTCTTTGCCATGTGCCCATCTCGACAAAGAAGAATTTGCTGGTATACCACATGCCGACACTGTTTGCCATGCGTATGCTCTTGGAAAAGTCTTTCCCCAGAGAAATCCACCCTTTGTCGTGTGTCCGATGCACGAGGCAAACACTCTGTAGCGACATATTATACACCGTCTCAAAAGCATTTCATGAGAGAAAAAAACTGAATATGAGAACCATTGATCACACCAACTTGACACTACAATTGTCTCCGGCCTGCCACCATCGTCAAGACAATTTTCCCATAGGTTTGACCTATTTTCTTAAAAGAGACAATCTTCCTTTTTATATAAATATATAGTATAACAAATAAGTGCATGACCTATAACATACATATAACGAAACAAAAGTGTATAATTAAACCTCAGAAAATTAGGGCCCTGCCTGACCCGCATGATCGCCTCGAGCGGATTATGGTGTGAAGATCATTCCAAGATTTATATGGTTTAGTTAGCTGATTGTTATAGCAAACCGTCCACAACCCGATCAATCGATTGATGATTGCTAAAAATGGATGGATGAATTAATAGATGACTGCAAAAAATGGATAGTCACCCACCTAACCGTTACACATCGCGGTACCACTAATTCAATCGACACAACGTGTCCTCGTTAACTGGTATTGAGAGAAAGAAGTAATAAGATATTCCCTAATGGTTGTATTTTGACATGATATTATAGGAAAATTACTAATCTGGGGCTATATTTAATGAAGAAAGAGATTGAGTAACGTAGAACTCTTGCATGAGATCACAAATAAAAAAAGTTGTTAGACCATTCACATGTAAGCATGCGGCCCAAGTCATTAAATAAAGTTCAATTAGATTAAAACGTTAAAAATAATACTCCTACAGTCCTACTAATACACTACTAAAATTACCATAATGGGTTAAGAGATAATGCAAGCCTAACTATAATAGAGTACGATCAGGGAAATCTTTATTTCCATCGATCAAGCACGTACGCCATAATTTTTTTTTTTTTTTTTTGCTCATGCAAGGATTGATTTCTTCTACCGATCACTGGTATTCGTCATTGTATCTTGTACCTAGATAGCTATAGGTCCAAAGGCCGGCCGCCGGTGATTAAATGAGACACGTTAGACAAGCATGGATCTAGCATGGTGTGTCGTTTCTTATGGCAGCAATTTGGCAGAGGGATCACACTACCTGGTCTGACGTGACATTTTCTTCGTAACCAAAGACAATGTACAAGTATTCTACTGCATCTACTGCATATAGATATGAAATACTCCCTTTGTTCCTAAATATAACATGTTTTAGATGTTACACATATTGTCTAGATGTATATTAAAATGAGTTAACATACACATGAAATGTGTCTAGATACATTTCTATGTGAATATTGACAAATTCTAGAACATCTTATATTTAAAAACGGAGGGAATAATAGCCTTTTTTTTAGAAGCATGCATGCACCAGGAGAACTAAGAGGAAAAAGGAAAGAGTTCCAATAACTGAGCTGACCACTCATAAAACTACCAAAAAAATTATAACTACCTGCATAACCTACTGAAAAACTACACCTAAAAAAATTGAATAGAGGAAGAAATGTATGTCATAACTGAGATGACTACTCACAAAACTACAAAAAATCGTACGTACATGCATAACCATGAATTGCCAAAAACTACACCTAAGAAAGTAAATTGGACGGATGTATAAAATGTATGTCATAACTGAGCTGACCAATCACAAAATTACTGGAATAACCATATACTAGTGAAAATTACACCTAATAAATTAAATTGAAGGGAGGTAGAAATGTATGTCATAACTTAATTGACCACTCACCATGAAATGACTGGAATTTTGGTACTACATGCATACCCATATACTGCCGAAAACTACACCTAAGAAAATAAATTAAAGGAGACAGAAATGTATGTCATAACTGAGTTGACCACTCACAAATCTACTGGAAATTTGGTACTACATGCATGACCAAATACTGACGAAAACTACACCAAGTAAAGGGAGGTAGTCATAACTGAGCAGACCCCACTACTCACAAAACTACTGGAAAAATCCTAAGTAAATGCGTAACACAAAACCACCGAAAACTATACCTAAGAAAAAAAATTGAATGTAGGTAGAAATGTATGTCATAACTGAGCTGACCACTCATAAATCAAGGAGAGGTAGAAATGTATGTCATAACCTAACTGACAACTCATAGAACTACTAAAAATTTGGTACTCTATGCATAACCATATACTACCGAAAAGTACACCTATGAAAATAAATTAAACGGAGTTAGAAATGTATGTTATAACTGAGTTTACCACTCACAAAACTACTGAAAATTTGGTATTACATGCATCACCATATACTAACGAAAACTACATCTAATAAATTGAAGTAAAGGGAGGTAGTCATAATTGAATGGACCATTCTCAAAACTACTGGAAATTTGGTACTACATGCATAACCACAAACCGCCGAAAAATACACCTAAGAGAATAAATTGATAAATGTATGTCGTCTCACAAAACTACTTGAAATTTGGTACCACGTGCATAACCATATACTGCCAAAAAACACACCTAAGAAAATAAATTAAACAGAGTTAGAAATGTATGTTATAACTGAGTTTACCACTCACAAAACTACTGGAAATTTGGTACTACATGCAAAACCATATACTAACGAAAACTACATCTAATAAATTGAAGTAAATGGAGGTAGTCATAACTGAATGGACCATTCTCAAAACTATTGGAAATTTGGTATTACATGCATAATCACAAACCGCCGAAAAATACACCTAAGAGAATAAATTGAACGAAGATAGAAATGTATGTCGTAAGTGAGATGACCACTCACAAAACTACTGGAAATTTGGTACCACGTGCATAACCATATACTGCCGGAAACTACACCTAAGAAAATAAATTATACGGAGTTAGAAATATATGTTATAACTGAGTTTACCACTCACAAAACTACTGGAAATTTGGTACTACATGCATAACCACAAACCGCCGAAAAACACACCTAAGAGAATAAATTGAACGAAGATAGAAATGTGTGTCGTAAGTGAGCTGACCACTCACAAAACTACTCAAAATTTTGTACCACATGCATAACCATATGCTGCTGAAAACTACACCTACTAAATTAATTTAAAGGGAGGTAGAAATGTTTGTCATAACTAAAGTGACCACTCACAAAACTACTGGAAATTTGGTACTACATGCATAACCATATACCGCTGAAAACTACACCTAATAATTTAAATTGAATGGAGGTAGAGATGTCTGTCATACCTGAGCTGACCACTCACAGAACTATTAGAAATTTAGTACTACATGCATAACCATATACTATCGAAAGCTACAACTTATAAATTAAATTAAAGAGAGGTAGAAATGTATGCCATTTCTCTTAATACTTGTTTCAACTAAACCAAGGGCTAGCATAAAAAATGTATATAGTATTTTTTTTTGTTGGATAAAGGAAGAGATATATTCGCCATGCCACGTGGACATACCCCACATTTGTCACGGCCAATATATACCAACAAACACTGACATACACATCCCTGTGTTGTAGGTGCCAATGCCATTAGTCGTCTCCACGCCATGCCATGTAGCATACTTAGTGACACGGAGAAGATATCCCAGCGCAAAGACTTCCAAGATACTCCACACAAGAGATACATATGAACATTAAGTACAAGGGTCATTTATCGAATTGCCCACAGCGGACCTCAACTACTCAGTTTTGCCCCTAGCGCCGAATGGTGCTCAGTTTTGCCCCTACCTCGTGCGTAGCAACTATGGAGAGGTCGAAACGGTGAGTTTGAACTCGATTCCGTCTGGTGGCGTTAGTGAAGTGGGTCCGGAGCTACCAGGTGGGACCGCCCAGTGTGTTTGAAGTCGTCCGGAGCTTACAGGTGGGACCGCGCAGTGAGTTGACTTTGCTGAATCGTCCACACCCGAGCCTCCCGACCCGCCGTCGTGCGCTGCCGCGACCCGCCGTCGTGCGTCGTGCGCTGCCGCTATCGCCGCCGCCACCGCCGCACCACCCCCGCGGCGCCACGAGCACCTGCGGCACCACCACCACCTGCGGCGCCACCACCACCTGCTCCACCGCCACCTGATCCACCGCCACCGCCACCTGATCCTCCGCCAGCACCACCTCCCACCACCCCACCACCCACCACCACCTGTGTCAGCCAGCAGCACCCATTTGCGCCGCCTCCAGCACCACCTGCACCGCCGCGGCCGTTCCGCGTGGCCACCTGCTTCACCGCCACCGTCCTGCGACGCCGCTGGTGGGGCGCTCGTTCCACCACTCTGTCCGCCACCTGCTCGACGAAATGGATAGCAATGAAATGGAGAGCGGCGGCGACCTGGGTCCGGAGACACGCCGCGTCCACGATTGGGTTCCCATTGGGTAAGTACTGAGCTTTGAATTGTCGATTCGACATGGGATGCCATTGATTTGCAGCTGATTGCGTCTCTGTTTTTCGTGGGTTAGGATGGAGTTGCGGTTTGCTTTCTTGGTGAACATTAGAAGGGACCGCTACATCGTCGATGCAGACAATAAGAAGAAATTCAAAGGAGGTTTCAGTTATTCGGTGCCAATGGATTGTAATTGGAGTTTCAGACAATTTGGGGAGGTAATTTGCAGCCCATATCCTTGGGGTTTGCATGATGAAGTGGAATTTAGATACTTTGATGGGGGAAAAGATTGGATCCAAATTAGTAATGATGAAGAGCTCGCTACCATGTTTGCTAAGCATAAGGAGGCAGAGAATTTTCATGTGAGGCTGCAAAATGATGTGGTTGTGCCGGCAGTTGGACAGACGGTGGCGGGTTCATCTTCTCGGGCAGGACCATCACGTTGTACTGCCAACTCTAGCCAGAACAGTTCAAAACCAACTCGACGTGGTGGCTCGACAAGTGTGGGCACTGGGAGAAGGGTTCCTGTTGAAGTGGAGTCTGATGCCTACATTTCTGCGGATGATGAAGAGAGGCTATATTCTGATGTTCTTCAGACTTTAAGACGGACATCTCGGGCTGAAATCCAATATGAGTCTGACAGTGACCTTGAAGAGGAGGAAGACCGGCCACCTGTTGAATGGGACCCTGAGAACCCTCATATGGCAGAAGGTTGCATTTTTGCTTCCATGGCTGAGTGTAGAAATGCACTTGTGACGTACTGCATTAAGGCAGAACGTGCGTTTACAGTTGACAAGAGCGATAAAAGGCGCTACACCGTGCACTGTGAGTCTGAGGATTGTCAATGGAGGATGCACGCATCTAAAATGCGTGGTAGCACCAATATTCAGGTCAAAGTGAACCCTTTTCCCCACACATGCCAAGAATCAACCCTTAGGAAGGAAACAATCGGTAGAGCCAAGTCAAGATGGGTGGCGGATGAAGTAAAAAGATGGGTGGCAGAAAACCATCAAGTGGGTACAAAGGAATTGCAGACAAAAATCAAAGACAAGTTCAAGATAGATTTACCATACATGAGGGTGTTCAATGGTAAACAGAAAGCTATGGAATCTATCCATGGTAATTGGAATGAAAGTTTTGAATTGTTGTATTCATTCAAAGCTGAAGTGGAGAGGACAAGCCCAGGTAGTATTGTTGACATTGATCACCACTCCGTGGAGTACACAGTGAAGGGAGTGACAAGGACGAAGGAATGCTTTAGGAGGGTTTTTGTGTGCTTTGAAGCTTGTCGAATGGGTTTTTTGGTAGGCTGCAGGCCTTATTTGGCTATTGATGCTACTTTTCTCACAGGGAGGTTTAAAGGACAGTTAGTAGCAGCTTGTGCAGTTGATGCACACAATTTTGTTTTTCCAGTTGCCTACGGTGTGCTGGAGACAGAGTCTGAGGAGAGCTGGACATGGTTTTTGCAGAATCTGCGCCGGGCTATTTCACATCCCAATGGGTTGGTAATTCACACAGATGCATGCAAGGGTTTAGAAGTGGCCGTGGACAATGTGTTCCCAGGAGTAGAGCATAGGGAATGCATGCGTCACCTTGCTGCAAATTTTGTGAAGAAATTCAAAGGAAAGTTTTTTACCGACAATTTATGGCGAGCATCTTTGACTTGCAGTGTGAGGAAGCACAACTACCACATGAGGCAGTTATACACAAATAAGAAAGTGAAGGAATACTTGGAAACACACCACTCGAAGTTATGGGCCAGAAGCCAATTCAGTGAACTGAGCAAAGTTGACTATGTGCACAATAATCTTGCAGAATCTTTCAACTCAACGATCCGGAAACTAAAGGATCTTTATTTGGTGGATTTGCTTGACAGGATAAGGATAGAATACGCCGAGAAATTTCATTTTCGTCTTGGAATAGCTAATGCAAAATTCATGGGCCACATTATTATCCCGGCTGTGATGAAGGTATTGAAGCAAAAAACAGAAGGCTTGATAATGAACATGAGATTTATCTCGGATACCAAATCAGAGGTATCAGTCTTTGATAAAGCTAACAAAGAATGGAGATATCCAGTGGATTTAGAAGATAAAACTTGCAGTTGTAGGCAATGGCAGATAACTGGGTTGCCATGCATTCATGCCTTGTTTTTCATCACTTCTATCTCAGTCCAGCAGGGAATATACAGCAGTATGTGCATGATTACTACTCTGTTGCAATGTTCAGAGCCACATATGCACATGCCTTGCCTGCTTTGGAGGGAAAACAGCAATGGGATAGAGTGGACCCTGGATTCAAACTTTGTGCTCCACTTCTGAAGAGAGCTGCAGGTAGACCGAGGAAGACTCGACACCGACGTCGCAATGAAGGAGGTGGACTTGGAGCGAGGGTGCGTAAGTGCACAAGGTGTGGTGGGACTGGTCATTTCGGCAAATATTGTGATAACACAGTGGATCCAGGGTTTGGAGAGAGTATTCCTGATGAAAATGATGGTCAGCTGCCGGATGCAGCATTTGAAAATTTTGGTCAGCAGTCAAGTGATTCAGATGATGCAGCATTTGAAAATGATGATCAAGTCCATGATCGAAATGATTATTCAAATGATGATCCAGTCCATGATGCTTCAAATGATCCGCTGGATGCTCCAGTCGATGCTCCAGTCCATGATGCTTCAAATGATCCACTGGATGCTCCAGTCGATGATCCACTGGATGATCCAGTCGAAGTTTCATTTTCAGATGGGTATGTAAATCCTGCCATGATCTCACTAGTTTTCATTTTTCATTTATCATGATCCCACTTACCTTTATGTTTTGTACAGCTCTGGTGTAGTTTCAAAGAAGGTACCGACTACCAAGAGGAGAAGACAAGAAGCTGTGAGCACGATGAGCACAAGGAGCAAAGGGCCACCAAAACAGCCAAGGATCACAAAGAAGCCCCGACGCTATTTAGACTAAGTTGGATCCAAATGATGTTGTATTTCTGTTGAATAATGTTGTATTTATGTTGACTGGTGATGTATCTATGTTAGAACATAGTTTGTATGATGTTTGAATAATGTTGGATGATGTTGAACCAAGTCATGGCAAAATTTGAGGCAAATGTGCTTCAAATGAGGTCTGAAGCTAGGGTAAACACCCCCATTTGTAATTTCATGAAAAATTCGACCTTGTCTAAATTATCCAAATAAATTTGAGTAGCAACTATATCACATATAACAACATTGTGCGTTGGATTCATGTCATTTTGATTTTTTTGAATTATTTATGCTCTTTTGAAACCATCGCTCTATTCTCATGAGAAATGTGCTTCAAATGAGGTCCGAAGCTAGGGTAAATACCCCCATTTGTGCTTCAACTTTTTTTGGCATCTTGTCTAAATCAGCCAAATTAATTTCCTAGACATCTATTCTACCTATATAGTGTAAATCTGAAGTTTCATTATGTTTTGAATAATTCTTCTATTTTTTTATTTTTTTATTTAAATAACATGGTTTAATAGAAAATCATATGTAAAACAGATAAAAATCATGTTTATATTTTTTTCTAGCAACTATATCACATATAACAACATTGGGCGCTGGTCTCATGTCATTTTGATTTTTTTATTAATTATGCTCATTTGAAACCATCGCTCTAGTATTGAACTCTAAACAAGTCTATACAAGATAGCTCTTTTGTGGAAACCATTTTCGATCAATTATCCATAAACCATGTTTATATTTTTTTCTAGCAACTATATCACATATAACAACATTTGGCGCTGGTCTCATGTCATTTTGATTTTTTTTGAATTAATTATGCTCATTTGAGACCATCGCTCTAGTAGTGAACTCTAAACAAGTCTATACAAGATAGCTCTATTGTGGAAACCATTTTCGATCAATTATCCATAAACCATGTTTATATTTTTTTTCTAGCAACTATATCACATATAACAACATTTGGCGCTGGTCTCATGTCATTTTGATTTTTTTGAATTAATTATGCTCATTTGAAACCATCGCTCTAGTATTGAACTCTAAACAAGTCTATACAAGATAGCTCTTTTGTGGAAACCATTTTCGATAATTTATCCATAAACCATGTTTATATTTTTTTCTAGCAACTATATCACATATAACAACATTGGGCGCTGGTCTCATGTCATTTTGATTTTTTTGAATTAATTATGCTCATTTGAAATTTTCGCTTGATTTGACACTTTTTCGAAAAAATTGACGGAAACTATGTTTATATTTTTTTCTAGTTGCTATACAACATTATAAGACTATGTGCGTTGGTTTGAGCATGTTTTGATTTTTTTTGAATTAGTTATGCCATACCCTAGCTGGCAGCTCAAAACCCCTCTAAACCCCGTCTGAAACCCCTACCCCTTCTGTGCCGTTGATCAGTGCGTGGATGGTTCAGATCTGGCGCTCGGGTTAGATCCGTGCGCATGTGACTGCCGATCCGCGGCTGCGCTCTGATTGGCTGCGCTCGATCTGCGCTCTGATTGGCTGCAAATGCTCGGGTTTGGATCGGTGGCTGCGCTCGATCTGCACCGTTCCTTACGATCAAACGATTGAAAATGACGCGGTGCATCGACTGGGTGGTTGACTCCGTGTTTTGTCTCAATGTAACTGCATGCAACAACGGCCACTGACTAGTGGGCCCCGTTCACCAGCCCGATGCATGCAGACATGCAGCCCAGCCCTCTACGCAGCCCTGCACGCCTAGTTTCGCGTCGCACCAGCGCTATTTGCAGCGACGCAGCCCTGCACGCCTCGTTTCAGAAGGAGGAGTCACGTCACATTAAGAATGCACGCATGCAGCTAGGGTCACGTCGCATCCTAGCTATTCTTTCAGCCACCGCTTTGACCTGCACGCCTCGTTTCAGAAAAATGAGTCGCATGCAGCTAGGGTCACGTCGCATCCTAGCTATTCTTTCAGCCACCGCTTTGACCTGCACGCCTCGTTTCAGAAAAATGAGTCGCATCGCACCAGCGCTATTTGCAGCGACGCAGCCCTGCACGCTCGTTTCAGAAAATGCACGCATTAATGCACGCAGCGACGCAGACTTTGGCGTGAGACTTTGGATGTTCATCTCTTTCACCTCTTTGCATTAATGCACGCATGCAGGCTACGTCGCATCCTATTTTCGCAGGCACCGCTTTGACCGCCTAATGCACGCAGAGCGCTGACCCTGCATCTCAGCCTGTCCTACGCAGAGGAGACCAACGTTGCTTCTTCATCTACCCTGCATCTTCAACTAGCTATCTTACGTTTTCACACAGTTGCTTCTTCATCTACACCAATTAATTCACACCTCATCGGGTCTTTAAATAGTGCATTTGCCTCCTCCTCCCTCTTCTCATCCCTCTCCAGCCCCTTTGCCTCCTCCTCCCTCTAACCATGGGCTCGACGTACTCTATCCCTTCCAGCCCCGAGTCCGTCAGCGACGAGGACAACCACCCGAAGGCTCGGCCCTGGTACGAGCCAGAGTGGACGCCGGAGCAGCTGGGCATCGTTCCCAAAGCTCCCAAGCGGAAGCGCAAGGATCAGTACGTGTCAACCGCCTGGGTCCACCACCCCGACCCCGACCGCGTCGACAGGGCCGAGCGCCGCTCCGTCGAGGAGCAGAACGCCGCCTCAAGAAGCAGCTGAGGGCGGAGAAGAAGGAGGAGGAGGCGGAGGCGAGGAGGGAGGAGAAGGCGACGTGGCGCCGCATCAAGATGGCCTGGGAGAAGGCGGACGACGAGACGCGGGAGGCCAATGCCCGGGACTTGGCCATCCGCGAGAGGGCGAACAGGGCGGCGGACTGGAAGTAGGCCAACCCCCGGCGGTTGGCCGGAGGACGGAAGGGCGCCCGCAGACGAAGGGGCGCGGCGGTTAGGGTTAGGGTTTGGGTGGGCCCTCTACCTATATAGAGGGCCCTTTATGAAATGTAATGGGTTTGTTTAATATATGTAATTTGGGTCGGTTTAATATTTGTACTTGGGTATATATGCCCCATATCCGTGCTAATATAAACTAGCTCGTGTTTGCATTATTTTTCAAAGGCTAATACAATGGAACAAAATTAGCTTCTAACATGCCATTTGCCATTTGCCATAAAAGTAACAAAATTCAAAGGCTAATACAATGGAACTAGTAACAAAATTCAAAATTTGTTTCAACTAGCTAAAACAAGTACATGTGGGCTCGGCAACGGGTGCTACCATTTCCCTACAAAAATACAAGAGAAAAAGCATAATTTGTTACAACAAACTAAAACAAGTAAATATGATTTCCTCTAAGCAAAATTTGTTACAAACTAGCTAAAACATGTAAATGTATGTGTGCCTCTATGCAAAATTTGGCAACCCAGTACGTTTTTTTATTTTACAGGACATAAGCAAAATTCAGAAACGTCACGGCCCAACATCTACTCGTCACGGCCCAACATCTACTCTGGCAGCCCAGTACTTTTTTTTGTAAGGAAAACACAACTGTCGACTGAAGTTAACTTAAGAACACAGACAGAGTCAACAAATTCAGAAACTTAACAAATTGCTGCGGGCATTCGATTAAGTGACACGAACTTGGCATGGCGCACAGATCGCGTCCTCTGCCCTAACGACGGATCAACAAGTAAACGAAAAACAGAGCAACGATGCAACAATAAAATCCACCAGCCATCATATTTGCTTGCTTCTGCAAATCAACCATCTGCTTTAGATATTTCTTGATCTTCTTCAGTTCCTGGTTCAGTTCGGACTCCGAGGGCAGCCCGGGCAGTTCACCATTGCGCGCATTCCTCTTCACCTCTCTGTCAGCACCGGGCGCACCCATCTCCGAGCTTTCCCCCATCTCCACGCCCACCGGCGGCAGCCCCCCCATCGAATCAATGTAGCCCTCAAACATAAGCCTCTCTAAATAATCATCCATCCACTCGAAATGGCCACATTTCTTCAGGATCTGAAAACAGCAACATGAACCCTAAATTCAAAATTTCCCAAATTCGACGAGCAAAAACGAATTGCGGTGAAATCAAAGCAAAAGGATGCGAAAGAACTGAGATCTATACCTGCCCATCCCTTCCGGCGTGCATCTTGCTCAAGCAGCTGACATACTCGCGACCAAGATTGCCATTGTCGCCGGTCTTGCTGACCCAACGTTTGAGAGGCTCTGGGCGTGGGCAGTCTGGGCACCGTGTCAGCGGCACTGCACCATACCGCGGCCATTGTGACCGCTCGGCGGAGGAGACAGACATCTGCGCTTCGTCGCCGGAGAAAGGGAGAGAAGGATGCGGCAAGGGGAGGGGAAGCAATGGCGCCGTCGGGAGGTCGGGGACGGGCGAGGTTCTCTTCTAACTGCCCTGAGGTGGGACCCACGCAGTGTGTACGTGGATAAGTGGTGGGCCCAATGTTCCCAACGGTCGACAACGGTTCTCTAATGGGTCCCACAAGCCGCGGTTGTCTTCTAGGTCCTATAAGTCAAGGGTCCCACAAGTCAGCAGACCTGACGGAGACGGCAAGAGTGACGGAACGAATCCTTGCGCACAGATTAGGGGCAAAACTGAGCACCATTCGGCGCTAGGGGCAAAACTGAGTAGTTGGTACCAACTGAGGGCAGCCTGATAAATAACCCTAAGTACAAAGGACACGTACGGGGCAGATGAGCTACATGTCTCCGCTTGTGGTTGTCCCTCCATGAGACCATGACATGGATATAGACGAGAGATCGATGGCATCTGTTCCTGCTCATATACCTGGAGTGTTGATTCATGGGCAATTACATTTAGCAAAGAAATGAGTCCGGTGACAATAAAACTGTAGTGGGAGGAGATTTTCCTTGGGGGCTACACTCAGTGGCGGAGCTGCACTCTGACTATGTGGTCAAGCGACATCACTAAATTCTGGTTAGTAAAGAAACCTTAGCTATGGACACACCGGAATTGACCACATTAATCCTGGTTTCTGACATCAGTGCAATTATATTTGAGGTTTGACAACACTGGTCACTGGTCCTAGCTCCGCCACTGGCTACACTGATGAAAGAACAGGGTGATGCATTGAAGATTTCAGAGATGAGGGCGGGCCATGCATGCCGCAGAAAAATAAAATAGCAGCATTCATGCACCGGCCTGCATGGCTAGGTGCAACAATATTACTGCCACATGCATTCAGTTATCGCTTATAACTTTCAAAAGATAAGGTAAAGATAACATTTTCGTGCCGACGTATACGAGGGGCAGACAAACACTGGAACTTAAACCATGATAACATTTTCGTGCCCACGCGTATATGAAGGTAATGGGCTGTGGTAATGGTGGTAATAGAACGAAGACTATTATTTATCTCTTCCAAGAATTAATGATTATTCAAAATGACTGTCATGTCCTGCTACAATGGTAACGGAATCAGAGCCTGTCCAAGGAAAAAAAAAGGTTATTCCACTATGTCATAATTGCCGGAATGGCGTTGGGCCGTCGAACTCCACTATATATACGAGATGACACTCCAAACACCTTTAAACTCGAGCATATCTCTTGTATCTCGATCGTCTCGTGTTCGTCCAAACTAGCTACATGTCCGTGTACGTGCGCGGCCATTCTTCACCCGCCGTCTAGGACAAGCTAGTAGCCACCGCGCGCCGCCGTTGCCCGCGAAGGGCGCGCGCCGATCGAACGTGTGCCGGTCGAGATATGATGGAGCACAGCTGGGACGGCGAGCAGCCGCCGACGGCGCCGGAAACGAGGCTGAGGCCTCCGCCGCCGCTCACCCACGAGGACAACCGCGCCTTCCTCGAGATGCTCCGCGAGAAGAAGGAAAGGTACGGCATGCACCGATCTGCCTCCGTCCGTCTCATGCATGCGAGTTGCTTAAACGATTGAGCCGGCTTCGATGGCCATCGATCTGTTCGCGCGCGTGGACTGTGAATCACGAATAAATCAGCAGCATGCTGATGACTGTGAATTGTCGATCTATGTGGTTTCTTCAGGCTGGGAGTCAGCGCGGCGAAAGTGGAGGTGCAGTTCGAGGAGCTGACGGTGGAGGCCGATGTGCGTGTGGGCCGCCGGGCGCTCCCGACGCTCATCAACTGCGCCGTCAACGCCGCCCAGGTACGTACTACATATGTGCTGCTATCTTCTAAAAAGAAAAAGAAAAAGAAAAAGGCACTCTAGGATGCATGGCATAAGCATTGCAACGGTCGAGGAGAGATTTGGTGAGGCACGCGGAAGGGTTGGGAGATGCAAAGATCAAGCAGTGCTTGGATCATCTAGCAGGGTGGTGAATATGTTGGGTTGTTAGTTACCAGATGCCACTGCTGGTCTCTCTTCATCTCTTACTGTTCTGGAAACTTTGCCTTGCTAATGATCGAAAAATGCGTAAGTTGTTAAGTGGAAATGCTAGATATGTAACCTATATTGTCTATGCATTGCCGGTTAAGTTAACTTGTTCACCGTTAAAAAGACAGTAAAAGAAGTGAATTCTTGGTTAGTGAAGGTGCTATCAGCTGCAAGTCCTAGTGGTCGCGTTGAGTATTTTAGTTGGCGTCCTTGCTACCTGCACCGTAACCTATCCCGTTAATACAGTCATACAGACCTACCTTAAACACAGCAATAGGACGTGGTCTTCCTGGGCAGCAAGGGACAATCATCAACAACGAACGGTAATCCATTCCAGATCGATGCAATAAGGGCGGCAGGAGTTAATTGTGGTTTTCCATTTTGGAACCAGGTCTTTCCATTGTTTTTCCATAATTGGTAGCCATTGCTGAGGTACTATAGAGCAGAGCGGTGGGCGCAGCAAGAGTGACTAGGGTTGGTGACGGCAACTGCTTTAATGCCATCTTGTAACTTAGCCCTGGTGATGAAAGAGAGCAGCTCAAACGCTGCTCACACACGCCTCTCTCTGAATCTCTTAAGGCAATGCAAGCGATTACTGCTAATTAAGGCCAAAGATTTCTCGTGAAGCGACACGACACAGCTATATACTCCTGCCGTAAGAACGTCGGCGGGGATGCAGTTATTGGGAGTGGTTGGCACACAACATATACACAGATATCAACAAAAGAGATAGCAGGCCACGACAGTTCACTCATGATCGATTAAGGTCCGATTGTCTTGGTGCTACATCTATTTAGACCAGTACTACAGTACTTGTTAACCACTTAAGCATGATTAAGAAGGATCCGACTGTGAAGTGGTCGCCAAATTCAAATAAATCAAGACAAAGTAATCTGGAGGTATGAATATTGATTATGCACACTGCCGGTATGATCTAATCATCGACCGTGTCTGTTCCGCTAATAAACTGGCCAACTCTCTTCTTTTTAATTAATGAAAATGGCAAGACTTTTGCCTCGTTTCAAAAAAATCATGTTTACATGGAGCACTGGAAAATGTGTCATCATCGCTGCCTCCCAGCGGTTTAGCAGGATTCGTTTCGACTGCACCCGATAACCTAATAAGTACTCCCTCCGTTCCAATTTAATTGATTTGGTTATGTCTAAATATGGATGTATCTAGACACTAAATAAGTATAGATACATCCGTATTTGGACAAACCCAAATCAATTAATTTGAAACGGAGGGAGTAGATCTGATAGAGTAGTTCATTCTTCATTGCTCACAGTCACAAGTGATCCTCTTGCTGGTCAATTAGCCGTTTCTTTCACACAGAAAGCTAATCACACGCCAACATTTCCGACCCAGGACGCGCCTAGCACGTCCAAAATAACCCAGGATTACCTGCACCTAAGACGTTCACAAGTTTGGAAATTCTAGTGCAAAACGACAAGCAGATGAAATACTTGCAAGTCACACCACTCCAAAGGAACGGAAAACGACCGGGTATGCCTGACGATAGATATACAAAAATAATAGTGAAAGTGCAGCCACAGTTCTGTGGCTAGCTAGGATGCATGCTATTACAATAATATAAGCAAGTTGGGACAGAGATTGTGCACATCAACCAAATCTACATTAAACTGATCAAAATAAATTAACGGTAATGGAGATCAAAGTAAGCCTAGTACTACCCAGGATTTACCGCCACCCCCGGTAATTGTGAATACCGGGTGTAAAATCCCGGAATGTTCAAATGTGGACGAAATTTGTGCCCCCAAAATTTAGATTTGAATTTTTTCGTCGTCTTTTGTTTGAATCCTAAATTCTTGCCGGAAAACCTTGGTACCGCCTACACATTACAAGACTTAAACTGAAACAAAAGTATGTTTCCAAGACCAATACGACGATGCATGTTGTCATACAATTTAATATCTCTGAATTATCACGTGTGTATGTTTACATCCAGGTGTTCCCTTGAATGTGCAGGAAATGGCAACATTATCACACATGTGTACTACAAGGAAAAGACCCATCAAAATTATAAATGGAGCAAGCGGAACAATTCGTCCATCAAGGCAAGAACCTGTCTACTCTTTTACTAAATCGAGAATGATATATTTTAGACACTATTTATCTGCACCAGTGGAACAAGTGTTATTCCGCAAAGTCCCCAGAGTTCATTAATTTACTCACCTAACATGCTGAAATTTCGTGATCCCTTTACATAATCAGGGTGACACTTCTTCTAGGAGCACCTGGTTCCGGAAAGACAACTTTTCTAAAAGCGTTAGCAGGAAAGTTGGATCCTTCTTTGAAGGTAGATGAGTTATCACTTGCCACCAAAAATATGTACTAAGAAGAAAAGCATTGGTTAACCAAAATTGCATCTTTCTTGATGCCAAATCTCTTAATAGCTCAAAGGAAAGGTCATGTACAATGGAAAAGAAGTGAATTCCTCAACATCTCAATACCTTCGTGCCTACATTAGCCAGTACAATCTTCACCACGCCGAGATGACCGTCAGAGAGACGATTGATTTCTCTTCCAAGATGTTGGGGACCAATAATGAATTCGGTGAGGCATCCTCTTGTGTTTGGTGTGCTACAGATCTTACATATCTCTAGTTTCAATTTGTAGAAATGAGCTAATTTATAAGTCAAGACACTGTAACTCAAGAAGCACTCATGAAGATATTCAAGGTTTTTTTTTACGTGACAATAAATACTAATACACGATTCCTGTTTGGAATGGCCGCCTTAGAGATGCTGGGAGAAGCAATAAGAAGGAAAAAAGGGTGTCATCAACAAAGTGGACCAAGATCTCGACTCATTTATCAAGGTCATTAATTTTATTTTCTGCCAATTTGGATAAAACTATTCCATTTCCCCAATTACTTAAATCTGTTTTCTGCAGGCTACAACCTTTGGAGAAGGAAGCAACCTTACGACAAACTATATTATCAAGGTAAATTTTTAACTTTTAAGTATAACATTTGTTTGACGAGATATAACATTTGTCTTGGTAGTAACATAATCATTGTAAGTGTATCGGCGCACTCGGACAAACCAAGTGTCTTTTATATTTGAAGAGATATAACATTTGTCTTGGTAGTAACATAATCATTGTAAGTGCAGATACTTGGTTTGTCCGAGTGCGCCGATACCATAGTGGGTGACGAGATGATAAGAGGCATATCAGGAGGACAAAAGAAAAGAGCCACAATTGGTAAGCATTCTGTCCTTTCTACCCTCTGTTCCAACTTCCTATGGTGGTTTTCCAGTCCGACTTTGTGTTATAATTCTTGGCACAACTAAATAAATTACCACCTCCAGAACTTCCATATTTACAGTGTTGTTTATGAAAAATAAAAGTTTGTTGGCGCACCATGCAAAGATTGTAAAGTAAATAATGTTTAGATGACACGGTACTTTTTCCCTTGACGTGTTCTAAAGATTGTAAAGTAAATAATGTTTAGATGACACGGTATTTTTTTTTCCTTGACGTGTTCCACCAAATGGATTATGAAAACAGTATATTTGCATTGAGCCAGTCACAATATTATCGGATGCCTTCTTTCACAAGTTATCCAGAAAAAATGAATTCAATATTAGGTTGACACTTGAGATTCCTTCATGCAGGAGAGATGCTGGTCGGTCTATCAAGATGCTTCTTTATGGATGATATATCGACAGGTCTGGATAGTGCTACTACATACGAGATCATAAAGTTTCTCCAACAAATGGCTCATCTGATGGATCTCACGCTAGTTATTTCCTTGCTACAACCACCTCCTGAGACATTGGAATTATTTGACGACATAATCCTTTTATGCGAGGGGCAAATTGTATATAATGGTCCAAGAGAAAAGGCAACCGATTTCTTTGAAATTATGGGATTCAAATGCCCCAGCAGGAAGAATATAGCTGATTTCCTTCAAGAGGTACTAAATTTCAACTCTCATAAAAATGAACTATTAAACAAACTTTCCAAAGTTAATGTTCACAGTAACTTAAGGGCAACCAGTGCATTAATATCACCAAGTACAGCATGCATTAGATGAGTCGGAATCCAAACTACATAATTCATTATCCTGTAATATGTATTTACTGGTGCATAATATTTAACAAACTGAGTGCATCTTTTTTCTCCATTTGGCCAGGTGACCTCGAAGATGGATCAAAAGCAATACTGGATTGGTGATGAAAATAAGTATCGATATCGGTCAATTGAAAAATTTGCAGAATGCTTCCGTTCATCCTATCTCCCCCGACTTGTAGAAGACAATCTCTGCAGGTCAAACAATACAGGAAAATGCAAGGAGATTAAAACAAGTGCAAGTCGCAGGATCTCCACATGGAATACTTTCAAAGCATGCTTTTCAAGGGAAGTACTGCTAATGAAAAGAAACTCCCCACTTCATATATTCAAGATTGTACAGATAACTCTTCTTGCTTTGGTTATTTCAACGGTTTACATCCGCACTAACATGAACCAGAAATCTGTACTTGATGCAAATAAGTACATGGGATCACTCTTCATAGCTGTTGTGATAGTAAACTTCAATGGAATGACTGAAATTGCAATGACAATAAAGCGGCTCCCCACTTTCTACAAGCAAAGAGAGTTACTAGCATTGCCAGGATGGGCACTTGTTTCTTCAGTTTACCTTATCAGCCTCCCAATGTCACTTGTAGAGACAGGTCTGTGGACCGGCTTAACCTACTATGTGATTGGCTACGCACCTTCCTTCCTCAGGTACTCCTCTGGTCAATTCAGTATCTAATGATCACAGATAACAATACTTTAGTATCAGCAAATAATTACCCTGCCGTCTTGCAGATTCATCCAGCACTATTTGGTACTTTTTGCAATGCATCAAATGTCAATGGGCCTCTATCGTTTCTTAGCAGCAATAGGAAGAACACAAGTAATGGCCAACATGCTAAGCACCGAAGCTCTTATAGCAATCTACATATTTGGAGGCTTCGTCATATCAAAAGGTTAGTTGTTTTAGCTCAAAGTAATATGTATGCAAGACCTGTAACGAAAAGGACAGAATTGAAGACTTCTGTGTGTCCAAGACGCTCACAAATTTTGTACACTGAAAACAGATAGTCTCCAACCATGGTTGCGCTGGGGATATTGGACATCCCCATTCACCTACGCACAGAACGCAATTGCCATAAATGAGTTCCTTGACGAAAGATGGGCTATCGTAAGTAATCATTTCAACTAACATTCTTTATCACATGGGCATAACCCCTAGCAATTAGTTATCACCTGATCGTGATGATCGTTCATGCTGACAGGAATTCTATTACGCAAATGCTAGTACAGTTGGCGAAGCTATCCTCAAGATCAGGGGGATGCTCACAGAGTGGCACTGGTATTGGATTTGTGTCAGCATTTTATTTGGATTCTCACTGGTCTTCAACATCCTCACTATATTTGCACTGGAGTTCATGAACTGTACGTTATCGAGCTATCAAAACATCATAAGTGTTCAAACATATATCGAAAAAAAGGATCCTGATTGTTTATCATTTGCAGCTCCACACAAGCATCAAGTTAATACTGATGCCATGAAGAAAAAGACAGAGAGCAAGAACCAGAAAGTTGGAACTGGCAATGCATCAACTGGTCAAGTTGTCCTCCCATTTCAGCCTCTTTCCCTTGTATTTGATCATATCAACTACTTTGTCGACATGCCAAAGGTAAGCTCCTCAGCACACAGTGCCTGGCTGCCTGCCATACTATATAGTTACATCCATTCTAGTCACGTGCTGACCAAAAGTATGCATACCTTCCACCAGGAGATGATGAAGTATGGAGTAACAGAGAAAAAACTTCAGCTGCTACAAGACGTCAGTGGTGTTTTCAGGCCAGGGGTGCTAACAGCTCTGATGGGGATCACAGGTGCTGGAAAGACAACGCTGCTCGATGTTTTGGCTGGAAGAAAAACTGGAGGGTATATTGAAAGTACTATTAAAATAGCAGGATACCCAAAGAAGCAGGAGACATTCTCAAGGATCTCGGGCTACTGTGAACAGAGTGACATTCACTCCCCTAATCTCACTGTGCATGAGTCACTGCAGTTTTCTGCATGGCTTCGCCTGCCTTCAAACGTTAAATCTCGCCAAAGAGATGTATGAGCATTGACCAGCATCTTTATCATATTTGAAGATATATACCAAAAGATCTCACAAGATTTCTCTTCAACATCTTTCAGATATTTATAGAAGAAGTCATGGACCTAGTTGAATTGACTGGGTTGAAGAATTCCATGGTGGGTCTGGCAGGAGCGACCGGCCTGTCAGCTGAGCAGCGAAAAAGGCTAACAATAGCTGTGGAGCTGGTAGCTAGTCCTTCTATTATATTTATGGACGAGCCAACAACTGGCTTGGATGCCCGTTCTGCAGCAATTGTCATGAGAACAGTAAGAAAGACAGTAGACACTGGACGAACTGTCGTCTGCACAATTCATCAGCCAAGCATTGAGATATTTGAATCTTTTGATGAGGTACGAGTAAATCTAAAATTAAATAGATCAAATAAATTCTACAGGAATAAGAAATAAGGGAAAAGAATGGCCATGTGGTGTCAAGATCAAAACTGAGAAGAGTATCGAACATTACCAGACTAGCATGATTTTTCCCAAAATAAAGCACACAGTTAGCCCTCACCCCTTATGGTTCTCCTTTATAGTAGATTAGAAAAATTTGCTAATGATAGTCAACAGGCCTTCTATATGAATATATGATTATGAGTAAGTACTGGAAATGTAATTCAATGTGACTGGTTGCAGCTTCTGCTTATGAAAAGTGGCGGTCAGATAATATACAGTGGTTCATTAGGTGTGCTATCCAGCAACATGATCAAGTATTTCGAGGTAAGATGCCTAATAATGTTAAATGTCCATTCACAAGATTGTGACGAAAATAATACTAAATTGCTATGCCACAGGCTATACCTGGTGTTCCTAGAATAAAAGAGGGACAAAACCCAGCAGCGTGGGTGTTGGATATCAGTTCGCACAAAACAGAATATGAGATTGGAGTGGACTATGCGGACATTTATAAGAGCTCTTCCCTATACAGGTAAGCCTGATACGATCATAAAGATACATCACTGTACTGTTAATTAGTTCCAGCAATAGGGAAAAAGATAAACACAATGAATATGGACCTTGTTTCTGCAGGGAGAGCATGCTTCTAATTGATGAGCTGGGGCAGCCAGCATCAAACACGGAAGAGTTAAATTTTCCACCTGGACACTGGCAGAACTTCAGGGTGCAGTGTATGGCTTGTCTGTGGAAACAAAGATGTGCCTATTGGAAAAATTCAGAACACAATGTTGTCCGGTTTCTGAACACGTTTGCTGTATCAATTATGTTTGGAATTGTATTCTGGAAAATTGGCTCAACCATGTAAGTAGGAACTACAGCAAGCCTAATGATTTTTTTTCATGACAGTTTACCATGCCTAATTAGGTCATTGTATTCCTGTGCAACAGAAAACAGGAGCAAGATTTATTCAACATACTAAGAGTTGTATATGGATCAGCGCTGTTTCTGGGCTTCATGAATAGCAGCATCTTACAGCCAGTTGTGGCAACAGAGAGAATTGTTCTCTACCGAGAAAAGGCAGCAGGCATGTATTCTACCTTGCCCTACGCCATAGCTCAGGTAATATTGCATTATCTTATGTTCAAAGGTAAAACTAATAATCTAAACATAGAAAGCTTTGGCATTTTCTTTAAGTTTCAACACCTGATATCTATTTGCAGGTGGCAATTGAATTGCCTTACATGCTTGTCCAAGTGGCCATCTTTGCGTCAATCGTATACCCAATGATTGGCTTCCAGATGACCGCTGGCAAGTTCTTTTGGTTTGTCCTCTACATGGTGTTAAGCTTCATGTACTACACACTCTACGGGATGATGACAGTGGCACTAACACCTAACATTGAGATAGCTGCCGGAGTGTCCTTCGTTATCTTCATCTTTTGGAACGTCTTTTCCGGCTTCATCATCGGAAGAGAGGTACAAGTCTCACTCTACCGATTAACCCCATAATCTTTGTCAATTTAATTACAATGCCTGCTAGAGGGAACACAGGAAGATTAGGTCTCATGGAAATCCTACATAAACAACTCATAGGTTGCATATTTTGTTTAGATTTTGGACTTCTCTTGAAAGATAAAAAACAATTTAAAAAGAGAGAACAGATTGTGGCATTGTGCATGCCTAACCTAATGAACGACTATATGGCAACGTGGATGCAGCTGATCCCAATATGGTGGAGGTGGGTGTACTGGGCTAACCCAGCGGCGTGGACGGTGTACGGGCTCATGTTCTCACAGCTGGGCGACAGGACAGAGCTCATCCGTGTGGCGGGGCAACCAGATCAGACAGTCAGGGAGTTTCTCGAGGGCTACCTTGGCCTCGAGGACCGATACTTCAACCTTGTCACCTGCCTACACCTGGCCATTATCGCCCTCTTCGCCTTCCTCTTCTTCATCTTCATCAAGCACCTCAAATTCCAGCGGAGGTAGCACAGTCGGATTGAACTGCGAACTGCAAATACACTAATCAGCAAATCAACTTAACTGTGTAAAGCTAAGGGGAGATAAACATCTGATCATAAATAAAGCACAAGTCCACAAGGATTTTGCTTCTGCAAGATAAAAGGTATAATAATATCATGATCATAAATATCTGTGTAAAGCTAAGGGGAGATAAACATCTGATCATAAATAAAGCACAAGTCCACAAGGATTTTGCTTCTGCAAGATAAAAGGTATAATAATATCATGAGTTTGGAGCATTTGTGTATGTATTACTAGTACAGCTTACAGGATTGTTGTTATAGCAAGGTCGATGAACAAATCAAATTGCAAAGTGTACATGTGATTAGAAAATGTAAAGCATATCAAAGTTTATTCAGGTGATAGGTATATATCATCTTGCAGTGCAAATCACAATGGTAATGCAGCATGCCGAATTGAAGTGCTTACCGAATTGCTACCTTTGGCTTCCATCATAGCCATGTTATCCACTTCAGGCCTGCTTGGGACGCGGCAATCTAATCACAGGATTATATTAGGGCATTTCTGTATCAAACAAGAACAAGGACATTGATGTGGATCCTTGGCTCTGTTGATACTGAAAGCATATAGTAAGTTAGCAGACACCAGTTGTCTACAATTCCACGTTCCATTTGACCCAGAGGCTCTAGATAGATCAGACCCTTCAACTATACAGGTGCAAATATTGTTGCTAGCAGTACTGCTCAGGTGGGCCTAAGCGGAGAAGGCGGAACAAGTCGAACTCACGGCCATGGCGCCTGAGTGTGTCGTCGAGGTCAATGCTGTAGGTGAGCATGTGGCGTAGACGTTCGCCAGAAACTTCTGCTTCGTCCATCTGATACAGTTTTCAGATCGCGAGCATCTCACATATCGAGCGCAGAGCAAGACACAACCCTATTTCTTCTCCTAGGCTGGAGAACAGCGTGACGAGAAAACGAAAAATTAGTCCTACCTCATTCATTGTCCAATGGTTTTTTTGCTCTTTGTCTACAAAATTGAGTCTGATTAGACATATTTACGTCACTGTACAATTAAGGAGGATTTAGGACCATGGTTTTGCACCTGAATCAGTGGCATATAGATGTCTCTTATCTAACATGAATGCTACCAAGTTGCTGTGAGAGAGATTTCTTTTTCGTACAACATTTTTTCAGAGTGCCTGCAAGATTATTTGTGCGAGTCAGGTTTCAGAGCGGCGCCCGGATCCATCCCACAAAAGAGAAAAATAGGAAAGCTTAGTACTAATTAGTTTGTGCTGATTTCGCTCAATTTGTGCTGAAATCTGGTTTGGCGGGACTTAGCGGGACGCCGCCTGACACCCTTATGTGCAAGTATGGAAGACTGACCGAAGATCTCCAGGGCAAACTAGCTGTTCTTTGAAACGACTCCAAAGTCCAAACTTAAATTCGACTTTTGTTTAAGAAATTTAAAATCAGTGGAGACTATACTAAAATGGGAGCATGATCACCAAGCATAATAGGAAGATTAAAAACATATTTGTTTGGATATAAACCATACCACACTCAGCATTAACCAAGCATCTGTCCAATCGCTAAAATCGGAGAGGAAGAGAAATGTTTGCTCATCCAAGTATAAGCAGGACAACTTAAACCAAGATCAACGAGACCAGAAAGTTTACCACAAGTAGCAAAGGAATGCATTCAATACCTACTTACGTTTTCCAGCACTAAGTATATTGTTCAGGTCACCCATACATATTTATCATACACAAAACTTGAAATGTGATCCAAGGTCACCCGAGTAAGGTGGTGACGAGGATCCCATAAACACATCGAGACTGGAACCCTAGCTAAGATCACGTGATGGCTAACCAAATTGATCGACACTTGAACCTCGTCAGTCCACAAGAGCCAGAGACCCACACGATAGTCCATTAGAGGGAACTACAAAGCTATCAACAATGCCAAAAACGATTGTTAAGCTGAGAAGAAGAATATATTTAGAGTTTCTGATTTCGTTAGAGGTTCTGGTTTCGGAGACAAAGGTTACCTGAGCTATAGTAGACGACATAAACCAAGGCTGCATCGCCTGCACCTGCACGCAGATGGTCATGATACAACATCCACAACCAGGCTGTGGAAGCCAGCAGGTCCATGAGTTGTGCGACACCCCAGTGGCGAGACTGGAGCGAGCGCCCCATGAGACGCCGCCTGCACTGCACGCCTCCAGTCTCCGCGCAAATCAGGCCGAAGGTCCAACGCGCCATTGGCATCTTCACTACTAGAAACAAGAGCTTTCGACCAGGACCGATTTTGCCTCTAGTCCCGGGTGGCTTAAGACCCGAGACTAGAGGGGGGCACTAGTCCCGGGTCAAACATTTTCATCTTGTCCCGGGTCGTGAGGAAGCTCTAGTCCCGGGTGGGAATACGACCCGGGACCAAAGGTGGCTGCCAAAAGGCGTGGGCACGCGAGGACCTCTTGTCCCGGGTTGTAATACAACCCGGGACTAGAGGTTACACTATACCATCTTCCACCCCAAGCCCTCCATTTTTTCAGCTCGAGTTCATCTTCATTTGCTCCATTTTTTCCTCTCTCTAGCTCAAGTTTATCTCCATTTTTTCTCACTATTGTTAAGATTAGCGGCAGCCATCTATCGGAGGGTTAGCAACTTGATTCTTTCATCCGGCATTGCTCATTTTAGCTCATTTCCTTACTATCTTAGCTCATTTCAATTTTGTTGTGCTTGGTAGGTGTTTGATGAAATGTCTAAGTTAGAAGTTCATTTGTTGTAGATGCAATTTAAGCTAAATTAAAATATTATTTGTGTGTTCTAGTGCCGTGCTCACCGCCGTTGATCGCCCTGGTTGTCCCGTCACCGGCACCACCTCGGTAAGCATATTTTTGAAACTTTTATTTTTTTAAATCTTAGTTGTAGATTTAGATGCATAATTATTATTTGTATTTTTTATATGTATTTTGAGCTCAAATTAATTTATGATTTGTGGATTTTAGTGTCATCCCGGTTCTCACCGCCGTGGATAGCCCCCGCCGTCCCGTGACCGGCACCACCTCGGTGAGCCTCTTTTTTATCTTTTATTTTAAAAAATTACTTGTATGATTTAAATGCATAATTATTTCATTTGGTCACTACTCTACTTTCCCTATTATGTTCGTTTACCGTAATGGGTTTTAGCGGTGATTTGCAGATGAGTCATCCGTGGATGTGTAATGACCGACGCTCTAAAGGGTACATGGAAGGCGTGCAATCTTTTCTCAAAGTGGCTGAGGATAACAAGGGGCCGAATGGTTTTATGTGTTGTCCATGCAGGAAATGTCGGAATGAGAAGGATTACTCTGACACAGACAGAATTCACCTCCACCTGATAACCGAAGGTTTCATGCCCGGCTATAATTGTTGGACCAAGCACGGAGAAAAAGGGGTTATGATGGAAGACAACGAAGAAGAAAAGAACGATGACAACTACATGTACCCTGAATACGTTGGTAACCCAACAGGGAAAGCTGATGATGAAGAGGTACCAGATGATTTACGTGGGTCATCGTTGATGCACAGAACGAAGTAGAAAGTGCATTTGAGAAGTTGAAGTTGGAGCGCATGTTAGATGATCACAAAAAAAAAGTTATACCCAAATTGCGACGATGACAACACAAAGCTCGGTACCACACTGGAATTGCTGCAATGGAAGGCGGAGAATGGCTTATCTGACAAGGGATTTGGGAATTTACGGAAGATAATGAAGCAAAAGCTTCCAAAAGATAACGAATTGTCTGATAGTACGTATGAAGTAAATAAGGTTATCTGCCCTCTAGGATTAGATGTGTAGAAGATACATGCATGCATTAATGACTGCATCCTCTACCGCGGTGAGAAGTACGATAATTTGAATGAATGTCCGGTATGCGGTGCATTGCGGTATAAGATCAGAGCAGATGACCCTGGTGATGTTGAGGGCCAGCCCACCATGTACTTGTTGTCTAAGGGGCCATCGTCGACTATTTTGACTTTCCAAGGGTACGAGATAAATGAGAATACATTTTACACGAACGTCCAAGATAAAAAGAGCACCAACCAAAACAGTGGTGTCCGCTTTGATGATTCAACAAATGTCAATGGGCGAAAGGTCACGGTCACATATTATGGTTACATAGAGCAGATATGGGAACTTGACTATGGACCTTCTTTGAAGGTCCCTTTGTTCTGGTGCAAATGGTTCAACCTGAAAGTCAACGGGGTAAATGTAGACGAACCGTATGGAATGACTACAGTTGATCTCAAGAATCTTGCGTATGACACCGAACCATTCGTTCTAGCCAAAGATGTGGCTCAGATTTTCTATGTGAAGGACATGTCTACCAAACCTAAAAAAAGAAAAGATAAGCAAGCAGATACATCAGCCGATGAGCCAAAGCGTCACATAGTTCTTTCAGGGAAAACAATCATCATCGGAGTGGAGGACAAGACAGACATGTCAGAAGATTACGATAAGTTTCATGAAATTCCGCCCTTCAAAGTTAACATTGACCCAAGCCTGAAGTTAATGGATGAACCTTGTCCATGGTTACGGCGCAATCAGAAGAAAGGAACTCACACGAAGAAAAAGTGAAGACTAGATATGGATGTTGTTGGTGTTGTATCGTAATTTGAAGTTGTACCTTAATTTGTTATATCCAGTATTTAGAACTAGTGAAGTTGTAACGTAGATCTCTAGTTGTATGTTTTCGGCAAGGCTGCACCGGCTTCACTTTCTCTGTAGTGAGTTTCTGCACTTAGAGGTGAAAACTCCCCTTTCGGGCGAACCGGATGGGTTTTCCCAGCGGATCTAGGGTTTCGCCGAAGCGGGGCCCCGGAGCGTCGGAACCCTACCCAAACCTAGGTTGTGCCATTTTAAATTGAAAATGGCAAAATGGTTAATAGTTTGAATAGTTAGAATAATTATTTTAGAAAACAGAAAATTGCTTTCGATTAGTTTTGCAAATTCAAAAACTTTTCATGTTAAATTTTTTGTCAGATTCGAAATTATGCAGAAGCTATTCAAATTCATATTAAAATGAACTTTCAAAAATTTGCGCGCCAAATTTTAAAAATTTGGGATTCAACAGGAAAAAATTACCCTTTGATCTCGGGTCGTGGAAACACCCGGGACAAGAGCTGTCTTTGCGCGCGCTGGGCGAAAACACCTCTTGTCCCGGGTGGTGGCACCACCCGGGACCAAAGGTTCATTGTATAAAACTCCGGGCCGTTGCTCGACCCGGGAGCCAAGTCCCACACAGCTCCGTCCCCTGGTGGCCTCCGTCGCCGCCGGCCGCCCGCGCCCCTGGCCTCCGTTGCCGCCGCCCGCGCCTCCTCCTCCGCGCCCGCTCCGGCGAGCCCTCTGGCCGCGCCTCCTCCTCCTCCTCCGCGCCCGCTGAGGCGCCCCCGGCCCGTCGCCGCCGCCCGCGCCCCTGGCCTCCCCCGTCGCCGCCGCGCCTCCTCCTCCTCCTCCGCGCCCGCTGCGGCGCCCCCTGGCCCGTCGTCGCCGCCCGCGCCCCTGGCCTGCCCCGTCGCCGCCACGCCGGACCTCCTCCTCCTCCTCCGCGCTCCCCTGCCCCGTTGCCGCTCGCCGCCCAACCTCCTACTTCTCTGCGCCAGCCCCCCTGCCCCATCGCCGCTCGCCGGACCTCCTCCTCCTCGAGCCCGCGCCTCCACCGCGACGTTCTCGCCGCCCCGCCCACTCCGTCGTCGGCGGCCGCCGCCCAAGTGAGATTTTCCTAAGTTTTTTTGCTAAGTTTTTCCTAATTAAGTTAGTGTAATTTGCTAATTAAGTTAGATGTTTGTGTAATTTGCTAAGTGTTAGAAAGTTTGCTTATCTTATCTTAGTAATTAAGTTAGTTGTTGTTAAGTGTAGTATATACTTATCTTAGTATATTTGCTTAGATAGATTTTGCTAAGTGTAGAAATATTAGTCGTGTAGTCGTGTAGTCGGGAAGTCGTGTAGTCGGGAAGTCGGGTAGTCGGAAAACCCGGAAGTCGGGAAGTCGTGTAGTCGTGAAGTCGGGTAGTCGGGTAGTCGGAAAACCGGGAAGTCGGGAAGTCGGGTAGTCGTGTAGTCGGGAAGTCGGGAAGTCGGGTAGTCGTGTAGTCGGGAAGTCGGGAAGTCGGGTAGTCGTGTAGTCGGAAGTCGGGAAGTCGGGTAGTCGGGAAGTCGGGTAGTCGGAAAGTCGTGTAGTCGGGTAGTCGGGAAGTCGTATAGTCAGAAAACCGGGAAGTTGTGTAGTCGGGAAGTCGTGTAGTCGGGAAGTCGTGTAGTCGGAAAGTCGGGTAGTCGTGTAGTCGGGAAAACCGGGAAGTCGGGAAGTCGGGTAGTCGGAAAGTCGTGTAGTCGGGTAGTCGGGAAGTCGTGTAGTCGGAAAACCGGTAAGTCGGGTAGTCGTGTAGTCGGGTAGTCGTGTACTCGGGAAGTCGTGTAGTCGGGAAGTCGGGTAGTCGTGTAGTCGGGAAAACCGGGAAGTCGGGAAGTCGGAAAGTTCCCTACGATGAATTATTGTGCTAATGCTATCATTTGTTTTATTTTCTTTCGTAATAGTTAAGCAATGGCCGATGGAGATGTTCATCTCTTCCAATTCAGAGACCATTACGTTCTGTTAGTCATTCGAGTCGATACAGCAGAAATTGATATTATGGACTCATTGAACTGGCCCAAAGAGAGGCACGAATTTATCCAAGGAGTGCTCGCACGGTAATTTCAATCTTTATCTTATTACATCGGTCTCTTTCCTGAGATATGAAGTAACTAATTAATAACTCATTTATTCAATTGTTTGCTGGGCAGGGTTTGGAAACTTTTCCGAAAGACTACAAAAGGTGACTTTCCGGAGAACCTTACTTATAAATACCCCAGAGTAAGTAGTATGAGCTAGGTGTTCGCGCATCCCTTTCAATTAAAATTTCAATACCATCGTGATGCTTGATTATTATTTGATTGAAATCTATTCTCGTGTAGTGGTTGGATAGGCAGCCACAAGGAACCAATTTGTGTGGATACTACGTCTGCGAGTGGATTCGCAAGATAGTCTCTGAGCGGAACCGAGACACATTTATCGAAGTAAGTGAACAAATAAATTCACAATTTCATTTTATAACCATCATTTGTGTTGAGTGTCATTCGTAATTTCTGTTATGATGATTGATATTCATATTAATCTCCCTTCTTTTATAGATGGATCGAAAACGGAGGAACGTGAAACTAAAGGACCGCTTTCGAGCAATTAGCGAGGAAATTGCGGGCTTTTTGATGAACTATGTCTTAGATCCGAAGGGAAAATACAATGGCGCCGAATCAAGATAGATGACGGGCTCTAGTAGTGGCTAGCTTGATGATCTCCATGTAATCGAATAGTTGACGGTTCTAGTCTCTCTTATATATGGGATCTTTATTTGTAATCGAATAATCGAATACTTTCCCGTCTTCACGACTTTCCGTTCCGACTTCCGATTTCCCGACTATCTCATAAAGCTTGCTCTTACGAACATTTTGATATGTTATATTTTTTTTCTGATTTACAGATAATTAACCGTATTTTTTTCAAATTATCCGTAATATACAACAATCGGAACGAAAAAAGTCACAGGCCGCCACGTGGAAGCATCTCTAGTCCCGGGTGGTATTACAACCCGGGACTAGAGCTACTCTCACATGCACATGCGCATGCGCTGCCCCCGCGTGGAGGGCTCTTGTCCCGGGTCGTAACCCACCCCAGACAAGAGGGGGGAGCCTCTAGTCCCGGTTGCCATGTACCGGATGGCAATCCGGTACATTAGGGGTTCCCAACCCGGGACAAGAGGGGGGGTTTCCACTAGTGCTTCCATACCAGAGCTAGCGACAGGAGACCTCGCAGGATAGGCACCGAGAACTCCAGATCCGGCCGCTGGCCCTCCATCCCAGCCGCTATGTCGGTTTCGGCGCTGCCCGAGCCGTCACCATTTGATTCTCCCCTCCCGACGGCTACGAAACGGGATCCGGGTCCCGAATCGGCCTTGCACGGGACGGGACTCGGGAGAGAGGCGGGATGTCCGATTTGGATGTGAGACGGCACGCACGGGCCGATTATGTCACGCTGATTTTTCTGCACGTGGCTTGCTATTCCCTTTCTTCACTGCCAACAGGCTGCCAGGCTGTATCTATTCCCTTTTTTTGCCTGTTTTCACGCTAAGTTTTTTCACGGCAAAAGACCTGACGCTACTTTTTTTGAACAATCTGTATGAAAACTATTCCCTTTATTTGGCTGCTGTGTTTCGCGCCAAGTTTTTTTAACTTTCTCACTGGTAACATGTGTTTTAAACTATTCCCTTTTAACGGCAAAACGATTAGATTTTGTACCTGCAAAAAGAAACTTGTTGGTCAAAATTAATTCCCTTTTTGGGCTAGCGATATTTTAGGGTAAAATAAAATGGGTGGGAGATGGAAAATCCCAATTCCAACTAGTGTAATTTTTTGAACAAAAAAGAGCTACCACTTCCTACTAGTGTAAAAAAGTTGAACAAAAAGAAAATCCCCTAGCCGACCAGAAGCTGAAAAACAACCTCCCCTTATCCTCTGCTACAGTGTAGATCAGGCGATAAGGAGGCGACCCCGAGTTCTCCACCGCGCCGCCGGCCAGGCCGTGGTTCCCTCCCTCTCCGTCGGCCGCCTCGGCGGCGGGAGAGTGGGGGAACCCCGGTCCTGCGTCTCTGGTTTGTAGGGTGTAGATTAGGTGTGCGTGCCCGGCCGACGGCGTCGAAGACGGCGGCGATGGCGTCGGCGTGTCAGGCGTGGTCCTTCCCCTCCTTTCCCCGTTCCGGCGTCGTCTTCGATGCTGGGGAGGCCGTGAAGGTGTTGCGTCCGGTGCATCTCTCTGCTGCCGCTTCTCCGACCGGCCGTGGTGGCGAGGGGAGGAGTTGCTGCGGTGTGGTGTTCCATTTTTGTTGGTGCAGGTGGTGGTGGTCCTCTTCTTCGGTGTCTCTGCTCCGGCCGGCCTTGGTGGCGAGGGGAGCGGTGCCTGCTGGAGTTTGGGTGGTGCGGCTGGTGGTCCTGGGAGGCGCTGCGTCGGCTGGAAGAAGGGCGGAGCAGGGGAAGGGTGCTGTGGCCGTGGTCGTTCATCGAGCTCAGATTCCGTCGCACGGCGGCGGATGGATCTTGCGGCCGTCTACAACAAATGGTGGCGCCTCTTCTCCGGCGGATGGTGGTACGGCGACGCCGGCGTTGACTAGGTTTCTCGGGAGCGTGGTGGTGGATCTGATCGTGATCTTTCCAGGATGCTCGGGGTGCTTTGTGCTAATTGCAGGGTTCCTTTGTAATTTCTTTTCTTTGTTGGACCTCCTTGTAATTTGTACTCAGCTTCCTGAATATATGGGTCAGATCCTTTCCTCAAAAAAAAATCCCCTGGGCGCTAAAAAAATTGAACAAAATGAGTACCATATCCTAGTTCGACTAATACGGCGTGGGCTACGTCGCCGACACCATACCATGGACGCACCCGTGTGCGCTCCGATCTCTTATGTGGTCGCCATCCCCTTCGGGACGGCCGTCACCGCCTACGTCGGCTCGACCGAGGAGGACGTCGCCTATAGTTGCAGCGACAACGACGCGCTCTCCCTCCTCGACAACGCGGAGGCGGCGGTGATCGACAATCCGATCTACACCGCTGACTCACCCATCAGAACTATCCTGATCCCGGTCGACGACGACGATGCCGGGTCGATCCTGCTGGTCCTCGACTACGAGTCGGAAGGATTGAACGATATGGCCTCTGATGACTCAGCGACTCCCGCCACCATCTACATGGCGGGCGTGGCGACTTTCGCCACCGATGCCGAGGCGTAGAACTATGCATCTTGGAACAAAAGCAGCAAGAGCAACGTGACCAGCTGGCGCACTAGAAGCAACAACGCGACCAGCAGGCGCGTGACCAGCAAGCGCACGATCAACAGAAACGTGAGCACCAGCAGCGAAACCTACTGCAGAACACGGTGGATCCACTCGCATTGCCAGTCACCCCGGCCGCCGCCGAGCAGGCGCGCAAGCTCGACGCGTTGCACGGCCAGATGGCGGCAGCAAGAGGATATCCGCCGCAAGGAGGATCAGTTCCGCACCCAGAAGAGTGTGATCTCTGCGATCACCCAGTACCGGAAGGAGCGCCAATCTCGACTTCAACCCATCATGTCCTACCGGGCGCTCGACAATGACTTCGAGCGGGAAGGCAAGCTCGAAAGAGAGCACAAGATCTGCCGCAACGCTACGGCAGGCGGCTCGGCCCCGCCTCGACCACCGTGCCAGCAAATGCCTCCAACGCACGAGCGGACCTAGCGAACCCGACACCACATCACCCGAAGAACAGTGACGAAGAGACCTCGCAGTCTTCGGCACGCCCGGCAACTGCATGGTGGTCGCATTTCAGTTTTACTGATGAGGGGACCAAGTGAGATATTATGAGTCATTTATCAAACAAATTATCAGATGTGATACTAAAAATTTATTACCAATACACTAGCATACAACTAATTTATGAGAGAATAACTAATAATATGTTAATCGCATAGCAAAAAAGTTATCGGGTCGGGAATATTAAAACATATTACCAAGACTCTAGCATACAAGTTAACGACAAGAAAAAAACTAGTCAAATATTACCAATCATATAGCAGACAAATTATCAGGTGGGGGACACTATAAGTATTATTAGCAATACACTAGCATACAAGTTATCGATAAGAAAAAAATAGTCAAATATTACCAATCACATAGAAGACAAATTATCAGGTGGGGATACTATAAACATTATTATCAATACACTAGCATATAAGTTATCGATAAGATAAAACTCGTCAAATAATATCAATCACATAGCAGACAAATTATCAGGTGGGGGACACTATAAGCATTATTACCAATACACAAGTATACAAGTTATCGATAAGAAAAAACTAGTCAAATAATTCCAATCACATAGCAGACAAATTATCAGGTGGGGGACACTATAAGCATTATTACCAATACACAAGCATACAAGTTATCGATAAGAAAAAAAGTCAAATATTACCAATCACATAGCAAACAAATTATCAGTTGGGGGATACTAAAAACATTATTACCAATACACTAGCATACAAATTACCGACAAGAAAAAACTAGTCAAATATTACCGATCACATAGCAGACAAATTATCAGGTGGGCGACACTATAAGCATTATTACCAATACACTAGCATACAAGTTATCGATAAGAAAAGAACAAGTCAAATATTACCAACACATAGAAGACAAATTATCAGGTGGGGATACTATAAACATTATTACTAATACACTAGCATATAAGTTATCGATAAGAAAAAACTAGTCAAATAATACCAATCACATAGCAGACAAATTATCAGGTGAGGGACACTATAAACATTATTACCAATACACTAACATACAAGTTATCGATAAGAAAAAAAAGTCAAATATTACCAATCACATAGCAGACAAATTATCAGGTGGGGATACTATAAATATTATTACCAATACACTAGCATACAAGGTATCAATAAGAAAAAACTAGTCAAATAATACCAATCACATAGCAGACAAATTATCAGGTGGGGGACACTATAAGCATTATTATCAATACACTAGCATACAAATTATCAATAAGAAAAAACTAGTCAAATAATACCAATCACATAGCAGACAAATTATCAGGTGGGGGACACTATAAACATTATTACCAATACACTAGCATACAAGTTATCGATAAGAAAAAAATAGTCAAATAGTACCAATCACATAGCAAACAAATTATCAAGTAGGAGATACTATAAACATTATTACCAATAAACTAGCATACAAATTACCGACAAGAAAAAACTAGTCAAATATTACCGATCACATAGTAGACAAATTATCAGGTGGGTGACACTAGAAGCATTATTACCAATACACTAGTATACAAGTTATCGATAAGAAAAGAACAAGTCGAATATTACCAATCACATAGAAGACAAATTATTAGGTGGGGATACTATAAACATTATTACCAATACATTAGCATATACGTTATCCATAAAAAAAACTAGTCAAATAATACCAATCACGTAGCAGACAAATTATCAGGTGGGGGGACACTATAAAACATTATTACAAATACACTAACATACAAGTTATCGATAAGAAAAAAATAGTCAAATATTACCAATCACATAGAAGACAAATTATCAGGTGGGGATACTATAAACATTATTACCAATACACTAGCATACAAGTTATCGATAAGAAAAAACTAGTCAAATAATACCAATCACATAGCAGACAAATTATCAGGTGGGGTACACTATAAGCATTATTATCAAAACACTAGTATACAAGTTATTGATAAGAAAAAACTAGTCAAATATTATCGATCACATAGCAGACAAATTATCAGGTGGGGATGCTATACACATTATTACCAATACACTAGCATACAAGTTATCGATAAGAAAAAAACTAGTCAAATATTACCAATCACATATCAAATAAATTATCAGGTGGTGATACTAAAATATATTATTACCAATACTCTAACATACAAGTTATCGATGAGGAAAAACTATTCAAATATTACCAATCATATAGTAAACAATTTATCACAAGAAAACGGATTTTCTTCAACAACTCATATGAGGGCCTGAGGCACGACTCTGGCCTTTAGAGTCTACAACTGATGGATGCCTTGACCCTCTCTCGTTTCCATATGTTATCTAGACCAGCTCACACGTATAAAACCAAGAGCAGTGACACCGTCCGTGCGTCCTACGGCTACGAGACGCCGCATGATTGTCATGGGTGGAGCCATCATTCATCGGGCCTCTTCCGCTCCTCCTTGATGCACGACGCCGTCATAGATAGCTTCGTCCTTCGCGGCGCCCTCTCTCGTCCCCAAGCCAGAGCCACGCTCACCCCACAAGGCGGGGCAACAGCATTGTCTTTCGATCCCAGGTGCAATACAGCTCAATTGTCAGATCGGTTATTGGGAGTTCCGCTGTGTATGCTCTCAACTATACTATGTACTCCATATTTTTTAATCCCGTGTAAAGGAGATGGCTTGCTAATATTCAAATTTCCAAAAATATCATAAAAGAGGTTGAAGGATAATATGACAACAAAAATAGAAATTTGTTTGATTAACGTAAACATGTCCATATCCTTACACAATCAATTACACTGAGCAAACTTAATTAGTAAGACTAGTACACTTCACATACTAGCCGGCTCAGATCAGTTATGCCAACGGTAAGCCTGAGACCCCGAGTTTACATTTGTTACAGGAACAATATATGTACGTAATACATACAGCTAGAATACAGCTTCATGTGTTCTCATTGAGTTAACAAACTACAAAGAATGGGCATCAGCTCAAGCAAGACTCCATCGGCTCAGTACTAGAAACACTGCTTGCATTTCTAAGGTCCGCACGGACAATGGTCCTGTTCTGAAAAAAAGGCTATTTGTAGGACAGAGGGCCAGATCTCGACACAGCAAACCTTTGTAGTGAGCCAGTCCCATGGCTTCCAGAGCTTGAACCCTCCACGAACTTCGCTTTCCTGCCTGCACCGTAGTCGAGTGGCCCAGAACGCCTCATACTTCGCAGTTGCCTCTCTCCAGTTCTTCGATCCACCTCATAGCCATCGTCGTGCTGGGAGCCAGATGAGCTGTGGTAGCCCGACTCGAAAGTATGAGACCTGGGTGTGATGTCCGGTCGGTTTGGCCTCGCTGATGGGGATGCGTGCGCCAGAGAAATCAGAGGTGACAGTCTTGGGGATGGCTCCATTGGTTCTGAAGCCATTTTGGAGGCTCCATATAGCTGGTGGTAGATCGAACGCAGAATGGTGTAAGGGATGTGAGCTTCTAAGGTGCTCCTTGGGAGGTAGGGGGACAGCTCACAGAGTTGATCGAGGAAGATTAGCTTTGGAACAATGTGCGGTCTGCAATAAGGTCATATAAAAATCAACAAAAATTGACAAGGATCCGGTTGAAAGCATTGATACCAGGAAGTCAAGCCCTCCAAAGCAATTGGCGCAAAAATCTCACCTGCCTAGATGGTATGTAACGTATCAGATAGTACAGTCATCTGATTTTAGTTTTTGCATAAATGATTCTACTTAGGATTAGAATATACATGATTTAAAAAGTGTATCATCATCATTCTGATACCAGCACTAAACAATAAGGAATATGCCTTATCTGGCTTTACGCCTACTATAGGTGTCGCATCCAGTACAACGTCCAATATACATCACTCCATCATGACCAGGAACTCAACCAGATTCTAGCACCAGTACATGTATATGACAACCCTACCCAACAAAATGTTGTGCACCAAGTGATGAAAAACAGGGAGCTCTGGATGTATAATGTACATCCATTTTACCTAGGAACGACTTCAAACAAATAGGACAGACAAGGTATATTACCTGCTAGTGTCATTCCATGAGTCCAGGACTATCCCTGCGGATAATTTCACATACAGTTGCATAGCAGATTTAATATTTGATTCAGCTGAGGCACGGCTAAGTAATTCAGGCTCTTGCAGCTCATCTGTATGGCCATTTGAAAGAGAACTCATTCGCTGTTCCTTTGCTATCCTGGTATATTCACTTCCTCCAACCACAGCACTAACACACCTGTACAAACACGAGAGGATGGTCATATGCAACTTGCAATTCTTAATACCCTCTATTATGCCACAACATTGTGTGAACACAATGGGAATCTTTAGGAAATTATTGTACATGTTAAGCATACTGTTGATAGAAGGGATATATCCTATATCTAGTTTCCAGCAAAATAAAACCCTGTTGGAGTCATATATAACCAATAGGAATCAACTTTGTACCTTGCTAGGCAGTGCAGATTGTTACTGAAACCACCTGTATTCACATCATAAACGGCACTGCTCCACATATTGGACACCATAAATGCAGAACAGAGATATGGAAGTAGGATCCAAGAATTATCATTAGCAGAACTGTATTCTGCCAGAATAGAATGCACCCACTCAGCATCATGTTTTTCACCAACACCAACACTGCTTGCAACCCTTCTCAGTCTAATGATCTCATTTTTATCAGGTACCTCGTCTGGCAACTGCATAGTCAATCCCTTAAGTAGAGAATATATGAGAGGTACTTTCTCTTCGAGAACCGCTCCCACAGCTTCTACCAATAGCTCACGAAAAGTTATTGCCTGCCCTGCCTGGATGCAGAAGTCGGCCAAAGTTTCAATGTCAATTATCTGCTTAAGATTTGCATCTCTTTCAATCCTATCACCAGAATTTATACTTCCAGCCAGGCCTTCTAATGCATCACGATTCGACCTCAGAGCTGAATCGATGCAATTTAATAGAGCAGAAGTATGTTCCCTAAGCATCTTATCCATTCTATCTATTCCATAACCACCAAAAAGACGAACAAGTGCTTTGAGTTCTCTTTTATCTGTAAATGATTCTGCTAAATGCCCACCACCAATGGGCTGTGAGCTCCTGAAGCAATTATGAGTTACATCAAAAACAACTCCAGTGCGAGATGCATCCCGAACTATGTTCTCAATGTACCAGTTACAAATTTGTTCTATGGCAGATCCTCCTCCGTTCGTCTCTACTGGTCTATCAAATACTTGCAGGTTTGAAAACAACCCAGTAAAACTCTCTGCTAGGAGCACTTCCCGTATACCTTCAGTAAGGTCCATACTGATATGCTGTTCTGCTAGATGGATGATGCTCAGGTGTCTTCTTAGAAGAGATTCTATGATTGACGGTCGTTGAAGACAGTTATCAGTTTGAATCATGCTATGGAACCTTCTCCTAAAATTTCCTATGATGCAGTCTCTCATGTACTGTGGAATATAAAGTACAAAAAGTAAGTCAAACAAGGACGCTTTCATACCTACTGTCGGAAATAAATAACACAAGTAAGCTTTATATTCTCAAAAAACAAAAATTGAGCTGACCTTCCAGAATAAGATATTTGTATCGTGTACATTTTTCATATTACAGAGAATAAGAATATCACAGTATTTTCACAAAAACAACGAAAAGGCTACTAGCTTCAGTCATGTACAGCCATCAAATTTACCATTACCACATACCATAAGACATACAGTTCCAATCTAAGGTAAGTAAATATAGAGATGCTGCATCAAAATATTTTTCGTTTCAATCATGAAAAAGATAACTCAAACAAGTCATTATATACAAAGAAGTGATATTGGCATGTGTACTGTGAAATAGCAAAAGAATATCCAAAAATAGAGGAGCATAAATTTACAAACCTCCCGAAGAACAAAAACATGGTTGAGAACACAAATAGGCTCCATATCATTTAGCACCGAACATAGACTTGTCAACCTTTGCATAGCAGCTTCCAGCCTATTTTCATATATCCACAAAACGTTATGGAAATCCAATTGTATTTACATAATTATTATGGGGAAAGCATTGACTGACATCTTAACTGAAGAACTATTATCAGGATAGCTCTCATTCCCTGGTGGTAACAAGCCTGGAACAGCTTTGACTCTTGTTGCATTATTCAATCGTAGAGCTGCTTGCTCCGGCGAAAGCTGAAGAATTTGGAAGCGAGAGTTTTAAGTACGCAGCCCACATACAGCCCAAACCATCAATATGAGCTCAGAAATTTTCTACCTGCATCTCCAGTGAGCCAAATCCACCTTCTGCATCAAGAATATTTATCAAACCTTCCAATCCACCCATGATAGACTCGATAAGAGATTCAACATATGAGATAGAATCTCTGCCAATCTTGTTAACCTGTGTTAACATTCAATACTCAATATTTCAAACAAGAGAGGTGCAGTACAAATAGTGGAGGAATGCTAACATATATTAACATCATAATTGAACTGTATTTTTAGGAGTTCAATTAGCATCTATACAATTATTGATGTCTCTCCTGCAGTTTCCAATAAAAACTATTAAAGCCCATCTGTCCAAGCAAAGATCAACCGTGATGCACAGCCTTTTCTTTTCACAATTAGTCGTAGCTGACCATTTTGCAAAAGCATCTTAACGTTGCAGTAAGCATCATAATAATGCATAAAGTGACATATTGAGTTGAAATACTAGCCTCTTCAGGAATAATTGCAGAAGCACATTCTGGAAAACTGCAAGCTGCTCCGAGCCATGCGCAACAATGTTGTGGACGGCCTTCTGGACCAAACATTGTGTTTCTGAAGACCTGCAAGATTCCAGCAAAATTCAACTTGTTAACACCAAAAAAGTCTAGTTACTTGAAAGAAAAAAATGTAAATGTTAATAATAGCATAGCAAATATTAAAATTAATACACTTACAGTTGTAAGATGCTGATGATAAAAGTACAGTTTTTTAAGACTTCCATGTTTGGAAAGTTGGCTCTCAAGTTCATCCACACATCTGTAAAGCAAGTAAATTCTAGTGAGATAGAACTTCGAGAAGAATTTAGATCTTGGGATCCATATTTTTGTGGAAACAACTAGACAATTTACTCCCAACAGATTAGTACCAGACTACCAGAGCGACATTAAGAGATGCATGTTAGAAAAAAAAAACTAGCTATATCATACTATGTGGATTACCAATAGCTTGGTCTTATGTAGAATGGTGCAAGAGGTTCAGATCATTCAGGAAATTTATGGCATTGCAATTCCTACCATTGCTAATCCCAAAGTTGCAAGCTAAGAAAAAACTGCACCATCTCTGTCGGGATATTGAACTATTCAATTCAAAATGGTAACTTTCGATCACCTAGACCAACTGTATGCAGCATTGCCTTCTGAGACCAGCCCTCCTTCCCAGTAGAGACAGTAGCCTTCTCCAAGTGTCTTATATTTATAGAGGACCGTGAAGATGTGACAATCATCAAAATGGATAGCCAGTGCTTGCGCAAATCCTGTACCGGATTAAAAGGTTTAGCAAATCCTAAAAGAAACTCTATGAAATATTTAGCATATGTATGTATACATTTAGTGCACTGGTTTCCTTGTCAAAGTCACAAGTACTGGTACTGTAATGGTTATGAAACTGTGCACCAAAGGAAGCAGGACTAAGGCAATGCCATGATTTTTCTTGCATACTTCAATCCATGCATGTACAAGTAACAACAATCAGTGGATAATCTTGTTCACTTTCACCATTTTTTCACAGTACAAGAATCAGAATGTACTCAGACAGCTCAGGAAAAGATGATTAAAATGATGACATCATTACCAAATGAAAAATGGGAAAGCTAATCATCCTCAAATGAGAAAAACTAATCTAAAAACAAGCAAACAAGCTCTTTCTAATTATACAAGGTAAAGATTGGTAGAGTTAGCCCATGTGCAACCTGTGTAATCAAAATAAGAATCTCAGGGAAACACTTACAGTTAAGTCACAAGTAATCGCATGGACGTTGTCCCCCTGCGGCTTTGGAATGTTCTCCAGACAATGGAGAACTTGCTGGAACAGACCCTTCAGAGTAGCATCTAGATCAAGAGCAACCATGCCTGGGGTACCAAGCAAGAACCGTATTCTTCCAGCACAAGATGATAAGTATGATAATGCATAACCTTTTATAGCTGTAAATGAACATAGTAAAGAATGTGGTAAGCATCGCTGTTTTATACTATTACCAGATATCTCTATGTAATGGAGTATTTTTTTATTGTCCAAGAGTAACTGAATGTACAGCCTTAAGAAGGACCAACCTCCAAATACTGAAATTTATAACCTCCTTGAGGGCGTATATGAAAGCCTATTAGCCAACTATTATCACCTCTTATTAGTTACTAGTATTAAATGCAAAATTTCGACAGAGACAACTCATCAAATTTCTAGATGAAATAATGGCCCCTAGAAAGGTTATTTTCTAATGCTTGACAAACAGTTCGAAACAGTGCCTTCCATCTTTTTAGTTGTGGGGGATATGAAATATTAGAAACGTAGTATTGTCTAATCGATCCAAGATTTCATTGCAGCTCTAACAGCAGCTCATGGTTATTTGTCAGCAGCGCAATCTAACAACACATGAAATAGACACAGCTACCTAAAAATATTAATTGGGCAGGGAAATCTAGTGATATCTTGCTGCAAACTGCTTGTGGAAAATCGTATTAAGAATAGGATTTAGGAAAAACAATGAAAGTACAAAAAATTAAGAATGTCATGCGAAAAAGATTTTCTCCAAACAAAATTTGTAAGACACTGGAGGCTATAAGAAAACTACTCCCTCCGTATCAAAATATGTAATATGTCTAGATACATGTGTGCAGAAAAAGGCTAGAAAAAACTTATATTTTGATACGGAGGGAGTAGCTGGCAATAAGACCCCAAGCAACCATTATTTAACCAAGAATGAATCATATTGATCTCCAGTGTTGTCAGGCCATCCTATATCAGATATGTTTAAGATATAAAGTGATAAGCACAAGAAGGTGCACAAATGTTGGGTTTCTCTGATATAACATTAGTAAGATAAATCATCACGTTTTCGGTCAAGACGATAAATCGTCATGCTTATTTCCCTAAAGAACATAACATAAAAGACAAGAAAAAAGAGCGAAATTTCTGATAAAAACTGGTCTGGAAGAACCTGCTATATATTTACGGACCAGGCAACAAAGTTTGCCCATTCCATCTAATATGAAACCAATGGTTGGGTCAGTTGCATCCTGAAAGTTTTGATGACAAAGTTAGAAAGAAGGAAACAAAGATTAAGGTCTCCCAAGACAAAATGAATTAAATTACTAACAATGTCGACAGTTCTCCCCCGAGTAGATTTTGATGACGCAATCCCTACATGTTGGAAGTACCAAACCACCTCACATTGTGCCAAAGCAAGAGCAGAAAATACCATCTGCAAGAATTTTTAGGATCATGAGATATTACCGACAACTGCCCTAAATTTAGTTCAATTCTTATAGAGCCCCTTTATTGATAAACTAATTACTTAAAATTGTGATAGTCCTCATATGGCTTCCATCCCTAAATAAGTGGTAATTTTTTGCTTCTCTCGGTCACCAAGACACAGAAGCGATAACACTCGAAGAGACTAATATCAAAAACAGCGTCAATACATCATTTCAATTTTTTATATCAGAAGAGATTTCCTTTGCAAGCTTATCTGTTATGAGAGAGATATTTGGTATCAAACCTGAATATTTGGTGCCAGAAGGCTAGGTTGATCTGTGAAAAACAATACCATCCTTCCAACTTCCTGCTTAAGAAGAATTCTCCTTTCATGATGTATAGCATCACAGGCCACCAATGCTTGCTCATGCACTTCCCTGCAGTAAGTCGATACAGCATAGAGTGGTGTGAGGTAGAAAAAAAAAGCGCTAGGCACGAGGGAGGACATCTTTACTTGGGGAGAGTGACTCATCCCCTGCGAATGAAGGCCAAAACAACCTACCACAATATTTTAAGAAAATGAACCAGCCATAAATATGTTGCCTCTTATGCAGAGAGGATCTCTGGATATGTGGCAAACTAGAAATGACAGGAATATGTAGACAGCTTTCCATAAGTTAGTGAAGGTAAATGGCTCAAATCCACCGAAAAGGCCAATTCCTTTCCTGTTCCAAGCTATGAGAGCAGAGAACAAAATAGAGGGGATGGGTTGTGAAGAACGACATACGTTAACATCTTCTCAACCTGCTTTGCAATATTGTATTCCATATCAGCTTCCTTTTGTTTAGTACGTCCAGATTTAGCCATTCTCTTTGATTCTAAAACTTTTGGAAGGACATAATGTTGATAGTTCTCATGAAGTAAGATGTACTACATAAACAGATGAAAGCTCAAATTAGTATAGCAAACAACAAAAACTAACAGTAGCCATAACATGAAGTTTAATTTCACCTCATCTCTGAACAAAGGGAGTACTAAGTTCTCTTTAAGAACAACCTGAAAAAACACAAAACAAAAAATGAACTACAGGATAGTAGGATACAACAGAAGTAGTATCATGATAAAGTTCTGTGGAAAAATCATGATGAAGTATGTTTCAGCGTGAGTGTAAGGTGCTACGGACAGAAAACCATGAAACGCCAACTATTGAGTTCACATGTGTCAAGCAAAGCAAATAAAAGATGAAAAGCACATAATGTACCATCGCGACATCTATACTGGTCACCCGGAGTAGTTCATCCGGACAGACAAGATATCCAAGAAGAACCCATTCACGATATGATGTCACATTAGCCAGATCTTGGGCCCTCTGCAAAGAAACAGAATCATGTAAAGACTCGAATTTAAATACCTCTCACATCATGGTATTTGGCCAAACAAGGAAAGTACATGTATTCATCTCTAGTCAGTATCAGTGAAGCTAACCATGGGATGAGCAGAGTTTGTAAGGATGTCAGGATACCGCGGATGAAATGGACTGAGGAACCCTTCATTTCTTAACTTCTTTGTATCAGTTGAAAGAAAGATAATTGGGCCAACAGCTTCAAGAACCTGAGGGAATTTTTTTAGTGAAAGTACATATGCAATAAAAGTTTAAACACATGTGACATAAGGAACGACGGCTAACACGAACAAATGATGGAAGAACACAACCAAGCAGAACAGATAATACTCCCTCCGTCATTTTGCACGATCTTTGACCACTTATATATACCAAATTATATGCACTGGGATGTATAAATGGTATCATTGCATTTGTCTTGCAAAATTCTCTCATTTCATATATCTTTATACTATTTTTTTGGATAAATTATAAGCACAAATCATAGTCAAAGTTGTAAGTTTTTTACCAGAAAGAATCGAGGGCGCCTTACATTCTGGGATGGAGGGAGTATATCAAAACAACTAGCCTTACAATTATGTGCTAGACAATCTGACTCTAAGAACAGTTTCTGCAATGCCTCCCACAATCATGGACTTGTGGCCTTGAGTGAAAGAGGAAGTAGATTTGCACGGCTAGTAACTTAGGGTGAACACTTTACAGTAACTCATGAAGCTTCACTTCCTAGTTATTACTATTGGAATGTATGAGCAGATGGTATCACCTCGCCAATACGTGGGCTCACAAAATTGAGATCCTCGTGCAATCCCTTGACAGGTGGATCATAAGAATCTACAAATTGAACTAGCCTGCACATAATAAAATAATCAGAATTAGTGAAGAAGCAGCTAAAAAGGAGTTATTATATAACAGGGTTTTGTTCAGTTAGTGTGACAGAATTTGTGAAGCAACCAGACGCAACGATAAATATCACTGGGATCCAGTTCAATAGCAAGTGCACAAGTTGTATTCCTAACAATCATAAGATAACAGTTTAAAAACAAGCATCGCTAATGATATTTAATTTTTGTAAGAACATATTCATATGTATAAAATTTGTGGATAAGCTACAGAAGTTTCAGCACCGCAGCACTGAATGGATAAGCTACATTCTGGCTTTCAAATTTTGAGTTATATTATTGCATTGCCAACATGTTTGTCTTCTACTTGTGGAGTAAACAATTATGAAGAACACATACATTGTTTGAGAAATTAATATATATTTTCTGTATGTATTACTAATACATTTTAGCACCTGAACCTCTTGCACATCATGCAAATGTTTTAAGCTAAACAGAAAAAAAATACACCATATTACAAAAAGGTTTTGAAAGATGGTGAGCACTTGTATTTACAGCAACTTAGCACCCTTACCACCTTACCGATGATAAAACTCACAATCACGTCCACCCTTTAGCATGATGTGCAAGAGGTTGTAAACCTGGAGGATCATCTTTCTTGGTATCTGTGCATCAGAACACCAGGCAGCATTATGTTAGTTCAAAAGAACTAGGTACAGAATATCTCGAGCGGTTACATGTTTCAATCAAGGACAGTAAGAAGGTTAAAATTACCTTGTCAGAGAAAAGGTTGACTCGCACAAATGAGCAAATGAGATCCATAAAAGCATGAAGAATTAAAGAGTTCTGGTGTGGCTGAGAAAATAGTGGAAAATCCATTATTTACATATGAATAAACGATATGAAGTTGTTTCAGACAAGACTGTGTTTCCTTACCAGCAACGTTATGACCGTACTACTCAGATCCAAAATTAGTCGCAGCACTTGCTCGCGAAATTCCAGCAAATCAAGAAGCAGCTAGCGTTGTGAAAATCAAAAGAAAATTAGTCAAATGGGAAAATAAGGATAGAAGTACAATGCACGTAGGCGTGCCTTTTCTTTAATGTAAGAGATGCAATGTAATGGTATACATGCATTCTACTGAAATATAATAGTTACAAGAATGTAGCGCCATTTCAAGCTGATACTAGCTTGTAGTTCAGTATAGTAATGACAGAACTTATTTACAATTAATTGGTAAAGTTGTAATTGGCACATACCATGATCCATTGCTCTAGGTTTTGCATGTAACCTTCCGCGTTTTCTTTCAAAGCATCAAGAGCAAACTTGTCTACCTGCAAAGCAGAATCCCATAGGAGTTAAGCAAATTCCAGGTTGAAAGAAAAAAGACATACCGGAGATTGAGATTCTTACTTTTTCAAGCTGCAGCTTGTTGGGGTGCTCCGGGAATTTCTTCGACAAGGTGATGCAGATTTTGGGGAAATTGGGCATGACACCAGCTTTCCAAAACGCTTCCGAGAAGGTGTGCGTGTTTGGATCTGGGTAGTGCAGGATGCTGTTGAGCCTGTACATCTTGGCCAGCAACCCTTCGGCGACCTTGGAGAGCTGAACCACTGGCTCCATCTGAAGATGCCTCTGGCCACTCCCGGAAGCTTCGACGGCCGTGGCCCTCCAGCTCTCTGACGCTGACGCTGAGGGAGACGACTCCTCGGCGGCCAAGTACTCCGACCACCGGGGCACGCTCTCCACTTCCTTGGATTTGAACGAAACGTGCGCCATCTCCTGATTAGAGAGCAGCTGCCGTTCTGCCACTATCCCGCCGGCGCCGAGCTCTGCGCCGAACTGGCTCCAATTACCAACACATTATCATGAATTATGCATTTGCCTTTAGGAGATCCAGGTGCCGACGAATCTGTGAGGAGAGCGAGCGAGGAAGCTCACCTAGCAGACGCACTCGTCCGTACGGGTGGCTTGCTCAGCGACGCGGGAATCCCGCCGCCATTGCGAGCGAAGAAGCAGCTCCGTCCGTCCGTCCGTCGCTCTCGTCGGATGTCTGCTCTGCTTCTCCCGGAGGTGGGGGAGCAGTACAGCGACCTGACCCTTGTTTTTTTTTCAATGCTTCGTCTTTACTCCTACGCATGAACCGGTAGAACCGTGGGCCCGCATCACTGCGTTGGGTGGTGGCCGGTGGGCCCGCATCCACTTGCAGCAGCTCCTCACAAGTGGGCTTCCCTAACTGCGGCCTCGGGCGGTAGATTATAGTGGGCCGCCCACCGGGGAACCCAAATGAGCCCAACCTCTAGAGAGTTTTTTTTAATTTGAAAATGTCATTTGTAAGTTTAGAAAGAAAACTAGGTATAGATATGTTGAACTTCAACCTTAATGAGAAAGCTCTTTATATTTTATGCTACACAAAATGACAAATCCGACAAAAACTCAAGTTTTGCAAATGTGCATTGTTCACCTAGATCCACACTTTGTAATTTTTTTATCGGCCTAAAATATAACGAATTGAGGATTGGTTTTATGCACACTAGTAGAGTTTATCGCTAAACCTAAGAAATTTTCACAAGTTTATAAAACTTTATGCTTTCACTTTATCAAAAAAACAAGCTCCCTGAACTTTGGGCTCCAGAACACCGCACTCACCGCTAACCTGTGAAACTAATTGAAAGCTTACATTTGGTTTGGGTCGTGATTTGGTTTATATTTTGGTTATGTTTGGTGTTCTCCTACTTGCCTTTTCATGGTTTTTTTTGTCCACTATATTTTGAACCTGAAACATACGAAAATGAGAAAGACAACATAATTTAATGTTTGCACGTGGAGTCTCATTTTTTTTGTGGGACAGGTGGAGTCATAAAAACAATTATCCTTTCACGTGAGTCCAGTTGTTGTAGACCACCACTTCATATGCCACTCCCAGTCGCAATCTCACCACAATTATCTTTATGTCTTCTACTGACTGCAAACAGAAAATAACATTGAAATATGCTAGATATTGCTTGGATGGTTAGCGGTGTCTGTTGTACATCTCCCAACCATGGATCAATGACCAAACTCAATTGGGCTTATGTGTGTGTTACGTACTTCTTCAAGTGGGTTATAATATGCACTCATCCATAATAGTGATATGTGACATCCTGGTGCACTATAGGATTGATAGAAACTCAACACGATGTGTCTTCTTTTTTCAGAATCCGCCTCAATACATAAAATCTCGAGGTTAAGTGTGTTTGTCCAGGGTAATAATTGGATGGGTGACCGACCTAGAAGTTGTTCCCAGGTGCGGACGACTAAGGATAAAGTATGTAGGAAAGACTAGTGGTGGTCCGTGGGGTCGGTCTAGAGTTTTTAGGGAGTTGCCATGGATAATGTCCACCATCCCAAGGGTGGATGGGGTGTTAATTACATGATGTGTTTTTCATGACTTTGTGAACCCTCGAGCGTTTAATCTTTGTAAAGAGTTTTTATGGTGTGTGTGATGACGGTGTATGTATTTTTATAATTTGTTGATAGAAAGTTGATCAAACATAAATTTTGGTACTTGCGTCAGTTTTTTGTGATGGTCATCCTGGATTCGTTCTCTAACGTATGATGTGGTATCTTCATACACATTTTACCACCATAGGTAGAAGCTCGCACGCTGAAATGATAAATACCACAATGAAACATGAGTCCATGCTAGCTTTGAGTGATACAAATTTACGTACTTTGTTTAGAAAAACATTTTAAGCAGGCAATCAAGAAGATACTTTCTAAATGTTCTATGTAATCACCCCGCCTAGTGTGGCACCTAGTAGAGTAGGTTGTGGTGTTTTGGTAAGGTCATGTCGCCGACGCTTCATCATGTCTTGGTGGGTTGGTAGAAATCATGTTATCAAATTAGGTGTGATCAGTGGTCTCATGTTTCGTATCGTCAAGTACATGTCATTGTTATGTTATTGGGATCAATTGACGATCCTACCTTTTTCCTTTGATCCTTGGCTTGGACCACAATTCATTGGAAAGAGAGTGAGGTCTTGACACTGCATCGCCAACTTCTGAAGATAGTCAACTTTGTTGGTTTCTATTCATCCTTACACGAGCATATCCACGTGTGCCCTCAGAGGCGGCATATAGGTGATGCACGACAGACTTCCGGGGAGACCGACTTCCAACATGATACACAAATAATTAAGCCGACACTCTTGTACTAACAAAAATAGAGGACATGTAACTCACATGTACAGAGGAAATAACATATTTTATAAAGTTGTCCATCTAACATGGGGAAGCCCAGTTGCCTTGTAAGTTATGAGTTAATTTGGCTTTGAGCTTGTCAATTAATGAATTCATAGCAAGTAGATATATCCCCCACCCCCCACCCACCCCCACACACACAAAAGATAATAGGGTGGTCAAGATAAATAATGGAAGAATCCATTTCAACGGCTAGGAATATACTTTAATGTCAAGTTTATTATGTTATTTGGGTGTGAATAAGAAGGAAGATTTAGTCCAGTTTGCAGCTTGACTTGAATGCTTACAATAAGGTTGACTAAGAGTTGTTGTGCGCATCTTTGATTGGAAGCCCAACCACACACAGTGTGAAAGTGCATGTTGCCCCCATGTGTGGTTTTGGTAATTAATGACAATCCTTATGAACTAATATTTGCATTGAGATATACTTGTAGATCTTGTCCATAGGAAAAGAAAGGAGTTCATGTATTGGACTCTAGAACCTTACATGGTAAAGTATGGCTTGGAAAAAAAAGGTTGAGGGAACATTCATGTTTATCTCCAAGCCATCCTATAAGTCAAGAGAAGAAGATGAAGTGCAAGTTCAATATGATCCATCTCGGAAGATATCTATTGATTGAAGCTTGCAATGGATTCATGAAGACGAAGCTAAACGAGACTATCCCATAATGGGGTATGGGGAGTATTTGGAGAAGTCTTCATCAAGCATGTGCTAGCAAGCATGATCAAGAAAGGTGCTCCAACTTGAGAGAGTCGAGATCGTCATCATCTAACTCAAGTGGAATGCGCAAGGCAAAGGTATGATCTTGATATGGTTTCTCTTTTACCGGTCTCTTGTTGTTAGTTCGGAGACCGAGTTATAGGTAGATACCGTACTATCAAGAGGGGCTCTCAAGTGACTAACTTGATCGCATCTTTATGGAGAGCTCAAACCTTTGCACTCTTTGCATATCATCTTTCTTGGTTCTTATTTGGCTTTTATCCATGTGAGAATTTAGAGCTTGTGTTCATCTCCATACCAAGCTCTAGTTCATCAAAAACGAATTTCACATTCATATCTTGTTGCGTTTTTTGATGTTGGAGGTTTTACCTATTTGTCTTTTCTAAGAGAGGTACTCTCTCCTTGTGGATTCCTCCTCACATGATGCACTATGATGTTTCTCTGCATAATCTTGCCGTGCTCGTTGTGGTGATTCCAACGAGCCCAAGAATATCGAAAACGGAGTCCGGGCGAGAAAGTTATTGGATTTTCAGCTAAGGACCAGCTTCCGGCCAGTTCTGTGAGTCTCTGCCAAAACCAGACATTTGGGCCAGACCTTTTGTTTTCCGGGCCGGATATTCCGCCCCCCTGGATATTTGGGCCAGAATATTTGATTTTTGGGCCGGATATTCCGCCCCCAGTTTTCTGCAACGGCTCTTTTTTGTGGGGACCTATAAAAGGCCCCCTTCTTCCCCAAAGTGGGTAGCTCTTCCAAGCACGAAATTTCTGCCTCTCTCACCTCCATTGTTGACCTTGAAAAGCTTGCCCTCTCTCAATTCCTCCTATGATTCTTACATATCTTTTAAGGGAAAAGTGAGAGGAGATCTAGATCTACATTTCCACCAATCCATCTCTCTTCTAAGTGAGGGGAATCCTTTGGATCTAGATCTTGGAGTTCCATTTGTTGAGTTCTTCTTTGTTCTTCCTCTCTTCTCCTCCATAAGCATTAGTTGCTTTTTGTGGGATTTGGGAGTGAAGGACTTGAGCACTTCTTGTGTTATTGCCATTGCATTTTGGTGCATTGGTTTTCTCTCTCCACGAGGATTCGTGGAAGTGAAAGTTCGTGAGCTTGTTACTCTTGGGTCGTTGGACCCTAGACGGTGTTATTGTGACCTTTTGTGGTCAAGGCCTTTTGTGGCTTGTTGGGACCTTTTGTGGTCACTTGGGAGCTCTCAATCCTTTTGTGGGTTGTGCCTCAAGATTGTTGTAAGGGACTCGATTTCCGCCCGAAAGGAAATCAATAGTGGAAGGTGAACCGAGCTTTTGTGCGAGGTTCATCGGAGAATATGGTGAGGCCATTTGTGGCATTTTGAGTTTGAAACTCACACCTCTTCAACGAGACGTACTCCCCTCAAAAGGAGGAACTCGGGAATACATCATCGTCTCCGCGTGCCTCGGTTATTTCTATACCCGAGCTCCTTACTTATGCAAATTACATTGTGATAGCCTTCGTGCTTGAATCCTATATATTGCTATCACCTTGTTACTTGTCTTGGCATAAGTTGTTGGTGCGCATAGGTGAACCTAGTATATTTAGGTTGTATGCTTGTTAAATTGAAACACCTAGTTTTATTCCGCATTTTTCAAGCCTAAACTGAACAAGTTTTAAATCACCTATTCACCCCCTGTCTATCAGGCTGGACGTTCGGGATTTCCCGAAAATTCGGGACAGGAAATTCGGGAAAAAATAATTCGGGATCTACAACTTGACTCCCGAATTTCCCTCAGGAAATTTGATTCCCGAAAATTCGGGATCCGACAATTCGGGATCGGGATCGGGAAATCCCGGAATACCCGAAGTTCAGACCAGAGCAAAAAAAAAATGACCTCGAAATTCCAGGCAGAACAAGCAAAATTTCACATGGCACCACACAAGTCCACAATCACACAACACATGCATAGAAGTTTTGAGAAGCAGGCAGCAACGCAGCAGGCCAGCAGCTACAGATCACGATCAAGCACCAGCATCCTGCACTCCATTAGATGAGCAGCAATCACGATCCAGCACCAGGTCGGGGGAGGCTTGACCGCTGGAGCAGTGGAGAGCTTGACGACGCTGGTCGGGGGAGGCTTGAGGGGCTGAATCGAGCGGCGGCGGTCGGCGGCCGGAATCAAGCGAGCGTGCCCTGTGGCGGCTGCCGCCTCTCCGTCGATGTGGGGTGTGGAGGCGAGCGGTTGTGACTCGTGCGCCTGGCTAGGGTTGTGTGCGAGTGGATCGAGCGGTCGTGCGCCTATGGGCTGGGCCTTGTCACAGTATCGCGTTTCTGCTGGGCTGCTGGCCGTTCGGGATATTCGGGCTGTTCGGGAAACACGATCACCTTCCGAATTACGCGAATTTAATTCGGGAAATCAGATCCCCTTCCCGGAAAAACTATCGGGATTTTCGGGTTCAGGTAATTCGGGTTCGGGATCGGGAGTTTCGGGACTCGGGATTCGGGATCGGGAAATATGCCCACCGTGACCTGTCTAGGCGACATCCTTGTCCTTTCACAGTGAGATCATATGGGAAAATTACATAGTGGATGTAAGACATCTCCCTACAGATATCGCCTCAGATTTATGCGAGTCCAAAGATCCATGCATAGAAAGTGACAAATCAATAATTGCAAGGACAAATAAGTGCAGCGAAATAGGACAACCTTGAATGACCTCGACTAATCCAGAAGCAATCGAACGGTTGCCCATTAATAATAAAATAAAATGAGTAGTAGAGATGCACATTTATGGATCAAATTTACCAAATGACCATGAAACCCTTTACGTGGGAGAGCCGTAGCAATAAAATACCACTCAGTTCAATCGAAAACTTTGGCAAGATCAATACTTTAACATAAAAGTACTTCGTTCTGGAAAATATTTGGAAACAATGGGCAACCTTCTGAGTTATAGCTAGCAACATTTCTTGAAATCATTCAGTCTTAAAAATCTTTCCTAATGTGTTTCATGAATATAAACTATGCAACAAACTTTAGAGCCTACTAGCCAGATTTTCAGTGATAATTTTATAAATAACACCAACAAACTAATAGGTCAGAAATCTTGTGGCAACATATGATTTCCTAGGGATCGAAGCAATACGATTTTCATTTAGCTTATAGATGGACATTATATTCTAATGGAGTGACTGTCTAGAATAATAGGGAGTAGCAGTAGTAGGAAGAGCAAGCCTTAGTTGGAAATCACTTACATTTGAGAGAAAATACGAACACTGGTCGTGACATCGTCTCCAATCCATCTCCAATCCGCTAAGCAAATCATCACATTTAAGGATGTTTGGTTAGACTTTTTATTTGACTTTTGGCTTTGTCTTATAAGCTAAAAGAACACCTAAAATAGGTGCTTTTGGCTTCTGGCTTTTGGCTTATGTTGCACCATGGTATAAGCCAAAAAAACACCTATTTAGGTGCTTTTATGACTTATAAGCCAAATTCAAAAGCCAAGAAAAAAGCCTAACCAAACACCCTTCTAACCCATCAAGTCAACACGTGAATCAGTAAGACATGACTTGCTTCTTCTTTGAAACTCAAGGTCTTTTAGACGGGCTGCCTAGTCTTGTATACTTTCTTCGTTTTTGTATGAAAGGTCAGTATCCTATTTTACAGTCGTCAAGAAAACAAATCCAACTGATCATAAATATGTCTTAGCACGTGGTATTTTGCACATTTGCCCCCATTGGTGCGATGCAATGTTCCCATTTAAAAGAACCATTGCACGAAGAAAAAAAAACTATCCAATTGGAAAGCAATACAGTATATAGGCTTTGTATATGTAAATTGTATTTTATGGTGGATTTATATTTAGAATCAGATATATATTGTCTAGTTGTAAAATACAGTAATTCCTTCCATGTGATGTGAGCCCATGGGATCGATCGACGGACCGGCTCCACGAGGGAGGGAGGGGGCGAAGACAGCAGAGCTCGCTCGTATATTATCCCCGCGTCCACGGCGCTGCCAAGTGCCAAAGTCACGCGGACTCTCTCACGCCACTTCCAGAGCCCGCGGAAGCGAATCGAGCTCTCGGCCGGAGCAGGAGGCGGGATCTCGAGGATGGAGTGCAAGGATGTCGGGATCCTCGCCATGGACATGTACTTCCCTCCCACCTGCGTCCAGCAGGTGAGCTCTTATCCCTGTTGTCCGCCCCCGCTCGATTTCGTCGCCGCTGCGTGTTGCCAACGTGGCTGATCTGAGGATCCGAGTGCCGCGCCGTCGGGATCTCGGGTGATTCGGTGTTTTGGGTTAGTTTCTGGGCAATTGCTGCGGGGGTTTAGCAACGAGTTTTCGGGTTTACGAAGTAGTTGAGAATTTGAGATCGCCGCGGTGGAATTGTTGCCGGCAATTGAAACCTCGATTCGGAGGTGCCATCCTTGTGCGTAATTGTGGATCACGGGCGGTGAAGCTCTTTTACTCGGGGATTTGTTTTGGATTAGTTTGACTCTGATACACCTTCTGCCAGATGTTGCACGTGCCCGGTACTGTATCTCGTTTGTTACAGATCGAGCAAGGGTGACACCGGAGGTGTTATGCGTCATGAATGCATGGACAATTTGCTGTATCGGCTCAATGCTGCTGGACCCCGAAGTTTCTAATACTGATGGGTTGAACTAATTGCCGCAGGAAGCGCTGGAGGCTCATGACGGAGTTAGCAAGGGGAAGTACACAATCGGTCTTGGGCAAGATTGCATGGCCTTTTGCAGCGAGGTGGAAGATGTCATCTCGATGAGGTATATCTATTCCCAACACTGGAACAATTACCGAATTATTATCAGTTACCATCTGTTATTGGGAATGAACTTCACGGCGAGTAGAATTTATGGAGTAATTATCTTCAGTGCGTATATTTTTCATGCAATGCTCTATTGGTATGTATATGCTCAAGAAAAAACGTTGTTTCAGCTTGACAGTTGTCAAATCCCTGCTGGAAAAGTACAATATTGATCCGAAGATGATTGGCCGCCTGGAGGTTGGTAGTGAGACAGTGATAGACAAAAGCAAATCCATCAAAACGTGGCTGATGCGAATTTTCGAGGTTTGTTCAATTGACTTGGTTTAGCACAAAAAGAGCATCCCACCTAACCCATTTGTTTCATATTTAAAAAGAAAATCACATTCTTTTTGTACTGTATCTCTGAATCTGCAGTTTCAACTTGTAGTTGTTTTGGTAGCTCGGTTTCAAACTGACCTAGTGAATTATTGTCAACATTTTTCGCAAATGCAGGAAAGTGGTAATACTGACATTGAAGGAGTTGACTCGAGTAACGCTTGTTATGGTGGAACAGCTGCCCTGTTGAATTGTGTGAATTGGGTTGAAAGTAAATGCTGGGATGGACGTTATGGTCTTGTAGTCTGCACAGATAGCGCGGTTTGTGCCCAGTATCTCTTCTAGTTTTCGCACTTAAGTTAATTCAGTTCTCTCTCTTTTTCCCTGCGCCACACTTATTTGCCACCCCTTATGCAAATATTATGTTCAGGTTTATGCGGATGGTCCAGCTCGGCCTACGGGGGGAGCTGCTGCTATTGCAATGCTTGTTGGTCCAAATGCACCTATTTCCTTTGAAAGTAAATATAGAGCTTCTCACATGGCTCATGTTTACGATTTCTACAAGCCTGATCTTGCAAGTGAATACCCGGTTAGGATTTTATAATTTGCATTATTATTTTATTGCTGATGTTAGGCATATTAACTAAATACAATGTTATTTTCTCAGTCAGAGTTCCTCTGACACTTATGTTTGTGGAATATTGTAGGTTGTCGATGGAAAACTATCTCAAACATGTTATTTGATGGCTCTGGATTCATGCTATAGGCAATATTGTGCCAAGTAAGCTCACTTCATTATTTATCTGTAAATTGTAGCATTTGCATATTGTTCTTCTGAAGGAATAACATCATGCTTTATGATCAGGTATGAAAAGCTCGTGGGAGAACAATTCTCAATTTCTGATGCAGATTATTGTGTGTTTCATTCTCCATATAATAAGGTATGATGATTGCACCTCTCCATGGAGATGATAAAGTTTGGAAGTCCATTAAGTCTGCCCATTCTGTTTTGTTAACTTCTGAAGAATATAAACTCTTACCTTTTTCATTCTTGCAGCTTGTACAGAAGAGTTTTGCTCGACTTTACTTCAATGATTTCATGCGAAATTGCAGGTCTGTGATTGTTCTCTTCATAGTTCTGCAGCTTCTGCTCCTTTTGCTTCTTATAAAAAGTAACTTTTATAATCTGCCGACCCAAAATGTTAAGAATTTCGGAGAGACTCCCTACTTTCTCGTGTTATATCATATTCTCAGATGAAGTTTCTTTGTTTTCTATTGCATCAGTTCGGTTGATAATGATGCTAAAGAGAAGCTTCAGTCTTTTGCAAACTTGACTAGTGAAGAAAGCTACCAAAGTCGTGAGTTGGAGAAGGTAATATCTCATTATGTGGATAATAGTTCTTGAGATTGACTGAGGTAAACATTACTTTAACTGTGCTGAATTTCAGGACTCTCAACAACTTGCGAAGAATTTGTATGACATCAAAGTTCAACCATCAACTTTGCTTCCAAAACAAATTGGTAACATGTATACCGCATCTCTTTATGCTGCATTGGCATCTCTACTCTACAACAAGCATGCTAGTCTGGTGAGGCTTTGGTTTTATGGCTCTGTTCTATGCCTTTGATCTCATGTTCCTTCCCTGTAGCTAACTTTTTTTTTTTTGCAGAACGGTCAACGGATTGTCATGTTCTCTTATGGTAGTGGCTTGACATCCACCATGTTTTCGTTCAGACTAAACGAGGGCAGCACCCCTTTAGCTTAGCAAAAATTGCTTCTGTGCTTGATGTGACCGCAAAGCTCGAGTCAAGACATGTGGTACAGTCTTTCATTCCCACAACCCCTCAGTGTTTCTGTAGGTAGACAAGGGTTAGTGAAACTTGTCATATATCGTGCAGCCATGCATCAAACTAGATTCGAAGCAAGCATTTTCATGTCAATGTGTTGGGGGGTAGTATCAGAAAGTTCCCAATGGCATGTTACTGATTTCTAGCTGCTTGCTTCCAGGAACAGCTTAAATGTTGAGATGTTTTGGAGATTAAACCTTGTGATTTTTATTGACATTAGTCTCGCTCTAGGATAGTTACATCCGTTAATTAATCTCTTGCTGTACATATTCAGCTTTAATTTGCATGACACTTGTCATTGCTTGCTACCATGAAGACTGAAGAGATTAATCTTGGATCTGAATGGCAACATCCATTTGCTCTGGGATTGCTCTTTTCCACTGTAATTTCTCTAGAGAAAACTGATGTGTTCTTTTTACATGTTACTAGACCTCACCCGAGAAGTTCATCGAAACACTGAAGCTGATGGAGCACCGATACGGAGCAAAAGATTTCGAAACAAGCAAAGACACAAGCTTGCTGCCACCAGGAACATTCTACCTTACAAAAGTTGATTCTATGTACAGGAGGTTCTATGAAGAGAAAACAGCCGATGGCATTGTTGATGGTAACATGTGCAGCAACGGCATTGCAAACGGTCACTAGGGTAGGGGTGTTCCACAGATGATGTTAGTTCACCTTTCATTTATTAGCCATGATCTGTGCAATTTGTTGTATTTATCTCTAGAATTTCCAAACTAGATATATGTTTCAAATAATCCATTATTCTCTGATGTTGTTTCCCCTACAATCAGCTTATTTTGTGTTGAGCTGAACCGAAATCTTACTGTAGTTCAAGCACCAATTCTTTTTCTCTAGCTTGTTACTAGCTTTGATCTAATTGCTTTGCTGTTAGTCCCAAGTTACTGTTATGTGGTATTATCAGCCAATTGTGGCAGGAGGCATTGATCACATTTGTTCTGTGTTTATTACTACTGAGCACCTGTGTCTGAGTCTCTCAGCTCTCATTTTTCTGAGCATTGCTTGCCAATTTTGTTTTACCAAATGCAGTAGAGAATAATAACCTATCCAAGAGACACCAATCAATGTGGCAGTGGTACAGAATCACAACATCTGCAGATTCTTTCTCCAGGAAGCAGAGTCTACATTTACAGTTTACTCTCGGTCCAGCCGAGCTGATCCTACAAGAATGGCGTGGTGAACACTGACGCAGTGAACTGAACTACACCAACGGTGGCAAGCTGAGGCGGGCCGGCGACGAAGATGACCTACACCTCGACGGTCTTCTGGTTGAGCGCCGTGTACCTCCACCTCTCCTTCTCCACGAAGTCGGCGTCCAAAAACTTGGCCACGAACGCCCACAGCTTGTATGCGTCCTCGAAGTTGCTCAAGAATCCCAGCGACGCGTTCACCACGTGGATCCCCACCTCGCCGCCGGCGGTGTCACCACCATCGCTTCTCTGCTCCAGGACGGCGCTCCTGTCGGCCTCGTACTTGTCGGCGAACCAGATGTTGCGCAGGAAGCCGCAGGTGAGGGAGATGCAGTGCCGGTCGGCGAGCTTCTGCACCAGCGCCGGCGCTACCTTCTCCCCCTTCCAGTCGTACACGTTGAACGCCAGCGACGGCCCCCGCTCGAACTTGACGGCGGCCCGTACACCCGCACCAGCTGCTGCCCGCCGCCGTGCTCCGGGTGCGGGTGCCGCAGCCTCTCCATCGCCACCACCAGCCAGTTGCTGATGCACCGCAGCCGGTTGCCGATGGCGATGAGGCCCAGCGCGTCCGCGTGGTCCAGGCCCCTGCACTCCACCTCCAGCATGCTCTGCTCCTCTGCTTCCACTGCTGCTGGCGGCGGCGGTGGAGTGTCGTTATCTTCTTCGGTTGCGGATGGTGCGCTGTCCACTTCGCAGATCTCCGGCACGTCGCCATTCTCGGCCGTGTCAGTCAGGCGTCCGGTGGCGGTGGTACTAAGTGGGCCGGAGAAAGAGCTGGTGGTGTCGAGGTCGTCTTGCGGCTGCTCGGCGAGCCTGGGGAAGGTGAGCGAGTTGTCGAGGTCGGTGGAGTAGTCGTCCCGGAGCGACCACCGCCGCGCCGGGACGATGTCCACGATGCCGATGCTGCGCGCGATGGCGGAGCGCTCGAGCGCGCCGAGGCTGGCGTTCTTGACGAAGAGGCCCGCGAAGCCCGAGGGGTTCTCGCCGAACACCTTGAAGAAGTTGCAGACGATGAAGTCCGGGCGGAGGAGGGAGAGGCCCAGGGTGTCGAGGTCCTTGGCGCCGAGCGCGCACGCGTCCAGCGCCACGTGCCACCCCTGCTCCGCCGCCGCGCTCATCCACAGGTACGGGTACCTCGCGCCCGTCATCCGGGACACCAGCGGGAACACGAAGAGCCCACGGCCGCTCTGCCGTCGCCGCCCACGGAGCAGCTTCTTCCGGAGGTCGGCGGCGTGGACGCGCATGCTCGGCCACGCGAAGCTCGCGTGCATCACCTCCGCGCCGCGGCGGCGCGCGCTCTCGGCCATGGCCCCTAACGCCTCGCTCTCGTAGTCGTACGCGGCAAGCAGCTTCTTTTTGCCGCCGCCGGACGTGAAGGAGTAGGACTCTGCCAGGAGCCGGAAGGCGGTGGTCCGGTTCGCTGTGCACACCATGGTATACTCGTCCTCGGGGATCTTGAGCGACGCCATGATGCGCCTCTTCACGGCGCTACCGACACCCGCCGCGGATCCGGCCGCAGTGCCGTCCCCGCATTGCTGCACCTGCGATCGCAGGCTCGCCGACCTGTACGCGATGTCGAAGAACGGCGGCTGCCACGTCGGCGGCGCCGCCGGAGCCGACGTGGACGGCACGGACGAGTTCATCTGCGCGTGGGAGAAGAGGTTCATCCCGGTGTAGTCCAGGCACACGTGGCGGTCGAGGTGCCCGTACTCCCCGTCCCTGATCGCGTCCGCCGGGCCGGCGAGCCCACCGTGCTGCGGGAACGCGGCGGCGAACTCGGAGTAGGCGTCCGGCAGCGCGGGGAGGGACTCGTGGTTGGTGAACTCCCGCGCCCCAGGGAACAGCCCCGCCGCCGCGGACCTGACGAAGTTGTGCCGCGACGTCCTCGCCGACGTCGTGGTGACAGTGGTAGTGACCGTCGCCGCCCGCTTGGCGCGCACCGGCACGCAGCCGGCCATGCACCCGTGCCCACCCTCCGCGGCACCGTTCGACGCCGCCGGCATCTTCCCCTGCTGCTGCCTCTTGTTCTTGCTGCCCCTGGATAAGTACTTGCTGATGAGGAAGAGCATGGTTGCCTCATGAGCAGGTCGTCCTCGGCCTAGCAACGCGCCGGCCGGACGCGGTTGACGCTACTGTCCCGGAGCTGTCGGACAGCGACCCGGTGGCCGGCCGGCCGCGCCTTCCTCTTTCTGGACTCCTTCTCCTCCTCGTGTGCTTCGCTAGTTGGTGATCATCGACGATGTGCGCGCCAGTGGCTCCTGTGCCTCTGCGGAAAGCTTTTGTTTCCGTTGGTCCTTGCTAATTCCACAGGCTCAAACAGACAACGACGAAGCAACAAGCGTGAAGGAGCATCCATCTTGTTCTGCTGGTACGCAGTTCCAGTCAATGAGAAGCAGTTGACTGGCAAGATGATTATGTAGGATGTACAGTAGATGGTTTCATTTTGAGGAAAAATCTTTCCTTTTTTTTCTAATCTGGTCTAAATGCCCTCAATCAAGCTGAACACATATTCTCTTCTACTATGATCATAGATTGTAGACCAAACGAAGACCAAGGTGCTTTGCTTTCCCAGGAATTATGGATTTTACTGTTTTGTTCCTCCCCTATTTTACGCTGAAGACGGTGACCCTCCGTTTTTCTTTTAAATGTTAGCAGGATCCTGCTAAATTCATTTATTAGTCGGGGAAAAAGTTTACGGGTGAAAAACATAGATACAAGGCCCCTGTCACCCCAAAATGCGGGACAGTTTCTTTGTTAAACTTGTGTGACTGTAGCGGCTTTACAAAATCGTTTAAGCCAGCATATGGATATTTAGCTGCTTTGAACACTTGATCCAATTCCAATTACAGATCGCCCTTGTCGGCGATATGTATGTAGCGTTTGTTGTGCCTAAAATCACCGTCTCATTGAGATATCCTTGGCGACCGTAACTGGTTATTCCACTAAGATTCAGACACCGGACATGAATTCTCTTGATAAATCGGCGACAACAACTACCTAGTGAGAGAGGCAGGGACCTCTCTGGATGGCTGATGGCAACCCCAACGGTGTTTTAATGTTGGAAGAAGCTATATAGAAGCATCCGCATGGAAGGACTTGGATGTTTGGATGTGATTTTCTCTATACATGTAGAAGTCTCTATCACCTTATGATGACATCATCCAATTAATGGTCAAACTAAAAATTCTGTAAGTATGTTCGACATAAAATTCAATATTAAATATCTTGTTAACAACTTCTGATGAATGTTTCACACCAGTTACCACATTTGGCATTTTGGCTATTGGACTAGCAACACATTGTTACCACGAAAAATAAAATGGTTACTAGCTAGCAGGTAACTTCATACACGTCTTATTTAGAAATAGTAACATATCGTAACATGCAACCTTATATTGGTGACGCATCGAACCTTGAAACCAGGTTAAAATAATATGGTGTGAATAGTGATAATGTTCTAGTGATTTTTTTAAACCTTGCAACCTTTTAGAGATTTTTAAAACTTAAACATTGAGGTTAATTAAAATAATGTCATCTCATACATCGTTACATGCATGCATGCTAGAGAGCCACTGCACGGGAATCTCGATTGGTATTGGGTTTTTCTAAGTATAAGTAGGGATTATTTTCACAGGGATTGTGTAATACCCAACGTTCATCCGATCCCATCAAATTATCATTCATCCCCCAACTATTTAAAAATGTAGTGTGTCGGGTATTGAAAAAAAATACACTAGAATTTGAGAATTCTGAGGAACAGTGGAATACAACTAGCCAAATACTTGAGAACCAAACATGATTTTGGAAATAGGTGGGAATTTTGAGAAAAAAAAGTGCCCATGTGTTGAGGAACGGCTATGGTCTACGGAATATCGGCTGAGGGCGGCGGGTTTGACCAGCCGGCCGGCTGCTTCGGTTCCAGGAGCGAGCTCGTTGACGTTGACCGGAGCTAGCCCCCGGCATTCCCATGCTCCCGTCCTACGACGGAATGTGTGTGACACCAGCAAGCAAGTATAATCAAGTGCTTTGGCCGGTGACTGGAATTCTTGGCGTCAACCCCTCTGGCTGCACAGTGCAACACACGGGCTGCTGCTGCATTGCGTGCGAGTCGTCGTCGCCGCTCGGGCAGGCTGCAGGCCGTTTCAGCCAGAAAAGGCCCGTCGACGAAGTGGACAGGGCGCCACCGCCACCGCCACCGCCACCGCGGGGAAAAGGAGCACCACCACGACCGGTTCAACGATCTCGACCTCACCGGGGGGCTACAGATAGTACAGATGGAGAGGGGCCGTCCTATCGAATCTAGCGGTGCGGTGCGCGCCAAGGAGAAAATATCTCCTACTGGACTGGAGTGATTGATCTGAACTGCGGCGATCGGCGATCGGCATCGTCTGTGAAAAATGTGAAAAGGTGACCGGCGGTGATTTGCGGCTCCGCTGTACCTGGAGCCTGGAGGCGAAGCGCCAGCCTAGGGCGCCGGCCACGACGTACGTTCCGTTATTTTTTATTCTAGCTTCTTATTGTTACGGTGTTGTTTTATCTCACATTTCGGACTTGCGATGAGAATTTGCTTGGTTTGGTTCTCATCTACGGCGTGGTGGCGGCATCAATCGTCCGCAGCGGTGTGGGCAGTGCACGTCCACCTGTTCTCGAACGAATGATTGTGTCGAGTGGAACCATAGCTCTCCTATATGTCATGTGCCTGCTTAATTTGCTCCAAACATGTTTACACCATCATAAACAACTCTTAGTTTTGAGACTCTAAAATTGGTGTACAGTGCACTCTAACACTGTTTAAAGGCTTTGGAGGTGGTGTGTGAAGTCAGACCCACTAAATTCGAGATTCTATAACTTTTCATGCAATTTTCTTTTCTTTGTCATACAAACTCCATTTGACGCAAGTGGAAACAACAACGATAAAAATACACTAACGCCAAGTCGCCAACTGCTCGGTGGGAATGGGTTATACACTAATGACAATGTCATGTTCTTCATCACTTAACTCAACAAACTCATCCTCCTCCCCATGGTACTTAACGTAAACATCTGCTACTCCAACAACACAAATGTATGATCTATCTGCACGCACATCAAATGTCATCACGGAGAAACACCAACCGATAATAAATTTATTTCACATGACGGAGGAAAGTAATATTTCATCGATTCGTTCAACTTCATACGATCTTTCAAATTCCCTTTCACCTCCTCCAGTGACAACATTTTCCTGTCGATGCATGACATTGATAACCTACAAGTATAGGGGATCGCAACAGTCTTCGAGAAAAGTAAAACCCAAATTTATTGATTCGACACAAGGGGAGATAAACAATACTTATAAGCCTTAACAGCGGAGTTGTCAATTCAGATGCACCTGGAAAAACACTAGTAACAGGGATGAAGTGAAAGCAGCAGTAATATGAGAGCAATAGTAATAGTAACACAGCAGCAGTAACACAGAGGCAATGGTACCAGAAAATAGTTGATACTACTTCTAATGGCATATAGGACCGAAAGCAATGATGATGACAGAAGGACCGGTGCTCCAGCTATCTATACTAGTGGTAACTCTCCAATAACATGTGTTGGGTGAACAAATTTAGTTGGACAATTGATAATTGTGAGGGCATGACAATGCATGCTATGATAAGATAAAGTTTACTGTAGTATTTAATTGGGCATTACGACAAGATACACGGACCGCTATCCAGCATGCATATGTGTCTAAATAGTCCACCTTCAGGTTAACATCCGTACCCCTTTCAGTATTAAGTTGCAAACAACAAACTATTGCATTAAGTAAAGTGCATAATGTAAACAACACAATTATCCTTGGCAAAGCATTGTTGTTTTACCCCTAATGGCAACAACACATCCACAACCTTAGAATTTTCTGTCACTGTCCCAGATTAAATGGAGACTGAACCCACTATCTAGCATAAATACTCCCTCTTGGAGATACAGACAACTACTTGATCAGGGTAACCACAAGTACCGGAGAACATGCAAGATCTTAAATAAACAATAGTATGATAATATGATGACCAATCTGGTCATAATTCCACAATTTATCGGATCCCAACAAACACAACACCAATTACATCATATGGATCTCAATCATGTAAGGCAGCTCATGAGATCATTGTATTGAAGTACATGGGAGAGAGTACCAACTAGCTACAGCCAAGAACCCGTAGTCCATGGGGGAACTACTCACAAACCATCATGGAGTCGAAGTGGAGGCGGTGGAGTCGATGGAGATGGCTCCGGGGTCAATCACCGTCCCGGCGGGGTGTCGGAACAGGAACTTCTGACCCCCGAAACCTGTCTTCGATGGCGGCGCGCTGCGGAACTCTTTCTGGAATATCACCGATTGTTTTAGGGTTTTCACGCGGGGGCAATAAATAGGCGAAAGGACGATGGTCATGGTCGGTGGCGCTTCGAGGGACCCTCACCACGTGGCGGCGCGCCAGGGGGTGGGGCCGCGCCATGGCATGGTGTGGAGGCCGTGGGCCTCCCCGGGCTTGCCCTTCTGGCTCCGTGTACGTGTCGGGAAAATAGGAGGTGGGCTTTTGTTTCGTCCAATTCCGAGAATATTTCCTTAAGTAATTATCTGGAATAGAAAAACAACACAAAACAGGAACTGGCACTGTGGCATCTTGTTAATAGGTTAGTCCCAGAAAATGTATAATAGTGATATATAATGCATATAAAACATGTGACATTGATATATAAAACAAGCATGAAACATCAGAAATTATAGATACGTTGAGACGTATCAAGCATCCCCAAGCTTAGTTCCTACTCGTCCTCGAGTAGGTAAACGATAAAAAAAAATAATTTCTGAAGTGACATGCTACCAACATAATCTTGATCTAATAGTGATGTAAGGCATGTGAGCTGAGATCAAATCATTCAAAGCAAATGTCTATAATTGATATTAAATAAGAGATAATAAAGCAAGATAGTTAAACAAGCTAAAAGTTTTCATGAACTATTGCTTTAAAGACATGAAACCGTACAAGGTTCATTAAAGATGTTTTAAGTATCCAGTGTAGGAGTTCTATCCTTCAATTCCAAGCATCAAGCAAATTTTCACAACATAGAGTACGGATCAGTCAAGTAAAAATAAACATGAACGTCATGAATCAACTGTTTCGAAGCCTACTCAACCGGTGAGCGTAAGCATTTGGTATTGGCACCAGGATGTTATGGCTAAGAGAACATTAATGGGGGTTTGGAAGGCCAATGGAAGAAAGTCTCACAAAGCTATAAGTGATCATTAGACAAGAGGAAGTCTTATAATCGAAGCTATGTAAGGAGTAGTGATTGCCATGCAACGGATGCACATAGAGCTATATGTGTATGAAAGCTCTCCAATGGAACTAGTGGGGGTGCATCCAACTTGGTTGCTCACGAAGACCTAGAGCACTTTTGAGGAAGCTCATCATTGGAATATACAACCCAAGTTCTATAGTGTAAATTCCCCACATAGTTATACTAGTAAAACATGAAAACTCTCTCACATGGAGTATAGGTGCTAAACATGAGCACAAATGATGACTATGAATACTGCAGGTGCTGAAACATGAGCACAAGTGTGGATAAAGGATAGTAATGTTGCCCCCTTTTTCTTTATTTTTTTTCTTTTTTTTTTCTTTTTTCTGTTTCTGTTTTCGATGGCCTCCATGGCTCTTTTCACTTTTAGGGGCAACATTCTAATATGACAACACACTTTTTGGTACAAATAACTCATAATGAACAAAACATGATGTATGAAACTGTATGCCTCTGCCAGTGTAGCAGGATGTGCAATGATCTAGCGTAACATGGGTAAACCACACATCAGCTGTATAGAATCATGCAAAGCAATATATAAATGATAAATGACAACAAGTCATGTAATGTAAGATGGAAGTTGCATGGCAATATATCTCGGAACAGCTATGGAAATGCTGTGGTAGGTAGGTATGGTGGCTGTTTTGAGGAAGATGTATGGGCTTATGTGTAGGAGAACAAGAGAAAGTCCTCCCACGGGTTTGGATGTACTGGCGAAGTATGCACAACTCTCAATGTGAGCAGAAGGCAATGCACAACACCGAAGAGGCTAGCAAATTTGGATGGTGGAAGTGCCAAAAACCGTAGCTTAACATTAGTCAAAAAGAACTCACAAGCTTATTGCAAACAACTAGCAGGTTCAACATTAAGAGCATGATTAAAATTCACTCCAAGAAGGGCCGTTCACGGCGGCACAAGTACCCCGCTAGATCCCTCGACCTTCAGCACAACTCAGTTATTACGAATCACCTTTAGACATGGAAAGCTATCAAGTCCAACTACACCTTCAACAATTTTAGTAGAGTTTGTAGTACGGTACAAGCTTAAAGACAACAATCCACTAATGATTTTAACTTAATTAACCAGCAAGCTTTACCATCTAAATATCTCAAAACGTTTGCAAAGAATCAGGTTATCAAAGTTCAATGATCTACAAGATTATGCAAGTTTTTCATTATACCACTACCACATGCAACATTTTTTGAACCAACACATCAACCAAGCAACTCTCCAAAAAATATAAGTGAAGTAAGAGAGTACTTTCTATAAAATAACTAATAGCTCTGAACAAGAGATACATGAAAACCAAGAGCTAGAAGCTAAACAGTGCGAAAACGAATACTCAACAGATATAAGTGAAGAATAGGAGTATTCAAATGAAAAAGCGGAGCGTGTCTCTCCCAAACAAGATAGATAGGATCCGACATTGATATGATCAGAAAATAAAAATAACAAACTAAATAAAAGCACACAGACGCTCCAAGAACAGCACATATGATGTGAAAGAATTAAAATATAGTTTCACTAGAGATGACCTGATAAGTTGTTGATGAAGAAGGGGATGCCTTGGGCATCCCCAAGCTTAGACGCTTGAGTCTTCTTGAAATATGCTTGGGTGACCCACGGGGGCATCCCCAAGCTTAGGCTCTTCACTCTTCTTGATCACATTATATCATCCTTCTCTCTTGACCCTTGAAAACTTCCGCCACACCAAACTTCTCATAAACTTCATTAGAGGGGTTAGTACTCAAAAACATTAATCCACTTTGGTTCTGTTGTGACACATTGCAAGAACTCAATAAAACATTAGCTACAGCCCTCCATGATAGAGAGCCTTGCTTAAAGTCCACAAGAGACAATGCAAAAAACAGAGACATAATCTGTCAAAACAGAACAGCCAGTAAAGATGAATTTTTTCGAGGCACTTCCGTTGCTCAAATCAGAAAACTCGAAACTAATGAAAGATGCGTACATATCTGAGGATCACGCGTGAATTTTTCAGAATTTTTCAATTTTTCTGGAGTGCGTACAGCTCAAAACGGTGGACAGCAAAAATCTGTCCCTGCGCAGAAATCCAAATCTAGCATCATCTAATCATTAGAGACTCTTCTTGGCACAACAATTCGAAAAAGTAAAGATACAAAGGAGTTGTTACAGAAGTAAGCAAGCTCCTTGACTCAAAAAGCAAAGAAAAATTTCAGAAATAAAACATGGGTTGTCTCCCAAGAGCGCTTTTCTTTAATGCCTTTTAGCTAGGCTTGATAGTTTTAATGATGCTCTCATGAAAATAGAAAATGAAGCAAAAGGAGCATCAAGAAGCAAATTCAAAACACATTTAAGTCTAACCCACTTCCTATGCATAGGAATCTTGTACACAAATAAATTCACAAAAAACAAAGTGACAAGCATAGGAAGATAAAACAAGAGTAACTTCAAAACTTTCAGCATATAGAGAGGTGTTTTAATACCATGAAAATTTCTACAACCATATTCTCCTCTCTCATAATAATTTTCAGTAGCATCATGAATAAACTCAACAATATAACCATCACATAAAGCATGCTTTTCATGATCTACAAACACATAATTTTTATCAAGCTCAAAAATAGGTGGATCAAAACTTTCAAACCCACTTTTAACAATTTTATAACAAGATGATTGATCATTCTCTAGAGGTATGGGACTTCTAGATAAAGTCAAAACCTCTCCAATCCCATTTTCAATAGTAGTACAATTAATATTATCAAGTAACATAGGACCATCATCTAGAGCTTTATCATAAACATTTTCCAAGCAAAACTCCTTAGTACCATGCATTTCGATATCAGCCACAAATAAAGGATTATCATAAATAACAGTAGCATAATCATTTTCACAAGTTTTACTCATAGGGAATATTTCAAGAGAATCCACAGGAACATAACATTCATCCTCCTTTGGTAAGCATGGAGGACAATCAAATAGTGTAAGAGATAAAGAGTTACTCTCATTAGAAGGTAGGCATGGGTAGCTAATCCATTCTTCCTCCTTTTGTTCATCACTCTCCTTCTCTTTTTCATCTAATGAGCTTTCAGGTTCAGCAATTTCTTCTTCCACAGGTTCCTGCAAAGAATTAGTCTCTTCTTTCTGAGAAAACATACTCTTAAAATGTTCAGTAATATAACAATTTTCATCCTTATAGTTTTCAAAACAATATTTCAGTATAGAGAGACTTTCAGATTTATAAGAGGCATCAACTTTATGCTCAAGATAAGAACTAATTTCAAGGGCACCCTTAAAAGCAATAAATTCTTCCATCCTTTCTACCTCATAAGCATTATAGTAACCTTTAACATAAGAAGCTAAGGTTTCATTATCATTATAAGCACATTGGAAAGGAAAATGCTTAAACTTCACATGACAACCAGATTCATCACAACAAAAAGATTTGCCAAATATAAAGCATAAATTTTTAGCATACATCTCCAGTTGATTTAGTAATTCCCATAAGTATATCCCTTTATCTGACAAGCGGTAATTCATATAATATTTTTGTTCATCCTCCGTGGACCCGCCTCGCCAACAAGATCTAGCTCTAGTTTCATGGAGATAATCCATAGCACAAGTTTTTAGATTTTCGGTTTTTCAATTTTTTATGGATTTTCGGGTATATAAGAAAAATAAAACAAGACAAAAATAAACTAGACAAAAGTAAACTAAGCAAGATAATACTAGACAGAAATAAACTAAGCACAATAAAACTAGACAAAAGTAAACTAGACAAGACAAAATAAAATAAAAACAGAGAGAGGTAGAGTGTACTCCCCAGGTGAACTTATGAGTAGAGCTATGCTCCCCGGCAACGGCGCCAGAAAATAGTCTTGATAACCCACAAGTATAGGGGATCGCAACAGTCTTCGAGGGAAGTAAAACCCAAATTTATTGATTCGACACAAGGGGAGACAAAGAATACTTATAAGCCTTAACAGCGGAGTTGTCAATTCAGCTGCACCTGGAAAAGCACTAGTAACAGAGGTGATGTGAAAGCAGCAGTAATATGAGAGCAATAGTAATAGTAACACAGCAACAGTAGCAGTAACACATAGGCAATGTCACCAGAAAATAGTTGATACTACTAATGGCATATAGGACCGAGTGAGTATTTGATGATGACAGATGGACCGGGGTTCCCAGCTATCTACACTAGTGGTAACTCTCCAATAACAAGTGTTGGGTGAACAAATTACAGTCGGGCAATTGATAGAATTGAAATAGCATTAAGACAGAACATCTAGTCTATTAATCATACGTAGGCATGTTTTCCATATATAGTCATACATGCTCGCAATGAGAAACTTGCACAACATCTTTTGTCCTACCAGCCCGTTTGCGCGGGGCCTCAAGGGAATCTACTGGTAATTAAGGTACTCCTTTTAATAGAGCATCGGAGCAAAGCATTAGCACTTAGTGAAAACATGTGATCCTCATATCTAAACCATCCCCTCCGGTTATCCCAGTTGCTGTCACTCTGGGGCCTCGGGTTCCGGACAGAGACATGTGCAAACAACTTGTAGATACAATCTAAGCAATAATTATAGAGCTTAAATCTAAGATCATCCCACTCGTGCACTAGTAACAAGCATTAAACACAACAAGATTACAGCAACAATAACTTCACAAACTTATAAATAGACTGATCATAATGTAACAATTCATCGGATCCCAACAAACACAACACCGATTACATCAGATGGATCTTAATCATGTAACGCAGCTCATGAGATCATTGTATTGAAGTACATGAGAGAGAGTACCAACTAGCTATAGCTAGAGCCCGTAGTCCATGGGGGAACTACTCACGGAGCATGATGGAGGTGGTGGCGTCGATGGAGCAGGCTCCGGGGGTCGATCCCCGTCCCGGCAGGGTGCCGGAACAGGACCTTCTGACCCCCGAAACTAGGTTGCGATGGCGGCGGCGCTGCGGATGTTTTCTGGAAATATGGCTCGGGGTCTTTAGGGTTTTCGCATCGGGGGGAATAAATAGGCGAAGGGGCGATTGTTGCTGGAGGCCCGAGCCTCACTCCCCACATGGCGGCGCGCCAGTGGGCCCACCCGTGCCATGGGGTGGGGACGGCGCCTCGGTGCCCCCCTTCGTCTCTCCTTCGGACTTCGTGAACGTGTTGGAAAAATAGGAACGTGGCATTTTGTTTCGTCCAATTCCGAGGATATTTATACAACAACTTTTCTGAAACCAAAAACAGCAGAAAACAGGAACTGACACTGTGGCATCTTGTTAATAGGTTAGTCCCAGAAAATGCATAAAAATGATATGAAGTGTATATAAAACATGTGACATTGATATATAAAACAAGCATGAAACATCAGAAATTATAGATACGTTTGAGACGTATCATGCACAATTTATTTTTATTGCATAAATAAAACATGAACCATTGTGATTAAGATTATGATGTTAGTGGCTTGATAAATGTCCGAGGTTGAGAGTTAGCCCATATGTGCTGTCACATGCAAAGCTTTCAACATGCTCCTTCATCTCATTTAGTTGATATCATGTACTTTTGTTTATGGATGTCTATCATGGTGAAATGAGGTGGAAATGAAGTAGTTTAAATGAGTTTGTATAAATGGTTAGAGAGACGCCTGGGCCGCTAATCTAAGCCATGCATCATTCATGGTGGAAATTTACTTACATGCTATGGTGAACCGTCTGTGATGCACCTTATAATAAAAAGCTATTCCAATGGTAAATAAAAAGGGTGTTGAGGTTGTTCATCTTGTTTGTTTGTTTGTCTTGTCACTTTGATATGGGCTTGTTCCATATCCTGGGACAAGAGGTACCCCAGTTGACGCTCTTGATGATACTATTATTACTTACAATGATATGTAACTTGAACTTGTTTTGTTTCCAAAGTTGAGTAACTCATGGTGTAGGTACTTGTATTCAAGGGGCATGAGACACTTAACCTTTATTTTATCAAGCACACTACTTATATTTGCTTTAACATTAAACTTTAATCATTCAAGATGCTATGATAGGGGTAATGAGAGCTTGACACCAAGAATTCCACATTGCAATCAGTAACTTAAGTAGAAGAGTTTGGAAGTTAGATGAAACTTATGCATGCTTTATCTCTACTCACATATACATCTTTCCAAACTGTCCACCTTTTATATTCAGATTTTCATCTACACTCTATGACCAATGTAGGATGTTCTTACTTATCATTATGCATACATGTGGTCCATATTACTATCTTCTATGTTACACTTTGTGAACTATCATTGAACATCCTTGCATTGAATACTTGATATCACTTCATAAACTATTTTGCATATTGCTACTCCTTTGAAGAATGAATCATTTGACTCTATGTAGCAGTAGCAATCATCTTTGATATCCATTGTTAGTGCTATATTGCAAAGCCCATGTTAGTTTTATCACCTTCATACTCGAGGACGAGTATTTGTAAAGCTTGGGGATGTTGATGCATTTAAAATGCATACATGAACTTTGCACTATATCACTCATATTCCAATCATATTTGCATCATATAAGGGTTATACCACTGTTATATAATGATTTTTGGAAATAAAATATTTATTTCCTATCTTTATGGAATTAACCCTGCGCAGGCAGAAAACCCTATTTTTCCTTTTAAGTTTCAGGGACCCAAACGACGTCCAAATAATCTGGAAAAATACATGCGTCAATATTTTGGAAGGAGGAAGACTTGGGAGCGAAGAAAGCAAGCAAACGGAGGCCGGAAGCCCAAAAGAAGGGGTCCACGCGGCCTCTGTACCTGGCCACGTGGGGCCCACCAATTTGGGCCTCGAGGCTCCGCTGCCGTCGATCTTTTCTCCACCGACTTCCTCTTGACCTAAAAAGCCTATAAAAGAAGTCCCACGGCGTTCTCAAAAACAAGCGCCGCCGTATCACAGAAACACGAAAACAGAGATCTGGAGCTACAGATTGGAGGGGGAAAACTACGGCGGGGCTCTGCCGGCGTGGTCTCCATCTTCTCCATCGACATCTCCACTATCTCCATGATGAAGAGAGATTAGTCCACCTTTTTACTATGGGTTTGTGGAAGTAACTTATGTATCTCTCCTCTCTTTGAGCTTCACTAATTAGTACCGTATGAGCTCCTGAACATGATTACGGTCATTGTTGTAATTCCTAAGTGGTGGATCTTTTTATGAGTTAATATATGTTTGAGATTGCAATGTTTGTTTCAGTTATGAGTATAGATGCATATTATGTACCCCGTTCTTATCTACTTGTTATGATCAAGCATGTTTATGAGAGCGTGTGTGGGGTGATGTGTGCATTAGTTGGAGTAACGGGGGTGGTGAGTGCGGTAAGTTGACCACTGTAATATCGCGATCCACTTGGGTGTTTTACCTTACTTTGTTGCCTCACTAGGGATAAACAAAAATACCATGCTACAAGGATTGTGGGTGACTTGCCACTTCTCCGTGACTAGATCTAGCATGTTCTTATTTTAACTTATGTCATGATACTTAAAGCTATACTCTGAGTTATCTTAATTACTAAGGTTTTATGATTTAGTTCGCATCTTGGTGTAGTATAAGTGAGATTAATATCCAAAAGATCTCTATGTTAGGACGTGATGCCCATATAATTAGTAACTTGTTATCAAACTTTGTGTTGCAATCTCATATGTCAACTCTATGTGTCCATTGTCTGCCATTTTATTAAAGAGAGAGTGCATTTGTGAAACCATGAACCCCGGTCCATTTTTAATCATAAGAAACACCTTTCCAACAACTTTTACCACTTTTCCATTTTCTGCAATTATTACATCCGAAAATACAAAAACACTTTTACATCTTGCATTCATCATAGAAAACCCAAAAATATCATTCATCATTGTTATCATCATCCTTGCACATTTATTCACCACCATTGCATATTTATTTCTTGTTTGCATTGCATAATTATCTTGATATCATTCTTACACCTTGTGCTTGACAACCACAGGTGAGGTTGAGGACCAAAACATTTAACTATGTTTTGTAGGTGACCAAAAAAGAAGGATAAGGAGATAAACTTTTCACTACTGATTCCCCGAGAGTTCGATATTAAACTCTCGAGTCACCCTCGTGGGGAAAACACGTCTTCCACTTACTACACACTCTGCACTTGGAGTCTCAACCTAACCCATTTACTTTTGACGCATGTAACTACGCACCGGAGATCAAGACTGTTTTCTGGAGCTGTAGATCAACCTCTTCAAGGGCCATCACTCCTTGACTCAAAAAACAAAGAAAAATTTCAGAAATAAAACATGGGTTGTCTCCCAAGAGCGCTTTTCTTTAATGCCTTTTAGCTAGGCTTGATAGTTTTAATGATGCTCTCATGAAAATAGAAAATGAAGCAAAAGGAGCATCAAGAAGCAAATTCAAAACACATTGAAGTGTAACCCACTTCCTATGCATAGGAATCTTGTACACAAATAAATTCACAAAGAACAAAGTGACAAGCATAGGAAGATAAAACAAGAGTAACTTCAAAACTTTCAGCATACAGAGAGGAGTTTTAATACCATGAAAATTTCTACAACCATATTCTCCTCTCTCATAATAATTTTCAGTAGCATCATGAATAAACTCAACAATATAATTATCACATAAAGCATGCTTTTCATGTTCTACAAACACATAATTTTTATCAAGCTAAAAAATAGTGGGATTAAAACTTTCAAACCCACTTTTAACCATTTTATAACAAGATGATTTATCATTCTCAAAAGGTATGGGAATCATAGATAAAGTCAAGACCTCTCCAATCCCATTTTCATTAGTAGTACAATTAATATTATCAAGTAACATAGGACCATCATCTAGAGCTTCATCATAAACATTTTCTAAACAAACTTTCTCATTACCATGCATTTCAAAATTAGGCACAAATAAAGGATTATCATAAGATTTATTAAAATAGCATGGATTATCATAGATAACAGTAGCATAATTATTCTCACAAGTTTTACTCATAGGAAATATTTCAAGAGAATCCACAGGAACATAACATTCATCCTCCTTTGGTAAGCATGGAGGGCAATCAAATAATGTAAAAGATGAAGAGTTACTCTCATTAGAAGGTAGGCATGGGTAGCTAATCCATTCTTCCTCCTTTTGTTCATCACTCTCCTCCTCTTTATCATCTAATGAGCTTTCAGGTTCAGCAATTTCTTCTTCCACAGGTTCCTGTAAATTGTGAGTGCATTCTTGTGCATGAATGAGTCTCTCTTTATAATCAATGATATAAGAATTATTGCTGAAATTTTCTAGACAATAATCAAAGATAGAAGAGACCATATCTTTAAGGTTATTACAAGCAACACAAGTTTCATAATTTTTAGACATGAAGGATTCTATTTCAGAAGCTCCCATAAATAAAACAAATTGTTCTACTTGTTCAGCTCCCAGATAAGCATAGTTATAATAATGACAGCTCATAATTATATCTTCTTTACTAAAGCCACATTGAAATTTAAGATGTTTAGTATTCTGTTCAGATCAACAATTTATATCATGGCGTTTAAGCAAAATTTCAGCAATTTGATTCAACTTTTTTAACATGCCTCTCATGACTTTACCCTTTATTGATTCTCTATACTTCATATATAATTCTTTAACTTCCATATAGGTTCTAGCATGTTCTTCCATAACAACAGTTTTTTAGATTTTCGGTTTTTCAATTTTTTATGGATTTTCGAGTATATAAGAAAAATAAAACAAGACAAAAATAAACTAGATAAAAGTAAACTAAGCAAAACACAACTAAACAAAAATAAACTAAGCACAATAAAACTAGACAAAAGTAAACTAGACAAAATAAAATAAAATAAAAACAAAGAGACAAGTAGAGTGTACTCCCCAGGTGAACTTATGAGTAGAGCTATGCTCCCCGGCGACGGTGCCAGAAAATAGTCTTGATAACCCACAAGTATAGGGGATCGCAACAGTCTTCGAGGGAAGTAAAACTCAAATTTATTGATTCGACACAAGGGGAGACAAAGAATACTTATAAGCCTTAATAACGGAGTTGTCAATTCAGCTGCACCTGGAAAAGCACTAGTAACAGGGGTGAAGTGAAAGCAGCAGTAATATGAGAGCAATAGCAATAGTAATATGAGAGCAATAGTAACACAGCAGCAGCAGTAACACAGAGGCAATGGTACCCAAAAAAAGTTGATACTAGTTCTAATGGCATATAGGACCGAAAGCAATGATGATGACAGAAGGACCGGGGTTCCCATCTATCTACACTAGTGGTAACTCTCCAATAACATGTGTTGGGTGAACAAATTATAGTTGGGCAATTGATAATTGTGAGGGCATGACAATGCATGCTATGATAAGATAAAGTTTACTGTAGTATTTAATTGGGCATTACGACAAGATACACAGACCGCTATCCAGCATGCATCTGTGCCTAAATAGTCCACCTTCAGGTTAACATCCGTACCCCTTTCAATATTAAGTTGCAAACAACAGACTATTGCATTAAGTAAAGTGCATAATGTAAACAACACAATTATCCTTGGACAAAGCATTGTTGTTTTATCCCTAATGGCAACAACACATCCACAACCTTAGAACTTTCTGTCACCGTCCCAGATAAAATGGAGACTGGACCCACTATCTAGCATAAATACTCCCTCTTTGAGATACAGACAACTACTTGATCAGGGTAACCACAAGTCCCGGAGAGCATGCAAGATCTTAAATAAACAATAGTATGATAATATGATGACCAATCTTATCATAATTCCACAATTTATCGGATCCCAACAAACACAACACCAATTACATCATATGGATCTCAATCATGTAAGGCAGCTCATGAGATCATTGTATTGAAGTACATGGGAGAGAGAGTACCAACTAGATACAGCCAAGAACCCGTAGTCCATGGGGAAACTACTCACAAAACATCATGGAGTCAAAGTGGAGGCGGTGGAGTCGATGGAGATGGCTCCGGGGGTCAATCCCCGTCCCGGCGGGGTGCCGGAACAGGAACTTCTAACCCCCGAAACTTGTCTATGATGGCGGCGGCGCTGCGGAACTCTTTCTAGAATATCACCGATTGTTTTAGGGTTTTCGTGTCGGGGGCAATAAATAGGTGAAAGGACGATGGTCGGTGGCGCTTCGAGGGACCCTCACCACGTGGCGGCGCGCCAGGGGTGGGGCCGCACCATGGCATGGTGCGGAGGCCGTGGGCCTCCCCCGGGCTTGCCCTTCTGGCTCCGTGTACGTGTCGAGAAAATAGGAGGCTGGGCTTTTGTTTCGTCCAATTCCGAGAATATTTCCTTAAGTAATTATCTGGAATAGAAAAACAGCAGAAAACAGGAACTGGCACTGTGGCATCTTGTAAATAGGTTAGTCCCAGAAAATGTATAATAGTGATATATAATGCATATAAAACATGTGACATTGATATATAAAACAAGCATGAAACATCAGAAATTATAGATACGTTGGAGACGTATCAGGCATCTTCTCGTAGCCCACCCATAGTCCAATTTCGGACGAATGCTAACAAATTCGCCTCCAAAATGGAAACCGACGTTCAAAATCTCTGTCACGTGCAAGATGAAACTGTAAAACAAAATATATAACTACCTTATACTAATCCGAACAATATCAACGACAAAGTTACAACCTAACCGAACTGACGGGGTTATACCTTTTGGGTACCCTACTATGAGGGTACCTGATGCACATGACGACTAAGGCCCAGTTGATAGAAGCCTATCGAAGCCCATGAAGGAAGGCCCAAGAAGATAGAGTACTTTCCAAGTTAGACGAAGCCATAATCGGTTTGTACTTACCATGCCTGTAATCCTAGTCGGTTATGATTTCCCGAGGCCCAGCCTCCTATATAAAGGCTGGGAGGGCGGCCGATCAAGGACACGCAATACCAGACCACCAAAACCCTAGCGAGATCGACATCTCGCCGGGACCCTTGTAGCTCCATTGTTCACATCCATCAATAACAGACAAGTAGGACGTAGGGTGTTACTCTCCGGAGGCCTGAACCTGTGTAAAATCTTTGCTCTTGCTTGTCAGCCGACGATACTACCAATTCTACCACGTTCTCTACCCCATAATTTCAACCCTAGGCCCTTAACCATGGTATTTGCCGAGGACACCCCTCGTCAAGGACCAAAAACCTTGCTTTTAAAATCATCGAAAACCTGCAACTTTTACCCCTAAAACTCTAATCCTAATGTTGCGGAGAGAGGCCAAACTGTGGCGATTTGAGGAAGACGAAGTTGGAAACGTACCTTCGCCGTCGATGCCACCTCATTGTTGTTGCAGGAGCAGAGCATGAACATAAGGGGACAACGCCACAGATGGGCCGCCGCAGTGTGCTGATCCAATTTCTACTCATTGGACTCTTCGACCTGCCACGTCGACAATCCATGTTTGGAAGTTGGAACGGCCCAAAATTTTAAGTTGTAAATATACCAGGATTGAAAATTTAGTGTGCCCATTTTGGGGATTAGTACTTCTATCTCTTCTCGAGGAGTTCAATGTTTGATTTGGATTATTTTTTTGGCATAATATGGACTTCTCTCTTTCGCTTATATTTTTTTAGGGTACTCTCTTTCCCTTATATGACCCACTTTTCATATGCGCGTACAGCCCAACAATCAGGTGCGGCCTTGTGTGAGTGTTACAATTCCACCATGCTGAAGCCCAAGCCATTCCAGCTTTATGGCTCTTCCTCATCACCCTGCAAAATTGTGGATTGGATGTGATATCCAGCTAGAGGCCCACATTTCGCTAAAAAAGAAGCTAGAGGCCGACATGACACGCAAGCTGCTATGAAAATCCACAATGACGCGGATCGCTCTAATGATCACACGCTTCCCTCAAAAGAGAAAAATGATGGTCACACAATTTGTCCCCATAGAATAATTTTTATTTTTTATTTTTAGAATGGCTGATTGCTAGAGCACGACGGGCGGATGGAGCCGAACCACGAGGTGACAAGGCTCACTCGCACAGTCACGGAATCACGATGGAAGTCTCGTCGACTACTCAGTCGGCTTAGTCGCGACAAGGTCGGGGGAAGAGCTGATCCACAACTTGCAGACGATTACAAAAATACAAAGTGATAAGCATCGCATCGGCATCACTCTTCCCTGAAGTATATAGTCGTCGGTCACAGGGTCACTTACCTCACCTACTCTGAACATACCGTGAGCCTGTCGACAGTAGAGTGGGAGAGAAAGAAGAGGGAGATGGGGAAGGGAGCGAAAGGCGAGGGGAGAACATGGCGGCGTGGTTGATGGCGAAGAACACCATCAAGAGCATGCCCTTCAAGCTTCCGCCGCTTGAAGATGCTTGGATGGGCGCTCCGCCTTCGATGGCGATGGCTCCGGTCCTCGGCAGACCGTAGCTGGGCCATCATCGACAGACCCCGCCTTAGAGGGGTTCTTTGCGGCTTCGACTACGACGGCTGTTGGCAACGGCGCCACCGCGCGCTTCTGGACTGATAGATGGATGGACGGCAAGTCGGTGCGCGACATCGCGCCGCACCTGCTTCAAGCCGTGGAAGCTGTGACCGCGGAAACTAGATCGGTCCAACAAGCTCTGCTGGACAACTCTTGGATCCGCGACGTCACCGGCGTCCTCACGGTCCCGGTCCTCTCTGAGCTCCTGCAGCTGAGCAACCGGCTCGCCGCGCTACCTCCCCTCACCGAAGCTGCTGATCGATTGATTTGGAAGTGGACCAGCGATGGTGTCTATACAGCTGCCTCGGCCTACAAGGCGCTGTTCCTGGGCATGGAGTCCTTTCCATGTGGCAACCTCATTTGGAAGACCTGGGTACCTGGTAAGTGCAAGGTTCACCTATGGCTCCTTCTTCATCGCCGCCTGTGGACTGCAGATCGTCGAAGGCGCCATGGCTTGGACAGTCACGTGGTCTGCCCCCTTTGCGAGCTTGCTGCCGAAACGGCGGAGCATCTCTTCCTCGAGTGCCCGTTCGCCCTGGCGGTCTGGACTGAGATCCTTGGCAAGTGTGACATGGCGGCCCTTGCGCCCAATTCTCCTGTCTTTGCGGATTGGTGGTCCTCTGCGCGCCGAAAGCTGAGGCCAGCGCGCCGCAAAGGTTTCGACAGCCTCGTCCTCTTGGTCACCTGGAAGATCTAGCTCGAGAGAAACACGCGTGTCTTCGAGGACTCGCCGTCGCCTTTGCTGGCGGTCTGCTCCTCAACTGCCAATGAGGTGCACCTGTGGAAGATGGCCGGAGCCTCAGGTCTGGCCACCGTCTGGAGGGGTTAGGCCAACCTGTTGGTTTTTTATTTTTTGCAGGGCGCTGCTTTGCTGATTGCGCCCTGGGGCTGCCGATGTTGGCGCCCCTAGTTGCTTTGGTTTTTCTTTTTTTGCCTCAGCTGTTGTAAGGGCCTCTTTGGCCCCCCTGTACGCTCTTTCTTTCTATCTATTCAGTTGGCACGCAAGTTTGCGTGCCCGCAAAAAAAAAAAGCTTCCGCCGCTAGGTTTGTTAGTGTCTCTTCCCGGCCTTCTAGTTCGTTGCTGATTTTGGCAAGTAAATCGACTGGCTCTGTTCTAGGAAATTTCGCTAACCCGTTCGTACTGTATAATTCGTAGTAAATCTGATCAGTTTCTGGGCCGATTGATCCACCCGAGAACTCCTGAAATCTAGGTACCCGTAGCACGGGCACGGATTCGCTAACTTTGCTCAGTGCAAAGTCAGGTGACTTTGGATCGCTGACATGTAGGGACCACGACATGCAGGGTCCACATGTCAGTGACACAAATTTACCACAAAGACAGCCAGCTTAAGTCAGCGAATGAGTAGCACTGTCACTTTACCATATTTTTAGTCTTTTAGATGATCTTGTGCGCTCTGCAGCACTCCGCACATGTTAGACATGGGGGCAAGCCCTGTCGCTTACTTCAGATTTAACCATGTAATACAGTTTGCAGACTGTAATCGCCAAACGGCAATAAACGGCCTCCAGCGGCTGCCCTATCATACTCCCTGCCCTAATTTTTTTTACATCAGAGCCCATTTCGATGTATATATATATCACCAAACGCCGTGCCCTATATCCACTGCCCCCGCCGCGCGCAGCCCAACTGCCGCACAGAACTTTCCAATCGCCACGCGCTGCTTCCCCACCCCGCGACCGCCGCGCCGCCGCGCGCAGCCCAATTGCTGCACCGAATTTTCCAACCGCCACACACTGCTTTCCCCCCTACCCAGCGACCGCCACGCCGCCGCCGCCGCTAAATCCAACGCCGCCACGCCTTCTCCGGCCAAATCCAAAGCCCCCCCCCCCCCCGTCGTTCCCCGCCACCAAATTGATGAGCGCCATCATCGGCGTCCGCCACCACCCGTCTGGCCGCTGGGCGGCGGAGATCACCATGGACGGCCACAGTTGGTGGATGGGCACCTTCGACATGGCGGAGCTCGCCGCGCGTGCGTACGACGCAGCGGCCTGGAGGTTCGCCCAGCCGCGTGCGGAGCTCAACTTCCCTGACGTGCAGTCTCGGGAGGAAGCCGAGTTCCTCGCGCCGCCGCTGGAGATCGTCGACTTCGACGTGGCGCGGCAGAACCGCCGCCTGAGGATGACGCGCCACGCCGCCGAGATCGACAAGTGGCGGATGGACGCGTTGCGCCGCGACCGCCCCGATCTGGTGCAGGCGGAGCTGGACTTCTACGCGTCGAGGAAGAAGAAGTCCAGCTCCGACGCTGGACCCCCAGTGCCGCGCCGCCGTGCAAGAAGACTGGCGACTCGTCGTCGGATCTCTCGAGCTTTTGGGATGATAGATCGAAGGACGACTTCGATTTCGGTGATTTAAACTAGTTCTAGGTTAATTTCTAGGTTTAATCATCGAAGTTTAGTTTAATTTCGTGTTGTTTAGCGTAAATTTCGTGTTGTTCTATGTAAAATGCTATCGAATTCAGTTGAATTTCGTTTCCTACGGCTAGTTCATGCCCCATAATAGGACAACCGCTGGAGCAAGCCGTGCCCTATTATACATTACCCAGTAAAGCGCGAAAAAGTGGTGATGTATAATGCAAAATCGGTGCCCTATTTTAGGTCAGCCGTTAGAGTTGCTCCTACCTTGTTGGAAATAGCATGGGCAGTTCGAGCAGTATCCCCAAATCACAGCACAGCTTAGCTCTTCGATTTGCATTACAGTCTAGAAACCACACATGTATTTGTACAGTGAGTCATTGACCAGTGATGGATGTCAATGTCGATTCTCACATTATGCTGGAATGCTGGATGAAACAAGCTCAAGTTAATCTACATTTTCAGGTCCTTATGACGTTCGGGTTAGGATGAAGGCAGTGGGTATCTGTGGCAGCGATGTGCACTACCTCAAGGTGATCCTATTCTGCATCCGGCATGCAATTTGTTCACAGACTAATCGTGCAATGATATAGCTCCTCTGTTTCTCTCCCTCTCTCATCAATTGTTTGTTAAAACCGTGAGATTTGTTCGATCGCAGGAGATGCGCATCGCGCATTTCGTGGTGAAGAATCCCATGGTGATCGGGCACGAGTGCGCTGGCATCATCGAGGAAGTGGGCGGCGGCGTGGAGCACCTGGCCGTGGGCGACCGCGTGGCGCTGGAGCCCGGCATCAGCTGCTGGCGCTGCAGGCACTGCAAGGGCGGCCGCTACAACCTCTGCGACGACATGAAGTTCTTCGCCACCCCACCGTACCATGGATCGCTCGCCGACCAGATCGTGCATCCGGGCGACCTGTGCTTCAAGCTCCCTGACAACGTGAGCCTGGAGGAGGGCGCCATGTGCGAGCCCCTGAGCGTGGGCGTGCACGCGTACCGGCGCGCGGAGGTCGGCGCGGAGAAGAGCGTGCTGATCATGGGCGCCGGGCCGATCGGCCTGGTCGCTATGCTCTCGGCGCGCGCGTTCGGGGCACCCAGGATCGTGATCGCGGACGTGGACGAGCACCGCCTCGCCGTGGCCAAGTCCCTCGGCGCGGACGCCACCGTGAAGGTGTCTGCCAACACGGAGGACCTCGCCGGAGAGATCGAGCTGATCCAGGCGGCGATGGGCGGGGACATCGACGTGAGCCTGGACTGCGCCGGGTTCAGCAAGACGATGTCGACGGCGCTGGAGGCGACGCGCCCCGGCGGGCGGGTGTGCCTGGTGGGGATGGGCCACAACGAGATGACGGTGCCGCTGACGTCGGCGGCGATCCGGGAGGTGGACGTGGTGGGCATCTTCCGGTACAAGGACACCTGGCCGCTGTGCCTCGACTTCCTGCGCAGCGGCAAGATCGACGTGAAGCCGCTCATCACGCACAGGTTCGGGTTCTCGCAGCGGGAGGTGGAGGAGGCGTTCGAGGTCAGCGCGCGTGGACGCGATGCCATCAAGGTCATGTTCAACCTGTAGAAGGTGCTGCTGCTGTTGCAAGGGCAGCGTGCGTGCGTGCTGTCTCCACGGACTCGTGGTGTGTGTGTTGTGTAATAAACTCCGTGGTTCCTGCCGGGGCACTGGTGTAGTGCAGCGCAGACTTTCATTCCAAGTGACTCCGTGGTTCTCCTGGAGAATGATTGATCTAACGGCATCTCCCGTCGGGGCGCCCAAATGGCCGCCCAAAGCCCATTGGGGCGTGCCGGACACATTTTTCTCCCCAGTCGCGCCGCCCAAGTCTGATTTTGGTCCGGCGCGGCCCAATTTTGTGTCCGGCACGTCCAGCCCACGCCCTCAACTTGGGGAGGCTTGGGGCGGCCCCGGACACTAAGAAACAGCCGCTTCCGATGCGCGGGCCACGCCTGGCAGCGATACACGAAGCGGCGGTCGTCGTCATAGTCGCGTGCCACCTCGGTATCATTGCTCGGCGCAGACGGCAGTGAGCCGTCGCCTCGACTGCTCGCCGGAGTGAATGTGGCGCGCCTTTTCGAGGCGATGGCGTAAATGCGGCCACCGCTCTCCGGCGGCAATAAAAGGCGATGGCCCCGCGCTCACTCGCCCCACTCGCCGTTCTCCTCTCTCCCTCGCCTCTCTGCTAACCACAACCGCCGCCATGGCCGGGAACTACCGACGCACGGGAGGCGCGGCGGCGAACGGCTTCGCGCCGCGCACTCTTCTCCGCGAGCAGTGTGAGGCGCTCGCGGAGAACGGGTACCCCGTGCCGCCCGACATGCGCGTCGGGCATCGTTACGCGATCTCCGTGCGCGGCATCCCGGTGGCGTAGCCGCTCACCCGCACGAACAAGGACTTCCCCCGCGCGCAGGTGGTGCACTTCTGGCGTGAGCTGACACCGGAGGAGCGCGACGACCCGTGCTGGAACCCGGAGAACCCGGGCAACGCCCCCCGCTACGAGGAGGCGTTCAGGCGCCTCTTCGAGGAGGAGATGAACAGGTGGGAGGGCCCCGGCCCTGTGCCCAGGGACAAGAACGCCGCCGGGCGCGAGGCGTTCTGGAGCGTGCCGCACCGCACGCTCCAGAACATCATGGACCACATCGCCGCCGGCGGCTCCCTGCTGGAGTGGCCAGCGACGCCCCACTACTACGCGCCGCCTCCTCCTCCTCCTCGGGCGCCGCCAGCGCACGTGTGGGCGTCGCGGCTATCGACGCCGTCTTCCTCGCGCTCGACGGCATCGTCGCGTGGGTCTTCCTCCTCCTCCCGCTCCCGCGCCGCCGGGCTCCTCACGCCGAAGCCGGAGCCCATGAAGGTCAAGGCGGAGCCGGGGACGACGCAGGAGGCGTCCCTCTACGCCGAGCTGAAGGCGACACAGGAGGCCCACGACGAGGAGGAGCTCCTTCGGCAGGCGGAGGCCGCGTCGCTCAACGACGTGCCGCCCATGGACGTGCCAAGCACCTGCGCCTGGTCGGCGTTCATGCACGACCAGGAAACGGGCGTGCCGTTCCTCGACCTCACCGGCGACGCCCCTGGCCCTAGCCGCGTCAAGAAGGAGGACGACGGCGACGCAGGAACCAGCGGCGTCAAGGAGGAGGAGAAGGACCCCTACTGGGCCTTCGACCGCCGCTACCAGTAGAATTAGGTTTAGTTTTTAAAATTTCGTTCAAAATTGTAAATTTTCCTAAAATTTGAATGAAATTTGTCTAAATTCGAATTTTATAAAAGTTGTTTGGGCGGCGCGAGTGGGGAGCCAGGGCGCCCAAATGCGCCAGGCCTTCCGGACAGCGCCCAAAGGGCCTGTCCGGAAGGCCTTTGGGCGGCCATTTGGGCGCCCCGATTGGAGATGCTCTAAAGAACAAGAACCTGAAGAAAGTCAAAATTAAGGTGACACTACTGTAAGTGCTAGAAATAACCTTGCATCTTGCTGTGCCAAGATCCATCCATTAAGTTAAGACAAATTGTAATCTTTGAAACCTGATGCTTCAACAAGCATGAAATAAATAGCTATGTGCATCGTGATGAAGAGCTTGGGGATTGCTCTCCATTTCTGTCGAGGGGTCACCTCAGTAGATCCCAGGTTCGAGTACCCGGGTTGATTGAGGGGAGAGAGATTGTGAGTGCTTGTAGTTACCACGGCTGACAAGCAAGGCGATTTACCCAGGTTCAGGCTCCCGAAGGATAATACCCTACTTCCTGCTTGTCTGATCTGTATTATTGGAGTCGAAGGTTACAATGGTGATCCCGGCGAGATGGCGATCTCGCTAGGGTTTCGGTGGTGAGTATGGATCTCCCCTCGACAGAGGTCCCTCCTAGCCTTTATATGGAGGCTAGGTCTCAGGAGTTCGGTGTCGGTTAGGTTTACAAGGTTTGGTAAGTATCTACCGACCTAAGCTTCGACTTCCTTGGGACGTATGTTGTCCTTGTTGGGCCCTTCACGGGCCTGCAATGGCTAATCTTGATGCTTGGCGTGCACTAGGTATCTCATACTGGGGCACCCGAAAGGTAGGCCCACGTCAGTAGCCCCCGAGTACTTGGTCGAATCGTAGAATCGAGTAAGGACTCCTTTCTCTGTGCACGCCTTTCTTCACGAGTCGAACGCTTGTCGACTGCCTTGATGTGCTTCCTCTTGAGTTGATGACTCGAATATGTGATGTGCGGCTGAGCAGCCTAATCCTTTGAAAATTTCGACTGCATTCTATCGGGAGCGTGAACAGTGCTCCCGATGGGAGTAGCCCCCGAGATTAAGCTGAATTGCTTGTAATTGAGGTTAATCTCAAAAATATCTCTCAGTCAAAAAAGAGATTCTTGAACCTCTCACGATGGGAGTAATTGTAAGAAACCACTGATAAATCAGAGTCCTTTTTCAGCCTGTTTTGGCTTACTATATGTTTGCATTTTTTGATTGTTTGCTTGACCTGACGGCTTACTCATATAACTCGAATGGGTTCGAGTGTTTGTTCCGCCTGAAGGCTTACTGATGTGATTCGAATGTGTTCGAGTGTTTGTTCAGCCTGAAGGCTTACTGATGTGACTCGAATGTGTTCGAGCGTTTGTTCAGCCTGAAGGCTTACTGATGTGACTCGAATGTGTTCGAGTGTTTGTTTAGCCTCCTGGCCTACTGCTTTGCCTCTTAATGCTGATTGAACGGTTGCGATGCGCCGTTGCCTCGGTATATTAGATTCACTGCGGCGTGGGGAAAGTTATCCCTTTGTCATTCTCACTGTTTCCTCTCCGAGCCTTTCTTCCTCCTCGCGCTCCATCGCCATTGCTGCTGCTTGCAAAGCTTCTTCCACCCATATGATGAAGAGGGCCGGTGACAAGAAGGCCAAGAAGGCGAGCAAGGAGAAGGCCGCCGCCGATGATCTCGACTTGAAGAGGGTGGACTGCGACTGGTCCAAGTCCTCTGTGAAGGCTTCAGATCTTGACGATCTTCGCGAGAAGAACTTGCTCCCACCACTGGAGCAGCTGAAGACGCGCGCCCCAGGGAAGGAGGTAATCCCCTCTCCCCGCAATGGAGAGCGCGTTTGCTTTGTAGATTTCTTGCACAAGGGCTTTTCCTTTCCTCTGCACGACTTCGTCCGTGGTCTCGTGTATGCCTATGGGATTCAGATGCATGATCTGACTCCCAATGGCATCTTGAGCATCGCGAGCTTCTTCGTGCTCTGCGAGTGCTTTTTGGGGATCGCCCCCAACCAGCTACTGTGGAAGAGGATCTTCAACGTGAAGCGCAATGTCGGGAAGGGGCGCATTGTTTACCCCGTCGGAGGCTTCGGCATCCAAGTGCGTGGCGATACTGCTTTCTTCCAGATGAAGAAATCTGACTCCGTCCAAGACTGGCGGAAGAGGTGGTTTTATGTTAGCTGCGAGCAGGCCGGGCTGCCTGACTTCGTGGCTGACAAACCACTGAAGAAGACCAATGCCTAGGCGCACTCCTTGTCGAAGGAGGAGAAGGCGACTATGAAGCCGCTGGTGTCGACCATCGCTGGCCTACTGAAGTCGCAGAGCTAGGAGGCGGGTGGCATACACCTCATCGCCACCTTCGTCCAAAGGCAAGTGCAGCCGCTGCATGCCTGCATCCACCCGATGTGGGAGGATCAAGGTGCCAACGACCCTACTCGCCTGTCTTCGACTGCGCTGGGTGATGACGAGGTTGTCCAGAAGGTGAAGGCCATCACCAGCTTGCGGGCAGCTGACCCATGCAACATCAAGTGCCCCATCACTCCGTATGGGGTGGAGAGACGACTGCACGAGGTAAAATTTTCCTGCTTTCCGTAGTTGCAGTACTCCATTGTTTATGTTGTTTTCTTATTCAAATCTTTTTCGTATGACAGGGTCATCCTAGCTCCGAGTGCCTTCCTCCACTGATGGAAAATGGCCCGCATGAAGAAACCACATTCCCTGCAGAGGAACCAGCAGATGATGAAGAAGAACTTCCTTCCGCTCATTCTCCGAGGAAGAGCTGGAAGAAGTCGAAGTTGATGAGGACGAGGCGCGGCCGCAGAAGCGTCCGCGACAAGGTGACTCTGCTGCGAGTTCACCCTCGAGGCACACGACTGCGCTGGAGGATGATGACGACACGGGTTCTTCTCTGAGCGCCAGGGAAACGAAAGATACTCAGGAGCCGCTGAGTGTGGATCCCCTCGACTCAGCGCCACCTCTCGAATTTGGCAGGATGCCCTCTGTCTCCGTCGACATTGATGACGAAGAGCTAAGGTAAGTAACTTGTCTTGAATTTGCTATCTGTAGTGCTGTTCGAGTCTTGATCTTCTTTATATTGTGCTGTAGTGATCGCACTGGCGCTGCATCTCCCACACATGGTACAGAGCACACTTCAAGACTTGTATGGCGCAGCCCCGAGCGGTCGGGTGCGGCCTAAGTTTTTCTTTCGACTTGTATGGCGCAGCCCCCGAGCGGTCGGGTGCGGCCTAAGTTTTTTTCTTTTGAACTTGTATGGCGCAGCCCCCGAGCGGTCAGGTGCGGCCTAAGTTTTTCTTTCGACTTGTATGGCGCAGCCCCGAGCGGTCGGGTGCGGCCTAAGTTTTTTTCTTTTGAACTTGTGTGGCGCAGCCCCCGAGTGTTCGGGTGCGGCCTAAGTTTTTTCTTTTGAACTTGTGTGGTGCAGCTCCGGAGCATTCGGGTGCGGCCTAAGTTTTTATTTAGGAACCTGTATGGTGCAGCCTCCGAGTGCTCGGGTGCAGCCTAGGTTTTTTATTGCTTTTTGACTGCAAAAAGTAAAGGAAAGAGCTTAATTCTTCAAACCACTTCATATAGTAAGCTAGCAAGCCGCCTCATTAAAAACCTTCCAGTCTCCTTAGGTACCCTGAAAGGAAAAGAGCACGTCTGAAACCTGCTGCTTGTTGACATGTGAGTACAGTTACATTGGGATGTCGACTAAGCGTAGAAGCGACGGAGCTGCGCCGCGTTCCATGGGTTGCTGCAGGGCTACAATGTCTTCGAGTTCTTCAGGCGGTAAGCACCGTTGCCAATCGCTTCTGTGACGATGTATGGTCCTTCCCAGGGGGATGCGAGCTTGTGCACCTTTTTCTGCTTGAGTCGCAACACCAGGTCACCAGGGACGAAAAATCTGGCTCGCAGTCGTCGACCGTGGTAGTTGCGAAGGCTCTGCTGGTATATGGCTGTGCGAGAGAGCGCGATGTCCCGAGCCTCGTCGAGTGTGTCTTTATCATCCTCCATTGCTTCATCAGCGTCTGACTCGTCATAGAGCACTACGCGGGGTGTGTCAAAGCGTATGTCGTGTGGCATGACTGCTTCGGCTCCGTAGACCATGAAGAAGGGGGTGTACTGGGTGGATCTGTTGGGTGTGGTGCGCAAGCTCCACAGCACGGCTGGTAACTCTTCCACCCAGGCTCCTGCGGCACGTCTAAGTGGCACGAACATGCGCTTCTTGAGGCCACGACAGACAAGTCCATTTGCCTTCTCTACTTGCCCGTTGGATTGGGGTTGTGCGACTGAGGCATAGTTGAGTTTGATGCCTTGGTCCGCGCAGAACATCTTGAACTCTTCAGCTGTGAAGTTGGTGCCATTGTCGGTGATGATGCTGTTGCGCATGCCGAATCTGAAGATGATGGACCTGATGAAGATGACCGCGGACGATGCAGTCAAACTTGTGATTGGAACAACTTCGATCCACTTGGTGAACTTGTCGACTGCGACGAGCAGGTGCGTGTGCCCGCCAGGGGATGACTTCTTCAAGGGGCCCACCATGTCGAGCCCCCACTGGGCGAAGGGCCAAGCGAGTGGTATTGTCTTGAGCTCGGATGCGGGTGCATGTGGCTGGTGGCAAACTTCTGGCATCCGATGCATCTCTTGACCATATCCTCATCTTCTTGCATGGCGGTGGGCCAGTAGAACCCCGCTCGAAAGGCCTTGGCAATGAGGGCGCGACTGCTGGCATGGTGCCCGCATGTACCCGCATGGATGTCGAGTAGGATGGCCTTGCCATCTTCTGGGTCGATGCAACACTGCTGCATTCCTGATATGCTGCGCTTGTAGAGCTCTCCATTAATGATCGTGAAGGCTTTGGCATGGCGAGTGATGCGCTTGGCTTCTGTCGGGTCTTCTGGTAGTTCCTTTCGCAACATGTACGCGAGAAAAGGATTAGTCCATGTAGGTTCGATTAACAGTACCTCGATGGGGTGCGTGTCAGGCGTCTCCTGGTCCTTTGGTGGCGAGTCGAGCGAGCTTGAGGTCGATGTCGAAGGCTCGTGTGGCTGCTTCAGCTTGATGGAGCGTTGCGTGATGCACTCGAGGAAGACTCCGTCGGGAACCTTCTCCTTTCTTGAGCCAATGTTGGCGAGTATGTCCGCCTCTTCGTTGCTTTCGCGACCCATGATGACCCACAAGTATAGGGGGTGTATCGCAGTACTTTCGATAAATAAGAGTGTCGAACCCAACGAGGAGCAGAAGGTGCTGGCAAGTAGTTTTGATCAAGAATTCACTGTAAAAGCTAGCAGACAGGTTTTCAGTAGTATTCGAAACAGCAGGTAAAAACAGTGCAAGTAAATAAACGAGCGCGGCAACAAATGCAGCGAGTGGCCCAATCCTTTTGAGTGCAAAGGACAAGCCGAGTGTGTTACTTATAAGAGACAAATGTTCCTGAGGACACATGGGAATTTCGTCAAGTGCTTTCGCTTCGTGCAACTGGTTAATCTTCATTGTTTTGATAAGTGTTGTGTGGGTGAATCTATGCTAACGCACCGCCCTTCCTAGGACTAATACGCACTTGTGATTATACCCCCTGCAAGCATCCGCGAATGCAGAAAAGTAATTAAGATAAATCTAACCACAGCTTTAAACTCTGAGACCCTACGCTCCCTCGTGCACTATCTTACTAACGGGGGTTCAGGTTTCTGTCACTCCGGCAACCCCTCAACTAGCAAGCTAGGTACACGATGCATTCCCCTAGGCCCATAAAGGTGAAGTGTCATGTAGTCGACGTTCACATGACACCACTAGAAGAATGACACCACAACTTAAATATCAAACCATTAAATATTAACGCAGCATTATTTCACTACTAACAACATGACTTCCCCATGTCCTCAAGAACTACAAACTACTCACAAGACATCATATGGATCATGATCAGAGATGATATGGCAATGAATAACAATCTGGACATGAACACTAATCCACCAAACAAACTCAATAGCATCAATAACAAGGAGTAATCAACACCGGGAGAGTCTCCCCAATGAACTAGACAAGGTACAGCCCTAGATGTTACAGCAAGATGGATGTGGAGTCGGTGGAGATGATGGTGATGGCGCAGTGGATGGTGGTGATGATGATCCCGATGAAGTCCAGCGTGATGACGATGACGATGGCGATGATTTCCCCTCTCCGGGAGGGAATTTCCCCGGCAGGATCTCCCTGCCAGAGAGCTCTTTCTCTCTCGGTGGTTTCCGTCCCGTGGAGGCGGCGGAATATTTCGTGGACGTACCCCCCGTGCTTAGGTTTTCGGGAGGCAGATATACGCGAAGAGGCAACCTGGGGGGTGGACCCAGGTGGCCACGCCATAGCTGGGCGCGGCCCACAGGCCAGCCGCGCCCAGGTGTGGCGTGGGGCCCACCTGGCCCACCTGGCTGCCTCCTTTTGGCTGCCTCCGGCATCTGACATTATAAGACCCCCAGAATTGGTTTCGTGATTTTTGGAGTTCCGCTGATATGCTGACTTGACGACGCTTTTTCCAGCAGAAACCTGACTCCGGAAGGATAATTCCCAATAATCATCAAACATGCAAAATAAGGCAAAATAACATAAGTATCATGTATTAATATGAAATATAAGGATAGATAATGACAAATTATGATATAAAATAGTGATGCAAAATGGACGTATCAACTCCCCCCAAGCTTAGACTCGCTTGTCCCCAAGCGAAAACTGAGCTCAGTAAACAAGTCCACATGTTTATGGAGTGAAGTGTCGATAATAAAGAATACGGACAAGAAGCATCAGTATTTACTCAGCTAAACAAGTCATTTTAAACAGCAGTCTCTACACATTCTACTTAACTTGGAACAAGTAATGGAACAACCACAAATAAAGGTACATTAAGCAAACCAATTGGATGTGGCAAACTGTGTTCTTGGTCAGAGAACAATCAACATTCTAACTTATCTTTCAAGAAGAGTCTTTATACTAGAGCTATATTGCAGAAATAGAGTTGCTCAATCATCACTGTTCCTTTCACATTCCAAAGAAAACTGTCAAAGTCATATTCTCAAAGATAAAACTTCATGTGCTCAAGCAAAGTAGACAAAACATGATAGGAAATATTATGAACTATAAATGATTGTATCTATAACAATTCGAGTGCTTGCTCGGGATAGAGGGAATAGGTTTACTGACTCAACAATAAATAAATGATAGGCCCTTCGCAGAGGGAAGCAGGGATTAAAACGTGTGCTAGAGCTTTTTAGTTCCCGAAGGCATAGAGAGTGTAAAAATATTGCTTTGAGAGGTGTATGCTATTGGTCAACAAATCAGTGGTAGAATCCTTGTCATCTTCCATACTAATTAACTTTTAGAGCGGTTCCGAGAGTTTATAGAACTGCACTTGTAACAAGCACTTATTGATGACACTCCTCCCAACCATTTCTTTCCACAAACCATGGCTTGACCGAATCCTCGGTTGCCGACCAACAATCACCGTGGAGGAGTGTCTATTTATTTATTTATTTATTTATAGGGTGGACTAACCAGCTCTTTTAATGCAAAATAAAAGGTGGAGAAGCAGATGAAGCTGCCAATCCTTGTAAATCAGTTAGCATGGAAGATGACACATCTGCTACCACGTCCTTATGAGCTTGGTGAACAGTGACACAAAAAGGGATATAATAATAGTTTTGAATAGTTAAAGGTAGCACACGAGAAAATGTACTTGGAGTAGTGCGAACACTACATGATAGGTAGTTATGGTGGACACGAATGGAGTGCTTTGGTTCAGGGTTTTGGATGCACGAGAAGTATCTCCTCTCAGTACAAGGTTTTAGGCTAGCAAGGTTTAGTAGCAAGCACAAGAATTGAGAGAGACAAACACTTATAGATCTAATAGAACAACCATGCTATCTACTTTGTGGGCACAAAACACTTTAATTCAAGAATAATAAACTCATTGGCCAACAAAGAGGAAAACAATAGGGATAATGTTATTGCAACCAGTTCCCTCTTTTCTACTTAAGTGTAAAAAGTATTGATACTACTGACCAGTCTAAGTTTGCCACAACCAACTAAATTTACTTGCTGCACCCAAAGTGATGCCAATACTAATGTAACAAGATCAGCATATGACAAAGGACTTGCTGGCTAAAATAAAGTGTGCAGAAAGTAAAGATAAAGCTTCTCATTAATATTCCATCACAATAAACCTCACACCAACGGATACAACGATAACCAACTAAGGAGTGATACTCCACATTGCAAACTATCTCATATGATAACTTCTCTACTCATGGTACTAAGCAAAAATATAAAGATAAAGATAAAGATAAAGATGGTGATACTGAAAACACCCCCCCAAGCTTGAAACAAGCTGGGAGTGTGTTGTTACCCATGGTGAATTACTCCCTTGGCGGTGATGGTGGTGGCGCCCCTCTAATGAGCTTCTCGGCAAGCTCCATTAACTCATCAACTCTACCAATGAGGGTGCGGACAAGCTCTGAATTCTGCTCAATGCGGTTCATCATCCTGTCAGAGGGTGAATCCCAGCTTTTGGAGTTGTTACCCCACTTCTCTTCAGCTTTGGAGCTCCCTTTTCCTGCATGGTCAGAACGATCCATATCCCAGCTACTGGGCAATTCTGATTCTGGAACTTTTTCAAAGGGATACTTATGGATGAGAGTGTGAAAAGGCCTTTTGGTATCTGAAGGAAGTGTTCTTGGAGCTAGGAAGCGACGAGGAACTCTCCCACCAGTGCTCATCCTCGCGCCCTGCCTGGCCCTGGGCTTGTTCTGCACCACTCCGATGCTTGCAACGGTAGCGGTGGGAATAGGACTTGGATCTTCCTCTTCTTCACCGACAGCTTCAGTCTTCTCCTTCTCCTCCTCAGCATCTTGGTCTTTCAGATCTTTCTTCAGGCCCTCCTTGTCAGGGTTGTTGGAGGCGACCATGGTGCTCTAGACTTCTACAACCCTGGCAGAAACAGCTCGAAAACAAACGCGACGAAAACACGAGATACGGACCTCGGGAGATCCGGGTAAATATATAGCAGAAAATAACGCGTGAAAAGGAAAGCACAGGGCGAAGCGGAGTCGGAGGGGGTCTCCGAGGCGACCACGCCATAGCTGGGCGCGGCCCAGGTGGGGCCCGCGCCCTGCTGTGGCGTGGTGCCCTCGGGCACCTCCTCCGGCACTTATTCGTCTTGATATTTCCAAAATTGTATAAATATAACTAATATAAAAGTTTCGAAGTAAAACGCGGACTTTTTCTTACCGAAATCATACCTACTTCAAATCAGACTCTGCAGTTTCCTGTTTCTGAGTTTTAATAAATTCCTCCGGAGATACCATTTGAATAATATCAACATTTTCATTATAAGATTCTCCAGAAATATAATGTTTAAGTCTCTGCCCATTAACAACTTGAGGTTTGTCACCGTCAAGTGAATTAATTTTTATTGCACCAGAACGATAAACTTCTTCCACAATGTAAGGTCCTTCCCATTTTGAGAGTAATTTTCCTGCAAAAAATCTGAGACGAGACCTATACAATAAAACTTTATCACCTATGCAAAATTCTCTTTTTAAAATTCTCTTGTCATGCCATCTCTTAACTTTCTCTTTGAAAAGTTTAGCATTTTCATATGCTTCACTTCTCCATTCATCTAGAGAGCTTAACTCTAGCAACCTTTTCTCACCAGCTAATTTGAAATCTCTATTAAGCTCTTTGATTGCCCAATAGGCCTTGTGTTCTAATTCTAGAGGTAAATGACAAGCTTTTCCATAAACCATTTTATAAGGAGACATGCCCATAGGATTTTTATATGCTGTTCTATAAGCCCACAAAGCATCATTAAGCTTTCTAGCCCAATTCTTTCTAGACCTATTGACAGTCTTTTGCAAAATCAACTTAATTTCTCTATTTGATAACTCTACTTGACCACTAGTTTGAGGATGATACGGTGAAGCAATTCTGTGATTGACACCATATTTAGCAAGAGTTTTTCTAAAACCACCATGAATAAAGTGTGAACCACCATCAGTCATGAGATATCTAGGCACACCAAACCTCGAGAAAATAACATCCTTAAGCATTTTTAAGGAAGTCTTACCATCAGCACTAGAGGTTGGTATAGCCTCTACCCACTTAGTAACATAATCAACAGCAACTAGAATATGAGTATAACCATCTGAAGCGGGAAAAGGACCCATAAAGTCAAATCCCCAACAATCAAAAGGTTCAATAACAAGAGAATAATTCATAGGCATCTCATTACGTCTACTAATATTCCCAACTCTCTGACATTGATCACAGGTCAAAACAAATTTTCTTGCATCTTTAAAAAGAGTAGGCCAATAAAAACCTGATTGTAGAACCTTTTGTGCAGTTCTGTCTCCGGCGTGATGTCCTCCATAAGCACTACCATGGCATTTATCCAATATTTCCTTCTGCTCATGCTCTGGAACACATCTTCTCATAATACCATCAACTCCTTCTCTATATAAATGTGGGTCATCCCAAAAATAATGCCTCAAGTCACAGAAGAATTTCCTCCTTTGCTGATAAGTAAAAGTTGGAGGCAAATACTTGGCAACAATAAAGTTAGCATAATCAGCATACCAGGGACAATCATTCGAATTTACCTTTATAGAAGCCAACTGCTCATTTCGAAAATTGTCATCAACAGGAATAGGATCATGCATTATATTTTCTAATCTAGACAGATTATCAGCAACAGGATTTTCAGCACCTTTTCTATCAACAATATGCAAATCGAACTCTTGTAACAGGAGAACCCATCTAATAAGTCTAGGCTTAGCATCCTTCTTATCCATAAGGTATTTAATAGCAGCATGATCAGTATGAATAGTTACCTTAGAATCAACAATATAAGGTCTAAACTTATCACAAGCAAACACTACTGCTAAAAATTCCTTCTCAGTAGTAGCATAATTCTTTTGAGCTGCATCAAGAGTCTTACTAGCATAATGAATAACATTTAACTTTTTATCTACTCGCTGTCCTAAAACAGCACCTACAGCAAAATCACTAGCATCACACATAATTTCAAATGGTAAAGTCCAGTCTGGTGGTTGAACAATAGGAGCAGTTATTAAAGCCTTCTTCAAAATTTCGAATGCCTCTTTACACTCGTCATCAAAAACAAATGGAACATCCTTTTGAAGAAGATTGGTAAGTGGCTTTGAAATTTTAGAGAAATCTTTAATAAACCTTCTATAAAAACCAGCATGACCAAGAACACTACGAATACCTTTCACATCTCGGGGGCATGGCATTTTCTCAATTGCTTCCACTTTAGCTCTATCAACTTCAATACCTCTTTCAGAAATTTTATGCCCAAGAACAATGCCTTCATTAACCATAAAATGGCATTTCTCCCAATTAAGAACAAGATTGGTTTCTTCACATCTCTGCAAAACTTTGTCAAGATTGTGCAAACAGTTATCAAAAGAAGTTCCATAGACGGAGAAATCGTCCATGAAGACTTCCACAATTTCTTCACAAAAACCGTGAAAAATAGCAGACATGCATCTCTGAAAAGTAGCAGGAGCATTACATAAACCAAAAGGCATACGTCTATAAGCATAAGTACCATAAGGACAGGTAAAAGTGGTTTTCTCCTGATCTTCCTTTCTAACAGCTATTTGGGAAAAACCAGAATAACCATCAAGGAAACAAAAATGAGTTTTCTTAGACAACCTTTCTAACATCTGATCAATAAAAGGCAAAGGATAATGATCTTTCTTAGTAACCTTATTGACCTTACGAAAATCAATGCACATTCTATAACCAACTACAACTCTCTGAGGAATAAGCTCATCATTTTCATTAGGCACAACAGTTATTCCTCCTTTCTTAGGAACACAATGAACAGGACTAACCCATCTACTATCAGCAATAGGATAAATTATACCTGCTTCAAGAAGTTTTAATACCTCATTTCTTACCACTTCCTTCATCTTAGGAATTAAACGACGTTGATGCTCAACAACAGGCTTGGCATCAGGCTCAATATTAATAGCATGCTGACATATAGCAGGAGAAATCCCTTTTAAATCATCAAGAGTATAGCCCATTGCGCCTCTATGTTTCTTCAGAACTTGCAATAATTTTGCTTCTTCATCTCCTGAAAGTTTAGAACTAATAATAACAGGATATATTTTCTTATCATCAATATGAACATACTTAAGATTATCAGGTAAAGGCTTAAGATCAAAAACAGGGTCTTCTTTAGGAGGGGGCGCAATTCCCAGGTCCTCCACAGGTAAATCATGCCTAAGCATTTGAGGTTGACGCAGAAAGATGTCGTCAATCTCCCTTCTTTCTTCTGCAAAAACTTCACTTTCGTGGTCTTCCAAAAATTGCTGCAAAGCATTGTTAGGACCAACAGCAATAGAAGCAAGCTGTTCAACTTGAAAGTTCTCATTAGGCATTTCAGGTTCATAATGATTCTTAGCAAATTTTGAAAAATTAAACTCATAAGACTCTCCATCGAATCTAGTAAATTTTTCTCTTTTTGACAGTCAATAATAGCACCACAAGTATTCAGGAAAGGTCTACCAAAAATAATAGGACAAGAGTCACTAGCAGCAGAACCGAGAACTAAGAAATCAGCAGGGTATTTAGTCTTACCACATAAAACTTCAACATCTCTGACAATGCCAACTGGACAGATAGTTTCCCTATTAGCAAGCTGAATAACCACATCAATATCTTCCAATTCGCAAGGATCAATTTCCTTCCTGATTTCCTTGTAGAGAGCATAAGGGATAGCGCTGGAACTAGCACCAATATCACAGAGACCATAATAACAATGCTCACCTATTTTAACAGAAAGCACAGGAACACTAGGCTTTCGAGCTCTTTTAGGATGTGTAACCATGTTAGAAGCTTCTTCACAAAACACAATATGACCTCCTTCTACATTTTCAGTTACAAGTTCCTTAACCATAGCTACTTCATGTTCTACACTAATTTGCTCATCAGGTTCCCTAGGTTTACGTTCACTTTTGCTAACCACACTAGCCAAAATAGAGTGTTCTTTTACTTTAACAGGAAAAGGTATTTTTTCAATATAGGGTTCTGGTATAATGCGATCAACAGTTTGAACTTCAACATTTTTAGCAAGAGCAAATTAGCATTATCTTCATAAGGTTCATGATACTTTTCCCAACCTTGTCTAGGAATATCGAGATACGAGGCAAAGGCCTTAAAGTAATTAACAACAACTTGAGAATCAAGACCATAAGTAGCATTAAAATTACGAAAACTATCAGTCTCCATAAAGGATTTAATGCATTCGAAATCATAATTTATACCTGACTCCCTACCTTTGTCGTTCTCCCATCCTTCAGTATTTTCCTGGATACGATCAAGAAGATCCCATTTATCTTCATCCTTCATACGAGTGAATGACCAAGAACAAGAAGTGTCCAATAAATCTTTATCATGATAGGAAAGTCTTGCATAAAAGTTATTGATGACAATATTACTTGGAATCCCATGAACAGGGCATTTGAGCATTAATAATTTCAATCTCCCCCAAGCTTGGGCAATACTTTCTCCCTCATAAGGCCAAAAAGTGAATATAGAATTCCGATCCTTATGAATCTCACTTGGAGGATAAAACTTGTAATAAAAGAGAGGGACAATTTCAGCCCAGCTCAATGAAGGACCATTCTTCAGCAGACTATACCATTCAGCAGCTCTGCCATCCAGCGACAGAGTAAATAATTTCCTTTTAATAATGTCCATCGAAATACCTGCACACTTGAACAAACCGCATAGTTCATGTATATAAAGCAAATGATTACCAGGATGAACAGTTCCATCATAGCGGTTATCCATAATACGTCCAACAATTTTCGTAGGTATTTTAAATGGAACAATCTCAGCAGATGGAGGATCATCTACTACCGTAGCAGTGGTAGTAGTCCTCCCAAACAGCGAACCAAATGGATTTGACTCCATAACAGTCATTACAGTAAATAATTTCCTTACCAATAGCGCTTCACTCCCCGGCAACGGCGCCAGAAAATAGTCTTGATGACCCACAAGTATAGGGGGTGTATCGCAGTACTTTCGATAAATAAGAGTGTCGAACCCAACGAGGAGCAGAAGGTGCTGGCAAGTAGTTTTGATCAAGAATTCACTGTAAAAGCTAGCAGACAGGTTTTCAGTAGTATTCGAAACAGCAGGTAAAAACAGTGCAAGTAAATAAACGAGCGCGGCAACAAATGCAGCGAGTGGCCCAATCCTTTTGAGTGCAAAGGACAAGCCGAGTGTGTTACTTATAAGAGACAAATGTTCCTGAGGACACATGGGAATTTCGTCAAGTGCTTTCGCTTCGTGCAACTGGTTAATCTTCATTGTTTTGATAAGTGTTGTGTGGGTGAATCTATGCTAACGCACCGCCCTTCCTAGGACTAATACGCACTTGTGATTATACCCCCTGCAAGCATCCGCGAATGCAGAAAAGTAATTAAGATAAATCTAACCACAGCTTTAAACTCTGAGACCCTACGCTCCCTCGTGCACTATCTTACTAACGGGGGTTCAGGTTTCTGTCACTCCGGCAACCCCTCAACTAGCAAGCTAGGTACACGATGCATTCCCCTAGGCCCATAAAGGTGAAGTGTCATGTAGTCGACGTTCACATGACACCACTAGAAGAATGACACCACAACTTAAATATCAAACCATTAAATATTAACGCAGCATTATTTCACTACTAACAACATGACTTCCCCATGTCCTCAAGAACTACAAACTACTCACAAGACATCATATGGATCATGATCAGAGATGATATGGCAATGAATAACAATCTGGACATGAACACTAATCCACCAAACAAACTCAATAGCATCAATAACAAGGAGTAATCAACACCGGGAGAGTCTCCCCAATGAACTAGACAAGGTACAGCCCTAGATGTTACAGCAAGATGGATGTGGAGTCGGTGGAGATGATGGTGATGGCGCAGTGGATGGTGGTGATGATGATCCCGATGAAGTCCAGCGTGATGATGACGATGGCGATGATTTCCCCTCTCCGGGAGGGAATTTCCCCGGCAGGATCTCCCTGCCAGAGAGCTCTTTCTCTCTCGGTGGTTTCCGTCCCGTGGAGGCGGCGGAATATTTCGTGGACGTCCCCCCTGCTTAGGTTTTCGGGAGGCAGATATACGCGAAGAGGCAACCTGGGGGGTGGACCCAGGTGGCCACGCCATAGCTGGGCGCGGCCCACAGGCCAGCCGCGCCCAGGTGTGGCGTGGGGCCCACCTGGCCCATGGCTGCCTCCTTTTGGCTGCCTCCGGCATCTGACATTATAAGACCCCCAGAATTGGTTTCGTGATTTTTGGAGTTCCGCTGATATGTTGACTTGACGACGCTTTTTCCAGCAGAAACCTGACTCCGGAAGGATAATTCCCAATAATCATCAAACATGCAAAATAAGGCAAAATAACATAAGTATCATGTATTAATATGAAATATAAGGATAGATAATGACAAATTATGATATAAAATAGTGATGCAAAATGGACGTATCAACCCACGTGGCGCAGCTCGCAGTCTTTGAAGTTACCCTCCATGATGTTGTACATGTCCCGGTATGCGATCATGTTGTCTGCGATGTCGTCGCAGTCCTTCATGGTTTGCTGCACGACGAGGTTCGAGTCCCCGTAGATCATGAGATGAGTGGCACCGCAGTTCTTGGCCATTCGCATGCCATGGAGTAGACCCTCGTACTCTGCTTCGTTGTTTGTTGGTCCCTTGAAGGTCATCTGTAGCACGTAACGGAGCTTGTCGCCTTTAGGTGAGATCAACACGACACCTGCACCCGCGCCATCGTATTTCTTGGAGCCATCGAAGTACATGGTCCAGGCGTTGGATAGGTCTGGGACGGATGGCAGCTGGGCTTCGATCCACTCAGTCGTGAAGTCTGGGAGTACTTGTGCCTTGATTGCTCTCGGGTGCGCGTACTTCAGTTCCCATGGTCCCAACTCGTTGACCCACTTGGCGACTCTTCCTGTGGCATCTGGGTTGGTGAGGATGTCTCCGATGGCGGATGAGCTGACCACCGTTATCGGTGCCCTGAGAAGTAGTGCACCAGCTTCCTTGAGCTCATGAAGACACCATATGCTAGCTTCTGGTAATGCGGGTACCTTTGCTTGGACATGGATAGAACCTCGCTGAGGTAGTAAATGGGTCGCTGCACAAGGTGCCCTTTGCCCTCATCTCGCTCGACGACGAGGACTGTACTGACCACTCGATTGGTTGCTGTGACGTAGAGGAAGATAGGTTCATTCTCAGCGGGTGCGACAAGGATGGGCGGAGTCGACAGGACGCGTTTGAGTTGCGTGAATGCTACCTGCGCTTCTTCCGTCCACTCGAACTTGTCCGCTTTTTTCATCAGTTGGTAGAAAGGGAGTGCTTTTCACCCAACTTACTAATAAACCGACCGAGTGCCGCGATTCGACCAGACAGGCGCTGGACTTCTCGGAGCTTGGTCGGAGGTGGCATCGTCAGAATGGCTTCTATCTTCTCTGGATCTGCTTCGATCCCTCGTGCTGACACCAGATACCCGAGCAGCTGTTCTACGGGTACGCCGAAAGCGCACTTGTCTGGGTTGAGCTTGATCTGGTACTTGTTGAGGTTCGCGAATGTCTCAGGCAGGTCTTGGAGGAGCGTGTCCTCCTTGCGAGTCATGATGACAATGTCGTCGATGTAGACTTGTACGTTCCTCCCGATCTGCAGCTCGAGGCAGTTGTGCATCATGCGCTGGTAAGTGGCACCAGCGTTCTTGAGTCCGAAGGGCTTCGTCTGGTAGCAGAAGACGCCGTGAGGTGTGATGAAGGCCGTTTTCTCCTAGTCTTCGACTCTTAGCTTGATCTGGTTGTAACCCGAATATGCATCCAGGAAACAGAGGCGCTCGCAGCCTGTGGTTGAGTCGATGATCTGGTCGATGCGTGGCACAGGGAAGTGGTCCTTCGGGCAACACTTGTTGAGACTGGTGAAGTCGACGCACATGCGGAGCACAGTCGATTTCTTCTTCTCAACTAGGACTGGGTTAGCGAGCCAGTCTGATTTCTTGATCTCTCGAATGAACCCAGCGTGACGTAGCCTGTCGATCTCTTTGGTAATGAAGATTCGCTTCGGCTCGGGTACGCGGCGCATGGTTTGTTTGACTGGTCGTGTGTCATCTTTTAACTGGAGAGAGTGCTCGGCAAGTTCCCTGGGTACTCCTGGCATATCTGAAGGCTGCCAGGCGAAGATTTCCCAGTTCTCACGGAGGAACTTGACAAGCGCGCTTTCCTATGCGCTAGTCAAGCTTGTTGAGACTCGAACGGTCTTCTCAGGGTCCGTCGGGTGGACTTGGACTGATCTTTTGTCGTTGGTGGCGTTGAACACTGCGTCGTACGCTGGTTTCTTGGCAACAGGGAAAATGGTCTTGTCGTTGTCGCGAGACACCTCTTTGAGTTGTTCTTGCATGCCGAAGGACTTGGAGATCTTGTTGAAGTCTCTGTCGCATCTATCCGATCGATCGAAGTCACCGTTCACCGTGATGACTCCTTTCGGGCCGGGCATCTTCAGCATGAGGTAGGCATAGTGAGGTACGGCCATGAATCTTGCGAATGTTGGGCGTCCAAGTATCGCGTGGTACTGCGACGCCCAATCGACGACTTCGAAGTCGATTGCCTCCTTCCTGAAGTGGTCAGGTGTGCCAAAGATGACGTCGAGTGTGATTGTTCCCACGGGTAGAACTGCTTTCCCGGGTACTATGCCGTGGAAGGTGCTTCCTAACTTGGCAAGGTTATTCAAGGATCTGCCCATCTTCCGGAGAGTGTCAGCGAATATGATGTTGATGCCGCTGCCTCCATCCATGAACACCTTGGTCATCGCAAAGTCGCTGATCTGCGCTTCGACCACGAGTGCAGCATGTCCTGGCCGTGGCACTTTTGGCAGGTGATCGGCTCTTGAAAAGACAATGTCGGTCTCAGAACCGCGCAGGTACTCTGGGGTTGCAGGTGGACAGGCGACAGCTTGGTAGACCTGCCGACTGATCAGCTTCTGGCACCTGTTTGTTGGGCGCCCCTTTTGGATCATGTTCAGTTGCCCTCGTACGACTGGGTACTGGTCTTCCCTCACTCGAACTTCTTCCTGCTGGGGTTGCTGCTGTACGTATGCTGCTGCTGCGTGCGCTGGTGCAGCCGCCGGTGCGGCTGCGGGTGCGGCCTGGATAGCCAGCTGTGCTGCAGGCTGTGCCACAGGTGTTTGTGGTTGGACCTTTTTCTGGATGGCCTCGTATATTTTGAGGGCTTTCCTACGATCTTTCAGCAGGTGGTTGGCACTCCACTTTCCTGTCTCAGGGTTCCGGAACATGTGATGCTTGCATGGCTGTTCGAGCTCTTCTTCAGGGAGAGGGTGCGGTAATTATCTTGATTTCGGCTGTAGTAGCCTTGGCTGTTTTGGCGACTGTTGTCGTGACCGCCGTCCTCACGGGGGTTGCTGAACCCGGCCGCTACTAGTTCGATTGTGTCTCTTGCATCGTAGCGGGGTTTCTTCTTGCGGCGATCATCTCTTCAGTTGCTTGGGCCGCCTTCTTCCTTTACCGCGTAAGGGCGGTCGTCTCGAATTGAGTCCTCTCCGTCCACCCATTGGTTTGCTATCTTCATGACTTCGACCATGGAGGTTGGCTGGATTCGACTGAACGCTTCTCTAAGATCTCGGCGCCACACGCCACGCTGAAAGGCGTCCATTGCCCTATCTTCCGAGACGACCCCGATGCTGTTACGCAGCAGAGTCCATCGCGAGATGTACGAGCGCAATGGCTCATCTCTTCCTTGCTTGCAGGCCTGCAACTCGACGAAGGTGCCTGGTCGCGAGTATGTTCCAAGGAAGTTCTTGACGAAGGCCTCTTCAAATTGCTCCCACGAGTTGAAGGAGTTCTTGGGCTGGGTCTGGAGCCACCCGCGTGCAGATCCAGTGAGCATCAGCTGAATGTACTGCATCGTGGTAGTCATGCTGCCCCCTTGACAGTTACAGGCGATGAGGTAATCTTCAAGCCACAGCCTCGGGTCTTGCTTCCCGTCGAACTTGGCTGCTTCGGCTGTGAGCTTGAAGCCTTTCGGCATTCTTATGTCGCGGATGCTGAGGGTGAAGCACGAGGCGCCGCATGGCTCGTAACTGCCGCTGGAGTACTGCTCTTGATCTTGCGAGCTGCTTGCTTTCTTGGCGCGGTTGCGGTCGAGTTGCTTCTGCGTGTAGTTGCGCGCGTCCTCTCCATCTTGAAGGTGTCGCGTGGGTCGCTCCACGTGCAGGGCACGCTCGCGGTCGCGTCGACCTGGATCCTCCGGTGCCTTATCGGCTGCACCGTACTTGAGTAGAGCATCTTCCGCCAGTTTGAGTGCCTTGATCTGCTGCTTGTATACGTTAACGCGCGGGTCACCTTCCGGAGGTTGGGTCAACTGCAGATAAGTGCCTATTGACATCAGAGCGGCAGAGGCTGTTCTTGGGATCGGAATCCCTTCTGCGTCTTCTGTCACGTATGACGACTCGAGGTTGCGGGTGACCGCAGCTCTTTCCGCTTCTGGTATCCGGTTCAGGCGTGTTCGATGACACCTTTGCGAGACTACGGTTTCTGAGGAGGCGAAGGAGAAAGCGGCGCGTCGGGCACTCGAGTTGTCGGCGATCTCTTTGCGTCCGGCCAACTCAGCTTTTTCCACGAGGATCTTCTCGGTGTCCTTCCACATCAGGTACCGGTATGCCATCATGTCTTCTCTGGTCGCGTCTTCTGGGGGCATGCTGTACTCTTCCATGTGTTTCAGAGCTCTGATCCCCATCTTGCGAGTGATGGTGAGCTTCGTCACCCCGTCTGGCATGGTCACCTCCAACGGGTACGTCGGAGGTTCTTCTCGACGATTGTTGTTAGGGGTGGTGGTTTCGATCATGCAGATCTGCGCTGGTCACGACTGGGCCGTCGACTGCGCGTCGCTGCTATCGGAGTTGTCTCTGGTGTCGAAGATGGAGGCGACGTGATATACGCCGCAGCCGTTGCAGAACTCGTCGGGTGAAGAATCGTCGTTCTTCGTTGTCTCCGTTGCCGATGTGGGTGCAGTGGGCGGTGTCGATGCGGGTACGATCTTCGCCGTTGGAGCTGTGGAAACGAGCGTGATCTCCATAGTCGAAGGAGATGCAGATGATGTCGATGACGCGGACGCGATCTCCACAATCGACGGAGATGCGGTCGATGTCGATGATGTAGATGCAATCTCCGCAGTCGACGGAGGTGCGGTCGATGTCGATGATGTAGATGCGATCTCCGCAGTCGACGGAGACGCGGTCGATGTCGATGATGTAGATGCGATCTCCGCAGTCGACGGAGACGCGGTCGATGTCGATGATGTAGATGCGATCTCCGTAGTCGACGGAGATGCGGTCGATGTCGATGATTTAGATGCGATCTCCGCAGTCGACGGAGATGCGGTCGATGTCGATGATGTAGATGCGATCTCCGCAGTCGATGGAGATGCGAGTCCCGCAGTCGTTGTAGGAGCAAGAGCGGAGGGTCGAAAAACTCCCCACTTGTTCATATGGAGATGCATGCTTCCAAAGGACAAACACATACCTCCACAGAGATCAGCCTACACCGAGCGCTGGGCCGGCGGGTGTGGTTCGTAGACGAAGGAGCCGAAGTGGATTGGCTTGACGACGGTCGGAGCGTCGATCTTCATTGTCGATGGAGCCGGTGCAACCATGATTCCAGCACTCGTTCTTCCCACAGACGGCGCCAAATGTCGAGGGGTCACCTCGGCAGATCCCAGGTTCGAGTACCCGGGTTGATTGAGGGGAGAGAGATTGTGAGTGCTGGTAGTTACCACGGCTGACAAGCAAGGCGATTTACCCAGGTTCAGGCTCCTGAAGGATAATACCCTACTTCCTGCTTGTCTGATCTGTATTATTGGAGTCGAAGGTTACAATGGCGATCCCGGCGAGATGGCGATCTCGCTAGGGTTTCGGTGGTGAGTATGGATCTCCCCTCGACAGAGGTCCCTCCTAGCCTTTATATGGAGGCTAGGTCTCAGGAGTTCGGTGTCGGTTAGGTTTACAAGGTTTGGTAAGTATCTACCGACCTAAGCTTCGACTTCCTTGGGACGTACGTTGTCCTTGTTGGGCCCTTCACGGGCCTGCAGTAATCTTGATGCTTGGCGTGCACTAGGTATCTCATAGTGGGGCACCTGAAAGGTAGGCCCACGTCAATTTCAAAAAAAGAAGAATAATAACAATGCAGTTTTTTACTCTGTTGTGCCAAGATTCATCCATTAACCTGAAGATTTTGTTCCATGACTATGAGTTTCCACTAAGAGAAAATGGAGATAAATATAACAGCTTACTTTGTAATGTTTAATTTAATTTACAGGAGAATCTCAATCCCAGGAGTAGTAATTATATAGTGAGAAGTTTAGATATTTCTCTCATTAGTTTATATAGAGAGACGTTTAAATATTTCTCTCATGAGTAATTATATAGAGGGGAAGTATAGACATAGGTTTAAATATTTCTGACAAGTGTTTGAAGTAAACTAGCTAACACCAAGTAATAACATGCAACTACTGTAAGAAAAAAAAGCCAGGAGAAGCCCCGCTATATAGATATAACAAACACCGATACAACCAACAAGAGACACGGCTGGGGCGACAGCCAACACACACCCAAGAAAAGGAAGGAAAAGAAAGAAGAAAAGACAACATAGGCGGATTGACTAAGCGATGGTGACCCGTAACCGCTGCGCCCTCTCCGAAGGAGTACCACCACGCTCCTAGCACAGATTCGCCGAGTACCAAGCAGCACCTTCAAGAAGGAGAGTCACACTGCTGCCGGACCAGCGTACTAGCCCTAGGGTTTCCCCCGGCACAGAGGGAAGCAGATGAAGGGTAGCCACGATGCTCTTCAGGAAGGAAAGATGCCACCCACAGGCGGCACCGCGTCGGTGTCGGACAAACCGATAAGGATTTCTCCCGAAAAAACCCCATCTACAACCCCGGACGATTCGTAACACAAGAGCCCCGCGAGGACGAGCCTCGACACCACCAGACAAGCCGTCCACCAACATGCGCCAAAACGACCCAGAAGCCACCATCGCCGTCTCACCGAAGTAGTCGTCACGAGGTCTGCAAAACAGAGTTGAGGTATGAACCGGGCTCAGCAGTACCGTGGCCGCGCGGGAGGGAACAACCTCCACCGTCAAGGACGGTAGTCGACCGGACGCAGCAGCAGAGCACACCAGTCCCCGCCAGGTCCGGTCGGGCCCGTGGGCCCGTAAAGCCCCCACGGGGCACATCAGTCCTAATGGGGTCCGGCCGGGCCCAAAACGGCCCGTGAAGCTCGCCGCCGCGTTGCAACAGGCCGGCCTCTGTCGCCGCCATCCCCTGCATCCGCAGCTCATCTCCATCTTCAGAACGCACGTCTGGTCTGGCCGGCCCGACCCGACCCAGATCGGGCCCGAATGGGCCCAGATAAAAAAGCCCAGGATGGCAAGTGAAAAGGAGAAAAGCCCCTCAGACAGCCTACAATTATTACTGCTACTCCAGTTTGTGAGAACAGAGCACTCATATGATGAGCATAACCTGCGACCCCAGAAGGAGACAACCTACAAGTAAGAAGGCACTAAATTTAAAGCTCATGGATTAAAATTGTTCTGCTCTAGATTCCAAAGTGAATTTCCGTAAATTGCCCTAATTTAATTCTTTCTGGAACAAGTAACAGTTCAATTATATCTTCCACTCAAGTGTGAAAATCCAATGGTTTCCTTAATATAAGGAAACAGCCGGCAATGATCAAAATCAAAAATGTGAAGGAACCTTTATGAAAAAGTGACAACTGAAAGTGGACGGGACAAGTAAAGTCCTATGCATCGGAAGAAAATTCTTTGCAAATTCCAGAGAAGTGAGAAAACTAAAAGACAATTGAACCATGATTTAGCTTCACAAACACATATTTCCTAAAGCATCGATCGGTACACAAGAAACATGCCCCCATCTTAACAAATGAACATGATGCTCATGCAGGGTCCTCACTGAGGCAGGGAGTTCAGTAAACATATCGCCATCTTAACAAGCAACAAGGCCCGAACTCAAGATACACTACGGAATGAAGTTTGGACAACAATGACGCATTTTGCTCAAGCACTATGACAGTTAAAAGACAGCATTTTCCACGCTATGCATTTTGCATCAGAGAACAAGACAACATTTTGCATGTACACCTGAATCCAAGAATCAAGGGGGTACAGTGGAGACATCAAACATACTGCTATTGTCATATATGTGGGATATCAAGAGTTTTAGTAGGCTCAGTATACTTGACAAGATTCTCTTCAATGACAGAGACATGAGAAGCAAAAGGGTTTAATAATAACCAAAAAAATGGGAAACAAGGCCATACTTTGCACTGACATCATTAAAAACATGAGAAGTAGAGGAAAAAATTTTATGCAAGAATACTCATAGTTTTTTTTTCCATAACTCTGTGCAGTTCACAAATTCATTATTTTCAATAGTAGTTTCCAATAAATGCAAAGCATATTTAAACTTCCTATTATTAAAACTCCCACGAGAAGAATTATGAAGAATCTCTCTAACAATAAAGATTGTAAATAATCCCCAAAATGTTAAGACATGGAAGGGTTCTTTGTGAGAAGTCCCTTATACCCCACCATCCCCTCCAAGGTTGAGAAATACTTTCTACTCTACATGGGCAACAATTATAAATAGAAGACCGTTCCACGGAAGCCTTATATGGAGTATATAATTTGATATAAAGATCATTTTATTGACACCCCAATTATATTGATCATAAACATTCAAAGCTAAAAATCATTTTTATAACACCCAAAATATATTGCCAAAAAAGAGTAATTTCCATCCTTTATCATTAGGTAACCCAGAAAGTGTAATTGAGAACTTTCACGACCAATCATTTGCAAACGATCCAATGTAGGAACATTATCTTCACCTATATGTATATAATGGTAATTTCAATAGCAACATATGTACTAAGAAATTCTTTTTCAGGTTCCAGAGTCATGTAAGGGAAACTTCCGGTTGCTTATGCGGATTTTAATTAGATACATGGATATAGCTTGAGTACCCATGATTAATTTAACGAAAGTATGACTAGCAAGTAAATCTTTATGAATCTTACCTATTAAGCTTACAGGTTGCGCTAGGCTCCCCTCAACGATGCTATAAGAGTTTCTTGATACCCATAAGAACAGAGATTGATTATATCATATTTACACTCGTAATGATAGTCGAAGACACGAGGATTTAAAGGTATTGGCAACAAGATTGGAACATGATTAAATGTAAATGCTACAAATATTTATGAGTGACGATTGTTTTGTATTTTCGATTAAAGTGCGAGCAAACAATAAATAAAAAGTGCGACGGTTCAGAGATGGCGAGACCTTCTACCATTTCAAAGGACAATCCCTTGGTTTGTCGTTATAATTAAGACGCACACATTTATAAGTGTGGCACATTCATACTTAACACGTAGATTTCCACATAAAATATGGTAATTATATTGTCAAGATTATTATTACCCGCGGAGCTAAAGCTAGATGCACCCACATACACAAGGAACTATACCCATAATGATTGATCTCAAGTCCATGTACTGAGGATTTGTTAAATACATAAATGTACAACCATTTGCGATTTTTTTAACATCAATGATAAAGAACCACCCTATTGTAGGTCGAAGTAATAGAGCATGTTTTTCTCAACTCCGTCCATCCCACATCCCTTTATTACTCTAGGTGCATCCCTGTGAGTCCATAAAGGTTAAGTAACATATAATCGACGTTAGTATATAACCATCATAGAACCACAAGAAATTATAAAAGACCATATACTCATAGCACATTATGTGGGATTATAGTTAATTTATGAGATACCCTAAGGAACATGGGTACCAACTCACAATGTTTAAACATGGCAATGATCGGTGGCAGTGAAATACAAGACAATCTAAGAAAATGACTTCACCAAGAAAAATAACACAATGTCGACTACTGCCATGTAAACACCACCAAAACACGATCTAGGATTTCAATCACAGAGACGGAGTTGGTCTAGTTAGTGGAGATGGTGATGAAGACCCGTCGTTTTGGTGTTGATTAGATGTCAATCTTCCCTTCAAAGTGAGAGCAGATAGCAGGATCAGTCCGCTCTCAAAGTAGAACAATACTCGAGGAGGGCGGTGATATGGCTCACGGGCACCAGGAGCCCTTTTTCAATTTGTTTTTGAAAGTTCAAAGCTGAAGCTTCCAAAAAATTACAAAAGAATATTATGATGCAATCAATGCTTTGTTCTATATGTTGTAAATTTTTCAATATGCAATATCTTCTGTTCTAGCCTCAGAAAGAATGACAAATTGAAGACATGGGACATGAACAGTATCGCAATCGAATGTGAGCCAAATTTGTTGGATTTGTCTTTTTCTGAGACCAACAGATTGAAAATTTACAATCTCGCAGTGCATAGAGTTGGCTTCATCCTTATATTTGTTTTGGGATTTTTGGAAACATTTAAAAAAAATAAAAAGGGCTCCCTGGAGCCCGTGCTCCACTGTGACTTTCCGAATACTTGAGGCCCATGTACCCTACAAAATCCTCAAATTAGGACTTTTTTTTTCCGAGAAGAAGCCCTACCCATTTATTCTGAGGGCCTTTTTTTTTTAACTAGTCCGAGGACCCTTCAAAGTGAAGGGAGCTGGACCCGATTGCCTTTTGTTTTTCAGTTAAGGTCTTATTTGTACAAGTTGTGTGTGTTTTCCGATTTGACTAGCTTCAAAAGCAAAAAAAAAAAAAAAAGCCTACCCATTTCTTCTCTCCTCTCTGCAAAACTGATTTGGGTACCAGAAAACGAGTACTCTCTTTTGGAGATGCTCTAAGAGCAACTCCACTGGGGCCTCCAAACGACCCTCGAAGGCTCATTGGGGGTTTGGACACCGAAAACCGCCACCAGCGTACCCTCCAAAGTCTCGTCCCGAGCGATTTAATGTCCAGCACCCCGAGAGCGCCTCCAAGTTTGGAGGCCCTCTAGGGGGTGCCGGACATTGCCCGGACATGGCCTCCGACAGGTGCGCCCCACCCGTCGTAGACATAGGGCGCGAGAAGGTGATGTAATGGCGCCGTGCAGGAGGTCGTTTCGCCCGCGTTAATGGCGACGCGTTTCTGCAGGAGACGAAGGGACGGGACAATGAGGCGTCTGCGGCACGCCTCGCAATTACGCCGGCTTGCATGCTTTCCCGGCTTCCCAAGCGTCGGCGTGGCAGAATCGTGTCACCGCCACATAACGCCGACGCGACGCATACCCACCCGGTGCTTCCCGCCCAGCGCCACCGCTTCCCGCCTCCGTTTCCCACCCAGCGCCACCAGTTCCCACCTCCGTTTCCCGCCCAGCGCCACCGCTTCCCACCCCCTACCCGCCTATATAACACTCCCCGCCGGGCAGCCTTTTGTACCACACCACCGCTCGCCGTAGTCTGATGGCCCTTGAAGAGGTTGATCTACAGCCCCAGAAAGCGGTTTGATCTCCGGTGCGTAGTTACCTGCGTCAAAAGTAAATGGGTTAGGTTGAGACTCCAAGTGCAGAGTGTGTAGTAAGTAGAAGACGTGTTTTTCCCATGAGGGTGACTCGAGGGTTTAATATCGAACTCTCGGGGAATCAGTAGTGAAAAGTTTATCTCCTTATCCTTCTTTTTGGTCACCTACAAAACAAGTTAAATGTTTTGGTCCTCAACCTCACATGTGGTTGTCAAGCACAAGGTGTAAAAATGATATCAAGATAATTATGCAATGCAAACAAGAAATAAATATGCAATGGTGGTGAATAAATGTGCAAGGATGCTGATAACAATGATGAATGATATTTTTGGGTTTTTTTTATGATGAATGCAAGATGTAAAAGTTTTTTTGTATTTTCGGATTTAATAATTGCAGAAAATGGAAAAGTGGTAAAAGTTGTTGGAAAGGTTTTTCTTATGATTAAAAATGGACCGGGGTTCATGGTTTCACAAATGCACTCTCTTTAATAAAGTGGCAGACAATGGACACATAGAGTTGACATATGAGATTGCAACACAGGTTTGATATCAAGTTACTAATTATATGGGCATCACGTCCTAACATAGAGATCTTTTGGTTATTAATCTCACTTTTACTCCACCAAGATGCGAACTAAATCATACACCTTAGTAATTAAGATAACTCAGAGTATAGCTTTAAGTATCATGACATGAAGTTAAAATAAGAACATGCTAGATTAGTCACGGAGAAGTGGCAAGTCACCCACAACCCTTGTAGCATGGTATTTTTGTTTATCCCTAGTGAGGTAACAAAGTAAGGTAAAACATCCAAGTGGATCGCGATATTACAGTGGTCAACTTACCGCACTCACCACCCCCGTTACTCCAACTAATGCACACATCACCCCACACAGCTCTCATAAACATGCTTGATCATAACAAGTAGACAAGAACGGGGTACATAATATGCATCTATGTTCATAACTGAAACAAACATTGCAATCTCAAACATATATTAACTCACAAAAAGATCCACCACATAGGAATTACAACGATGACCGTAATTATGTTCAGCAGCTCATACGGTACTAATTAGTGAAGCTCAAAGAGAGGAGAGATACATAAGTTACTTCCACAAACCCATAGTCCAGAGGTGGACTACTCCCTCTTCATCATGGAGACGGTGGAGATGTCGATGGAGAAGATGGAGACCACGCCGGCAGCGCCCCGCCGGAGTTTTCCCCCTCCAATCTGCAGCTCCAGATCTCTGTTTTCGTGTTTCTGTCGTGTGGCGGCGCTTATTTTCGAGAACGCCGTGGGACTTCTTTTATAGGCGTTTTTAGGTCAAGATGAAATCGGTGGAGAAAAGATCGACGGCAGCGGGCCTCGAGGGCCAAAAGGGTGGGCCCCACGCGTCCAGGTACAGAGGCCGTGTGGGCCCCCTCTTTTGGGCTTCCGGCCTCCGTTTGCTTGCTTCCTTCGCTCCCAAGTTTTCCTCCTTCCAAAATATTGACGCCTGTATTTTTCCAAGTTATTTGGACGTCGTTTGGGTCCCTGAAACTTAAAAGGAAAAAATGGGGTTTTCTGCCTGCGCAGGGTTAATTCCATAAAAATTGGAAATAAATATTTTATTCCCAAAAATCATTATATAACAGTGATATAACCCTTATATGATGCAAATATGATTCGAATATGAGTGATATAGTGCAAAGTTCATGTATACATTTTACATGCATCATAGTCCAACATGCCTCGCTGCCTCCAAACCACTTGGTCTACCCTCACCCAGGCAGCACGCCGCGCTCACCCTCTGGGGCAGGAGGACCAGCCTCCCGTCGAGGAGCCTGCCGTGGAGCCTGTCATCGAGGAGGCGCCCTTCGATTGGGCGGACGTCGACATCGACGTCGATGAGCAGGAGGAGCAGGAGCCGGAGCAGGAGCCGCCTCCGGAGCAGGTGCCGGCCCTGGAGCAGGAGCTGCCACCGCCGCTGTGGCCAGACCAGGTGGTCGCCGTCAACTTGTTCAGCACCTGGCGCAACGAGCAGGCGACCCACCAGCTCCGGCTTGGTTACGAGTCGGTTCGCAACGCAGTCAAGGCCGCCATCTTGCGGGCCTCCATCAAGACCGCGGAGCGGGACGACCGCTGTCGCGCCTTCATGGCTGCCGAGCGCACGGCGTACGCGGACCTCAACGCCGTCACGGCCCAGCGGGAGAATGCAGCCACGCAGCTGGCCGCCAAGCAGGTGGTTCACGAGCAGCTGAACCAGATGCGGGAGGCGAGGCAGGCAGCAGCAAGGGAGGCAGTTGCGAGGGAGGCGACGCGCGAGAGGGATGCCATGCGCTCCGACAGGAAAGGCGTGCATACTCGCGCTTGGGCCAGGAGAGCCTGAAGGCCACCCCTGGCAGGAGAGGCGCCCAGGCACGACGACGAGGCAGGCCAAGGTGGAGTTTAGATTAGGATACCGTTTGTAAGTTTAAATCAAGTTGTTTGAATGTAAGTTTGAATTCTATCGCGCCATAGTGTTCGCCGAGCACGGCATCATGCCCACAAGGTGTTCGGCAATTTGCACGCGTTAGAAGGCTGTACCTTTGGGGTGCGCCGCTGTGGAGGGATTTCAAATATTGGGCGAACACATGTCCAGCGCTCCAATTGGGCCTCTATTGAGGTGCCAGACACGAATTTGGAAGCCCGGTGAGATGACGGTGCCTGTTGTTACGGCCGACGAGTTTCGAGGTCGCGCGGCGCTTGGTATACGACAACAGTTGCCTTTCCGGCTGCGACGGGGCCAATGTCAACTAAACATGTTACCTTGGCGGCTCGGCTCTGACTTTCTGTACTCAAGATCAAGAATTCAAGATTGCCTCTGCAAGATTACAAGAACTGTGGCAATGAACACTAGCAAATCAGTGCACGGGATCGATGTCGCTGCCGTGCATCCGCGCTTTACCAAGTTGCATGCATGCGGCTGTTGAAGCGCGCCCGCGGCCTGGTTTCGCCGGCAGGTCGCCGTTGCATGCCGACTTCCGGCCGCCGAGGGCAACGCTGCAATAGCGATCTCGGACTGATGGATAACAGTGTCGCGTTAATTCTCCGAGCGTTACTTCTACTGTAGAGCTGATCTGACCGCGACGTACTTCTTGAACAAGTGGCAACCCGAACTTGTGCTGGATCAACAAAATCATGGAGAAGCGATAACTGATCTTTGCAATACTAGCATAGTCCCTTTTCATGGAGAAACAAAGATTCAGCTATGTATTTGAGCAGATAACATATACGACTCCAGCCAAATTGTTGGCAGCTTCTACAAACGTACATTTGTTTTACTTCTGTCTTGGGGAAATATATCTGTGTCTGTTCATCGATTCATTCTATCTTCTAAACTAACGGTTTATGCTTTTAAATTTGAACTAAAAGAGAAAGCGTTAAAAGTATCTTCACATTGTTTTGTTTTGCATATATAGTGTGTACAGTAAGTCAGTAACTAGCTCCACAGGTCCAATTCACCGCCACCGCATTCGTGGTCGTCCTCCGAGCAGCCCACGGCGGTCGGCGGCGGTTCCAACAGCAGCCTGAGCCAAGCTAGCGTAGTACAAATTGGCGTCCATACCCCCGAACGCATCACCCTGGAACATGTCAGTGCCCAAGGCTGCCCTTGCCGGTAGCGCATGAGCAGCGGCAGAAGTCGACCCCGAGGACGACGGCGTTCCGACATTGTGCATGAAAGCAGGCGCAGATGAAGCTGCCGAAACGCCCCCGTGGGCGGAAGCGCGTCTCGCGGCTGCCCGACGCTGGAAATCCGCCACGGCCTCGGTGGCCGCGCGCTGGACGTCGAGCAGGCCGGAGTCGGACACTGGCGTACCCGGCGGGACGTGGAGCAGCCACGCCGAGTCGGCGAAGTTGAGGCTGGCAGAGGGCCCGCGCAGCGCGAGCATGGCGGCGTCGTGCGCCCGCGCGGCGGCCTGGGCGGTGTCGAAGGTCCCGACCCAGAGGCGCTCCCCGCGGCTCCCCGGCACGCGCACCTCGCACACCCACCTCCCCGCCTGGCCGCGGCGGCGCACCCCGCGGAACACCGGGTGGCGCGTCTCCTGGAACTTGGTGCGCCCCGCGGGGCGTTTCGGCGGGGACGGGGAAGGGTCCGACTCCGACGCCCCAAAAAGGGAGCTGCTGCTGCTCGATCGCTCGGTGCTCCTCTGCATCGGCGCCGCTGCTTTGCTGCCTGGCGGCGGCTGGCGCTTGGGTCGTCGTTGTGGTGAGCTTCTGGGCTAGTGGTGCTTCGCCTCGAGTACGGAGCGAGAGCGTATTTATAGGTTGCCGACTTCTACTTCCCGCCAGGTCCTGGTTGCGGATGAAGACTTGTCCAGTTGCCCGCTTGTGTAAGGATGACGTAGGCGGTGATTGTTTTGCTTCAGCCCCGGCCGCCCTACGAGAGCATGCAGTCACAAACTTCTCTAGCGAGTCGATTTGTTACAGTTTGACTTGGTCAAGCAGATTTCGTAACGCGAATTCGGTGAGTACGGCAATCGACGTACGACATGCAAATCGTACGGAGTATATATCAAGGTACGCCTTTGGGAAGAGTAAAATCCACCCGCAAAAAAAAAAAAAAAAGAGTAAAATCCATCATTAGTAACTGAACTTTAGGACGAAAATCATTTCCATCAACGTACACAACAATGCCACTCGAAGGTGGTATCGATATAATCACAATATATTTCAGAACAAATGATATTTTCATAACTTAAAAGATTTATAACTTAATCATCCACGAAGGTATAGATTAAAAATATTCTTCGATAAACAGGACATTAAATCTCACAAATTAACAAGAGTATTTCCATCGCTAAAATGCGACAATATACCATTTTACGGTAACTCACATCGTTCACAGCGTCAGCTGGAGCGGTGTATTTCATGACGTGGCACTAGTTGACGGCTCAATAATTTTAACAAAAGGCGCTCAAAATATTTTCTGATGTCCCCCTTCTATTGGTGTCGGGGGCTACCCCCGGGTAGGGTCATGGTAAGGTATTAAGTGTGACCAAATGTGATCCGAGGTGTGGAAGAAACTGAGGAATACAGTTCCAGAGTGATTGATAGGTGCTAAGTGATATTGTTAGTCCGACATGTTTGGGCCGACATATCTGAACCGACATAACCACACCGACATGTATATGTCGGTAAAACCGAGTTGTTCTTATATGCAGGTGAGGACTATGCACCGAGGCTAGGAATCCGGCATATCCTTGCCGGGTTAACCAAGAAGAGTATCCGGCATAGCCATGCCGGGTTAGAGTCAAGGGGAGCCCGACACATCCGTGCCGGGATAACCGAGGCAAGGAGCCTTATGTCGGGCGGGAGTCAATGCTCCTGTCACTTCCCGTCTGACACGGAGCGTCTGGCATGGAGTTTGGCAGGGGCGTGCTGCGGGTTCTACGGGACAACACGCGTCTGTCCGCTGACTCCGGGATAACCGGGGAAAGGCTACGGAAAAGGCTACGAGGTAGCACGGCCAGGCCTTGTCTTATCTCTGTCAGAGGGACACCCTAGCTCTATCGTTGGCTGCAGGGGATGGGCAGGCCACGTCTTGTCCCTGACAGGAGTGCCATGATGACTCCTCAGTGGCATGGCAGCAGTGTACCTCGAGGGGCATAACCGTAACTCGGTTGGCCTATATAGAGGGCATCTCCCCCTCCTGCGTGAGGGAGGATGCCCTGAGTTCCATTCCCCCCCCCCCCCCCATAGCTTCATCTTCTTCCTTGAGAGCTTCACCACTTCACCATTGTTGGATCATACAGCTCGAGGAGCATCTTGTACTTGTGATACACTGAGATATACTGAGAGAGGCAGGCAGGAGTAGGGGTTTTACCTCCATACGAGGGCCCCGCACCTGGGTAGATCGGTGTGTTCTTGGATATGTGTGTGCTTCATCGCGTGCTCCTTAGCGCGCAAACCCTCCCCGGATCCCCCAGCGTCCAAGCGAGCCCCAACTTAGCCATACCTATGGCATCTGCCGTGATACCACCGCGACAGTTGGCGCCCACCCTGGGGCGAGCAGAGGCGCTGGCAGGGGTGACCATCTGGACGGGCTCCATCATCAACTCCGGCGAGCGTGTCGTCTCCGGCTCATCTGCAAGCTCGGGTCGCTGAGCTTCATCAGCGACAACGCGGGATGCTTCGGCGTGCGGCCGTTCCCGAAGAACGGCTGCCTCATGAACTTCGGCACCTTCACGACCTACGTCGCCACCGAGTTCATCTACAAGTACTCAGAGCAGGTGCTTGTGGCAGAGGATCCTCCCTCTGTCTATGCAGCTCGCTGTAGGCGTATCTCTCGCCCGAGATCTGCGCCGAGGTAATGATGACCGGGCCTGCGCCTGGTGCGGGCAAGGAAAAGCTCGGCGAGCCCACCGAAAAGTCCGTCCGCGCAGCAAAACCTCCGATGGAGGGACAGCAGCACTACCAGGCCGGCGCATCCAACGTGTCGGTCAGGCCCGCTCCCTTGGAGGAGATCATCGAGAAGCTGGCAGTGCCGGTGGTCAGTGGGGCAGATGCTGCCCTGACAGCTGCCGAGTTAGAGCTGCAGCGGCAGAAGCTGCACCAAGAGGCAGTTGAGATGGCCGAGCTTCGGAGAGAGTTCGGCATCAGTCTCCGTGAGTATAATGCAGCTCATGGTTTTACTCCGGTAGCAGATCATCCTAGTCATTTAGAGAATGTGTGCCAGAGAGGCAAAGGCCTCAATGCCGAGATAGCTAGAGATGGTAGATCTGCTTCTAGTAGAACTCCTAGCGGTGTGTCGGCGGGAAGGCCGAAGTATAGTTCCCCTGCCAAGACTCTTAGAGCTGCCGAGGCAGCAAGAGCCGAGTTACCCGGTCTAACCGCGGAAGCTCGGCAAAGACAGCAGGATCGAGTTAATGAACTGGTTGGTACTACACACCGGCAGAACGAGGCCTTTCGTAGGGCTAATCCAGGTGCTGGTGGGTCCCAGATAGTTCACTCGGCTAGAGCAGCCAGCGGATCTAAGGGACAAGCTTCATCTCCGCATAGCAGTGGAGGTCGTGACCGGAGTATAAACTCCGGTAAGAACAAGCAGCTGCAGATGTATGATCCTGCGTATGCCAAAAGCAGCTAGCGGGGCAGGCCAATGCTGGCCGAGGTAGAAGTAACCTCGGTCCGGGCAATCCGAACGTCGGGCCTGTTGCCTTGGCTGGCCGAGGTAAACCACCTCGGAATCCGGTGTATCAGCAGCAAGTCCCGCAGCAAATGCAGCAGCACCAGGAGGCTGAGTATGTACAGCAGCCACAGTACGTTGGTCAAGGGGCCAACATATATGATGATGGAAACTCGGCCATGGAGCGAGCCGGGTATCAGAGGGTTGAGGGTGCATTGGGAGCTCGGCTGGGATCTCGCCAGTTAGCTCCGAATGACGCTCGTTACAAGTTGGACATAATCTATTTGTCCGAGATGTTGGAAACGCAAGATCCACCTGACCCAGCTTGTTTTGGACTTCAGATCATGAGAACCGCCGGTGCCGGGTTTCCAATTGAGCCGAGGTACCAAAACCTATAATGGAAGCACTAAGCCAGAGGACTGGTTGATTCACTACGTGACGGCGGTGCACATCGCTGGAGGTAACCGCAGATGGCTCAACAACTTGAGGGAGGGTAGTGTTGACTGCTGGCTGGACTTTGAAGATGCTTTCGTTAGCAACTTCTCCAGCACTTACAAGAGGCCAAACCGACCTCAACAGCTTGACTCGGTGGAGCAACATTCGGAATTCCTGTGAAGGAGTTGTGGAGGCGCAGGCCATTTCATGGTTCGCGCAGGGATGCCGACATGGCACCATGATTTGGCAGAAGCTGCAGAGGGAAATACCCTCCACACTGGCCGAGACAATCCGCATTGTGGATAGTTATGCACTTGGCGATCCGACGCAACCTCTGCTTGACTCGGTTGAGCCGAGCAGAAGATACCCGGTGAACAACAGGCCTGGACCAGCTAGAAATGACCGCCAAGACTTCGGCACCAAGAGGAGAGAACCGGATTACCGGTATGGCTCGAATCAAGTGGCTGCAGTGAACCAGGACAAGCCAGATGTCGGCAGCAATCAGCATCCGAAGTTCAATGGTCCGGCATGGGGCCAGAATCAAGAAGGAAAGAAGCCCTGGGGTGATCAGCAGCAGTCCTTTACTTATGAGACCATGTTGGATGGACCTTGCAGCTTCCACACCACCGACTTCCGCAAGCCGGCGAATCACACAACTCGGCAGTGCAGCTGGTACACCCGAGTAAAAGGAGAAGGAGCAAGAGCTGGAGGAAATCAGGGAGGAGCACCTCAGCGATTTCCGCCGAGGCAGAACTTACTGCTCACCGGGTCAAATGCTATCCCGGTAAATGCGCCTGCTCAGAGGCAAGCTGCTCCGAAACCTGTGAATCAAGTGACTGTCAGAGGAAACAACAACAACGCTGGCCCGAGCTACCAGAATGAGTATCCCCAGGGGGATTACAGAGAAGCTTATGCGAGCTATGTAGTCTTTGTGACCGAGGCAACTGATAAGAAGAGCTTGCATCGGCTTAGACTGGAGGTGAACGCTGTTATGCTGGCAGTGCCGAAGTTCATGCACTGGTCCGAGCAAGAGATAACTTGGAGCAGAAAAGATCATCCCCGAGTCATGCCAACTCCGGGAGGATATGCCCTGGTGGTAGATCCGACATTCATTGGACCCACCATCAATGTTCGGTTCAGCCGAGTTCTGATTGACAATGGCAGTGCCATTAATATCATGTACCGAGACACCATGGTGAAGATGGGTATCTCGATAAAAATGCTGCTGCCAAGCAGCACGACCTTTCATGGCATAGTGCCGGGGGTTTCTTATGCTCCTATGGGTAAAATCTGAGTGGATGTGCTGTTTGGGACCAAGGACAATTGCAGAACTGAAAGTCTCCAGTTCGAGGTAGTGGACCTCGAAAGTCCATACCATGCATTGCTTTGTAGGCCCGCGCTGTCCAAATTCATGATCTCCACCCATGTGGGCTATCTCAAGATGAAGATGTCGGGTCCTAACGGCATTATCACTATCTCGGGCGATTACAAGCGCTCCATGGAGTGTGCCTCGGCTGGTTCTTGCCTAGCCGAGTCTCTGATCATTTCTGCTGAGAAGAAGAAGATCCTTGAAGTGGTGGCCATGGCTCAGGCCACGCAGCTCGGGATGCCCAGAGTGATTAACCCGGAGCTGAATGCTTCGTTCCAGGTGCCGAAGGAGACGAAGAAGATCAACGTTGACCCGGAATGCTCTGACCGTAATGTCATCATTGGCTCCGGGTTAACTAAGAAATACAAAAGCGAGCTCAGTCACTTCCTCCGTGAGAATCGGGATATCTTTGCATGGTCAAATCAAGACCTGCCAGGTGTGCCGAGGGAGTTGGCCGAGCACTCTTTGTTCGTCAGGCCCGACATGAAGCCTGTGAAGCAGCCGACGCGTCGACTGTTGGATGAGAGAAGAAAAGTGGTGGGAGAAGAACTGGCCAAGTTGCTTGCGGCTGGTTTCATCATGGAAGTGCTGCACCCAGACTGGTTGTCTAACCCGGTCCTGGTAGAGAAGAAGAAAGATGAGCCTCTGGTGGCCAAAGTGTGGCATATGTGTATCGATTTCACGAACCTTAACAAGGCATGTCCTAAGGATCCATTCCCGTTAGCTCGGATAGATCAAGTGATCGATTCCACGGCAGGGTGTGAGCTGTTATCCTTTGTAGATGCTTACTCCGAGTTTCATCAGATTCCTCTGAACCCGGCTGATCAATTGAAAACTGCTTTCATTACCCCGTACGGGGCTTATTGCTATCGTGTAATGACCTTTGGTTTGAGAAATGCCGGGGCAACATACCAGAGGTGCATGTAGAAATGTCTGCATGCCCAAATAGGTCGGAATGTGCAAGTGTATGTCGACGATGTCGTCATAAAAACCAAAGAAAAGTCCTCTCTGGTCGATGATCTCAGAGAGACATTCCTGAGCTTGAGAAAATACCAAATGAAACTTAACCCGGATAAGTGTACATTCGGTGTGCCGGCAGGAAAATTACTCGGTTTCCTCGTGTCCAGCCGAGGTATCGAGGTTAACCCGACGAAAATCCGTGCTATTGAAAGCATGAGGTTACCGACATGTCTCAAAGACGTGCCGAAATTCACTGGATGTTTAGCATCTTTGAGTCGGTTGTAAGCCGGTTGGGTGAAAAGGCATTACCTTTGTATCAGCTCATGAAGAAAACCACTCACTTCGTGTGGACTCTGCAAGCAGATGCGGACTTCACCGAGTTAAAAAGATGTTGTCAACATCACCGATACTGGCCTCATCGTTGCCCAAAGAGCCGATGTTGCTCTACATTGCAGCCACAAATCGAGTTGTGAGTGTCGTAGTGGTGGTGGAAAGAGAAGAAGTGGGCAAAACTGTGCAGAGGCCGGTGTATTATTTGAGCGAGGTAATCTCGCTATCCAAACAGAACTATCCTCACTACCAGAAAATGACATATGGTGTCTATCTGGCTGCAAAGAAGTTGAAACATTACTTCCAAGAACATTCAATCAGAGTGGTGTGTGAGGCTCCTATCTCGGAGATCATCGGATGCAAAGATGCAACTGGCCGAGTAGCCAAATGGGCTATCGAGGTATCACCTTACACTCCACACTATAAGAGAAGAGATGCTATCAAATCTCAGGATTTGCCAGACTTCTTGGTAGATTGGGCCGAAATGCAGTATACACCACCTATGCCGGACTTTAACTATTGGAAGATGCACTTTGATGGTTCCCGAACCAAGATTGGTTTAGGTGCTGGAATAGTCCTTACCTCACCAAAGCAGGATCGGCTAAGATATGTCAGTAGTACAGAACGACACATCGGAAACGGGCCAAAAAACCCATCGGAAACGGAAAAAGGGTCCGTGTCCCCGACCCCGTTACTGATGTGAATGCCCTCATCGGTAACGGAGGCGAAAAACCGTCGCTGATGAGGCGTCGGTTTGGCAACGGTTGTGCACAACCTCTGTTTCTGATGTGTCGGAACATCAGTAACGCAGATTCTATTTCTGCTCGTTTGCATTGAGGTTTCTTCATAAGCCTAGAGCAGGAATATATTTGGCACTGGATATTTAAAATTTCACAGCAGAAGCACAAAAAGGCTAACAAATTCATTCATTCATAAGGTATAACAAATGTCACCGATACATTGCATCACAAGACAATCAATTACTTATCTTCATTGTCATGCCTCTCTAAATCTATCATTGACATGTCTAGCTAAATCTATCTATGTCATGCCTCTCTAAACTTATCCTTGTCATTTTCAACTTAATTTATCTTCATGACTTGCTGTTAGAGTTCATGAATTCAATCTTCTTCTTAGACGGTGTCGCCAAAATATAATCAACTCGCCGCTTTGTCCCCGACCTTGTATTTAGCTCATTTAAATGAGCTAAACGGATCAGCACCATGCTTTGCACATAGTGCAATAAGCGAGTGCTGATGTACTGAAGGTGCCTCTTTTGTAGAGTGGTCACTGAAATGCAAAGAGAGAATATATGACTCCATGTTAGCTCACTATACATCTAGCATAAAAGACATACAACTCAAAAGGATGCATAAGACAGAATAACAAACTTACAAATCCATTGCATAGTTGTTGTGTACCAACAATTATGCCGGATGACAAGCGCACCTTGGCTAAGGACCCGGCTTTTTATACAGTGTCACCGAAATGTACATCTGTTTTGCAAAGGAGATAAGTCACCCATGAGTTTCATACACTACCGATTTGTGCTAGTTATGTTCTTTTCGAGCGACACTACGTAGTCGTCCTCAGTGGCGGAGCTAGAACATATTGAACCAGGATGCACACATGTTACCACAATACATTTAAAACAATTTTTAGGGGTGCATATGTGATGAAAAATTGCTAATTTACAAAGAAAAATTCCTTCTCCCGGTGTCCTGTGCACCTGGCTGGCTCAAGGTGGATCCGCCAGTGGTCGTCCTCGTCGTCCTCGGATGTATTACAACCCTAGTTCTAGTTCTATTCATGAGTGTCCTATGAAAGAAAACCTAAGCAGAACAATGACAACAACCCTAGTTCGTCGGCACGACGGCCGGTCACAAATAGATGTATTACCTTTGGATCTGGCGGCGGGAGTACGTAGTCATCCTCGTCGTCCTCGGATCAACATGCCATGCGCCCTCCAGCTACAGATCAGGTGACGAGATCTGCCCAGGTGGAGCAAAGAACGGGTACGCGCTGCCACGGTCGGAGGAGAGGAAGATGCGCGCCGATACAGTCGGAGGGAGGGAGATGCGCGCCGCCACGGTCAGAGGAGAAGAAGATGCGCGCCGCCACGGTCGGAGGGAGGGAGATGCGCGCCGCCACGGTCGGAGGAGAGGAAGATGCGCGCCGCCACGGTCGGAGGGAGGGAGATGCGCGCCGCCATGGTCGGAGGGAGGGAGATGCGCGCCGCCACGGTGGAGCTAAGATCTGGTGCTGCGTGGAGGCGCCGCCACACTTTGAGAGTGAGGCTGAGAGTGAGAGCGATGGAGTTTAGGGCTGTGTGAAGGGCGCATTTATAGCAAAGTAGAACATCAGAAACAAAGGGTATAAACAACCGTTTCCTTTGATTTTTTCACTGACACACTAAGCTTATACTGATCTCTACTAGTATTGAAGTTGAAGAACATAAAAATAAATAACTATAACTACTCCTCGGCCTCCGCCTTCTCCTGCTCGTATGTGAGGAGAGTCGCGTAGTCGTTCGTGTCGTCGCGCGGCTCCTCGCCGACGATGTCATCGCCACCCGTGCGCCCCTCCCACATCTCGTCGTCGTCATAGGCAGGATCGCCACGTAGCTCTGGCGGGAGGAGGAGCCGGCGGCTCTGAAGCAGCTCAACTCTTTCCGGCGGCATAGGCACCGACGCGCGGTTGAGGTGCCAGCCACCGGGTAGCCGAACCTTTAACCATGGCACTGGCCTCCTATATTGCCAGTGCAGCTCCGCGACGGCCTGCCCGACGATGACGCGGTTCCATCCAGGCGACCGCGGACGAGCGTCTCTCCGTCGCGGCGAGCGGCTGCGGTCGCGGGCGCCCGAGGATCCCGCGTCCTCTTCCGGCGGCAGAGGCACCCTCCTGTGGTTGACGCGCCAGCCAGCGGGGAGGCTAACATTTGACCAGGGCACTGGCCTCCTATATTGCCAGTGCCTCTACGCGACGGCCTCCAGCACGACGACGCGGTTCCAATTCAGCGAAAGCGGGAAACTGCTGCGGCGAACGCCCGAGGAGTTGCTAGGAGTATCCATGGCTGCGGCGAAGTGGCGTACTGAGATAGCAGGGAGATCGTGGGTTTTTAAGGAGTAGTAGGCGGTGCCGCGGCGTCACTACGCCACTACGCCATAGCAGTTACTCCGCTCGCATCGAATTCGACGAAGATGGAACGTGTCCACATTGCACATGGACACACAAAAGTCTCCGTTGCTATAGAGGCACATATCGGAAACAGAGCCAAAATTAAGACCGTTGCCAATAATATGGGTAACGGAGTTAATACTTTCTCCGTTACCTATGTTGACGGGCCAGCCACGGCCCAGGTCAGGTTTGTACGCATTGGCCGCGCGGAAAGCGCGATTCTCCGTCGCCTAACGCCTGCCGTTTCCATAGAGGGGTATCCGATGTGTCGTTCTGTACTAGTGTGTGCTGCAGATTCATTTCGCGGCATCTAATAATGTGGCAGAGTATGAGGCACTGGTCCATGGGATTAATGTGGCCAAGGAGGTTGGCATCCGCCGGATTGAATGCTTCGGAGATTCAGATTTGGTGGTGCAGCAAGTCTCAGGAAATTGGGATGCTCTGGATGCCAACATGGCGCTGTATCGGTTTCATGTCCAGAAGATCTCGGGATTCTTTGAAGGGTGCGAGTTCAAGCACGTACCTCGGGCAGAGAATGAAGCTGCTGATGTGTTATCCAAGCTCGGTTCGTCTCGGGAAGCTATTCCGCCCGGGATATCGTTGGAGCATCTGAGGAAACCATCGATCAAGCCATCCCCCGAGTCTGAGTCAATTTTTATCCCAGCTAAACCGGAGTCTGGCGCTGTCCCCATGGACGTTGATGTCGGATGCATTTGGGAAAACCCGGGGACTGCTTGGCAGAACTCGGGGACTGGTCACCTAATCTCGGAGGAAGCAATGTCGGTTGATCCCATGAATGAAGACATAGAGATCCCGGTCTTTCCTGTGCGCCCTGTCCCGGAATGGGCACAACCAATCATGGCGTACATGACAGATGGGAGTTTGCCGAGCAATGAAGTGGAGGCCAGGCAAGTGCAGAGAAGGTCCAAAGCTTACACCATCATCAACAAGGAGCTGTACAAGAGAAGTGTAACCGAGGTGTTGCAGCGCTGTGTCGAACCAGCAGAGGGACAAGAAATGCTCTTGGAAATTCATCAAGGGGAATGTGGTCATCATGCTTCTTCAAGAGCCCTAGTTGCTAAAGTATTCCGGCATGGGTTTTACTGGCCCAAGGCTATGGAACAGGCAGAAGATATTGTCAGAAGGTGCGAGGGATGCCAGAGATTCGCCAAGAAAATCCATTTACCAGCCTCGGCACTGAAGACAATTCCTATCACTTGGCCCTTTGCTGTGTGGTGTTTGGACATGGTGGGAGAGTTCAAACCAGCCCGAGGTAACATGACTCATATGCTGGTGATGGTGGATAAATTCACCAAATGGATCGAGGTAAAGCCTATCCGAAGTGTGATGGTCACACAGCGGTGTCCTTTTTGAAGGACATCATCTTGAGGTATGGATACCCCCATAGCATTATCTCGGATAATGGCACCAACTTCGCTGTGGGGGAATTCGCTCGGTTTTGTGCAGAAAAGGGAATCCGGCTGGACATAGCCTCGGTGGCACATCCTGAGGCAAATGGCCAAGTGGAAAGAGCAAATGCACTGGTATTGGCCGGCATTAAAGCTCGGTTGAACCCCTGTTGAGAACTCCGGGTTGTTGGATAGAGGAGATACCAGCAGTATTGTGGGGTCTAAGGACCACACCGAATCGCTCAACTGGCTATACGCCATTCTTTCTGGTCTATGGAGCAGAAGCAGTTCTGCCAACCGACATACAATATGACTCGCCGAGAGTTGCGAGTGTACACTGAAACCGAGGCAAAAGAGGCTCGGGCAGATGCTGTTGATCTGCTCGAAGAGGCACGAGAATTGACCTTATCTCGGTCAGCAATATACCAGCAGAATCTCCGACGCTATCATAGCAAGAAAATCAGCCCTCGGGTATTCCGAGAAGGAGATTTAGTACTGAGGCTGGTGCAAAGAAGTGCAGGCCGACATAAATTGTCACCTCCATGGGAGGGACCGTTCATTGTGAGCAGAGCTCTGCACAATGATTCATACTATCTTATAGATGCACAGGCACCGAGGAAAAATGTAATGGACAAGTCCGGAGAGGAGACCAAACGACCCTGGAATGTAGCTCTACTCCGTCCCTTTTACTCATAAAGGACGTAATGTATGTATCTCGGTTTCTTTTCAAATGAAATGTCGGCACTCCGAGCTGTAACTCGGGGACTGCCTTGTCCATATGCATGTGTTTTATTTCGGTTTTTTATATGTCGTTCATGTGTCGGATGATTTTTTGACTCGTTTCAAAGTTCAAGTAATGTATGCTATCTTGTTGTGATCTTGTGACTCGACTGACGAACGCCGAAATGGTAGTCAAGAGCAAAGGTTGTGGTATGTGGTAAACATGAAAGTGGACTCGGGGACTCGGTCCTAAAATGATCCGACATATGTCGTTTACTAACCCCGGTTTTTCATTCCTTTTCCTTATGTCGGATAACTTTGAATCATACCTCAAAATTTTACTAAGTATGTATGCTATAATTTTGATCTTGTGACTCGACTGTCGAACGCCAAAAAGGTAGACAAGAGCAAAGGTTACTAAGTATAGTAAACACGAAAGTAAACTCGGGGACTTGGTCCAAAGTGATCCGGCATTAAGCCGTTTTCGAATAAAAGTGGCAAAATAGAGGTAGCTCGGAGAAACACTTAAAGTATATTACATCTGCACCCGGCATTCCGGGGATTTGATAGTTCTACTTGTAAGAAGTTCAGGAAGCGGTGCCGGAAGGACTCGGATCCGCAGGGCCTGTGGCAGGAGCAACGTCGGGAGCAGGAGCACCTTCAGGTGTTGGAGCAGCCTCGGGAGTTGAAGTGGCAGCCGAGACTCCGGCAATGTCGGAGGCCGCTTCTGGAGAAGTGTCGGTTGTTGCTGCGGGGCAGTCTCGGCGGCAATGTCGGTGGCAGTGTCGGCTGCCTCAGCTTCGATTTCTTCGTCCATTGCCTCCTCATCGGTCTCCTCATCATCGCTGTCAGCAGCGTAATCTTCAGCGTCGGAGTAGGTATCCCCGGGGATGAAGTACCGAGTTTCAGCATAGCTGGCCATGAAAGCAGCGGCACTTTTGCGGCGCTCGACTAAGGGTCCTCGGTCCATTGCGAGCCAGAGCGCAGGGACCTCACCTTCTCGAGCTCAATCTCCTCGTACCAAGACATCAAAAAGGTGAGCGCTTGGTCTGCGCCGGCGCGAGCTGAGAAGATCTCCACTCCCGGAGTCTTTTCTCGGCAGCATGCAGACATTTGGCTAGCTCGGCGGTGGTTGCCGGGGTTTGGGCAGTAGGCCATAATGTCTGGTAAACGTGGATGCTGGCTTCGAGGAGCTCAGTGCCAAGGAGCTTCAAGGGAGAAATCCGAGCTTTCATTGCAGTCAAGTGATCTTCAATATCCCACTCATCCGAGATGGGGCCAGCCTCGGATCTTCTTTCTCGGGCCTTCTTGGTTATGTTGGAGGCAGCAACTTGAGTGTGCATGAAATGCTCTATAGTAGGAAAAGCTGTTGTCAAAAGTAAAATCACAATCCGACATATAGCAAATGTCGGTATGAGTAGAAAGATGAAGGGCTGAAAGAGCTTACTGTCCATCTCTCGGTTAATGCAGACAAGTTTCTCCAGCCAGCTGTCACATTTTGCCTTCAGGGCATCCAAGGCTTCTGTCGCCGAGGTAACGCGAACCTCGGCCTGGCGGAGTTCCTCCTTGTGCTTCTCAGCTGCGTCTTCCCGGAGGTTCTTCTCTGCGGCGACAACGGTTTGCATCTCGTTTTTCAGCCGCTGGGCATCATCCTCCCGTTGCTTCTGCACCCGCTGGAGTTCAGACTGGAGCCGGACACTTCATCCTGTTCTTTTTTAAGCGCCTTCTGGTGCGCGTCCTCCCGAGTCTTCTGCTCTGCTTGCAAGCACTTGTGGGAGTCATGGAGCTTCTTGTGATCAAGGAGCAAAGTGTGGAACACTTTGGTCCGAGCATTCATGCTTTTCTGGAGAGAGATGGAAATGTTAGTGGTGTTATCGAGACTCAAACCGAGTAATCTAAATGTCGGATTCTTTGAGAATTCCTGCCGAGTTAAGCTCAACAAGAGTCTCGGGGCTGGAACTTGAATCTTTTTGGGAAGATTCGCGCCAAGTGATTTTAACTCGGTTGAGTGTCAATCACTTAACCCGAATCTCGGGGACTGGGGATAGTATATCTATAAGCTTTTGTAAAGGAAGAAAGGTCTGAGTTGAGAATTTACCTCGGCAGTTCTGCTGGCGTTTAGGGCCGCAACTTGTAGGTGTGCATGGTTTGAGCTACGGCACTTGGGCCTGCAGGATGGAGCGCTGCGGGGTCTGCGGAGGAGACCTCGCTGAGATCGGCGGCATTCCAGTCCATGTTATAATGCTCCAGTGAGCCCAAGCTATGGCCGCTTGCGGTACGCACCACAGGAAACACCCAGCGGCCTGGGGAAGCTCGGGAGATGGCAGCAGTCAGAGCTTGCTTCGGGTTCGGGTTCACCTCGGGCTGCTGCTTGTCCGAGACTACCAGCTCTTTTCCGGTGGTCTGTTGGCTCGAAGTTTGTTTAGCCGGGGTGCGGCCTTCCGGGTGATGCCGAAGGAGACTTCGAGAGCGAGAAGGACTGCATGGTGATCGCTGCGGTGGTGGCTGTTGTTGTGGCTGCTGCGGAGGCTTATCCTTCTTCTGCGGCTTGTCCTTATTCTGTAGTTGCTCCTGTTGCTTCTGCTGCTTCTGTTGTTGCTGCGTGGTTGTTGCTGCTGTTGTTGCTGCTTCTGCTGTTGCGACGGTGGCGGTGGTCGAGGTGGTTGCTGCTGATCCGGGATAACCGGAGCTTCTGGCCGAGATATGTCGGAGTCCAAAATGTGGACCCCGGAGTCTCTGTGCTGGTCAGGGGCCGAAGTCTCTAGATTCCCTTGAGCTCCTTCAGGAGCAACTTGAGAGGTCGGCAGCGGTGTGCCGGCAGGCGTAGGGGAGCCGAGGTAGGATTGGCCCGGACTGGGCTAGCAGTCGTTGCCTCGGAGCCCTGAGCTACCTCGCGCACTGGTATAGGAGAGCGCATCGAGGAGGCACTCTGGTTGACACGAAGGACTTCACTGTAATGAGGTAAAAGAAGAAGTTAGTCTCGAGAAAAAGTTGTCCCGGTTAAGGAATAAAGAGAGCAAAGGTATTGGAAATAATTCAGTACCCTTCGGTGACGGGCGGCTTCTTGGTCCGAACTATCTTGCCGGACTTCTTCAACCGCTTCGTCGGAGGAGGCGCCGAGGTTGTGGCTGTCCCGGTTCCCGAGGTACCGGTCCCTGCGCGCTTGCGAGTTGTGCTTGGACCGGCCGGGTTAGCTGGGTCCGAGGATAGTGGGTAAGCATATGCAATGGGGATAGCATCTATAGGCTCTAAAATTCGGCAGTCATCATCGTCATCTGGCAAGTCTCGGACTGGAGCTTGGGCTTGAAGCTTACCCGAGGCAGGGGGGCGAGCTGTGGGAATTGGCATGAAGTCCTCAGAATCCGGATCTTCAGTCTCGGGCACGGCCGGGACAGGTAGATCCTCGCCCCAATGCTCGGAGGGGTGAACCCCATCTTCAGTCGTTTGTCGGCTAAATCTCTACAACATGAATACAAGAATGTCAATTTACACTGATAATAAGTGCGCTGCCGACATAAGGGTTGTCTCGGCAAGAAAGTTATGTCGGTTCAAGTTGGTGAGTACTTACGTGCTTCGGGGGCTTGTATCGGTGGTGGGGCTCCATGCCCCACTCCCACTCGTCAGCCATGTCGGTCTTGGCGATGGCCTTGACCCGACGTTTCACCGCGGGCTTGTCCAGCGCATGAGTGCTGCTCCGGGTGGGGTCAAACAGGCCGCTCATCTGGCAGATCTTATGAACTCGCTCCTGAAGCGGGGAAACTCGGCGGCTGACGAATGTCCGCAGCAGGTCATCCGCAACTAGCTTATCCTTGACCTGGAATTCCTCGACGAACTTGTGGATAGAGTTGACCTCGGGGATGGAAAATTTCGGGTTGTAGTCCCAGTTGAGCTGTCCGTTAGGGGAGCAAGATCCCATTCGGGCAAGTTGAGGAAATCTTCACCATCCGGGCTCTTCACGTAAAAGAAAGTCCTTTGCCATTTCCGGCATGACTCGAGGCAAGGTATCCGGGGGAAGATGGAGTTCTTCCGGGGAGTGATAGTGGCCGCCCCGCATGCAGTCATAAGCTTGGGGAGGTCCTTGTGATCTGGGTCCGGGATACTCTGTTTCCAGCTGGAAGTATTTGGCCCAGACCTCGACCGTAGCCCAGAGGCCGAGGTATCCCTCGGTGAAAGAGACAAAGGAAGAAAGGGTGGTGATGGCATTTGCCGGGAGATGATGGGTTGGAGCCCGAACTTGTCGAGGAAGCTCCGGAAGAATCTGCTCGCCGGGAGTCCGAGGCCGCGCTGGAAGTGCGCGACAAAGACAACCCGTTCTCCGGTCTCACGTCGGGCTCGGATTCACTGCCCGGGATCCGACACTCCACCTGCATAGGAATGCGCCGAGTCAACTTCAGCCAATCAATCTCGGCTTGGCTGACGTCAGATCCCTCCCATCCACCGCGTTCTCCGGCTCCCTCTTCCTCGGGAACGTCGGAAGGCTCCGGGGTATCTCGGGGAGGCATCTCGGAAGAATCAATCTGCAAGAAGTGCAAGAATGCACCAGAGATGAGCACTTTGGTGTGTTCACAGTGCCGAAAAGTAGATGGCTAAGGAAAAACAGATTTCCATGGATATAACATGGGTGAGAAGATCTACGAAAAGAGAGAAAAGCTAAATCTATTGAAGAGCTATGCATGAGCAGTGGAAGAGAATTCTAATCCTAAATCGATCGGAGAAGATCGGTCAGAGGATGAACCTACCAGAGGAATGCGATGTGCTGCGGCGGAGGTTCCGGCGCGGCGGCGGCGCGGAGGAATCCGGTCGGCGATGGCGTGTGGTCTTCTCGTGCGGCGGCGAGGAAGAGCTTCACGCGGCGGCGGTAATGGAGGCGCAGAAAGGAGGTATGAGGAAGAAGGAAGGGATGGGGTCCATCACCCCTATTTATAGGCGCAGTGGGCGCACGGTTAACGAAGCGGCATGGGACGGTTTCCAAAACCGCCGCGAGATCTATTGTGCACGATCTCCACGTGTAGTGGTGTGCAACTGCACCAACCGGCCACATCGTGGGCCACAGGAGAGCAACCGCCCGTGGTGCGGTTAGTGGAGCACCAACGGGCGGGAGTTTCAAAATATTCACTGTGACGTGTGAGCAGTGCGCGCAGAGGCATGTCTATGTCAGCGTAGGAACCGAGGAGATAACAATGAAACTCGGTCAAGTATCATGTAAACTATTCAACCGAGGTTACGAGAATCTCACTGTGTCAGAGAAACCGACATCTGGGAAATGTCGGTAAGAGTTGATGAAAATAAGGAAGTTGGGATTTTGGTGGTTGGGATGGATCCGACATAGAGATGTTGGCAATCTGTCTCGGATGTATGGTTTTGTTAAACCTGGTGCGGCCCTTCATCCAGGTCTGTAGGACCACACCAGCTTCGGGGACTAATGTCGGGGGCTACCCCGGGTAGGGTCATGGTAAGGTATTAAGTGTGACCAAATGTGATCCGAGATATGGAAGTAACCGAGGAATACAGTTCCGGAGTGATTGATAGGTGCTAAGTGATATTGTTGGTCCGACATGTTTAGGCCGACATACCTGAACCGACATAACCACACCGACATGTATATGTCGGTAAAACCGAGTTGTTCTTATATGCAGGTGAGGACTATGCACTGAGGCTAGGAATTCGGCATATCCTTGCCGGGTTAACCAAGAAGAGTATCCGGCATAGCCATGCCGGGTTAGAGTCAAGGGGAGCCCGACACATCCGTGCCGGGATAACCGAGGCAAGGAGCCTTATGTCGGGCGGGAGTCAATGCTCCTGTCACTTCCCGTCTGACACGGAGCGGCTGGCATGGAGTTTGGCAGAGGCGTGCTGCGGGTTCTACGGGACAGCACGCGTCTGTCCGCTGACTCCGGGATAACGGGGGAAAGGCTACGAAAAGGCTACGAGGTAGCACGGCCAGGCCTTGTGTTATCTCTGTCAGAGGGGACACCCTAGCTCTATCGTTGGCTGCAGGGGATGGGCAGACCACGTCTTGTCCCTGACAGGAGTGCCATGATGACTCCTCAGTGGCATGGCAGCAGTGTACCTCGAGGGGCATAACCGTAACTCGGTTGGCCTATATAGAGGGCATCTCCCCCTCCTGCGTGAGGGAGGATGCCCTGAGTTCCATTCCCCCCCCCCCCCCCCAATAGCTTCATCTTCTTCCTTGAGAGCTTCACCACTTCACCATTGTTGGATCATACAGCTCGAGGAGCATCTTGTACTTGTGATACACCCTGAGATATACTGAGAGAGGCAGCAGGAGTAGGGGTTTACCTCCATACGAGGGCCCCGAACCTGGGTAGATCGATGTGTTCTTGGATCTGTGTGTGCTTCATCGCGTACTCCTTAGCGCGCAAACCCTCCCCGGATCCCCCAGCGTCCAAGCGAGCCCCAACTTAGCCATACCTATGGCATCTGCCGTGATACCACCGCGACAATTGGTCAGACTAACTAGTAGGATCCACTTGTCAGTCTTACTTCCTCTTCTCTTTTCCAAATTTCATCCCCAATCTATTTCCTCGCCGCCTCTCCTTGAGTCCTTGTAGGCACCGGTCGTCCTTCCTGCTGCTCTTCTCCCTCCTTCACCTTCTCCTCTATCCATCCACCTCCTTGTCGCCACTGTATCGACATATGTAGCACCGCCGTGTAAGTCACCTTCTCGTGCCATGACAAATGGAGAAAATGAGCTGGACAAGGCCCCCAGCGAAGAATTCGAAGACCAATAACGCCTTCATGAACGAACAATAGGGCGTGTTGCAGTTTGGGTCCAACCCGTATGTAGCCACTAGGCTAGAAGTTTCGGGCACGCCTAGGGACAAAGCCAGCCTAGAAGAGTATTGGGGTCATTTTAATTGCATTGCGGTCTTACATTATGTTGGGGGTACTAATGAGGCATATTGCCACTAATTTATCGAGGGGTTTCATTAGGTCATTGGGGTCATTTTTCTCCACTAAATGTACCTAGCTCCGCCCTGGCACGTCTGGCCTCTAGACACTGCTTCCGTTCGGGTAAAGAAGACGATGTAATCATCTTAATCCATCCGTTCCGATTTATACGACGTTCATGAAATTTTCAGACCATCTTAATCTCTAAGATTTGCAATTCTTAGGTCAGCACCAACTAATGCAAATTTAACGGTTTGAATATTTTGCCTTAGTTGTAACTCAGGCAAATGTAAAATCTGTTACAACCCGGAAAATCTCAGTTTGCACCCATGCGCAACGGGTATGCATATGGCAGCACGAAATCACGAAGCAATCTGATGGTCTGGAGTTGACTAAGATTTAATTACTTCTCAGAATTGAGAAAACCGTAAATGAAAACGAGCAAAATAACCTTTTTGAGACCGAGGCCCGATCGCCCACAACCGCCCAGTTTTGCCATATCCTCCCGCGCCGCGCGTCCGCGCGGGCACCACCACCAACCGGAACAAATGGCGGCTGGTCCCACGCCATCTACCGCCGCTCCTTCCGGCCGCCCCTGCCGCCGCCGCCGCCGTGCTTCGACTACAGGTCCGCCTCGCTCGCCGACACGCGCGCGGCCGCAGCCGCGGCAGACCCCGTGCTGGCCGGGCTGGTCGAGTCTGGCGCGCTGGTGCGCGTCCCACGGCGGCGGTTCGGGCCGGTGCCCGCGTGGCGGCCGCCGGATTTTGCTGAGCCCGAGGACGTGTGGATCCTAGGGACCTCGCACCTCTCCTCTGAGTCGTCCGACCACGTCGAGCGCGTGCTCCGCGCCGTCCGCCCGGACAACGTCGTCGTCGAACTCTGCCGGAGCAGGCATGATCGAGCACTTCCAGCAACCCGATCGACCGATCGCATATAATCACAATTTCTCTCTTCAGAATCTAACCGGTGCCGTTTCAGAGCGCTCACTGCAGAGCCGGGATCATGTACATGTCTGACGACACCACATCCGGCGAGCCGCTTCTGAAGTCCAACATGTTCTCGCTCGGCGGCACAAAGTTCCTCGGAGCCGTCAACCGGAGCATAAATTTGGGTACGTAGCTGAGCTCCTCGATCCATCCACGATGACGTTCTTCTATGAGTTGCCGCTGGCATTGCAATATTTTCTTTGTGACGGTGGTGCAGGTGGGCAGAGTGCTCTTGCCCTGCGTTTGCTCCTGGCCGTCTTCTCGTCAAAGATTTCATCCGGCGCGAACAGGCCATTTGGAGAGGAGGTACTTGCTCTGACCCGAGCTATTTTGTTCCCATCTGTTGCTATGGAACAATTCAGCAGCTTAATGTACTCGGTTTATCTTCCGGCAGTTCCGAGCAGCCAGGAGGGTGTCTGAAGATATCGGTGCTCAACTTGTTCTTGGGGATCGCCCAATTGAAATAACTGTATGTGGAAATCTCCAATTGACTGATGCTGCGTTGCTATCTATACATGGAATGTATGTGTCACTGATGGTATCAGATTGTTCTTGCAGCTTGAACGAGCATTAAAATCGCTGAGCTGGGATGAAAAGACTCAACTCGTAATCGCATTATTCCGTGGAATCACTTCTACGACAGACACTCCGGTAAGTGCTCTCCTGTTTTCAATCTTCCTAGTTCGCATATCAATTTACCACAAAATTCAGCTGCGAAGAAGCCAGCTTTCGCAGTTCGTGACATGCATACTTGACTGCTGATTATCCAGCAGGATGAGAAAGCTGCGGTTAGCCCGTATGAACTGTACGAGAAGCTGAGCAGCTCATATCCTTCACTGCTGCAGCCTCTCATCCATGAGCGCGACATGGTACGATTCTCCGAAAAATTCTACCTCAAAATCACTTCAGTTCTGCATGTTATTTTCACCTCATCACATTCCAACACCTGCAAGCTTATATAGCATGATCATCGTCTCTGAACCTTTTTGGTACATGTTTGCTTATTCTCAGTTCCTCGCGTGGTCTCTGAAGAGGAGCAAGGCCGTGAACAAGAGCAAGACGGTGGTCGGGGTCATCGGGAAGGGACACATGAACGGCGTGGTGTACGCGTTGATCTCGGACCAGGGTGATCTCAGGTTCCGCGACCTCGTCGGCAAGGAATCGTCGGAGACCTGGGCTAGCTCCATCGTCAAGGGCCTTGTCAGGGACACGGTGATAGGGGTCGGCCTCTGGGCCCTGTATGAGCTGCTGCAGGCGGCGCTGTAGGTCACCACTACAAGTATTACAAAAACATATTCAAAAGAATCATTGCAGAGCTGAAATTGTTTTCACCGGCAAAAACTGAAACTTATGATTCCTTGCACTGTCGGTGTAGTTTTGAGATTGGTATGTTTTTTGACGAAAGAGATTGCAGTGTTCTATTTCTGCCAAATTGCCACCGCTTTGTATGTACTGAATTAATCATAGGAAGTCTTGACCTCATATCATTTGCTAAAGGGTGAATTTATTTTTGGTCTTAGACTAGCTATAGTGGGGAGTAACTTTAAGTAGTAACATACACATATTACTAGACTATGTTACTACCCTCATAGTGCAAAGTAACATAAAGGTCGTGTCATATATTTTCTCATTTATTACTCTATAAACTCATTTTCTCTTGAAAAGTGTGATTTTACTAGTGTTACAAGTAACTAGCTAAGTTACTCTATTTGTATCTCTCCTCATTAATTACATGCCACGTAGAATTTTTTAATTAGGTGGAATCTATATTACTAGTGAAGTTACTCCCACTATAGGTAGTCTTAAGGTCCGCGGACTGAAACAAAGAGCATTTTAAAGGTACCCAAAACAAATTGGCTAAGTAATGCTTGTTTTGTCGGAGTGTGGAGTTTTTAGACAGGCCAGTGTTAATTGGTATTCTGTCCCAAGATGGTCATGTTAAAACAATTTACTAAACTTAGAGATAACTCGGGATCCACCACAGATTCATACCAACTTTTCTTCCAACGTATGGAAAAGTTCTGGAAATTTCATGGATATCTGGTACGAACTTAAGCCTTTGCAGTCAGCTTCATATCCTTTATCTTAAGAATAATTTCAGGTTCACATACATATTTGGAAACAGCTTTGCTGTCTCAAAATTGACACTCAAGTTCGTGGATCTTGCCTCGGTTGTGGTCTGTATGACTGTATCTGACCCAAGAGAGTTAATTGCAGAAAACTATCATAATTGGGGCTAGGGCTACAAAAAACTACCACTTTACGAATTATTTGCAGAAACCACCGTTTTTGGGTGATGCGTTGCAAAAGGCACTGATTGGCAAGTTGGCACACTCTAAGTAAGAATATGACAGGCGGGGCCCGCTGTCAGATACATGTGGCAGGAGTTAATTGCAGAAACCTACCACAATTGGGGCTAGGACTACAAAAAAACTACCACTTTACGAATTATTTGCAGAAACCACCGTTTTCGGGTGATGCGTCGCAAGAAGCACTGATTGGCAAATTGACGCGCTCTATGCGTACTGCCAGGAGGGAGCCGTCGTGGAACCGCCGATCGTGTCCTTGCTGCGTCTAGCGTGTGCCCTGCGCGTGCTCGCCACGAGGCAGCCGCCGTCGTGGAACCGCCGACCGTCGCCCTTGCCCTGCGACTTGTCCATGAGGTGGACGAAGCCTCCGCGGTCAGCGGCTGCCTCGTGGCGAGCACGCGTAGGGCATGCGCTAGACGCAGCAGGGACACGGTCGGCGGTTCCACGACGGCTCCCTCCTGGCAGTAAGCATAGAGCGTGTCAACTTGCCAATCAGTACTTTTGCGACGCATCACCCGAAAACGGTGGTTTCTGCAAATAATTCGTAAAGTGGTAGTTTTTTGTAGTCCTAGCCCCAATTGTGGTAGGTTTCTGCAATTAACCCTTGCCACGTGGATCTGACAGCGGGCCCCGCCTGTCATATTCTTACTTAGAACATGTCAACTTGCCAATCAGTGCTTTTTGCAACGCATCACCCCAAAAACGGTGGTTTCTGCAATAATTCGTAAAGTGGTTGTTTCCCAATTGTGGTAGTTTTCTGCAATTAACTCAACCCAAGATGATCATCTGTTCAAACTGTTCACTAAAACTAAGAGAAAACTCAGGAAACGCCGATGTTCGTACCAACTTTTCTTTCAAACGTATGAAAACATTCTGGAAATTTCATACATGTAGCGAGTAGGTTGGAACTTATTCCTTTGACCTTTTGTTAAAACATACTTTGTTTATTTTCAAAATTGGTGAAATCATTGTCTTTTTCAATGTAAAGAAAAGGTATAAACTAAGAACATCGAAGCCCGGACGTCACTATTACCGGCTTGTCCGGCAAACAAGAACCTGGATGTCGCTAGATGAGTTTCTCCAACAAAACAGACTGAGTGATGGGGAGGGGCTGAGCCCTTCCCACCCAGCCAGGTTCGAGTGCTCTCACTCGCAAAATGGGATTGTTGTACCTTTCTTCTTAATGACAATGCCATGAGGTCCTTCTCATCGGTCTCGTATTTGAGTTTCTCCAACAAAAGTAATAATACATCTAGGAATATTAGTAAAACTTCATTTCTGGTTTTCAAATAGGTCGCAGAGTCACATCTTTCTGTCAATAGTAAATACACACAAAACCAAAGCTTCTGTCGATTGAGTATTTACAAAGACTGGGAGTGTGTGGAAATGCTCTCCCGAAGATCTCAAGCAATTCAGAACCGATGGAGTAAGAAGAGGGATTGTTTCAAATCCTAAAACTCCAAATGGACAAAAAAAAGAGGCGAAAACGACAAACCAAAATATGCTTTAGAAGTCAAGAATACTCCGGCCGGTCCATGATCAACTTAGCACGGTCACCACGAGCAAGCTGTTGGACGCCTTTAGTTCGGCTGCGCCTGCATGGCCGCTTTTGACGTCCTTGGCGCCGGTCAGCTCGCGCGCGCGAGTGGCCTGCTCTGCCCAGTCCGTGCGGTGCACCGTCCGCGGCATCAGCGCCGCGCACACGAGCTGCGCCGCCAGCATGCCGGCCCACATGCCCCGGAAGTCGAGCCGCACCGGCCAGAACGCCAGCGCCAGCGCGGCCGGCATGCCGACGCCGTAAAACGCCGAGACGTTGATCCAGGCGGCCTTCCCCGGCCGCGCGCTGCCTCGGAGCACGCCACAGCCTGCTGTCTGCGGGCAGTTGCCCAGCTCGGCGGCGCCGAGAATGGGCAGCGCCGCGGAGGCCAGCTGCAGGATGGCGGCGTCCCCAGTGAACATCCGCGCCCACACGCCCCTCATGGACGTAGCGAATGCACACGCTACGAGCCCCAGCGCGGCCCCGCAGATGAGGCCGACGTGTGCCGCGAGACGCGCACGCTCGGGCCTCCCCGAGCCGAGCTCGTGACCAACGCGTGTGGACACCGCGCATCCGAGGGAGTGCGGGAAGATGTACACCAGGGATGTGGTCTGTATCAGTATCCCCATAGCCGCCACTGCCGCCTTAGGGTCAGCCAGCACGCCGCAGAGCAGCACCATGATCTCGTACCACCACCACTCCAAGCACACCGACATGCAGCTGTGCACGGAGAGCCTCAGCAAGCGCCCCCACTCGAGCACATGATGTTCGTCCTCGGCCGGTGATGACACGTCTTTGCAATCGCCGGCGCCATTGCCATGCCTTATCCCGGAGAAGTGCATGTAGGCTACAAGGAACAGCAGGGAGTTCATGTTGGTGCAAACGGCTCCGAGCGCGACGCCACGGATCCCGAGGCGGAGGCCGTGGACGAGGAGGAAGTTCACCGGGACGTGGAGCAGGAGCGCGGCGGCGGCTGCGTACGTGATCGGGAGCGTGATGGACTGCGCGCGGAGGTACACGCGGATCGGGTGGAGGAAGGACTGCACGAGGAGGTCCGGGAGCGAGCAGAGGATGAACTCGTACGCGGCGGCGGCAATGTCGGGGTCCTGGCCGGTCGAGACGAGGACGCGATGCATGGCGACCCAGAGCAAGCTGACGGGGACGGACGCGGCCAAGAGCAGCGAGATGGTGCGGCGGAGGGCTGCGGCGAGGACGGACGTGCGGCCGGCGCCGAACGCCTGGCCGCACACCGGGACCATGCCGGCGGCGAGCCCGGAGAGCACCGAGTAGCCGGTGATGTTGGCGAAGCCGAGCGCGAGGGAGCCGCCGGCGAGTGGCAGGCGGCCGAGACGGCCGAGGAAGATCATGGACACGAGGGAGCGCGCGTACATGAGCAGTCCCGCGCCGACCATCGGCACGGCGAGCCGCACGATGGAGGCCACCTCGGCGATCGCACTGCCGCCGTTGTCGCCTTCACGCCCTTGCTTTGGCCGGTCATACAGCACGGGTGGCTTGAGCAGAGCATCGTGGACGTGGTGACGTTGTGCTTGCTCCTTCGAGCAATGGCACATTGTAAACTTGGTAATGTGGTGTGTGCGTTGGTGGGTGTGCTCTAATTTTTGTTTGATCAGGTCCGCGTTGCTTACTACTCCCTCCGTTCTAAATTAATTGACTTGGTTTTGTCTAAATACGGATGTACCTATACTTGTATAGTGTCTAGATACATTTCTACTAGACAAAGCCATGTCAATTAATTTGGAACAGAGGGAGTAGTTACTTGCTTACCTATCGATAGATTTGGATCGTATATATAAACCGTTTGTGCTGACATCCCTGACGAAACTTTCGGTGCATTTCAATTAAAAATAAATTGGTGTCTTCCCATCCAAAAATTTGGCGTAGGGCCTACACTATAATTTCTTTCTAATAATGTTTGCATCCGTTGAATCGCTGCAAAAATACACCTTTAGGGGCATTATTAATAAAAAGTTGCATAAGCAAATTCTCCCTTCGTTTGCTGTTATAACTTTTTCCTCAAATGAATGTATCAAGCCACATTTCAGTTTAGTTTCACTTATTTTAGTATGTATATAGTACGCATTTAAATATGAAAAATATATTATAATCGTGAAAGGAAGAAGTAATTGGTAAAATATATGATATAGTACGCCTTTAGGGCAAATCTTGCCTTTGCTGGACCTAATTGAGAACCCACCACATGACAACTCGTGTGATCTTCCACAAAATAAAAATAGAGAATGATGAGATGGAATTTGGACTTCATGTATGACAATGTTTCCACGCATATGAGTCCTATAAGGCACCTAAAACGGATCCAAACTGTTTTTTTCGATCAAAATTGTCTGCAGATATTTTTTTGTATGCCAATTCAAGTTACGTCTTTTATTACGACTACGAAGAATAAAAGTATCGCATGTTCTATTTGGCCAATTTGTGGTATTCCAACCTTACTTTATGTTTGAACTTAACTTTTAAAAATTAAAATTATGGATTGAGCTATTTTTTATTGTGCCATGTTAAACATGAAAATATGGGCTACATTGATATCAAATTGGAGTTGGGATCGAGTTTATATGAGAAGCAGAGAGAAATTGTCTGACATATATAGCTGCTGAAAACTAGCTTTTCGGTACCTATTTTCTTTTACCTAGAGATGCTCTAAAACGGATGCCACATACTTAAATCCGCATTCGCTAAGAATTTGTGTTTCGAGAAGGAAAGTTGTGAGTAAACTCCATGACACCTACATTCACACAATTGTTTTTGAGTTTTTCTTGTATATCTCAAACAATACAACATATGGATTTTAAACTTTGCAGATCACTGCAATAAAAACTAGAATGTGAAAAAAAAATAAGTTTCTTACCTCAATTTATCTGTACTTTTTATAAATCAAAACCCCACTAACTATAACTAATACATCTATCTCAACATGCAGCTATCCACATTACTTACCTTTTTAACCAACCAATTGTTCACATAATCCCACTAACATTCATTACTTTTTGTCTATCTCTACATGCAATTATCCACATCTCTTTTTTTTGTAGCCATTAGATTGTCCACATAATCAATTTTTGCCGATCACACCATCCCACTATTAACAATACAATTAAACTGTTGTGTCAGAAAAATATAATATTAAATCATGTGTCAGAAAAAATATAATATTAAATCATGTGCTAGGAGAACATCGGAATTAGTTCCGCCATTCAAGTGAACTTTTCTTCTTACATTTTTTATAGTCAAATTTAGATTTCATGTGTTTATTAGATTTATTCAAAGTACCCGCCGTAACGCACGGGGTATCCTTCTTCTAGTAATTTAAAACAATCCATTAAATATGTTTATTTATTGTTGCAAAAACCCCAGAGTTGTTTTTTTCTCATATTCTATCTCAGTTGTTTTAGTGAACTGGTTTCAAATTGAAATGTTGTACTCCCTCATATCAAAATATAAGACTTTCTAGCTACTTTCTATACACACATGTATCTAGACATGGTTTGGTGCAAGATTTGTGTGAATCTTGCACTGAAACATGTCTAAATACATGTGTGCAGAAATTAGGCAGGAAGTCTTATATTTTGATACAAAGGGAGTAATTGTTTAGAGATAAAAAAAGAGAAGTTGTTTGAACGAGAAAAGGAGTTAGAAGGTATTTTTATGCACCTATATATGAACACGCCTGATAGGGGTGTGTAGTTGAGTGTTTGTTCATCACCTTTTGTATACACAGAACAAACAAACAAACAAACAAACAAACAAAAACAAACAAACAAACAAAAAACAAAGGAATATAAAAAACATTAAAACTCATTTGGACTTGCTGGCAATTTAGAATCCATAGCGACATCTTCTTCTCTCAGTACCCAGCATGGATATACTGATTACTCAAGTTGCCAACAGGGGGGCATGATGATTATTGGAAGTCTGGATAAAACAAAGATGTGGCTCCATCATTAACTTGGATCGTTGTGACGGGAAACAAACCCGTTGCCACTACGACAGGTTACTTTTTCCTGATTAGCAAATGTTTGCTCTCCTTTCGTCGCACGAAGCCATCAGCTCTAGCTTTCGACTAGAACATGAACAACTCCTTTCTTTTTAGAAAATAGGGTGTGGATCCTAGGCTCTGCATCGCAATGATACACACAGCTAGCTACATGAACAGCTCCTGGTATTGGTCACTTGTTTTTTCATTGGACTGATCGATCCATGGTAGCAATGCAGACCGAACATGCGGCACCTGACACGGCAGACAAATGTAGTAATTTGATAGGGGCAGGTGAATTAGCGCGTCTAATTAAACATCATTTAAAACGTGGATCAATCTGTTATCGGACAGTCTCGTCGCCGTCGTCTATCTATGTAAGTGAAAAAAAATCTGTCTCGGAAATAAGAGACGTCAAACGAAGGAACTACTTTCGAACACTTCCAATCGGTTTGCATGTTTTCTCCCACTACATTGCACGTTGCGTTTTCATCACGACCAAAATTAGAATTAGGCCGTTGTCGCCGTGTGAAGCTGTCTCGGCTAGGATTGCAAGCCTAAATTTACTCAAGCAGGAGACGGCAGAGTATAGAATCGCCGCCCCAGGCCGCGTCGAACGCTCTCGCTAGTGGTGGCGTGTTGGAGGAGTGGCTGGTGCGGTCGTGCAGCAGCGAGGCAGTGCCGAAGACACTGGTGTGTGTTCTAAGTCGAGATGGGCTTCGCGGGCCGCGGCTGGAAGTCCTTCTGCGGCGTGGCACCGGCCATGTACTGCGCCGTGCTAGCCACGTCCAACTCTGGACGTCTTCTATGGCCGGCACTGTTCATCCTTGTCGGAGGTCCAATCTCGGTATATCGTCTTTTTCCCTGACCATAGTTCTTTTGGTGTGCAGAACCCGAGGATCAGGAGAAATCCCTGCCGACTAGTCGACGTGCTGATGCAGTGGCGCCTGTGGGCATCGTCACTCCTCCTTGGAGGGAGTCGGGATACCCCTATTATGTCGCCTCTGAATGTCCGGGGAAACCATTCGATTAACGTGTTGGTCGGGCAACAGTTGTGTGGTGAGTGGTGATGCCACTCTCCTTATTGAAACTGTTGCCTTGGCATTCACGGATCTATGTGTCATGAAGAGTGGTGGTGGAAATGCTTGAATCGCCAGGACATGACTTTGAAAGGGCGCATTCGTAGAAACTTTTGTGTAATTTGGGAGGAGAATTGGACACGTCTGTTTCTCAACCCTTTTGCTAACTCGGAGGAGTCTCCGATTCTCAACTTCTCGGATGGAGTTATAACCACTAAAACTGGCATATCTAAGTGACAGTTCGGTAAGGGCAGCAAGCTCTTCAGAAATATCACGTAGCAAACAAGTTACGGGGCCCAAGCACGCATTCACGAAAAACACATGGGTTGGAGAGCAAATTGCACATAACACCAACATTTGGTGCAAGTGTTGCACACATAAATCAAACACCTTTTGCGGCTAGCCCTAGTTTTTCGCCTAATGAGTTGCATCTAGCCCAAAACATTGATATAAAAGCTTAACAAGTATACCGTATATCATAATTATATGATATTTTTTAAAATACGCCGACTATGGTACGATAGAATCAAAGAAAAATGTCCAGCATCATATATGTATATGTGTTTTGGCCACGATTTTTTTTCTTACATGTACTACTGAGTACTGTGTCACCGTGTCATGACACGTACCCACACATTAATCAGTTTGGACAGCTTTACGCATTACATCCCTCTCCCTATTTCAGTTTTTCTTTTCTTAAAGGACCCAGCTATTTATTAAGTAGTATGTTGACACGCTGAGTAATATCGTTCGTATCAAACATGGGAGTTCATTTTTGGGGGAAAACATGGGAGTCTAAGAAAGATTAAACTGGTCGCTGTGAATAGGAATGTGTCCGCGTACGTGACTACTATGTATGTAACTTCTTACATGTTGAGAGTACTCCAAATTAAATGTGTCAACCTAATTTCGAAAAAAAAAGTGTCAACTTAAATGATATAATGGTTATGACCCCACATGTCAGATTTATTACAAGTTGTACTAAATCTGAGTCAATTTATTCAGAACGGAGGGAGTATGTGTTAAGGCTCTAAATCAACGTTTTGGGCTATATGCAACTTATTACATCAAAAACTTGGGCTAGCTGCAAAACTTGTTCGATTTATGTGTTCTTTGCAACACTTACACCAAAGGTTGGTGTTATGTGCAATTTTCTCTGGGTTGGCCGGAGGATTGTGATCTCTCGCGGTGGAAAACTTTGCCCGGCGGGCTAGGGTTGTATACTGCTACAAAATGATTGATCGGTGCCACGGTATTCATACATGCGTGCATGCAACTACGCATCCTAGCTGCTCCCTATAAATGGGAAATCCTAGCTATGCCGCAACCGCAATGGGCTGGCCACGAACCGCACTGGGTTCTCTATTAGGTTTCTCTGCTGTAGCCCCACTTTATAGAGGCATGATAGGCAAACCGAACCTCCTATAAACAGATTAAATATATAGAAAAAAAAGAGAAACACATAGAGAACCAAACTTGCCATCGAAGACAATGGGTGCCCAAGGGAGACCAAAACTCCCGAAGCCCCTTCAAGATGTAGCTCCAAACCCACCCCGCCGTAACCCTTCGCATGCGCCGCCAGGAGTAGAAAAAAGGCGATCTTCAGCCTTTTGCCGCCCGCCGCCGATCTGCCCGTCTCCCGTGGCCTTAGGGCCATGGAGACTCGGTGGATTTCGGTTCTTGCCGGTGGGAGGGCTTCGTTCTCAGTTGTTTTTTCGTGTTTGGCTAGGGTTTGTGTCCTTTTCAGGATAGTAAGGCGGCGATTTCCTGAGATTGAAATAAGATCCTCCCTGCCTAGCCCCCGTTTCGGTGGTGCGTCTAGCATCATTAGAGGGCGTGTGGAGGTGTGTCTCCGTCGGATCTCATGGGATTCGGTCGGCGTTTGTCTTCAGTGATCCGACTGGATCTGGTGTTCGTTCGTCTGTGTTCGTGTGTCTATAAATTGGATCTTTCCAAACTATGCTTCTCTTCATCGGCGACGGTTGTAGTGTTGGTGCGCTGTCCTTTGGGATCTTAGCACGACGACTTCCCGACTTTCTATTACAACATGGTTTGCCCGACTCCGGTGTGCGATGGGGGATGACGGCAGCGCGCCTACGGCTCGCTTCAGTGTTTGTAGTCATTGCTAGGTGGTATACGGATATCGATGTAATTTAGTTTACTTCTGTTATTCTTTGTACTACCTTGATGGTTGATGAATAGATTGGAAGTTCCCCGCAAAAAAAACTCCCGACGCCCCAATAGAATAAGGACGTAATGTGTCGCGGCCGTCAAAACTGTGATGGTCAAGGATTTTCAACTGGAGCCCAAATATGGAAAAGGTACCCACAAAAATGCCCCAAGAGGGTAACGAGAGCCGTAACCACCCCCTGCCATTGGCGCCGGAGCGCAGAGATTTCGCCCAGAAAAACCTTCACACCACACCGTGTACGACGGACCGCCCAGTGTCACCAAGCCTAGTCTCCAAAACGCGATCCAAAACCCCCGTTCTTCCACACGACCAACGAACGTATGCAAATATGTAGAATAGTTCTTTTTGTGGGTAAAATATGTAGAATAGTTGAATATGTTTGTTGCAAAAATTAGATTTTCGGAATTGCTTACTATCTTTAATTCCGTATTCAGGCAAGAGCATATAATCTCAGGAGCCAAGCTACACTCCCCTCCCATAATCTATTCCTACTAGTAGGTACATGTTTCTTCAACAAAATAGGATAGTCCTAATTCCATCAACAGTTCCATCAACAGTCCTTGGCAATTAATATTTCTTTTATGCTGTCAGCAAAATACCTTCATGTTTTGGAAAGGGTTACAATTTAGAATCATGACCTACTTAAGTGACAAACAAAGAAAAGAGGAAGGTTATTATATATACAGACATGAGATAACTAGTGGACCATCTATAATACATAAAATGTGTGCTAATTACATTGGCCGGTCAATCGAACTATTTTTTTACTCCCTCCGTATCAAAATATAAGACTTACTACCAACTTTCTATACACATGTATCTAGACATGTTTTATTGCAAGATTTATTTGAACCTTGCACTAAAATATGTCTAGATACATGTGTGTGGAAAATTGGTATAAAGTCTTATATTTAGATACGGAGGGAGTAATATGGATTGTTTTTAGGCCTTAGGGTTTCTAATTTGCACAACCGCAGTGTACTTCTTTAGAAAGGGACTATAGATGTTTGGAAAAAACCAGGGGTGGGATTTTAGTTCCCCCGAACCGAACGGTTCGGTAGTTTGGTGTTTTAGATTTATCAGTTCCCAAATAATGTGCACCGATCTGTTTGTGGGAATTAATGAAACCGAACTTTCGGTGTTCGGTTTTGCGGGAAACAAACCGAAGTGGGTTGTAGAATGGCGCACTGCCGCGCAGGGCTAGGCTGGTCGCTTAACAAAAGCTTCTACCTGCTACTTCCTCTAGTCCAAAAGAGTGTCGGGAGTTTAACAACCGAGTTGTGCTTCGTCAGTTCTTTAAAGGCGAGAAACAACAAATCGGATGTAGTAGTTTTTCTGGGCGTGGTGATTTTTTGGGCTATGAAAAAGCACATCAGCGGGAAAGCATTAAAAGGAAAAACAAGCTAGCTATCAGGCCGGGATGTTACGGGGAAACATATGCAAGTTACGATCATGCTTGGGAGGGCCTGGCCGTTTCGGTGCTTCGGTCTGTTCGGTAGACCGAGGGTGCATACTGAAAGTACCGAACAAAATTCGGTCTCCAAGAATTGCTAACCGAGCTAGGTGTGCGTGCTCACACCATAAATAAAAAAGTCGTGCTCTCCCTCCCGTGGCGCACCCCAGGGCGCCGCCGGGGGGCCCAAATCCCGCCGCCAGCCCCTCGTCGATTGGATCCGCTCCTGCCACTACCGCCGGCGTCGGCCGCGGTGGCGGCGCCCCTGGTGCCTAAGGTGCTAGGGGTGGAGGTCGCAGCGACTTTCTCCGAAGAGGCGGCTGGGGCGGCGTCGCGGAGATGGCCGAGTGCGGTGGTTGGGGCGGCGACCTCGGCCAGACGGCGGCGGCATCTGTCCCCGACCTCGTGCGGGCGGTGGAGGCGAAGCCGCGGGTCTAGGTTCCCCGCCTAGGCTCGCCGTCTTGAGGCGGCGCGGAGGGGATTGGGGCGGCGTGGCCGGTTCGCCGGGTGGCCGTCCCCAGCGGAGCGACGGGGAGGTGGTGGACGCGCAGACGCCCTCTGCAGTGGTCTTCGACGGCGCAGGTGGCTGAGTCTGATTTGTGCCTCATGGCCAGATCTGGGCCGGCCGGAACTGCTCCGATTCGAGTGATGCGGGTATGGTGAAGATGCAGTCGTTCTCCCCTCGGTTGCTCTGACCGGCGGCGTGGGGGCTGGCTGGTTTTGCTGAATAATGACGGCGGTCCTAGGGTTCCTCTTGCGCCAAGATAAGGATCTGCTTACCACTTGTTTCTTTGATCTGGCCAGATTGTCGATCTGGCTACCGTGGCGTGTTCCGGAAGACTCCGCCGGCGAACTCCACTGGGCGATTCATGCCTGGAGATTGCTGGATCGGGTGAGTTTCGGTCGTGCGCACCCATGTCAGAGGGAGCGCTTCGAAACTCTGTTGGCTGTTAATATCATGGGACATGTTCTCGTTCCATGGTGCTGGCGGAGAAGGTCATGTAAGTCAAGATCTGATGACTAGCAATGGTGGGTCGAATCTTTCTGGCGAGGAGGAATTGGCTTGGTGTTTCGGGACTTGGAGCAGCGGCATGTAAGTGGGGGCGCCAACATACGTGAAGTCAAAAGTCCTACCTTTCAGGGTGAAAATTCAAGGTCTGGCCTTAATTGGTTGTGCCTGACAGTGGTCTTGCTGAAGACATTATTTTGAGAGCGAGGATTATTTTCAGGGTGAAAATCCAAGGTCTGGCCTTAATTGGTTGTGTCTGGCACTGTTCTTCTTGAAGGCATTGTTTTTGAAGAATTGGACATCAGATGTTGTTTTGGTGGTGGTTGGGCGGCTGTTGCAAAGACTGTAACTCTTTAGCGGGACTTTTCTTTTTATTTCTTCTTCTTATTGTTTTTTGGCTGTGTGCATCCGTAATGGCTTCGGTTATTACGTTGTTGCAGAGACTGGGTGCATGTTGTATCTTCTCGATATCAGTAAACATTCTTTATCTAAAAAAAAAGATTTGCTAACCGAGCTGGGTACCAAAGGAATCGGTCTCAGTGATTTTGGCTTGTTAACACGGTTCGGTAGTTCGGTTTTCGGGTTATATGCCCACCCCTAGAAAAGACACACTTGTTGAACTAATCCTAAGTAATCAGGCAGCTAGCTACGGGAATCCAATTGTATTAATGATACAATTCGTCTTTGATTTTCGACAATTATTGTGCTAAATTGGCCTCAAACTTTGCAGGGAGCCAGGGAGAACCCAACCAATATTTCATCTACCTCTCGTGAAAGAATTATATGGGACGTGTGTAGGTAGGTGGCTTGAATAGTACCCCTTTTGTTTCATAATATAGGATGTTTTAGGTACTCCGGTACAAAACCATATAGAGATGCATCATGCATATAGACGTACTTTAGTATTCAGATTCACCTTTCTATCTTAATATAATGACACACGATGCTCGCGCGTGTTCTTGTGTATTCAGATTCACTCATTTTACTCCATATGCAGTCCATAAATGAAATACCTAACATAGTATATTATGAAGCGGAGAGAGTAGTAATTTTTTGTAATCTAATTAACACGCGGCGGGTAGGTACTCCCTTCGTTTCAAGTTGCTTGACTTGTACTTATCCAAATACAAATGTATCTATACTTGTTTAGTGTCTAGATATATTTTTCCTAGACAAATATATGTCGAGTAAATTGGAATCGGAAGGAGTAGATACCAATGCTTCTGCTCCTCGGACGCACTCCTACTATCCGGTGACGAACCACAAGGCCACGAGGTGCGTACGTGAGATCGTTTGTTGGTTACCATGACCAGCGTCAAGCTGCCCACTTGAAGCGAGACAGTGCGCAGGATGTAGCCAGTTTCAGTTACGCGCGTGCGTCCTCCACGTAATTCCGACTCCTCGCGGTCACGGGGGAACGAGCAAGAGGAACCATGCATTGGACCCTGACGCGCTCATCTGACGACCTTCTTCATCCCCTCTGCAACAACAAACACATGTGCATGCACACGCCATTCTCTTCTTGCTTCTTCTTACACGCGCGCTAGTTAGCTGATGTAACCTGGAGCTAACCTGTCCTGCAGGCTGCAACGGAACCTGGCCTGGATTGGTCTTGACGCTGGCCCTCCAGGAGCTACCAAAAACAGCATTTTAAGACAAGTTAACGCACAAACCATACCATGTGATGTTAGTTAGCTCCTCATCATTGGTCTCAACACCTTTGCCCAAAGCCTCTCTGGACGCTTAACTGTTGGATAAATCAACCGTTCGGTGCATATGCGTAGAATCTGGCATGCAAAGGGTCATTTCCCTCCCGATGATCAATGATAACCAGCAAAGTGCCCCTAATAGGTCGCCCCGGCCGGCCCGTTTGCAACAATATGTCTGCAGCAGCAGTCTCATCTGCCTGTGCCGTACCAACCTAGTAGGACTAACCTTATCTGAGAAGTGATCGAGAAGGCCTGAATCCTGGACTGGAGGCTGTAGCGGCTAGGTAGCTAGCTAGCGGTTAATCCAGTCAAAGACGCAAGAAACAAGATGAACTGATCGCATGCATGCGGATTGACCTGATCGATTGGTTGATGAGGTGACGGATCAGCAATCTTACTGTGCGGAAAGCCAGGGAACAGTCTCAGAGTTTTGGATCGTTCCGGATGTGTCGAGCTTAGCATGGCATGCAAGCATACTTACGCAATCCAGTTCTTGCCGTTGGCGAAGGGGAGTTCGGCTGCTGGCAGACGACGGTTCTTTCACAACTCGGTTCGGTGTGATTTCACTTCAGTAGTTTCACCTAACCTCCTTCTAGCTTCATCGTAACCAGCATCCAACTCCTATGTAGTACGATCGAATTAGGCCATCACCATTCCTATGTGAGTACGAGACGGCAGCAAACTGTCGCCGGTTCTTATAGAAGATCGATGCATAAAACCCCACATGTTAAGTACATACTGACCGCAGTATATCACGTACTTGGTCTGCAGGTCGATCCAGCAACAGAAATCAACATGTTCGTGGAGCAGCGATCGACGGGCATGCATGCTAGCTCCTGCCGGTTAGGCAATGCGTGTTTGGATCTCCAGAATCAGGGAATCGATCGACCAGATCTGAACGCGATGCTCCGTGCCGGCCGTCGCTTGTTTTGCCGGACTCTGTTCAAGCATGATTGCTAACATGATCTTGCATGTGTGTATTCAGAACAACAGACATGTGCAAGAGAGATATGCACCCAGAAGACTCGGGTTGGGGATTTGTGAGGTTTCTCCGCATGCATCTCACGTGTGTTTTGTCTGCAAGACGGCAGGATTTAGCATTTTTCTGCAGAAAATGTTGCATGCTTGGGAATGGAAGGAGGTTATTCGCAAAACAAAACAAAAAGAAGGTGGCGAGTGAAGGTGGCCCAGGAAACTTGTATCTCCATGCAAAACATCTGCGCTTGATAGAACCCACGGAAATAGTGAAGTGGGTCAATAGTCATGGAGAGCTCATTTTGGTATCTTTAATCTGCTCCCGTAGGTCAGCCCATAGTGGAGCACTTCCCAAGATTGGTTGCATCACGCTTGCCCGCATAAAGGGGCAAAACCTATATGTCAACCAGGTCGACGATAGGCAGCGTCGCACACCCCCTCCCACAGAAATAGTGAAGTGGGCCAATAGTCGAGTCCATGGATTTTGTTATCTTTAATGTGCTCCCGTAGGTCAGCCCATAGTGGAGCACTTCCCAAGATTGGTTGCGTCACGCTTGCCCGCATAAAGGGGCAAAACCTATATGTCGACGATAGTCAGCGTCGCACACCCCCTCCCGCGCGTATGGGCCTGGCCAGGGGTGGGGAGGGGAGACCAGGCCGAAACGTCGCCGGCGCGACGTTGAGAAAGAAAATCCCAAGTCGAGCCGGCGCCGGCGAGGAGAAACTTAACGAGAGGGTGCGGGTGCAGTTGAGGGGGAGGGGGGGGGGGGTTAGAGGGAAGGCTCGGGCAGCGGCGGACCGGAGGAGGAAGAAGAAAGAAGAAGGGGGCAGTGCCGTGGCCCACCAGGGTGGGTGGGGTGTGCGACGCGGCGCTCGGGTCGACCAGTTTGACGTACAGGCGATCGGATCTGCACACTGCGCAGGATCGAACGACGACCTCATGTCTAATTGGAGCGCGCGGTGGTATTTAAGCTGATGTTTTTCTCATTCCGTTGGCAATGTGGGACTAAAAACCATGCATAATTAGCTAAGCGGTTTGAGCGCCATGAGCCTACGACGAGGAGCGAAATAAAAAGGTTATGAGTTCTCACGCTGGCGGAAGCGGTCGAGACGGATGTTTTAAAAAAGGTACTGTATCTGCCTGACAACAACCAAAATCGCATGCATGCAGCCATGCAGGGTCCCGTCAGGCTCGACTTTGATGCCTCTGTAGTTCTGCGTCTGAAAATAATACGATACGTGAAAATCAGCTAACATATTAAAATAATTAAATAAATGGCTGTTAGACTTTGTAATAGGACTGTAATATGAATACGTATCCAGGTATATAGTAGTACTCCAACCGAAATACCCTCCCTCTACTTGCCACGTGATGGGCTATTCATCACCATATAACAGGCAACATGACCCCCCCCCTAGCAGGTACGATCGTTTCCACCAAATCACAAAGGCTACATGCTAGATTTTGCGAATTGGGTTGCGAATAAGAAAATTACTACTAGTAAGCCTATTCGGGTTGTAAAAAAAGAGCGTGTGAAAAGCTAGATTTTTGCAAAAAATAGTGTGTGAAAAACAAAACATATCTACATGAAGAAAATAATGTCTCGGGAACAAATCATGTCTACATGGGAAAAAAAAGTAATTTTGAGGAAAGAAAAAATTGTGTCGAGGAACAAAGCATGTCTACACGAGAAAAAAACAGTGTGTGAGGAACAAATCATGTCTACACGCGGGGAACAAAAAATAGTGTTTGACAAACAAATCATAGAAACACGGAAAAAAGCATAGTGTGTTAGGAACAAATCATATCTACACGGGAAACAAAAAATAATGTATGAGGAGCAAATCATTTCTACACGGGGAACAAAAATAGTGTCCGAGTAACAAATCATGTCTACATGCGGGGAACAAAAAATAGTGTTTGACAAACAAATCAAAGAAACGCAAAAAAAGCATAGTGTGTCGGGAACAAATCATATCTACACGGGGAACAAAAAATAATGTATGAGGAGCAAATCATTTCTACAAGGGGAACAAAAAATAGTGTCTGAGCAACAAATCATGTCTACACGGGGAACAAAAAAGTAGTGTCTAATTGAGGAACAAATCATGTTTACACGGATAACTATTAAATAGTGTATGAGGAACAAATCATAGACACAAGAACAAAAAACTGTGTGAGGAACAAATCATATCTACACGGGGAACAAAGCATAGTATGTGAGGAACAAGTCATATCTACACGAGGAACAAAGCATAGTGTATGAGGAATAAATCATTCTACACGGGGAACAAATAATAATGTGTGAGGAACACATATTTGCACGGGGTACAAAAAATAATGTTCGAGGACCAAATCATGTCTACACAAGGAACAAAAAACTAGTGTGTGATCGAGGAACAAATCATGTTTACACGGAAAACTATTAAATAGTGTATGAGTAACAAATCATAAACACCGGAACAAAACATAGTGTGAGGACAAATCATATCTACACGGGAACAAAAATTAATGTTTGGAATAAATCATTTCTACACGGGGAACAAAAACAGTCTGTGAGGAACAAACCATGTCTATACGGGGAACATAAAAGTAGTGCATAATCGAGGAACAAATCATGTTTACACGGTAAACTATTAAATAGTGTATGAGGAACAAATCATAGACACGGGATTAATAAATAATGTATGAGGAACAAATCATTTCTACATGGGGAACAAAGCTTAGTGTCTAAGGAACAAATCATATCTATATGGGAACACAAAATTAATGTGTGAGGAACAAATCATTCTACATGGGAACAAATAATAATGTTCAAGGAATCGCGTATACACGAGGAACAAAAAACTAGTGTCTAGTCGAGGAACAACAAAAAATAATGTTTGTGGGACAAATTATTTCTACACGGGAACAAAAGACAGTGTCTGAGGAACAAATCTTGTCTACACGAGGAACAAAAAACTAGTGTCTCATCGAGGAACAAATCATGTTTAAACGGAAAACGATTAAATAGTGTATGAGGAACAAATCATAGACACGGAAAGAAAACATAGTGTGTGAGGCACAAATCATATGTACATGGGAACAAAAAATAATGTCTGAGGAAAAATCATTTCTACACGGGGAACAATAAAATAGTGCCTGGGAAACAAATCATCTCTACACGAGAATAAAAAAGTAGTGTCTGATCGAGGAACAAAAAGTAATATCTGAGTAACAAATCATGTCTATATGGGAAAAAATAGCGCCTCTGGAACAAATCTCATCTACACCGTAATTAAGTGTCTCAGAACAAATCATCTCTACATGGGGTAAAAAATAGTGTCTGCTAACCCTCTTTAGTAATGTTCTTTTAAGCCTTCATGAAAATGGATCCCCCTCTACACGAGCTCAACAACCCTATTCCGAACAAACGAGTGACAGTGGAGGTGACCATTGCATAGTAAGCCTTTGAGTATGGACTGGTTTCAGGCCTGCATTATCATATTGGACTCTCTTCTTAGACACCTTGGCACCCATCTCATGTTTGTTGTTTGAGAGGGACTGCATCTGTAGGGAATGCATTCAAAGGCACTGCATTCTCATCCATGTAAAGTTGTGCAATCTGATTCAAGTCAGATAATGTATTTTCACATAGCACTTGCAGAATGACTCTCTTCTTACATTTGAGGATACTTATGTCAATAAGGTGGCATCAGAGTCGACCCTCGCGATTAGATGGGTGTGTGTGGGTCAGGTGTGCGGACATATAGGGATATGGTTGGTGTGCCGACATGTAGAACATGTGCCAACACTAGACGCGTGGACGGTTGCCAAGAGGGGAAGTTTCTAGCTAAGGTTGATCGACGAGGACGCCGATCATCTAAGAGGGAAGGATGTGACATATGAGGCTAGAGATTAACATGATTGATAGACTCATGTCAACAAGGTGCATATTCTTTTTCGAAATCTCATCTCCAAAGAACCCTGCTGTTAAGCGTGCTTGGCTAGAGATAATTTGAAAATTGATCACCCAACAGGAAGTTCTTCCCAGATGCGAATGAGCGAAAACGAAGTGCGTAGAAACAAACTATTATTGTTTTGTAGAGCCAGTATAAACATTCTAGAGAGCTTTTAGGGTAGCAGTCATCAGCCCGGGAGTGCCCGGAGTGTTACAGTTGGTTCCAACAAGCTGGTGGCAGGTGTATCCGGGTTGGGTCGGTCTTGGTTTCACAGTTTTGAGGTCCTTCGCAGAATCGCAGTTCACACGTCAGTGACAGAGGGTCGGCCGAGACGAAATGAACGACCAGCTTAATTAAACATCAAGTGGCTGCGAAGTTTCCTTCGTCGCCATATCGATCGTTAAAACTCCTACAACACGGTTAAGCTAGCTCACACCTAACGATCGAGCAGTCGAGGCTCTACTGACACCTCAGTTCTAACCGCAAAATATGTGTGCAGATCAGGTGTGTACGTAAATTAAAGTTTGCTTGCACGAGCTGATCTCTCAAGCTCGTCTGTCTCTGTACAAGCTCCGACGAAATTTGCAACCAAAGGAAAACGAGATCCAGAGAGGCTTGTAGCCAGCAGCGAAGTGGTGTCTAAGTAAGCTGCCTTGTCGCCGTCGACGGCGACCGTGCACTGGCACCGAATTGATCGATTGGAGCAAAAAAAAACAGCTAGCACCATGAAACAAACACTTCATTTTCATCTTCCCAATAATTTGGATATTTCATGCATGCTAGACTCTAACCCCTGCAGGCTTGTACATTTGTGTACATGGAAGCTATCTTGTATCTTGGCACACATCATTGCTCGCATTTGTCAGATCACAACAACACACATACATCACCCTGTATAGACTGCAAGGTATCAGTATCACTCCCAACAGATTAGCCAAATTTAAGATAAGTGTGCTAGTGTACTGTATCTGGTGGTTGTGAGCATAACAATGGCGGTCACTACTCACTAGTGCACTCCTTACGTATTTGATCCCTCCAATTTTTATCTCTCTTTTAAGGCTACTCACGAGTCTATTTCCAACTCTTTCCTCCTGCCCAAAATAGGTCATGTTCCGGCCTGGAACAGAACAGAGTTATGCAATCATCAGTCATTGCTGCCAGAAGATCATTGTAGGGATCAACCTGTAATAGCACTTGAAAAGCATATCATGGCTTATACCAACCACACAAATACTCTATGATTATTATTAATATCCCCAGTCCAGAGTCCCCAACAGCTAATACACCAGCTAACTACCACTGTTGCACCGACAGAACAAATCGACCATATACTAATACTAGAGAACAACTCGTGGAAGAAAAGTAGTAGAAGAAACCTCAGAGGTGAAGAAAAGGTATCCTACATTAAGGCATGGACAGACAAAGCCACCACTACAAATCATCTGTTAATGGAACCTTTTGAACAGACAAAGCTAACTACCCTGCCCTGGCACTGGCAGATGCCTAAATAATTGTAACCCGGTTGGTCAATCAGTGCGATGCCGCATTTGCACCTGTAATAAATCCCCACTGATCTCCATCGCTCCCTCTACCAGCTCACAAAATGCAGTACTGCCTTGCAGCAGCAGCAGTAAGCATTTGTTGGTACAATGTGGGATGGATCGTACTTCCATCAACGAATAATGGTAATTGATTATTTTGATGTACAATACTACAATGTACAATAGTAATATACACAAATTTGCCATGGAAAAATCCTGCTTCATCATCATAAGGCCACCACTTATTTGCAGCACACCTATGCATGCATATGGATCATGGATGTGTATATCTTCTTCATGTGGATTTGGTAGTCTCTGAGCACAATCATATCATATCGATGGAGATCGATGTTGCCTTTTCTGAAGATATCAATATACACTCGAAAGAAACAAAGAAAGAATATGGGGGAAAGAAAGAAGGAGGGAACAATGTGACAGTTGACGCGCGCCATGACCGAGAGATGAACAGAAAAGTCAGCTGCTGGCTGGTCGAGCCGTGAACGTGGACACGCATGTGGAAGGGAAGGTGGGTGGGCCCGCGATCCACCTAGAAGAGCTCCCAGTCGAACTTCGGGGACGGCGAGGTGGTGGTCGCCGGCGCCATGGTGCTCACGGGGGCCGAGGAGGACGAGGACGGCGCGGAGGACAGCAGGTCGAACGAGTCCCAGCTCGCCGTCGCGGTCTGCGGCGCGGGCGCAGTCGCCGTGGTGGGCGCTGCGGGCTGGAACTGCCGGCGCTGCTGGTGTGCCGGCGGCGGGCGCGGCGGCAGGAGGTTCGGCCGGGCCTTATTGTTGGGCGCGTTGGTGCTGTTCTTGGCCGCCTTGGCGCGGATTGCGTCCAGCGCCTCGACGTTCTTCTGCACGCGCTTCTCCTGGATCCGGCGCTGCGCCTTGACGTCGCCCTCGGCGACCACGGCGTCCAGCTTAACCAGCTCGTTCATGAGCGCCTCGGTGAGCGTCACCACGTCGGCTTCCACCACTCTCCCGCCCTTGTTCACGATTGTTTCCAGCGCCGGCACCTGCCACGACGCACACCAGACAAGTCAGCTCACAAGCACCGAGCCATGGATCATGAATGGATTGTAAAGAAGAGTTCAACTAATTACATACCTTTGACGCGAGCTTGTCTACGTCGAGGCTGATGCGGGAGACGGCCTTGGCGGCGCGCTGTGCCTTGGCATTGCGGCGCTCCTCGATGAGGCGCCTGGCTTGGGCGCTGGGGTCCTCGAGCATGGTCATCTTGGAGCGGTCCTTGACGCCGACCATGTCGAGGAACTCCTTGGCGTCCCTCTCCCTGTCCTTGTACACCACCTTCTGGTCGTCCGGGTGGAGGCCCGTCTTCTCTGACATGAGCTTCTTGAGCTCCCCGAAGGAGGCCTGCGAGTTGATGTACACCTCGTGGTACACGCCGGCGAACTTCACCTTGACGCGGATGGTGGGCACGGGCGCGCCACCGGGGGGCGGGTCCGAGTCCGGGGTCCGCTTCTGCACGAGCATGCCGCTTGGCCGGACCTCCCACACCTCCTCCTGCACCGCCGCAGCCACCGACTCTTTCATCGGCGAGAATGCAGGGGCTCTGTGATCCTTCCCGCGCATCATCTCTCCTCCTAATTAATCAACCTCCTAGCCAATTTGCTACGCTCTTCTATATACACTAATTATAAGCCGCGGTGAAGTGGCAAGACCAGAGAAGCTGGAGTCAAGAAATCAAAATTGTGAGTTGGCCTAATAAGAGAAGCTGCTCCAACTGGAGCTAAAGATCAACAGCAGGAGGAAGAAGAAGAAACAAGTGGATGTCAGGTTGTGTGGGAGGGAGAGACAGGGTACAACTAATAAGAGACAGGGCAGAGGCCGTGGCAGGGGCAGCAGAAATATTTATAGTGATACTAATAAATAAAAAAGGAAGCAAGAAAGCAACTCAGGCCACCTTGCAATTAAACAACTGTTGGTGTGGGGGTCAGCTCAGCTGGTACCGTGAGAAATCACTTCCAAGTTTTTTGTTTCGGTGGTACTCTTGCTTAGGCAAATGACAATGTACATAAACATTCTATTATCTAATCGGGTGACAGATACGACTACCTTTAAATTCAAAAAAAAATCTCTACCGGCACCCACGCGTAATTTGTCTATCACCCTGCAAAATTATGTCCATTTTGAGGTGTTGGACACTTGTCCGATAATCGTAAGGGTGCTGCCCACAGCAATCCCAAACATAAATGAAAAACAAAAAATCGATTGAATTATAACAAAGGCATCAAATTTCATTCAATTTAACGAAATTCACACGAATTTGATGGAATTTTGAACGGACTAAACCCTTGCTAGATGGCGGTATCTACTCGTCGTCGGATATGTCAATGATGCCGCTATCATAGAGCTCTGCCTTGGGCTGTCACGACGGTCATGTCTGATCAACGACGTCGCCGCCGGGCTTTAGCTTTACCACGATCGACGTCAGCTGCTTCGGCTCCGTGGCCTGCGCTTTATGCCCCTTCATCAACATCCGCATGCGAGATAGTAGTTGGGCAGGCATCCGGGTCCAGCGGGATGGCGCGGCGATGGTGTACGCTTGGCCATGGAAGCCAGAAGCGCCGCGGTGAAGCCAGAGTGTCTCCATCACCGACAGAGTCCCAGAAAGGTGACGGAACCCGCTAATATGGAGGGAGGTCTTCTTGCAACTGCTGCGGGGATTTAATGGAAATGCCGCCACCTCGTCACGTTCCGGGCTCCTCCTTGATGACGAGCTTGACGCCTTGATCGATCGACGCGTCCGTTCGGGGTTGGTTGTTGGTTGCAATTGGCTTGTTCAGGACAGGACGGCTACATCTCTCGATCGATACGCGTACGTGATCATCGGAAAGGAACGGCGTAACCTACGACGGGAGACCCTGACCGGCGAGCGTGTGGACCCAACGCTCACCGACAGATGGGCCCGAAACTGCATCCGAAGAAAGCTCGGATAATTGCCTGACTGGCTTGTATATTTTTCAGCACTAAAGACTAAACTTAATCCACCACATGAAATGCATATATATATATATATATATATATATATATATATATATATATATATATATATATATATATTTCTTTCCTCGCTCAAGTCTAAAGCCTGATATTTCTTTCAGCGTGAACGGTAGAGATCGACTAAACTCGATACCATCCAAAAGCTCTACTGTACAATCCTAATCATTCAGCAACCGATCGCACAGTGCATACACTTTGTCCGGGTGTGCTAAGAAAGTAGAGTAACAAGGGTCCCTGATATATATACTTTGATCAACATTTTCGTCGACTATCATCGCGCCGGCCCCGGACAGACCCTCGTGAGACTTTCTTTTGGTTGGTCACTCATGCATGCCTTGCATGGCTAGTAGGATTATTTTTTTTTCAAAATTTGAACTATTTTCATGAAACTATTTTAATTTTTAACATTTTCCATAAACTGAACAATTTACAATTCTTAAAATTAATACCTAAAAAGTAAAAAGAAAAGAAGAAAGAAAAAACAGCCAAAAAAGAAAAACGAAAAGAAAAAAAGAGAGCAAAACAAACAGGAAAGGAAAAGAAAGAGCAAAGTAAACTGGGCCGGCCCATAATGTGGTGTGCGGGAGCTAAATGGCTCCGCACTGGTCGTCAACCAGGATTTGCCCCGCATCAGGGCATATGGCTGAGATAAACGGGCCACGGCCTAGTCTTTTTCTGGCCGAGGTGAGACGTCCCAGGTTGGGCCGCGTATGCGTAGGCCTCTGTCCATTGGCGCGGCTTCGGTCCACATTTCCCGTGCCGTCAACCATCGCAGCTTCAGACCTGCAACCGCAGCTCGTGTGCGTCGCACCGCCGGCGGGAAAAGGAGCGAAGAGCTCAAGGACGTGACGTTCGGTAGCTCACACAAAACTTGCAGTCCTCGATCGGCCGGCTGCTCCGTCGCCCTAGCTAGGTGAGCCATGCAAAGCTCGCCGCGTGCGCTCTCCTCCCCCCAACTTCCATGCCGCACGCATAAATATATACCGCAGATCATCCCGTCCACAGGCCACAGCGCATCGCCGAGCACAGACAGACAGTGCAAGATCGAAGCCGCCGGTAGCAGTTCAGGAGACCAAGAGTGCGCGCCCTCGATCGACCAGCAATCGACAATGGCGCCGATCCCGCGCGCGTTCCTGGCCGCCGCGTGTGTCGTGCTCCTGGTGGCCGGCGGCCTCGTGCCGGCGGCGGAGGCGCAGCAGGGGGAGTGCGTGCCGCAGCTGAACCGGCTGCTGGCGTGCCGCGCCTACCTGGTCCCCGGAGCGGCGGACCCAAGCCCCGAGTGCTGCGGCGCGCTGGGCGCCATCTCGCGCGACTGCGCCTGCAGCACCATGAGCATCATCAACAGCCTCCCTTCCCGCTGCAACATGGGACAGGTCAACTGCGGTAAGACAGACCTCCACATCCATCTCTCTATCTTGCTTATTTCTGTTTCTAAGCTTAGTTCGTCTGTAAATTTTCTTTGGGCTAATGTATGTATGTGTATGTGCATGAACGCAGCGGCTTGAGGCAGAAGGAAGGATGCGAGCTCGACCGAGAGGGATTAAATAACGAAAGGTGGCATGAGGCAGCCGTCGCTGCGTCCCGTCTGCCCCTTTCCCGTCGTCTTCGTTTTCGTTTCTTCAGTCTGTAATGTCCCTCTGTTGCTGTTGATCTCGATGCGTTAATAAAATGAACGGCCTTATGCTGTTATGCACGATTGCTATAGATTTAAGATTGACTCGTATGATCTCTGCCGTGCATTCTTTCCCCTCGGTCTCGGCATTTTATTTTAACCACTGAAGTGTCCACTACGAACTAATTAAACATTCAACTCGATTTAACTGAAGGAACAACATTTCTCATAGTTAAGGCGCGCAGCTGCGTCCAAAGATCAATACTAAGAGCATCTCCAGTCGGGGCGACTAAACGGCCGCCCAAACCCGTTTGGGGCGTGCCGGACACAAAATCACGCCCACTCGCGGCGCCCAAACGCGAATTCGGTCCGACGCGGCCCATTTTTGTGTCCGGCACGCCCAGCCCACGCCCTCAATTTGGGGAGGCTTGGGGCGGCCCCGGACGGAAGAAAACGCGACGCCACGTCGGCTCCCGACGCGCGGGTCACGCCTGGCAGTGAGACACGGACTATGTCTCGTCTTTTTGTCGTCTGATTTTATCCCCGTCTTTCATCGTCGCCCCAGTCACCCCAATTTGCCTCGTCGCCCCAGTCGCCCCCGCCGCCCCCCGCCGCCGGCTCCGCTCCACCCAAAACTGGACGCCGGCGCCGCCGTTTGCTTCCTCTCCTCGACGGCCTTCGGGCACCAGCGATCTCTCTGCCGCTGTATTCGATACAACCGTCCCCGGCGGTCTCTCCGCGACCCGCCCTGCCTGCAAGGTGTTCGGCGGAAGGTTCGCCTGATTTTATCCCCGTCTTTCATCGTCGCCCCAATAGCCGGCGACCGGTCGTTGATCAGTGGCCGCATTGTATTGCAGATAGATAGCGACGACGAGATGATGGCCGCGATGTTGTTGGAAGAAGAAGACGTCATCGCCGCGGAGGAAGATGAGAATATAGCAATTCTCAGTTGTCTTCTCCAACTTCAAGCCGACGAGGAAGCCAATGCCGCCCCAAAACGGGGAGGCTCGTCGTTCGGAAGGAAGAAGAGCAAGCCGAGGCAGAGAATGGAAGGTCATTGCATGTTAGTCTCGGACTACTTTGCCGAAGTTCCTATCGCCACCGCCAAGGATTTCCGTCGACGCTTTCAGATGAACCGTGGATTGTTCAACCAGATCGTGCAAGCTGTGAGGGCGTATGATCCATGGTTCAAGTTGAAGAAGGACGCAGTGGGAACTGTTGGTTTCTCGTCAATCTAGAAGTACACTGCAGCCATGAGAATGCTTGCATATGGAGCACCTGCTGATTCTGTAGATGACTACCTACGGATGTCAGAGTCCACAATCATCAAGTCGATGTACAGGTTCTGCAGGGCGGTGATTGGTGTGTTTGGCCCAAACTATTTGAGAGGACCAAATGAAGAAGAAACAGCTCGGATCCTGGAACAGAATGCAGCTAGAGGATTTCCTGAGATGCTTGGAAGCATAGACTGCATGCATTGGAGCTGGAAGAACTGTCCATTTGGTTGGCAAGGATTGTACAAAGGAGGCCACAAAGGATATTGCAGTGTGGTTCTTGAAGCTGTGGCCGATCATGAACTATGGATTTGGCACGCATTTTTCGGCATGGCAGGATCACACAACGACATCAATGTGTTGCAGCGCTCTCCTGTGTTCGCGAAGCTAATTGAAGGCCATGCCCCACCTGTCAACTATGTGGTCAATGGCCACGAGTACAACAAAGGGTACTACCTAGCCGATGGCATCTATCCAAAGTGGGCAACATTTGTGAAGAGCGTCCCCAACCCTCGCGGAAACAAAGCTTGTCATTTTGCCGTTGAACAAGAGAGCGCCAGGTAGGATGTCGAGCGGGCATTTGGAGTGCTGCAGCAAAGGTTTGCTATCGTTCGGTATCCTGCTCTGACATGGTCGAATGAGCAAATGTGGGAGGTGATGAATTGTTGTGTCATCCTGCACAACATGATCATCGAGAGTGAGCGCTATAATCCAGTGCATGATCATATGCCATATGACTTTGAAGGTCCTCATGCACAGGTTGATCACAACGTGCCGGCAGATTTCGCAGATTATATCTCAATGCATTTGAAAATTCATGATGAAAATACTCATAATGCACTCCAAACTGATCTAGCGGAGCATTTGTGGCACGCCGGGGCATGGCAGCGGCAGAGGAGGAAGAGGAAGACGTTTGAACTTTATTTTATATATTTGAACTATTAAATATTATATTTGAACTATTACATATTTATGTATGTTTGATTTTTCCTTTCACAAAATATTAAAATTCATGTAAAAAAACCTTTGGGGTGCCCAAATGGCGCACCTTGTCCGGACAGCGCCCAAATGGCACATCCGGACGGCCTTTGGACGCCGCGACTGGAGATGCTCTAAGCAAGCCGGTGACGGTCAGGTTGCAAGGACCAAACCAGGGTGACCAGTTTGGATGTCCCAGAAAGCAATCCAACAGCAACAGCGTAGTCAGATGCTACGTAAAATGCAACTGGTATCTTATGGTAGCACTGTATATACATATCCTGACTGCATGCCTAAAGCAGATCTGAGAAACTGAGTATGACACAAGTACTGCCACGGTTCCATAAAACATAACAGGATAACGAGACCTTTTTCAGCACCAAGGTTCACGCGAACGCGTCAAGTGAAATCTGCGAATCCCCAGTTGGATGTCAACCATTACTAAATCGTATCCACTACTATCCTGAAATTTGCTCTAGAAACAGCGCCTCCTGCTTGCTAGTGAGGCCGACATCACCCAGCGACATCTGACACTCCTCTTCGGTGAATGGGCGTCTGGGGTAAGATCTCACCTGCAGAGCACAAATTTGCGTTAATATGGACACATTGAAAATTCAATCAGTATAATGTTGAAAAACATAATGTCGAGGAAGTTTCAGATGCACTTGTTCTTCCTAGGGTTTAGCAACAGCATTCAGAATTCACATATATCGAAGAACAGCAAAAGATGACCAGCTAAAATGTATTTCCAGTGAAACACCATGCTCAAGCATGCCACAATCCTACTGATCTAAAAAAAAACAATAATAAACATGCCTCATGAAGCAGAGATGGTTGGCGTCATGGTTTATATTTCTATGCAATGAATCATCCAACTAGTTCATTCAGAATGGATCAATATAAGAATGTAAGTTTGTTCGGTGGCATATAAATACAGTAGCCTTCATACATATAAGCGAAAAAAACAAACTGAAATGTCAAACAGGTCCTTTTCATCTGTTGATGCTAGTGTGGACAACCAGCTCATGTTGGTAAACCAGGTTAGTGGCAGTAGCTACATTGATCTTTCTCAAGAGAACTTCCCTTGCGAACATAAATTTGCCAAATAGAAACAAAATGATAGAATTACCAGTCTATAGGTTCCTGGCTTGAATGTCCTGCTGATGTCTATGAAATCAAAAAGAACCTTCAAAGATAACCAGAAATTCAGAAGCAGTATAAATTTATAATGTATGATTTCGTTAAGGAACTACCGATCTCGCAACTGAAAGCAGTATACCTGAAGCTGGTCGGATTTCAAAAGCGCCTTCCCTGCCGACTACCATCAGGCATGCGAACTACAACTGTGACGGCTCCTTCAGCATTTGGTAGTGGCTCCTTTGGTAATGATGCTCGCTTGGCTGCAAGCATTGACTCCAGTTCCTAATTTTCATAATAGGACACGAATGCATAATCAATAAGTTGCCGTGGTAAATATAACACGCTGATGGAAAATACAGAGTAATCAAGATTTGAGAGAATCTGCAGAAGAAAACACATGTTTCTTAATAAACCATCACAGTAAAAACAGCAATGACCCTACACAACTTTTGATGTTCATGTTTCTGAGGACATCTATGGTATTAGACAGCTTCTAGTTAATCCTAGAATTACTTTGAAACGCAAGCCCCGATTCTAATAAGATCCAGGTAAAGGAGTATACTAAGTTTAACAATCATATGCACTGGCAACTCCGTAATGATTTCTTAAACCATCCCTAGACAAGCAACACACTTCCAAACCTATACATCAGAGTGTAATCCTTATAAGACAATTGAATAATTGGTTGTGTGTATTAATTTTATACCAATGAGCTTAGTATATATAGAGGTATATGTATAGCAAAGATGAGAATAGAGTAGTGAATTCCACAAAGTTCCCAAAGAACTTCATAGCCAATACCAACTGAAGTACCTCTTCCTCGAGTTGTTTTCTCAGCTTATCCTCGTTTTCTTGCTTTTGCTTTTCAATGGCAGCTTCTCTTGCAGCAGCTTCTTCTAATCTACGGAGCTCAGCCTCCTCCACAGCCTTCAACTCCTTTTCTCTATCAGCTTGGAGGGCTGCAAGATACTCATCATCCTACAATTGAAAAATATTACGTGTTAAGCACAATAGTAGGTGTATTCTCCTGCAGATAAATATTGTTCCCTACCTGCTGCTCCCTTAACAGCCTCTGTGCAGTTAATGTTGGTGATGGAGGATGTGCTACTCGGGGATAGCCAGTTTGAGATGGGAGGGGAAATGGATATGCTGTGTGTTCAGGAATCCCACCAAACATTGCAGCCTCAAGCATTACAGCTTCGTCATGCTCTTCAGAAGAAATGCCACCCCACTTTACATGAAAAAATTAATGACTGTGAGTTGTGGAGAAACCATATTGTAAGAAAACTGAAGCTTCCTAGAGGAATTATGACATTAGAATACCTCCTCGAAACCTGCATTGTGCTGATGAGCACTTTGAGCACCATGAGGCTGAGGGCTTAGAGGAGGACTGTCAGCCCTTTGCATGGCTTCTGTTGGAACTGCATTTCGAGATAAAACACGCCTAGACCTTTGCCTAACTAAAGGTTCTTCCTCAACATCTTCAATATCATCTTGGGAGTTCTCTTCATCTAAAAATTGCCTAGAAGTTCCGACTTCCCCTGCGGCTAGTCCTTGTCTTCAATAAGTACCAGTGAATAGAAGATTAGTTTATCTCAAAAAAAAAAAAGAATAGAAGATTAGTTTGAGGCTACTACATAGGATACAATGACCATGCTTTAAAACAAACAAAAAATGAGTTAAAATCGCACACAAACATCCAAAGAACATGATAGACTGCAGCTGCAAGAATCCCACCAGACATTCCTGGGAACCATAGCAAATTACTGATCTAGGGCTAACTGAATAAATTTAGAAGATGGACAATATTTGACAATTACCTTTCAACTGTATCACTAGCTCCATCAATGTCTTCCTTATCAGATAAATCAGAAGAATTATCAACCACGCGGATTCCCTCTTGGCATAGAACTCTCTCTCGATCTGCTGCCTGATTAATCACAAAAAAAGAATGTATTTAGCATAAAGGTGTATGCACAAAATGGAGCACAAAATACTGGACAAGTACCTCCAAGGACAGAGAAACTGCCTCTGCAAGATCATTATCTCTGGCATGTGATGCATTTTCATGCCCACCATCATTTAAAGCCTAAACACAATGAGCTTTATCAAAACAAAAGTGCAAAACTTAGATTCTTAAAAGAACTGGATATCCAATAAGCAGAAGCTTACATTTCTCAACCCTTCCGCATCCCTTTTTGATGCTTCAATTGCTGCACGGATCATCTCCTCTTCTATCTCATTGTTATAGTCACTAACATTTACCAGTGGAGGAGCGCTTGGTGCAGAATAGTATGTGCCTGAAGTATTTCTTGGGATATTAGGAGCATGGGCAGGTGGCAAGTAATCATCATCATCTTCGTCTTCGTCAGTCACAACAGTCCCGTGAACCTCCGGACCATATGAGGACTCACGTCCAGTAACATCTTCAATAACAGGACCCTGACCAGAACTACCTGTTTGAGGATTACTGTCTTTAACTTCAATAGGTATCTGCCGCACCTCTCTGGGATGTGTAATCTGAGGTCGCCTACCAAAGATATCAGCAGCGGCTCTCTCAGCAAAACTTGGGTCCAGAATATCAAAAGGGTTGCCGAAATGCCTGCTAAGTGAGGGATCAAATGGATCGTCCAGATCCATCATTTCGTCATGACTGCCAGGTATAGGGTTCTGAATGATTCTGGTGCTGAAAATCATACACCTCGATTTATATTTTGTCGAGGGAACACAGATCAGGAAGAAAACAGATGGGTGAGCAGAACACTTACGTGGACCTAGCTCCCTCATTGAAGTATGCATTAACAGCTCCATTTAGGTCACCACTATGCTCCTGAGTACATTTCATGATCATAAATATATTAGCGCAGAAAGCATAGTAGTATTTATATTACAACAATCACTATGCTGGTAGATGAGCCATGTGTCTATGACAAACGAAAATTGTAGCCCAGATTGGTCAAAGGATAATAAACGCAGAATGACATGAATACACTATAACCTCTGATCGACTGGCATATAAGGTCGAACACAGCACATCCAGTCATACGGAAAGTAGCCTAGCATAGGCTTAAACTGAATCCAATATGAAATATTTTCTTATCTAAATTCTGAACTACTATATTATGAGATGAACAAATATAAGAAATAGTCTAACACAAATGAATTCGAACACTCATAGTGTATTTTTCCATCCAATACTCTGTCGACACAATCTCCGGTGGAGCCAGATCTGCACGACTTGGAGACACTCACTCACTCACTCACTCATTCAGTGGACATCAATAGTCTGTCGACACATTCAGAGACAAAGAACATAATTTTTCTAAAGATCTTTTCTCCTTTCCTACTCAAAAAGTCCAAATGCAATGCATTTCTCTGTACGAACGTTCGATGGCACAAAAAAAATTAGATCAGCACCATGGCTGAAACATCTGAACAGATTCAATATAATTCAGCATTCCCACTCCACAAACCAGCAAAATTGACGGTCATAACATTTCATGAGATCGAAGACCCCCCTTCTCCCCAAGCTCTAATTCTGATCATTCAGCGTTACTGAAAGACCAAGCAAAAAAAAAGAAACTAAGGGCATGCATCAATCAAAGTACCACGGCCAAGAAATCGCAGGCATTACACTTCAGAACCCCTAATTGGATAGCTATTCTCAACTCTAAGCACCGTACAGAACGAGTTCGCACACTGATCGATCAAACCCTGATGCTGAATCACACACACCAGCACCAGCACCACCCATCCGCCATCCCATCACATCGCCATCTGACCCAACCGAGTAGGGATAGCGAACCCTAACTGGATCCGAAAGGGGCCGATTCCCCATGAACAGAGACCCTGGCACGATTCGACGGGGGAAGGGAGAGGAACAGTGGACAGTGCAGATGGGGGTTATGAGGGGAGCAGGTCGGTCTCACCTCGAGCTTGCGGGCAGCGACGGCCTCGTCGGCGCCGGTGATGCTGATGAAGGTATCGATCGCCTCCTGCGAGGGCGCCGCCATGGTGGGCTTGCCGCGGCGCCGTCCTAGGGATCCGCGGCGCCGTCCTAGGGATAGGGGGCTGGGGGGTGGAGTCGGAGAGGAGAGGAGAGGAGCGAGAAGGTGGAGGAGAAAGAAAGAAAGAAAGAAAGAAGAGTTCGTGAAGCAACGGAGTAATTCGAGAAGTGTTAATGCGGTGTTCCTATTTTTTGGGTTTTGGGCATATCGTTCGCTTTCCTGGTAGTTGAGGTTTACTGGGCCGATGGAATGGAGGATGCATAGCCCATTAGGGCTAGCATATTTACGTTCTTGCCCTCTGTCATAGTACATAGTACTTCCTAATGTACTAAAAAAACTTCCTACTCTCAAAAAAAATTGTAAGAACTTCCTCCGGCTATATTGGTTGTAATAACATTATATTATGGGATAGAGGGAGTATCGCGTATCGCGTTGTTGTTGGTGGGTTTTTTTTGTTGGTGGCTAGGGGGAGGGGTAAGAATGACAGTATTTTTTTTCCATGGATCCAGATACACGTGAAAATCATCCTGCTCGGCATGGGCTGACCCGAACTGATAGATTGGTCACATGTATATATATTTAGATTCATGGATAATTAGATATATATCTCGAGCCTACATTACGTGTTTGGTCTCTATATTTAGATCCATGTATGACATGTTGCCTCATTGCCATATTGTGATCTTTCTTTGTATGCATTGATTAGTTGGCTATTATAAGATTGAGTGTTGACCATGTGAGACCTCTCATTGTTAATGAAACTTCATTTGGACGATTAAGTAATTTGTTGTGTGAAAGTGACACTGTGATATTATGTGGTGTGTAAGACTATATATTTATAGTGATTTATGTTTGGTTTTTAATTAGGTGTTGATATGAATGCTGTTGTTGTTTTTATTTTCTCCACGGATATCTATGGATAGTTGGATATCTCATAAGCCTTGGTATGGGTAGTTCATAGTTGGATATCTCACAAGTATTGGTATGTGCAAAACTTGTGCTCATGGATATCTTTGCAGCCGGTATGACATAATAATGGAGAAAGAAATCCATCGAAGTATGAAGATGAGCGAATGGAGGTACAAAAGCACTGAGCAAACAATCAGGTAACTGAAGCTATAGGGCATGACCGATGGCGCAAGCTAGAGGGAAGGAAAAAGACGGTGAATAAAATGACTAATAGGGTTTAAAAAATGGCTAGCAAAAGGGTATGGACGTAAAGTCCCGCACACCGCTTTGCCATGTTCTTGCGGAAGAAGTATCATACCACTAGCAGAGAGAGAAGATGAAGAAAAGAATGGGTCCTTCTCCATCAAAGGAGGCAAACTTGGTCAGGCTGAGTGCCTGAGTCTGAAAGAACTCGCTCCCAGTACTAGTCCAGTGTGGTGGTATATACCATGTTGCACCTAGGTGAAATCAGGAAAAAAAACCTTCCATGTTCACATGATGTACCGAAGACAAATATACACGTGTTCAGTTTTATGATGGCTTTGTTTTTTGCAGGGATATTTTTATGATGAATTGTCTTGAGGGAAATATATAATTCAGCAGACTACCACAAATTTGACAAAAAAAATGCAAAATTATAATGATGAATTGTCTTGCAAGAAATTCTACTCCAGTCGTTAGAAAATACTTGCTCACGTACAACTGCCCAGTATCCGTCGCGACAATCTTTTCGGATCAAAGGTAGTAGAATATTGACCGCAAACAGGTACAAACTCAAATAATATCATCATGCATGATTTTACTTCATAGATACAGGTCCACTGTAGGTATTTATGAACGCAACAAACATAAAATATGCTTCCTCGGAGAATTCATATACTTCGGGGGAAAAAAGAACAAATGGGAGGGACTGAGCCAACTAGGTGTTGCACTTCCACCTGGATGTCGGTACACAGTTCAGGTACCGGCACCAGTGGCAGCCATCGTTGCCGTTCTTGCCCTTGAAAAGCATCGACAGGGAGACCACGTACCTGCACCAGAAATCACCTCTCATCAGGTTTCGAATATAGGTTGCTGATCCCAAGCTATGGTTTCCGTTTAGAATTTCATATAACGTGAAATATGAAATACATAGAATGTGTCTACGGATAGAGTGGAGAACTGGAGATGCTTACCCAACTAGCAGCAAGGTCAGTGCAGCGCCCCAAAGAACATACTGGTACTTTTTGTACTTTGGAGGTTGATTAGTCTCAGGCAACTCTTTACGTTCCATCCAACCAAATTGAGGCCTTGCCAGCAGCACAAACCCAAGAAAGAACCCGGTTACGAATCCACCAATATGAGCAAAATTATCAGCATGCGGTAGTATCCCGATTGCCAAATTGATCACAATTATAAACAGAAGAGTTATGATGGCTGCTGCCTGCAACAGCAAACCAATTAGAACTCGCTTCAAAATACTGAATAGGAGTAGAACAAAATACAGTGTCCTTCTGCTGACCTTGTTGGAATAAATGGTCCAGTTCATAAAAAGCTCGGAGAGCATAGAGCCAAGTAGGCCAAACAAGGCTCCAGAGGCACCAACAGAGATATAGTGATTACGTAGGAACAGTGCAGACAACACACTGCCACCAAAGCCAGATAACAGGTAGATGATCCCAATACGAACTGGTGAATGCAAAAAACTGAAGTCAATGCACATGAATTTACTCAGGTGTAACACAAAGGTAAATACAGCATATGCGCAACGCGGATACACATTAGCATATTAAGGACAGATTATTCACATATGGATCATTTTTCATTGTTTTCAAATAAAAACCAAGAGACCAGACTATTATCAGACATGTGAAAGCAATGGCCTTTGTGCAGTAAAACTGGGAGAATTATATTAATATATAACAAGGAAGGAGCATCGTGACGATACTAGAGCAAGTCCCTAACTAAGGTCTTCAATGCTTGCAGGAGCTGGGTGCCATGTATACAAACATTCACGGCAGGAGGTGGGGGGGGGGTCTGCTGGGGTGGCCTTTGCTTTGCTTAATTTCAAGTTTCAAGATAGCACTTTTCCTAGCTGTTTGATGGCATGCAAAGCCCCAAGCCCGTAGTCTGTAAGGACGCTGAAAGCTTGCTGGCCTTTTCTGGGTGGTTTATTGTGTTCTCACACCTAAACTCTTGTACCTTCGTTTCAATTGATAGAAATCAAGGGGGCACTCATCTATCGAGAAAAAAATAATCAAACTACATAGTTAAGTGGCTCTAACATAAAGGTGAGGGCGTGAGGCATGGAATCAAACATACCAAACTACATAATCCAGATTGACATCAGGTTTCAACAAGTACCACATGTACCAAGGGAGAACCAGCTCAGATAATTGCTACGCTTAAACCATGAAACATAAAGAGAGAACAAGACTAGTGCTATAAAGACAGTTAACCTAAGTACCTCAACAAAGAAAAATTGGCATCTTGCAAAATGGTAAAATGTATTTGTGAGAAGCTTACCAAAGCCAAATTGCTGTTCAAGGCGGATTCCGATGAATAGCAAGCTCAGCATGTTGATAACAAGGTGGATTAGACCAGCATGGAGCCAGATACAGCTGATTAGGCGCCACCCTTGGTGTTGATGAACAACTTTGGCCCAGTCAAGAGCCCCCATCTTCTCTAAACTGCAAGATGGGTGTGAACTTTTTGTTAGGACTGAGTCCCTTATCCCTAAAATTTTCAAGATGACCAAACTATACCATGCTACTCCTAAGAAAGCTGCCACACGTGCTAGAAACCATACAGACAAAAATACTTTTTTTACAGTTTAATGAGAGACAAAAATAAGTCCTAGCAAAAAGACAATATCTTAGATTGCATGAGGCAGAACAAGTAAAAAATTCAGGCGACCAACATACTGCATACATATTGCAGTGCACTTATCACAACCGTATGATATTCATTGGGCCGGTCAAGAGTTCTCATATTCTCCCCTCACAAAAAAAAGAGCTCTCCTATTCTCCAAACTGGAAGACGGGTGTGGACATTTTGTTAGGACTTGAGTCCATTTATTCCTAACATTTTCAACAACAACAACAACAAAGCCTTTTATTCCCAAACAAGTTGGGGTAGGCTAGAGTCATATTCCCAAACCCATAAGATCTCGAAACCAAGTCATATTTCTGGCACATGGATAGCTAACTTCCACACAGACCTGTCCATGGCTAATTCTTTGGTGATATTCCAACCCAGCATTTTCAAGATGAATAAAAATACACCATGCTATTCCTACCATACCATTCCATCAACATAATGCAGTCCTGATTCTGTATCCATGCTATTCCTAAGAAAAACTGCCACACGTGCTAGAATTCATAACACAGCTTCAACATTTTCAAGAAGAAAAGAAGTCCACGCCTATCATTATCTTAGATTGCAAGAGGAGGAACAAATAGAAATAGTCAATGCGGCCACCATTTATATCGCAGTGTACCTATCACAACTATGATATTAATTTTCCAGTAAATAAGTGACTAGCAAACAAATGTCAGGGAATAAAATAGGCATTAATCAGTCGAACTGTTTCCAGGTATTTTGCATTGCCTAGAACAAACTACTTCACTCGAAATTGTAGCACATGTTAGTACAAGCGGAACTACTTGGAACAGTTCGTGATGTTTACTCGCATGTTTAGAAATGTGGTACAGATCTAAATAGTAGACATTGCCTAATCTCCCCCATTTCCAAACTACTAGCTAAAAATTATGTTTGAGTGTAGAAGCTCTAACTTTGACTAGCGATGGCACTCGAAATCTGCCCAAACTACAACTACAAGGTTCCGTTTCAGACCCACAGTAAACCCACCACAGAAACCCCCAACTTCCCCTGGAACGAGAAGAAAATAAAAGAAAAGAAAAGGTCCCCACTTCTTGATTTCCAAATTCGCATCTCAAACCCAGCAATTCGGCTGATACGTACGTGGCGGAGGAAGGGCCGAGGAGCGGGTTCTCGCGCAGCGGCTGGAACGCGAACCGGCGGAGGAACCCGGCGACGCAGGGCGCGTCGCCGCCGAGGGGGCTCCCGTGGCGCGGGCAGTCGTTCTCGAACATCTCGACGGCGAACACGACGACGCAGGCGCCGAGCAGGGTGGGCACGAGCCACGGCCACCACTGGCGGTCGTCGTACGACCCGGTGCCGTACGAGGCGGCGTACTGCTGGTACCCGGCGCCCGCGCGGCCCGCCTTCCCCTCGCCGCTGCCGCTCGCAGCCATGTTGCTCTCGCGCGCGACGGATAGGGTTCCCTTCCTCCCTCGCTCGCGCTCGGCGGCCCGTAGTTATAGCGGCTGCCGGAAGGGGAAGCGGCGAGGGAGGGAGTGTGGGAGTAGTGGAGCGGTGGGTGGCGTTGTTTGCGCGGCTTGGCTTGGAAGCGAGGAGGGGCTGATAAATGGTGGAGAGTGAGGTGAGATGCCCCGCCGACAGTGCGGGTGGTGAGGCTGGCGCGTGGGGACCGTGAGCGGCGGGGCACCGCCGGTCGGCGACACCGCGCTGTCACTCTCTCGTTTTGGACGGCGTTTGGAGCAAGCTGGCGCTTGCCGTGCCGGCGACTGTTTTCTTGGTTAGGACTGGTTAACTAGCAAGCTATCGCTAATTGGATTGATTAACTTGCTAACCGGTAGCTTAGAATTCTTATCCTCGTCTCGGGAGGCACAAGCAACTGATTTGAACTGGACGTCACGCATCCGCCCCGTTCTCCAGCTACTCACCCGGTGATCTCCACTCTGCTTGTTCGTCTTTGGATTGTACAGACTTCGTAAGATTCCATAGCATCTTTTTCTATTGATTGTCTTTGGATCAATCAAAGAAGTGTTATTACCCAAATTCTTATGGATGGATTCGTATGCGAGTTAATTCCATATGGATTTGAACATCCACCCCCAAAATGTTTTTTATACTTCAGTGTGTCAGATCGAGATACTTTTCTTGTGAATCTTCTATGTTTCATCCAAACGATTATTCAAGTTAGATGGCTTCACATTATCCACACGTGGATCTATCTATACATGTAACGTGCCTAGAAACATCACACTTAGACAAATAAAAGTCATCTATTTTGAAACGGAGTAAGTAGTTTTCATGTGTTTTACAATCCTCTGTCACTAGTAAACCTGTGAGATTCCTATGTTTTTCCTATTCGTGGGTTTTTCAACCCCACGAGGCGGTAAGTTTTTTATGTGACCCGATCTTGCTATATTGGTGCATTGGTGCTTCTAACAATGTTGCTACAGGTAAAGTAGAGGTTTTGTTTCAGATAACTTGTCGTCCGGTGTTCCTATCTTCATCTATGTTGGACTTGCCGACAAATATATGGGTTGATTCTTCGCAGTTGTGGTCTTTGCGAGATGGGCCTCTTCAAAACAGTTTTGTTGGCGCTGATGATGATAACTTTGTGGTTTCTTCTCGTTGTTCCCGTTTCCAAACTATTATGCGCTGATTTTCAAGTCATGGCTAGTTGAGATAGCACGATAACTTGTTCAGATGGGGTGTTGTCTCTTTATGCAAATTCTTTACTTGTGTCGTCAAGAACAAAATAAATCACGGGAAAAAGGATTGGTCATCTATCCATCTAAGCAAGTGACTCGACAATCCACGTGTGGTCTTGATCTTCCTTGGCGTAAAAAAAAGTCTTGACCTTACCTCGCGCGAAATAGGATTGTTCCTCTATCCATCTAAGCAATCGACTCGACAATCCACGTCTGGTCTTGATCTTCCTTGCCGTAAAAGAAGTCTTGATCTCCCTCGCGGGAAAAAGGATTGGTCATATGTCCATCTAAGCAAGCGACTCGACAATCAACGTCTATTTTTTATCTTCCTTGGCGTAAGAAAGTATTGGTCTTCCAACAACCGCTTCTTAAACGATGTGATGGAGGTGGCGATTGTGATTGTGGATGTGTTCAAAAGATTCCATAGGTATGGGGTTCATATTTGAATTCGATGGGCCATGAAGCTTCATGGACTTCTTTTGTTTTCTTGGTTCATAACCTCATTGAGAATATGCCTTTTTGATCATCTGATTTCAGAGAGAGTGGAGGCAATTCCCGCAACTCAGGCTGACGACTTCCCTTTGGTTTTCTTATATTTTTATCGGAACAAATAAGGTTCAGTGATATACATTGTTCGTTTTGTATAACCGTGTTTATTACATTGTGTAATTAGAGGGTGAACGAGTATGTTTAGTTATACAACAACTTGGTCATATAGTCTATGTAGATCAAACAGCAGCGCCAAACCGACACATCTCTGTGAGTCAAGTTGGTTTTTAATGTTTAACCTATATGTATAATTTATTTGATGTCATCAGTGTTTAGCTATGCCACTTCCATAACAGTCAACCACAATACTTCATCCGTGTTATGTTTACTTACTATCTTTTGCTAAACCTGATACCCGCTGTAAGACCGATGAACTTCACAAAACTGGGAGTAGGAATCCAGAGAGCAGGTCAGCTGGCCATGATGACAGGGATGAGACAAGTGTGGAGAGAACAACCGGGAGCCAAATCCGGTTCAGTTTGGTAATATGATGTATTATGGTTCATTTGGGTAATCTGATGGATGGACGGTTTTGACATGATCAAAGTTATAAGGGGGCGATTACTAGGCCTAAAAGCGACACAAGATTTACATTACACAAGGGTTGTATATGAAAGCTATTACTTAAGTTGTCTCCAAGAACAATCTTAGTCAATAGCAAGAGATAATTGTCAGGTTGCTTTTTTCTATGTATATGATGTTTAAGTATACATTTTATCGAATTACATCGTGAGCAAAGAATAATCTTAAGAGTTCTAGAAATATTATGCGGTCATGTGGCTATCTCCTTCTATCGTCTAAAATTTCATGTGTATTTAGTATGTATGTGCAGCGAGAAAAAACTTAAGCCCGTTGCAACGCACGGGCAAGTTTGCTAGTGTTTGTAATTCTCAATATTTTTATTGGGTTTTTCGTATGGGGCATGATGGTCCCACGTCAGAATTCTCACATAATATTTTCTAATATCAAAATACATGTTCTAAAAATGTCAAAATAACAAAAGAAGGGTAAGCATTCTCAGCTTATTGTTTGCACATTTGCCCTCATGTTGTGAAAATGAGGTATCATTCCCGGAATCCCGGTCGTGTTACCAGAATCATTTAACCCAGTGTGGGCCGAATCCCAACGAACTAGCCTCATGAATCCACTGCTTATTTTTTTTCCCAAAAATATGGTGAGTCTTAGTTTGATGTTCTATATCTATGTCACTGTTTTGTAACCCGTTAGAGAATTTGTATGTAGATACAGCTTGTGACCAGAATCGAATGGGCTAACTAATTTCAAACAAGAGAGGGTTTTGTGTGTGTGTGTGTGTGTGGTTGTGGCTTGCTAAAATATCCGGAAGCAATGAAAAGGGCATTTTTTTACAAACATGTCTCAACGGTGCAATGAGCATAACTTCATATTTGAACTTTAGGAAGACGTGACACAAAGGATTCTAGTGGGCATATATGAGAGAGTCTTGTTTTATCTTTTCTTGATGAGAGGATTGTGGGCTATGTTTATTGTTTGCGGGGAGGGCTAGCCTCATGTGAACAAAATCCTCCTATAAAAAAAAATGGGCTTCTTGACGTAGATATTTTTGAAAACAAGGTAAACGATACTTGACATGATCGACGCACTAGATTCGTTCGATTTTCTCGCATCCAAAACTGCATATGTGTGCACCGACGGCATCGGTAGGATTCGGGGGTTCGTGCGTCTTCGTGCTGCCAGCGCATGCAATCGATGGCCGATCGTCGCTAGCAAACGAGCTACGCACCACCGGGACCAACACACGGTACGACAGCTGGTTGCATGCAGCCGGTTATACTATCGCCTTCGATTGTCTTCATACACCTACCAGGACGAATTCAAGGTTCTGATTCAAGCTGGTACTTAATTTCAAGAATTGAAATAAACATGCAATGATAGTATAGTAAGACTATGTGAGGGTGAGGCCATGCGAAATTTCTACTTGAAATTAACTTGATTATCATCCTGCAAAATTTGAAGTTCAAATCCTGACACAAAATTAAGCAACTGTGATGCAAAACCGACTGATAGGGATGGCACCTGCAGGGTATGAGTAAGGGTGGAGCCACCCCATACCCTTACCCGTCGCCCTCAATCTTACCCGTCACCCGTACCCATACCCTTATGTGGGTACAACTTTTTCCCATAACCCTTCACCCGACAGGGTAAAGGGTTACCCGTGGGTAAAAATACCCTTTTGCAACACAACAGATTGAGTAGAAAATAGTCTCAGAAAACATCGTATAATCACATAACTTTAACCAGCAGCACATTTTAGACAACACATAATTATGATAGCATCACATTGTCAAAAGCATCACATTGTAAACAACAGCGCATATACTTATAAACAACAACACTTGCGCATCAACAACACATGTAAACAGCAACACATATACTTATAAATAACAACACTTGAGATTGGAAAAAAATAGTACATCAGGTTATTATTCAGAGTCCCACTGTCAATTGTCACATATTTAGAAGGGTACATGGGTACGCGGGTATGGGTTAGATGAACCCATACCCGTACCCTCTCCACCCGATGGGTACAATATTTCCCCATTTACATACTCATGAGTATTTTTTCACCCAAACCCTTACCCTAATAGGGTTTTTACCCGCAGGATAAGCGGGTAATGGGTACCCATTGCCATCCCTACCGACTGAAGCCTAAAACAGGTTAGAACACACATCGTCGATCAGAGGGATGGGATCATTCGGCGTCTGATGGCACTACGCGAGCTTCTTCTTGGTCGACCGGAACCCACAGGCTGGGCGCCTGCGCCTCCAAGCCGGGCACGTTGGCGAACTGCGCGTGGCACGGCTGGTCGTCGCACCGGAGGTTGATGCCGTCGAGGCGCACCCCGCTGCAGGGCCGCTCCTCGCTGCACCGCCACCTTGCTGCTCGACGTCCCCTCGATCCTCCTGAACGTCACGTCGCTGATCTGCACCAGCGACGGCCTGTCGACGTCGGAGCAGTGGTCGTGCGGGCAGTAGCTCTGGTCGATGACGATGGGGTTGGAGACGTTGGCCATGGTGATGTCCTCAAAGGTGATGTTGGACGTCCGGCCGGGCGGCGAGCCGGGCCACGTCTTGATGCGCAGCCCGTTGGTGGTGCCGCGGACCGTGCAGTTCCGGATCACTAGACCGCGCACCTCCTCCTCTCCCTCCTCCCGACCCAGGCTCCCCACGCTGATGCCGTGCCCCGGGCCACAGATGACGCCCATGACCACCACGTCGGAGGAGCCGGGACCCACGGACACGCAGTCGTCGCCAGTGCCGATCACCGAGTCGGTGATGCGGACGTGGCTCGAGAAACCGACGTGGATGCCGTCCGTGTTCCGGCTCGCCGCCGGGGCCTGGATGCGGAGGCCCTCCGCCGCGACTCCGCTGCTGCGGTGGAAGCTCACGTGGAACCCACGGCTGTCCAAGAACCGCAGGCCCCTCACCGTCGAGTTCGTCACGCCGTCCAACTCGAGTGTCTGCCAAAACCGTCTCGTTAAGAAAAGAAAAAAACTGGTCCACGGTCGGTCGATTAATGCTGAACGTAGACCGGAGTCAGTACATTACCGTCGTCTTGGGCTTGCTGGCGCCGGCGCCTCCCTGGCCGTCGAGGGTCCCGGCGCCAGTGACCAGGAGGTTGGTCAGGCCACTGAACGTGACCCAGGCATCATCAGACAGGTGGCATCCACCACCCGTGCACGGCCGGAGCACGCCGTCGATCAACACTACGGGTGCGTCGCCGCTCTTACACGGGCCCGAGAACTCGACGGCGCCGACGGCGAATGTGCCCTCCGGGACCAGGAGCGTCACGTTGCCGGCCGTGGAGCTACACGCGGCGCGCCATGCCGCCACGAATGCCTGGACAGGGGTGATCAACACATATAATTCAGAAAACAACAAGGGGATCGACGCGTGGTTTCAGTTCACTCACGTCTTTGTTGTCTTCGCTGCCCGGAGTCGCTCCATACTCTGTCACGTCGTAGACGCCGGCGGCAGCACCATTGCTATTGCCATTGCCGTGTACGGGGCCACCACTAAGCACTACGAACAGGTACAGGGTGAAACAGACATTGAGGACGGTAGCCATGGTGGTCGATATTAGAAGGTCAGTCTGCTTCAGAACCTAAATATATCAGGAGGAAGCTTTTCATCTTATACGCACATGCATGAGCGTCGATCGATAGTGTAGGAATTTAACCTCCAAAGTTAAAGATGAGCACAAATGAGCTTAATTGAGCGTCTAACTGCAGTTTGGTGCTGCTTGTAACTCCTTTCCGACAAAAACTAAGTAGTAATTAAGCATGTCCGTTTCTTGAAGACAGAGTACTCAACGGTCTTAATAAAGACAAATTTTAGATATCTATCTTTACTATTAAATGGGACTCTGCGGTTGGTGATGGTACGTACGTTGGTACGTCATGTGGCAGTCTGGCAGACGATCCCTCGCTCGACGGCCGCACGATCGATCGCCAGCAGACGATGGCTCGCTAGAATACTCGATGGCTGCTCCATCGATGGCTCGCAAATCTGGTACCCATGGACGGCGCCGCCGCACACCCTCCCCGCCCCTGCTCATCCCCCACCGGCGAGAGGCCATCGGTGCCGCCCCTGCTCATTCCTACCAACATGAGAACCGCGCTCTCTCTCCTTCTCATATTTCTCATCGTAGATTACCGCGTGACGGCGGTAATGAGTCGGCAACAGACTCATGAGGAGAGCGACGAGGCAAAGATGCGGAGTGCATTGCCGCCGCTGGCCCATGGCCTCGCCATGGCACGGGGGGTCGTCGGATTCCCCACCGGCGATGACCTCCGGCCTGCCTCGGTTCCCTGCACTGGCGGCCGCTGTTCTCACCGCCGTGTACACCTCGTAGATCCCCTGACCCACCCCCTGCGCCACCAAATTCCCGGCCCTCCTCGCAAATGGCCGATTCCCTCGATCTGATCCGGCTAGGCGACCATGGTGAACATGTGCTGCAGTTCCTCCACTTCCCCATACCCCCACTTATTCCAACTGGTTCAGACGGTGGCCTTAACCTGACCAAAACAGACCACCGGAACACGCTGGTACGAGCGATCCGCCGCTGCAGCTGTGTCTACATGGGCTCGGTGACCGTCGCCAACATGGTGGTGCATCCCTTGATGATGCAGTGCAAACCACCCTCTACAAGAACCTATTTCGTGCCCCTTTGAATGGTATACTACTTGAGCACCTACCCCATTGCTATGCTAGGTATCCTAAGACAAGGACGGACACCCGGGATGAGGCCAAGGAAGTCCGAGACTCAAGATCATCCAAGACGTACGCGTGGACGAGGAGGAAAAAGCGACAAGACGACGACGCGGAAGAGACGGATGAAACGGCGGGCATCAGGCCAGCCAGCCTACCAGCCGGCCTAGGCCGGCCCCCAGGCCGGCCATGTTCCAGTCGCCGCCGGCCCCCCAGCCAGCCTGGGCCGGCCCCCAGGCCGGCCAATGCCCAGACGCTGCCGGCCTCCCAACCGGCCTTGGCCGGCCCCCAGGCCGGCCACACACCCGACGCCGCCGGCCTCCTGGCCGGCCCAGGCCGGGCCCCATTTCAGCTCGACCGCGCCCGCGTCTACTTAAGCACATATTTACCTTTTTGCCCTTGTGTTGTACTAGACTATATATAGGACCTCCTCCCCTCCTAGTCAAGGAGGTTGGATATGAGATAGAGTTCCACCCTCTTTGGTGTTGCCTCCCCTTGTGGAGAAGATCTCCTTGTGGATTCAAGGCCTCCGCTTGTGGAGAAGATCCCTCTTGTGGATTCAAGACCTCTTCCTTGTAGTTGCGATTACTCGCCAATTCCTCACCTCTCGGTGGCGCTATTGGAACGGTTGGATTGACCGTTGAGAGAAACAATCATAAGAGTAAGGTTGCTTGGTGCTTGAGAATCGGGGGCTACCCTTGGGGATTGTTTACCGGTTGATTGTATCTTGAGGTCTTGCTAGATATCCCCTTGATTTGTGCCTTTTCCCCCTTTGTGTTCTTCGCGTTCTTCCTCGTGTTCTTCGTGTTCTTCGTGAAATCCGCCCAAATCCGTGAAGATCGGGACAACCCTACAACACTTGCTGTGGTAACCAGTGAGAGTATTAGACGAAAGTACAGTTTGGGAAGCAGAGACAACAGCTAGCTAGCTAGATGATGTCGTCGTTGGGGCAGTACTCACGAAGGGGCTGCAAGCAAAGTTCAGCGGCGCTCCTTAACCTTTTAGCATTTTCGATCTCTCTGTTACTGTGCAATCTGCATGTCTCTTGAACGAAATGGACATGAAGTAGAGGCTACAAGGGATAAGAGAAATCATGTGTAAGACAAGTCTGTTGTGAGTTTTATGTACAGTTTACACAATCTGAAGAATTGACTATTGTATAGGTACCTATAGCTCTTCTTATCCTTTTAGCATATGAATTTTATTGAAAATGCTTAAGCTTTTGCAAAGGAACTGTCTAAAGTAAAACAACATCAAGGGATGATTTTGTTTTACCTTAGGAGTATTACGAATCTTAGAACATGTGCGTAATTTGGGTAAATCTTGACAACATGTATGGTTGCAACATTTTAGGATTTGGTCCTTTCACTGCCTAATTCAATAGCTTATGAGTTGTACTTTGTTCTTATTTTCTTGCAGAACTGAACACTTAATTTGCAAGTACTTTGGCGCTGACAAGTTTTACTGTTAATGGGTCAAAAATGTTTTGCTTTAACTTCAAAGTAGCATAAAAGATGCGCGGTTCTCATTTTCTAAGCTGCAGAAATAGCAGTGTCATCTCTTTTTCTATATGCTACTCCTCCGTCCCAAAATAACTGTCTTAGATTTGTCAAAAAGTAGATGTATCTAGACATGAAACAAGTATAGATACATTCACTTTTGTACAACTTTGAGACACTTATTTTGGGACGGAGGGAGTATTTAAATTATGAGAAAGCCAGTGCTAAATGAGTGTTGCTCGCTGATGCTTCTCATTCATATTTGTAAATTTGAGAGTAATTGCTTTTAGTTTACAGAGGAATATACCATGCCACGTTCAAAAAATCAGTCATCTTCTGTTGTTGCTCCTATATTCAGGTTTGATGTTCTCTTTGCTATGAGCAAATTCTTCAACACTTATGATGAAATTGACTAGCTTAGAATGTGATGTCTCATCCTAGATGTTTGTTCACTCAACTCTTGTATCATTTCAGATGAATCAGACAGTAAACTACAACTTACAAACCGTTTCAGCCGATGTCATACGCAAGTTCTATGATGCCACCTAGGAGGGGTATCCTAAAGCACAATGTTTGGCGCGTGAAAGGCATTATTCAGGTATTTCATTAATCTGATTTTTATAAAATAGACATATAGGACTAAGTTCCGTATATGCGCAAATTCTTCAACAGTTATTCGCATAAGAACCATCTGTCAAAGTTCTACGGTTGCTGACTTAATAGAAAATTAGCCTAAATACTCATAATGGGACCTTTTGCTTTGTGTTCAGGTTTCCACACCAAATGGGGATGCCTATCTTCTTCAGAATTCAACCGTGAGCTCATTTGCCATGGTTCCGTATTCGAGGACCTTTTCGCGAACCAATATTTGTTCAAAACAGTCAGCATAAGAGCATAGCCTCCGCAGAAAATCTTTTTTACTTATTTGCCTGATGGACTATGGGAACACTTTAGCAATCAGGAAGCTGATAGTGAACCGTTCACTATGGAATGTAAGATGATTTGCCGCATTTTTTCTTATATTATTCTCTTGCAGTGTACTCAAATATAGTGACTGCTTCATGCTTGTCATATATTGCTTTTTCAGACTAATATAAGAGGACAATATATTATTTAAAACAAGGTTAGCTGCACAATGCCTTTTGTGTCAGTTTACTGTTTGTTCAATTAACTCATTTTCTTATGCGAATCAATTTGTCATTATGTCTTTTGGTTTTAATTCATTTTCTCTTTTGTGATGCACGAATCTATTGATTTACTTTTTCGTCAACAAATCTGAATTTTCTTAAAAATAGAAGAATAGATCAAATTCCAATGGTCATTTTCGTCAACTATTTGGGCTTAAATTTTGACTGCTTGCTGGCTGTAATTTTTGGAAAACCAAAACCTAAGTTGTTTAATACCGCAGTGGTTGAACCTGTGCAGTGTTCTCATGAGACACCAGGGCGGCGGACAAGAGGACCACCCGTCAGGCTCAGCTCGCCTCTGATTTGCTACTATCCAAACACATTACTGCATTTTTTTCAATTACAAGAGGTTTAAATTGGCATGGCTTATTTGCTGGTGTTCTACCATTATCTGAGTAAAGGCTGGACTTGTCAATTACAAGAGTCGATTGGCATGGTAATAAAATCTGAGTACTAAAGATGATTTTTGAACAAATAGTTGAGTCTAACAATTTCTACATTACTTCATACTTAAACATTTAATGCTCCAGTTATTTCCTTTGCTTACTGCAGATGATTTACATCTTAGTATCTACACCAAAAAAGTGAGAAGCATCACTGCAACACGGTACCAAAGCCACTCCTTATTCCTCTCATCATACACTGGGCCACAATGATATTAGTGTACTTCCTTTTAAGCTATCGGCAACCTACTGCTGTTGCAATTGATCTTGAAATGCCACTATATTATTACTGCTTTATTTGCCACTGTTGTATGATTTATTTATATGCACTGACTTCTTTTATTGGCAAGAAAAAGAAAAGTGACCATGTCTACTGAGTTTTCCAAATGTGGATCGTTTCTACAAGTCATGTTCTGTATGTTAGACTCATGTTTCCTGTCTGTAACTTATTGCCGACATACAATATCCAGAAGGCTCTAATTTATACTCCTATGCTCGAATGATCCGGAGGTGATCCAAGTGGAAGATCTCTAAGCAGAGTCAGAGTGAGAAAAGAGCAGGACGTCCATGCTAAAGTTTGGCATGAAGTTCATAACCGGTGTGAGCCATGTAACCGTCAAGAAGAGCAAGAATATGAGCATCATGAGTGCTCTTATCTTTCTTTCCACAATTTAGCTTAGTTATTTTACATGCTGCCTGTTCCATTTTCAGATCCTGTTTGAGACTCCAAAATTTAATAACTTGGAGCATATGTAACCAGCTTGGATTGAGTAAATAATATTTATTACATGAAGAAATGTACATGCTTTTCTATAATAGCCATCCTTCTTCCGACATCTAACGGATATTTTGCCATGCTTTTCCTGTAGATATCTCCTTCCGATAAAATTGGTTTTATGTATGCATTGATGAACATGGTTTCCACATGACTTCATGGCATCATTGTTGTATGGGTATTGTCTAGACAATTTTCACAGCTGTTGTTTATCGCATCCACCTGTTTGCATACAATTAATTTTACAGTATTACAATTATGTGTTTGTTCCAAATGCTAATACCCTTATGTGATTCTGTCAGTTCTCCTGCTGTAAACATTTCTTCTTTGCTAGAATGGCAGTTCATGAAATCATGCTAGCTTTCTCATAAATGGGAGTTAGTGGTTGGAGGCAGCAGAGGCGCCTCAAACACACGATCTCATTTTCGTAGAATGTTATAAACATACAAAATTGGGAGTGTATTGAATATATAGAGGTAGCGTTGATCCTAGATTATAAGGAGTGTTTATTAGAAATTATTTTGTGGGATTTAAATCCTACAATAACAATCCAACATGTATTTATGGAGCCGAAAAATATGACGATGATGTGGATTTGGGCAACAAGATGTTGGAGTAACATCGTAGCACAATGGAACATGTAGAGAGGAGGTAGATATATGATTCCCCGCACCTGTTTCTACGGCAAAAAAAATAGAGCCGTAGCAACGCACGAGCATTAAACTAGTACCTATATATATTAATAATCTCTACTATATAATACGAGGAACGTTTCTTTCCCCAAAATTTTCGTCCGTGGCCGTGGTACGTACGAGAAATCGTGGTTGTTTCGCAATTTAGTCCCTGAGAAATCAGAAAAACAACCCGCACTCTCAACTCAGCCGAGCCAGCCAGGAGCCCCGACCCGATCCCCTTCCCATGTCCCGCCCCCGTCCTCCTTCCCTCTCGATCTAGGCAGCTAGGGCTAGCTCGACGACCTCCACGCCAGCCGCCGGCTCGCTGCCACCCGGACCCACCCGGACAGCGGCCACCATCCTCCCATGGCTTCCCCACGCCCAGCTCGCCTAACCGCCGAACCTGGTCTCCTGAGCCGCTCCACCTCAAGCTCCAGCACTGACGCCGACCACCGAAGAAACAGACGCCGCCAGGACGATTCAGACCTCCTACCCTTTGCCGCGCTACTCCTCCCAAATACCCCTTCTCCTTGGTCCGCCGTCGGCAGGCCTTCACCATGGGAGCGCCGCCTCCTCGCAGGGTGTCGTCATTGGCCACCATCCGGCCTTAAAAAAAAAAATGAGACCAGCCAGGGCTAGCCCTTGGCGGTATTGTATTAAGCTTTCAGAAGCGCACAGAAGTGCAACGGTGCGTACGCGCCCGCGAGTGAGTACCGGGACTCGAACTCGAGCGGGGGGGCATCACAGGTATCATCACCCTGGTAGCCATCCGGGCAAGGCCTCGATCGCCCATCCGGCCTTCACCGTGAGCGCCACCGCCCCCTAGCAAGGCGTTGTTGGTGTCAATCGGTTTAACCAAAGAAACAGAACTCGACCCGCGTCGACGCCATCTAATCCGTCTGCCCGGCCTCCCAGCCAGCATGCGCTCTCGCCGCGGCCCCGCTGCCATGCCGTCGCTCCACTGACTCCAAGCGTTCAAGCCTTCAAGGGCGTCAAGCAGATGGGTGGCATACAGATCGGAGACATCGGATGGGGCTCTGAGGTTCCGTGCCGACTCTGCTCAATTTAAACATGTCTATCTACTGATTTCTTACCGTAGACTGTGTTTGAATAAACAAATCAGTGGTCAAAAGTTGCGACCGGTTTCACACAGATTTGTTCTGCTACTTGGGTTTAGAACTAGAGTAATCTGCATTTGCAAGTCTGTGCTAGATATAACAAAGTTTCTGATGATTTTGCAGGGTTCAGCACAGGCACAATAGCTGAGAGATTCTCTGCCCGAAGCCAACTCGAACGTTGTTGCTAAGGTTAGCTATTGGCATAGGCTACTCTCCAAATCCCAGATTTAATCATGACTGATTTTTCTAGAGTACATGATGACTGTTCTTAAGTTGGCTCAAAGCACTGAATAAATGAACACTAATGTTTATTGTTTTCGTCAGCTTGCTAATTTGCACTGACCGCAGTTAATCATTCATACTTTTCTAGAGTGAGCATTTGATTGTATACAGCCTAGGCATGGAAATTATTAGCCAGCATATATTCTATACCATTTGATATCTACTCACTTCGGCACTACCATGTCAGTTGAGTAGGTTTCCTTTTACTTTCAGATTGAACTTGGAAAGGTTCCAAATCTTTTGAGGAAGCACGTGCAGCTGGATTCACTCAAGAGAACATGGTAATATATGGGAGACAGTATCAGGCAGTGATCTCCATATTACTGAAGCTTAATGGGATTTTTTTGTTGGTGCCTCCGGCCTTAGGTCTGGATGCCTTTGTTATAACCTTTGGCAGTGCAGGTTATGAAAATGACATAGGATAGACTTCTGGACAACGAAAAATCTTATGTTCTATGTCAATCAAGGTTCGTCACGTGGTTCTCTACATTTCTTACGAAGAAGGACACATTATTGTTGGGTTATTATAACTGATTTGTCGGGTTTCTGAATTCAAAGGATGTATGCAAATATGTGTTCCTGTCTTTGATCACTAATTTGTTATGTGATAGAGATAATTCGATTAGCTTAATATCCAGTCTTTGAGCAATGTCAAACGGGCACTTGGCAACAAATAGCTAATTCTAGCAGTTTTTTTTCTCGGGAAAACTACATAGGTCTTATTTTATTTGGACCTGTGACTCTAGAAAATAAACTGATCAGAATAGCACCAAAATTATTTTTAGTATGTTTCAATTAAAATCTAAAAAAATATATAATTCCGTAGCAACGCACTGTGTGTGTTAGTTTTTCAGTCCCGTTGCAATGCACGGACATTTTGCTAGTAATAATAAAGGCACTAAGGCTTCCGCCGTTGGTAGGTCGTTAGATTTGCCCTAAAGTTGTAAATAATTACCAACCTATGTCACCCATAAGTTAAAAAGAGTTCTGATTACTAACCTATTCTTTACCTTAAAATAAATAAAGTTTCGTCTCCCTCTCCGCGCTCTGGCTCCTGTGCCGGCGGCCACATCCCGTACGCACGGGCCACCACTGATCCTCTCCCTCACAACCACGTGGGCCAAGCAGCCACGTAACGAGTAGCGCCGGCAGAAGCAGCGCGCCGTGGCGCAGGAACAGGAGCAACATCCAGTAGAAACGCAGGAAGGCCCTCCTGGTGAGACGAACATGGCAGCGCCTCCCGCGCCGGAACACATGGCAACGGCGGCCGCACCAAAATGAGTGAAACCTAGAGATTCGAACGGAATGTCGGTGCAAATCAAAATGCAGTTTTCTCAGAGAGTTTTCCAAATAGAAATATAAATAGATCAATTTGTTCTTTTAGTTGGATTTGCTATAAGGAGACAAATCGTTGCTTGCGCTATGCTCAAGAAGAGAATAGAAAGGGCGAACAGGGACTAATGATACGCATTTCATAAACTTTGTAGTCGAGTATTCTACATGGAGTCCTTCCCCAGTAAAGTCAAAGGCAACTACAAAAAACCTTTATGATCCGCAGTAAAGCGAGTCGTATTTTTTAAGGCAAAATCACGAAACAAAAAAGAGCCAAGCAATGTTTGCTCTGAACCAACAATTTAATTGATCTGATCAATATGTTGGTTTTGAGATAAAGAAAAACCTATCAAAATTTAAATTGATCATTTATCTCTAGTTGCAACGCACGGGCATGTTTACTATATTCCTGACATCAATAGAGTTATTTTCATGGAAAAGCTGCCATTCCGTTCCAACCATGCCATCAAAAAAAATAGCGCGTTTAGTTCTATGGTGTTACGAGCAACTGAAATGTCGCAAGGGGTTCGTATGCAGACCATTACTAGATACTGGGTGGTATGTTATTTAGAACTAATCTACAGTGTTTACTTTTTTATTGAACAAAGGGTAAAAGTTTGGAGGCGGCATTTTGGATAGTAGGTGCAGATGCATCTATTATGTAAAACATTTTTAGTTTTTCTTCAAAATATCAAACAATTACAAGAAAAAATTCGGATATACATTAGAACATTATGTGTTAGCAAAAAAGTGTGAAGGTGAAAATATTTTTTGAGACATGCGCAAAAAAAGACAAAAAATGTCTCGTATAAAATTATTTTGGAGCGTCCAAATTTATCGTTTCTGCACAGGTCACACAAAAGAAAAATCTCCGCACAACTTTTTTGCTAACATAAAATGTCTTCAAGTCTATCCGAAATTTTTAGTTTGGAAAAAAAAATTGGGCAGTGGATGCATGCATCCCACTACGGATTATGGATTTTCGGAAAAGTTTTGCCTTTTATATTGGTGTAGAAGAGGAAAAACGGGAGGGATTAAGCCAAAATAAAAAAGGCCATGAAGGCCGCAAAGAACTTAAGAGATAACTTACGCTAGATGTTTAGCTCATGCATGGATCCAATTTCTAATTTTGTCCTCGATCTTCTGGAAAAGTGTCGGTGGTATAGAGAATTTGGTATTCAATACACTCGCATTGCTTTCCTTTCAGACCTCCCAAGTAATCAACATGATGACCAACTTGAGACCATTGGGGTGGGCAGATGTCGGCACGGCCTAGGCGTGCCAATATTGGAGAACCGTGGGGCTATCCTAGCCGAGGCTTTGCATAAGGTGTGGGCATGATAGCCAAGATGTTGTAGCCAGGCAAATATGCTTGGAGATCGACAATGCTCGAAGAGAATGTGTCGGGTTGTCTCACGCTGACACCTACATAGCGCTGACACCCACATAGCTGGAACTTAAAGGAATGGGGTCATCCTCAAATGGCAACGCGATCTAAGGTCCACAGCATGTGAACCACCCGGCAGGTGAAGAAACGACATTTCAGGAGTCCCACACATTTCAGACGATTCTCCCAAAAGAGCAAGGAGCATATCCTAGAAACTATGTCCTATAGGTCGAACATGCTGAGTATTTGTCGCTTGTCGTCAATTCCCTAGCGTAGTTCACAAAGATTGTTGAATTGTGCAATGTGCTCCACCGTGAAGGAATCGACATAAATATCTGCTATCCAGGTTTGGTTGACAATGGCATCATGAACTCGCTTGGATGCAACAAAAATCATCGGTACCACCGCTTTCAAGGGGACACCATTGAGCCATGAGGAGTTCTGGAAGGAGGTCGTCTTGCCATCCTCGATGGTGACACCGGTAGATGTATTGAACAGATCCCGATCTTGCTTATCATTTGGAGTTTCAAGCGCAACCCATGATTTGTCTGGCACCACCCACTCACACCAAAGTCAACGAAGGTGTAGAGCTCTTGTAAACTTTTCCAGGTCAAGTACCCCAAGGGGACCATGGGACGACACACATTTGTCCACCTAAACTTGCATTTTCCTCCATGACGGTTTCACTACAAGCCCATACATACCTCTACAAGTCTTATCGAGCGCCTTAAGTGTTCCCTTGTCCACTTTGATAGCCGCGAGCAAGAAGAATGGCATGGACGTCATGACCGATTTCACCAACTCAATGCAACCCACCCGATTCAAGAACTTGGTTTACCATCCATTTAACTTGGAGGACGCCTTGTCAATATAGGGCTGGAGGTCAACCTTTCGTAATCTTCCCTAGGAGTGTGACAATCCCACGTACTGGAGCGGAAAATTGGCCAGTGTAGCGCGGAAATTTCGCAGGATTGCCACAATCGTCACCAAAGGTTTAAGAATACCCGCTTCTGTGGCCACCTCAAGGATTCACCCCAAAGGGTCAATTGACAGGTCGAACAATAGAGGGGATGTCTCTTTGCCTTAAGCCTTGCGCGTGAAAATTTCCTTTCATGGGATCCCATTAAGAAACACCGAGAAGGGGGAGGGTGACAAAAATGAGATATGCCCAGACCCACCATCTAGGCGGGAAATCCAGCTCTACATGAGATCAAGAATGTAATCCCATCACACAGAGTTTGATGATATCCAGTTTAATGAGGATGGCACGGGTCTGCCCTTAGAATAGAACCATCTGAAAATAGATTTTCCGTACATAAAATGGCGATGCATAGAAAAAAGCAAGACTTCATTGTAACAAGAGAGCACGATCTAAAAATTAGCGGATCTGCCCCCTTTTCAAAAATTGCATTTTAAAATGTCCAGAAATTACAAACACAACTTTCATGTATACAGCTCTACATTTTGTTTTGCTTGTGTAAATAGATAAATTTGATATTAAAAGATTTTTTTGTCTTGTTTGCACATGTCAAAATAGATATTATTTTCATACGAACTTCAGGGATGAAGATGTACTGCACACCCTTTTTGTTTTTCTATATTTACTAATATGTTTTCCAAAACAAGCTCATTTAAGAACGCATTACGGCTGCAGGCCTCCTCCAAAGAACTTATTTGAAAGCGCCTCAACTTTTTTAGAAAGCAGAGGTCATCATATCCAGAAATGAAATTTAAGAACCAAACCATCTCCACTAGCTTAAGATAAGAGCGATTTTTAGCTTAAGATGTAAAGTGCTTGTCTATATACATTTGTTTGTTTTCATGTGAATATGAAGAAGATGAAAAAGATTTTATATTGTACAACGGAGGTATTGAAAATATTTAAAACATGTAGGTTCCCAATTTTAAAAGAATTCCAATTGACAGATCCAGCCGTACGAAAGAAGAACATGTAAACCAAATTCTATGACCCCATCGCATCAGTGGAGTCGTGACCATTGTTCTGATTTTTTATGCCTTGTTTAATTTACAAGAATGATGGATTTGAAGGAGATAAGAGCATCTCCAGTCGGGACGTCCAAATGGCCGCCCAAAGGTCTTTGGGGGCGTGCGGGACACTTATTCCTCCCCATTCGCGTCGCCCAAATCTGATTTCGGTTCGGTGCGTTCCAATTTTGTGTCCGACACGTCCAGCCCACACCCTCAAATTGGGGCGGCTTGAGGTGGCCCCGGACACTACGAAACGGACGCACCCGACGCGTGGGCCACGCCTGGCAGTGAGACGGCGCTCGCAATAAATGCCAGCTCCCCCCATTTTTCTCCCAAAATTCCAAATCTCGCGCCAGTTCTCCCGCCATCCCTCACGCCAAAAAGAAAAACCCTGCCCTGTCGCCACGCCGGATCGGATTCCATGGCGCCGACGGCCGTGCCCAAGGAGAAGGGGAAGACCAAGAAGAAGGCGGCAATCGGCGTATTTTGGCGGCATATTTTGAATCTGTAATTTGACGGCAAAAACACTTGCATTTGTGGCCAAATGTGGCTAAAACTCAAAATTTCTAGCCATTTATGATTTAAATTCGTAAAACTTGACAGCAGAATTGGGGAAAAAATTGGGCGACCGTTTTAAACAGCGCGAGTGGAGAGCGACGGCGCCTCAAATACGCTAGCCCTTCCGGACAGCGTCCAATGGGCCCGTCCAGTCGCCCAAACTTACGAAACAACTGGAGTCTAACATACATTCTTCCTTTCTTTCTAGTTACTCTACGTACATTCGATTCATTTAGTACTGCATAACTAATAATACTGGATTAGTAATAAACTAATTAATAATTAAATTACGGTACGACTCTGGGCCCAGCTCACCTGGAGTTGGACCCGTCGCTGAGATATGAGCCACTGCAGGCCCGGATGGGGTGGTACACGGGCATGGGCCGGTAAATGGGCCAGGCTTGCGCCTCGGCCGCGTGACCGTCCATGGGGGACGGCAGCTGCGCGTCCTTCGGCTCCGTCTTGACCTCCGCGGCTCCTCTGCTCGCGGCGTCCTCGCGGTCGTGGCGCATTCGCTTCCGCCCGATGCAGACGCCGAAGAGCCTCGCGCTCATCTTATCCTTCTCCTCGTCGTCCACGCCGGCCGCGGGTGCTCCCGGTCGACAGGAAGGCAGGAGTTCTAGCACGGAGGGAGACGGGAGCGGCGTAGCCTCCATCGTCTCGCAGTCGCCGGAGGCGGCAGCTGAGGCCATGTCGAGCTGCTGAGCGTCGTCGGTGTACTTGGACATGAGGACGAAGATGTTGTTGCAGAGCTTCTTCATCTGGCCGAGCTCCCGTGTGAGGCGGGTGTTCTCCCGCCGCAGCCTCTCGTTCTCGTCCCCCAGATCGCCGGAACCAAAGCTACCCGAGCCGGTGCACGACGGCATAAAGGGGCGCTCGGGGGACGAGCTCGAGGACAGCACCTGCTCCTCACCGGAGAGCGCCGGCGAGCCCTGCGCCATCGGGATCGTGGCCGCCGCCGGCGTCACCTTCCGCCGGTGTATGTCGACGAGCAGCCGCTTCTCCCCGCGCCGGAAGCAGTCGTTGGCGAACTCCCACCTGTCCGGAACGATCTTCCTAAATCCCTGCGCGAATCATAAGCCAAGCACGCAGACATGAGCACCTCGACATGACATTCAATCGGTTTAATCGAACTGGGAAAAAAATGGAGGAAGGATTAGGGAGCGAGTTACGTAGGTGTTGAGCTGGCGCACGAAGCTGGAGAAGTTGTTGTGCTTGAAGTACTTTGGGAGGAGGTCGCGCGCGAACTCGGCGGGGCGCCACACGACGAAGGTGGAGCCGTCGGCGTTCCAGGAGATGACGTCGTCGACCGCCGGGTCGTCGACCAGCTGGTACGTCTTGTTGAGGAACGGCGTCGGCAGCACCCTCTGCCCCGCCGGCGTCCCGGTGAACTCCGGCGCCGCGGACAGGGGAGGAGGCGTCGTCTCGCCGGAGGCAGCGGCAAGGTCGCCCATGGCTGGCACCGCCACCGGAGCAGATCCGTCGGCGAGAATGATGGAAAGGAAGGGACGCCTTCTGGAAGGTTCCGGTGGCGTGAGGTGGGGAGGAAGGAAGTTAGACGGGTACGGAACGCGACGAGACGAGACGAGACGAGACGAAGGAGCTGGATTTTCGCAGGGAGAGCGGGGCAGGCGGGAGTTGCGGAGGGAGCAGTGGCTATAAACCCGAGGGCGACCACTCGTGCCGAGGACGCCAAGTCACGCCACGCGCGGTGCGTGCTGGACGGCCGTGAAGCTTTGGGCATGGGCTTGCTCCGGCCGATCGGACGGCGGGCGTATGGATGCGGACGGTGGGTGGGTGGGGGCCTTCGAAACTGCGAGAAGTTTCGGTGGATTTTTTGGGGGCTTTGTCCGGGGATGGCCTATTCTGGAAGGTTCACGTCGGAAGAATCTTGGGGAACCGTTTCCGGTGCGGGCGGGCCCACTGACCCCCACGAGGCAGATCACGGAACCACTGCGCTCTCAGCTGATTCGCAGCCGTCCGATCATTCATCAAAGTAATAAACAACGGGGCGATTAGGACCGGAGTAGATTAATTACGTTTGGTCGAACAGTAGCTGTCGTTTGCTTCGTTTTCGCAGCTTTTGTTTGATTTTTTTTCTCCGAACACACTTTCTCGAGATTTTTTGTTCTGGTACTAGACGCTTCCACTACAACATGACTCGCATCGAGCAGATATTTTGGGCGCCGCGTGGTAAATCTCTACAATATCGATAGCAAAGCTTGTCCGTCTCTCTCTGCCCTTGTCGCTGATTTAGATGGTCGGCACGGATCTGTCATCGGTCCATCCTTATGAATGACCGTAATCTGGTTCGTGCTCACCGTACCAGTCAAGGAACACGGGACGAGAAGGCAAAGGAAAGGAGGGGGCGGTCTTGGTCGTAGTAGCAAGGACACTGCAGACCCCAGAGCAGCAGACAGAGCCACAGAGGTGCTTGGATCCTTTTGCTGCTGCACGTCTGGGTAAAAGGCAGAGCGATGAGTTCTGGGCTTCTTCTGTGCCGCCTTTTGACTCATTATTACAGTCAAGGGAGGTGGTAGACTCGTACGCCTTCTGAATAAAATCCGTCGCGTATGCTGCTGTGCCGCAGCTTTCCTTTGTCTTCCTATGTAAGGTGAGGCAGACTGTAGCTTGGCCATTACAGCTGTGCACATGGCAATAGCAGTGAGCTGCAGAAGGTGTCCCGTTCTGTGAAAGTAAACGGCGTGTGTGCACAACTGCATGCGCTCGTGTAACCCTCGTGTGAATCCATGGTTGGGTCTACGACTTGTTAAGTGGCGTCCAAGACTAAATTGAGTGAGGGCAAAAAATTCTCTGGGAACCGGCCGCACCGTCTCCCTCCTAAGATTGTGACACGTCAGTGCAAAATCTTAAAGCTCGGGTAACCGCCTCGGCAATTGATTACAGATCGTACTGAACCCGGAAAAAAGAGGCTACGAGACGTGATTAAGAACTGCCACCGAAAATTCAGGGAAACGATCGTGCGCCTTATTGAAGGAGGAGATCATGGCCGTGCGGGTAGCAAGGAGCCGAGAACTCCGAGGTCTCTGCTGTCGTCGGCGGCGGCGTAGTGTCGGTTTCTTCCTTATTTGTTCACCCATCGAACTCGACTGCTTCCGTGTTGAAACCTTCAGCTACAATGGCATCTACCAATGAGGTACCAAACTGATTATGTAGTGTTCCAAGATTTTCATGTTTTACTTGCAGCTGTTCAGTTTCCATATATTTAGTCGCATGATCATGATACTAGTTCCACCTGCGAGGCGGTGATTCCATCCAGCTCGACGGTATCCGCATTAGATACTTCAGCTACAATAGCAACCAGCAACGAGGTACCAACTCTGATCCGTGTAGTGTTTGCCAAAATATCATGTTTTATTTGCAGCTATTCAGTTTACATATATTTCAATGCACGTGCATGATACTGGTTCTAAATCAACAATTGTTCCTAAAGTTGGAATGGTTTTCAAGTCAGAAGATGATGCATACGAAATTTACAACGAGTATGCCGGTAACATTGGTTTTAGCATTCGAAAGAGGCACACAAAGTTGAGACCTGATAAGGCGGCGGTGAGGAGCTGGGCGCTGGATGGGTCCGTCGCTTCTACGAGATTCAGGAAGAGGCGACCTGGAGCGGGCTGCGAGCAGAAATCCGTGTTGAGACTCGGATGCTCGCCGGCGCCGTCGCTTGCGAGATGCAACTGGAGCTGGTCGATGCGGCCTACGGGTACCACTGCCTCGTCTCGTTTCCCCCGGTTCAGTAGGATTAGGAGGAGTTCTGAGATTGGTGATCTGAACTGACGTGTCACAATCTTAAGAGGGGCCGTAGGAGGAAGACGCTGCGGCCGGTTCCCAGAGAAATTTTTGCCTAAATTGAGTTGCGCACACACGGCACGCCGCATGCACAAGACGGAAGCGAAAGCAGTGAGAGGAAGCAAAGGGTATATTTTTAAAAAAAATTGAGGGGAAAGAAGCAAAGGAATTAGAAACTTCCACCATGGTGATGAACGGATTGGGGGAGGGCCATGCGCAGCATAACCCGCAAGCGTCACTAGAAAGCAGACCATAGTTTGATACGGCCCATATCCTGAAGCCCTGTAAACTGCACACCCTACTGCCAACTCTACCGGCCCAGTCTCCTAGAGATCCACAACTCTAGCCCGGTCCATGCGTCTCTGCTGTCCAGATGACGATATGATCCATTAAGTAACAAACTACTCTTGCGACCCCCATCTTCTCCAACAAAACTTGCAACCTATTTTCGTTTCTGGTCTTTTTTTTGTTCTTTCTAGGAATAGGCTAACTTCGGAAACCCCTTAACGATAATTTGGTTGGTCCTATCACAGTACACATTGTCTATAAAAAATTAGTGTAATTGTGTAAATGTTATTTGGTTGAGGAACTTGCTTGGAGTTGCAGGAGTCGGAGCAGCGGTATGTTAGTGGGGGCAACAACACAGGTGAAGTTCGAAGTCCTACCTCGCAGGGTGAAAATCTAAGGTCTGGTCTTAGTTGATTATGCCTGACAATGGTCTTGATGAAGACATTGTTTTGTGAGGGGGACTATCTTCAGGGTGAAAACTCATGACCTCGGTCGGGTGACGACGGCGCTTGTGCACTGTTTCCTTCTTGAAGGCGTTGCTTCTGGAGTGTTTGGACATCAGGTGTTGTCTTGGTGGTGGTTGTACTGCTGCTGCAAGGACTGTAACTCTATAGTGGGGCTTTTCTTTTTTGTTTCTTCTTCTTATTGTCTTTCGGCTGTGTGCATCCGTAATACCTTTGGTTATTGCGTTGTTGCAGATGCTGGGTGTAATTGGTATCGGTTTGATATTAATATATACTCTTTATCTAAAAAAATGTTATTTGGTTTTTACATTATTTTTCACCCCAATTAAGGTTTTATTTTGTTTTTAAATTTTATTTTATTTTGGTTGTGCTCCACTTTTATTTATTGGTGCTCCACTAAATGACTTGCCCCGTTTCTGTTTTCCCTTGTTTATTTTTCATTTCTCATGAATATTTTCTATGCGAATATGTAAACATTTGTATTGAAGCATGTGATTTTGTTCTTTTGTGCATTATTCATGTAGCATGGAGCTGGTCCATTTTACAGCTCATCTCCTAATTAGCTATTTTATTCACACACTAGTAAATGTTACATATTATTAAATAGTTAATATTTGTCATGAAAATTGTTCTAATAGGACCAAATGGTTATGTGTTTAGTGACATACATACTTGTCTGAGTCACATGAACAAGACATGTGTCGTGTCACGAAGGACGGACGCCGGGTGACGAGGTGTGCCCTCGGCAAATCCCATGGTTTAGGTACCTAGGGTTGATTGTGTAGTAGAGAACGCGTAGTGTTAGTGGAATCGACAACTGACAAGCACGATTTACTCAGGTTCAGGGCCCTCGAGTGAGGTAAAACCCCTACTTCCTGCCTGTCTGTATTTGATGTTGTGAATATGAGGGTTACAAGGGTCCGGCGAGTGGTTGATCTCGTCGGGTTTTGATGGCTATGGATTCCTTGTCCTTGATCGATCACCCTCCCCGCCTTTATATAGGAGGCTGGGTCTTGGGATACATAACCGACCAAGGTTACATTATGGAAAGCCTTAACCGACTATAACTTAATCTATCTTGGAAAGCACTCTTCGTCTTGGGCCTTCCTTCGTGGGCTTCGGATAAACTTTGGGCTTCTTTAGTCATCACGTGCACCAGGTACCCTTGCGCTGGGGTACCTGTCGTGGGGTAGATAACACGGCAGATGCTACTTTGGGGTAGCTTGAGTTTTTGGGTAAGGCGACACTGGCGTCTGGGAGATTGTTTAGCATTGCAGGGGACACAGGTTTACCCAGGTTCGGCCTCTCCATTGGAGATAAAGACCTACTTCCTGCTATCTTATTATTACTCTTGGTCTCGATCTCGATAACCCGGCTACGACAACAGAGCCGGATCTCGATCTAGGTTACAAAGCTTATGTGTCTCTCTCGATGGTTCTCTCGCCTAAAGCTTGGGGATTATGAAAGTCTTGCTAGCTATGGCTCAGGGGCCGGTTTATATAGATACCGGGCCCTCTGACCGCGTACACCATAGAGCCAGGTTCTACACGAACTCCAAGTCCTATCCTAACTCCTTTATTCTTCGTGCACTCCAAGCCTTCAACCGCCTCCCGAACCGCCTCTGGTACCTTCCAGAATATCGCCTTCCTTAGCCGGGTCACCGCCAAGACGCCGGCCCAGAAACATAACCCGGCCCGTGCTGAGGGCTAACTGCCCTGACCGGGCCTCCTTCCTGGCGGGTCACGTTTCCCTCTTCATGGGCCTACCGGGTTATTATCCCTCCATCAGTAGCCCCCAGGTTAACCAGGTAACCAGGTTGCCATGCTTTGCTTCCAACTTTGTGTCGCTTCCTTGATCAATGCTGGTACCCTGGCTTGCCGGGTTAACCACCTCACGCTCGCGTCACTGCCACCGCAGCCGCCGGAACTCCGATCTTCAATCGCGCCCTTCAATCTCGTTCAAACTCCAAGGTAACCTCGATTCTTACTTTTATCCATTCCGCGCATCCGATTCCAGCCCTTATTTCTTCTAGATTGGCTCTGTATTTCATTATCCACATCCGCATCTAGAACTAGGGTTCATAACGCCATTGTTGCGCTCTGTCCTTCTCCAGAGCTGAAATCCATGACGAAAGAGAAGATAAAATCTGGAGGGCCCCGTGCAGCCAAAAAGCTCACAAAGAAACCCTCTGGTACTGCTGCTGGTGCATCTGGATCCGCGGCTCCCGCAGCCGCTCCAGTGAACTGGACAAGGTCCAGTGCGACCAAGACCACGCTTCAGTCTTTCGTGAACCGGGGCGAACTCCCGGCTCAGAACGAGATCCAGTGGCGCGCACCTGGGGAGGAGACCCGGCCCACACCAGAAAAAGGTGAGGTCGTTGTGCTCTTAGATCACGTGACCCGGGGTCTCCGCCCCCCGGGCTCCCTCTTTTTCCGCCAAGTCTTTAAATACTATGGGCTCACTCCCATGGATGTGGCGCCCAATTCCATTTTGAACATTAGCAACTACGTCGTTTTCTGTGAGGATTATCTCCAAATACCCCGTCTCTCGAATTTTTCCTTGAAATCTTCTATTGCAACCCATCTCGAAAAAATCAACCTCTTGGTCCGTACGGGGGCGTGTCTATTCAACGCCGCAAAGAATGCACTTTCCCGGCTCTTGCTTTAGCCAGCCACCCCAAGGGGTGGCAGAACACTTACTTCTACTGCAAGGATACCTCTCCTGAGGCTGATGAGGCCAAATTCCCGGCCTTCAGAAATTCTCCTCTTGTGTACAATTCAAAGATGAACAGCTATGCTAGCCCGGATAAGCGGGAAGCACTTGAAGGCATCCACGCCGGGCCAGAGCCCTACTAGCCCACGGCCTTCGTGGGACTGATCTAGTGAAATGCTGGATTGTTTGGTTCATCCAACCTCTCAGCATCAGGACCCGGCTCTTTCATGAATACACAGAAGAGACCACTGACGACATGCGTTACTCAGAATTCACACTATTAGAAGATCAGATCGTGAAGAACGCCAAGAAACTCCTCGGCGAAAAGAAGACTGATATTGCTATGAACGGGCTCGCCCCTTTCAGTACCAAGAACAAACCTCCTACGGTACAACTTGTCATCCACTCACTTCCTTAACTGTAACCCGGTACTTCTTACAAACTATCTTACTGATACCTTCTTTTTGTCAGGACTCCAAATGGTGGAGTGCAGATTACACCCCTACATCCTCTGCTGAAGAGGACACAGAAAGTGACGACCAAGAAGAAGAAGAAGGTGAGCCAGACTCCATAGGCCGGCTCTTCCTCGAGCTGATTAACAACGAAGTCCCCAAAAAGGACACTTCTACTGATAACCCGGCTCTTCTCATTCCAGGCCCCAATGACCCGGCTCCGGACGTATTGCCGGGTCCACAAACTGCTGCACCCACTCCTCAAAAGAGGACCCGAGCTGCAATTGCAAAGGTGCCATTTTCTCGTTTCTCAACTTGCATGATGAACTCATCTCAAACTCAAATACCAACACAGGAAAAGGAACTTGAGAAGGAAGCTGAAGCCAACAAGAAACCACGGACCCGGTCCTCTGCAAGCCATGTCACTCTGAGCACAGGTATCCCTCCATGTTCTTTATCAAGCTGGGCCAAATCGATCCAGAAGACGCCCAGCAAAAAGTATCCTTTGGCTGGCAAAATCCGGGTCCCTAAACGTTCTCGTGTATCAGATTCTTCCTCGGACGCGGCTAGCACGCCCGAGGATTTCCTCATCAATACCGGGTTAGGATTACTCTCCTTTTCATTTTTCAACACTTTAATCTTTTCTGTAACTAAATTCACCTCTTTTCGCTTCAGTGCCAAAGCTATTGTGGAGGAAGACCCGGAATCTTCTCCAACCGCATCTCCTCCACCTGCCAGAACTGAACCCTCTCCAATGGAAGTACAAGTTGAGGAGGCGGGTCAAAAAGAAGAATCTGGCGCCGAAAACGTGGTAACCTCACCACCAAGTCCGCCAGTTGCTCCAAAACCAAGCCCAGATGCGCAATCACCCGGGCATGGGTCTGGAACCAAAGAAGTTGACCCAGAAGTCCAGATCACCGGGTCTAAGCAAGGCCCGGCTCCTGGCGTGTCCACTGCTATTGCCAAGGTCACAGCACCAGAAATCAAGGTGGATCCCTCTGCAAAGGGCAAGGACCCAGTTGCTTCTTTGGATCTGGCGACTCTGAACTCCATGTCCACACCGGCTCTGTGCGAGGAATACTTTTCTCGCCTTGCTCATCATAAGAACTTGGAGACTGAGCTTGTCTCTCTGCTTCAGAAACGGTACCAGGTGTGCTTTTAACTTTACTTACCTTCTTACTTCTTGCATAACCATACTCTGCCTAGCCCCCAAGCTCCAAATTTATCACTTGTTGAAAAACTTGGTGCTTGAAACGCCAACATCCTTTACAAAAACTTTTCAACACTGTAGCCCCCAAGTGCCGGGTTAGCTGTCCACAGCAACCTGGGACTAATCACTTGAACAATTTTAAAATTTACCCGTGTAGCCCCCAAGCCGGGTTAGCACGCTTGCGGCAACCTGGGGCTTTACTTGTCTGTTGCAAACTTTTGAAACTTTGTAGCCCCCAAGTTCCAGGCTAATAACTCCTTAGTAACTTGAGGCTAAACTGTGCACTTTTTTTTTTAACAGGAACATGTGCCAAGCCGATGAAGAAGTGGCCCGGCTACAAGGAGCCTTAAAAGCTGAGACTGAGACCCGGGCTGAAGTGGCAAACAAACTTCAAGCCCTGGAAGAAAAATAACTGCCTTGACTCAGGAGAACTCAGACTTGAAGCGGGACATGCAAGAGCATGAAGAAAACTTTCAAGAGCAGCTGACCAGCCTCCAACAGAAATTGAATACAGCTACCAGCGAGCTGACCCGCCTGAAGAAGATGATTACTGCCATGGTTGCCTCCCTTGTTGGTAAGCACAATACTCTCAAAACCCGATAAATTTTCGTCTGTTCCAAGCTCGGCATGTAAAATATGCCTGACACTGGTTTCCCTTTTGCAGGTGCACGTGATGGCAACATCCGCAAGACCGCAACTGAGAAAGTCAAATGCATGTATACCCTGGTCCGCCAATTATACTTTGGGAGTTGCGAGGTCATCAAAGCTGCAAGAAACTGGGAAAACCCGCCCAGCACTTACACTGAAGTGCTGGGCCATTTGTCCACAATGCCTGGCTGGATTCACCTGCTGAAGAAATCTGCATGCAGGGCCGGGGCCATGCGCAGCTAGCTTTGGCTAAAGCTTACTATCCCCAACTTGACCCGGCTCCTCTGGCATCGGGTTTTCCTGAGTACAATGCAGATGGCACTCCTTTTGACAGGAAGACCTACAGCCGGGTTATGAAGCAGACCCGGTTCGTGGCTACCCAAATTGCCAACAATCTGAAGCTTAACACCATCCAGTATGGCTACAACGAGGCGAATAAAGAAATTGTGGACGACGAGCCTCACGCATCGACCTGCTACAGAGCTACAAGGAATCTGTTGCTGGTGATAAAACTGCTCCAAGTACTTCCGCTGCGCCAAGCTCCTCAACTCCCACTGTGCCACCTCCAGCGCGTGCACCAGTAGAAGATGAAGATGAACATTACTTCCAGTCCCTTCAACTTGTCACCTGGCGCACTGATGGAGCCCCCAAGACCCGGGAAGCAGAAGCAGAGACGGCCAAGGATGACTCGACAAGCGCCAAAGACGACACCCCAGCTACAACTCCGTCCACTAACCCGGCTCCGAAGCCGGCTCTTAACTTATGCAGATGTTGTGCTCTGCTAGAAAACTTATATCATTCGGCCCTTGGGGCACTTTATTGTAATAACTTAGCTATTCTGATACCATGCCTGTGATGTGTGCTTTTGCACTTGTTTTAAACTTTGGTGAAACTATGTGGAATCACATGACATTGAAATATCCAATTGCTTATCTTCTGTGGTTTTGATGACCCTTTTGGTTTCTTTAACTGTGAGCCGGCTTTCGCATGGATATCCTGGCGCAACTTCTCTGAGAAAAACAGGGTCAAACCAAGTCCCAATGGGCTTCATGGTTGATTGAGTTTCCAGGTGTGCAATCAGGCCATATAAGTGCGAGTCACATCAGCTACACAGCAAGATAACCAAGAATACTAGTGGCATAAAAGCCGGGTCTTGGGATTGCAGCTACAGACTTTTTGCAGTAAGAGCCCCCAAGACCTGGATCAATGTTTATAAAGTAAAGGGCTTATGCCTCAGTACCCCATTGATCCAAAATACTGGTGGGACGCACTCTCTGGGCATCCTCAAAAATAAAAAACTTAAACAACTGCAACTAAAACTGAAACCCGGGGATACTTATGAGCCGGGTCCTGGGGAAATAACTTTAGCTATCTCAATGACAAGCCCCCAGGACCAAGCTTGACCAAGAACTGCCACAATCATATAGAACAAAGAAAAATAACCGGCTTATAAAACTGAAACATAAACTGAGACAAGACAAATTTCTATTTCAACCTTCACTTTATTGATAGAAAAGGTTAGGTCAGCAAGCCGCCTCATTAAAAACCTTCCAGTCCCCTTAGGTACCCTGGTAAGGAAAAGAGCGCGTCTGAAACCTGCTGCCTGTTACATCGTGTGTTACATCTGATACATCTTTTTCATGCTAAGTATAATATGGGCGCAGCTGCGCAATGTTCCACGGCCTCTCACGCTCTTCCATAGAAAAGGTAGAGCGTGTTGAGTCATTGACTGTCTCTGATTTCTCTCTAGCGTCCACCAAATAGTATGAACCATTGTTCAATTTCTTGCTTATGATGAAGGGCCCTTCCCAAGGAGGAGATAACTTGTGCATCCCTTCCTTGGACTGCACCCATCGCAACACTAGATCACCTTCCTGGAAGGTGCGGGTTTTAACCCGGCGGCTGTGATACCGCCTCAAATCTTGCTGATAAATTGCTGATCTTTCCAATGCTTGCTCTCTATTCTCCTCCAGCAGGTCAACAGAATCCTGCCGGGTCTTCTCATTTTCTGTCTCCACGTAAGCCGCCACGCGAGGCGAGTCATGAATAACATCACTTGGCAAAACTGCCTCTGCCCCATACACCATGAAGAAAGGGGTCATCTTTGTGGATCTGTTTGGTGTTGTATTGATTCCCCAAACCACTGATGGCAATTCCTCCACCCACGCTCTGGCGGCTCTGACACACGGGACCCGGAGACGTGGCTTCAATCCTCTGAGTAACTCCTGGTTAGCTCGTTCAACTTGCCCATTGGCCTGAGGATGAGCCACAGAGCAACATCCAAACGTATACCATTGTTTCCACAAAACTTTGCCATCTCTCCCAAGGACATATTAGTACCATTGTCTGTGATAATACTATGGGGATACCCAAACCTATGTATGATCTGCTTCAAAAACTTCACTGCTGTTGCCGCCTCACAATTTGTAACAGGCATGACCTCAACCCACCATATCAAGCCCCCACACTGCGAAGGGCCAAGTCAAAGGTATTGTTCTCAACTCCTGAGGCGGCACATGAATCTGTCTTGCATACCTTTGGCATCCATCACATCTATTCACCAAGCGCTCTGCATCTGCCTGGGCTGTGAGCCAAAAGAAACCGTGTCTAAAAGCTTTGGCCACCAAGGACCTGGTTGAGGCGTGATGACCACAATCTCCCTCGTGAATTTCCTTCAAAATTTGCCGGCCCTCCTTTCCAGACACACATCTCTGATATACCCCTGAAACACTTCTCTTATATAACTCACCATCTATGACCACATAGGCCTTGCACCGGCGCACGATCTGCCGGGCTATGACTTCCTGCTGGGGCAACTCTCCTCTCAAAAGATATGCGAGGTACGGTTCTGTCCACTCTGGAATTTCCTGGGTTACAGCCACCAGCTGCGAATCCAGGTCTACCAACTCTTCCTCATCCTGGGACTTGACTGATGGAGCCCATAACTCGTCCAAGAAAACGTTAGGTGGAACCGGCTCTCTGCGTGAGCCGAGTCTTGACAAAGCGTCTGCAGCATCGTTTTTCTGCGATCAATGTGATCCACCTGATAGCCTGAGAAGAACCCAGCTACTCTATCCACCTCTCGCCTGTAAGCCGCCATAGTTGCATCTTTTCTGTCCCAAGTTCCTGAAACTTGCTGCGCCACAAGATCTGAATCCCCATAGCACTTAATACGCTTGATGTTCATCTCCTTTGCCATGCGCAAACCATGTAACAAAGCCTCATACTCTGCCACATTATTGGTACAATCAAAGTGAATTTGCAAAACATAACTCAACTTGTCACCTTTGGGAGAAGTTAACACCACTCCAGCTCCTGAACCTTGCTCTTGTTTAGACCCGTCAAAATGCATAACCCAAGATTTGAGACTCGGGGTGAGAGGTGGTGCATTCAACTGTGTCCAATCATTAAGGAAATCTGCCAACGCCTGAGACTTGATAGCTGTGCGAGGCACATAATCAATGTGATAATCCCCCATTTCAATTGCCCACTTGGCAATTCTTCCTGTAGCTTCGGAGTTTCTGATGATATCTGCTAAGGGAATAGAACTGACCACCGTGATTGGATGCTCCTGAAAATACGGCTTTAACTTTCTACTAGCCATGAAAACACCAAACACTAGCTTCTGCCAATGTGGGTATCTCTGCTTTGCTTCTGATAGGACCTCGCTGACATAATAGACCGGCCTTTGTACCGGGTTATCTTTTCCATCCTCTTTTCGCTCAACCACCACCACGGCACTCACAGCTTGAGGCCCGGCTGCAACATACAAAAGCATGGGTTCCTTCGGACCCGGCGCCGCTAAAACTGGCGCTTCTGACAACTGCTTCTTCAAGGCCTCAAAGGCCTCATCTGCCTCTTGATTCCACACAAAATTATCTGTCTTCTTCAACAGCTTATACAACGGAATAGCTTTTTCTCCAAGCCGGGAAATAAACCGGCTCAACGCAGCCACACAGCCTGTCAGCTTCTGAACATCAGCCAACTCCTCTGGCCTTTTCAAACTCTGGATTGCACGAATTTTTTCCGGGTTTGCCTCAATTCCACGTTCTGACACAATGAAACCAAGTAACTTGCCCGTGGAACCCCAAACACACACTTCGTAGGATTAAGCTTCATCTTGTACTCTCTCAGATTCTTGAATGTCTCTGCAAGGTCATTAATAAATGACCCGGCTTTTTCTGACTTGATAACCACATCATCAACATAAGCATGCACATTGCGCCCAATCTGATCATGAAAACAATTCTGGATACACCTCTGGTAAGTTGCTCCTGCATTCTTTAACCCAAAAGTCATGGTCTTGTAACAAAAAGCACCAAACGGGGTAATAAACGACGTCTTCTCCCAATCTTCCTTGTTAAGTTTGATCTGATGATAACCTGAATACGCATCCAGAAAACACAAGAGCTCGCTGCCTGCAACTGCGTCAACGATTTGATCGATGCGCGGTAGTGCAAACGGATCCTTGGGACAATACTTGTTCAAACTCGTGAAATCAATACACATTCTCCACTCATTATTCTTTTTTAGAACCAAAACCGGGTTAGCTAACCACTCTGGATGAAACACTTCCATGATAAAGCCGGCCTCCAAAAGCCGGGCTATCTCTTCTCCAATTGCTTTTCTCCTTTCTGCATTCATTTTTCTCAAACCTTGTTTTACCGGCCTAGCCTTGGGATCAACATGTAAACGGTGCTCAGCGAGTTCAGTTGGAATGCCTGGCATGTCACTAGGTGTCCACGCAAAAACATCCCGATTCTCACGGATGAACTCGATGAGCGCGCTTTCCTATTTGTCAGTTAAGTTTGTCCCTATGGCGAACTGCTTGGAGGAATCCCCAGGCACAAAATCCACCATTTTGTGTCCTTTGCTGCTTTAAACTTTGCCCTATCATCTTCTGTCATTGGCTTCTTGAGCGCCGTGTTATCCTGTGGGTCAACATTTGATCTATAAGCTTTCAACTCCTCTCTAGCACAAGTTTGTTCTGCCAGGGCTGCATCCCCCTCATCGCATTCTGCTGCAATCTCTTGTTACCATGTACTGTAACGATCCCATTGGGACCCGGCATTTTCAACTGTAGATACACATAACACGGCCTTGCCATGAATTTGGCATAAGCCGGCCTTCCCAATAACGCATGATAAGGACTTGGAAACTTTACTACCTCGAACGTGAGCCACTCTGATCTAAAATTATTGATAGACTCGCCAAAAGCAACCTCCAGTGCAATCTTTCCCTCTGGTGTGGCTGATTTCCCAGGAACTATACCGTGAAAAATTGTTGACGTTTTCTGCAACTGTGACTCCTTCAATCCCATACGCACAAATGTATCCCAGTACAGGATATTAATACTACTACCACCATCCATCAGAACTTTTTTCAACTCGAAATTGTGAACTTGAGGAGCCACCACGAGAGCCAGCAGACCCGGGTGCTCCACCACCTCTGGATGATCTGCCCTACTCCATGTGATGGTGTGCTCTGACCACCTCAGATATCTTGGCACCCCAACGGCCACTGTGTTAACTGCTCTCTTGACTAACTTTTTCTCTCTCTTGGTAGTGCCACTGGTGTATATGTGATACTGGCCCAACTGCCTCGGGTTCTGAGAAAATCCTCCCTGATTACTTGTATTCTGGTTCGGACCCTGACCCGGGTTTCCAGTGGGTACCGCATTTGCTCCTGTTAGAGGCCCCGCAGCCGGGTTACCACCCTGGCCGGGTCCTCCACTTCTGTTTGCTCCCTGCAGAGCTCTCTGCACCTCATTATTTTTCCACCTATTCAAATCCACACACTGTGCCAATGAATGATTGGATGGTCTACCCATCTTGCTATGGCGAGGACACGGCATCCTAAAAGCTTCCTCAGTACTCATTGGGCGTGTTCCCTGGTAACTACCTCCACTATTGTGATTCCCACTGTTTCCCTGATAACCCCTGTTGTCCTGGTAGTTCCCGTCCATCCTTTGCCTCTGAAACCCGGTATTGGTGTTTGCTACTAACTCTGAACTTCCATCATTATGACCTCGCTTATGCTGATTCTGATTGTTGTTATTGTTGTTTCCCGAGCCATTATTGTTCCTTCCACCATTATTTGCCGTGCCTTTCCCCTTCTCTTCCTCAGGCTCATCCTGAGTTTTGTCCGTGGCTGCGTGCCTATTGCAAGCATCCATCAACTCTGCCATGGTGACCGGCTTAACCCGGTGCCCTTCCTTCATGCGACCCAGCTTCTGGACAAGTGGTGCATATTTACAAGTTTTCTCCATTGATGAAATTGCATCCTTGGGCTCAATACCAGATGAAGAGTGCAGGATCTCCGTGACCCGGCCCATCCAATGACGTGCTGACTCGCCTTTTTTCTGTATACAACGATCAAGATCCTCAATGGAAAACAAACGCTTGCACGTACCCTGAAAATGCTTGGTGAAAACCGCCTTCAACTCATCCCAGGAATTAATGGACTTCTCTGGTAGATTTTTAAACCACAACTTCGCTGCTCCATCGCTCATCATCAAATACATGTACTTGGCACAAACATTCTCTGTGGCATTGCGTATACACATTGCCATCTCATAACTGCTCAACCAGCTGGCCGGGTCCACGCTGGGCTCATAATTGGATATCTTACTTGGCTCCTTAAACTTCTCGGGGAAAGGCTCTGCTCTAATGGAATCTGAAAGACATTTTGGCCCGGCTAAACTGGAAGAACTTGACGAAATATTGATATTACCGGGTGAGCTTGCAGACGCGGCTGGTGCGGGACCCGGTCCTCCTTGTGGTACTCCTGCTGCAGGTACTGCCGGGTTTGCATTGCCCGCACTTCTCCCCGCGCGTGATCTATTGACTATCTGCTGAGCTATGGAAACTGCTGGGGCGGGTTGATGCTGCTGATTGTTTTGATTTTGATTTTGCTGGGGCGGGTTTTGCTGCTGTGCCGCTACAGGCCCGGCCAATGGCGGGTTACCTCCATTGCGACTCTTACTACGATACGTTGTGGAATGCAATGCACTTTTCTCCCTTGAATACTGAGTTTGCTGGACAACTGCAGTGCGTAACATGTCAATGGCACGCCGGGCCTCAATCTCCGCTGGCGTGTCTCCCAATGGAATACGATCAAGCGCCAAAGTTGCTGCATACACGTTATCCGCCGGATTTGAATAGTGACCCGCCGGCGTGTGGAACCTTGGTGCTGGGCGGCAGACCCGGATTTCCCCTGGCTTCCCCAGCGAGAAGACCCGGCGCCGTTGCCACTGCAACCCCAGCTGCTCCTGTTCCTCTATCTGGTTCTACATCTGCCCTTACAACTGGAGCCACCTGGGTGACACCAACTGGTTGATCTTCTGGGGTCCTAAACAGTACTGCTGGGTTTATAGCGTTTTCTCCAGGGGCAAGCCGGCTCTGGTGCCTCCTCCGGTGCGCCCTGGTCATCTCATTGAAACGATTTTTTATCCTCCATTTGCCTCTTTCTTGCTTCTATTTCTTGCCTCTCTGCCTCGGCGTCCCTGCGCATCTGCTCCAACGCTCGGCGTGCTGTATCCAATTCCATTGCTCTAACTGCTGCGTTTTCTGGAGTAACCAACCTTGTAAGGCTGATGGGTCTAAGACCAGGCCATTGTTAAACAGGGCCGGGGCAGCTGCTGTGTTACTTCTTTCCTCTCCTTGGGCCCGGTTATGCAGGAACCCAAAACTGTTTCTGTATCTTGCCGTATCCTCGCTTTCCTCTGAGACCGAAGCCGGCTCTCCATCAGCTCTCTGTTCTGCCAATTCCAGGATCGGGGGCAGCTGCTGTTGACCCGGGGTAAAGGCCGGTGGAACAACAGCTGATGGTGATGGTTGCATGCTGGACGAAGGCGCGGTGTACACCGCTACCCTACGAACCGGACTTGGACTTGACTCTTGTTCCTCATCATCTTCCTCTTCTGCATCATACCCGAACCGGCCTTCAAACAGGGGCAAGATTGATTCCGACCCGGCTTGTTCCACCGCGTCACCCGGGATTTCTACCGGGTCAACCAGCCGTTCCTCCAGCGTGTTCAAGACCTCAACTTCAGCTGTGCCAACTGATTCCTCTCCATCAGATTGAACAATTGTGGCGGCTCCTGACACAGATTCATAATCTCCATTACTAGCAGATCTAGTTGTAATCATGCCCACAAAAACATTAAATTTGCCAATTGGAATAACATCACCTGATTCAAGTAGATCAGATTCCGGTCCCCAGCCAAAATCATCGACGATGGATTCTCCTTGCTCATTGACTGTGATCTGGCCAAAAACAAAGTTTTCGACCCCTCTCTTTGCTTCTCCCATGATGGTGACACCTTTGGCCGCGGTTCCCACAGACGGCGCCAACTGTCGTGGGGTAGATAACACGGCAGATGCTACTTTGGGGTAGCTTGAGTTTTTGGGTAAGGCGACACTGGCGTCTGGGAGATTGTTTAGCATTGCAGGGGACACAGGTTTACCCAGGTTCGGCCTCTCCATTGGAGATAAAGACCTACTTCCTGCTATCTTATTATTACTCTTGGTCTCGATCTCGATAACCCGGCTACGACAACAGAGCCGGATCTCGATCTAGGTTACAAAGCTTATGTGTCTCTCTCGATGGTTCTCTCGCCTAAAGCTTGGGGATTATGAAAGTCTTGCTAGCTATGGCTCAGGGGCCGGTTTATATAGATACCGGGCCCTCTGACCGCGTACACCATAGAGCCGGGTTCTACCCGAACTCCAAGTCCTATCCTAACTCCTTTATTCTTCGTGCACTCCAAGCCTTCAACCGCCTCCCGAACCGCCTCTGGTACCTTCCAGAATATCGCCTTCCTTAGCCGGGTCACCGCCAAGACGCCGGCCCAGAAACATAACCCGGCCCGTGCTAAGGGCTAACTGCCCTGACCGGGCCTCCTTCCTGGCGGGTCACGTTTCCCTCTTCATGGGCCAACCGGGTTATTATCCCTCCATCAGTACCCGCAGAGTATATCCTCGTCATTAGCCCTCGAGTACTTGCTTGACTTGAAGAATCGAGCATGTGCTCACTTCATCGTGCACGTCACAATCTTCGCTCTTTGTACTCCTGGTCCGATGTAGTTCTTCTAGTCTCAATTTGTTTCAACTATATGTATATGCAAGTCAAGGAATATTGACATAGTAGGCCTGATTCACTCGAAAATCGAGCTCAGTTAACTGCACATTTGGGCAAAACCTTACTAGTCTTCAGTCAGACTCGAGTCCCCGGACTCGAACCTGGAACGCAGTCGAAAGCTTTTGCCTAGGGATTATGACTTAGTAGGCCTGATTCACTCGAAAATCGAGCTCAGTTAACTGCACATTCGGGCAAAATCATACTAGCCTTCAATCAGACTCGAGTCCCCGGACTCGAATCTAGAACACTTTTGACACTTTTGCCTACGGATTATGACTTAGTAGGCCTGATTCACTCGAAAATCGAGCTCAGTTAACTGCACATTCGGGCAAAACCATACTAGCCTTCGATCAGACTCGAGTCTCCGGACTCGAATCTGGAACACTTTTGATACTTTTGCCTAGGGATTATGACTTAGTAGGCCTGATTCACTCGAAAATCGAGCTCAGTTAACTGCACATTCGGGCAAAACCATACTAGCCTTCAATCAGACTCGAGTCCCCAGACTCGAACCTGGAACATACTGGACATACTCGACTCAGGCCGTTGTAGGTCTTACTGACTCGTTCTGCAGTTTAACTTCTGATACCTAATGCGTCTGTCAGGATTTTCATCATGTCTGTTGACACGGGAGAATTTAAGGGAAAACACTATTGGAGCGTCCCTCAGCCCAGCTCGATTGATCGGCGGGTCTTACCTTTGCATTTGCGTATGCAGCATCCGAGACATCTGCAATTGGCATAGTCCGGGAATTTATGAAGTATGATTCTCTGGTTTATGAAGCACTTAATGCATTTAGTCGAGTCTGTTGTCGAGTGAATTTCTTACCTTTTTGGGAATCTAAGGGAGCGCGACAGTAGCCCCCGAGATTGTGATTTATTGTCTTGCAATAGAGGACAATCTCGAATCATTTTTCTATGCTGCTTTTGTCAATCGAAATATTTTGCTTTTGAAATCTATGGGAGCGCTGTCGCTCTCCCATGGGAGTAGCCCCGAGATTATGCTTTATTTCATTTGAAATAGAGGATAATCTCAATAACTTTGTTTCTTTTTATAATCATGAGAAAATTTTGATGCGATCCCATGGGAGTACTTTTGTCAGTCGAGAATTTTGTCAGTCGAATACTTTGTCGATTGTAGTCTTGTATCCTTTAATCGAATATGTATGATCTCTGACGTCATTCGTGACATCTTAGGCGTGCGCTTGCTGTTTTGACAAGACGTGTCTGTGTAGGCCCATTGCTCAGAGTTTTGACCGCAGAAGACGTCGTTTCAGCTTTGATTTGACCGGATGTGGCGTAATCGGGGCAGCCCCCGAGTGTAAATAGTTCTTCCTATATATGTTGTTAAATACTTTTTGTGTTTTGATTTATGCCAGCCCTCGAGTCTATCGAGTGGGTTCGTGTTTGCTGTTTGTCCCAGCCCCCGAGCCTGTCGAGTGGGGTTGAGTTGTCTGTTTGACTCAGCCCCCGAGCCTGTCGAGTGGGGTTTTTTGACTCAGCCCCCGAGTCTGTCGAGTGGGGTTTTTTGACTCAGCCCCCGAGTATGTCGAGCGGGTTTTTTTTTCTCAGCCCCCGAGTCTGTCGAGCGGTTTTTTTTACTCAGCCCCCGAGTCTATCGAGTGGTTTTTTTTTTACTCAGCCCCCGAGTCTATCGAGTAGGGTTTTTTGACTCAGCCCCCGAGTGTTTGAATGGGGTAAAAAACATATATGAGAAATATGGAGGAACGTATATCTTTATTCCAAATTGTGTGTTCGATCAGCAAGCCGCCTCATTAAAAACCTTCCAGTCCCCTTAGGTACCCTGGTAAGGGAAAGAGTGCGTCTGAAACCTGCTGGTTCTTCCGACATTGTGTGCTACTACATATGAAACTAGGAGACCTATGCATAGAACCGACGCAAGTGCACCACATTCCATGGGCTTGATGCTACTTCCCCCGTCTTCGCGTTCTTCAGTCGATAAGCTCCACCTTCGATGACTTCTGTGATGATGTAAGGTCCTTCCCATGGTGATGCGAGTTTGTGGACCTTCTTCTGCTTCTCCCGCAGCACCAAGTCTCCCACCATGAAGGATCGTGTGCGCAATCGACGACTATGGTAGTTGCGGAGGTCTTGTTGATAAACACTCGTTCGCGCCAAGGCCGTATTGCGTGCTTCTTCCAGCAAATCGGCTGCGTCTTCGAGTGCTTTGTTTGCATCACCTTCTTCATACGCTTCCACCCGTGGTGCGTTAAACTTGACATCGGAAGGTAGCACTGCTTCCGCACCATAGACCATGAAGAACAGTGTGTACTACGTAGAGGCGTTTGGGGTGGTCCTTAGGCTCCATAGTACTGACGGGAGTTCATCAACCGATGCACCCGCGGCCCTTTTCAGTGGCACCAAGAGTCTCTTTTTGATGCCGCTACACACGAGTCCGTTGGCTTTTTCAACTTGTCCATTAGATTGTGGATGCGCCACAGAGGCATAGTTTAGCTTGATGTTATACTCCTTGCAAAAGGATTTGAACTCTTCTGCCATGAAGTTGGTGCCGTTGTCGGTTATGATGATGTCCATTACTCCAAATCGATACATGATTGATTGTATGAACCGGACCGCCGTAGAAGCTGTTGAGCTTGTGATGGGGATAGCCTCAATCTACTTTTGAACTTGTCGACTGCCACCAGTAGGTGAGTATGACCGCCTTTTGATGATTTTTTGAATGGTCCCACCATGTCCAGTCCCCATTGAGCAAAGGGCCATGCTAACGGTAAAGTTTTTAGCGCGGATGCGGGTGCATGTGGCTTGGAAGCAAACTTCTGGCAACCGATGCACCTTTTGACCATGTCCTCTGCGTCCCTTAGCGCTGTAGGCCAATAAAACCCTACTCAGAAGGCTTTGGCTACGAGTGATCGACTGCCAGCGTGGTGCCCGCAGGTACCTGCATGAATGTCTCGAAGGAGGTCTTTGCCATCCTCGAGTGCAATGCATCTTTGGAACATACCTGAAGTGCTGCGTTTGTACAGCTCACCGTTTATGATGGTGTATGCTTTTGCTCGTCGAGTGACGCGTTTGGCCTCGTTCGTGTCTTCTGGTAGTTCATTACGAAGCATGTATGCGAGGAAGGGTTGAGTCCATGTTGGCTCAATGAGAAGTACCTCAATCGGAGGATCCTCTGTGCTTGGTGCTTTGCTCTGTCGTAGTCGCCGTCGTGGTCGATGGTTGTTTGTCGATTGACCTATGTTCTATTCGTTCGAGGAAAACACCTGGTGGTACGGTGCCTTTGTGGAACGATGTTGGCTAATTTGTCAGCCTCTTCGTTGCTTTCCTCCCTATGTGCCGCAGTTGCAGCCATCGAAGCTGCCCTCCATTATGTTGTACAAATCACGGTAGGCGATCATGTTGTCTGTGATTGCGTCGCAGGCCTTCATTGTTTGCTGCACAACCAAGTTAGAGTCACCATAAATCATCATCGAGTGCATCCCATGGCTTTTGCCATGCGCATGCCGTGGATTAGAGCTTCGTACTCAGCCTCATTGTTTGATGGGAACTCGAAACCCATTTGCAAGATATAGCGCAGTTTATCGCCTTTTGGTGATATGAGTATGACGCCTGCTCCTGCTCCTTCATTCTTTTTAGACCCGTCGAAGTACATGGTCCAGGAATTTGACACATCAGGTACTCCTGGCAATTGAGCTTCTATCCACTCGGTGTGAAAGTCGGGTAGGACTTGTGCCTTGATGGCCTTCGGGTGCTCATACTTGATTCCAAGTGGCCCAGCCGATGAGCCATTTTGCTACACGCCCCGTTGCGTTGGGGTTTGTGAGGACATCTCCAATCGCCGATTTATTGATCACCGTTATCGGGTGTTCTGTGAAGTAGTGCGCCAGCTTCCTGGATGTCATGAACACGGCGTATGCCAGTTTCTGATATTGCGGGTACCGCTGTTTGGACGGGGAGAGAACTTCACTTACGTAGTATACTGGTCTCTGTATGCTTTGGTTGTGTCCTTCTTCCGTGCGGTCGACTACCAACACGGTGCTGACTACTCGATTGGTGGCTGAGATGTATAGGTAGAGTGGCTCATTTTCCTTGGGTGCTACTAGGATTGGAGGACTTGTGAGCATCTTTTTGAGTTCGAGGAAAGCTGCTTCGGCTTCGTCTATCCACTCGAACTTGTCTGCTTTCTTCATCAATTTGTAAAACAGAAGTGCCTTTTCGCCTAGTTTGCTGATGAACCGACTGAGTGCTGCTACTCGGCCGGCTAGCTGCTGCACCTGGTGGAGTTTGGTGGGTCTCTTCATTGTGAGTATGGCCTGTATCTTTTCTGGGACTGCTTCGATTCCGCGCGCAGATATCAAGTAACCCAAAAGTTGTCCAGCTGGGACACCGAAGGTGCATTTCTTGGGTTGAGCTTGATGTTGTATCGATTGAGGTTTTGAATGTCTCCCGTAGATCACTGATTAGCGTGTCCTCCTTCTCAGTCTTGATGATGATGTCGTCGACGTAGACTTGAACATTGCGTCCTATCTGTTCTTGTAGACAGTTTTGCATCATGCGCTGGTACATTGCACCTGCGTTCTTGAGCCCGAAAGCATGGTTGTGTAGCAGTAGACCCCGAGCGGGGTTATGAATGTTGTTTTCTCTTCGTCTTCCTCTTTCATCCGAATTTGATAGTATCCGGAGTATGCATCCAAAAATGATAACCGAGCGCATCCTGCTGTTGAGTCGATGATTTGGTCAATTCGTGGCAATGGGAAGTGATCTTTTGGACAACATTTGTTCAGGGCGGTAAAATCCACACACATCCGCAGGGTGTCCGAGTGCTTCTTTTGACTAGTACAGGGTTAGCAACCCAGTCTGACTTTTTGATTTCTCGAATGAACTTTGCAGCGAGTAACCTGTCAACTTCTGCCTCGATTGCGCCTCTTTTGGGACCGGAGACACGGCGCATAGTTTGCTTAACTGGTCTAGAACCTGGCTTGAGTTGTAGAGAGTGCTCGGCAAATTCCTGGGAATACTGGCATGTCAGCTGGACACCATGCAAATATTTCCCAGTTTTCACGGAGGAATTCGACGAGCGCGCCTTCCTGTGCGCTAGTAAGACTTGACGACACGTTGACCATTTTTGAGGGATCAGTAGGGTGCACCTGGTGCTTCTGTGTCGTTGGTGGCGTTGAATTCTCTGTCGGTTGCCAGCCACTTGTGTTCCGGCATAAGCGTGCGGTCGTTAGAGACCTCGAGTTGGGCGAATGACAGCTTTATCCCGTACATCTCAGAGATTTTGCTGAAGTCGCGGTCGCATGAATCTGATCTTTGAAAGTTCCCGTTGACTGTGATGACTCCTTTTGGTCCTGGCATTTTGAGCTTGAGGTAGGCGTAGTGTGGGACGGCCATGAATCGAGCGAAAGTGGGGCGACCGAGTATTGCATGGTATTGTGATTTCCAGTCGACCACTTCGAACTCAATCGACTCGGTTCTGAAGTGGGTAGGATCTCCAAATGTAACATCGAGTTGTATTGTACCTTGCGGGAGTACCGCTTTGCCTGGGACGATACCGTGGAAGGTATTTGTGGACTTTGGCAGGTTTTCGACTGATATGTTCATCCTACGCAGCGTATCCGTGAAGATTACGTTGAGTCCACTACCTCCGTCCATGAAGACCTTGGTCATGGCGTAGCCTCCGATCTGAGCGTCAAGTACCAAGGCTGTACCAGGTCGATACACTGCTGGTGGGTGGTCCTCTCGATTGAAGACAATTGGAGTTTCTGATCCTCTCAAAAAATCTGGGACAGCGGGGGTGCCATGACCACCATATTGACGTGTCGAGTGTGTAACTTCTGCTCTCTGTTGGATGGACGTCCTCGCTGGATCATATTCATCTGCCCGCGGGTTACGGGATATTTTTGCTCCTCTCCTTGCTGCATCTGGTGAACGGCTGCTGCCATTTGTGTTCCCGTATTGGGTTGTGCTGGTACCATGTACACCGGTGTCGGCTGCGCTTGCGTTGGTGCAGAATACACCTGAGTAGGATGTGCTTGCGGTGGTACGGAATATACCTGAGTTTGTTGTACTTGTTGCGGTGCTGGATATACCTGAGCAGGCTGTGCTTGTGGCGTGATTGATTGAGTCTGCATCAGTTGCGGAGGTGCGCGCCCATCTCTTTGCAATCGCAGTACGTGTTCAATCGCAAGTTGATCGAATTCCCTGCAGTTTCTCAATGAGTGGTTAGAGCGTAGCTTACCGTCATCCCCTTTGTACAGATGGAACTGCAATTATCATCCATCCTTTCTTCGACTGAGCGCTCAGGTTCTTTGTCTGCTCACCTGCGCCACTCTGGCCTCCTGTAACTATCACGGTTGTCACGTCTGCTGTCTCCATAGCGATCCCGACTGTCGCGACGATCATCTGTACGATGGTCTCGATTGTCACGACGGTCATCTGTGTGATGGTCTCGACTGTCACGATGATCATCGGGTCGTTTGTCAGCCTGGTCGCGGTTGTCCCGTGGCTGCGCAAAGCCTGCCCCGACGAAGCTTGGATGGTCCTCATCGTGGTAACGATGCTTGCGTTTGCGCCTGCGATCATCTCTGTAGTTATCTCTACGGTCTCGACTACCGCTTTCATGGTTTTTATGTGAAGAAACGGGTCGAGTGCCTCGTACAGAGTCTTCTCCGTCCGCCCACTTTGTTACGAGTACCATGAGTGCCGCCATTGATCTTGGGTTTTCCCTACCAAGCGTCTCTTTGAAGTCTTCTCTCCAGAGTCCATTCTTGAAGGCATCGATTGCCCTATCTTATGACACGTTGCCTACTGAGTTTCGGATGGCAGTCCATCGCCATATGTATGGTCTCAACGATTCGTCTGATTTTTGTTTGCAGGTTCGAAGTTCTTCGAAAGTTTTGGGGCGCTCGCATAGAGGTTCGAAGTATTTGATGAAATCATCTCTGAAGTGTTCCCACGAATCGTAATATGACTCGGGTAGCGATTTGAGCCAATCGCGAGTTGTTCCCTCCATCATGAGCTGTATGTATTGCATAGTTGTGGTTGTAGTGCCGCGCTGACATCCGACTGCCAGCCTGTAGTCCTCTAGCCAGCCTGATGGCTCTTGTTTGCAGTTGAATTTGGGCGTGGAAGCTAGTGAGAACTTCTTTGGCATTCGAGCCTCCCGTATTCGTCGAGTGAAGCATAATGCTCCACATGGGTCCGATTTCTGCTTCCGAGTCTGAACTGCTGTTGTATGATCTCCTAGACCGGCTCCTGCTGGAGCGGTGACGGCGTGAGCTTTTTCGACTGCTTCCCCTCGAGGGCTTCGACGGTCCCGATCTGCATCTCTCCTTGGAGTTGCTTGTGGTGGCTGTATGGCTTTTGCTGCTATCGCCAGTTGCTTGTACAGCTAGAGGTGCTGATCTCTCTTTGGGTCTCCTGCAGGAGGTTCGATTGTTCTGAGGTAGGTGCCTAACGTCATCAGCGCCCCGGCTGGTTCAGTAGGTATGGGGACTCCTTCTGCGTCGACTGCCATAAAGGCTGGATCCAAGTTTCGAGTGACCGCTGCACGATCTGCGTCTCCGAGGTTTATGACTCGCGACCTGTTTGCGGGGTCGTTCATTCCTGTTGAACTCACAGATAATGCTCTTCGTCGAGCACTCGATATGCTGGCCTGCTTTTTGCGTTCCTCGAGTACTGCTCTGTAGTTCTTCAGTCGTATTGATTCTTGCCATTGGAAGTACTGCAAGGTCAATATCTCTTCTGGGGTTGCGTTTGCTGGCAGCATTGTGCAGCCTTCGATTACTTTGCTCACTTTCTCTGCCATCTCTGCCGTGATGGTTAACGTGGTTGTTCCGTCAGGCATGGTAACTGTGCACGGGTATTCTGTAGGTCGACGGCATGTCGCAGCCGTTGATGCTTCTGCGGTACTCGTGGTGTAAACCTGATAACGTATCATCCGATCTTCTGTCCACATGCTGTTGACGCGCATCATGGATTCGGCGTCGTCGTCCAGGCTCATGTCAGAGCTGCTTTGTTTGTTGGGGTTTCCGCCACAATCGAGTAGATCCTCGAGTGTTTTGTCCAAGCTGTCTGCGTTGCAGGTGAATATTTCGTGGCTGGCACGGATTTCTGGACCGTTGAGATCGGCAAGATATAGGTTGTCGTCTATGTCCTCCTTGTTTCCCATGATGTCGTTGCAGTCAACGATGTTGTCGAGTGACTCAGTCGAGTTGTTTGGGCGATACGCAGATTCGATCTCACTCCTTCCAAGTCTTTTGGCCACCTCGTCGCGGAACTCCTGCGAGTTCATGGTTGTTGCGGAGTCGCTTGGTGATTGGATTGGAACGATCTGTGATGACGCTGCCGCCAAGATGGATGGTGTTGCAGCCGATAAGTCGTCGAGTGTCTCCGTGTCGAATGGATCCAGCAGGTCCTGCACACCATCTTTATCGACAAAGAAGTTAAATTCTCCAACCGTAATATCCAAACCTGATTCGAGACCGGCAAAGGCCTGCTGAGCTTCCATCGAGTGTGGTGTGAGCCTCCTTGGAGAGATTGGCGAGTGATCGCCTCTTGAATTGATGCTAGTCGATTTTGCCGGCGAGTTGCCGTTTGCAGCCATGATCGGCGATTTGCCGTTTGATGATGTAGCTGGTGAGTTACCTTGTGCAGATGCGATCGGCGAGTGGCCGCTTGATGATGAAACCGGCGAAACCGTGAGCCCAACACTACCTGTTCCCACAAACGGCGTCAATTGACGAGGTGTGCCCTTGGCAAATCTCATGGTTTAGGTACCTAGGGTTGATTGTGTGGTAGAGAACGCGTAGTGTTAGCGGAATCGACGGCTGACAAGCGGGATTTACCCAGGTTCAGGGCCCTCGAGTGAGGTAAAACCCCTACTTCCTGCCTGTCTGTATTTGATGTTGTGAATATGAGGGTTACAAGGGTCCGGCGAGTGGTTGATCTCATCGGGTTTTGATGGCTATGGATTCCTTGCCCTTGATCGATCACCCTCCCCGCCTTTATATAGGAGGCTGGGTCTCGGGATACATAACCGACCAAGTTACATGTATGGAAAGCCTTAACCGACTATAACTTAATCTATCTTGGAAAGCACTCTTCGTCTTGGGCCTTCCTTCATGGGCTTCGGTTAAACTTTGGGCTTCTTTATTCATCACGTGCACCAGGTACCCTTGCGCTGGGGCACCCGCAGAGTATATCCTCGTCACCGGGGATGAAGGACACCCCCTTTGTAGATTCGGTAGGGGCGCGAAGGAGGCTGGAAGACGTCTCCCGGAGAAGTACCGTCGGCGAGCTCTCCGTCTCTCTCTCTGCGTGGATGGCAAGCAAACAAGGGACACAGCGATCTACCCAGGTTCAGGCCGCCCGAAGGCTAACAGCCCTACTCCTGCATGTCTAGATAGATGGACGGATCATGGTGTGGCTACAATGGGGTCTCCGGCGAGGTACCCGGGAAGGGTTTTGGCGAGAGGAAGAAGACAGGGCAGATCCTGGCCTGGAGGAGATCACCTCCCTTCTCTTCTCTGCCCTAGCTATGTCTTGCCTTGCTCTTGCTTGGAACTTGCCTAGCGTCTATCTTCTGGTGTCTTGATCCTTCTTTTCCTCCTCGCCATGACTTGGTCCTCCTTTTATAGGCAAGGGGGTGCCACACAGGTCACGCGAGGAGCATGAGGGGGTCTTGGCGGGAAGTTCCCCCTCTCCGTGGTGGAGGTGGCGACGTGGCCTCTTCTCCTCCAAGTATCTTCCTCCGGTTTGGTGAGATCCCCGCCCTTTAGGGGAAAGCGTGGTGGAGGAAAGCTGGCACACCGCAGGTGGTGCGCCTTGCTTCCTAAGTCTTCTAGGCTCTTCTACCATCTTCGGGAGGGTGCTGGAAACCCTCGGCTTCGACTGGTACAGCTTGATACCCGAGAGGGAGTCCGGCCCTGCCGGGGTCTCGGGCTCTCGGGGTCCTCCTTCTCTTCCGGGGTGTGAGGGATCCCGGGGTCCTTTGTACCCGGCAGGCTGGGCTGGTTCGCGGGGTGCCCGCGAGTCGAGTGTCGAGTCTTGGTTTTGTCCATCTTCGAGCTGGGCCCAGAGGTGGTGGACCCACTTTGACAGCACCAGGGGAACCCCGTGTTCCACTGCTGCGACAACATGTTTTAGCTTTTAAAACATACACTAATTCATACATAAGAAGCCTACTGGTGAACAAAAATTATATACTTTCAACATTTCTACTCCCGTCGTTCACTTTATAAGACATAGTAGATATTTTAGTTTGGTCTACATACATATCAAAATGAGTTAATCTACACACTAAACATGTGAAGATACACTCATCTATACCTCTTATAAAGCAAAACCCCACTAAGATCATTTATGATTTTTCTATCTTGACATGCAACACATCCACATCATCAAATAATCTTAGCCACCCAAATTTCCATCTCGATCCATCCATTTGTGTTGTCCCACTCTTTGGCGCCGGCAATGCATGCAAATATGGCACGTACAGATTCCCATGAGAGAAATAAAAAAAAACCCATAAATTTCTTCCACCGACCCATCTTCCATTTTCTCTTCACCTTCCAGCAACCGAGCAGCTCTATAGACTCTTCCGCTTCGTTACTAGACAAATCCATGATCCTTGACCTTCTGCAACAGGCGGACTGCACCATTTTATTCGGGCGTATGATGAAGTTAAATCCCCTGCGATGCCTACAGTACTCCCCTAGCATCGCCCTGCGCTACGCGGCTCCCTGGAGCCCTCGCCGGCAAGTCGACCAGGATCTGGGAGGAACACCATGCGGTGACCTGAGCGGAGCCCAGGTGCCATGCATCCGAATGATGCCACAGTACATAAGAAATATTTTTATCTCTGTCTCTCTCACACACAAATATACACTCTGTTTGATTTCAGTATTTTTCTTGCCATACTTTTGACCATTTATTTGACTGTGTAATTTCAGTTGGTCTGGATATCACCGGTTTGTACCGTGGTGGCTATTTGTCCATGTACAACTAATTGGACTTCTGACTTCCCGTTCATACAGAGACTCTGCTATTGCTATTTTCTTTGTGAACTCCTAATTGGTGTTCCGACTAATGAAGTCAGCACTCCATTTTGGGCTACAACTATTTTATTCCTGAGCTGCTAATTGATGTTCATACTAAGGGAACTCTTACCAAGCTAAATTCAAGGCCTCAAGGTATATCTCTCACTCGCATAGATATATTTTCAAATTAAGAGTACTTTCGACAACAACTGTTGTGTTCCCCTAATTCAGTCATCTATGACCTTTTTGTATTCTATAACTTGAGCATTTGACCCTACCATGCATTCGGCTGATTTATATTGTTAGGTTAAACTATCACAGATCTTACTGGAAGCCAATACAAGATAAATTTGGGCGTTCTTTCTACATGGTCATGTTTGTTCATATTCTCTTACTAAATGGTCATGGCCCAAAACAACACAATTTCAGGAGTCCATTGTTGTCTCCGTCCTGTAATTAATCATTTCTATAGTAACAAATGGAAATTCAATATGTTTTTGAGTTATTTTCCTCAGTCTGACATATGTTTAAATTATCCTTTCCTAAGAAATTTATTTTACCGGTTAGTACTGAGTTCCTATTGATAGTCAATACTGTTTTTGCCACATGGGACTAAAATTACTCACGTAAATTTCCTAAGACTGCTTATGTGTTTGCCAAAACTTTCTCTTAACTCATTAGGGATTACTGAATTATAATATTATTTCTATTTGTGACCATGGTTGCTTACTTATAAGTATAACAAATTATCATAAAAAATATAACATAATATAACAAATTGTCTCTTTATTATTATTGATTCTCCTTGGGTATTCTTATTAGTGAACGAAGTTTTTATAATTGTTCAGGTTTATAACGGTGTGGAACTAGAATTACCGCAGCAACGCGCGGGGCATTTTTCTAGTTTTAATATGTATGTATACCTACCTAAAATATATACCATGCCTTATAAAAGTGAACGGAGGGAGTAATAAAAACTTTAAAATTATTTGTTGATGAAAGCATAAGATAAAACATAGAAAATAATAAAAATCCAAAAGGAAAAAAGTAATATAAAATAAAATAATGGAAAGTCAAAACCAAAAAGGAAATTGAAATGTAAAAAAGTAAAAGACTAACTAACATAAAGCAAACATTAGAATAGAAACGAAACAAGTTTCTGGCTGGCTCGAAAATAGAAACAAAGTAATAATTATATATGGCTCCAGGGCCGGCCGGCAAAATCCGGTGCCCTGTGCGAAAATCTAAAACGGGGCCCTATCTGACACGCAAATTTGAACTAATACGAAAATTTCGAAACCGATGATGCAAAAAATATAAGGAAATGGTATTGTAAATTCTCCTAGCTACCTGAATTACTACTCACCATTCAAAAAAAAGGTTGTGTGGTAAGTAACCTAGTTCTCAACATAACTAAACAAAAAAAAATATTGGGCAGATGGCAAGAAAAGACTGTTCATCAACGCTAGGAATCTGAAGTATGTCAAAACTACAGCTCTGCAAAGCACTACATCCTTCCGATGTAAAATTCCCATTAACTAATGAATTGTCATTGTTGCATAGGACGATGATTCAGTAATCTTAAATACCTCGCCTTAATTAAATATTTGGCGATCCTGGCATGGATTGATTGGGCTCCTAGGCTAAAGCTAAACCATACTAGTCACCAAGATTTACCGCGAAACTACACCAGCATTGACCTGTCCCCAAGCCAGTAAAGCCCAAATCACACTATAGATCCATCCCTATGTCGGGGGAAACCCTAGGTCCAGACCGGACAACAACGTCGTCGTCGCCGCTTTCCTTCTTGTAGGTGTTGTTTGGTACGCCGTGATTTAGAGTGCTAGGTTTGTGGTGGGAATTCGCCGGAGAGGACGCAGCGGTTGCGGGTCACTTTCGTTTTCGTTGATCCGCCGATGTCGGCTTTGTTTTCTTTCCTTTTTCTCTTCCTTTTCTTTTGGGCATGATTATGTTGTTTGCCCCAGCAGTGGCCTCATTGTATCGGGTGGTTACTATATTAATATAACGGGGCGAAAGCCTATTACTTCCATCCCTATGTCAACAAACCTGGGCGGCTGTATTGCAGAGGGCACGAGGGGCACTGCAGGCTGCCGTGTAGGTTCTGCACCTGCACGCATGAAGTCCTTCGCTCTAGGCTGCCTCATGCGTTACTGTGGCGAGGAAATTATGAAAAGGAACCGTCGCCGGCGCAGCGGTGCCATGTATGTTTTTTCTTTTGAGTTTTGCGGCGCTGTGTATGTGATGCGTTGGTTCGTGTTCGTCGGCGGGGCCTAGGAATCGTAGGCGTTTTGTCGTTTTGAGCAGACCCATCGTTTCGTATTGGTCTGCGAGAGAGACGGCCCACGCGAGAGCAAGGCCTGCTAGAGAGACGGACGCGCCACAAGGCTGCTTCCTATTTCACGCAGAGACGGTCCAGCAGCGCAGTACAAAACCATATTTTCTTCAGATTCTACCTCAAGTACTATATATAGGCATATATAAAAATTTGGGCCCCAAAAATTTATGGGCCCTGTGCCAGTGGCACAGTTGGCACCACAGTGGGGCCGGCCCTGTTCTTTTCGGATCTGCGCAAAACCCGCTTTCATGTTCTTCTCCTTTTGGAGCATAGGTCACTGTTTTATTAAAGGACGAAGAGTCATGAAATTTTGACACAAAATTATAGGCTCATCTCTTTCGTTACCTAATTTGTAGGTGACCTCACTACTTCTTCCAACTTTACAGGGATTTCTCAGCACCTACTCCATTGCAACGGGCACTGCAAGTAACAAGCCTAGAATTTGTCACACAGAATCAAACAATTTGACAACGAGCACACCTCCTAATCACATGCTCTACAGGTCAATGCAGCTCTATATACTTCATTCACTGACACAAGCGGAATAGAAAAATTACTCTATAGGCTACTTACTACTTAGTATACTAATAGCGATTACTAGGGAATAAAAGTATGTAACTTGTCTGTTTGTCTTACTAACAATGGTCCTGAGCTGGCGCCTTTCTTGCCTGGTCCGATCGATCAACCAACACCCAGATCTCAATCATACATTCATCCTCGACCAGTGGCGGAGCCAGGAATTGAGATGGGGGGGGGGGGGCGAACTATCAAAGAGTGTGCCACCGGCGATTTTTTTTAGAACACATGTAATCCTACAATTGTACGGAAAGAACTATATAAATAAGTTGAAGTCTCATAATATTATAACTCACCAAATATGTTTGAAGGTAACAAAAGTAGTCATAATAGTATAGCTCCCGGAAATTTGGAACGAGCGCAACTCGAGGATCTTCAAGCACTTGAGCACCCTCCCGACGATAATCTTCGCTAGGATTAAATTGGAGGCGAGAAATTGGGTACTTGCGGGTGCCAAAAATTTGGGTCCTCTTTTACCGGAGACTAAGCTTTTGTAATAAGGGTGGTGGTCTTTAACACCAAACGTTGTCCCAAACATCTTCTTAATTAATTGAAAAAAGGCAAATCTTTTGCCTTTCCCTTCACGAAAGTAGTCATACAAATAGTTGATAATATTAAATAGTTGGGAAATTGAGCATGGAGGACATGATGGTTGGGGTTTGGTGCATCGGCCTCTCCGTCCATCGCCGGCGCCCGGCGGCAGCACAGCTCGCGCGAGTCAGGGGCGAACCAGACTGGGGCGAACGGCTAGGGGGAGCGTCGGATTGGGGAATCGAGCAAGGGAGGAGCAACAGACTGGGGGCAGCGCCGCGGCGGTGGATCGAACAGGGAGCAGGGCGGAGGCGAGGAGCGAGCTGGGGATTGGGGAATCACAAGGGAGCGCGACCTAGCGAGAGGATCGACAGAGCGCAGCGAGGGGAGCGAGCAGCCGGAGCAGGTCGAGACGGACGGGTCGTGCACTCGTGCTGGTTCTGCCAGTTTTTTTCTTTTTTTTCTCCCCTCAGTTCACGTATACTCAGTATACTATACGTATAGTAAAAAAAGTCACAAAAGTTGAGGGGGGCGGCCGCCCCACCTCGCCCCCCTGGTGGCGCCGCCCCTGTCCTCGACAGTCGACATGACCACCTTTTTGGTAAAATAATGAGAAGAAAAGCAATGGAGGACTGACGAGAGGGTCTACGAGGCCAATGATTAAAGGCTGAACACAGAGGTAAAAGGGAGGTTAAGGACCGGGGCATCCGATCCGAGTAATTTCAGAAGAAACAGCATACACCTTGCTTTGTTCCAGATCTCGTGTCATCTCACGTGGGTAAAGGCGTCGGTGAAGTTTCCCTTGCGGCTTCATTGGTGATTGATCTCATGATGTCTGCTACTGTACTGAGCTATCGAGGCATGTAGATGCACATACCTGAAACTGAAAGTAGACATCACCTGAATGAGTCCTTTATACTTCCTGAATGGAGCCGCTTTGTGGATTTTATTTCGGCAAAGGGGCGGACCCACAGTATCTAAATCATTGCGAAATCTCGAGGAAAATGTTTAAGTCATTTGTATTTACAAAAGTATCTCCACTTAAACTTTCTGTCCCCCGCTCGAAAGTACTTCTGAGTCCAACTTTTCTGTACTGGTAAATTGGGTGATGCGCAGGCTAATTGGAAAGGAATGCTGAAGATGGATACAGAATCAGAAGCCTTTGTGATGATAGTTTATTAAACTTTTGATCTATGATAATTCAGAGAGCAAACGCAGAGAAAACATATGAACCTAATCTACTATAACCTGCAGTGCAAACTCCTTGACAAGATGAGCTGATGATACATTACAAAATTAACTAATACAAAGCACGCTCTTTCACCCTTCGATATCTATACTATACTATATATACTACAGTATTAGGCCTTTTGGCTTATTTCTGTGAAATAGGAAAGCCCAAATTACTATCGACACAAACCAAACACAAGAGCAGCACAGCAGCTCCTGATCATTTCACAGTCTGCAATTGCAAATCACAGTCGCGTTTCCTCTTCAACGGCAGCAACCTGGTCACCACAACTTTACCTGCAGGCTGCTGTTTCTTCACCGACTCTTCCTCGGCTTTGGCGCGGCGCCAGCCGAGGTGCGCCGACAGGTTCTCCACCTCGATCTTCACCACGTCCTTCCTCACGCCGATATCGGTGATGTACCTACCGGCGCAGTACATCCCTGCCGTGACGGCGACCATGCCCAGCGGGCCGGCCGACATGAGCCTGAACGGGGTCGAGAAGAGCGCGGCCAGCGGCACGCCGACCGCGGAGGCCGCCTGCCCACTCCTCCCGATGCCCGGCTCGGGCGGCAGGATCAGCCCGGTCTTGCAGTAGAGCGCGAAGTCCTCGCAGTTGTTCTCGAACACGTCGTAGCTGCCGAACCCGTTCTGGAGCAGGTACATGGCCCGGTGCACCACGGCGTCCGGCGGGTCGGAGGCGGCGGTGGTGCAGGTGCCGCCGCGGAGCTTGGCGAGGAACACGGCGGGCGGCACGCCGTACTCGAAGCCGTGGAGGGAGCCGTCGCGGAGGAAGCAGTCGAGGCAGGTGAGGATGACGCCGCTGTCTGGAGCTGGAAGCCGCAGTCCGGGAAGGTCGGGCACTCCGGTGAGCCGGCGGACATGAGGCTGGAGATGGCGACGGCAGAGTCCAGGCCTGCCGTTCCGGCCTCTTTCTTCCGTGTGAAGTGGACTACCTTGCTCCCGCCGACGTAAATACCTGAAGATTGATCATCACCCATAACATTGCGTCGCATGAGAACAAGATCCATCCAACTCGAGAACAAGTTCAGTAATTCACTTCTTAATAACTTCACAGTAGTACAGTACACAAACATTATACTATATCAAAGTTTTCGTCCTCCGCGATTAAATGGACTGTACTATGCACAAACATTGCTCAGAAACATGGCATCTTTTCGGTGCAGGTCTGGGCATGTGGTTGTATGTCATTTGTCCCTACATCTGTAATTATCGAATGTCCAAGAAGACGACCATAATGGCAGGGATTTATGCCTGCAAATGTAAGGAAAAAGTAACGTGATGTACATGCATGTAGCCAGCGCACAGGAACATCAGGAAGAAGAAGAGTCTTCTATATGCTACCGGTGTGGATGAAATTACGTCTGATGAAGGAAGAAAAAACGTGGAAAGAGATGCAAAGTAAAAGAGCCTTGGTAACTCAGCAGTTAGCTGGAAGAAGATGCATGAAGGCATCAAAGTGAAAAGAAGGCTACTGACTTTGGTCACAAGTAGCTAAATGGATGTTAGCGAATGATTCCGTGGTGGTGTAGGTGTTGTCTTTTAGAGACCGACACTTGCACACCGACTACCTGCATATATACGTGTTGCGTCGCGACTAGTAACAGTTAGTGTAACAGTTTATTATGAGCAAGTTGCGATTAAAAAGAGACGGCACCTTGGTCCGTCCCTCTCCACCCGCACAGTAGAGAGGTGATTTTTTTCGACCCATCCCAGATCCACCTCACCTCCGTCGATCTGACGGTCCCCCCTCCTCCGGCGGCCGCTCCGGCGGCGGGAGGTGGGGGAGCCTCATCTCACGGATGTACATAGTGTAGGAGCTGTGGAGTTCCCTGCCGGCGGCACCTCGAGGTGGGCGGTGCGGTCGGTGGTTTATTTGCAGGTGGCGTCTGCCCTCTTCGTCGTTGGAGCTCCGTGGAGGTCTGCGGCGAGGCGTCTCCTTCCCCGCGCTCACGACCTCTTGGGGTCGTCGGTGGCGTTTATTCCCCTTCCAGATCTGCGTGCGGCGGCGGATCTGGTCGACGTCTTTGAAGCTGCTGGTGATGAAGTGCGTGGATGGATCCGGCGGAGGCGGGTGGCGACTCCCAGGAGTCCGAGCCTTGAAGACTTCCCGCCTGCTCGGGGATTTCTCTCGATCCAAGGCAAGAGGAGAGAAGAAGCAGCGGCGCGTCTTCGGCACGTCTTCCTCTGTTCCGGCGACATCGAGTTGCTCAAGGACCGGGTTGTATTTTTGTGCTTTGTTGGGTCCTTTCTGTAACTTTCGTGCTTTAATATACCAGTAGTTTCTCGCAAAAAAAAAAAGTTGCGATTAAAAAAACGTTGTGAAGCTTGCGATTAAAAAAACGTTGCGATTAAAAAAACGTTGGGTAGGCTGCCAGCAATGCCAATTAAGGATACGGCAAATACGTGTGGACCCGGAAGCGTACCGTCAGAAATACGCGTCAGCTATTAGGGAAGCCGATCGACGTACAATAGGGCCAAGAGATATCGCATTCAACACAGCGTAATTAACTGCCAAATTTGCTCGCGCCATGAGCCTGCAGAGGGGGTCGAAGCAGACACAGCAGAGCACGAACAGAGCAGGGAGGCAAAAGAGAGCGATCGATCTCGAAGTAACACTCCGGCTGGCCTCTCACCGCCGGATCAACCACCCTGCCAGAAAACGCGAAATGCGGCGAGAACGGTGGCCTGAGCGTGCGGACGGGCACAATTCACACGGAGGGCGGCTCGCCGGAGAGAATTGCGGTGGGTGTGGCGTACCGTGGTGGGAGTAGGAGTAGGCGGCGCGCCATGTGTAGATGTGGTCGCCGGGCTTTAGCTCCGACCGCTCCACGCGGTGCGACAGGAGCCCCATCCTCCTGCCGTGCTTGCGCACCGGAATTCTTCTACTGCTGCTGCCGCCGCCGCGCGCCGGCGTGGGACGTGGTGGTTTGAGTGATGCGAGGGAGAAGCTAGCTAGGACTAATCGAGGCCGGGCTGGCCGGAGTGGAGAGAGAGGTGAGTGAAGTGGGAATTGCGGGATTAAGCCACTAGTTATCTTTGATGCCCGAGGCGTCGGCATGTGTGTGAGATCCGGGTGCAGCCCTCGGCATTCGTGCGCGATCTCGGAAGGAAGTTGGGGGTATTGTCCTGCGTGGCTCTCTTTTCACTCCACCAGTTGACATGTACGTGCAAACACACGTATCTACAACTTCTTAAAAACCTATTATACATTTTTCTCAGTTATTTTCAAACTTGAATGAACAGGTGCAGAGCAGCAACTACAGAACACGGAAACATGTACATGATTCTCAAAATAATTGATTCAACATACGCAAACGGGAAAGACATGAAAAATAGGAAAACATGCAATGGATATTACATTAGGATCAAATCAAATACCCCATGATGTAGCTTGCTGACCCAAAAAACAAATGAACCACCAGTGAACAGAATCAGAACATGAGGCTACAACACACAGACCAAACAAAAATTCTAATCTGATGTCGAGGTGTGCCCTCGACAATTCTCATGGTTGCTATACCTAGGGTTGATTATGTGGTAGAGAACGCGTAGTATCGGTGGAATCGACGGCTGACAAGCTGGATTTACCTAGGTTCAGGGCGCTCGAGTGAGGTAAAACCCCTACTTCCTGTCTGTCTGTATTTATGGTATGAATATGAGGATTACAAGGGTTCGGCGAGTTGCTGATCTCGTCGAGGTTTTGGTGGCTATGGATTGCTTGTCCTTGATCGATCACCCTCCCAGCCTTTATATAGGAGCTGGGTCTCAGGAAACATAACCGACCAAGATTACATATTATGGAAAGTCTTAACCGACTATGATTTAATCTAACTTGGGAAGTACTCTTCGTCTTGGGCCTCCCTTCGCGGCTTCGATTAGTCCTTGGGCTTCTTTGATCATCACGTGCACCAGGTACCTTCATGCTCGGGTACCCGCAGAGTATAACCTCGTCATTAGCCCCCGAGTACTTGCTTGACTCGAAGAATCAAGCATGTGCTCCCTTCATCGTGCACGTCATAGTCTTCTGCTTTTGTACTTCTGATCCGATATAATTCTTCTAGTTTTAATTTGTTTCGATTGTATGTGTATGCAAGTCAAGGATATTGACATAATAGGCCCGATTCACTCGAAAATCGAGTTCAATTAACTGCCCATTTAGGCAAAACCTTACTAGTCTCCAGTCAGACTCGAGTCCCTGGACCCGAGCCTGGAACGCAGTCAAAAACTTTTGCCTAGGGATATTGACATAGTAGGACTGATTCACTCGAAAATCGAGCTCAGTTAACCGCACATTCGGGCGAAACCATACTAGCCTTCAATCAAATTCGAGTCCCCGGACTCGAACCTGGAACACTTTTAAAACTTCTGCCTAGGGATATTGACATAGTAGACCTGATTCACTCGAAAATCGAGCTCAGTTAACCGCACATTCGGGCGAAACCATACTAGCCTTCAATCAAATTCGAGTCCCCGGACTCGAACCCGGAACACTTTTGAAACTTTTGCCTAGGGATATTGACAGAGTAGGCCTGATTCACTCGAAAATCGAGCTCAATTAACCGCACATTCGGGCGAAACCATACTAGCCTTCAATCAAATTCGAGTCCCCGGACTCGAACCTGGAACACTTTTAAAACTTTTGCCTAGGGATATTGACATAGTAGACCTGATTCCCTCGAAAATCGAGCTCAGTTAACCGCACATTCGGGCGAAACCATACTAGCCTTCAATCAAGTTCGAGTCCCCGGACTCAAACCTGGAACATACTGGACAGTCTCGACTCAGGCCGTTGTAGGTCTTACTGATTCGTTCTGCGGTTTAACTTTTGATACCTAACGCGTCCGTCATGATTTTCATCATGTCTGTTGACACGGAAAATTTCAAGGGAAAACACTGTTGGAGCGTCCCTCGGCCCAGCTCGATTGCTCGGCGGGTCTTACCTTTGCATTTGTGTATGCAGCATCCGAAACATCTGCGATTGGCATAGTCCGGGAATTTATGAAGTATGATTTTTGATTTGTGAAGTACTTAATGCATTTAATCGAGTCTATAGTCGAACGAATTTCTTACCTTGTTTTGAAATCTATGGGAGCGCGACAGCGCTCCCATGGGAGTAGCCCCCGAGATTATGCTTTATTTCGTTTGAAGTAGAGGATAATCTCAAGAATTTTGCTTCTTTTCGATCAATCACAAGAAATTTTTGATATGCTCCCATGGGAGTACTTTTGCCAGTCGAATCATTTTGTCGATTGTAGTCTTGAATTTTGTATCGATTGTAGTCTTGAATCCTTTACTCGAATGTGTATGCTATCTTCACTTATGACGTCATTCGTGACATCTTAGGCGTGCGCTCGCCATTTTGACAAGACGTGTCTATGTGGGCCCAATGTTCAGAGTTTTGGCCGCAGAGGACGCCGTTTCAGTTCTGATTTGACCGAACGTGGCGTATTTTCGCCGCGCCATCATAACCTCCTAGGGTTTTGCGCATAGTGGGCGGCGTGGGACACGACGGTTGCTCTCTGTGTTCGCCACGTGTCCGGCCAGATGCTATGCGTTTTTGTATGGACAGTTACGATGGAGTTTTGCGTGGTGCGGTAAATAGCGGTTTCCGCGCAAGATTATGATTTACTTGCCATTTTGCTTTCCTCCGCTCGTCTTCTTCCTCGCGCACCGCCCACCATTGCTCTGCTCTCCACTCCGTTTGTGATGGCGCCCAAGAAGAGCAAGCGTGCTGCGGCCACGGCTTCATCCGCTGCTGACACGGCGGGCAAGGGGAAGGATCCGGCGGCGGCGAGCGGACCTACTGAGACTCTGATGAAGATCCCCGGTGACTGGACCAGGTCGTGTGTCACCGAAGACACTCTCTCTGACTATCGTCAGAAAGGTTGGCTGCCCCCTTCTGATCAGTTGGCCGCACGTGCTCTAGGCTTGGAGGTACGTCCTGACCCGCGCGCCGGCGAGCGCGTGTGTTTTGCTGAGTTTCTCCCCCGAGGTTTTGCTCTCCCTCTCGATGACTTTGTGCGGGGCTGCTGTACGCCTATGGCGTACAGCTCCATGATCTCACCCCAAACAGTATTATGCACATCACCTGCTTCATGGTGTTGTGCGAGTGCTTTTTGGGGTGTCTCCTAGCTGGGCTCTGTGGAAGCACATCTTCACAGTGCGCCACAACTGCCGTGGCAAGCGTCCGTGCCCGGTAGGCGGGTTTGCTGTCCAAGTGCGAAACGACTCGCACTACTTTAGTTTGAAGGCAGTCAACTCCGCGCAGGGTGGAGGACCAAGTGGTTCTACGTGTCAGTCGACCAGGTGATACTTCCAGCCTTTTCGACTGAGAAGCCACCACAGAAGACGACATCATGGGACCACCCAATTTCTGCTGCTGAGGCGAAAGAAGCCTCTCCTCTACTGAATGAGCTGAACAAGCTGCTGAAGACTGTTCCTGGTGTTCAGTTAGTCAGTACATATATGAAGATGCGAGTGTGGCCCATGCGCCTTCGTGCCCACCCGATGTGGCAGTATGAGGGCCCACTCGACGCCAGCAGGATGAGTGCCGTGGAGTTGACAGACAAGGAGCTGGGTGCTCATGTGAGGAAGGTTACGAGTATCAAGGCTTCTGAGAAAATCGACTTCAACTTCACGCACGTCCCCTACGGGCTAGACAAGGCTTTACCCGCGGTGAGTACTTCTTTTTGCTGCTTTTTATGCTTTCACCATATGTCTTTGCGACTTCTTTGTTTATGCTCGTATGAATATGAGCTGTGTTTCTGTCATAGGGTCACTTGACTGTTGCCTCTCTTCCTCCTCTACCCGAAGCTGGGCCTACTCTGGAGACGGTGGCGCAGGAGGATCCCAAGACATCCATTGTTGATCCTGCTTCCGCTCACTCGACTCCTCAGGATAATCTTGCAGGAGAAAATGACGAGGAGGTGGAGCAAGTTACGATGGATGTTGCAGTCGAGTCCGACGCTGAGGAGGTCACTCGCAAGGCTAAGCGCCAGCGTTTGATTCTTACGGGGTCATCGAGTTCAGAGTCCAAGGAGGATGAGCAAGGGGACACTGGTAACTCGAGTACCCAATCTCCTTCTAAGAGTCACCCTTTGAGTGCCTCCCTACTCGCGTCTCGTCCTTCTGCTGCTTCGAGTGGCGCCTCTCGTCTGGGCGTTTTTGCCCTTGGTAACGATCCCGATTCAGATGAAGAGGACGAGCCAAGGTTTGCCTTATGATCTGTTCCTTTCTTTGGTTTCCCTTTATGGTTTTTGTTTTTCGATTGACCGTGTCTTTGCTTTATGATGCCAGTGGTAAATCGCCATCTCCTTCTCCAGCCGCGGATACATCGATTGTGGCGCAGCCACCCACTACTCCAGAGGCAGCACAGGGCACTACTCCCGATGCGGCCAAAGACTCAACTTTGGTGGTGGCTGTCGATTTGAACAAGGAGAAAGCCGCCCCGACTGCAGATGTCGTGGCCTCTTCTTCCACCTCTTGGACTGATCACGTGAGTGTTTGTGCTTGATTTTGCTCATGCTTTAAATTTTCTACTTCTGCTCTTGCTGATAGCATGAATATTCTGTTTTAGCCGATGTTTGCCGCCATGGCCCCTTGGGTTCAGGCTTTTGTTCGGGTGGAGCACGAGAGGGATTCTCTGCAGTCAACCTCGTCCAAGCTTGCAAGTAAGTATTTTTGCTAAAATCTTCATCTTCTTTTGAAGTTATGACATTAATCGAGAATGTTTGTGAACTCCGCAGAAGACAAGAAATCGACTGAGGAGCAAGTGGAAGACCTGGAGAAACAAGTGAATGACTTGCAGACCAAGCTCTCCACTCAGCAGTCTGAATCGAGGAAAGCACTTGCTGACGCCCAAGATGCCACCACTCGCTGCGATAGGAACTTGCTGCACGTTTATCGGGCCTGGCTCGTGCTGCCAAAGGTGAGTGTTCTGATTTTGCTATTACCAATGCTTTGGTCTTTCAATAACTTTTGCTTATGGCCTCTGTTTTCTGAGTTTTAAAGGTTTTGAAGGCACCTCGACCTCCGCTGAGCCATCGAGTGACTCATTGTCACTCGATAGTGCAATCGCGGAACTCGAGTCTGTGCTGTCCAAGACTAAAGGAGACATTGCTGTCGTGACCAGTACCCTTGGCAATTTGCATGCGGGGATGTGTTCTATAGCCACCGCTCCGTCGACTGCTGAAGGACTTGCTGCAGCGTTTGGTGCAGGATCGTCGATTGTGGCAGATTTTGCCCGCGAACTCACGGTACGCAGCTCGGAGTACACCCTCAAGCTTTTGCTATGCAACGGTGTAGAGGCTGATTTCAACACTGCTTTATCGGACTACCCGAAAAAGCATGATGGAAAGCCACTATCATTCAGGGGTGTAACCGAGCCTGCTACATGACTGAGCGAGTTCTGCGTCCAGACCATGGAGCGCCGAGCCGAATCTGTCATGTCTCAGTTGCGTAAAAGTAGGGCAGAATTTGTCTCTCAGGCTTAGGAACCATTTGCTATGTAATTTGTTAATCGAATTTGGCTTGTATGCTTTTACTACTTATGCTAGTATACACTTTTGAATGCTTTGCGTTGAATGAAATTTGCTGAACCGCCTGAATTTTGCAATCTTCATGTGTCTGTGTGTCTGAATATTATGCTTTATGAACCAGCTATAAGAATGCGAGTCTGGTGGACCTTCTCCATCTCGTACCTGAACTCGAACATCTGGTCGAGCAAGGAATGACACTAGGGCACTCGCTCTTGCGAAGAATCGAGTGAGTGAACTAGAACAAGAGCTCAAGAGTACCCGAGCTGAATTGGAGCTGCTGCAATCGAGGCCAAGTTTTGCTACTCAGCGCGAGGATTATGTTCTTGGCGAGATGGATAGCATAAACAGGCAACTCGAGTGTGAGTTTAGGACACCACTTTTTTGCTAAAAAGTTTGTATTTTTTGCGTTATGCCTTGGACCATTAACTTTGGCCTTTTGCAGGTTTTGTACCTGATTTCAAGCAGGAAGATACGAGGGTCAATCGACTCCTTGATAATGTTGTTGAGGTACCAACTACTGGCAAGCAGCATTTTCATTTGGATAAGGTGCTCGCCCGCACTCTTCTCACTTTGAAAGATCAAGTGTGGCGAAACGCCCAAGTACTCGAGATGTGCAGACGTATCTTCACTCGCATGAACTGCGCACTCTTCCCGTCAGGCCCTCAACCACAAGGGTTGTTTCCTTTGATTGATATATTTTGAGTGGCGGACTCAGTTAAAGAGTCTTTGATGCAGCTTGCTATTCTTGGGTCCAATGCCACTATGGCTCACATCCGCAGTCGTAAGCCAAATTTTGCGATTCGACCTCCTGCGATTGGCACACTGTATCCCAATCACATTTGATCGAGGCGCGCTCTGCTGCTGAGGACTTCATCGATCGCTGCAAGGAGCAACTTTTTGGTCCTGTGTTGGATATAAAGGATGAGCCAGATTCTTAGCTTGTAAACTTTTTGTGTAACCGGGGCAGTCCCCGAATGTAAATATGTACTCTTGTATTTGTGGCGAAAGATTTATATGCGTATATTTATGACAGCCCCTGAGTCTACCGAGTGGGGTTTGGGTTTTATGCTTGACCCAGCCCCCGAGCAGTGGCGGAGCTAGAGAAGTGGGGATCGGGTGCACGTTGGTGCCAAAACTAACAAAATTCATTTTTAGGGGTGGCACATGAGGTGAAAATTTAATATTTTACACAGAAAACAAGATTTACCCGGTGTCCTGTGCACCCCCTTGGTTGCACTTGAATCCGCCGGTGCCCCCGAGTCTACCGAGTGGGTTTTTGAGTTTTTCTGCTTGACCCAGCCCCCGAGTCTATCGAGTGGGGTTTGGGTTTTATGCTCTACCCAGCCCCCGAGTCTGCCGAGGGGGTTGTTTTGCCTTCAATGCTTGGTATATTCAACCCTCGAGTTTATCGAGTAGGCTGTGAACTTTTGAGCTAGAATTTTGGTGCTTATATTTTTATGCTCGAGCCCCCGAGTGTTTGAGTGGGTAAATAATAAAAGGCATATATGAGAAATATGGAGGAACATGTATCTTTATTCGAAATATGTGTTCGACCAGCAAGCCGCCTCATTAAAAACCTTCCAGTCCCCTTAGGTACCCTGGTAAGGAAAAGAGTGCGTCTGAAACCTGCTGGTTCTTTCGACATTATGCACTATTACATATCTATGCATAGAACTGACGCAGATGCGCCCTTCTATGCACTAGTGTGACTTGACGACATGTTGACCGTCTTTGAAGGTTCAGTCGGGTGCTCCTTGTGCTTCATCATGTCGTTGATGGCCTTGAGCTCTCTGTCGATTGCCATCTTCTTGCTTTCTGGCAGAAGTGTGCGGTCGTTGGAGATCTCAAGCTGTCGGCCCAGTGAAAACCAGGGTATCATGGGCCGGCCTGCCACAGCCCTCGAACGCTCCGCAGGAATTTATGCTAAGGACCAGGCTTTTAGCCTGGCGAGCCTCGCGAGGCATTTCCCTCGCGAGGGCTTACTTGCTCGACCGAGCATTTCTGCTAAGGACCAAGACGATCGGCCTGGAGGCCTCAAGAGGGACCTCTGCCTCGAGAAGGCCTCTCCTAGAAGATCTTCAGGCCTTGGCGCGTCCCCGCGCCCCTTCGGGAGGTTTTCCCTCGCGAGAAGTCAACGGCTACAAAACCTCGGCGAGGGTTCAGGCCTCGCGGGTTTCCTTCAAGTGGAAGCAAGCTCCTGCGCCGCTGCAGAGCGCACATGGGCTCTGCGCCCGCCGCAGAGTGACGCGCGCCTGCGCGTGATGACGAAGACGCCGCAGTTGCCATTCTCGTGTATAAAGTGGTCAAAGGAGCTGCGGCAAGCAAAGCGGACTCCAAGACTTGCCAAATTGGTGATAAAGCGGCCGGCCGCCGCTACGCTCCAACTGCGACGTCACCGTGGGGCGCGCCCCAAAGCTCTGCAGCGCCAGCCCACCGTCCTGGTTGGACGGTGGCTTTTTCTGCCAAGACGACGTGCTCCCTGCCATGGACCGGTCCATGGACGCCCCCGACGCTGTGCGCTGTGCTCCAATTCGGCGGCATTGTGGTATCCCTTCCCGCCGGAGGTTTTCGGGGAAGAGGACCAAGCCCAGTATATAAGGAGCCAGTGTACGACCTAGAGGGGATCCCGCATTCAGCAACACATTCCACAACCAAGGAGCTAGTCTGAGAAGAAGACGGAGCTCATTCCACCATAGTCCACCATAGCCATAGCAGTGCCCTCGGCAAGCACACTTGTACTGTGAACCTCTCCAAGCAGTGCAATACATCTTAGCAGGACGTAGGGCTTTTACACCTCACGGTGGGCCTGAACCTGGGTAGCGGCTCGTGTTACCTCTCTGTCGTGATGTTCCTCACCGAGCTCGACGAGCACCGTCGCCGAGGTTGTTGAGGATTTGTTTGACGTTGTGTTCAGCCCCTTACTCGTTTCCTGGCACTTGAGAGACACCCCTAGTTCCTGGGACTAGTCTCCGACATTTGGCGCGCCAGGTAGGGGGCTGAGGCGCGTCTTCAACTTCTTCAACCTCTCCGCGCCATGACTGACACGCGAGCTGCGCGTCTCGCGCGACGGACGTCCGGCAGGGCCAACACCGAGCCCGCCGCCAACCACAACCCGCGTGGTCGCCCACGCGCCAACCGCGCTTCAGAGCGCAACGCCGAGCCCGCGTCGAGCACCCTGAGGACGACGGCGGCAACGGCAGCGGCAACGACGGCGGCATCGACGGCGAGGACGAGGGAGCTTCCTCCTTGCACCCATCCAGGCGCGAGAGCGCCTCCACGATGGGCCGAGCAGCGCCCAGTCCAGCCACCGCGCTGCTGATGGCGCAGGAGCTGCTGCGCTACCGTCCCACGCAGGCGGGCCATGACAACTGGCTGGGCGTCTCGAGGAGCTCATCAACGCCGCCGCCGTTCCTGCCGCCACCACTGCAGCACCAGCACCCTCCCGCTCGCTGGTGCGCCACTCCGGACGCGAGGGGAACATAGCGCACGGCGCTCCTCCTCCCCCTCCGCCTCCGCCACCTCCTCCAGCTGCAGCTCCGGCAGCAAACCACCGCGCCGCGTCGCACGCATCCTCGCCGCACGACTGCCAGATCGTGCAGCGGACTCCGGCGGACGCCCGCGTGGAGATCGAGCGCCAGAGGGACCGCCACAACCGCGTCGTGCAGGAGATCGCCGCTGCAGGTCGCCAGAACCGCGGCGTACTCGCTGGTGGCGCCGTGACGTACGCCACGGGCTGCACCGCCTTCACCCGCAACCTGCGCCCGTCGTCTGGCCTGTGAAGTTCAAGCCAGACCTCCCTCCACGCTACGACGGCAGGACCAACCCTCTGGAGTTCCTGCAGCTCTACACCGTCTCCATCCAAGCTGCAGGAGGCGACGACAAGGTGATGGCCAACTGGCTCTCCATGGCGCTCAAGGACTCCGCGCTCTCGTGGCTCATGAACCTCCCCGAGAACACCATCGACACGTGGGAGGACCTCTGCAAGGTCTTCGTCGCCAACTTCAAGGGCACCTACGAACGCGCGCTCACCTACAACGACCTTCGCGCGGTGCGCCAGAAGCCTGACGAGACCCTCCGCAGATACATCCAGCGCTTCAGCCAGGTCCGCAACAAGATTCCGAACATCCCGGACTCGCACGTCATCTCCGCCTTCAGGGAGGGCGTCACGAACCACAGGATGCTCGAGAAGCTCGGCATCCACGACACTCTCCTCTGTGGTGAAGCTCTTTGATCTGGCTGACAAGTGCGCCAAGGCTGAAGAGGGCCTCCTCTTCGTCAAGAAGGAAGTGGAGGAGGACCCTCCAGAGGGGTCCAGGAGCAAGAAGAAGCCCGCGAGAAGCGCAAGACCACCGCCATCCTCGCGGCAGAGCCTGACGCAAAGCAGCCTCGCGAGGCCTCTCCGGCGGCTGAAGAGAAAAAGGCGGACAATCGCCCATACTGCATCTACCACAACAGGCACAACCACGCCACTGAAGACTGCTGGGAGCTCAAGCAGCTCAGCAAGGAGCGGGAGAAGAACCAGGGCCGCGGCGGCCGCGGCGGAGGCCGTGGTGGCCGCGGAGGTGGACGCCACAACTTCCAGCACAGGCTCGGGGGAACAACGCTGGGCAAAACGGCAACCTCCCCGACGAGAACCCTGGGGGCTACCAGGCCCCTCAGGGGGCAATAGCCTGCATCCTCGGCGGGTCCCAGGCGCCCAAGTCCAACAACCACTTCAAGCAATTCTCTCGCGAGGTCAGCGCAGCGCTTCCAGGGCTTGAGGCTTCCCAGCCCCTCAAGTGGTCACAGTACACCATCGCCTTCGACTCCAAGGACCACCCCAAGTCGACCAAGGCAGTAGGCACCATCCCCTGGTGTGCACCCCCATCATCAACAACATCGCCGTCGCCAAGACTATAGATGGGGGTGCGGGCTTGAACGTCATCTCTGTCGAGACCTTCGAGCAGCTTCAAGTGCCCTACGAGTGGCTCATGCCCTCTAGGCCCTTCACGGGGTGACAAGTGGCTCTACCACACCTCTGGGGCAGGTGAGGCTCGCGGTCACCTTCGGCACGCCGCAGAACTACCGCACCGAGCAGATCGACTTCGACGTCGCGCACATTGGCCTGCCCTACAACGCCATCCTCGGCTACCCCGCCCTCGCGAAGTTCATGGCTGTCACTCACCATGCCTACAACATCGTCAAGCTTCCAGGCAGCGGCGGCACCATCGCCATCCACGGTCAAGTCCAGGACGCAATGCGCTCTGTCGAGACCGCCTACAAGGCCGCTGCCGTGGCATTCCCGCTGATGAGGACATGGAGCCCCTCGAGAGGCCCGCGAAGAAGAAGCAGCTGTTCTCACAGGAGCAGGCAGCCACGAAGAAGGTGTCACTGGACGCCAGCGGCTCGGGGGCTAGCGTCACCATAGGCGCTGGCTTGCCTCCCAAATAGGAAAGCGCGCTCGTCGCCTTCCTCAGGGCAAACTCTGACATGTTCGCATGGACACCGTCAGAGATGTCCGGAGTACCGAGGGAGGTGATCGAGCACCACTTAGCCGTGTGTCCAAACGCACGCCCCGTGAAGCAGAAAGCACGGCGCCAGGCGCCAGAGAAGCAAGAGTTCATCATCAAGGAAGTAGAGAAGTTAAAAGAAGCGCACATCATCAGAGAAGTTCCACACCCCACATGGCTCTCCAACACGGTGGTCGTTCCCAAGCACACCGGGGGCGGCAGGCTCTGCATCGACTACACCGACCTCAACAAGGCCTGCCCCAAGGACCCGTACCCCATGCCTCGGATAGACCAGATCGTGGACTCCACCGCCGGCTGCGACCTCCTCTGTTTTCTGGATGCCTTCTCAGGCTACCACCAGATCAAGATGGCGAAGGAGGATGAGGAGAAGACAGCATTCCTCACCCCTTGTGGTGTGTATTGCTACGTCTGCATGCCCTTTGGCTGAAGAACGCCGGCGCCACCTTCCAGAGGCTCATGAGGAAGGCCTTGGGGGCTCAGATGGGAAGAAATGCAGAAGCCTACGTCGACGACATCGTGGTCAAGACTCGCGAAGAGCACACCCTCATGGAGGACCTCGAGGAGACCTTTGCCAGCCTGCGCAAAGTAAGCATCAAGCTGAACCCCGCCAAGTGCGTCTTCGGGGTACCGTCAGGCAAACTCCTCGGGTTCCTAGTGTCTCACCGCGGCATAGAAGCGAATCCTGACAAGATCAAAGCCATAGAAGAGATGCAGCCACCTCGTCGCCTTAAGGACATGCAGCGCCTCGCGGGATGCATGGCCAGCCTCGGCCGTTTCATCTCCAAGTTCGGCGAGAGGGCGCTGCCATTTTTCAAGCTCATGAAGCGGTCTGGCACGTTCAAGTGGACGCCTGAGGCGGACAAGGCATTTGAAGACCTGAAGAAGTACTTGGCTAGCCCACCTGTCATGGTTGCCCCAAGGCCGGCGAGCATCTGAAGCTGTACCTATCAGCCACTCCACAAACAGTGAGCGCAGCCTTGGTGGCAGAAAGGGAAGAGCCAGTCCTCGCCAAGAAGGACACCGCCACGCCAAGCCCAGATCCCCCCGACAAGGAAACATCCTCTTCAGGCCCTGAGCCCCTGCCGAGCCCGCACAACCAGAAGGCACCCTCGTCGAGGGTCCACCTCTCGAGAGGCTCGACAAGGCTCCCGAGGAACCCAGCGCTGCGTCACCACGACAACCCTCGTCGAGCATCCCGTCTACTTCGTCAGCACTGTGCTGCGAGATGCTCGCGAGCGGTACACTATGCAGCAGAAGCTCCTCCTCGCGCTCCTCATCGCTTCCAGGAAGCTGCGCCACTACTTCCAGGGCCACCCCATCACGGTGGTCACATCATTCCCTCTGGAGCAGATCCTGCGCAATCCAAACGCCACTGACCGCGTCGCAGGGTGGAACATTGAGCTGCAACCTTTTGGCATGCGCTTCGACACCACCAGGGTCATCAAGGGGAGAGCATATATGAGAAATATGGAGGAACATGTATCTTTATTCGAAATATGTGTTCAACCAGCAAGCCGCCTCATTAGAAACCTTCCAGTCCCCTTAGGTACCCTGGTAAGGGAAAAGAGTGCGTCTGAAACCTGCTGGTTCTTTCGACATTATGCACTATTACATATCTATGCATAGAACTGACGCAGATGCGCCCTTCTATGCACTAGTGTGACTTGACGACATGTTGACCGTCTTTGAAGGTTCAGTCGGGTGCTCCTTGTGCTTCATCGTGTCGTTGATGGCCTTGAGCTCTCTGTCGATTGCCATCTTCTTGCTTTCTGGCAGAAGTGTGCGGTCGTTGGAGATCTCAAGCTGTCGGCCCAGTGAAAACCAGGGTATCATGGGCCGGCCTGCCACAACCCTCGAACGCTCCGCAGGAATTTATGCTAAGGACCAGGCTTTTAGCCTGGCGAGCCTCGCGAGGCATTTCCCTCGCGAGGGCTTACTTGCTCGACCGAGCATTTCTGCTAAGGACCAAGACGATCAGCCTGGAGGCCTCAAGAGGGATCTCTGCCTCGAGAAGGCCTCTCCTAGAAGATCTTCAGGCCCTGGCGCGTCCCCGCGCCCCCTTCGGGAGGTTTTCCCTCGCGAGAACTCAACGGCTACAAAACCTCGGCGAGGGTTCAGGCCTCGCGGGTTTCCTTCAAGTGGAAGCAAGCTCCTGCGCTGCTGCAGAGCGCACATGGGCTCTGCGCCTGCCGCAGAGTGACATGCGCGCCTGCGCGTGATGACGAAGACGCCGCAGTTGCCATTCTCGTGTATAAAGTGGTCAAAGGAGCTGCGGCAAGCAAAGCGGACTCCAAGACTTGCCAAATTGGTGATAAAGCGGCCGGCCGTCGCTACGCTCCAACTGCGACGTCACCGTGGGGCGCGCCCCAAAGCTCTGCAGCGCCAGCCCACCATCCTGGTTGGACGGTGGCTTTTTCTGCCAAGACGACGTGCTCCCTGCCATGGACCGGGTCCATGGACGCCCCCGACGCTGTGCACTGTGCTCCAATTCGGCGGCGTTGTGGTATCCCTTCCCGCCGGAGGTTTTCGGGAAGAGGACCAAGCCCGGTATATAAGGAGCCAGTGTACGACCTAGGAGGGGATATCGCATTCAGCAACACATTCCACAACTAAAGAGCTAAGTCGGAGAAGAAGATGGAGCTCATTCCAGCATAGTCCACCATAGCCATAGCAGTGCCCTCGGCAAGCACACTTGTACTGTGAACCTCCCCAAGCAGTGCAATACATCTTAGCAGGACGTAGGGCTTTTACACCTCACGGTGGGCTGAACCTGGCTAGCGGCTCGTGTTACCTCTCTGTCGTGATGTTCCTCACCGAGCTCGACGAGCATCGTCGCCGAGGTTGTTGAGGATTTGTTTGACGTCGTGTTCAGCCCCTTACTCGTTTCCTGGCACTTGAGAGACACCCCTAGTTCCTGGGACTAGTCTCCGACACAAGCTCAGCGAGTGATTGCTCAATCCCGTACATCTCTGAGATTTTGCTGAAGTCACGGTCACATGAATCTGACCTTTGAAAGTTCCCGTTGATCATGATGACTCCTCTTGGTCCTGGCATTTTGGGCTTGAGGTAGGCGTAGTGTGGTATGGCCATGAATCGAGCGAAAGTGGGGCGCCCAAGTATTGCATGGTATTGTGACTTCCAATCGACCACTTCGAACTCAATCGACTCAGTTCTGAAGTGAGTAGGATCTCCAAACGTAACATCGAGTTGTATGGTGCCTTGTGGGAGCACTGCTTTGCCTGGGACGATACCGTGGAAGGTACTTGTGGACTTTGGCAGATTTTCGACTTATTTGTTCATTCTGCGGAGCGTATCTGCAAAGATTATGTTGAGGCCGCTACCTCCGTCCATGAAGACCTTGGTCATGGCGTAGCCTCCGATTTGAGTGTCGAGTACCAAGGCTGTGTGCCCTGGTCGATATACTGCGGGTGGATGGTCCTCTCGATTGAAGACAATCGGAGTTTCTGATCCTTTCAAAAAATTGTGATAGCTGGGGGTGCCATGACCGCCATATTGACGTGTCGAGTGTGTAACTTTTGCTCTCTATTGGAGGGACGTCCTCGCTAGATCATGTTCATCTGCCCGCGGGTTACGGGATATTTTTGCTCATCTCCTTGCTGCATCTGGTGCACGGCTGCTGCCATTTGTGTTCCTGTAACGGGTTGCGCTGGTACCATATATACCGGCGTCGGTTGTGCTTGCGCTGGTGCAGGATACATTTGAGTACGTGGGTTTGTGGTGGTACAGAATATACCTGTGCTTGTTGTACTTGTTGCGGTGCTGGATATGCCTGAACAGGCTGTGTTTGTGGTGTAGTCGATGGAGTCTGCGTCAGTTGAGGAGGTGCACGTCCATCTCTTTGCAGTCGTAGTATATGTTCAATCGCAAGTTGATCGAATTCCCTGCAATTTATCAGCGAGTGGTTAGAGCGAAGCTTACCATCGTCCCCTTGTAAAAGATAGAATCTGCAATAATCGTCCATCCTTTCTTCGACTGAGCGCTCAGGCTCTTTGTATGCTCGCCTACGCCATTCTGGCCTCCTGTAGCTATCGCAGTCATCGCGTCTGTTATCTCCGTAGCGGTCTCGACTGTCACGTCGATCGTCTGTGCGATGGTCCGATTATCTCGGCGGTCATCTATATGATGATCTCGATTGTCATGATGATCGTCGAGTCGTCTATCAGTTTGGTCGCGGCTGTCCCTTGGCTGGACAAAGCCTGCTGCGATGAAGTTCGGATGGTCATCATCGTGATAACGATGCTTCCGTTTGCGCCTCCGATCATCTCTGTAGCTATCTCTGCAGTCTCGACTGCCACTCTCGTGGTTTTCATGTGAAAATGCGGGTCGAGTGCCTCGTACAGAATCTTCTCCATCAGCCCATTTTGTTGCGAGTACCATGAGTGCCGCCATCGACCTTGGGTTTTCTTGACCAAGTGTCTCTTTGAAGTCTTCTCTCCAGAGTCCGTTTTGAAGGCGTCGATTGCCCTATCTTCTGATACGTTGCCTACTGAGTTGCGGATGGTGGTCCACCGCCGTATGTACGATCTCAGAGATTTATCTGACTTTTGCTTACAAGTTCGAAGTTCTTCGAAAGTTTTGGGGCGCTCACATAGAGGCTCGAAGTATTTGATGAAATCGCTTTTGAAGTGTTCCCATGAGTCGTAGTATGATTCGGGTAGTGATTTGAGCCAATCGCGAGCTGTTCCTTCCATCATGAGTTGTATATACTGCATAGCTGTAGTTGTGGTGCCGCGCTGACATCCGACTGCCAGCCTGTAGTCTTCTAGCCAGCATGACGACTCTTGTTTGCAGTTGAACTTTGGCGTGGTAGCTAGCGAGAACTTCTTGGGCATACGAGCCTCCCGGATTCGTCGAGTGAAGCATAGCACTCCACATTGTCCGATTTCTGCTTCCGAGTCTGAGCTGCTGCTGTATGACCTCCTCAAGTGGCTCCTGCTCCAGCGGTGACGGCGTGAGCCTTTTCGACTGCTCCCTCCCCGAGGACTTCGACTGCGACGGTCCCGATCTGTATCTCTCCTTGGAGTTGCTTGCGGTTGTTGTATGGCTTTTGCTGCCATCGCCAGTTGTTTGTACAGTTGGAGGTACTGATCCCTCTTTGGGTCTCCCGCAGGAGGTTCGATTGTTCTGAGATAGGTGCCTAGCGTCATCAGCGCCCCGGCTGGCTCAGTAGGTATGGGGACTCCTTCCGCGTCGACTGCCATAAAGGCTGGATCTAGGTTTCGAGTGACCGCTGCACGATCTGCGTCTCCGAGGTTTATGACTCGTGACCTGTTTGCGGGGTCGTTTCTGCCTGTTGAACTCATAGATAATGCTCTTCGCCGAGCACTCAATATGCTGGCCTGCTTTTTGCGTTCTTCGAGTACTGCTCTGTAGTTCTTCAACCGTATCGATTCTTGCCACTGGAAATATTGTAAGGTCAATGCTTCTTCCGGAGTTGCGTTTGCTGGTAGCATTGTGCAACTTTCGATTACTTTGTTCACTTTTTCCGCCATCTCTGCGGTGATGGTCAGCATGGTTGTTCCGTCGGGCATGGTGACTGTGCAAGGGTATTCTGTAGGTCGACGGCACGCTGCAGCTGTTGACGTTTTTGCTGTACTCGCGGTGTAGACCTAATAAAGTACCACCCGATCTTCTGTCCATGTGCTGCTAACGCGCATTATGGATTCGGCGTCATCATCCAGGCTCATGTTGGAGTTGCTTTGCTTGCTGGGGTTTCTGCTGCAATCGAGTAGATCCTCGAGTGTTTTGTCCAGGCTGTCTGTGTCGCAGGTGAATATCTCGTGGCTGGCACGGACTTCTGGGCCGTTGAGATCGGCGAGGTATATGTTGTCATCTATGTTCTCCTCGTTCCCCGCGATGTTGTTGCAGTCGACGATGTTGTCGAGTGACTCGGTTGAGTTGTTTGGGCGGTACGCAGATTCGATCTCGCTTCTTCCAAATCTTTTGGCCACCTCGTCACGGAACTCTTGCAAGTTCATGGATGTTGCAGAGTCGCTTGGCGATTGGATCGGGACGATCTGTGACGATGTCGCCGCCAAGATGGATGGTGTGGCAGTCGAAGCGTTGTCGAGTGTCTCCATGTCGATTGTCTCCATGTCGAGTGTCTCCATGTCGAGTGGATCTAACAGGTCCTGCACACCATCTTTATCGACAAAGAAGTTAAATCCTCCAACTGTAATATCCAAACCTGATTCGAGTCCGGCAAAGGCTTGTTGAGCCTCCATCGAGTGCGGCATGAGCCTCCTTGGAGATTTTGGCGAGTGATCACTTTTTGAGTTGATGCTAGTCGATCTTGTCGGCGAGTTGCCGTTTGCAGCGGTGATCGGCGATTTACCGTTTGATGATGTAGTAGGCGAGTTACCTTGTGCAGATGCGATCGGCGAGTGGCCGCTTGATGATGAAACCGGCGAAACCGTGAGCCCAATACTACCTGTTCCCACAGACGGCGCCAATTGTCGATGTGTGCCCTCGGCAATTCCCATGGTTGCTATACCTTGGGTTGATTGTGTGGTAGAGAACGCGTAGTATCGGTGGAATCGACGGCTGACAAGCTAGATTTACCCAGGTTCAGGGCCCTCGAGTGAGGTAAAACCCTACTTCCTGCCTATCTGTATTTATGGTATGAATATGAGGATTACAAGGGTTCGGCGAGTTGCTGATCTCGTCGAGGTTTTGGTGGCTATGGATTGCTTGTCATTGATCGATCACCCTCCCAGCCTTTATATAGGAGGCTGGGTCTCAGGAAACATAACCGACCAAGATTACATATTATGGAAAGTCTTAACCGACTATGATTTAATCTAACTTGGTAAGTACTATTCGTCTTGGGCCTCCCTTCGCGGGCTTCGATTAGTCCTTGGGCTTCTTTGATCATCACGTGCACCAGGTACCTTCATGCTGGGGTACCCGCAGAGTATAACCTTGTCATCTGAATATGCTTAGGCCGGCCAATATTGTGCACTTCAGGCTCTCCTCCCACATCTTCGTCAGTCTGGTTCAGCTTCAAGGAGATGAGGTCTATGCTCCAGTTCAAAAGCCATCACACCTTGTCACAATCCTGATCGCCTCGTCCACCTCCATCAGCCCGCACACGGCCGCACGCCCGAAGCAGGTATTGTTGGGCAACAAGCCTGCACTTGAAGCCTTGGTTGACGCCCACGCCCACCAGATCCACCAGCTTAATGTCCACGGTGAACAGCATGACACGCGACCGGCGGACGGAGGGTCGGAGGTATTGTTGGGCTTTGTGCTCCATCACATTCACCATCACCTGCTCATTTGAGAGGTTGACCATGGTGCGGGTCGGCCGGGCGGCGGCGAGCAGGGGTGTGCCCTGCCGGCCTAGGCGCGGCGAGGCCCGGCGGGCCGGCTTGGTGGCGGCGAGCAGGGGCGGGCCGGCCAGGTGGCGGCGAGCATGGGTGCGCCATGCCGGCCTGGGCGCGGTGGGGCGTGGCGGGGCCGGCCAGGTGCGGCGAGCGGGGGCGTGGCGGGGTCGGCCGGTCGGCTGCGAGCAAGGGTGTGCCCGGGGGAGCGACAGGGCCGGTAGCGCCCGGCCTGGGGCGCGGCAGGGTCGGCCGTGCGGCGGCGAGCGGGGGCGCGCCCTGCCGGCCTGGGCACGGCGGGGCCGGCCGGCCAGGCGGCCGCGAGCAGGGGCGTGACGGGGTCTGCCGGGCGGCGGCGCGCAGGCTCCCGCTTCTCTCATCTCTCTTTCTCCGGATGGGCGAGGGCGCGGGAGGAGGCTCGACGATGCAGCCGAGGGAGAGAGATACAAAACATAACGAAACGTTTTGTTGACTTGGCGGTGGCAGAATCCCTGTAATTAATGTGAATCTGAAAAGGTGTGTTGAGTTGTCAAACATTGGAGCGATCTGAATCGTTGATCAGATATTGAACGGCTCAAATTTAATGTATCAACACAAGTTTGCTCTTTTAATAGTAGTATAGATTGCTTTCTCTCTCCCAAGAAAATCTTTCACCCAACTGATTAAGCCGCAGTTCTTTTCGAGGTTTTTCTAAGAAGCTGCCCTCAGTTTTTTTGGGTAAGCCGCCCCCAAAATTTAGTTAGATTTTCTAAAATAGTAACCTAATATTGAATTTAGAAGTCCCCTCAAATTTCGGGATGACTTTCCTGGAAGCTGGGCGAGGGACAGCTTCTCGGTGAAGCCACCAAAAGAAATAGGCCTAAGAAACTCCCCACAAATCTCACAAAACAAAAAAAGAGAACTCCACAAGCTGATGACAACGGAAAATACGACAAAACTAGCCAGTGTGCGCTAAAAACCAACACTAGTCGCCGAGAAGAAGTACCGTTGATTCAATGTGACGCCCCAGGAACAACCACACTCATCGACGACTCCCTCAAGAGAGTCACCACGTGAAGCGCATCCGCGTAAGCACGTAAAGAATTCTACCTTGTGTCTTCTCGGAGGAACGCAACACCCACATACATTGTTGCACGTGGTGCAAGAGCGAACCTCACCCCTCCCTACCATGTCGTGGGAACATGCCACAAGCCCCTCCAAACAGAGACCCCACCACAACGGATCGAGAACTCCATATCTAGATCAAGACTCCGCGGCCACCAACATCGACCACTTTACCAGGATCACCCATCACAACACACCTCACCACCCACATGGCTGGAGCGCACCACCAACACTAGCCATCATGCTGCTCGTAGAAAAGCAAAACCGTATAGCCCTCTGCCCCACCATGATAACCCACAAGTATAGGGGATCGCAACAGTCTTTGAGAGAATTAAAACCCAAATTTATTGATTCGACACAAGGGGAAACAAAGAATACTTATAAGCATTAACATCGGAGTTGTCAATTCAGCTGCACTTGGAAAAGCACTAGTAACAGGGGTGATGTGAAAGCAGCAGTAATATGAGAGCAATAGTAATAGTAACACAGAGACAATGGCACCAGAAAACTGTTGCATGCATGGAGTTGACGGTAAAGCAATGATGATTACAGATGGACCGGGATTCCCAGCTATCTACACTAGAGGTAACTCTCCAATAACAAGTGTTGGGTGAACAAATTACAGTTGGGTAATTGACAGAATTATTATAGCATTAAGACAGAACATCCAGTCTATTAATTATACGTAGGCATGTTTTCCATATATGGTCATGGGAAATAGTGGGCTGCCCAGGTGGGTAGCTATGCACCATCCTCCTGCCATTGGATCACTCTTATAGGATAAAGGGAGCAACATAATTTAACAGGTAATACATAACGCCGTTCACCAACGCAGCGACCCCCATATAAAATCACCTTATCATGCGGAAACCACTACTTCTAATCACTTTTCCCTCCCCTCATGTTCTCCCACCTCCACCGAGCTCTCTCCCTACCCACGACGCTGCCCCCGGCGAGCTCTCCCATCCGGCCGCGCAGCTCCGCCGAGCTCGATCACCTCCTGCAGATCCACCTCGAGCACGCCCCCTCCTCCAGATCGGTGTCCAAGACGGGCGTGGACGGCCAGTTCCAATCTGGCCTTGGAGACGTGGATTCCGGCCGTGGACGGCCAAATCAGAGATGCCTGCAATTTTTTTTTTGTTCATCCCCGAACTTTTTCCCGTCAGAGGTTGATTTCGCCCGTGGACGATCTGATACGTGTACTCTTTTTCCCGTGACCTTCTTCTCTTTTTGTTTTGGGCCAGATCCCATTTTTTTTCTCTGGTCTGAATGAACATATGACAGATCCGAATTCCTGCAGTAGATGTTGACTTTGGCTCAGATCTCTTTCTCTCTTATTCCCAAACACGATGATACTCTCTTTTCGTAAATGTGGGCTCCCAAATCCCAATTGCATGTTCTTTCCTTTTGAATGTGATTTGTATGATTTTGCACCATGTATCCAGATCTGTATTATTTTTGCACATGAATCTGTATTTTGAATATTGTTGAATATTCTATGTACACATGACCGAAATTGCTTGGCCTAGATCCAAACAGTGTTATTTCTTGATCTGTCCATTTTTTCTGTGATCTGTCGAATTTGCTTCCTGTTTTTGACGATGTGGTGGCTACAAGTCTGTTCCACAAAAACATGGAAGACAGGGGACTTTTACACAGCAGAACTCCACAATTTGAAGGTAACGGAAGACAATAACGTCGTGAAGCAAGCAAACACTATCTACAGACAGCCCAAAACAATGTGATTGTATACTCTCTATATCTAACGGCTAGCAGGCTATACACAGCTACCCACCTGGGTGTGGGGACCCCGGACTAGCCGTCCGAAATACCCGATTATGCTTAACACAACGATCCCGTGATTTTCCCACTTCAGCTGGGTCTCACGGACTCGGGCATCGTCGAGGGAGCTACGCTGGAAGTGAACCTTGAGTCTTGCATCGCGCAGGTTCTCCTGGGTGTCGTGAAGTAGCACCTCCATGTCGGTGATGTACTCGCCGAAGAGAGTGTGCTGCGCGGGGTAGGTGGGGTTTCCCTCATCGTCACTTCTCCCGAAGTACTGGAAACGAGTGCCAACCAGCTCGTCCTTGTGCTCCTCACAAAGGCGGGCTAGCAGCCTCTGCATAACTCGGGTCAGACCGTCAACCCAAGTAGTGTCCATCGTGGTGTAGATCAAGTCCTTGGAGCGGGGTGGCTGAATCCTGCCTCGGACGGACGACTTGATGAGCCAGGACAGATTCCCATCACCGAGGGAATCGACCTGAGTTCCCTCAAACTCTGGAACAGGGCGTCCCAAAGTCTGGCTCAACTCGTACAAGTCCTGCTCGAACATCAGCAGGCCGTCCTTCCTAACTTGGACGAACTCGGTGACGTTGGGTGCCATCTACAAGTTTAAGCAAAATTTTAAGTTAGTTAAGTGACATGAGTACAGAATGTAAACTTAATGGAGTAGCAAGTGTGCAAGATTTTAAGGGTTCAAGAAAAGACAACTCTTAATGAGTGTAAGGTTTTTGGCATAAATGGGAGGGTTGGGGGAGATAAGAAATTTTCGAAAATACTCCACTTCCTTGTTTTAGAAATTAACTTTTGTAGCTCCTAACTAACGCCCATGTTAACTAAGGTCTCCTAAAGTCAGGATGGCTCTGATACCAGCTCTGTGGGGACCCCGGACTAGCCGTCCGAAATACCCGATTATGCTTAACACAACGATCCCGTGATCAGTATGTCGTTGCACATAATCCGAACTGAATATCAAAGTTTACATCCATACAGTACCGAGTTTTCAAGTCTTACAAGCATGGCCATACTGGCCTAATTATACATAGGTGCCTTCAAGGGCCAATCATATTTATTCAGCGGAAGCTATGGTAGTAGGGCTAATCCATTCAAACAACACCCGACAGGCAGCTGACTTATGAAGATCTCAGTTCGCAAAGACGTCGCCAAACTCCTCTTCAACGTAGGGCTCCTCGAAATCTGGCTAAGACAATAGCCAGGGACGAAACCAATGTGAGTACATTTGATTGTACTCGCAATCTACCCCAACTTGAGTAAGCACTAATTTTAGTTTTAAAACTTTTATTTATCGGGGAAACGTCTCTAACAGTTTACTGAAAAGGGTAAGAAGAATTTTATAACTATTCCTTAAGAAACCAACATTTTAGCTGTTTCTCCGGAACTCCTCCGGTATCCAACCATATCCCAATCATGGTTCCCAAACACAACACAACCTCGTACCAACTCCTTGGCACAGGTAGGAACCATCCTTTCCACTTCAATTTCCTCAACACATTCCAGAACTTGCAAAACTTTGCACATGGCCTTAGTAGTTCTTCCCAACTGTCCATATCCGAGGACTCGGCTATTCGAATAGTTTTACCCTCTGCAGAGGTAGTACGCTTTTCCCACACCCATCCGGTCACTCACCGTGTCAGCCACGTCCCGCCATACCAGGGGTATGCGAAGTTGAGTTCCCGGCCATAGCCTGTCCTTTGCTCATGCTAGTATAGGATCCTACCGCTACGAAACCGGTTCCATCGACACTTAAATCCTTAGAAACTAAGTGTGAGGACTTCGTAGTTCTGCCCGGCGAATTTTAATGGCCCTACAAATCCTCTTCTCTTTAGAGGACCCGGGTCAGGGGCAGGTCCTCAGACCATCCCCTCATGGAACGAGGTCATCCTCGTTGTTGAGGCATCCAGTACTAACACGAGCAAATTATATGACTACGCCCTTTCCCATATGTGGGTAAATGTGGTCGCACAGATTTTTCGGCTGGGGACGTAAGTACAAGGACACAATGTGCATTTTTCTTTCCAAAAACAACACCATTCTCTTTTTCTTCACCTTCATACCGACCTTTCGGTACTTCATCTCTATTCAAGTATTTTCAAGGGAGTTTTGAATACTATTGTTTTTCCCATCCTATAGTTGTAGAATAACTACCTTATATTTCTACACAGGGTGGCAAAATAGTTTTCATGTATTTTGTAAAGAGGTTTTCAAAAATCTTTGATACTTGCGAAGAACTCCTGTGATTAAGATAGATGTATAAGATGCAAGCTCAGTGAAGTAGCTTGCCATGTTCCACAAAGTTCTCGGAGTCTTGCTCCTGCTGATCAAGGTATTCCCCTTCCTTGTAGACTCCGGCAACGTTCTCGTCTAAACTTTCAACAAGCAAAACAAACAATCACTACTCTAACTCAAGCATCATCACATCATTACAATCACAAGTGCTACAAATAGCTACTACACACATCAAGCAACACAAGGTGGTTTTGATTTAATTGAATTAATCTTTATTTAATTATTTCCAAACTAAGACAGAAACTAGTTGTACACCAATTAATTCACCATTTAACCTATGTTTGTCACAAAAATTCAAACTAAATTTCTATGGATAACTACTGATGTGTAGAGGATCACCCAATTGGATTGGGGTCATTTGGAGTTACCAAACTCCCTACACATTTGTTTTAGTTCAGAAGGACTTTAATCAAGTTTTAGCTACCAAACAAATTAAGTTGCTCCAAAATTTAAATCCTTTTAGGGATAACTAAACTTGGTTGCAAGTGACCTAACAAAGTTGGTTTTAGCTTAATTGGACCTACTATTAATTCACCCTAATTGGTTTAGTGCAGAAGGGTTTATTAAAGTTCAACCAAAGGCTAAGGATTTTACACTGCTCAATTAATTCTACCAAAATTTGGGGAGCTAAAGGATCCTAATACAAAGCTACCAAAATTGGTTTCAAGTGGTTTGGATTAATATAACTCCAGAAACAAATGGTTTGGTGTTTCAAACCTTCTGGAGCATTTTTAACAATACATTTTTATTACTTAATTAAATGAGATGAGACCACTTTGGTGAGTTAAAGAATTTTATAAGATTTCCAGAACATTTGAGTTTGTTCTATTTGGATTCCTAGAACTCGAGTTATTGAATTTCAAAACTAGGTCCAGTACTGAAAAGCAGAGGAGTTTGAAATTCGGAAAAACCTAATTTACTGGATAATGTTGAAAATCCTGACGGGTGGGGTCCACTCGTCAGTGACTCAACGGAAAACGTTTCGCGCGCGGGTTTAAGTTTAAAACGCTGACTGGTGGGGTCCACCAGTCAGTGTCTAATTACACGAACCGGTAAGCAACCGTGGATTTCTAATCCAACGGCGCCTGGAGACCGCGATCGACGGCGACCACAGATGGGCGGCGCCGCGGCTCCGGCGACGGCGAGGCTAGCGATTAGCTCACCTGGGAGGTCGGTTGGAAGCGGAGACGACGGGAATCGACGGCGGAGCTCGTGGGGAAGCTTCTGGGGCGAGGTGTGCTTGCTGGGGATGCCTCTGGCGTTGGGGATGATCAGCTCCTCCTCCGCGGCCGTGCGGCAACTCCGGTGAGCTCTCTGCGTCGCGTCTGTGCACGAAACACGGGGAAACTACGGCGGGTGAGTGCGGTGGTAATGGTGAAGCAAGGGCAGGCCAGAGAGGAGAGAGGGGAAGCGGGTCACGACCTGGCCGTGCTCGACCTCAACCTCGGCTCCGGCGGAAACTCGAGGATGCTCGAGGCGGCTGGGGCTTTCGAGAAAACGTCACCGCCCTCCTAGCGGTGTACTGAGGGGTGGAGAGTGAGTGGGGGGGTGCTGGAGTGAGCAATGGCGGGGTGTGGAGGCACGGGTGGGGGTGGCTTTTTATTGCCGAACGCCGGCGTGCCGTGGACCGGGTGCAGGAGGGGTTTGGGGAGTGGGAGAGCACGCCGTTGGTGGCGGTGCTGCACGGTGACGACAGTGGGGCATCCTGCTAGGGCTTAGAGGGAGAGGGGTTCACGCGCGGCCTCGGATTCGAGCTCGACACGGCACGGCGTCCAGGGCGCGTGCCGCGGAGTGGATGGATCACTGGCGTCGCTGCGGCCCACTAGGGCTGACGGGGACGTGTCCCTGAGGTTGCGGGGTGGCAGGGGAGCATCGGTGACGAGTCACGCGAGCTGGGGTGCCGTGGTGGAGAAGAACGGCGTCGGCGTCCACGCGCGGCCAGAGCTCTGTGAGCTTCGACATGGCTGCTGGGGCACGTCTCAGAGCGTCAGGGTGCGGTCTCCTCCTTCCTGTCGAGTGCGGTGAGGGGTGAGGTGATGGAAGGTGCAGGGCTGGGCCAGCTGGGCGTCTCCTTCGCCACGCTTCCATCGCCGGCACGGGAGCAGCACGGTGGCGTGCGTCCATCGACGGCCACGGGCCTACTGACCAAATGGCGCGCCTCCTCCTTGCTCTGGTGACTGAGGGGTGTGAAGGGAGGGTGTGGAGCAAGCAATCGACGCACAGATCCATCAAATCGATTGATTTGATTTCGGTTTCAAAGAGTTGGAGATGAACTCGTTTTCTGTCTCCAACGTGCTCGATGAAATGCTTCACTGAAAATTTAATTCCAAAATCTAGAATTTCTTTTCATGGTTTGATCCTTGTATGTTTGACAAGATTTATGGTATGGTGGAGGAATTTATTTGGCATGTGCAACCTAGCACATTTTGTGATTTGAGAAAGTTAAAGAAAGAAATGGAATTTAAATTTAAGATTTTTAGAAATATTTTTGGAGAGGGAAAAGAATATAAGAACAAAGTGAGAGTGATCATCATGTCACCCCACTGAATTTTGTTTTGAAAATAAAATTTGATTTTCTTAATAGGATAAAATTTGTGTGACTTTTGTCACATGATTTTATGTGGGAAACTTTTTTTATTGTGTTTCTTTTCTTTTCTTCATAACTTTCTTTTAGCAAACAACCAACACAAGCAAGCAATAACAAGCAAACACACATAAAAATAACAAAAGTTTTTGTTGGCCCACAATTTTTGACTAATAAAGCTGGGTTACAATTTTGGGATGTTACAGATCCTTCCCCCCTTAGGATAAATCTCGTCCCGAGATTGGCTAGGCTTAGGTGCTAAAGAGGTTGGGAAATTCGCTTCTAAGATAGTCCTCACGTTCCCACGTGCTTCTTCTTGGAGTGGTTAGTCCACTGGACTTTATAAAACTTGATCTTGTTCCTCCGGGTGAGACGAATATCTTCGTCGAGAATTTTGACCGGTCTCTCACGATAAGTCAGATCATGGTTCAGGTCAATGGAGTGGTGGTCAATGTTCTTGAAAACATCGGGCTGGTCAGGAACTTCAAGACACTTCCGGAGCAGGGAAATGTGGAAGACATTATGAAATTCCGATAATTCTGGGGGTAACTCTAACTGATAGGCTACTTCTCCGCGACGGGCAAGAATCTTGAAAGGTCCGATATATCTGGGTGCCAACTTTCCTTTGACATGGAAACGTTGCATCCCTTTGAGTGGCGTCACCCGAAGATAGACAAAATCTCCAGGCTGAAAGGTGACGTCACGACGCTTGGGATCGGCATAACTTTTCTGACGGGATTGGGCTGTTTTGAGACGCTCACGGATAAGTTGAACTTGCTCCTCGGCTTCACGGAGGGTATCTGGTCCAAACACTTTTCCTTCTCCGGTCTCGGACCAGTTCAAAGGTGTACGACACTTCTTGCCGTAAAGTGCTTCAAATGGGGCCATTTGCAGACTGGACTGATAACTATTGTTATAGGAAAACTCTGCAAACGGAAGGCAATCTTCCCATTTAGAGCCATAGGCTAGGACACATGCACGAAGCATATCTTCCAGAATCTGGTTTACTCGCTCGGTCTGTCCTCCAGTCTGAGGGTGATAGGCTGTGCTGAATGATAAGTGGGTTCCGAGGGCTTCGTGAAGAGCTTTCCAGAACCGTGAGGTGAACTGCGTGCCTCTGTCAGATACAATCCTCTTAGGCACTCCGTGCAGGCTTACTATTCTGGAAATATACAAGTCTGCTAGCTGGTTCCCTCTATAAGTGGTGTTGACGGAATGAAATGGGCAACCTTGGTCAATCGATCAACTATGACCCAGATTGAATCATGGCCTCGGTTTGACCTAGGAAGTCCGGTAATAAAATCCATTCCAATTTCATCCCATTTCCACTCGGGGGTCTTAAGGGGTTGGAGCAATCCTGCAGGGCGCTGGTGCTCTGCTTTAACTCGCTGACAGATATCACACTTGGCCACGAAAGAACCAATCTCTCGCTTCATTCCATGCCACCAAAACTTCTCACGAAGATCTTGGTACATCTTGGTTCCTCCGGGGTGGATCGAGTATGGGGTATCGTGGGCTTCTTTAGGATCAGACCCTTGAGTTCCTTATCATCGGGCACACATAGGCGTCCTTTGAATCTCAGAACTCCTTCAGCATCTACGGCAAAACCAGGTGCTTTGTCAAGGGGTATCTTCTTTTTAATCCCTCGATACTCTCATGACCCTTCTGGGCCTCTTTGATTTGGTCCAACAGGGTTGGGGCTAACTCCAGGTTGGCAAGATATCCATGGCTAACCAATTCAAGTCCGAAATCTTCGAACTCCTTAAACAAGGCTGGTTGCTCTGCTTGGATTAGGGTATTCAGGGTGCAGGGCTTCCGGCTTAGGCATCGGCTACTACATTGGCTTTTCCGGGATGGTAATGAATTCCGACATCATAGTCCTTAATCAATTCCATCCACCTTCTCTGCCTCAGATTCAACTCCTTCTGAGTGAAAATGTACTTCAAGCTTTTGTGATCTGTATAGACCTCACAGCGATGACCCACAAGATAGGGTCGCCATGTTTTCAAAGCAAAAACCACAGCTGCTAACTCCAGGTCATGGGTTGGGTAATTCTCCTCATGCGGTCGCAACTGTCGAGACAGGTACGACACAACTTTTCCTTCTTGCATCAGAACGCAACCAAGTCCGAGACGTGAAGCATCACAATACACGTCGAAACTCTTGGTGACGTCTGGCATGATTAGGATTGGGGCTGAAGTCAGTCTCTTCTTCAGTTCTTGAAAACTATCTTCACACTTCTGGGTCCATTCAAACTTCTTATCCTTCTTCAACAACTGGGTCATGGGTTTGGCTATACTGGAGAATCCTTCAACGAACTTGCGGTAATAACCTGCTAGTCCGAGAAAACTTCGGATTTCCGTTACACTGGTGGGTGATTTCCAGTCTAGAATGGCTTTGATTTTCTCGGGGTCAACAGAGATTCCTCCTGCAGACACAACATGTCCGAGGAATGCCACTTCACTTAGCCAAAATTCACACTTGCTAAGTTTGGCATACAGTTGGTGTTCTCTGAGGGTCTCCAAAACAAACGCAGATGTTCAGCATGCTCTTCTTCGTCTTGGAGTAGATAAGGATATCATCGATGAAGACAACCACGAACTTGTCGAGGTACTCCATGAAGATCTTATTCATGAGATTCATGAAATAAGCAGGGGCATTGGTCAAGCCAAAGGACATAACGGTGTATTCAAACAATCCGTATCGGGTGGTGAAGGCGGTCTTGGGAATGTCAGACTCTCGAATCTTCAACTGGTGATAACCTGTCCGAAGATCGATCTTAGAAAAGACTCGGGCTCCGTTCATCTGATCGAACAGATCCTCGATCTTGGGCAGAGGGTACTTGTTCTTGATGGTTACATCATTGAGCTTGCGATAATCCACACACAGGCGTGTGGTACCGTCTCTTTTGTCCACGAAGATGATGGGTGATCCCCAAGGTGAAGCGCTTGGGCGAATCAGACCTTTGCTGAGCTGATCAGCTAACTGCTTCTTCAATTCCACCAGTTCTTCTGGATTCATCCGGTAGGGTCTCTGGGATATAGGGGCTGTTCCAGGAATAAGTTCAATCACGAACTCAATATCCCGGTCTGGTGGCATACCAGGCAATTCCTCCGGGAAAACATCCTTGAATAGGTGGACAACCGGATCTCATCTAGAGCTGGTCGGGCTATACCTTCATGACAACTGGGTTGGGATTGGCTTGTGATGCATACTCCACTTCGGTTCCCTGGTCTGTGGTGAGAGATACTGCTCTTCTGGCGCAGTCGATACGACCATGATACTTTGCTAACCAATTCATACCCAGAATGATATCTATGCCTTGGGTTCCTAAGATGATTAGGTTGACTGGGAAATTTTCTCCTCCGATCTCTATGGGGGTATTGGGACAGAACCTCCGGGTTTCTAGGGTGGAGCCAGGGATTTGTATACTCATATGCTTGGGTAAGAACTCTTCTACCAAACCTCCCTTAGAGACAAACTCTTCGGTAACAAAGGAATGGGTAGCACCAGAATCAAACAGAACAGTTGCAGGTACTGAGTTGACAAGGAACGTACCCAGCACAACATCTGGCGCTTCCTGGGCTTCGGCAGCATCAATGTGGTTGAGGCGGCCTCTGCAACAGCGGCATTGCCACGGGGTGCAGCATTCTTGCCATTTCCATTTCCATTACGGCCTTGTCCAGAGTTGGTGCGGTGCATTGGGGCGCTGAGCATTCCTCTTGGGATTGGGGCATTCTCGGGAGTAGTGACCCTTGTTGCCGCATTCAAAGCAGACAACGCTGGCAGTAGGGGTAAAAGTGTTGGTGTTTCCTCCGGGACGATTGTTGCCATTGGGGTGGTAGTTGTTGTTGGTGTTTGGGCGGGGGACATTGTGTTGTTGTTGTTGGGACGGTTGGGATAGTTGGGACGTGGAGCTGGGGGGGTCGATAAACTGGCTTGGGTGCTGGCTGGAAGGTGCGAGGTTTCTGGCTGCTGGAACCTTCCTGAATATTCATCCTTCTCTTGCGGCCTTCAAACATGGATTTGCGCTTGGTCTCCAGCTGAATGGCCTTGTCCACTAGTGACTCCAGATCACGGAAGTCATGGACAACCAAGGCACATTGCATCTCATCATGGAGTCCGTTCAGAAAGCGCTCCATCTTCTTCTTTTCCGTGTCGGTATCTTCAGGAGCATACCGAGCAAGATCGGTAAACTCATCCAGATAACCGACCACATCTCTGCCTCCCTGCCTTAGCTTACGGAACTCATCCTTCTTCCTCTCGATAAGACCGCTAGAGATGAACTTCTTGCGGAATTTGTCCTTGAACTCCTCCCAGGTAATGACATGACCCGCTTGCTGGAGGGTCTTGGTAGTTTCCCACCAAGCTCTTGCAGGTCCAGCAAGGTAGTGGGTAGCATACAGGACCTTCTCATTCTCTCCTACCGAGGCAACTTCCAGGTTGTTTCAATAGTGCGGATCCAGTCATCTGCTTCCAGGGGATGAAGTCCCTTGGAATAGGTAGGCGGTGTGGTCTTCTGGAAGTCACTCAGGGTAGAGCGCTGGTTTCCACCCTCGTCGCCATTGCCATTGCCACCATTGTTGTTCTGGTTGGCGTGGGCAGCAGCAAGTTGCTGCAGGGCGGCGAGATGAGCTTGACGCTCTTCCCGGGCAGCTTGGCGATCCTCCATGATGATCGCAAGCAGTTGAGCAGCGGTGGGTTCCGGCGGTGGTGGTGGTGTCGCGTGCTGGTTGTGGCGAGTGTTCGTCATCCTGGAATAGATACGATATAAGAGGCAAGGCAAAAAGGCTTTGGCTAACGATGAAGTCACAAAGGGGTGGTTGATGAAACACTAGTCAAACAAGACCATCACATTTATTCAACACAATCATCACATCAAGGAGTTCACACATCAAGCTTACAACATCCTACTACACCTAATGCACATACTACATGGTTTCCATAGGAACCATCACATAAACTCTACTCGCATAGGGGGGGGTCGACACAGTCCTAAGGTAGTGCTCTCGTCGCGCAACTACTGAGGTGGAACCTCAGGCTCGACGATCTCAACGTCTGAGTCGTAGGGTGGCTCCTCGGGATCCTCCTCCTCGAGAACTGGCTCAGACGGCTCCTCCTCCTCGTCAACTAACTCCTCCTCGTCGTCCTCCTCCTCATAGTCCATCTCCTCTAAGTAGTCCTCATCATCACTGATGAAGGCACTGTTCTCCTTGCGGAGATCCTCGCCCTCCTCCTCCATCTCGTTCGCCTGCTGCTCCATCTCGTCTATCATCTCGTTCTGCTCTGCTACCTTCTTGCGGAGCCTGACGATAGTCCTCCTCTGACGGGCCAGCTTCAGGCGGAGATTGTCATTCTCCCACTTCAGCTGGGTCTCACGGACTCGGGCATCGTCGAGGGAGCTACGCTGGAAGTGAACCTTGAGTCTAGCATCGCGCAGGTTCTCCTGGGTGTCGTGAAGTAGCACCTCCATGTCGGTGATGTACTCGCCGAAGAGAGTGTGCTGCGCGGGGTAGGTGGGGTTTCCCTCATCGTCACGTCTCCCGAAGTACTGGAAACGAGTGCCAACCAGCTCGTCCTTGTGCTCCTCACAAAGGCGGGCTAGCAGCCTCTGCATAACTCGGGTCAGACCGTCAACCCAAGTAGTGTCCATCGTGGTGTAGACCAAGTCCTTGGAGCGGGGTGGCTGAATCCTGCCTCGGACGGACGACTTGATGAGCCAGGACAGGTTCCCATCACCGAGGGAATCGACCTGAGTTCCCTCAAACTCTGGAACAGGGCGTCCCAAAGTCTGGCTCAACTCGTACAAGTCCTGCTCGAACATCAGCAGGCCGTCCTTCCTAACTTGGACGAACTCGGTGACGTTGGGTGCCATCTACAAGTTTAAGCAAAATTTTAAGTTAGTTAAGTGACATGAGTACAAATGTAAACTTAATGGAGTAGCAAGTGTGCAAAATTTTAAGGGTTCAAGAAAAGACAACTCTTAATGAGTGTAAGGTTTTTGGCATAAATGGGAGGGTTGGGGAGATAAGAAATTTTCGAAAATACTCCACTTCCTTGTTTTAGAAATTAACTTTTGTAGCTCCTAACTAACGCCCATGTTAACTAAGGTCTCCTAAAGTCAGGATGGCTCTGATACCAGCTCTGTGGGGACCCCGGACTAGCCGTCCGAAATACCCGATTATGCTTAACACAACGATCCCGTGATCAGTATGTCGTTGCACATAATCCGAACTGAATATCAAAGTTTACATCCATACAGTACCGAGTTTTCAAGTCTTACAAGCATGGCCATACTGGCCTAATTATACATAGGTGCCTTCAAGGGCCAATCATATTTATTCAGCGGAAGCTACGGTAGTAGGGCTAATCCATTCAAACAACACCCGACAGGCAGCTGACTTATGAAGATCTCAGTTCGCAAAGACGTCGCCAAACTCCTCTTCAACGTAGGGCTCCTCGAAATCTGGCTAAGACAATAGCCAGGGACGAAACCAATGTGAGTACATTTGATTGTACTCGCAATCTACCCCAACTTGAGTAAGCACTAATTTTAGTTTTAAAACTTTTATTTATCGGGAAACGTCTCTAACAGTTTACTGAAAAGGGTAAGAAGAATTTTATAACTATTCCTTAAGAAACCAACATTTTAGCTGTTTCTCCGGAACTCCTCCGGTATCCAACCATATCCCAATCATGGTTCCCAAACACAACACAACCTCGTACCAACTCCTTGGCACAGGTAGGAACCATCCTTTCCACTTCAATTTCCTCAACACATTCCAGAACTTGCAAAACTTTGCACATGGCCTTAGTAGTTCTTCCCAACTGTCCATATCCGAGGACTCGGCTATTCGAATAGTTTTACCCTCTGCAGAGGTAGTACGCTTTTCCCACACCCATCCGGTCACTCACCGTGTCAGCCACGTCCCGCCATACCAGGGGTATGCGAAGTTGAGTTCCCGGCCATAGCCTGTCCTTTGCTCATGCTAGTATAGGATCCTACCGCTACGAAACCGGTTCCATCGACACTTAAATCCTCAGAAACTAAGTGTGAGGACTTCGTAGTTCTGCCCGGCGAATTTTAATGGCCCTACAAATCCTCTTCTCTTTAGAGGACCCGGGTCAGGGGCAGGTCCTCAGACCATCCCCTCATGGAACGAGGTCATCCTCGTTGTTGAGGCATCCAGTACTAACACGAGCAAATTATATGACTACGCCCTTTCCCATATGTGGGTAAATGTGGTCGCACAGATTTTTCGGCTGGGGACGTAAGTACAAGGACACAATGTGCATTTTTCTTTCCAAAAACAACACCATTCTCTGTTTCTTCACCTTCATACCGACCTTTCGGTACTTCATCTCTATTCAAGTATTTTCAAGGGAGTTTTGAATACTATTGTTTTTCCCATCCTATAGTTGTAGAATAACTACCTTATATTTCTACACAGGGTGGCAAAATAGTTTTCATGTATTTTGTAAAGAGGTTTTCAAAAATCTTTGATACTTGCGAAGAACTCCTGTGATTAAGATAGATGTATACAGATGCAAGCTCAGTGAAGTAGCTTGCCTTGTTCCACAAAGTTCTCGGAGTCTTGCTCCTGCTGATCAAGGTATTCCCCTTCCTTGTAGACTCCGGCAACGTTCTCGTCTAAACTTTCAACAAGCAAAACAAACAATCACTACTCTAACTCAAGCATCATCACATCATTACAATCACAAGTGCTACAAATAGCTACTACACACATCAAGCAACACAAGGTGGTTTTGATTTAATTGAATTAATCTTTATTTAATTATTTCCAAACTAAGACAGAAACTAGTTGTACACCAATTAATTCACCATTTAACCTATGTTTGTCACAAAAATTCAAACTAAATTTCTATGGATAACTACTGATGTGTAGAGGATCACCCAATTGGATTGGGGTCATTTGGAGTTACCAAACTCCCTACACATTTGTTTTAGTTCAGAAGGACTTTAATCAAGTTTTAGCTACCAAACAAATTAAGTTGCTCCAAAATTTAAATCCTTTTAGGGATAACTAAACTTGGTTGCAAGTGACCTAACAAAGTTGGTTTTAGCTTAATTGGACCTACTATTAATTCACCCTAATTGGTTTAGTGCAGAAGGGTTTATTAAAGTTCAACCAAAGGCTAAGGATTTTACACTGCTCAATTAATTCTACCAAAATTTGGGGAGCTAAAGGATCCTAATACAAAGCTACCAAAATTGGTTTCAAGTGGTTTGGATTAATATAACTCCAGAAACAAATGGTTTGGTGTTTCAAACCTTTTGGAGCATTTTTAACAATACATTTTTATTACTTAATTAAATGAGATGAGACCACTTTGGTGAGTTAAAGAATTTTATAAGATTTCCAGAACATTTGAGTTTGTTCTATTTGGATTCCTAGAACTCGAGTTATTGAATTTCAAAACTAGGTCCAGTACTGAAAAGCAGAGGAGTTTGAAATTCGGAAAAACCTAATTTACTGGATAATGTTGAAAATCCTGACGGGTGGGGTCCACTCGTCAGTGACTCAACGGAAAACGTTTCGCGCGCGGGTTTAAGTTTAAAACGCTGACTGGTGGGGTCCACCAGTCAGTGTCTAATTACACGAACCGGTAAGCAACCGTGGATTTCTAATCCAACGGCGCCTGGAGACCGCGATCGACGGCGACCACAGATGGGCGGCGCCGCGGCTCCGGCGACGGCGAGGCTAGCGATTAGCTCACCTGGGAGGTCGGTTGGAAGCGGAGACGACGGGAATCGACGGCGGAGCTCGTGGGGAAGCTTCTGGGGCGAGGTGTGCTTGCTGGGGATGCCTCTGGCGTTGGGGATGATCAGCTCCTCCTCCGCGGCCGTGCGGCAACTCCGGTGAGCTCTCGCATCGCGTCTGTGCACGAAACACGGGGAAACTACGGCGGGTGAGTGCGGTGGTAATGGTGAAGCAAGGGCAGGCCAGAGAGGAGAGAGGGGAAGCGGGTCACGACCTGGCCGTGCTCGACCTCAACCTCGGCTCCGGCGGAAACTTGAGGGGCTTTCGAGAAAACGTCACCGCCCTCCTAGCGGTGTACTGAGGGGTGGAGAGTGAGTGGGGGGGTGCTGGAGTGAGCAATGGCGGGGTGTGGAGGCACGGGTGGGGGTGGATTTTTATTGCCGAACGCCGGCGTGCCGTGGACCGGGTGCAGGAGGGGTTTGGGGAGTGGGAGAGCACGCCGTTGGTGGCGGTGCTGCACGGTGACGACAGTGGGGCATCCTGCTAGGGCTTAGAGGGAGAGGGGTTCACGCGCGGCCTCGGATTCGAGCTCGACACGGCACGGCGTCCAGGGCGCGTGCCGCGGAGTGGATGGATCACTGGCGTCGCTGCGGCCCACTAGGGCTGACGGGGACGTGTCCCTGAGGTTACGGGGTGGCAGGGGAGCATCGGTGACGAGTCACGCGAGCTGGGGTGCCGTGGTGGAGAAGAACGGCGTCGGCGTCCACGCGCGGCCAGAGCTCTGTGAGCTTCGACATGGCTGCTGGGGCACGGTGTCTCAGAGCGTCAGGGTGCGGTCTCCTCCTTCCTGTCGAGTGCGGTGAGGGGTGAGGTGATGGAAGGTGCAGGGCTGGGCCAGCTGGGCGTCTCCTTCGCCACACTTCCATCGCCGGCACGGGAGCAGCACTGTGGCGTGCGTCCATCGACGGCCACGGGCCTACTGACCAAATGGCGCGCCTCCTCCTTGCTCTGGTGACTGAGGGGTGTGAAGGGAGGGTGTGGAGCAAGCAATCGACGCACAGATCCATCAAATCGATTGATTTGATTTCGGTTTCAAAGAGTTGGAGACGAACTCGTTTTTTGTCTCCAACGTGCTCGATGAAATGCTTCACTGAAAATTTAATTCCAAAATCTAGAATTTCTTTTCATGGTTTGATCCTTGTATGTTTGACAAGATTTATGGTATGGTGGAGGAATTTATTTGGCATGTGCAACCTAGCACATTTTGTGATTTGAGAAAGTTAAAGAAAGAAATGGAATTTAAATTTAAGATTTTTAGAAATATTTTTGGAGAGGGAAAAGAATATAAGAACAAAGTGAGAGTGATCATCATGTCACCCCACTGAATTTTGTTTTGAAAATAAAATTTGATTTTCTTAATAGGATAAAATTTGTGTGACTTTTGTCACATGATTTTATGTGGGAAACTTTTTTTATTGTGTTTCTTTTCTTTTCTTCATAACTTTCTTTTAGCAAACAACCAACACAAGCAAGCAATAACAAGCAAACACACATAAAAATAACAAAAGTTTTTTGTTGGCCCACAATTTTTGACTAATAAAGCTGGGTTACAATTTTGGGATGTTACACTGGGTAGAAAATCCGCTGTCGTTGGATCACTCTTATAGGATAAAGGGAGCACCGGGATTTAACAGCTAATACATAACGCCGTTCACCAACACAGCGACCCCCATATAAAATCACCTTATCATGCGGAAACCACCTACTTCTAATCACTTTTCCCTCCCCGCATGTTCTCCCACCTCCACCGAGCTCTCTCCCTACCCACGACGCTGCCCCCGGCGAGCTCCCCCATCCGGCCGCGGAGATCCGCCGAGCTCGATCACCTCCTGTAGATCCACCTCGAGCGCGCCCCCTCCTCCAGATCGGCGTCCAAGACGGGTGTGGACGGCCAAATCCAATCTGGCCTTGGAGACGTCGATTTCGGCCGTGGACGGCCAAATCGGAGATGCCTGCAATTTTTTTTTGTTCATCCCCGAACTTTTTTCCGTCAGAGGTTGATTCCGCCCGTGGACGATCTGATCCGTGTACTCTTTTTCCGTGACCTTCTTCTCTTTTTTGTTTTGGGCCAGATCCCGTTTTTTTCTTTGGTCTAAATGAACATGTGACATATCCGAATTCTTGCAGTAGATGCTGACTTTGGCTCAGATCTCTTTCTCTCTTATTCCCAAACATGGTGATACTCTCTTTTCGTAAATGTGGGCTCCCAAATCCCAATTGCATGTTCTTTCCTTTTGAATGTGATATGTATGATTTGGCACTGTGTATCCAGATCTGTATTATTTTTGCACATGAATCTGTATTTTGAATATTGTTGAATATTCTATGTACACATGACCGAATTTGCTTGGTCTAGATCCAAACAGTGTTATTTCTTGATCTGTCCTTTTTTTCTGTGATCTGTCGAATTTGCTTCCTGTTTTTGACGATGTGGTGGCTACAAGTCTGTTCCACAAAAACATGGAAGACAGGGGACTTTTACACAGCAGAACTCCACAATTTGAATGTAACGCAGGACAATAACGTCGTGAAGCAAGCAAACACTATCTACAGACAGCCGAAAACAATGTGATTGTATACTCTCTATATCTAACGGCTAGCAAAGACGTAGCCTTGGACGTCTCCTCTCCTCCGCTACAGTAGGGAGAGGCGACTTTTTCGCCCGCTTGCAGATCCACCTCCTCGCCGGCGCTGCGTCTGATCCCCCGTCCTCCGACGGCCGCTCCGGCGGCGGGAGGGCGGGGGATCTCCGTTCCTCGGCTGTAGATAGGGTAGTTTCTGGAGCTTTTCCTCCGGCGGCGCCATGGAGAAGGTTGGGTGGCTGGCGGAGTTTTTGGTGCAGGTTCGCGTCTTCTCCGGCGGCGGAGCTCCGTGGAGCTTCGCGGTGGCGGACCAGCTCCGTTCGCTTCCTCGGATCTCAGGATCTGCTGGAAGTGTCTTCCCCCTCCCAGATCTCGCGTGGCGGCGGATCTGGGTTGACAAGATCGATGCTGAAGACGGCGGCGCAAGCGGTGGCGCTGGCGGAGCAGGCTGGAGCTTCTCTGGAGTTCAAGTCTTGAAGACTTCCCGTCCGCTAGGGGGCGGCTTCCCTTCCAAGGTTTCGAGGAAGCTGTGGCGGCGGCGCGTCTTCGACACGGCGGCTTCGACGGCGACATCGACGCAGGAAGATTTGTGTTTCTCTTCTATTTTCGTGTTGATCTTCTCTGTGTTCTTGCTGTAGTCGTCTTCTGTATCCCGCAAAAAAAACGGCTAGCAGGCCATGCACAGCTACCCACCCGGGTAGAAAATCCGCTGCCATTGGATCACTCTTATAGGATAAAGGGAGCACCGGAATTTAACAGCTAATACATAACGCCGTTCACCAACACAGCGACCCCATATAAAATCACCTTATCATGAGGAAACCACCTACTTCTAATCACTTTTCCCTCCCTGCATGTTCTCCCACCTCCACCGAGCTCTCTCCCTACCCACGACGCTGCCCCGGCGAGCTCCCCCATCCAGCCGCGTAGCTCCACCGAGCTCGATCACCTCCGGCAGATCCACCTCGAGCGCGCCCCCTCCTCCAGATCGGCGTCCAAGACGGGCGTGGACGGCCAGACGTCGATTCCGGCCGTGGACGGCCAAATCGGAGATGCCTGCAATTTTTTTTGTTCATCCCCAAACTTTTTCTGTCAGATGTTGATTCCGCCCGTGGACGATCTGATCCGTGTACTCTTTTTACCGTGACCTTCTTCTCTTTCAGTTTTGGGCCAGATCCCCTTTTTTTCTCTGGTCTGAATGAACATGTGACAGATCCGAATTCCTGCAGTAGATGTTGACTTTGGCTCAGATCTCTTTCTCTCTTATTCCCAAACACGGTGATACTCTCTTTTCATAAATGTGGACTCCCAAATCCCAATTGCATGTTCTTTCCTTTTGAATGTGATCTGTATGATTTTGCACCGTGTATCCAGATATGTATTATTTTTGCACATGAATATGTATTTTGAATATTGTTGAATATTCTATGTACAAATGACCGAATTTGCTTGGTCCAGATCCAAACAGTATTATTTCTTGATCTGTCCTTTTTTCTGTGATCTGCCGAATTTGCTTCCTAATGTGAAGAAATATGTTTCCTAAATTTTTGCTAAACAAATGCGAGCATGGAGTGTGCGTGGTAATGCATGGAAAATTTTCGGGAAGCTTTAATCACACATTAACATCAATTTCTGCAAGAATTTGATACATGAAAAAAATGCATAATTAAAAGTTTATGTTAATACATAGAACCAGGAATTAAAGCTCCAACATCAGATCATTTTGTAAATTGGATGCTCAGATTTTTGTTAATGCGTGATTAATGGAATAAGTTTGAGAAAGAGAAATTACATTTGCAACGTAGAGATCTCAGCTAATAAACAACAACTGCCACGGACATAAATCATCATGCTTACGCACACGTCACTGACGCGTACTTTGATAATAGGCAAAATAGTTTTTCGTTACTATTTTTGACGATGTGGTGGTTACAAGTCTGTTCCACAAAAAACATGGAAGATAGGGGACTTTTACACAGCAGAACTCCACAATTTGAATGTAACGGAAGACAATAACGTCGTGAAGCAAGCAAACACTATCTACAGACAGCCCAAAACAATGTGATTGTACACTCTCTATATCTAATGGCTAGCAGGCTATGCACAGCTACCCACCTGGGTAGAAAATCCGCGTCGATATAGTCATACGTGTTCGCAATGAGAAACTTGCACAACATCTTTTGTCCTACCAGCCCGTTTGCAACGGGGGCTCAAGAGAAACTGGTAATTAAGGTGCTCCTTTTAATAGAGCAAAGCATTAACACTTAGTGAAAACATGTGATCATCATGTCAAAACCATCCCCTCCAGTTATCTCAGTTGTTGTCACTCTGGGGTCTCGGTTCCGGACAAGGACATGTGCAAACAATTTGTAGATACAATCTAAGTAATAATTATAGAGCTTAAATCATGTCACTCGTGCACTAGTGACAAACATTAAACATAATAAGATTCCATCAACAATAACTTCACAAACTTAATAGATAGACTGATCATAATGTAACAATTCATCGAATCCCAACAAACACAACATTGATTACATCATATAGATCTCGATCATGTAAGGCAGCTCATGACATCATTGTATTGAAGTACATGGGAGAGAGAGAGTACCAACTAGCTACAGCTAGAACTCGTAGCCATGGGGAACTACTCACGGAGCATGATGGAGACAGTGACGTCGATGGAGAAGGTTCCGGGGGTCAATCCCCGTCCGGCAGGGTGCCGGAACAGGAACTTCGGACATCTGAAACTTGGTTTTTGGTGGCGGCGGAGCTACGGAACCCTTCGTGAAATATGACTGATGTTTTTAGGGTTTTCCAGTCGAGAAAAATATATAGGCGAAAGGGCGACGTGAGGCGGTGCACGAGGTGGCCACACCACCCCACGGTGACCCACTGATACGTGCATTTTATATCATCATTTATACAACTTTTATTATCGTATTAGAATGTTATTTGCATTGTTATATCATTGTTTTTACATGTTTTAGATTATTTATGGGACTTTCATACAAAGTACCTATTTTTGGTATTTAATTTCTGGGAGGCAGAAAAACCTCCTTTTTCGTGTTTTTAATGTTTCAGGAGCTACAAGGATCCAAATAATAAAAGGAAAATTGCACAGTGATGCATGTAAAATGCATACATTAACTTTGCACTATATTACTTATATTCCAATCATATTTCATCATATAAGGGTTATATCAATGTTTTATAATGATTTTGGGAATATTTTATTGATTTCCTATTTTTATGGAATTAACCCTGCAAAGGCAGAAAACCCTATTTTCTATATTTTAATGTTTGAGAGACCCAAACGACGTCCAAATGACCTGGAAATTTACAATCATCAGTTTTTGGAAGGAATAAGACTTGGGAGCGAAGGAAGCAAACGAGCGGAGGCCCGAGGCCCAAAAGAGGGTGGCCCACGTGGCCAAGGAATCTGGACGCGTGGGAACCACCATCTGGAGCCTCGAGGCTCCGTTGCCGTCGATCTTTTCGCCCACGACTCCGTCTTGACCTAAAACCGACTATAACAATAGTCCCAATGCCCTTTAGAAAGGAGCGCCGCCGAAACACGGAAATACCGAAACAGAGACCTGGAGCTACAGATTGGAGGGGGAAAACTTCGGCGGGGCGCTGCCGGCGTGGTCTCCATCTCCTCCAACGACTTCTCCACCGTCTTCACGATGAAGAGGGAGTAGTCCACCCCTGGACTATGGGTTTGTGGAAGTAACTTATGTATCTCTCCTCTCTTTGAGCTTCACTAATTAGTACCGTATAAACTGCTGAACATGATTACGGTCATCTTTGTAATACCTATGTGGTGGATCTATTTATGAGTTAATATATGTTTGAGATTGTAATAGTTTTGTTTCAGTTATGAAAGTAGATGCATATTATGTACCCCGTTCCTATTTACTTGTTTTGATCAAGCATGTTAATGAGAGCGTGTGTGGGGTGATGTGTGCATTAGTTGGAGTAACGGGGGGTGGCTAGTGCGGTGAACGTGAGAGATAGTTCCGCGATCCACTTGGGTATGTTTACCTTACTTTGTTGCCTCACTAGGGATAAAGAAAAATACCATGTTACCGGAGATGTGGGTGTGACCATTGCCACTACTCAATGACTAGATCTAGCATGTTCTTATTTTAACTTCATGTCATGAAACTTAAAGCTATAATCTGAGTTATCTTAATTACTGAGGTGTTATGATTTAGTTCGTATCTTGGTGGAGTATAAATGAGACTAATAAACCAAAGGTCTCTATGTTAGGACGTGATGCTCATATAATTAGTAACATGTCACTAAACTTTTGTGTTGCAATCTCATATACAACTCTAGTGTTCCATTGTCTACCACTTTATTAAAGAGAGAGTGCATTTGTGAAACCATGAACCCCGGTCCATTTTTAATCATAAGAAACACCTTTCCAACCACTTTTATCCATTTTCCATTTTCTGCCATTTAAAAATCCGAAAATATAAAAACACTTTACATCTTGCATACATCATATAAAACCTAAAAATATCATTTATCATTGTTTCCACCATCTTTGCATATTTATTTACCACCATTGCATATTTATTTCTTGTTTGCATTGCATATTATCTTGATATTATTCTCACACATTGTGCTTGACAACCACTAGGTGAGGTTGAGGACCAAAACATTTACTTTGTTTTGTAGGTAACCAAGAGAAAGATAGGAAGATAAATCTTTCACTACTGATTCCCCGAGAGTTTGATATTAAACCCTCGAGTCACCCCTCGTGGGGAAAACACGTCTTCCACTTACTACTCACTCTGCACTTGGAGTCTCAACCTAATCCATTTACTTTTCACGCAGGTAACTACATGAAGGGTGATGACCCACAAGTATAGGGGATCGCAACAATCTTCGAGGGAAGTAAAACCCAAATTATTGATTCGACACAAGGGGAGCCAAAGAATTTTTATAAGCCTTAATAGCTGAATTGTCAGTTCAGCTGCACCTGGAAATAGACTTGCTCGACACAGATTATCACTAGCAACAGTTTTATAGCAGTAGCAGTAGTGAAATAATAACAGCAGTAAAGTAGAGACATCAGTAGTGATTGCAGTAGACAGCACGATTAAAATACTGTAGGCATAGGGATGGATGAACGGGCGTTGCATGGATAAGATAATTCATAAAATAATCAAGACAAAAGCATTTGCAGGTAAATAATGATAAAGCATCCAAGTACTAAGTAACCATAGGCATGTGTTCCGTATTTAGTCGTACGTGCTCGCAATGAGAAACTTGCACAACATCTTCTGTTTTACCAGCCTGTTTGCAGCGGGGCCTCAAGGGAATCTACTAGTAATTAAGGTACTCCTTTTAATAAAGTACCATAGCAAAGCATTAACACTCCATGAACACATGTGATCCTCACATCAAAGCCATCCCCTCGGGTTGTCCCAATTGTTGTCACTTTGGGGCCTCGGGTTCTGGACAATTATATGTGTATACAACTTGCAGATATGATCTAAAACAATGATTATCCTCATGATACAATAACATGTTCAGATCTGAAATCATGGCACTCGGGCCCTAGTGACAAGCATTAAACATAACAAGTTGCAACAATGACATAAAGTACTAACAACAGATACTAGGCACCATGCCCTAATGATCTTATATCTATTACATGAATGATCTCATCCAATCCCTACCATCCCCTTCAGCCTACTGCAGGGATTTACTCACACATGGATGGGGGAAACATGGATGGTTGATGGAGAGGCGGAGCTCTCAAGTGTTTTTGGAAAAAGTGTCGATCCCCCCGGCGTTTTTAGGTCAAGTGCTTTAAGTAGTCGAGAGGGGGACGCGAGGGGGTAACCGAGCCGGCCACACCAAGTGGTGGCGTGGCCCAGGGCCCACCGTGCCGCCACGTGGTGTGGGCGCCTCGTGGCCCACCTCCATCTCGTCTTCTGTCTCCGTGGGTCTTTTGATAAAATAGGAGCTTCGCGATATTTTCTAGGGATTTTCCCGAAAGTTGACTTTCTGCGCAAAAACAAGACACCAGGGCAATTCTGCTAAAAACAGTGTTAGTCCGTGTTAGTTGTATTCAAAACACACAAATTAGAGGCAAAACAACAACAAAAGTGTTCGGGAAAGTAGATACGTTTTGGACGTATCAAAGGGCCATCACACAGCTGGTTTTTCATCGGGAGAAAGGCAGAGGGAAGAAGACCGAAGAGAGGAGAGCCACGAGGCCCAAAATGGGTGGGCCCATGCGGCCAAATTCTTTGGCCGCGTGGGGCCCACTAAGTGGAGCCTCGGGCACCTCCTCGCTCGGGGCTTTTTATCGTCGCCTTCGTCTCGCCCGAAAAGTCACGCCCTAATTTTCACGAAACCATCCGAGGCCGTGGCGGCGGCGAAACTCCTGATTCCCTCCGTGAGGGATCAGATCCTGCTGCTCCGGAGCTTCGGAGAAGGGGGAAATCATCGTCATCGTCATCACCTCTCCTACTTGGCGTGGGAGGAGGCCTCTACATCATCACCCCCATCAAGACCAGCACCATCACCATCATCATCTTCGTGATCCACTCCCTTCCCCTCGTAGTTTGAGAGTTGCTATACCCTAGATACTTGTCTTGTGCTACTATTCATGTTTGTGATTGAGTACTTGTCATTATTTGGTGGTGAAGTATTATTTTCAGATTGTGTTGTACCACTTATGTCACTGAATATCATCATGTTTGCACGTTGTGAGTAGTTCCCATATGTTCCTGAGGGCATAGGATGAAGTGGTGATGCATGTAAAATGCATACATGAACTTTGCACTATATTACTTGTATTTCAATCATATTTGCATCATATAAGGGTTATATTACTGTTTTATAATGATTTTTGGAATATTTCATAATTTTCCTATTTACTTGGAATTAACCCTGCGCAGGCAGAAAACCCTACTTTTTACCTTTTAAGTTTCAGGGACCCAAACGACGTCCAAATCACCTGCAAATTTATGAGCGTCATTTTTTGGAAGGAAGAAGACTTGGGAGCGAAGGAAGCGAACAAACGGAGGCCCGAGGCCCGTGTGGGGCCCACTCTTTTGGCCCTCGTGGCTCCGTTGCCGTCGATCTTTTCTCCATCGAGTCTTCTGACGAAATATAATTTATGTAATTTTTTCGGATTTTTCTGAGCACTTTCAGTTTTGGATGTTTTCTGCAGTGCAAAGACATAATAAACAGAAACTGACACTGTGGCATCTTGTTAATAGGTTAGTCCAATAAATTTCATAATATGATATAAAGTGTATATAAAACATGTGACATTGATATAAAACAGGCATGAAACATCAAAAATTATAGATACGTTTGAGACGTATCACGCCACCACCGGAATACGAGATTACCACCAAAGAAACACCTTTGCATTGACATTACTTGCATAGAGCTAGACTACCAGTCCCCGTGAGGAGAGAACATCCGACAAAAGGGCTTGCCCCACGTGAATTTAGCCCCAGACCAACGATGCATCTGGGAACGATGCTCACCGGTGACACACGGTAGCACGCCTACGGGATGCTGCGTGTACACCGCCGCTGAATCCACTTCCCCACCCTCTATGGCTGCCCATCGGTATGCCATGGTCGCTCCTGTGCCGCCCATCGGTATGCCATGGTCGCTCCTGTGCCGCCCATACAGATCTATCTGACGGCGTGTGGACCATCATGGAAAGTCGTGCGCCTCGCACTTTTCTCCGGTTTACGCATTTTAGCAAGACTACACAACGATGTTGATGTGAGAAATATTTTTTTCCTTGAGTGTGTTCATCTTGACAATGCCGGCAATGACGATGTCGAGTGTCGACATACATTTTGACGTAGATTCCCTTACTAGCTGGTGAAATTAGACTTGTAATATTTTTCTAGCGTGATGGGTGTGGCTTCTTTTAGCAATTTGGCATATGGGCCTCCTCTTCGTCACATTGTCACGAGAGCGCTTATACACCACCTCTTGCGGCAGAACTTGACCCCGCCGCCTGAAGGAGTGGCTACATGGCCCGCTCCAAATGTGGCCCAATAGAACAATGGTTTACTTTAGTATGAAATTCATTGTTCTTATTTTATGTTTACTAGTTTTATTTTAGTATGAAATTAGTATTTATAAAAAATTGTTCAACGGTGTAACAAAAAATCCAAACATTTCTTAAAAAACAAACACTTCAAACCATGGATATTTTTTAAACACATGTATTTTTTTAAAAATAGTATTTTCCAAATTTAATGCTTTTTAAATATCAACATTTTCAAATCCGAAATATTCCCAATATCGTGAAATTAAATTGAAGAAAGAAAAAACAAAAATAGAAGGAAAAAGAAAAGAAAAACAATGGAATAGCACGCCCGTTGCAGTGATATGGGTGTGGGGCGTCAACCTCCCACGCCGCGACGGGTGGCAAATACTAGCTTTTTTGCTTTGAGCGGAGGGTGGCAATACTAGTATTTGCCCGTTGTCACGTACGTGGTTCTATATGTTTAGAGGTCGTCGCCAGGTTCATGTTTTTTTTTTTTGAGAAATACCGACTTATTTATTGATTGTTCACTGTTTACATGAAGATTCTGGCCTTCTGTCCTAACACCTAGCCAGACACATGGCGCCCATCAGGTAGTGAAGTCGCTAGCCTCGCTAGGTTATGAGCTTCATGATTCGAACTACGGCCTTCATGGCGGAAGGTTACACCTCCACGTAGCTTCGAAATATCACCAACTTCCCACAGTACATGGCCGAATAGGCCCATGCTTTGCTCCTGCAGTCTTTGCACCACTTCCATGCAACCAGAAGCGACTGTAACATCACCAACGTGCAGATCCGCCACAAGCGCTAAGGCTTCTCTACGTGCCATCGCCTCAAGGCAGGCCGAGTGAGTGATTCCCTCAAAAGAAACTGCTGATGCTCCCAGGTAGCTTCCGTCATGTGCGCGAAAGACCACACCCACTACTCCTGGATTTGCTGTCTTGGCCACACCGCCACAGCTCCATCTACAATAACCTTGCATGAGCCAACCGGTAGAGGAATCCATCTCGGCTCAAGCACAGCCCGCGCCGCCCTCCGCGTTATCACCTTCTTGCTACATTTAACGAAGAGATGTGTTGACATTGGACTCTGGAAAATGTCCTCGTGGATTGCCTTCCTCCGAGCAAACCAAATTGTCCACATAGTCACCACCATCTCCGTGAAATCAACATGTTCTGTATGCATCATCATACCGTGACATGGTGCAGTCGATAAGTGAGTGCCGCGAGGTTCCATGTATGATGGATCATGCTCTTGTAAGGCCTTACAGGCCGGCCTCACGGGCTCGTACGCGTTTGTAAGCAGACTAGGGGACTAAGCGCGGGCTCCGCCGCGCCCATGGATTTGAATTTTTTCGAATATGTTAAAAAAAAATCATGTTGAAATTTGAGTATTATTTGAACTCGGAAAGTTTGCGATTAGAAGATTGGTGAGATTGTGAAGGTTTGACGTATTGAAATGTATTCATATTTGTATTCTTTTAATGTTTACGAAAAATGATCAGATTTGGAAGGTATTTGAAATTCTGGAATATGTAAATTTGAAATTTGAGTTGAAATGCTCGAATGTAGATTTTAGGAACTGAACGATTTGGAGTTTGTTGAAATTTGAATTTTGCTTTAATGTTTACGAAATGAGCAGGTTTGGAAGTCAAAATATTTGAATTTGTAATTTGGATTTGAATGCTCAAATATGATTGTTTATCCCATGTTTAAATGTAGGCCAATTTGAGTTTTCAAAACGTATTTGTTTTGTGTGAAAATAGTTGACAATTTTTTCCCTAGCATTTTGATATTTTCTTATATTTTGTTGGTGTGCAAATTAAAAATTTCAAGTTTTGCAATAATTTGGAAAAGGTTGCAAAGTATATGTAATGATCATTTTGATTGTTACATATTTGAATTTGCAAAACTTTTTTGTTTTGTGTGAAAAATAAAATGTAGGCCAATTTGAATTTTCAAAACTTATTTGTTTTGTGTGAAAATAGTTGACAATTTTTTCCCTAGCATTTTGATATTTTCTTATATTTTGTTGGTGTGCAATTTAAAAATTTCAAGTTTTGCAAGATGTTCCCAAAGTATTTGCAAAGGCTATTTTAATTTACGCGAAAACACCTGAATGACATGCCATCTTAACTAATTTTGTTCAACTATAGATGCATAGCCAAATTAAATGGGTTGTAAAACATACCCATGTTTTAAATTTAGGGTTTATTAGTGTTTGGCTAATGGCATCAATGTGAATATTTCAAACATGTATGATTATGACATTAAAATAAAGGTCTCATTTTTCTGAAATTTTTGATATATTGTACATGTTTTTATGATTTAAAATGAATAAGATATGATTTGTTAAAGTTTAAACAATTTAATTCATTTCAGAGATTAAAAGAATAAGGAATTTTAAAAGGGCTGGCGTCATAATGACGTCAGCAATGGATTGGAGCCGCACACGGGCGCGACGCTCCGGCGAGCGAGCGCAAGCGCCGCTGTGCGCGTGTTGTGCGCCTGGCCGCGGGCCACCTTTAGGTGGCGGCGCCGCCCCTAAATGGTCGCCGGAGCGGCGCCGCCGACGCGCGGACGCGACAGAGAATGGCGGGGACGGCAGAAGCTATCCCGGCGACGGTGCGCCGTCTCGCCGGCCGATCTGCGGCCAGCGGGTAGAGGGCATGGCGGCGCACCTCCCCGCTGTCTCCGATGCGTGCGGGGCGCAGCGTGGCGGCGGGGATGTGCGGCGGCGCCGGCGGTGACCCGCGGGTCCGCGCGGGGAGAGAGGGAGGGGGTTGTGCCGGTAATTTTGTACGGACGCCCCTGACATTTTCACATTTTACGGATAGGTCCTTTGCGGGGGGTTTTCGCAAAAAGATCGCGCCAAAATTCGTGCGGAGGGGGTCACCGGCTGCGCGCGGGATGACCGGCCGGGTACCGGGCGACGTGGCGGTGTCCCATTGGAAGAAAATCAAGTGCTACAGTACCACGGGGTTTGGGGGCGACGTGGGCGCATCTCGACCGTCGATTTCGCGGATCGGACGGCTGCGGTTTGCCCGCGACGTGGAGGGCTGGAGGAGGCTGCGATTCCACCATTTTTTATATCCACACAGGTAAATCGGGAGACCTCACGGGCGCTCCTCAGCGATCGACGCACGTCGGCCGTCGGATGGAGCAGCTGCCGCGTCATCTGAGCCGTCCGTTTGCGGTAGAATTTCACCTTTTGATGCGCCGTCGTGGTGTGTGTTTGAGGGGTAGTATCGACATTTCGCCCAGTGGTGAAAACCCTAGCTCGCCGCCTCTGCTCCTCCCGCGCCCCCCGCTCATTCCCGTCTTCCTCCCTTCGCCCGGCCCTTTTTCTCCCTGCCGCCGACCTTGCGCCGCCGACCATGGCCGACACCGCGCCCATCCCAGCTCGAGCTTTGCCACCCCCTCGGTGCTAAGGAGGAAGCACGGGGGCCGGGATGTGCCGCTTCTGCCGACCTCGCGCCGCCGAGCACGGGTGTCCGTTGCGTGCACCTCCCCATCTGCCGGAGAGGAGGAGGAGCGTGAGATGGAGGTCGAAGAGGGACGGAGATGTGCGACAGCCGCCGCCGAGTGAAGGTCTTCATCGTGGCCGTTCACCACCGTGGGCGGGCCGAGCACACAGCGTTGTCCACCAACGGTTCATGCATTGCTGCTCGTGCTGCTGCTCTCCCCCTCTCTGTCTTACTCGATGCCCAACTGGAGGCGCACGAGCCGCCACAAAAAGGCAAAAACCTACCAAGAGGGAGATCACGGAGCCAAGGTGAATTGCTGCCCAAGCTGCTATTTCACCCTACCGTGCAGCTAGCTCGCCCTGCTTCTCTGCTCTATCTCTCGCTCCTCATTTATTATGCACATTTTGTTTGATCTAGGCATAGAAGGTGTTCCATGAAAATCTAGGGAGATTCACATGAGGGGATTAATCTATGTAATTTAGTTAATTTTCTTTTTTTATGAAATTTAGCCAATCAATCAGAAAAATGTCAAGTAGTCAGTTTAGCTATTCGCAATTTTGCTATCCATGTATTTAAGGAGATCAAGATGTTCCTGATTTGTATATCTCCATTGTCTCTCTATCAATCCAGATGCAATAGGTGTGAGCTGAAACTGTCGTGTCTGGCTGCGGCAAACGTGATGGTGCTCACAGGTGCGGTATTGCAATGGTCAGCGGCGACGTTCCAATCAACAACCTACAACGCCTATCAGCTGGTTCCCTCCACCCTAGGTATTTCGTATATTACCTCAGCATGAATACATTTATCATGGATTTGTAGTAGTTCACATTAGAAAGTTAATTTTTTAATGGTCTATATATGCGCTTCTTCTGTTCATATTCAGTTCAGAGTGAGTAATCTATCAAAAAGCATGATGATAAGTGTAAGTAAGTCATGTAGGTTAATGCTATTGGGAGCATGGCATCACAGATTGCGGCTGGCCTTGCCACGCCCATTGATAGCCAGGTCCTCGAGCTAAACTCCTTTGCATTTGCAATTTGTCTACCTGAATATTCATATTACAAGGAAGTTCTTAGTCTTTTTTGTTATGTGTACTTGCGTAGGGGGTTAGTATTTACTCCTGGCTTATTTCAAACAGAACTGTGTCATCTGTATTTGTGTAAGTAGATACAAGATGGTTGCTTTATAATATTGAACTCTATACAATGATTGTAATGCTCATATATTTTTACATTGGTCTGACTAGGGAAAGCACAGGCTGCAAGATAACAAGCTACAAGGTGTTGAGCGCCTATATAGTGCAAATTTCTTCTGGATTTATGATTCTCCTTCTATATTCTTGGTAAGCCGTAAGCTATGATTTAATTTTATATTCAGTTAGGTGGCCAGTTTGCTCTTTTTATTTGGGAACACAAAAGGTTTGTAATGTTCAGGGAAGTTGTTTCATCGATGTAATATTGCAGTGACTGCAAGCCAATCTTTTACATTTAAAGTAACTCATCATTATCTCTTTCAGCTTACACAGTCTTAATAACAATCTGTTTTTGTTTTTGACTTCTGTTTTTCAAAATACAAGGTTATACCTCCCAGCCTCTACATTTGCGGATGCACACAACCATCTTTACTCTGTTGTTTACTCAATATTTTAGTTTTTTCTGAAATTTATCCCCACCAACAAGCTGTTTGCAATATGTTCGAAAAGTGGGTTTTGCTTATAGGCACATGTTTGCATTGGACAAGAGATGTTTATATTGGATAAGAACTGAACTAATTATGTTTGTCTCAAGATCTTGCTACTAGACCAGATATATTGGTCATTAAAATGTACCATGCAGATGTCTGTTCTCATCAGTTTCTCATGTTATTATGTTTTATACTTTTTGGGTCTTCTGGTTGGCGAAAGTTAAAGAATCAACATTGATTTGTCAGCTCAACTAACTTAATCAGTGGGCTCTCCGATTTCTTTTGTTTTATGGCCAGCTGCTGGTCATCGTCTTCCTACTTATATCGTGCTCCATAAGCAGAGAGCATTGACTGTACTTCCCTGCTTTATTTTTTCATTGAAACTAATTCTTCATTTCTATCTTATTAAGTAATAATGCCGGCAGCCATTTCTTATTGTTATCTTGCAGGGAATAACGAAAGTATTGCTGGATTTTCCATGGTGTGCTGTGTTGATCAAGCCTCGCTCCACCTGAATCATGGAATTGTTTCTTCTGGTTTTACCCATATGGGATTAGCTAAATATTAGTATCTTCTGGTTCAGTTTAATTCTGTAAACAATAGGATTCTGTTGTGATTATCCTGACAGGTTATTCTTGTGTTCTAGCTGTGTCTATCTGTCCTTGCAAGTTATAGGACTAGCTTTAATATGCTTCATGTGAATTACAATTGCGAGCTTGCTTCATGTGAATTGCAATTGCGAGCTTTGTGGTTAAGGTTAGTAATGGTAACAAGTTAGTTTTGTGTGATTATCCTACCAGGTTATTCATCTGTTCTAGCCGTGTGTCTATTTGTCCTTGCAGGTCACAAAACTAGCTTTTAGATGATTTATGTGAATTGGGATTGCTAGATTTGTGATTCATTTTACTTATGGAACAATATATAGCTTTGTGTGATCATCTTGACAGGTTAATTTATCTGTTCTATATGTGTGTCTATCTGTCCTTGCAGGTCACATGACTACATTTTAGATGCTTATGTGAATTAGGATTGCTAGATTTTTATTTATCTCAGCGTGTTAATAGATACATTGCTACGTTTCTTTTCTTAATATGGGTCACATAATCACCTTTCCTTTGTTTCTTCCAGGTGTGTTGCTGTTGTGTCAAGGAAGCACCGTTTTGTTGTTTCTGTCAGGACCAACAGTTTTGAACCAGGTTCATGCAAACCTTCTTATAAGGTTCATATGATTGATGAGCAATATGGAAAGCAGCCTAATTTTTCTGCTCCCCGTCGTAATTGTTTTCTGGCATTAAAGTCCAGAAGCAGCTCTGGTGACAGTATGTTAAGTTCCTCTGGGATTGTTCTAGAAAATCTTGCTATTTTAAGGCAAAGAACTTCCTAAACATTATCACTGCATATACAGAAGCTTCGGCCACCACTGATACTGGCACGGCTGAGGTGAGAACACTTCTTCCTGTTAAAATGTTAGGTTTCTTCTATTGGTTCTTTTGGATTTCTATGCTGTCATTTATTCAGATAAAACCTACATTTGTTCATTGGTTCTGTAGATTGTTATTAGACTGTTCCTGTGTATGGGCTTTGTCATATCGAGTTGTGGCACATGCTTCTACTATACCCCAGTGGTTATTGCTGCTTTATTTCTTCTCACTATTATCTGTGCTTTTGGATTTTGGTACATTGCGCTAGAGAGTCAGCAGTGAACGTATGTTAGTGATATGGGTGGTATGCTTATCGTGCCCTTTGCAATTTCTCTATTCTATTATCAGGGTGTTGTTGGTACCTATCTAATTCTTACGCTCTTTTCTCGGGTACGGGCACTTTTGGCGATGTAAGTTAGAAGCAAGTGTCCTTTATGTTTTAGTCTGTATACCTACGACTTTAAAGACTGTTGGTTGCTTTTATAATCATCCTGTAAATATAGACTAAGTGTCATTTGAGAGAATGATCATGTGCACCTTATGTGGATGCTGCTTTTGTCTTCCATCGCATCAACGTGTCTCGATCTATTGTGGTTTGGCATCGTACCAGGTGTTTAGTTAAACATGTTGATGCTCTAGCCTATGTTGGACACTTAAGTGAGTCGGGAGAAGCCTATGGATGGAACTGATTTTATTTATATTCTGTCAGTTTTAATCTGTGTCAACAGAGTGGTTGTTTTAATCTGTGTCAACAGAGTGGTTGTTTATGAAATTATTTGCCTTCGTTGCTTGGTATGGTGTCAGAACGTGTTGATACATCTACCATCTTGTGATAGAACCTGGATTTATGGCACTCCTCGCTGCCTCTTGACTTTGGTTGGGTTAATTTCCTTTTAGGTTTAATGGCTATTGTTTTGAACAACTATCTGACTGAGCAGTACCGTGTATTACAGTTGTATGTTTTTTAGAAATTTGTTTTCAAGTAAGTTTAAATGATGTTAACGATGGTATAAATAATATACTGTTCTCCTAGGTACCACAAACCCGACCTTGCCCAAGCTCCCTAATCCTAGGTTCTTGCAGCACGTCTGCTACAACAGTTCGTGCTAGCAAGAGTAATTGTTAGTTCGGTTCAAGAGTTAAAGTTCGTGCTAACAACAATATTAACTTCCAAGATTTGATTGCCATGCTTCTCTGCTATACCTAACCGGTCGCCTAATTGTTAGTTCCATACTAATTTCCAGTATGTATCCTTTCTTCCAGTTACATAATTTAAGATGGGGAACTATATTGACTTGCATTGCCAATATCCTTAGTAGCTGCACTATGACACCTGATTGTTACTTCCAAAATTATTTCACAGCCTTTCACATGGAGCTTATCGAGATTGCGACCACTGCCCTGCTTGAGGAGAAGCTGAAGAAGTTAGGTCTTACCAGCCCAAAGTACAATTAAGGATCGAGGTGATGATCGAGGTGTTGTAATTAAGATCCTACTTATACTAAAGACTTATGGGTGTAGACTTTGTGTATGTAAGAGCAATGTGCTTTGCTCTAAACCCATAATGCTTATTCTGTCATATTATGAATGTTTGATATAGCGTTTTATAAACTGAAAACCAGTGTCAACGGCGGGTGGCGCGCGGCAAGCCGCGCCAAGGAATCTAGTATAGTTGAATTGGATCGCGGCCCGGACGCCGGAGCCTTCGGGAGAGTTTCTGCGGCCCAGATCCAACCGCCACGTGACGTCCTTGCCTCTTTCTCTTTATCTTTCTCTCTCCTACTCACCGTGAACAAAACGAAACTCTTTCTCTCTCGTGCTCCGAAACCCTAGCCGCACGAAGACCTCGCCTCGCGTGACCGACCTAGCAGACCAAGCCATGGCCGCGGAGAACTACTGGAGGTACGCCGACGCGCGGCAGCAGCAGGCCATGGTGGCGGCTGCGGCAGCCGCGGCGGGGATGGCGCCGGCGGCGTCCGTGGCGCAGGCAGCCACTGCTGGCGTGGGCATGCACCACAATCAGCACCAGCAGGCCGCCTTGGCGCAGCAGCAGCAGCAGCAACAGCAGCAGTCCTCCGTGCCGTCTCTCAAGCGCGCGCGCCCCGACTACGCTGGTGAGTTCGCGTCCCACGGATCTGCGCCCCTCTAGAATCTAGATCTGGAACTTTTTTTTTGTTCTTGCCGTCGTGGTTGTTTGCGCGCGTGTTGGGATCGTATTTTGCAAGCATCATATCAGTTATAGCCTATTTAGGGGTATACTCTAGCATTATAGTAGCAGTAGATCGTAATTGACCTTAATGGTGAAACAGCACTAGTTTTTTGGTCTAAAAAAAGGGTACTTTCTAGCATAAATAGCTGTCTCGAATTAATCTTCGAGAACCACAGCCAGAGATACTTGCAGAAGTGATTCATATGTGGTAGATTTGCCGATTAGACTTATAGTTGCAGCTATTGCTGCCACATGATTCCCTGCACAGTGTTTCTACAGGAAACATATTAATAAGCGTCCTTGAGTAGTTGGAGCCTTTTGTTAACTGTTTGATCTCAGTCAATAGGCTTTAATAGTTAGCGAATTGCTAGTGTTGCCTGAGTGGAAACGATTCCTGAGTTCTCATGACATGTTATAACAAATAATTAAACACGTGTGCCATTCTGATTTGGTAACACTTATCCTGCATCCGCTATATACCTATTATGAATATTTTTCCTGTAGTTTTGTCCTTTACTTTTGAATTCTTTATCTAAAGACTCTAGGCCTGTTGCTTAGTTCATATATAATTAAAGATATTGTTGGCAAGTGGGATTTACACGAAACCTTCTCATAAATTGTTGTTTTAACAGATGGTCCTGGAGGACAAGAGATGGCTGGATATTATCCACGTGAAAATGCGGGTTACCTGCTTAGGGACAATGAAGCAATCGGAGCATCTTATGACCGTTACTTACGCAATGGGGTATAATTTTAAGTTTCATCATGTTAAACTCCTTCATTTTCTAAGCACATTTTGTTGATACTTGTGCTCTGTTGATGTGCTCTAGATGTCTTCGGTTGCGGCCAATGAACCAAGTAGGGCAGCTGTTGGTGGCATGGGTGCTGCTGCGATGGGTGGTGCTGGAATGGGTGGATATCCTGTTGATGATCGCCGTATGATGGGTGTTGTTGGTATGGACCGAGGCATGGGGTTTGGTGCAAGGACGGAGCCTCCTCTCCCACCAGATGCGTCCAACACACTGTATATTGAAGGCCTGCCTGCAAACTGCACGCGTAGGGAGGTTTCACGTATCCTTAAAGCTATGTTACTAACATGATGTGCTTAACTTCTATTCTTAGTGGATTACTCATTCTACAATGGGGGTTTGATTGTGCTCTTTGATTGTTATTCTGCTTATATTTAACATTTATTCTCATTCCTGGTTGTGTTCTTGCACCCTTTATCTTACTTGTTTAATTCTGCTCCTGTTATTTTATATGCCCCTTTAAGCTACTTGTTCAGTAGGATGTATCGCTGAGTATTGAGTACATCATCTCTTTCGATAAGTGCTTTTGCTCCTTAACCTTCTCTTCTGCAGATATATTCCGCCCTTTTGTAGGTTTCCGTGAAGTGAGGCTTGTCAACAAGGAGTCAAGACATGTATGTGAATAAATATGTTTCTTGTTAACAAAAACCATTACTATTCTAATAGTGATACATCTTAACCCTCAACTTTGCTACAGCCTGGTGGAGATCCTCATGTCCTGTGCTTCGTTGATTTTGATAGCCCTGCCCAAGCTACTATTGCACTTGAAGCTTTGCAAGGTGAATATACTTATGTCTGTAAATATGTATTATGTAGTTGTATACATAATCTGACTTTTATCTTTGGTATAATATTAAGTTCTGTATTTTTATTTTTGACTTCCATATTGTTTGCATTCCTCTCTACTTTCTCCTAGTCTTGCTTCGAAACTGGTCCTTAATAATCGGTTATCTTTAGTTTATCTGTTTAAACTATGCCTGTTGTGCTTTCTTCGTGCATTTTTTGCAGCATAGTTAGGTTGTACTTTAGGAATAGCAACCAGTTGAGTTTTATAGGAGATTATTAGGAGAAAATACACCTTTTTCATCGTGCAGCTATTATACCAGAGCATGTGTTCACATGCTACATGTTCGCTAGGGCATTTTGCTGGACTAGCATGTACGGTGTGCAAGTTTGGCTCTGAAAGTTTAAGTCACTGACCACCTATGACGTGACACAGTAATTAGAGTGCTTTAAAGTTCAAACTTCCTATGTCGACGTATCCATGCCAGTCCAATGCATCTGTTTTTAGTTGTTACCATATCTATATTCGCTATGCGTTGGATCTTATACCTGCACCTGCATTCTGTTGGCATGGGGTGAGCGTTGAGGTTGGGTATCTTGTTCTTCCGACGACGAAAGAAAAAAAATAAACCGTCACGATTCATTTTGCAGGTTATAAGTTTGACGAACACGATCGTGAATCAGCCCACTTACGGCTGCAATTCTCGCGCTTTCCTGGTCCGAGGTCAGCTGGCGGTCCTCGTGTTAGGCGTTAAGTCGTGCGGGTCAGGTGGTTGCCGAACCTATTGTTATACGAGCGATCAAACCTCCGCGGCGTAATGCTTTGCGCTGAATCTCCGGTGGTGGCTTATAGGGTTCGTCAGCTCATGTTGTGAAAGCGTGAAAAGGACGATGCAATAATCTTGATATTCAGTATCCATTAGATTATCGTGTCGCTTGTTAGGATCGGAACATCGTATTTATTCCATAATACTGTATCTGCCGTAGTATCTTATTATCTACTGTATTTTGTTACCTCGTGGCGTGGCCCAGACAATCTCAGTTTCTTGTCATGTGAGACTTTTACTTTTTGAATCGCTTGTTCGTGTTTTTAGTCGTGCTTAGTAGTATCAAGTCTTTGCTTTGCCTTGCATCTGCCATTATACCTCTTCTGACCTTCATTAACATAAGGTACATATATCTCTACTGTAGAATAAGCTTCCAGGTCTGGTATGTAGTTGCATGCTGTAATTTCAACGAGCATACCAGTTGTGTGAGTTCATGTACTATTACTTTTAAGTATACTGATACATACTTGTCTTACAAACCGATGCGTCTGCATAATTCCTTCAGTTGACCAAATACATGCTTCTTAACTTGTATGTACTGACAAGCTGTGTTCTGCATACATTTTGCCATGCGAATAGTATAGTGGCATGCATCAGATATGAGGTGCTCATCTCTTGGAAAATCTTAAAGCCTTAAATTGTTAACTGTATATCTGTGTCCATGATATGAATGGTCTTGAAATTAGCATTGATGGTGAAGTGTGCATGAAGGTTGGCCGTACTATTTTCTCTGCTCCTCACTCGTTTGCAAGAAATACTAATGATGTGATGTTTGTCTGGAAGTAGTTTGAGTTAGTGTGCTCCTTGTAATCAGTGCTAATGGAGTAATGGTCATATCTTCCTCTTCTGGTTGATGGCTAATAGCAATGTTCCGCTTCATGTCATATCTGTTAAAAAATTCCTTTTACGTGACTTCTCCTGAAGTCCGTGCGTTTCCTTCTCTGTGTTATTGTGGGTATGCCCTGTAAGATCATTGTACGCTGGAGCAGTTTGCTGTGAAAAAAGGGTGATAGCCAGAATTTTAATTTATAAGCTGGAGCAGCATGTTGTATTGCCGAAACTGCAGTGGGGAACAATCGGGGCCCCAACTGCTCTAGAAAAATCATTGAATGCTTGAAAATGCTTTATTATTTGTACTACTTGTGCTGTTTGTTTCTCTAAATGATTAAACACGGTGCAACTATTGCCAATGTCCACTCATGTGATCACCAGCACCTCGCTAGGATCTGCTTCCTTTCATAGCTGGTCACTATTGTAAACCGCATAAATAATCGTGGAACGTTTATCATTGACAGTTTTGATGTTGGCCTTAATCGTTCGCCATACTGCTCTTAGTCCTCTGGTAAACATGACTCGGTTTTGGCACTACCCCTTTCACGACAAACTGGAAGGTGGTGGTAGGAAAACTGACCCTAACCTCCTTGCCCCTTGCGCTATGCATGTATCCTAGGCCAAGATGTCGATTGGGCAATAAACCACGTTGCAAGAGGCAGTGTAAAAATGTCCCCGGATTCATAAAAACCAATCTTAGCAGAAAAAACTGCTCAAAGAGCATGTATTTAAGTGCCTCATTAGCGGTTCCTGGTTACGAAAAGGTGAAGATCCAGGAAACTATAGCTGTGGGTGCATGGTATATCTGGTGGATGAGGCGTCGCCGTACACATGGAGAGTCAGTCCCGCCTATCAGAAACTGTGTTACTTCAATTCTGGCAATGGTGGCTAACTCAGCTTCAAGTCAACAAGGTGATGCTATACCAATGAAGATGACATGGGATAAACCGAGAGCAAACTGTTTAAAATTGAATGTTGATGCAGCTTTTGCATATGGAGACTGTTCTGGAGCTTTGGGAGCTATTTTAAGAAACAGTAAGGGAGCGTTTGTGGCTGCAACATCGGTGTTTATGCCACATATTCCTTCGGCTGTGGTGGCTGAAGCGTTAGCTATGTTACATGGTCTCCAACTTGCAAATAATCTGGGTTACAATAGAATCGAAGCAGAATCTGATAATCTTGAAGTGATACAACTGTGCATCGGTGGAGAGAGGATATGGAATGAAGCCACGGCTGTCTATGCTGATATAATATCCACGGCTGCTTCGATTGGTAATGTTTCTTTTAGCCATTCTAAGAGGGAGGCAAATGAGGTGGCTCATGAATTAGCTAGAGATTGTTTTTCAAACAAAGTATCTTGTAATTGGGACCATGAGCCCCCTAGGTTTCTCTTAGACAAACTCTTACATGATGTAACGATGATTTGATTGGAGGCGGCAAGTTTTCTGACGCACTCTTTCCTTAACCAGGGTACGTTTTAATGAGGCGGGCTTGCTGACCTAATATATATGGTGGAAAAGTTCAAAAAAAAAAGTGCCCACCTACCAAGCTAGCTAATGTTTACCTGGGAATAGACCAATGCAAAGCTAAACACTCAGGATTTGCAATCATACGTGGGAGAGAACAACGACCAAGCGGGAAATATTTGCCTGCCCATACTCGCTTGTGTTGCCACTGTCCCAAGCCATGGGCCATGGATTCATCCGGTGACCTTCCCCGAGGCCATCTCAACCCCACGCCCCTCCCTCGTCCTCTTACGGTTAGGCCCAACTGCCCCAGGCTGCGTGATGACTAGGGTTGGCGCTGCCACCATGTCTATACGCTGTGCCAGGTGGCCCCATGTCGCTAGATCTAGGACTATGTAGACATCCTCCCCACCACTAACACGCTGGACGTGCTCGTTCAAGATGTTATGTTTTGATCGCAAGTGGATGTTTAAGGGCTTTGTAATTGTACTTGTTAAAACAAGAGAAATGAAAGTTTGTGAAATCAATTGCATATTATGTTAAACTATAGCAATGCGTCCTTCATGTATTACACTTGTGGTGTTGCAGATGAAATGTCTATTCTGACACACTAGTTTGAACAAGAGGAGAGTGAGGGCTTTGTTGACCCTAATGCATGTAAGGCGAAAAGAACTAACTTCACAAAAAAATCAAGCCTTCTGCAATGCATGGAGAAGGATTGTCATAGATCCAGTTGTTGGGAATGACCAACAAAGTTTGACCTATTGGGACCAAATCCATGAGCTCTACATGCTTCTCCTCGAAGGGGAAATGACTAGGACACCAAGTTCCCTCCAAGCCCGTTTCCAGACCATAAATGCGGATTGTTTGAAGTTGCTATGTTTTTTTTGTTCAAGTCGACGGTCTCAATCCAAGTGGGACTAATACCACATATAAGGTGATGATTGGCATTTTTTACTCCAGTATTACTTGTTACTTACTGCTGATAACTTGTATCTTGTAGCTAAAGCATTGTTCAATTTTTTTGAAGGGTAGGCCCAAGAAGAAATGTGGGAAGAAGAAAAGCCTTTTACTTTGCATCATTGTTGCGCAATTCTTGAGAATGATAGGAGTGAAAAAATTGCCTCGACAATGAAATCCCAAATAAGAAACAACCTCCATCTAGCTCGGTTGGAGAGGGTTTTGGCGTGGACATGAAATCCCAAATAAGAAACAACCTCCATCTAGCTCGGTTGGAGAGGGTTTTGGCATGGACATCATGATGATGGATCAAGTAGCCCCACTCGAGTCTCCTCAGTCAATATAGAGAGTGACGTGAAGCCAAGAAGAAATCAAAGAATAAGAGGGCAAATGGAGACCAGGGAGGTTATAAAGAGTCATTATACATCATGATGGAGGTGAGAAAAGACATTTCTATGCAAAGGAGAGACTTTTTGTGAAAAGGACACTGGCATTAAAAGAGACACCAAACAATATAAAATACCTTAACACAATTGAAAATTACACCGAGATCATTGAGATGCCCTTCATCTTCAGCCTCCAAACCGTGTTGACGGCACGCCACCGTTGCTGCTCCTCCTAGAGCCAAACTGACGTTGTTAATTGCGCATGGAAAGTCACCGAACGGGTCAAGAAGACCACATACGTCCCGGGGCCGAAGAAGGATGAACATCGATGAAGCTCCATGAAGACTTGGAGACCGCCACCGCCATAAGAAGTTCTCGAAAACCATACCACTTACACGAGCTTTCTCGGTGTCACCATCGAGATAGGGCTAAAGTCGGGATACATTCGTGCAAGAACCATAGCTGCCCTAGCAAACTTGGACAGTAAAACAAGAAAACCGAAGCCCTCTCGCCGCGAGGGTCGAGATCTATCGCGCCTCCATAGAACGAAGGCTATAGAGGCGGGGCAGACTGGCATCGGCGCTGACGAGAGACGGGAAGATCTAATCGCCTCTCCTGTCTTCGGAGGCGAAGGGCTACAGTCAGGCATCACATGAAGAGGAGACTTGAAGAGCAAGGAAATAGAGGATAGGAGGAAGGCCGAGGAGAGGAATATGGCGGGCCAAGAGTGAAGGGCGACGAGAGAGGAGAGATGGCGATTGCCGAGATCGAGGAATGGGGCGGCCAAGGAGATAGCAAAAAGGATGGAGCATGCGCAAAGGGTCATGTTGATGGACCCAAAGGGTCTAGATGACAAAGGTCAAGCGTATGTTGAACTTTACCATGACCAAATCATGGAATCAAGTTGTTACTTCTCAAGCAATGGCGATAGTGGTGGGTGTGCCTTTTTGAGAGAGAACATTGAGATGCACTTTTGGTTTGTGGTGTTCCTCTATGCAACTTTCATTTCATGTTGTAGATCTCACTTTGCTTGCGGTTCTATGCTAGAAGTTAGACTTAAATTCGAAAAATTATGGACTTATGTTTCTATTTATGTTAATTTGGATGATGATAAAATGTTCTAATTATCATATGAACAAAATTGTAGTTAATTCGATGTGAGCCTCAGTTGGCTTGGCCAGAATCCTACCCTGGGGTGGTCCGGGTTCCCTTTCTGAGTGCTACCTGATTCGTGTTCAGGCAAACGCCTCGGGTGGCTTGGCTGACTGGAGTGTTATGGCCCTGGGGTGGAAGGTCTAGGCTCACAAAATGTGGGCATAATGGTTTGATTTTTCTATCCTCATACATAAGCCAACTTATTCCTTCCTTGGAAAGGGTCGACTCCTAAAGCTCAAGGATCTCTCTTGGTAGCCACCTAAAGTTGTTGATGCTTAGGGGCTTGGAGGAGAAATCTCATATCTATAAACCCACCAAACTGATTTGATTCCATCGTCCTAATCCCATATGAATCTTGTTACTCTAGAATTTCTTGGAACTCTAGACAGAAGTTGGTGCTCGAAACATTCACATTGGTGCAAGAAGGTTCACGAACTTGTTGGGAATCTCCAAGTTTTGTGGATAAGCCCAAACCTTTTGTAAATGTTTGGTCAACACTTTCAACTATACCTCATAGTGTATCAAGCCCTTCCTTTGTTGACGAGGCTCAAGGAGAATAGGCGAGACTCTGTGGCACCACACTCCTCCAATGACGACATACTTCCTTGGAAAGAACCATGGGAATTACGTCCTCGTGTCCACAATTGCGGTTATCTCTTGCCTTTAGAGCATCTCCACCGGGGCCTCCAAATGCGTGTCCGGCACCCCCCAATTGGGGGGTGCCGGACATGTATCCGGGCAACATTTGGAGGCCCTCCACAGCGGCACCCCCCAAAGGCCCACCCCTCAAACGGCCTAAAATTTGAGCGAACTGTTGAACACCTTGCGGGCGCACGAACCGCCGCCGGTTCGTCGCTGCGTCGCTCCGCATTACGGCAACCGTCGCCGGTTCGTGTGGACGTGCAACCGCCGCCGCTTGGCAGCAATATAACCATCCTCGCGGGCCGCACGACGATCTCATTCTCTTCGTTTGGTACGACATGGCCGAGTGGGGTAAGCCGGAGATGTGGCAGAAGGATGGCGCCACCAGCGAGAAGTCCGGCGGCGAAGGCGAATCACCGGTGTCGTCTTCCTCGAGCGGCAATGGCTCGGATTCTGTTTCTTCCCTCTCTACAACAGAATCCGAGCCATCCCGTTAGAAGTCGAGCAACTCGAGCTCTTCTACGGGCTCGACGACACCCCTTCACCGCGTTCCTCGTCGGGCGACAACGAGGAGGAGGACGACGACAGCGGCCCCAATGCCGTGGCTCCCAACGAGGGGAACGAGGCAGCCCCCGCATCTCCGTACAGGTGTTGAACCCGTATGGAACCCCCTCCGAGGAGGAGGCAGCCCCACCAGCCGGCGGGGAGGAGAGCGAGGTCGCGCCCGCCGCCAAGGACGCGGCCGTCGATGCCAAGGACGAGGACGGCTACGACGGCGACGTCGAGAAGCCGAAAGCCCTCCCCAAGCGTCCTCGCCAAGACGTCGATCACGCGGAAGCTTCGGCCTCCAAGAAGATGAAGAAGAAGGATGCGTAGACGATCGAGTATCGACTCGATCGAGATATATGTATATGTAATTAGCATTACTAGTCATATTTAAACCCGTTTCGATCGAGGCAGCGTATTTAAAACTTCGATATTCATTCATATTTAAACTAAACGATACAAATTTAAACTAAATGATACAAATATAAACTAAACGATACAAATTTAAACCCTACTCTAAACCCTAATCTAAACTTCGCCTTGGCCTGCCTCGTCGTCGTGCCTGGGCACCTCTCCTGCCAGGGCTGCCTGGGCTAAGCGCGAGCGGACACGCCTCTCCTCGCAGCTGCCTCCCTCGCTGCTGCCTGCCGTGCCTCACGCATCCGGTTTAACTCCTCGTGAGCCGCCTGCTGTGCGGCCTCCATCGTGGCCGCATCCTCCCGCTGCGCGACCACGGTGTTGAGGTCCCGTACGCCGCGCGCTCGACGGCCATGAAGGCGCGACAACGAATGTCCCGCTCCGCGGTCGCGATGGAGGCCTGCTTGATGGCGGCCTCGACGGCGTCGCCAGCCGCCTCGTAGCCCTGCCTGAGCTGCTGGGCCGCCTGCTCGTTGCGCCAAGCGTCGAACGAGTTCACAGCGACAACCTGGTCGGGCCACAGCGGCGGCGGCACCTCCTGCTCCGGCGCCGGCGCCTGCTTCGGAGACGGCTCCCGCCCAGGGTAAGGAACCTCCTGCTCCGGCTCCTGCTCCTCCACGTCGACGTCGTCGACGTCCGCCCAATCAAAGGGCGGCTCGTCGACGACATGCTGTAGCGCCTGCTCCGGCGCCTGCTCCTCCTGCCCCAGAGGGTGAGCGCGGCGCGCTGCCTGGGTGAGGGTGGGCCAGGTGGTCTGGAGGCGGCGAGGCATGGTGTGGACTATGGTGGCGATGGACTACGGCGAGTGGTGGTGTGGTGAGGCTGCACGGCACGGCGGAGGGGTGTTTATATAGGCGGGAGGAAGCGGTGGCGCTGGGTGGGAAACGGTGGCGATGGGCGGGAAGCGGCGGGTGGTGAGCACGCGTCGCCTCGGAGTTATGTGGCGGCGACGCGATTCGGCCACGCCGACGCTTGGGAAGCCGGGAAAGCCTGGGCGCCGGCGTAATTGCGAGGCGTGCCGCAGACGCCTCACCGTCCCGTCGCTTCGTCGCCTGCAGAAACGCGTCACCATTAACGTGGGCGGAACGACCTCCTGCATGGCGCAATTTACAGCACCTCATCGCGCCCTATGTCTATGACGGGTGGGGCGCACCTATTGGAGGCCATGTCCGGTCAATGTCCGGCACCCCCAGGAGGGCCTCCAAGTTTGGAGGCCCGATTGGGGGTGCCGGACATAAAATTGCTCGGGGCGAGGATTTGGGGGGTGCCGCTGGTGGCGGTTTTTGGTGTCCGGCCCCCAATGGGCCTTTGGGGGGTCGTTTAGAGGCCCCCGGTGGAGATGCTCTTAGGCATTACTTTCCCTTGCGTGTTATACCTGTTTGTTTGACACATATAGGATTGTTCATCTAGTTGTACATCTATATAATGTTTATTACTCTGTATCGCCTATTCACCCCCTCTAGTCGACCATACCAATCCTTTCATCTTACATACTATATTGAATATAGGCTTCTCTGGTCATTTGAGTGGACAACCACTACACCACGGTACAAACTTGCCGACAGAAGCATCTGTCGGCATAGGGTACCTTTGCCGGCAGTTTTTCAGACGCCAAGACCTACGCCGACAGAAGATAAAGAGTCGGGGCAAAAGCAGTCGGTGAAAGTTTTGCCGACAGATGATATCTTGCCAACACGTTATCTGTCGGCGTACCCTAATCTATGCCGACACTTATTCTGTCGGGATACAACGTACCTATGCCGACACTTGTGTTGTTGGTGTACAAAGCCTATGCCGACACTTAATCTGTCTAGAGATACCATAGCTATGCCGACACATCTGATGTAGGTATACCTTTTGCCGACACTAATTCTGTTGCAACATCTGCATACCACCAAACACACATTGCATATATATAATGCTCCAATATCACATCAATATCAATATCCATATGTACCATGAACAGCTTATACATAGTCAAGCGTCAACAGCTTATAAAATACTCAAGCAACACACATTGCACAAGTACAAATACACATATCCACATATATTGATCAGAAGTACACAAACACCGCTTCTTGGCATAGCTACTGTTTTGGCCTACTTATATGATCTAAATAGCTAATGATTTTGGCTACAAGATTAGAAAAATACAGCAAAAGATTTCTGCTTGTCACATCCATTGAGCACAAGGCTGCTGGTCAATCACACTTCAGACAAACATAGGTTGAAAACTCTTCGAAGTCATCAGATCCATGTGCAGCAAAGTACCTGAAATTTTTTCACACAACATTGTCATGCTCTGGTGCTTTCAAAGATGGCTAAATGACCAAAAAACTGTAGTAGAAAACAAGTGAGGCTTCAGTTACTTGCCCAGAAATAGTAAAATCTCACTACAAGTCTACAGGTACCAAGTCTTTAATTCAATCTATCAAAAATGAAATATCCTATAGTCATCTCTTTAGAAAGCAAATTTATCACAGATAGACAAAACAAGTGAGGTTTTAGTTGCTTGTCCAACGATAGTGAAATTTCACTGCAAGTGTACAGGAAGCAAGCATTTTATTCAATATATTGAAGAAAAAAAATGAGATAATGATGTCTTGTTTAAGCAGCTTAGCCACAGTGAGATAATCAACATGAAGTATTTAAGCAGAACAAACATGTCTTATTTAATTGTACTGGTATTACTAGTAAACACAACAAACATGTCTTTTTTACACATTTAGCCATGAGATTCAATTGACTAGTATTGCTATTAAACACAACAAACATGTCTTATTTAAGCATCTTAGCCACATTGAGATAATCAACAGGAAGTATAAGACTGCACAATTGCATTAAAACAAGCCCCTGCCAAGCAGACCAAAACAGAAATAGGAACTAAAGTCTAGCGTGTGGATACTTTCAGGGAGAGAGATCCCATGGTGCCATTATATTTGAAGTAAATGGAGGCACATAACCTTTCCATCCACAATGAAAAGGAAGAATGGATGCAGCTGCTAGCTAAGTATACGTCTGATCAAACGATACAAAGTTGTGTCACTAGTACCTAGTTATTCATGGCATGTTACCTATATGACAGGTTGTTTGTTGAAAGTGAACTTTAAAGGATAGAAAGTTGTGGAACAAATGGACATAAGTACAATAAGAGACATGGCCTAAATACCTGGACAGAGGTCAATATTGCTGCAGCTCCATATATACGGTTCTACTGGTTCTGTAAGATATCCAAGCAGATCCTTCCGTCTGCATAAACATTAAACCAGTTTATGTCAGACCTTCAAGGCTTCAATCTCTGAGAATGGTTTAGTACTTAAGTCGCTGAAAAGGAAATCAAGTTACTGAAAAAAACATAAAAAAGAACATACTATTCAGGTGAAACGCTCCATGAGACAAACCGAACAATTGGTGGCTTGTGGGAATAATCTTCAGTGACTAGCAGGATCAGCTTGAACGTACCTATTCAGTGTAACATAATCAATGTTAGCAACCTTATGTTTACTGCACACCGATATTGGAGTCTAACAAAATCTTGTATGCTGTAGGATTATCATGTATATATCTTGTACTTAACCAGAAGCAAATATTATACTGCAACAATGTAAATGGAAATGTGCATACGTGCAATCCATTAAGCCCCCAACATAATTTCAGTTGGTGAGCAGAACATCAAATCAATCTGCAACAATGCAAAAAAAGAACAAGACTTAGTTAGCTGGTTAGCCCAAGCTTTCATGAGCAGCATGAAGTTACAAACAACTTTAGATTCACGAATAGACATTTGCTGATACAGTTATGATCAAAACACCAGGATTTGTAACACACCTTCGAGAGTACCAACAGATATTATCAAGATAAATATCTAATCTGAATCCTCACAACTTGCATGATACTAAAGTGAACAAGTAAAAAATTGCAATACTCTTAACATGAAACTGTTTTAGGAGATGAAGCACACCTGCCAGTTAGCAAGATTTATCTAACCACAAGATCGATAAAACAAATCTACCCAGGAGCAGGGATGGGGCGTTGGGCTGGCTGGGGTGACTCACCGTATTCAAACTCCCGTCCTGTGAAACGAGGAGCCGGCGTCTCGCTGCTTGGGAGGTAGTTGCATGCGAGGGCATGGGGAGGCATCGTGTAGCCGGAGACGCAGCCGAGTTGTCCGAGGACTGCGGCAGCATCCCATCGCTGGGGAGATAGTGCCATGGTCGGGGGAGTCAGGGCGGCGTCCCATCCCTAGCTCCTGGTCGACGCTGTGGTAGGCAAGATGGTGTCGAGGGACAGAGTAGGAGCCTATTGTGGCAGGCCGGCGATGTGGAGGCGGCTGCCAGAGCAGGGGAGTTGGCGTCGGTAGGGTTAGGGTTGCAGGCCGCGTAGAACACGAGATGGACGAGGATGAGGTGGACCAGGAGCGCTGGTGGTGGAAATATGAGCAAGGCGGCGAACGGGGATGGCAAGGAGGCGGCCCCTCTAGGCGGTGGACGGAGATGGCTAGGCGGCGGGAATGGAGGAAGGAAGGTGGGCGCGTCGGGAGGGGATCTGTTTTGAGATTTGGCCGGGGGAGGATAAGGTCTTTCGAGACTTGTCGCCGAAATCACCAATCTCGCGCCCAAGTCCTCCAGTTTTGCTCCGAAATTTTCCAATTGCGCGCCCACGACTCCCGCGACACCGGTTGTTGCTTGTGGACCGCCACGTGGAGACCTACGCCGACACAAACATCTCCCGACAGTTAAGCAGTTGCTATATACATGCCGATGGATAATCTGTAGCCAAGTCTACACCGACAGATGACGCCATATCTCTATCTTTGCCAACAAATAATGTGTCGGGATAGGTCTTTAGATACGCCGACAGATGTTTTGTGGGTATACATATGTCTTTCCCTACAGAAGTGTGTCGTCAAGTTCCTACCGTGGTGTAGTGAACCATCTGAGAGAAACCCAAATACTCATCAAGAAAAAAAAGTAAGAGAGCTTAGCAAGCCTCTCTAGCATTTGGTGCGTAATGCTTTTGTTATCATCCACAATATGTTCATGAAGAGTGAGCGCGATGCTAATATTGTGTTTGTTCAACAATATGAGTAACAAGTCCCTCTGGCTGAGCCACATCACGACGTTCCGATCAAGTATTCTCAATTTATCTCCATGCATCATGAAATTCGTGATGAAATAACTCATCACCATCTGCAAGATGATTTAGTAGAGCACTAGTGGGCGCTCAGAAAAAACTATTAGTTCGAGTTTCATTAGAGTTGTCGAATTTAGAATGCAATGTCACTTGCCATAATAACTATATAGTTTCTAATAATAACAATAAAGCCTTTTATTTTCAAATAAGTTCGGGTAGGCTCACTGTTCCAAATATCGGCCGGTAAGACGTTATATCACGAACCCCTTCTAATTTAGATATAAATATGAACATATCGATGAAAATAGAAAAACTGAATTGGGTCAGATGTTTAGGGAATACTACGTCCTAATAGCGGTGAACATGTGCCTAACACCTCTGGTAATAGATACTTTTTCAACGATACCGGGAACGTAGGTGGAGATGCTCTTATAACTACATTGGTGAATGATGTAACTTCATTTCCAAAGAAGTACTCCCTCCTTCTGTTCTAAAATAAGTGTGCTAGATTTGCCCAAAAGTGGATATACATGTTTCATGTCTTACATATATTTATTTTTTGAGAAAATCTAAGACACTTATTTTGAAACGGAGCTACAAAACTATCTAAACAAAAATGTGTTCCAACCGTCTGAAACGTTTTTTAGATGAACCGCTTGGAACGCTGGAATTGCACATCAATTCTGCACAAGGAATAACTCTAGATCACCAGAGACTCGTGTCCACATCAAAAGAGGCAGAAAGTGGAAGTCCTCAAGTCCCGCACGATCCATCCGTCCATCTCAATCTGGACGGGTATAAAGCGACCCAAATCTCCCAGTACGATCCCTCGTCCCTCTTACCCGACGCCGCCCCTCTCCCTTTCCTGTCTCCTCGCCGCCCCTCACAGCCATGTCCACCGCCACCGCCGCAGCCGCATCGACTTCCATCTCTTCCTCCACCCGAAAACCATCGTCTCCATCTTCCAGGATCCTTGCGAACCCCCGCAGATCTCTTCCTGCCAGACTCTTATCCTCCTCCCCCTCGCAGTATCCCCTCGGTCCGGTCTCCGCAATGGTCACTCCTGACGCCGCTGGTGAGGCGGGCTTCAGGAAAAATCTTCTCATATTTGACGCAGAGGAGGACCTCGCGGCGTCTCTGGCCGAGCACACGGCAGGGCTGTCGGAGAAGTTTGCCGCGGAGAGGGGCGCCTTCACCGTCGTTCTCTCCGGCGGCTCTCTCATCAAGGCTCTCAGGTTCTTTGACCTCTTCAAGAATCAATGACGAATATCCTTTAATTTTCGCGGGTTTGTCTAATCTTTGGGTATTGCAGGAAGCTGGCGGAGCCGCCGTACCTGGAAGCGGTGGACTGGAGCAGATGGCACGTGTTCTGGGCGGATGAAAGGTCGTGCCGAAGGACCACGCTGATAGCAACTACAAGCTCGCCATGGATGGGTTCCTTTCTAAGGTATTCGCATGAATGCTTTTTTGATGAATTGTTGGGAGCTTGAAAGTTGAGACAGAATTCAATGTAAAAAAAACTGAGATAGAATGCGGAAATGGGGATCATGATGGGTAGTCTAGTGCTGTTCTGTTCGTTTTGTCAGTGTTGGGCATTGACTAACTATGGCAGGTGGTTTATGATAATGTAGAATACTAGGTTTACTAGAACTGAACCCAGTCCTGAAAAATAATAGAACTGGACCAGCATATTGCTGTGGTAAATCTCCTGTTTTTTGTAATTTAGTGGTGCATTGGCTGTTGTAGAAAAACTATGTGGATCATCCACCTCATTGTTTCTTGTTTTCGTCGACATAATTTGGAAAACTGATTGATGTCTATATTGCACATGACGGAGCATATGCGATGATTGTTTGCGGAAAAAGATATTGGAAAGAATGTTAAAAGAACTCTTCATCTACACTTTTTTCCGGTGCTTTCAGCAAATTTGGGTGGAATTTCATTATTTCTAAAAAACCTCCTCGCTCAATTAAAAATATCTAAAATTTTACTACATTTGGTGGTCCGTGAGTGAAGTTGTAGCAAACAGTCTGGAACGGTCGAGAATTCAGCATTTGTGGGTTTGATCACTGTGTTGTATGTCAGATATTCTATTTTCTGAATAGTCAATTCAATGGATGACATAATTAAGGTGGCGTTGTAACGTGGCATCGTATTTTGAAGAGGACTAGGCGGGCAAAAGCCAGCCTGCACCGGACCTTAAATAATAATGAGGAGGCCAGTGGCTCAGTGTAGTGGTCAATCTCTTATGAGAGTTTGTTGGGGCTCCGATGAGCATCAGTGCCCAAAGGTGTAGTACTTCAGAGCACCGATAGACGACGGTATGAGGGGCTTCATTAATTTAAGTTAAAGATCATGCAATTTCTGCACTTCTAGATGTTCCATAGGATAGATCATAGCACCGTGGATCGGGTTTTGCTCTTTGGTTGTCTGCCCAGAACTCAGCTAGGCTCAAGTAGCTTGTTGGAGTAATATGCAGGTTTGTAAGGCATTTCAGATAGGTTGGGCTGGGGTGCTATGAAGTAGCATGTAAGAGTTAGACTCTAGGATTCCCGGCGAAAATGTCTGTCGTTGGTGAAGAGACGTGAGCGATCTACAAGCCATATGAAGACGCAACAGCGATTCGGAGCATGGTTCTTCCAGATAGTCGAAGCAAACTGATTGTCTGTCCGAGCTTGGAACGAAACCGTGCACGCCAAATTAGCAATGATGAGCATCCTGTCTATATTGCTTACACGTTGGAACCTGCAAGTTCAAATTAACCGTGGCCAAAAAAGAGCGAAGGATAACTAGTTTAACCGTGGCAGCTGAGGATAAACGAGGTTAAAGCTCAAGATTTAGCGTGTGGCTAAACATGACCTTATGAACCAAGGATTTATGTCAAATGACGTGGGAAAAAAATGCAGGGAAAGAGGTGTCCAAAGAATTCTGACCATGCAAAAGGTCTAGCCAGAAGGATGTCGAACTTCCATTTCCAGTGGTGACTTTTTGGAAATGGATCTGAAAAGGGGAAGGGTAGAGAACATGTCCTTCAAACTATAAGGAGTCTGCAAGATCATGATCGTCAGTCACCCGTAAGAAAGGGCAAAGCGAGATTCCCGTGGAGTTTCGCCACGAGAGTGGATTTTTCAAGGTGTTTTAGGAGGAGGCAATGAATATGAGTTCTGAGGCAGCGAATCCCAAGACCACCATTGTTTGTGGTAGCACAAACCTCTTCCCACACAATTTTACACTGTCCACCGTGAACTAGTTCCTCAGCAGTGCAGAACAAGGCACTACAATGGTTCTCTAAGCACTCAATAGTGCCAATTCGGAGCAAGATGCCTGCCATCACATAGGTAGGTTAGACATGAAGAACCGCTGCCATCGTATACGTGATGGAGCTTGGTAGAGGTCATGGCTAGGATTGTGGCCGCTGTTACCGCTGTGGTTGCTGGCGCGGCATTAGGCGGCAGAGGCCCAGGTGTTACGGTGTTTTTCTTCTTAGCACCTGGTCAAGTGTTAACTAGAAACACAAGCTGGGTGCACGCAGTATGTGGAGTTCAGCAATCCTCGTTATTATGGCAAGTCAGGTGGCATCGTCTCCGGCACTCATATTTAGAAGAGTGATACTATTAGCTTTACTGACACATATTATAACCGTTGTTAAAGGCGGTCTTCCTGGGACTTTCTGTTTGTCCAGAAAAGAATATGTGTATTAACTATGTAGTCTAGTCTATATGTTTATTTTGTCAATCAAGTGCACCCCACATGTCATATTCTGTACAGTTGAATTCAACTTGAATCCATCTACATGTGTTACTACATAATTCTTAGAAGCACGTATATGTATTATCCTCATACATTTGTTTGTCCAGGAAAAACTCTGATGATGCATTCTCCTCATATATCTTCAATACGAGTATTTATATTTTCTCATTCATTATGATATTTTTTTTCTCATTCATCCTATGTGTTCAATATAGGTGCCAATCCCTGCTAACCAAGTTTATTCCATCGATGATACACTGGCAGCTGAGAAGGCTGCGGATGACTATGAAACTCGTTTAAATCAACTTATTAAGGATGGCGTGGTTGCATTGTCACCAGTAACTGGGTTCCCAAAGTTTGATCTCATGCTTCTGGGGATGGGCGCTGATGGCCATATTGCCTCCCTCTTCCCTGGCCATCCTATTATCGACGAAAACAAGAAGCTAGTCACCTATGTCAAGGATTCTCCAAAGCCACCACCAGAGAGAATAACATTCACACTCCCCGTGATCAACTCGTCTGCACATATCGCACTTGTGGTCACTGGTGCTGGGAAAGCCGGTGCAGTTCACAAATCGCTTTCAGGCAGCGGAAAGTCATCAGATTTGCTGCCCGTTGAAATGATGGAGCCACAAGACGGAGAGATGACTTGGTTCACCGACAAGCCAGCTGTGTCCATGTTGTCGCGCATCTGAAGCATGTTTTGTTAGATATATTTGAAACTTCCACCTCAAGTATGAAAGATTTAGAGGAATTCCCCGTTAGATCCGTACTTGCCATGATCTCCACTGTAGAAAACTTGAGCCGTTTTCGTAGCATGTAGTGCAGCGTATATGTGCCGAACATAAGTATGAATCAAGGTAATCGCCATCTTATGGGATATTTCCTTTGGTATTTAGATCAGTGTTGTACATCGTGTTCAGATTTGATGTTATATATTGTTTCCTTTCTACTCAGAATATTCCAATGAATATCCCACACTGTGGACTAATGTTTCCGATGAATATCCCACACTGTGGACTAATGTTACTTTTATTTGACACTACTAGTGTTTTGCAACTGTCTACCCGTTCGCTTCACGCTTGCAATGAAAGATAGAGGGATTTCCATTAGATCCGTACTTGCACTACTCCACTGTAGAATGTGCCGGTGCATAAGTTTGATTCAGTAGTCGCCATCTTATGTGATATTTGTTCCTTGGGTATTTAGATCAGTGTTGGTAGATTGTAATTTGGTGTTATATATTGTTTCCTTTCTACCCAGAATATGCTAATGAATATTCACATATTTTTTTTTGAAACGGGGGCAAAAGTTTTCCCCTTATATTAATTAAGCAGGAAATGCAAGAAGTCATGTTTGTAACCGAAAGTTATTACAAGGAACTATTCTCGCGGCATTAAGTTGCCCAAACGTTTGGCATCCACAAAAACCCACAACCGGGTCTCTCTCTTAATGCTAGCAAAAATGACCATAGGCGGTGTACTCTTGTTCTTGAAGGGCCTTGCGTTGCACTCGTTCCAAGTATCCTAAATGGTGAGAAGGGCAATGGTGGTGATGGCTTTGCGGCAAGGGGTGGAGCCATCCGTCAACAAGGACCACCACTCGTTGAAGGAGAGGGAGGTCCAATCAAGAGGTTGCAAGTTGTGGAGACCCAACCATTCGAGATGAAGCTCCAAATCCTCCGCGACACCCGATAATGGACAAATAAGTGAGAGACTGATCCCGTAGTTTGCTTGCAAAGAGGACATAGGACACAATTTGGCCAACCTCTTGTAGCCAAACGGTCTTGGGAGGGCCCCAAGCCTTCCAAATCTTCCTCTCGAAAGGAGAGTCAATGGTGTCCAAGAATTGCATAGTGTATGCCGTCTTCGTGGAGTACTCGCCATTTTCCGAAAGCTTCCAACGAATTTCATCAACGGTGTCGTGCACAAGATGTACATCAAGAAGTAGCATCCATAGGCGACAAATTAAGTTAAGTGTTGTTGGTGAAGTTCTCATCAAGACACACGCTTTCCCACCCAAGTATTTGAGTTCATGGCGTCACCCACGGAACACTTCTTCTTGCTTGAACATTCGAAAATGAGGGGGCAATATCTTTGGGCTTCCTCCTCTCCAACCATGGTGCATGCCAAAAAGGGGTCTTGAGACCATTTCCAAGATCAACGTAGCGGCGTAGAAAAGATCCATATCATCGCGGGTGCAAGGGTTTCCAAGGTCTACCCAAATTTTCTCCGGATTCTTCCATTCGAGCACTTTCATATATTTAACGCTACTAGTGTTTTGCACTTGTCATGGTTGCTTCACGCTCGCAATGATCTCGATATCTCGTCTGTGTAAATTTGCAGAGCCATCAGCCATGGTACAGAAACTCTGTAATACTTATTGCCGTTAGTTTCGATGGTCTAGGTTCAGGTTGAACAATTGCACAACGTGAAAAATTCTTTGCATCATACCTCATTTTCTTTTCTTTGCATCAAGTATTGTCGAGTTTTTTTTAAATAATATTATTTTAATAGTAATTTCGGGTAATAGGACGCGCGGCGGAGATATTTGAAAAATAGCGCGCTGTCGGCCCTGAGCGCGACGAAAGTCGAGTTTCGGCCTGGGGAGGGCCGAAAGTTGCCTGTCGGCGCAGTACGCGACGAGAGCTGCATGCAGGTCTGCGTGCGCGGCAGGCGGGGCCCGCGACTTTTGGCCCCGAGCGGAGCGAAAGCTGGTTTCGACCCGGAGCGGAGCGAAAGCTCCCGCATGCTGTCGACGCGCCTCTCTCCTTTCTTCTTCCCTTTCCTTCTCTTCTTCCTTTCCCTGGTTCGTCTTCCTCCTTTCCTCTTCCTGCTCTTCCTCTCTCCACCAAATCCAGGCCAAAAAACTTGTGTTGCCACAGATTTGATCGGTAAAAAAGAGAGAGGAGGGACGGGGCATCCAGTATCTGTGGATGGGATAGGTTTTTGTGGAGTCGTTTTGAGGTGTGGAGGTGGAGGATTGGGAGCAATGGTGGTCAACAACGGTGCCTAGTGATGGTACAAGTTGTTGTTTGAGAAGGTGGTGTTGTGCTGGAGCAGTGGTGGCGGCAGATTGAAGCCGGAGAGCGGCGCTGACCGGATCGACACGCGTCAAGGGTGAACCCTTATTAGTCACTAGATAATTATTGTTTAGTGTAATAATGCTCTGTTAGTGGACGGGTGCATATTAAGTATTTTGTTGGTGGCTGCGTTAGTAGTAGTGTAGACACTTTTAGTCAGTGAATTCGTTAGTATTAGTGTCGGAATAATTTATTTGGTGGATGCGTTAATATTATAGTACTATTATTTTGTTGATTAATGCAGTGTAGAAATTTTGCGATCGGTTAGAATAAACATTATTCATTGGGCGTCATATTTTTCAGTGATCGGCATCTGATGATGCTATAAATTTGTTTAGGTCATGGAAGTGGTTGAAATTGTTGTGCACTATGGCGCCAGTAATGTCGGTGTAACCGAGTCAGGTGTTGATTTGAGTGAATTTGGGAATATGTCGATTCAGCTTACAGACCCAGTGAATTTGAGAATAGCTGCCATTCAGCAGTATTTCACGATAAATTTCAGGTTTGATCCTAATATCTGGACTGTTAAGATTCAGTCTGTATGGAGCAAATCCCGTACAAATATTTTTCGGAAGTTGTTGCCGCTTGATCGGACAAGTCAGTGGACATCTTGGCTAGCATCATGCAAACGCCGAGGTACACAACCTGAAATCCTGCTGGTATTTAATCTGAAAGAGAACAATTTGGAACACGGTGGCGGGGGTCCTGAGCATGGAGAGAGTAGTCAGTGTACTGGCTCAGAGAATGTTGATTTGTTTGGCTCAATGGAACATATTTCTGATAATTATGAATCGGCACTTAGTAGTCAGTCGGCAGGACCTGCGCATGAAGGGGAGGCAGATGGGGATGAGTACGCAGGAACATTGCAGCAACAGATGTTGGACGAAGATGAGGATGACCTTGCAGAAGATCTTGATTCTGATAATGAAAATGATGCGCACATCCCCTGGGACTACACACTCGTGGAGCATAACCTAGGCGAAGCGCCTACGTTTGGCAGCACATGGGCACAGCGAGATGTAAACATCATTTAGTTGTGTTCGCTCGACTTACTTTGTTATTTTACGGTCAACTAACTAGTTTGTTTATGTACAGAGAAGATTCAGGTGAGTCCAAGTCAGGAATTGTTATAGAGCATTCACTGAGTGGTTCGATGCGCTTCAGGACCACCAGGTTATATGGGAGCCATACGGGGATGTCGCTAGGCAGAGTAAATTCCCCCGCGGGCTTTCTTACCTGTGCACGAGAGATCGGAGGTACTGGTTGACTACACCTCGTATTGTGTTCGACGACTCGGTGGAGCAGATGGCACAACATCGGATCATGAGACAGTTTGGAGGACGGCAGTTGCCGGTGCCTCCTACTCGACCTCAGCTCCCTTCCCACGTGCACATGTAACTCTTCTAGATGAAACTATTTTTTCTATTTTGTGTACGCATCCAGTTGTTTTTAATTGCTCTACACGTATATATGCTACAGGTTAAATCGTCAAGGAGACAGACCACTTGCAACTTGGCTACAGAAGCTCCAACCGTACATGGTAGAATGGGCGACTGCGACCGCGATTGAAAATCTATGGCTGGACAATGAGGCGTTTGTGCCGGCTGATTTTGATCACTACCTCCAGACATACAGACAATCCACTCGCACACGGTTATTTCCGACGCCACAGCCTGATCAGATGCAGCCAGCTAGTGTGATCGACATGTACCCACTACACGGTATTGGGGGGCCACGGTACTTTGAGGTACGTACTAAATTTATGTGCCTCCATTGCATAATCTATGCCTTCATACAAATTTCTAACACTTTTCCCTTACTAAACAGGCTGAGCAGATAGCAGAGATTCAGCGTGATGTGAGTAGGTACAACCCGCCACCTGAGTGCAGGACATGGTTCAGACGACTAGAGGAGAAGCTACGACGTGTGTACAATGTGCTTACCTGTTCCGGTGTTGCCGATGTTGTGCCACGCTAGCCAGCTCCGCGTCCTCCGCGCCACTGTACACCCACTCCGGATGCACAGGTATCACCTTCCGCACACTACACACATCGACATGACCCGAGACCTCGTTTTACACCTCCTCAGCCTAGGAGCACACAACCTACGTTCGAGGTCGGTTCATCATCTCACCAGCCGGAGCATTTCGAGCCGGGTCCTTCTCAGCCAGTTCCTTCCCAGCCGAGTACTTCGTCGTGGGTCATGCCCCCTCATATGATGATGCAGCAGCCTGGTATGCATCAGTGGGGCATGCCACGTGATCAAGGTTTCGGGCAACACCCTAGTATGTACGGTCAACCGTCTTATGCAGAGATGATTTGGAGCGGGGTTGCACCGCCTATGACTCAGCCAATGCTCGATCTCCGTTAGTATGTTTTATTTTTCCCACATATTACTCTTGTTCATCAACATCACATACTAACATACTATCATCTGCAGGTGGAGGTGGTTCGGCATACAACTCTCCACGATTTGACCAGGAGAATCCGATGTACTGTACGCCACCGCCCGTCACACAACCTACGCAGGACGAGGACGAGGAGGCGCCGCTGCAAGGTAGTGGGACGCAGCCGCGACAGGATGACGTGGAGTTGACAGTGCCTCGTCAATTGAGGCTAGCTCACAGGTACGTCAGATCAACGCCCGTCCAACCCCCTCCTCGTCAGGCTCGGCCACGCAGGGGTCAGTGATATATTTGGGACATACTGGTACTTAGGTGTATGAGACATATCCGTATATCTATTTCTATGTGAGACATATTCATATTTATGTTCGTCTGTACCAGACATATTATTATCTATGTACGAGACATATTATAATTGATACGAAACATCCCACATTGAATCGATAGATTAATTTAACATACAACTAGAGATCTACGTTACAACTTCACTAATTCTAAATACTGGATAGAACAAATTAAGATACAACTACAAATTATGATACAACACAAGTAAAACAAAGACTCTACCTATCTCCCATCGACGCAGCCTGCCCCATCCGCCGTGTTGCCACCCTTGCCCTTTGACGAAGATTCTGCCTTCTTGCCTTTGCCCTTGGACGAAGCTTCTGCCTTCTTGCCATTACCCTTGCTCGATGCTTCAGTCTTCTTCTCCTTGCCCTTGCTCAGTGCTTCAACCCTCCTTTCCTTTGACGACGGCATGAAATCGTCGTCATCATCGCTGTCAACTACCCAGAGACAGGAACTACCATAAAATTGACGGTCAGCTTCAGTTCGGTGGAACGGACTATTCGTAACTTTCCTGTCAAACTTATCTGCAAGCCTGAGCATTTCAGCACGAATTTGGAGCGGGGTCCTATACGGAAACCCATCGCGGCATAGCTTCGCCCCAAGCAAAGCGAGATGACTCTCAGTCTGCAAAATTTCTTCAAATGAAACTAACCTCCCATCTACCTTCAAATTGCTCGAAAGCCTGGCGAGATGCTCGGATGCGGTATTGTGAAACCCAGACACACACTTCTCGCAAGGACCAATACACACCATGCTTGCGCTCAAGTGAGTATCATGCCTACCTTCGACTGGGTTTTATAGAACAACCAGTGGCGGGAAGAAATTGGACGGTGCCGGCATTTGGCGGGAAACGGTGACGGGAACAATAGCGGGAGGTAATTGGGCGGGAAACGGTGGCGGGAAGAAATTGTGCGGGAAAAGGTGGCGGGAACAAATTTGGCAGGCAAAACTGCGACACATTGTGGCATAAGAGTAACCAGGGAAGGGAAAGGAGGAAGAGAAGAAAGGGGAGAAGAAAGATGCGCCTGCCCCCTGCCGACGGTGGAGGGACTTTCGGCCCGCTCCTGGCCGAAAGCTTCTTTCGGCTCGCTCCAGGCCGAAACACGCGGGCCCCGCCTGCCGCGCGCGCAGAGCTGCTCCGAGCTGCATGCCGACACCCTACTTTCGGCCCCCTCCAGGCCGAAAGCCTACTTTCGGCTCGCTCCGGGCCGACGCCACTCTATTTTTCAAATTCCATTGCAGTGCGTACTATTACCCGAAATTACTATTAAAATTAATATTATTTAAAAAAAAACTCGGCATTTGTGAGGCTCATTTCTTATTTTGTCATGATACATCTGCTGCCATTTGTGCTTATCATGGCACATGTGGGCGTGAGTAACTTTGTGAACCAGGAACTAGGAGGTGCATATCTGGTGATAACACCACTTATATGATACCACTGCTCAAAACTTAAAAATTAAGTTTCAAAATTTTCCAAACAAATTTGTGGGCGTTCACAAGCTGTGTGTTTACGGTTCCTAGAATTTGCAAAACCAAATTCGAAATGCACACATGGAAATTAAAAAGACAAATCCAACATGAAAGGTGTCATAGAAAGACGAAACACTAAATAACACTACTCACATAGCAATTTTTCTTTCTTCGTGCGTATTTTGAATTTGGTTCTGAACATTTTAGGGAATGTAAACACACATCTGATGACCATCCATCACTAGCTTCAGAATTTTTTAGCACTTATAAATGTGAATTTTGAAGAGTGGTATCGTGATATCATTCAACGTGTGGTATCACTAGGTATTTTCCCCAAGCAGTAGTTTCCGACAGCGGCAGGAATAAAAAGAAAAAATCAGATCCATGTCGCAGGGGAAACGAAAGGAATGTAACCAGAGGCACATGAGGCCCCGTGCTGAATGATCTGTGTGAGAAGCGATGCATTTTCGAGCTCATGCGCCCTCCCTTCCTCCTAGATTAAGATGAACATGGGGGAGAGGAACACTCTCACGACAGGTGCAGTTCGCACGACGCTGCACGCGGGCTCTTCGGCGCCGCGCCGAGTACTAAAATAGCACCGTGGTCTCCCGCCTGGGGAACACGGTGTCGTCGCCGTTCGGCTTGACGGGCGTCTCCAATCCTCCGAGTGATGCCGCTTTCGCCCGGTGCTCCAACGATTCTCAAGCGGTGGCAGGTGTCGGATTTTCAGCAGGTACATAGCAAATTCATGGCGGTCCAGCGGCTACGAGCTCGATTAGATGAAGGGAGCGGCCGTCACCGGTAGGGGTGTAAACGGATCGGATCGGATTGGATAATACTCTTTCCATATCTTGTCCTATATTTTTTTGTCGGATTCGGAGCGGATCAGATAACGAACGGATGCGGATACAAATACGGATAATACCGGACTACGGATACGGATCCGGAACGAAGCGGATGTGGACCGAATACAAGTACTAAGTAGCGGATAAATAAGTACAAAGAAATAAATTTTACCGTGGATTTTTCGAACAAAAGGATTATCCAAACACATAACACTACAAGTGACAATAGTGTAAGTATGCATGATGCAAGTCATGGTTGGACGACATAGAACGAATAATCCTATATCCTATATGATTACCCAGTATAAATCGTACTAGAGTAGGATTAGTTATATACGGAGAGAAGTAAACATATGATTAGTTCAATGTGCTAATGGATTTGGCTATTTATAATAACTAAATAGGCTAATAAATCAGATTATCCTAATAGAGTATATCGGATAATCCGCAAAAAATAGCGGATAATCCGCATCCGTTGGGTAATAGCAATACCATATCCTCTACCATATCCGTCGGATATCCGCCTAACCAATATCCTTATCCGCATGCGGATTTCCATAATTACATATCATATCCTTAAAAACGGATACGGATGCGGATTCGGTGCGGAAATTATCCGCACCGTTTACATCCCAGTCAACGGGGTCGTTGTTGCGTTGTAAGGACGAGTGTTCAGATGTTCCATCTTTCTTGTAATTAACGAGCGTATGTTGTACTACTACCCCCTAGAGATTGAGTAGTTTTGTCCGAGTGATGACCGCCGCACAATAGAAATAAACATCTAGCGCATGGGCGCACGCGTCTAGCTTACTTTATGGCTACAGAATCATCCAAAATAAATATATGGCATCATGCGAGTATGCCATCATCATGGACCGAACACCATTGTGACATTATAGTCTTTATTACGAGTCCATAGTAATCGGAATCATAGCTGTGAGGCTCATGAGAGAAGAGTCATCTATTTGCACAAGCCGCGTCGGTTTCACGAGGCCGCTATGGTGAAGTATTCTTCATAGGTCGCCGTTCTCAGCTAAAATCAGAAGTCCCTGAAAAGTGGTGACAATGATATTGGTGGGAAAAATCCACAATGACCCTCGCCTTGCCGGTGTGTGCAGTTTGTGTTGGTAGTCTGCTGGGTGCGTATGTATGTCCTCACGATGGTAGTACTCCATAATAACCGGCGAGCGTGTATGTTCCAATTTCTGGCTGGTTTTCCGCTAATAATTCGGTCAAATCCCTCCTTAATTAATAAAATTGTCAAGTTTTTTTCTTAAAAAAATGAGTATTCGGACACCAACTTGGCATCTGCTCCACTCCATCTAAGGGCATCTCCAGTCGTTCGGCCCCTAGGGCTCAAAATTGCGCTTTTTTTCGGCCGCCGCGGCGCCAAACGGCGCGAATCAGGATCCTGGGGGGCGTGTTTTCTAGCCGTGAACCCAGGCCGCCCCCCAGCTGGCGATACGGCCATATTTTGGCATAAACAAAGGCCGGCCCTTTTTGGCATACAAATTAACACATAAATATAGCTTAACATATAAATTCGCACACAAATAAATAATTTAACATACAAATCCACACACAAAAAATAGTTCAATAATGCAAGCAAATAAAACAAATCGTACTAGGCATTGTCATCGCCATTATCGGCATTGCCATTATCGGCGTTGCCATTATCGGCATTGCCATTGCCCTTGCGCGCCCACAAGTGCTGCACCAGATCATTCTGTAGAGCTAGATGTGTTCCAGCGTCTCGAATCTCCCGGCGCGTGGCGAGGCAGGTTGCCCATGATGCCGACACCTGGTGATCAACATCTGCAAGAGGACCCTGACGGTAGTATGGTGTCTTTGCCTCACTGTCAGGCACCGGGTGATCCCACTCACTCTCAATGATCATGTTGTGCAAAATCACACAACACTGCATCACCTCCCACATGTTGGACTTAGACCAAGTCATAGCTGGATACCGGACAACAGCGAATCGAGACTGCAGCGCGCCAAATGACCGCTCAACATCCTTCCTGCAAGCCTCCTGTCACTTGGAAAACCAAGCCTTCGCGCTTCCTAGCACAGGGTTGGAGATACTCTTCACAAATGTTGCCCACTTCGGGTAGATGTCATCTGCAATATAGTAGCCCTTTGTGTACTGGTGCCCATTGACCTCGTAGTTCACAGGGGGAGCATGGCCTTCGACAAGGTCGGCAAAGACATCCGAGCACTGCAAGACATTGATGTCGTTGTGAGTACCTGGTATACCAAAGAATGAATGCCAAATCCACAGATCATATGAAGCCATGCCCTCAAGAATCACCGAGCACTCTCCTTCCTTTCCCTTGTACATCCCCTGCCAATCAAATGGACAGTTCTTCCATGCCCAATGCATGCAGTCGATACTACCAAGCATCCCAGGAAAGCCTCTTGCTTCATTCTCTGCAAGGAGGCGAGCAATGTCTTGCGCATTGGGTGATCGCAAGTACATTGGGCCAAAGACTGCAACCACTGCCCGGCAGAAATTGTTCAACCACTCAATGGCCGTGGACTCGCTCATGCGCAGATAGTCATCCTGTGCATTGATGACGTGAAAGTCACACGTTCGTTGGGAACCCCAAGAGGAAGGTATGATGAGTGCAGCAGCAAGTTTTCCCTCAGTAAGAAACCAAGGTTAAATCGAATCAGTAGGAGATCGAAGTCACTTCTGAAGGTTGTTGGTGAAGGAGTGTAGTGCGGTGCAACACCAGGGATTCCGGTGCCAACGTGGAACCTGTACAACACAATCAAGCTACTTTGCCCCAACTTAACAGTGAGGTTGTCAATCTCACCGGCTTGCTGAAAACAAAGGATTAGACGTATAGTGTGGAAAATGATGTTTGTTTGCAGAGAATGAAAAAAGAACAATGATTGCAGTAGGTTGTATTTCAGATGTAAAAGAATGGACCGGGGTCCACAGTTCACTAGTGGTGTCTCTCAATAATAAATAACTAACATGCTGGGTAAACAAATTACAGCTATGCAATTGACAATATTGATAAGTGCATAACATGCATGTGCAAGTTGTGGTGTCTACTATGAGATTCATTTGGGCATTATGACAAAGTACACAGACCGCTATCCAGCATGCATCTGTGCCTAAATAGTCCACCTTCAGGTTAACATCCGTACCCTTCCGGTATTAAGTTGCAAGCAACAGACAATTGTATTAAGTAAAGTGCATAATGTAAACAACACATTCATCCTTAGACAAAGCATCATTAGGTTACCCCTAGTAGCAACAGCACATCCACAAACTTAGGGGTTACTGTCACTCCCCCAGATTAAATGGAGACTGAACCCACTATCTAGCATAAATACTCCCTCTTGGAGTCACAAGCATCTACATGGTCAGAGTATCAACAAGTAACGGAGAGCATGCAAGATCATAAAAGACATAGACATAATATTTCAGTATTCAACTTGACATAGTATCAATATTCATCGGATCCCAGCAAACACAACATGTAGCATTACAATAAGATGATCTTGATCATGATAGGCAGCTCACAAGATCTAAACATGATGGCACAAGAGGAGAAGACAACCATCTAGCTACTGCTATAGACCCATAGTCCAAAGATGAACTACTCACACATCACTCCGGAGGCAGGCATGACGATGTAGAGCCCTCCGGTGATGATTCCCCTCTCCGGCAGGGTGCCGGGAAGAGTTTCAGAACCCTCCCGAGTTAAGGTTGACGGCGGCGGAGGCTTTGGAACTTTTCGTGGAATATGACTCGGGTACTTAGGGTTTTCCCGAGGAAGGCAATTTATAGGCGAAGGGGCAACGTCGGTGGAGGCCTGTGGCCCCCTCACCACGTCACGGCGCGGCAGAGGGTGGGACCGCGTCGCCACGTGGTGAGGACGGCCCACTGCCCCCCTTCGTCTCTCCTTCGGATTTCGTGAACGTGTCAGAAAAATAGGAACTTTGGCTTTTGTTTCGTCCAATTCCGAGAATATTTCCAGAACAACTTTTCTGAAACCAAAAACAGCAGAAAACAGGAACTGACACTGTGGCAACTTGTTAATAGGTTAGTCCCAGAAAATGCATAAAAATGATATAAAGTGTATATGAAAGTGCATGGTTGCCCCATGTGTGGTTTTGGTAATTAATGACACTCCTTATGGACTAATGTTTACATTGAGATATTCTTTTAGATCTTGTCCATTGGAGTTCATGTGTTGGACTCTTGAAGATGGCATGATGACCAATGCTCTATTTAAGGGTTTATATGAAGAATGATCATGTGTAGATGATGAAGTGCAAAGGAGACATGAAGACGGAGCTTAGCGAGGCTTTCCCATAATGGAGTATGGGGGAGCATTTGGAGAAGTCTTCATCAAGCATGTGCTAGCAAGCACAATCAAGAAAGGTGTTCCAACTTGAGAGAGTCAAGATCGTCATCATCGAGCTCAAGTGGAATGCGCAAGGCAAATGTATGATCTTGATAGGTTTTCTATTTTACCAGTCTCATGTTGTTAGTGGGAGACCGGGTTTTAGGATAGACGGCGTACTATCAAGAGGGGTTCTCAAGTGAGTAACTTGATCGCATCTTTTGTGGAGAGCTCATACCTTTGCATACTTGGCATATCATCTTTCTTGGTTCTTATTTGGCTTTTCTCCTTGTTGGGTTTTGGTGCTTGTCGTGATCTTCATGACAAGCCCAAGTTCTTCGAAAACGGATTTTTTATTGAAAACTTGTTGCGTTTTCGTGTTGGAAATATTACCGGTCCACCTTCGAGTTAGGGTCCACACCTTCCTATGTGTGGTATCCCCTCTATATTTGTGACCCTTAATATTTCTGTGTGATAACACTCGTCGTTACCTTTCCAACGCAATTAGATTCACCTGATTTGGAGTTCATACGAGAAAGTTATTGCATTTCAGGCTTTGCAGTTTCACTGCTTTCAGGCCGGAGTCTCCGGTCTTCTGGACCGGAGTCTCCGGTCCTTGGTTTTCCTCAGAGAGTGTTTTCTTGTTCAGCCCCTGGTGGGGGCTGGAGTTTCCGGCCCAATAGGCCGGAGTATCCGCCCCAGGCCGGAGTTTCCGGTCCCAGGGGCCGGAGTTTATGCCTGTGCTTTTCTCGTCTGGAAATGGTTCACCCCCTGTTGGGGGCCAGAGTTTCCGGTGCAGGCCGGAGTCTCCGGCCACTTTGGCCGGAAACTCCGGTGTGAATCTGGCTGCAACGGCTACTTTTCTGGGAGGGGTATAAATACCCCACCACCTTCCTCCAGCCAGTAAGCTGAGCCCAGCAACCTTTGCTTTCTCTCTCCTCCATTGTTGCAAGCTCATTTCCTTGATATCTCCCAATCCCTCCACCCAAACTCTTTGATCTTTGGAGGATTGAAGGAGAAGACCTAGATCTACATTTCCACCAATCAATATCTCCTCTAAGTGAGGGGAACATAGTGGATCTAGTTCTTGGAGTTCTTGAGTGGTTCTCCTCTTTGTTCTTCCTCTCTTATTCCCCCATAAGCATTTGTTGCTTTGTTGGAATTTGAGAGTGGAGGACTTGAGCACTTGTGCTCTTGCCTTTTGCATTTGGTGCATCGGTGTGCTCTCCACGAGGATTCGTGGAAGTTGAAAGCTTGTGAACTTGTTACTCTTGGGTCCTTGGACCCTAGACGCCTTTGTGGTGGTTGGACCCTTGTGTGGTCACTTGAAGCCATTCGGGAGCCCCCAATCCCATTGTGGGTTGTGTCTCGGATTGTTGTTGAAAGCCGTTCGGGAGCCCCCAATCCCTTTGTGGGTTGTGCCTCGGATTGTTGTTGAAAGGCTCCGGATTCCGCCTCGAAAGAATACCGATAGTGGAAGGTGAACCAAACCTTTGTGGTGCGGTTCATCGGAGAAGAGGGTGAAACCTTTGTGGTTGTTGAACCGTTGTGTCGGTTCACACCTCTCCAACGAGATGTACTCCCTTTAAAGGAGGAACTCGGGAATACATCCTCGTCTCCGCGCGCCTCGGTTATTTCTATACCCGAGCTCTTTACTTATGCAACTTACATTGTGAAAGCCTTCGTGCTTGAAGTATTCTATTGCTATCATCTTGTTGCTTGTCTTGCTTAGCATAAGTTGTTGGTGCACATAGGTGAACCTAGTTTATTTAGGTTGTTGGCTTGTTAATTTAAACACCTAGTTTTATTCCGCAATTAGCAAGTCTAAACCGGAAAAGTTTTAATCGCCTATTCACCCCCCCTCTAGGCGACATCATTGTCCTTTCAGTATATAAAACATGTAGCAATTGGCATAATATAAGCATGGAACATCAGAAATTATAGATACGTTGGAGACGTATCATGCATCCGCGGGAGCACCGTATGCAAGCAACCTCATGACCATCGTGCACTTCTGAATTGAGGTAAAGCCTACCGTGCCGGTGCAGTCCTTCTTCAATTTGAAGTAGGTGTCGAACTCCCGGATGGCATGCATGATCCTGAGGAAGAGCTCGCGGTTCATCCTGAAACGGCGCCGGAACACCTTCTCGTCCTGCGTAGGATCATCGGCGAAGTAGTCGGAGTAGAGGATGCAGTACCCCTCGTATCGCTGCCTCGGCTTGCTCTTGCGGCGATCGCGCGTCGATCCAACACGCCGCGGCCCCGCCTCGTTGGCGAGCAAGCCGGCGAGGCAGGCCAAGATCAGCAGGTGTTCTTCGTCGTCGATGGCGGCCTGATCTTCCTCGTCGAAGAGCTCGGCGAGCATCTCCTCGGTGTCGGAGTCCATGGCTGGGTCTGGCGGAACGCCGAACACCTTGTGGGCGGGGTGGGCGCGTTTCGCCCCGAGAATCTCCCCGGTTGCTAGATCGCGTCGGAGGGGAGTGGGCGGCGCCGGCGGCGTGGCAAGGCTGGACGGCGGGTTTTCTAGCTGCTTGTGTGCGGCGGCGCAAGGAGGGGTGGTGGCGGCGACAACGTGGCGACGGCGAGGCGGGCAGCGAAAAAGGCGAGCAGGGGTGGAAAAAATGCGTTGTCTCGCCGACAGCGCTGCCCCACACGTGCTTTTCCTTCCGCCGCCCCCCAGGCCGAACCTAGTGGGCCGGGTTTCGCCTGGGGCGCCGACGCTATTTTCCGCCGAAACGGCGCTATTTGAATTTCTAGGGGGCCGGCTGGTAGAAAAACGGCGCTATTCACCCAAAACGGCGCTATTTAGCGTCCTGGGGGTACTGGGGGACGACTGGAGATGCCCTAACCACTTGCGTATTTTCTATGACCATGTGGTGTGTGTTGTTCGATAATGGAACGAACGGCTCGTTGTTAAAGTTAGTCTACTCCACGACAATCACATCTTCCCAGGACGAGCTCAGCTGCGATCTTCTGGCGTGTCGTATAAATTTGTTCCATTGACCAGCCAAGGTTTTGACTTAATTTAGAAAACCACTACGAATGAATGAATTGGCTCATAAGAGCATCTTCACTCGCGACATCAATATGTCCCTCAATGTTGTATGTGCCGGATGATAAATTTCGTTCACCCGCGGTGTCACGTCCCGAGACCCGGCCCGGTAGAATGACAGCCGCCGCGCGCCTATAGACTCGAAAGTTTATACATGCACAAGGCTAGAGAAGCAGGCATAAACCAGCACAGTGGATCTCAAGCAGCTCCTTTAAACACATTTTACAAGATTATTACATTTACAAGAAATAAAAAGTTCTCTATTCGCATCCCACCCACTGGTCCAGCCTACTCCTCAGATACAACGGCTTCCGCTGCGAACTCTGATAAACCTGTCGACTGCAACTTAAAAACAAAAATGGAGCAAGGGTGAGTACAACAAAAGTTATACTCATCAAACAATTCATATACTTTCATACACATTGTAAAATACACTAGGTTTCAGAAATACGAGTAAATCATTGTTGTGTAGTTAAGTTCTTAAGCAGGTTAAAAACACATGGTGCCACACATGAAAGTGAGTTTCCCTACCCGGGAATCACAGGGGTGAATATTCACGCTTTTACACTCTTAAGAGGGGTACTCCGACATCGACAGCCTCGCCCAGAACCTCACAGGATCCCAGAACGAGCAGAGCCCTTTTATCCGCTCAGACACCGGACACCCTGACCTACTCGTGTACGGTCGCTCCTACGGATCCATCACCGACACTTTCCATTCAAGGGCCGCCCCTCACGGAGAACTCAGACAATCCCATACATGTACTGTGACCGGTATAATACGATCACCTTCGTAACACCAAGTTTTGCTTCATAAAAACATTATACTCATTTGCATGTCAAAAATACGTGCTAAGCCCAGCTCGTACCGGTGGCTCCTACGGATCCATCACCGTAACGACACCAGCGCATTAGCCCACATACATCAACACAAAGCTCGTACCACTCAGAGTATCACATATTCAATCAAAGCATACTCTACAAAAATATATGAGAGATAAGAACTGCTTGCCTCGATAAGCTAGCCGTAGCCATCGAATGATATTGACGAACACTCAGCAAGATCAACACACGAACTCATACGCCGCTACCGTAAGTAGCCCCAAGAATACCATCATCGAACAGCCGTAGAAAGACACCATCGAACCCTCCACTCGCCGGCTATCTCGAGCTCGGACGCTCTCAACGCTGCCATCGCCATCGCCAGCGCCGGCGTTCGCCGAACCAGCACCGCCCTCTACTTTCCTCTCCGTATTCCAGCAGCATCTCCTTCTGTTATTTTCCGCCGCAGCTCTCTGATCGTCTCTCTCGACGGAGGTTGCGTGAAGTAAGGGAAGTAAAGCAGCAGCAGCTAGCTGTGCTTCTATTTATACGAATCGGTCAGGTGAAAGGCTGGCTAAAATATCCTGGCCGCTTCGCCGCTTGCCGCTTACCGAAGAAATATCTGAGCATCCTTCACTGCCAAGGAACGCAACGAGCTGCACTCATTTGGCTCAACTCTCTCACACGTGTCAAACACTCACTGGTTGACTAACATGCACAGCTCCACGTAGATACTTAGCTGCCTCCTCATTGGTGTGCTACCAGGACATGCAAAGGCCACGTAACACCTTGCTAACCTATTCTTACGTCATGCATGGATAGTGCGGATCATCTATGCATGCATGTACTACTTCTAATTTGCCAGCTCAAACGACAAGGCAACACTAGTACTATTTGCTAATTAACATGCACAAGCAAGTCGACCCGAACAACTCCTCTAATTATTTCTATTGCAAGCACAAAATAACATCTAATTTTAAATACAAGCAGATTAGCAAAATTTGGAAAATCAAAGCTAATTACATTTTATACAATTTAATTAATCTACTAAAAAATTCAGGGTATTACATGCGGCGCCATAGCCCATTAATGTCTGGCACGACCCATTTTTTTGCTCGGCCGGAGAACCGAGGCATAGTACGGATGGGCTAGGAGGTGTTGGTACCTCCATGCCCGCGAGGTCTCGTATTCGAGTGCGAACGCCTGCTCCCTCCTGCGTACTCACCAAAATTTCTTCTATCAAAGTTGATTGAAAGGCCGCCTAACCCTCCAATCCACATTTTTATTTTTATTTTGCTCGGGCACGCAACCAACCCTCCCCATCCCCCCCCCCCCCCCCCCCCCCCCCCCACACAGAAGCGGCTTGGGTGCGGCAGAAATGCCGTGTGTGACGCCACTTCGGACGCCAAGGGGGGCCAACGATGTCAGCGACAGAGAGCGACGTAATGATGTAGCCTGCCAGCCGGTCATCGGAAGTGAATATAGCGACGTTTTCCTAGGCGGGCGCAGAAGGCATCTCGTCGCCAACCAGCTCGCGTGATTCACATGGATAATGCGCCCACCTCTCTCAAGCATCGTTAAAAGTCGTGCCTCGCTGCACCGTTCCTCGCACTATCCCACGTCGCGCCTCACTCTCCCTTCTCTCCCACCGTGAAACACTAGCTAGCTACACCCACGCAGCGAGCATGTCGAGGTGCTGGTTGCGCACTGGCGAGGCCACGGCTTCAAGCTGCACACACTCTTGCTCGATGAGGCTATCACGCCATCACATGGGCAACCTCTCCTCCGCCGAAGAAGGTGAAGCTGGAGCCACACAACATCGTCCAAGCAGAGCTGGCCGCCATGACCCGGGCGCAAGAGGAGCTGCACGTCCAGGCTTCTTACCCCGACGAGATCCCTGGGCTTGCTGCCGTGATTGAGGAGTTGTGCAACGTCGTACGGCGCTCTCCTTTCATGCACGTGATCTCTGAGAGAGCACGCGAAGTCGACGACTAGGCGCCCCTACATTGACCCCACCAACAACTACGAAGATGGCGGATTGGGGAGCGCTATTTTAGTTATAATCCCTGACGTGGTAGTCACATTTTCTTTTCCTTGGATGGTACCTCCTAACAAAGATTGATGTGTTTGAATCTTGGTCCATGATGGCCTTTTAATTGATTTTGACGATTGAATCTCTCTATGAATGGAAAGGGGATCAAGGCCGAGGACGGCGGGAAGGACTACAATGCATTCCGGTGGCGGCACAATTAGGTTTAGATTGATTTACCTTAAATTCGTTCAAATCTTTTAAATTCCCTAAATGTTTGAATGAATTTCGTTAAATTTCATGTTTGAATCTTGTTTCAAGTTTCCCTATTGGCGTCGCGAGTGGGAAGATGCCCCGCGTAGACGGCATCTCGTCCGGCCGGCCCCAGTAGCATTCGTCCGGTGCAGCAGTGTCACCGTCTAACGTTACTTCGGCACCGCTAGTGAAGATGCTCTAGTTACACGAATTAATAGCATATCATATGGATATATAGTACTAAAAAAGAAGATATGGAACTAATAATTTTCAAGAGGAAAGACAGAGACTCACCACGGACATAGTAATTAACCCATAATGACACTCGAAAAGCGGACACATACCAAACCACAATCTCAACACATACTTTGGAAGGAAGAGATACCATGCCATATATTTAGTTCCCGAGATAAGTACCAGACATTAAATAAGATCTCTGCTAAAAATCTTCAAATGGCAATCCTAGTTGATATATTTAGATCTCCTTAAGAATTCTTCAAATGGAAGAACTTAAAACGAAATTACTCCTTTGAATGGAAGAAAAAAGATCTCGCTAAAAATCCTTTGAATGGAAGAACTTTAAAACGAAATTAGTTGATTTCCAATTTATCACTCATAGACCGGACTTTTATCTTTATTCTCTTCTGATATCGACAGACCGAATTTCCCATTATTACAACCAAACAATAGTTACCAGTCAGTGCCAAGAACAGAGGCTGCTTTGTACTAGTACAAAAAGATGCTCGAGACGTCTCACTGACTTGTGGGCTCCATACCCTCCTATGTCAGTCTCAGCACCCGACTGTTTAAAAGCGGCACCCACCGCACCCATGTTTTTTAACTCCCCTCGTCTCTCTCCGGAGAGAGAAGAGAACCGAATCGCCAATCCACCGCATCCACGACCACTGTACACACCTCGCCGGCGGCGAGGCGGGCCAGCGCGGTTGTCCGGCTGACTGAGCGGATGGAGAACCGGCTCGCGGCCCAGACGCGGGAGCAGCCGGTGTGGACTTGGTCGTCCCGGTAGTGGTTACAAGCGGTAGGTGGAAGGCGGGGGCAGGAGAGGAGAGCGCGCCGGTCGTGGCGATGAAGGCCCTGCGGCGATCCAGCACCTCCTCTTCGTCCTCCTCCTCCTCGTCCCCGAGGACGCCGTCCTCGCCGCCGCCGGCTTCCTCGCGGATCCACCGCCGGTCCCTTCTGCTCGTCGCCTCGTCGGCCTCCTCTCTGGCGGCCTTCGGCAAATCAGCCGCGGCGGCCTCGGCTTCAGGTCGGCGTTGCTTGCCGCAGATTCCTCGTCGTCCTCCTCACCCAACTCGGACCGGTCAGTTCTCTCGTCCGGAGTTATGACCATATCAATACAGAAATAAAGTAGCTTAAATGGAGGATTTTTGTTCCATAGCTATTTCTGTCTTTTTAAACAGGTAGTTTGATTAATCGACTAATGATGCTCAAAATTATCTATGTTGCGTGTACTCTGATGGAATTGGTCGTTTGGTCAGTGGTAGAACTGGTGTACACGCCGCTTTTGACTTAAAAAATGTTTACTTTTGTTCAAATGCTCGGACCAAGTTGCTTACTTGCTTTGTACGCGTTGATCTAGATAAGTCTTTGTTAGCCATTCATTCACACTCCATAGCCATAGGCATGAATACGTAGCTCACCTTATATCATATTAGCTCCGTTTCCGTGAAATGCGCGTCCGTTGTTTGACCAATTTGCAGTATGTAGTATCGATATCAATGACACGTATTTATATAGTTCATTTAGTGTGTTTAATTTCATTCAGTAGCAGCTGTAGAATACTCAATTATATAGTTCATGGATTGGTTCATTGCAGTTGTTTCTTAATGCGGTATTGGTGGCAACTCATAAAAAATTTAGCTTCAAAGGATAACATTAAAGGGCAGCCCCGGTGCAGTAGCTCCCGCTTGCGCAGGGTCCGGGGAAGGGTCCGACCACTTTGGGTCTTTAGGGCTGTTTCCAGGACTTGAACCCGTGACCTCATGGTCACAAGGCAGCAGCTTCAAAGGATAACATTACCTGTGATATATTTGGTTGTAGAAGGAAGGTTATGCTGTGAATGGAATTCTGAAAGCTATTTTATAATGCTGTACATGCTGCTTCTGACTTGAAAATGTTACTTTTGTTGAAGTGTTTGGACCAAGTTGCTTTATACGGTTTGATCTAAATAAGTCTTAGTTAGCCATGCACACTTCATAGTCTACCGTGAAAAAATACACTCCAAAGTCATAGACATGAAGACGTAGCTCACCTTATCATGCTAGTTCCGTTTCCGTGAAATGCGTGTCAGTTGTTTGACCAGTCTGCAGTAGTACAGAAATAAATGGCCCATATTTATATAGTTCATTTACTGTGTTCAATTCATTTAATATCAGCTGTAGAATTCTCAATTATGTTTCGGAAATATGTGTCATGGATTCCTTCATTCCAATTGTTTCTTAATGTGTGGTGTTGATGGCAACTCATAAAGAAATTTAGCTTCGAAGGATAACATTACCTGTGATATATTTAGTTGTAGAAGGAAAGTTATATTGTGAATGTAATGCTTAAAGTTATTTAATAATGTTGTATACACCACTTTTGACTTAAAATGTTACCTTTGTTGAACTGCCATCTTGATAAGTCATAGTTAGTCATTCACACTCCATAGTCATAGACTTGAAGATAAAGTCTGTTCCCAAGAAATGCACGTCAGTTGATCGACCAATTTGTACTCCCTCTGTCCAGAATTACCCTGGGTTTAGTCAAAGTCAAACTTTATAAACTTTGACTAAGCATATAGGAAAAAAATATCAACAACTACAATACAAAGAAATATTGTTAGAATAATCATAAAATATATTTTCGAATTATATACATTTCATAATATAAATGTTGATATTTTCTCTATATGCTTGGTCAAATTTAAAAGGTTTGACCCTGACCAAACCCAGAATGCAAGGAGGGGGTGTAGTATAGCAATCAATGACATGTATTTAAGTAGTTCGGGTATGAAATTTAGTGTGTCTTATTTCATTTAGTAGCAGCTGTAGATTGTGTTTCGAAAATACGTACCATGGATTAGTTCATTTTCGTCGTTTCTTAATGTGGGATGTTGGTAGCAACTCATAAAGAAAATTTAGCTTCTACATGTGATCTATTTGGTTGCAGAAGGAAAACAGTGATGTGAATTATATTCTCGACCACACTTTTAGCTGACCTGCAATACTGCATAACTTAAATTAGCACCGGACTATATTTGTTCATATTCGTGCCGCTTTATACAACTATCCGTTTCACATTTTATAATAGCAAGCAATCTGATTTCAGAGGTGGAATTAAATCTCCATGGTCTCGAAGGAAGAGAAAACGAGCACTCTCGTGTCATCGCTGGAGCCGTCTATTTTCTGCAAATGGGAAGCTTCGTGATGGAGGAAGAAAATTTCTGAAGAAAGTTCGCAGTGGGGTAAGTCTTGTGTTATCCAGTTCTTATTTGTAATGGTTGACCGACATGCATATGTGATTATTCGCTATACACATGTCTGCTGAAATGAAATGCTCTACACCTTAGTCCACTCCAAAGAAAGTTGAGGTATGTTAAATTCATCATTCTCTACAGGGAATTGAACCAGGTATCAGGGCTGAAGTTTGGCCCTTTCTACTTGGAGTGTAAGTTACCCGAGCTCTTTATTGTTATACGTTCATATGTTTAGTAGTCTTCTTGTTAACAGGATTTTAAGTTTAAAGATTTAAGATTTGATGTAATTTTCAATAGCTGGCATCTGAATTTTTTTCCTGTTGCTGTCTGCCTCTGTTTTTCTGCATTGGGAAGCAAAATAATGTTGTGAACTCTGGTAGAACTGGTGAGACCGGTCGAAACATTACCTAACTGCTTCCATTCTTTTGCATGTGCTAGCAGAGTTTATAGGATTAACTTGCCTAGAATGGCAAGACCTATTTAGACAACCTTGGATGCGGACGTATACAACTTAGTTGATGGCAAATGCAAATTGGGACAAACCTGTATGCCTGAACAGTAATCTGGCCTGTAAAGGTTGCACAAACATGCATTTGATGACTGTACCCTAGTTTAGGCATAAAATCCAATTTTGCGGCAGTAATACTTAGCTGGATTGATGCATAGAGCCATAAGTTATGCCCTTCACTATGTGTTCTGGGCTTCCATGGTCCATTCGGTTCTTACATGCAGTTAAATATGAACGTACTAGTGTTTAAAGATTAGTACTATGTTCGTGTTCATTTCTTCCCTTTAGTAAAAAGTGAACTTCAGATGATAACCGAGATAGAGATAAAATTTATATTGTACCTTATACGAGAAAACTGCTAATCTGTCTTTCCCGGAAAGGTATAACAGCACGGAATAGAAATAAATAAATAAATAAATAAATAGAAGAATTGTAACCATGCTGTCAATGAAAAGCAAGTTCCAACTAAGTTAGTATGGGTTGAGCTGAAGAGAACTACTCTCAAAGGATTACCAACATGCAAAGCAATTGCTTTTATCCCTTTAGAATACAGCTTTTAAGGCCCTGATGGGCGAGTACTGTTATACGATGATTGGTCTGCTTGTCCGAGGGTTTGACTGTGGTCAGATCCCAGCATATTTTTTCGAGCATGGATTGACACACATGTTTTTTGCATCCAGTATTATTCTCTCAGAGTAATTCCATAAAATGGCCCAGATGCTGAATTGAACAGACTTGCCAACAGTCTCAGATTTTTTGGTTCTCATTTGCTGGTTGGTTTTTGAAACCATGTTTCAGAAGTAAGAACTGTGTTTTAAATAGTAACAGTTGGTAAACGAAGGTGTTTTGGCTCCCGAGCACTAGTTCTCTCGGTATTTAAAAAATATCGAAAATTGTATTTTAAAGTTTAAAAAATTCTAAAGAAAAAAATCGGTCTCTAAAAAGGCAAAAAATAACATTTCCTTCCAACATTTGTCTTTTTTGTCCAGGCCACATATGAAAAAAAAATCGATGCAAATTTGGTCGTACACACCAGACATCTACATATACGTTTATGTTTGTGTTTCAGAATTTTGGATGGGTATTGTAGATAGTAGTGCGACGTTCCCTATTCATAGATCTGCACCTGCCTTTATCAAGTTAGATCGAAATTATCCATCTTTGAAACAGGTCTTAAGGTTGTCAACTCCTAGCTCCTTGTCGATGTGGAGGAAAAATAGGACTCATCATGGAATTAATCAATAACAAATGAACTTTTCGAATTTTTTAAAAAGTGGGATCACTGGAGCTCGGGAGCTACAAATGATTTTCGCACTTGGCAGTTTTATTTGTATGGTATTGGAAAAATTGACGTGAACTTGTAAACAAAGTGCTTTTCTACGTATTTTTTAACATCTGATTAGTAGACGTCTTACTAGTCTTGCATACTAAGTCTAGAGATTGACCAAATTTCTTATCATATACAGCTATGATTTAAATAGTTCTGAAGAGGAAAGGATCACCATCAAGATAAGGAAAAGGTAGCAGTTTCATAACTCCATTCATTGTCTTCCCATTGGAGCTTACTTTCTAGATTTAGTTGTACACACTGTCTTGCATTGATAATAAATCACCTTGACATAGCACAAAGTGAGAGAAGGTAAGTAATATATATGAGCTGCCCATGTTGGGAAACGGATGCATTCCAAATTATCAGACCGTAATAGCATAAGAACACTGACTTCAACGATGCCATTCTTAATTTGTTGACAAATTTATTTTCATATCTTCTTGTGCAGGAACGAGTACGAAAAGCTCAGGCGCAAATGCCATCAAATTCTGAACTGCCACAAGGGATTTGGTCTAAAGATTATAAATGAAATCAATAATGAGGGATGTTCTGGTGGTGCACCTTACCTAGGCGATGTTAGTACAAATGTTTCTGTATCAGCCAAGGAATTTAACCGTTTAGGCAGCGGGGGAACAGTCCAGATAATGCTGACTGTGCTCCTGCAGAATGCATGGATGATGATACCAGTGAGTTAACTTATGTAGATCCATGTATAGCAGAATCAGAATCTTCTGACTCCGGATCTTCTGATGAGGATGATCAAGGTCAGATGTCTGTATGTGCCAATACCGAAGAGAACTGTGCTCCAGAACCTAAATTTGTGAGGAGTACCTCATCCAAGTCAGACTTCTTTCGATCCAACAAAACTCCAGAGAACTTTGCAACTTGGCAGCGCATTATACGTCTAGATGCTATCCGGGCAACACAGACTGGGCTTTATTCTCCCATAACCAGGCTGAAGTCTCTAAGGAGAAGGCGCTGCAGCGTGCATTATCTGTTGGGTTGAAAGATTATGATCATTTAGAACCTTACATGATCTACCATGCTGCCCGGTTAGTCGCATTACTTGAGGCATATGCACTCTATGATCCAGAGATTGGCTACTGCCAAGGTATGAGTGACCTCTTGTCACCTATAATTGCGGTGATGGAAGAAGACCATGAAGCATTTTGGTGCTTTGTGGGTTTCATGAAGAAAGCGAGACACAACTTCAGGCTGGATGAGGTTGGAATAAAAAGACAGTTGAAGACCGTCTCTCAGATCATCAAGCGCAAGGACTCACACCTCTACAGGCACCTGCAGAAGTTGCAGGCAGAGGACTGCTTCTTTGTGTACAGAATGGTGCTGGTCCTCTTTAGGAGAGAGCTCACCTTTGAGCAGACTTTATGTCTGTGGGAGGTCATGTGGGCTGATCAGGCCGCCATTCGAGCTGGGATTGGAAGATCACATGGGGTAAGATAAGGCTCCATGCTCCTCCGACCGACGACTTGTTGCTCTATGCGATAGCGGCCTGTGTCCTGCAGAGGAGGAAGCTGATCATTGAGAGATACAGCAGTATGGATGAGATACTGCGGGAGTGCCAGAGCATGGCTGGGCAGCTCGACGTCTGGAGGCTTCTAGATGACGCGCACGACTTGGTTATCAACCTCCATAATAAAATCTGATTCAGTTGATCTTTTCGGATTGTATGTAGGCCTAAAAATATGCCCGAGGTATGTTCTCAGATGAAAGTGATCTTTCATCTGTTGTTTGTCGCCCGGCATAAAAACGATTCTAGGTATAGAGAAATGAATGTTGTAAGTTTTAAGTGGATGAAGTTCCCTTGAAAGAAAAATAGCATGGATCAAGTATCCTCAGTTACAGCAAAATACATCTTCTGCGGATGTCATAGTCACCAGGTCACTAGCACTGTAAACTATGCATTGTTGTTTAATATAAAGAATTTGCTTTTCTCGCCTTCAATGTTCATTCTTGGCCAATTTTGTTTGTCATGTATTGTTTCCCTCTTTAGTCAAAACTGAATTTTATTCTTTTGGTGAATATAAATTAGCGATGTTCACACTATTGCTTCTATTGTGTTTACTAATACTGCATTCAGTTAACTTCCATTTCGCAGTCCCAGATCCCAGTTTCCAACATCATCCCTGTTCTACTCTGTGCATATGTTTCAGATAGAGAAAGTGTAAGATGCTGTCGCGTACGTGCATCCAGAGCACAGCTGTTATAAGAAATTGTTACCTTGCACTATAAGATCTGAACGACATGTACTACTAGTGGAGGGACGCATTTGCCTGTAGTGTTCCTGTTAACACTGTTCCCATCAGTGATTCAGACTTAGCAGCTGCACCCACTTGATTTGGGGGACGTCTACTTCCGTGGAGGGAAATGGTGATGAGATTTTGTACTGCTCAGGGGACACCTGCACTAGCCTCCAAAGCCTTGATGCGATCTTACCTGAGCAAAAGGAGGCACCCACCACCATCAGTTGCCATGGCCCATTTGTGGCACTATGTCATCTCCACCCTCCTAGCCCCGCCTGTAGTGTATATCATTGGGCACATACAACACACCTGAACAAGTCGTAAAGATATAACACGATATGTCACAAGACTGGTATGATGGCAACGTTAATGTACTACCTTACTTTTTTTTTGAAACAAATATACTTTGTCTGTAGCTAAAAATTGGCTACCCAATGTTTTGGCAGGCCAGCAAGCCAATCCCAAATTTATTTACCTAAAAATATGAGACTGTTGTAGATGTTTGACAAGGCAACCTGGTAGCCAAGCAACTGACAGCCAATTGTTGTGGCTTCCCAAACACTTAGAAACGCAATTTTGGCATCGAACTAAAGCATATACCCTAAGATTCAGAATTGCTAGACATAGCCGGCCAGGCTGAAATACAAGCAGATTTGGTCTCTCCTCTCGCTTTTAAATCCTGTATGAGAGAGCTGTCTCGGCAGGAGTCTGGCTGTTCAAGTTCAAACAGTCAAGATCTGGAAGCCACTATAGTCTACAGGCGCCGTTGTTTCTGTGCCGTTGGAAACCCTGAACAAGAAAAAGGCGGCAGCATACCGAGGCTTCCCAAACACTGAGAAGTACAATTTCTGGCATCGAAACAAAGCATATGCCAGCATCTCCACCGGTGCCTCCAAACGACTCCTCAAAGGCCCAATGGGGGTCCAGACACCGAGAACCGCCACCAGCGGCACCCCCAAAGCCTCGCCCAAGGTCCTCTTGGGGGTGCCGGAAATTGCCCGGACATGGCCTCCGACAGGTGCGCCCTACCGGTTATAGACATAGGGCGCGAGGAGGTGCTGTAATGGCGCCGTGCAGGAGGTCGTTCTGCCCGCGTTAATGGCGACGCGTTTCTGCATGCGACGATGGGACGGGACGGGGAGGCGTCTGCGGCACGCCTCGCCCAGACTTTCCCGGCTTCCCAAGCGTCGGCGTGGCCGAATCGTGCCGCCGCCACATAACTCCGACGCGACGCGTACGCTTCCCGCCCAACGCCACCTCTTCCCGCCTCCGTTTCCCGCCCAGCGCCACCGCTTCCCCCCCCTACCCGCCTATATAACACTCCCCATCGTGCAGCCGTTTGTCACCCCACCACCGCTTGCCGTAGTCCAACATGCCTCGCCGCCTCCAAACCACTTGGTCTATCCTCACCCAGGCAGCACGCCGCGCTCACCCTCTGGTGCAGCAGGAGCAGGAGCCGGAGCAGGAGCTGAACCAGATGCGGGAGGCAAGGCAGGCAGCAGCGAGGGAGGCGGCGCGCGAGAGGGATGTCATGCACCGGGCGGCGAACGTGTTCCGGCAGGAGAGGCGTGTCCGCTCGCGCTTGGCCCAGGCAGAAGGCCACCCTGGCAGGAGAGGCGCCCAGGCACGACGACGAGTCAGGTCAAGGCGGAGTTTAGACTAGGGTTTAGATTAGGGTACCGTTTGTAAGTTTAAATTAGAGTTGTTTGAATCTAAATTTAAGTTTGAATTCTATCGCGCGATAGTGTTCGTCGAGCACGGCATCATGCCCACAAGGTGTTCGATCCTTTGCTCGCCTTTGGGGTGGACTTTGGGGTGTGCCGCTGTGGAGGGCCTCCAAATATTGGGCGGACACATGTCCGGTACCCCAATTGGGCCTCCATTGGGGTGCCGGACACGAATTTGGAGGCCCCGTGGATATGCTCTAAGATTCAGAATTTCCCAGAGTCGTCCTCAATACAACCAGATTTGGTCTCTCCTCTCTCTTTGAAATCCTGTATGTATGAGAGTGCTGTCCCGGCAGGAGTCTGGGTTGTTCAAGTTCAGCCACTGGACCAGGTAACCACTCAAGATCTGAAGCTACTGTAGTCTACAGGCGCCGCTGTTTCTGTGCCGTTGGAGCTCCCTGAACAAGGAAAAGGCGGCAACGGCACGGGCCAGGACGATCTCTCTGGATCGCCCTCTAGTGCAATGGTCACGTACTGTGTCGGAGACCTGGAGCAGGCCCTGAGATTGCGATGGGTGCCTGCACAAGTGGCCGCCGGGGCCACGACCATTTGGATCGGTCGCCATATGGATGGATGTGATCTGACCTTCCTTCTCTTTCCAGCTGCCTAGCTCAGCTTACCTTGTGCTTGCACGTGCATGTACTGATATGCCTGAATTCCTTCAAAATCTCTGTGTGCGCATCATGCTTCAACTGGATGGCTACGCGTGCAAGAACGCTCGATCAAGCTAGAGGCTAGAGAAGTGGGGATGTTCTAGGAAAAGAGAAATGAAACCTTCTCTCAGCAAAATATCTGCATGCTGCATTCCTGCGTCGATCGATCGTTGCAGACGATCAAGCTTCGTGATGTTCTTTTCTTTAAACCTTGATGATGATGGTATCTTGTAAGTGTAAAAAATAACGCCAACTGACGTACGTGTAAAAGGTGACCCGATTAAGCTCTGAGCCTGTATCCGATTGGAGCGTGTGGTAGCTAGCTCAGCTCCAGCAGAACGGATCAGTGCAGTGACCGAGCATTGCAACTTGCTCTTGTCTCCTTGGCTCAGCAACGACTAACTGCTTGAGCTAGGTAAAGCTTCAAGGCATGCATGCCTGGAAAGCACGCACAGAGGCAAGTGTTAGTGGATGCAATGTTTGTGCGTATGCATATTGATCCATATTCAGGTTCAGGCTCGTGCATGTTGCATCATCAGCTGTGTGTGCCAGCTCAATTTTCTATGTCCTTACTAAGCATGGATGTAGTACCCTTTCATTTTAGCAAGTGAGTGAGTGTCGCTGCACTGGTGAGGTTGACCCTCATCCTTTTTGTGTGTGTCACGAGGGGAAGGCTACAGCTCGACGAATGGCCTCCACCGCCGTGTCGCTTTACCCGGCGTCGCCGGCTGGCCGTACGTCGTGCCGATGGGGCCGGCTCGCCGAGCTCCACGCTTTTTGGCCGGCGTTCTTATCTTCAACTCGATCCTACAGCTGAAGCCATGCATGCTCAGTCCAGCCAGCCTAGCCTGAACTCAGACAGACATGCATAGGACTATCAGGAATCGCTAAAGATCGAAAAAGGGCTCCGATGCAACCCGGGCCGGGACTTTGTGTCTTCTCGATCTGCACCACAGACGTCCATCGATCCAGCCATGCACCAGGTGGCGGCGAGGCTCATCACATCTTCTCGTTAGAGCCCATGTGGGGAAATTTATGCTAGCTAAGCTAGCAAATTTTCCTGTCGATCGATCTCTAGCTATAGCTTTATTCGTTCGTGTCTTTGCATAGTGTGCAGATAGTTTTTCACGAGGCACAGTGATTATTCTTAGTGCCATCTATGCTTCTGCGATCTTGTTTGTATGATCGGGTGTCAAATGGTAATCCAAGAGCTGAAATCCTATAGGGCGAAATGGCAATATACTACTATGTATGGTTACCGTGGTTTAGGTTCTGCAGTGCTCCTAACTCCTTATAAGCCACGACCGTAGGGAGAGAGGAGCGAACATATCTTGAAGAGTGGTAGGGAAGACAGTGGTCTGTCAGTTTGTGTGTAAAAGTAGACTAGCTGCAGGGTTTAAATGCAATGAAATCCTATTTGTCATCGGATGCAGAATTGACATGGTGGATAAATCAGGGTGTCCAACTAGTTGTGTAATATCATTGCATAGAAACAATGGCCGGGACGCTGGGTGCTAAGTTTTGGGTTGTCCTAGGCTGACTAGAGCGATTGTACGATCCTAGTGCATCCAAACAATACAATTAGGCATAAGCGTTTAATAAAAGCCATGGTTTAAAGTTCAAGGTCCAAAGATCAAGGATGTGGAGGTCGGGGTTCATATTACAATGAGCCTTCAGGGTTTAGAATATAATTTTATCTAATTAAAACCCTTAGCTCAGTGCTAGTTCTTAGATAACATCAAAGTTTCAATCGAAGAATTGAAACCTTGAACTTTCTAATCTTTGTCGATCTTGATCTTACAACTGTTTTTGTATTGCCGTGCAAAAAGTAACCCCACTTAGATCACACTTTAAGCCCGTTTGCACATATGTAGGGACTCATGAACTGTAAAATTACAAAACTAATTAAGCAGTATCCTCCTACATTTGCTCGGAGATAAGGGATTAAATGGTCGGGATTTAAAGTTAAAGGTCTAGATATTGGGGGTTAGAATTTCAGGGTTAATTTTAGACCACAGCACAAACTTCAGGGCGAAGTAGTTCTTTTATTCCTTTTTAAGTAGTAAAAAAAGTATAAGTGGTTGCTGTAAAGATCTTTGCACCCAGCAGATCGACGCTTCTGGACCTGATAAAGTAAGCTCGATCATTGTTTGACCGTCGCACTCATCGATCGATCGTGTGCCATTTCTGATAGGGCATGCATCTATCACATATAGGCATATCTCTGGATGAGATATTCTTGGTGCTAATGGCATCCTGCTCTCTAGCCAAGTAATTATTCAGTAACTTTTTACGATCGTGCGGACTTACTTAATAAAAGAATAAAAACAGTGAAAGCATCCATCGATCGTGCAAGTTGGCTGTGATCGGAAGTGGCCCGTCCACGCTCGGACAGGGACAGCAACTCAATCGGCATTTGGCGCGTGCGACAAGGAAATAAGGTAGCTAGGCGCACATACAAGACATTCATAGGCCAACAAATTCGAAAAAGCGCGCGCAAATATAACATGAACGCGATCACCGACTACGCGCCAAATCGCGCCGATTTGAAATCGATCCTGCAGCGCTGCCGGTACTATCCTGAATCGAGTGGCCAAGTTAATTTCACCCGTCAGGCCGCGAGGTGATGAAAAAATCTAGCTAGCGAGCTCACGGGAACAGACAGGTTGTCGTCGGTGTCAGTTTCGGATACGGATGGATTCAGAAAGATCACCTCCCAGGTGTTATTCTTGTGTACTGTAGCTCATGTAACATCGTCTTCATGGCGTCGTCAGCATGCAACCGACAAGCAACAACCAAACGATGCTGCGATCTAGTATCGATTCGATGCGCAGCCTCATACAGTGTCTGAATTTAATTATTGACCCCTGCAGGAGGGTGATTGGTGATGATTGAGCCCGGGAAACAATTTTTTATCTGTACTTGCGAGCTCTTGCTTGCATGGTCGTAGTCACAAGGTCACATCATCCATTTGCATCCAAAGATATGACGGACAGTAATAACCGCTCCATAATGAATTAATCTATACTTTATCCTCCTATTTATTACATACCAAAAGTATAATACCATAGGAAAACAAAACGTTGGTACTTCATAATTTTACGAGTACATGCCGCATTCATTATATTTTCGTAAATGTATCAAAGATCACTACCCGTAGATCTTTGTAACCATGGTTTTCGTAATTGGAATCGATAGGTTTTCGTAAGTGTAGCCAATACGGGGTGGTTAGAGCGTCTCCGGTCACGATCCCAATAATTATCCTAGTATGTCTACTAGGCGCGCAAGACAAAAAACCGTCAATATTACGGTTATCTTATACATTTACTTTTTGTCAATTCGTTCTTGTTGTAACTTGTGATCTTGTCACATAGATTGTTCACTTAGTTTTTTTTGCATTGAAAGACTAAAATTGTGAAAAAAGATAGAATTGTTAGTTGTCTATCCCCAACCTCTGTTTTTTAGATTGTCTCTAGTTAACACTCTATTACTAACCACTAACCAACAAAAACTTTGATTCTCAACGGAATCTACAAAGCCCAAAGGAACTTATAGACAAAAATCCACTATGTTTGCCAGTCAACAACAATTTAACTCTACCATGGGAATCATTTAAAGTAACACTAGCACAAAAGGTTGTAAGATTCCCCCATATTGATAAAAATCATGAAGGAAGCATCTAAATTTTAAGAAAGACCAACCTTTAGCAAAAACATATTTAAACAATATTTTTGACTGAAAGTTAAATTCAAAATTAGTCAACAACAAGTATAAAGGCTTATGATCTGTACAAAGATCTTCACTTAACCTTGTGTTCCTACCATCTCCTATACAACAGTTATAAAATAAAATTTAACCCCTATAATACCATACCAGAAGTGATAGTGAGAAGGAGATGGTTTAAATTGGGTTAAAAGTCCTTTCTCCATGCACTAGCTCTTATCATCTTTTGTCACCGACCAAACTTATTTCAATACTTTGGTTACATAACAATCTAATGTTCTTAACTTGAATGTTAGTAACACCCAAACCCCCCTGGTTCTGGTCGACAAACACTTGCCAACACACTAATTGGTCTTGCAATAGAAGGCTTGATCTTGAAAAAAAATCATAACCCTTACTAACCCCCTTAGGCACCCTAAAGAAGGACATCATATACCTTGGAACTTTACTATGAAAAGTTTCAATAAGAATAAATATGCATCATAGATACTGATACTCCCTCCGACCCGAAATAATGGGCGGAAGGGTGTTATATTTTGTTTTTACAAACCCCCCGCCAGGTTCAAATTTTTTACAATTCAGTCCCATCGTCCTGAGCTCGCGGGGCGGGCGGATCGCGGCCGTCTCAGCTCGCCGGAGAGAGGGAATCCGCGGCGGCTCCGCCCGCAGTTGGTAGGATCCCTCGGAGGGCTTCCGCCGCGCGATGCCTCCCATCTCGCTCGCGAGGGCGACCACGGCGAGGAGCGCGAGCGGGTCCGCGAGGCCGGCCGGAGCGGACAGCGCGACGCGCGCGGCGAAGAGGAAGACGACGAGCCGCTACCCCCGTGAGCAGCGCCGCCGAGGAGGAGGCCATGGCCAGCACCGACGAGCCTCTCCTCTAACTTTGAGTTCTTCTCTGAAGAAATACAGGTTGCTGCTCTCTGCCCTCTGTCCCGTGTGCCTTCGAGTTCTTCTCCCTGAGTCGTTCTTGCTTTGTTATTTCCTGTAACAGTTGTTAGAGCTTGTTGTGGTGTCACTTGTCCGACAGTGTTCAGTAATTTTATAAAATGAGAGCTAATCGGAGATAAACTGAAATAGCCATCACCTTCAGAGGTGATTGATACTCCAGTTCAGAGGTAAAATGGAAGCTGCTAAATCATAGAAGTAGATGACATAATTACTGACTGCCCAGGGGCTACCAATGGGGCATAATTAGTGTTCCTGACATTGCATTTCAGCAATTGTACATCTAACTCCACCAACAACAGCACAAGGATATTCTGCTTTATGCCATTCAATATAAATTACTCCTTGAACTCATTTGGCAATATAGCAACAATTAAATTCGAAGTATAGGACAATATAGCAACAATATAAATTACTCCCTGAACTCCATGAGCAGCTTTCGCAATATAGCAACAATATACCCAGATATTGTCCATCATACCCATCATACCCAGATGCAGCAACACCATACTGAGGATAGCAGTTGATGTCACCATAACCACCCTGCATAAACCAACAGAGATAAATCTTCAAGATTATAAAATGCTGTTGCATATGATGATCATTTACATAATGCACATCATGACTGAAACTAAATAATTTGCTTACAAACCATTACAGCATGTTGCATATGATTATCATTTACATAATGCACATCATGACTGAAACTAAATAATTTGCTTTTCTGCAGGTTGCCCAGTCCACCATAGGACAAGATGGTCCTCTTTGATATCAACTTAACTCCTCCACAAGAGCTGGATCTCAACTTCAGTCCAAATACTCCACAAGAAAAAGAACAAGCTGCTCATGTTCAAGAAGAAGAAGAACAAGAACATGCTGCCGAGGCAGACCACATTCAAGAAGAAGAAGACCAAGAACATGCTGCCGAGGCAGACCACATTCAAGAAGAAGAACAAGAACATGTTGTGCAGAGGCACCATAAAGATGTGCCGGAGAGTTCTAAATTTACAGCATATATTGCACTTAAAGCTCTAGGAAAAGATAGACCAGTGGTGAAGGCGGATAAAGAAGTTGTGGCTCAACTTTTGGGAATAAGTCTTAGATCTGTCAAGAAGATATGGAAGAAGGCCATAGATCAAGAGGGCAGAAATGAAGCGCTTGATTTCTCAAATAAGTGGAAGGGCAGGTGCGGAAGAAAAAGGAGAGAGCTTAATCTCGATGAAAGGGTGCCTCAAGTTCCCTTGAACAAAAGAGGTACATTGAGGGCGCTAGCAAGGTCCCTTGATATCCCTTTCTCAATAGTGCAAAGGAGGTTGGAATGGGGCGATTTAAGGCGCCATACCAATAGCCTGAAAACACATCTATCTTTGGAAAACAATATAAGAAGGCTCCTATATTGCATCTCAATGATCGATGAAACAACAATAGTACAAGCAAAGCTTTGGTTCAAAAAGATGGGGAACACAATGCATATGGATGAAAAATGGTTTGATATGACTAAGCGAGATCGGACCTACTACCTAACACGAGAAGAACCAGAACCAGTTCGCACTATCCATAACAAAAACAACATCGGCAAGGTCATGTTCTTAACTATAGTTGCTAGACCTAGACATGATGAGCAAGGAAATGTGACATTTGACGGAAAGGTAGGCATCTGGGCTTTTGTCACAGAAGATGCAGCCAAATACAACTCAAAGCATAGGACAAAAGGCACAATGGAATTAAAGAACGTCAATGTTACTAGAGACGTCATGCGGGAATACCTCTGTGAGAAGGTAATTCCAGCAATTGTAGAAGTGTGGCATGATGATGGAGATGCGGAAACACTATGGATACAACAAGACAATGCTAGAACGCATGTTCAGCCTGATGATCCTGTATTTCTGGCCGCCGTAAAAGCTTCAGGACTGGATATTAGGTTGACTTTCCAACCTCCAAACTCGCCGGAAGTGAATGTGTTGGACCTTTGCTTCTTCAGCTCCATCCAATCCTTGGCATTTGAGAGTGCACCTAACAATCTCAAAGAATTGATAGAATCAGTCGAGCAAGCTTATGATGCATATGACGTGCAGACACTTGCCAAAGTGTATATCACCTTGTAGTCTGTCTTGTTGGAGATTATGAAAGACCAAGGTGGAAACACATATAAGCCACCCCACATGGGCAAGGACAAGCTAATAAAAGAGGGAAAGCTGCCTAACATACTAGAGGTTGATAGCACACTGTATGAAGATACCTTAAAGCTAATAGTCGACTATGAGAAACAACTAGTGGAGCAAGAGGAGGAGAAGATGAAGGACAAACAAGCAAAGAAAGCATCAAAGAGAAAAGGAAGGTCCCAAGTAATCCTGGATTATGACGGAATGATCGCAGGAAAAGAATATGCCACATGGTTGAAGGACCCATCAAGCATTGTCCGTCCACGCCGTCGAGTCAAGAGTGTATGTCAATGTCTTATTGCTTGTAATTATCTGTTTTAAGATAGTATGTCAATGTTTTATGATGACACAATTTTATGTTTACTATTTTTAGAAACTTGATCTCATCCGGGAAGCACAAATAGGCGAATTTGAAGCTGCAATACAACCAAGAATAGAAGAAGAGAAGCCTAAGCATGAGAAGATGAAGGGAAAGCAACCAATAGTAGATGTAGAGAAGCCTAAGGAGAAGAAGAGGATCAAGAGGAGAAGAGGAGGAGAAAGGAGGAGAAGAAGAAGGGCAATACAAGAAGGCCAGGAAGGCACAAGCAAGCATGATGCCTAGTTCACATGAGGACTGAAGCAAACAACACAAAACAAACAGCTAGTCATCCTAAATTAGCTTGCGTGTAATACTAGAGCAAAACGATTGTGGAGTATATTATGTTGTAAATTATAAGTGCTTTGCAACAGGAGAACAATCATGTTTGCCTCAGATTTAGCTGCCTCTGATGGCCATCATCATTGACATTGATATTCATGAGTTGGTACCGTAACAACGATACAAACAAATAAAAATGCAACACAGATCATAAAGGTTTGCAAGATATTCAGAACACAGATCATAAGGGTTTGTAAAAATAATCTTTTTACAGCCCTTACTTTATTATTGGACATCTGAAACTTTGGCCACCACATATGAATCAATTAAGATGCCAATTAACAGCTGAAACTAAACGTTCTAATTGCAAACATAAAGTGTGGTAACAGAGTAGCAGAACCTAACAACTGACTCTGAAACCAATTAAGATGCCAGAAACTAGTGATCCTGCTAAACCTAAGCTAGTCTAAACCACTTAGTCGCATCAAATTTCTCTAACGATGTCCATCAACAAGAAATCATCCTGCCATAAACAAGATCATATGAATGTCAGCCTATCCATATTCTGAAGCAATGTTTCATGTCAGAAGCAGAACTGGTATGCTGTCTGACAACACTAGCACATTGCAAAATTCAGACAAGATGACATGTGAAAAATTCTACTCCCGGCTCTAGAGTACCGGTACTGAATCTGAAGTAGCAAACAGAAAGTGGTCCTCACTTGTAGCACGACGGAGTTGATGACGTCGGCGTATCTGACGGCGAGGTTGAGCGACATGCACCTGGCTGGCGCCACGGCGTAGCACCTGGCTGGCGCCACGGCGTAGCACCTGGTCCTGGCCCTCTCCACGACCCCGAGCTTGTCGAGGTTGAGCACGACGACCATGGCGAGCATGGCGGCGACACCGGCCCCGAGGGAGTGTCCCGTAAAGGTCGACGTCCCCGTGCTCCTCCACGGCCCGGCCACCGGAGGTCAACAGCAGCAAAATTAGGATCTTGGGGGAAAAAATAATTGATCTCCCTCGTCCTTGGGTCCTTGGGGGAGACGAGGAGAGCAGGCGGCGTGGGACGGGGCGGAGCAGGAAGGAGAGGGAGGGGCGGAGCAGGAGGCGCGGGACGGAGCGGAGCAGGCGGCGAGGGATGGGGCGGAGCAGAGCGCCGTCGGGTCGGAGAGGAAGGAGAGGCTGCGGGAGGACTCGTGTCTTCAGGTGAAAAATACCAGGTTTTTTTTTTTTGCAAAAACTACGGCGCGACCACTATTTCGGGTCAGAGGGAGTACTAAATTTCCTTACCAAGAGAGCACATTTCTCTCAACCTTGTTTGAGACTCAATCCAATCACTATGTGCCCTGTCTTATAAAATGAATTAGAAATCCTAGATGTCTAAACGCAAAATTGCCAATTTCACGACTGAAAATGTGAGCATACTCATCATGTTTATCAACAGTTTCTCCATAGCAGCTCAACTGGCCTTACAAAAGTTAACTTTTAACCCAGCTAACTGTTCAAATAAACACATACTAAGCAGACTACGAACCACTTCTAAATCATCATCGTCTAATAGATTAATAGTATCATCCACGTATTGCATGATGTCTACGTCTATCTCATCATCTAGAGAAGAACATAGGCCATGCGAGCTTCCATTAGAATAACCTTTTTTTTTACATAAAACCTCTAAGCAACAAAGGGAAATCACAAGAGAAGTGATAGTAGTTCATAACTACCTAATTATACATATATAGTAGCATCGATCTAGCTAGTAGCGAAAGTGACACTACACGTACTGAGAACAAACCTATTACAGTAGCAGGGACATCTCCAAACCGGGATAACTAAAGCTCTCGCATCTCAAATACACTCACTACAAGCGCTAGCAGAAAAGTACTACTCCTGGGTCCACGTGGATCAGAAAGACACGTCATCACAGAGCACGCCTCGGCCTGAGCCTCGCCTCGAGCGGAGCTGCCATCTCACACGATAACCTAAGCACCTCCGACAAGTCGACGGCACGGCCATCGGCCGGCGGCATCCACTCGAACTCGTGCAACAGTGTGGCGACCCAGAATCCGACTGTGGAGATGGCGAGCGACTTGCCGGGGCAGCTCCGCCTGCCGGACCCGAACGGCGCTAGCCTGAGATCGGAGCCGTTTATTGAGAACTCACCGGCGGCGTGATCTTGAGGGGGCCCAGCGACGAACCGCTCTGGCTTGAACTCCGCCGCCTGGGTCCAGACGGTCGGGTCATGCGTTATGGCCCACATGTTGACCATGGCGGTGGTCCCGGCGGGAACAAGGAAGCCGCCTACGTGGACGTCCGTCGTGGCAAGACGAGCCCAGGAAAGCAGCGGGCCCGGCGGGTGAAGGCGCAGCACTTCCTTGATGACGGCCTGGAGGTAGACGAGCGAGGTGGCGTCCGACTCGGTCACGGCCTTGTCCGGCCCGACCACTCGGTCCAGCTCCTCGTGGACCCGGGCCTGCACGTCCTGGTGCATGACCAGCCGGGCCAGCACCCACTCGATCACCACTGCAACGGTGTCCGTGCCTCGAAAGATCATCTCCTGCAACAACACATCCAGCAACAGAATTAGCTAATCCATACCACGAGCAAACTAGTTCTGGTATATCTTAGTGTTCGTTTCTGCGTGTAATAACATACCCAGAGAACAGCGATCATGTCGTCGTCAGATAGTTTATCGCCGCCTTGGAGCGAGAGCAGGACGTCGGTGAAGTCCATGCCGGCGGCGTCGGCGCCGTGGCGTGTGGCACGGTGCTCGTCGATGATGAGGCGGACGAAGCGATTGACTCGGGGGACGAGGGCGGAGCACCTGGAACGGGTCTTTTGCAGGTCGAAGCCCGCGAGCCAAGGGAGGTGGTCGGACCAGTTGAGCTGACCGAGGAGGTCATATCCTTCGTCGACCAGGCTCCTCAGCTCCGCGGCCTCCTCGCTCTCCGTCTCCAGCTCGTACCTGCGGCCGAACACCGACCACATCACGTTGTGCAGCGAGCCTCGCTTCACGAACCGCCGGGCCTCGACGACGCCGCCGGAGACTAGCTTCATGGCATCCACCATCTGGCCCGCGATGGCAGCGCGCTGCGCGGCGGAGGAGGCCACCTGGCGCGGCGAGAAGAGGTGCGACGACGCGACGCGGCGGAGCGAGCGCCAGTAGGCGCCATATGGTGCGAACCCGATCGCGCGGTGGAACATGAGACCGTACGCGGACTCCTTGACCGGGCGGTCGGCGAACGCTGGGCTGGCCAGCAGGTCCCTGGCCACGTCTGGGTCGGCGGTCACCACCACCCGGTCTCCCCGAGGGAGAACGCCATCAGCCGCCGGCGTCTGTCGTCTCCGGACGCGGCCAGCGCGAGCTTGCGGTGCGCGAGGCCAGTCATGAGGCCCATGCTGCCGATCACGGGGAAGCCTCTCGGCCCCGGGATACAGCCAATGCCTAGAGGAGACGTCCTCATCCAGCGGTACCTCCCCCACGCCGCGCCGCCCGGGGACGCCCAGTGCAGGAGCGCCGTGACGACGCAGGCGGCGAGGAGGATTGCAAGGAAGCCGGCCACGCGGTAGGGCTCGCCACCGCATTTGGCGGCCAGGGAGACGTACAGCAGCCAGCCACAGTCCTCGGATGTAGCCATGCCAACGTACGTACGTTCGTTCTCGTGTTGAGGAGAATGGGAAGTGGTAAGAAGAAGAGCAGAACCTGATTGTTGTGAGAGTCAAGTCTAGTTTGAGTTTTGGAGGACGAGACCGCGGCTTTTATAGCGGCGGGAAGAGACTTTTTTTTTTAGAGACTGACTACTACGGCAGCGGAGGGCCGGCCGGTCTGTCCTGTGTCTGTGGCTCTGGCTCGTCACCGCACTGCCACTTCGATGGAGTATTTTAATAATCCAATAATGGCGGGAGTAATAACCGTGGTACCGTTAATAACCGTAGTTTACTTTACCGCCGCCGCCGGCGATTTGGTGCGTGGATTGGTCCGGCCGGGCAGGCACGCTTAACGGAACGCCACGCGTGGGTCCTGCGTGGCGCGGCACTCTGCGGTGGGTCCCGGTGGGGCGTGGATGGCACGTGAGTGAGCGCGTGATGTGGCGGCCCACCGCGGGGTAGACAGCCGGCCGGCGGTCGCGTCCGTCTCCGTCTCGACCGCGATCTCACGGCGGCCGTACGGCGACCGGCGGCGATGTGCACGCACAGTTAGAGCATCTCTAACAGAACCAGCATAAGCCGAAACCGTGCAGCGAAGAACAGAACCCGCAAAAGCAAACTGCATTCTTTGATTTGGAATTTCAGAAATCGCGGGAACGAACGAGTTCATATTTCAGCGCAGCAGCAGATGATTCATACAAAATATAGAGGCGATCGAGCCTATATCTACACTAGCCTAAAGTCTACACTAGCCTAGATCGCCGCCGATCAAACCCTAGTGGTCAAAATGCGGTTCCTCACCGGAGCCATGGGCGAGGCGGCGACGGCGCGGCGGAGGAGCTTCACTCCTCGTCGGAGTCGGTGACGAGGTCGATGGTGGGCGGCAGCTGGCTGATAACGATCGCCTGCTCCAGGAGCCCCTGGTTGACCACCGCGGCGAGCTTGGCGGCGACGGCCTTCTCCTCCTCCTCGTACTTGGAACGCATCAGCGTCGCTTGCAGCTGCCGCTCCATCTGCTCGTCGGAGACGAAGTCCTCCGGCCCGAGCGTGACCCCGAAATGCTTGGGGTTGTAGTCCTCCGGCGGCGGAGTACCTGGGGCGGCGGAGGAGCTGCTGGCGCCCGCGGAGGAGTTGCCCTCGGCGTGGAGGCACAGCTGCTGGCGGCGGCGGATCTCAATCTCGCGCAAGCGTCGGAGCCGGTCGAACTCCGGCAAATCGCGGCGGTGGTACGCGGGCGGGATCGGCACGACCGTGTACGCGCACGAGCCGCGCTTCCGTGCGCCGTCGCTGCGGCTCACCTGCTTCCGCTTTTCGTCGGAGTAGTCTCCGCCGAACATGTCGTCGCCGGGGAGCGGCTCCGCCTCCCTCTTCGGCGCCATGGCGGCTCGGGACGCCGGATCTGCGGGAGGGGCGGGCGGATTGCTCGTCGGAGACGGCGGTGTGGGTGGTGGATTGCTCGTCGGAGCGGCGGCGCGTGCGAGGAGGAATGGGGATTTCGCCCCGCATCAGCGGTCGAAATCCGGCTAAATACGGGTTCGACGGTTCGTTTCTCGGGCCCCCGCAAAACGTTTGCGGGCTGGGCCAAATTTGCAGGCGCTGGTCTAGCCCAAAAAAACGCACCCAACCCGCAAACTCGCCGGAATTTTGCGGATTTGCCCCTTTTGCGGGTTGTGCTAAGATGCTCTTAGACCGGTGCGGTGTGTGTACGGCTTTGAGTCAGATCGCTGTGTGTTGTTACGAGACGGGCCATGCTGCCGCCGGCGACCGGCGCGGGACACGACGCCTGGAGGGACGGCGCACCGCGCGGACGAATGATGCATGGGCGTTAATGTGGAAGGATGGAGCATCGATTGCACGATTGATTAACCTGATCAATGAGTTCAATTAGAGGGGCCGGCCGGATTCAATTTTCTAGGGTTCGTGGCAGCGTGAGGTGTCCATGTTTCTGTTGGATCAATGTACGGCGCACGGTCAAAACCATACGGAGCAAATATCAGTAGTTTGATGTAAGAATCCATCTCTCAAAGTAATGAAATCCATTCACTTATAAGAAATGGTTCGAAATCCCTATTCCACCTTTTAGGCATCATGAAAATTGATATCGTGTATTTCACTCAAATTCTTATATGTGTTTTTTTTACGATACCTCGTCAAAGATCGGAAGCTCCGCTTAATTAGAGAAACAAACCCAAAATTCATATATCGCGCGGTTAATTTACAAAATCGAAACTTAGAAATCATGTAACATAATCTATACCTGAAACAAGGGCATCTAGACCCAAAAATCACAAGCCACAACTGGTATCCAACAATTACAATCTTTCCAAACACATACAAACTCGCGCCAAATAGATAGGCACCACGGTGCATGCAACCTTCGAACAATAGAGATCAACCATTGATCTCCCTCATGCAACCCCCCCCCCCCCCCCCCCCCCCCCCCCCCATCGATGAAACTGAGTCCTTCATCTGTGGCTCCTCAGCATCAATCTGGACCATCTCCTTCTTGGTCTTCTCCTCAGAGCTAGGTGCACCAAAATTCTTCAGCTCCTCCAGTGTCAAAGGAAAAACAGACTCCACAACAAACTTCTGTTGTTTTTTAAGTCCATGATATAACCAAATTGGGTAAAGGCAACAAGAGTTTGAGTTGAATACTTCCTCATAGAAAATTAGCGACTCTAGAGTTATGATAATATGGAGAAAACAAAATTGTTTTAAGTATGCGTAGAACTTGAAGCGCCACTTGTTTCAAGGAGAGGATGAGGGGTACTAGATTGGACCTCTTAATTAAGTCATCTAAAATGAATACCAAATTATATAATTCTGCATGTTCTCTTAGTCGGTTCAGCGATAACGAGGCTCTGTGACTAGTGAGTCATAGTGTTGACACACGCCACATACATCTTCGTACGTTTCGTGCATAGTATCGATTGAGCAGAAAAACATTGGAGTGAATTTCGCTATGACCTTGCGTGTTGGATGACGCAACATTGTGAGCAATTAATTTGATTGATCTCAAGATTAGGCGGACCACATTGTTCGATCGATCGATGAAGTAACTAAGGGCGTTTGGGCTTATTTTGGTTTTTTGGCTTTGACTTATAAACCAGAAAAGCACCTAAATAGGTGCTTTTTGACTTTTGGTTTTTTGAAGCCAAAAGATTTAGATCATTGTTTTTGCTTCTAAAATCCAAAAGCCAAAAAACACCTATTTAAGTGCTTTTCTGTCTTATAAGCCAAAGCCCCAAAGCCAAAATAAGCCCAAAGAAAAGAGCCACAAGGAACCGATTGGATGGCTTGAACAAAGTGTCGCTTGTATGGCCATTCATGCGATGCAAGCATGGCGCACCTGTCGACCATTTTCTACAGTGTCACGTTCCCAGCAATCAATGTCTATCGATGAACATGTACAAAAGTGTTTACTCCCATACATGTACTCGTCCGTTTCAATTTAGATGACTTTTATTTGTTTACATGTGGTTACACATGTACTCCCCGCGTCTCAAAATACAAGGCGCCCTTTAATTTCGCTGGTCAACGCCGTATAATTTTGGCCATAATTTATACTTATAATATAATATGTACCCAAAATTATTATAAAGAGATATGAAATTAAAGAATTTTGAAAGACGAATCCAACGGTATCATATATACATTCCCGTTTATTATACTTTATTATATATTGGTGGTCAAAGTTGAGGGTCAAAGACCACCTTAAAAATAGTGCGCCTTATATTTTGACACGGAGGGAAGTAAGATGTAACATCATCTAAATTGGAAAAGAGGGAGTATTAGGTTAGTTCAGAGGGAGATGATGCATGGTCTTAATTTAAATCAACTTGCACGCATGCGTGCATCGATGTCGGCCTGAAACTAATCATCGGCTGTATGTGCGTGTTCATAAACTATCATTAGATGTCCTTGTTAAGTTGATCCTGAAGATCGTTCATCGTATGTGCGGCGGCGGTGCCAACTTTTTGCCTGCCTTCATGATGCTTCGAGAGGTCACGCAGTATACTCTAGCTAACAATTGACGACAGTACAATGTGTTCTTCTCTTTTGCAGGCTCTGAAGCGTTGTTTTTGTGGATCGAGAGTGACATGAGCAGGGATCAAGGGTCTATTGACGAGCCAAATCCGATGGATGCGTATGCGAAAATGATCTTCTCTAACTTATACTAGTTGAATTGGCGCGGCGCACGCCGCGCCCTCTTAGTTGATTTGGGAAGCATCTAAATGTTTTACATATTCAATTCTAAAATTTAGTTATATTTCGTGAGTAGTTTGTTTTTAGTTTTTTTGTAAAATTCGGCTATATGCAATAAACAGTCGATTCAGCATTTAGCAGTTTTGCAAAAATGGGTAAATACCGTAAAACAATATGTACAAAGTGTTAAAAACTCTGTAAAGCATGTTCAATTCTAGAATCTGATTTGGAATTTGAACATACTGATTTTGAATGTTTCCGAATACCTATCTCCTAATATTTTAGAGTTTGATTTGTAACTCGAACATGCCGGTTTCGATTCTATTTTAAACAGCTATTTCCTAATATTTACATTTGTGATACTATTATGTCGATATTTTTGAGCCCATGATATAAATGCGTATATGTTTCTTCGATATCTTTGTGTGATCGTTTTGATGAATTCTTCAATTTGCATTTCTTTTTCTGATCGTTGCAATGAATGTGTTCATTTTTTTCCTGGTACATGTAGTTGAAGTTACTGATATGGCGCCATTTAGTAGTTTTAGAAATGTTTTAAATATCGTGAAGCAATATATAAAGTGTGTTAGATGATCTAAGACATGTTCTATGTCAGAAATTGGTTTCAAAATACAGTGGTTTAGAAAACAAACTTAAAGTACCTATTCTTCGTTATTTGAAGTTGGAGCATTTTTATTCTGATATACTTAAGCGCATAATATCTATGAAGCGTTTTAATTATGTAAAGCATGTTATATTTTAGAACTTTGTTTCTAAATATAGTGGCTTGGGAAATAATTATAAAACAACTATTTCTCGGTATTTACAGTTGTGATCTTTTTATTTTGATATCTTTAAGTTCATGGTATAGATGGGTACTTGAATTTAAATGATTTAGCTAACTCTATTTAAGCATGATGGTTTGTACCAAATTGTTTTATTCGGTCTATCATATTGAATGATATTACTGATGTTATTTCTGTCGATTTTATTTGATTATAGAAAAATCTGTGAAATACATATTTCTGAAATGTCGTAAAAGTGTGAGCTGCAAATATTTAGCAAATTTATGGCATAAACAGTGATCATTTTTATGTGCATGTTCATATATTTATCATATTTGTAAATACTGTCGTGCCAAAAAGTTAAATTTGGAAATGGGCGCAGCAAAAAGTGGTTCAGAATTGAATGTATTGATTTTTTTTAAAAAATTACATTTGTAAGTTTGAAAATTTTAAATTGTTAATAGTGAGAAAACATTCGTACGTGATTTCTTCTTTACGGTTTTTATATGCTAAGGTTTGGAAGATAGGTTTTTTCCCCATATTTGTAAATACTACGGTGTAAATAATGGAAATTTGGAGGTGTGGACATTCGGAAGGTTTTCAGACTTTAGTATGTTCAAATATGGTTTAATTTTGCCATATTTTTTTATTTAGCACCATATTCAAAAGAAGCCATATTTGTGAGTACCGTGGTGTAAATAATTGAAATTTGGAGATGTGAACATTCAGAAGGTTTTCGTATTTTAATATGTTCAAATATGGTCTAATTTTACTGTAATTTTCTTATTTATCACCATATTGAGACGAAGGATATTATGGTTATGTACAAATATTAACCAATGTGAGCAGTAATTTAAATTTTTAAATGGACGTATCCAAGAATATTTTTAGTGTTCAAAATTGTTGTGATAAAAAAAAACTCACACTTGACAATGGTTCAGATTTCGAAGTTTGTTCAAACTGTAAAGTTTTGCAGTTTCGGGTTTTTTTACATCCGTAAAATGATCAGATTTGGAAGACATTTAAAAATTTAAAGTACCCAAATTTGAAATCTTGTCGTATGCCGTAAATAATTAGCATTTAATTTTGTGATCACTCTGATATATCGATGGATATATTCAAAGTCACTGATTTTGCAGCATTTAGTACATTTTGAAAAATGTTCAAACACCCTAGAACAATACCTACGAAGCGTTTTAAATTATTTAAAGCATGTTATATTCTATTTTTGTGTTTTTTTTCAAAAGGAAACTACAAAATTCATATTTTGTAAGATGGCGTGATGGTGTCAAATGAGTCTTCACGCATTATTTGAAAATTTTATGATTTGAAATAGTTTGGAAAAGGTCCCAAAATATTTGAAATGATTAGTTTGAATTTTACAAATTTGTTTGAATTTGGTCTGAATTAATTTGGAGTTGTATCTCAGAAGTTACAAAAGTTTTCGGGAAAAAAAGGGGAAAAAAAAAAGAAAAAGGCCGGCCAGCCGCAGCAAAGCAGCCGGCCCAGCAGCCGGCCCGTCCCCGCAACACAGCCCACCGTGAAGTCACGGTTGACGTCACCGAGGCCCGGAGCGGCCGCGGCACCGCCGGCGACGCCGGCGGCGCGCCACCGCGAGGTGGGACGCGCCTCGACGCGGGGAGGCCGGGAGCGGCGGCGCCGCCGATTCTTGGACGCCGGAGTGTCGCCGGCGACGACCGGAAGCGGCGGAGGATCCGAGCGCCGTGGCAACAAATACGGCGACCCACGGCCGTCCCTCGACGCGATCCGCGACGTGGAGGTGCAGGACGCGGCGGCGGAGCGTCCTGTGGCCTCTGATTTGAGCGGGGAGGAGAGGACCGGCGGGGCGGCGAGCTCCGGCCGTCGCGGGAGAGAGAGGGGGGGGGGGGGGGGACTGCGGAGACGCTTTTGCAAAAAGAACCTGAAGTATGTTGCTATTCGCGGATAGGTCCTTCCCCTCGTCTCTAGGCTGTGGAGCAATTTCTAGAATTGGCGAGGACTTTTTTGCAAAACGGTCACGGAGCACTGTTCATAACTGAATCGGGGCGAATTGGACGATTTGGGCCGTCGGATCTCGATCCAACGGCTCAATTTTGGAGCAAGGAGAGGGCCTGAAAATGTTGCCCCTTAATATATAGGTACAATGGCGCGCAACTTGAATCAGGAGAATTCAAACATTGTCACCCTCGAGGTAGAGGTGCTTTGTGTTATTTTGGTATATGTCGATCGTCGCTATTTTTTTAGAAAATAGGGGCTGCCCCCCGCTCCATTCTTTTTATTGAATGAAACAGCGCAAGGCGCAAGTCGATTATTACAGCACTCGGATCCTAGAAGAGTTCAAGGATCGGACAAAGCAGGAAAACTACAGGAAATAAAAGAGTCTCAGTAGTCTCCACACTGATGGTATAGCCTCAGCGACAGTATAACATGGACTCAAAGCTTTGTGTTATTTTGGTATATGTCGATCGTCGCTATATACCACGGCAATTGCCACTAGCGATTCGCTGGTGTGTAGATTAGCAAGCTCGTATCCACTTGGAAGATATGGATTAGGTTTATACTAATATAATTGACCTAGTCGCGGTCTCTTGCTCATATATAATTGACCTAGTTCTGGTCTCTTGCTCATATATATACTCGATGGATATAGTTTGTTTTATGTCTTAAATATTTTGAATCAAAAGCATGACGTACTTGCATGACACGCACCACACCGACACACGCACGAGAGCTAGGTACATCAGTATATGTACATGAACTAGTTGAATTTGGCGTGCCGTGACGGTACGCCCTTGATGTTTCTTTGTCTGAAGTATATATATTTTTTGTTAACTAAAATGTTAGCTAAATTGGTACGTTGGAACATGTTTTTATTATGTCATGAATAGGAAGCATTTTTTGTTTGTATTTCTGATATATTGTATGTAATATCTAAATATTCAGTGGATTGAAATACATTATTCAAATATTCAGTGGATCGAAATAGTCAATCATGTTTGCGTGTCGACGTTAATTTGTAAGTGAAATCAGGAAAATCTATTTGAATTTGATACTACATTTGCGGAATGTTCGTTTGTATGGCGTTGAAATATTGGCCAAAATGAAATGTTGTAATATTTTTGTAATTTGATATGAGTATTTTTTTTGAGCATTTGCGTTATATTTTTTGTGGACCATCGGAATATTAAGCAGTTGGAAATGTCTGAAAATGTTGGTTTTTGGATGAGTATGTTTGAGTATATTTAACTTTCCACCTGTCACAAACTTAACCTTTGTAAAAAATGTTTTGAAAAAGGATGGAATTCATGTTAATTTATTTGGTGCAGTTAAATATGTATCGGTTGGAAATTGTCACGATAGTTTTTTTTTCCCTTTTTTGATTTGGCCGTAGGTAATATTGTTTGGAAATACAATATAGCCATTTGTTAGGTCATTTGGAAAGTTTGTTTGTTTTTTTGTTTTAGAATTTGGAAGTACATATAATTTTTAAAGTTATGTTTAGTGGTACGTGTTTTTTATATCAGTAGGTGAAAATGGCAACATTCTGAAATTGTTGTAGTATGGGAATCATCAGAATTCGGGGGAAAAAACGTTTTAAAATGGTTGGATTTAGAGACTGCTTAAATTTTGAAATTGCTGCAATTGGGGAAAAATCTGCGATTTTTAAAAATGTTTATGTATTAAAAAATATTGAAAGTGGGAAACGTCACATGCCACGGTCATAAAATGAAGCTACAATTAGGGGAAATGAATTTTCATTCTCTCGATATATTCATGCAGCGGGAACAATTTTTTTTTCCAATTGTAAGCACGTAATTAGAGAGATTTAAGTGACATTACTTGCAAATATGTTAGATAAGTAAATGTGTTTGCATTTTATGGAAATATTCATCTAATCAATATTTTGTTAAAATGCAAGTACATAATTAGAGAGATTTAAGTTGCATTACTTGCAAATATGTTAGGTAAATTTAAATGGTCAAATATGATTCCATTCTGACATAATTTTCATATGGACCACCGTAATTAGAGAAAATATATTACGGTTATGTCTAAATATTATGTTTCTATTTCGCTGTAAATATGTGATTTAGTTCCTTGGTTAGAGGAATATATTGTGTTAACATCTTTTAAGTTGAGTCCATCTTTAGATGAAATAGATTTTTTGATTTCTTGAGGTGTGAATGGAATGAATTCTGACATAATTTTCATATGGACCACCGTAATTTGAGAAAATATATTACGGTTATGTCTAAATATTATGTTTCTATTTCGCTGTAACTATGTGATTTAGTTCCTTGGTTAGAGGAATATATTGTGTTAACATCTTTTAGGTTGAGTCCATCTTTAGATGAAATAGATTTTTTGATTTCTTGAGGTGTGAATGGAATGAAGCATTATTAAAATTTGACTACATAGTTAGAGAGAGTTAAGTTCAAGTTGAGCATTTGTTAAATTGAATTGCATAATTGAAAGGAGCTTAGCTATGTTGTTCGTAAATATTAACTTATTCGAATTGGTATGATATGTCTATGTTTTGCGTTAGATAGTTAATTTAGCTTAATAATCGGAGGAAATAAATTTTAAGCATTAATTAAAAGCAATCTGAAATCAAGCCGCAATTAGAGGAAGTAATTTTTCATTTTCTCGAAATACTCATGTAGTGGAAACAATTTTTTTTTGGAAAGTCATGTCATTTATAAATATTAACTTATTTCAAGCTAGTATGATATGTCCGTGTTTTGTGTTAAATAATTAATTTAGCTCAATAATCGGAGGGAAAAATATTGTTGAGCATTTATTAGATTCAATGTAAAACCAAATCATAATTAGAAGAAATGAGTTTGCATTTTTTCTCGAAATATTCGTCTTATTAAACATTTTTTTGAATGCAGTGTCTATTATAATTTTGTACAAATTTGTAGAATTTGGTCTGAATTGATTTCGAATTGTTGAGAAGTTTGGAAATGAGATTGCATTTTATCGAAGTATTCATCTAATTAAACATTTTTTTGAAATGCAGCGTCTATTTTATTTTTTTATAAATTTGTAGAATTTGGTCTTAATTGATTTTGTTTTGCTGAGAAACTTCAACAGTTTTGAAAAAATAGAAAAGCAAAAAGAAAAGGAATCACATTTTTTCTCGAAATATTCGACTTATTAAACATTTTTTTTAATGCAGTGTCTATTATATTTTTTTACAAATTTGTAGAAATTGGTCTCATTTGATTTCGAATTGTTGAGAAATTTGGAAATGAGATTGCATTTTATCGAAGTATTCATCTAACCAAACATTTTTTTCAAGTGCAATGTCTATTATATTTTTTACAAATTTGTAGAATTTGGTCTCAATTGATTTTGATTTTAATTTGTAGAATTTGGTCTTAATTGATTTTGTTTTGCTGAGAAATTTCAACAGTTTTGGAAAAATAGAAAAGTAAAAAGAAAAGGAATCGCATTTTTTCTCGAAATATTCGTCTTATTAAACATTTTTTTAAATGCAGTGTCTATTATATTTTTTTTTACAAATTTGTAGAGATTGGTCTCATTTGATTTCGAATTGTTGAGAAATTTGGAAATGAGATTGCATTTTATCGAAGTATTTATCTAACCAAACATTTTTTTCAAATGCAATGTCTATTATATTTTTTACAAATTTGTAGAATTTGGTCTCAATTGATTCTGATTTTTTGAGAAATTTCAACAGTTTTTAAAAATAGAAAAGGAAAAAGAAAAGGAAGGGAAAAAAAAGAGGCCGAACGGCGGCCCAGCCCAACATCCGGCCCGTCTGGCCAGCCCAGGCGCACTGCGACGTCACACTGACGTCGTCAGTGGCCGGAGCTGCCGCGGCAATGGCGAGGTCGGCACCGCCGCGTCGGAGCGACCTAGGAGTCGGGAGCAAGCGCATCGGGCGCAGCGCGACGCGGACGACCCGCAGGTGGCGGCGCGGCCGCAGATCGTAGCCGGAGCGTCGCCGTCGAGCACGGACACGGCGGCGGATGCCGACGGACGGCGGTGATGATTGCGACGCGATGCGGCCGTCCCAGCACGCGTGCGTCGGCGGAGATGGAGGGCGCGCGACGGCGCACCGCGCCGTGGCCTTCGATCTGTGCGAGGAGGTGCGCTGCGGCGGCGGGCCGCGTCGGCGCCCGCGGCGAGCTCCGCGCCGTTCGCGAGAGAGAAGAGGAGGAGGGGGGCGGTCCGTGGCATTTTTACGAAAAACAACCTGAACTTTCACGTAATTGCAAAAAGGTCCCTGGAACCGAATTTTCTGAGAAGAACATAGGATTTTCGGCCGCTCGCGGGCTTATCCGCAAAAATCCGCGGCCCGCTGTGAGGCTGACGCGCGGGGCCCACCGCCTACTGTAGCACACTGTAGAAATCTACAGCGCGTACTGTAGCTATGTACAGTAGCGTGGAGCGCTCTCAGCGCGCTATTTTGTCCAGCGATTAAATATTCGTCTTATTAAACATTTTTTAAATGCAGTGTCTATTATAATTTTTTACAAATTTGTAGAAATTGGTCTCATTTGATTTCGAATTGTTGAGAAATTTGGAAATGAGATTGCATTTTATCGAAGTATTCATCTAACCAAATTTTTTTTTTCAAGTGCAATGTCTATTATATTTTTTACAAATTTGTAGAATTTGGTCTCAATTGATTTTGATTTTAATTTGTAGAATTTGGTCTTAATTGATTTTGTTTTGCTGAGAAATTTCAACAGTTTTGGAAAACTAGAAAAGCAAAAAGAAAAGGAATCGCATTTTTTCTCGAAATATTCGTCTTATTAAACATTTTTTAAATGCAGTGTCTATTATATTTTTTTTTACAAATTGTAGAGATTGGTCTCATTTGATTTCGAATTGTTGAGAAATTTGGAAATGAGATTGCATTTTATCGAAGTATTCATCTAACCAAACATTTTTTTTCAAATGCAATGTCTATTATTTTTTTACAAATTTGTAGAATTTGGTCTCAATTGATTTTGATTTTTTGAGAAATTTCAATAGTTTTTAAAAATAGAAAAGGATAAAGAAAAGGAAGGGAAAAAAAGAGGCCGAACCGGCGGCCCAGCCCAACATCCGGCCCGTCTGGCCAGCCCAGGCGCACTGCGACGTCACACTGACGTCGTCAGTGGCCGGAGCTGCCGCGGCAACGGCGAGGTCGGCGCCGCCGCGTCGGAGCGACCTAGGAGTCGGGAGCAAGCGCATCGGGCGCAGCGCGACGCGGACGACCCGCAGGTGGCGGCGCGGCCGCAGATCGTAGCCGGAGCGTCGCCGGCGAGCACGGACACGGCGGCGGATGCCGACGGACGGCGGCGATGATTGCGACGCGATGCGGCCGTCCCAGCACGCGTGCGTCGGCGGAGATGGAGGGCGCGCGACGGCGCACCGTGGCCTTCGATCTGTGCGAGGAGGTGCGCTGCGGCGGCGGGTCGCGTCGGCGCCCGCGGCGAGCTCCGCGCCGTTCGCGAGAGAGAAGAGGAGGAGGGGGAAGGTCCGTGGCATTTTGACGAAAAACAACCTGAACTTTCGCGTAATTGCAAAAAGGTCCCTGTAACCGAATTTTCTGAGCGTACACTGTAGCTATCTACAGTAGCGTGGAGCGCTCTCAGCGCGCTATTTTGTCCAGCCATTATACACTCGCTATATATACACATACACAGAACTTGCAACCACTCGTCTCGTACGTGGATGTCCCCCCCCCCCCCCCCCCCCCCTCTCTATTATCCATATTGCAACATTATATACAAGTCAATCATGCTCATACATGCACCTCCCAATACCGCATCCACGTACGTGCTACGGACCTAGGTAAACCTAATCACATTCTGGTCCATGGGGTTATAATTTAATTTCAATATCAGCCGCATCAAGGGATCTTATGAGATCTCTGCGACATGGCACATCGGGGTCTCGGTGGCAGACACATGACGATGGACTCGCGCAATTACAGAGCTATGGGTACAACTAATAGGGTCAAATGACACCAAGTGACCTATTGGAAGCCTTTTGTAAATTAGTAGAAATATGTCTCATTAGTACAACCAAAACAATGGAAATGACTGGAATGCAATGGAAATGACTCCAATACTCTCATAGGCTGGCACCCAGGACGCGCGTAGGGTGGTGGCGTCACACGCCATCAACGATAGGCATGGCGAGGGTTATGCAGATCTTTACTCAAAATATGGGTCAACGATACGTCGGGGTGCCAAAATCTGAAGTGTGTGAATGTGATTCGCGTTGAGAGCTCGCTGGAACAGATGTGCTCCTAGGGTGATTCGATGATACTCCCAAGTCTAGCTGGTTAGATGTTGTGAGTCTAGGGTATAAGTCCGTCATGGCATGATCTCTCCCATTTTCGGGTTTGTAGATGTGACGTGGTGGCTTCTAATAAATTAATAATAAAAGCATGCTATTTAAAAAAAACGTGTGCGACTATAGGTAAATCCAGATGGATGTAATGTAGTTACCGTGTGTGATCTCCCGCCAGATCGTAAACAATTTACTCGTACCGTAGTAAAAAACCATCTGCGATGCTGAAACCAACGTATATGATTTTCTTGTCCATTTTGCGATATGCAGAGCCATCGGCCATCCATAGATAGCGACGAGGTCATAAATCATTTGCGATTGCCGATTTCAACCGTGTGAGGTCGTTCGATCCGTGCTAGTGGATCCGACCCATGGGACCTCGATCGCGTGCCAGCTGCTTCCTGATCGACGTGCCGTTACACTTGTCTCGTCGCCGGGTGGTGGAGGGGCCATGCATGCATGTGTTGCTCTCGCGTTTGATCTTGCGTGCATGCATGACACCGCCACGAGCTATGCCGTATAGCTAGTGCTCGCCCATACCACACACCTCAGGTCACTACCGACGACAGATCTCCTACGATCAATGAAGCAATCGAATCACGATTCAATCACTTCTGGTAGAGTACGACGAAGCAGCTCGATCATCGATCGATCCATCACCAGTAGGTTTTGGAGCCATTGATAGCTGCTAGCAGCTAGGTATACAAGCTGTATGCATATATGCAGCTAGTGTTTGTCCGTTGTCCGTGGCGAAAATTCCTGTTGCTGGCTAAAGTTCAAGAAGCTAGCTGAGGAAATATCAAGCTAGAGTATGTTGTCGACATAGACATCAGTCCAAACTATTTTGTCACATTTTTTTTAGCATTGTACCAAGACTGGAGAAGAAAAGAAAATCATGTTCTCAACTGACTACGTACACGATTCTAATTTTAGTGTAAAATCATGTGTACTATTGTCGACATCAGAATTTCTTTTCCTTTGGGTTTTGTCGGTGCATGTATCGAATCATGATTTGAAATTATATGGTTCGAAAGATACATGTTGTTCAAATGTTTTCGGTATTTTGAAGATTTTGTTTTCATCTTTTGATTGTTCATGATCATAGCTAATTAAATCAGTTCCACCGAAGGAGGATGCATGAGTGTACCCCAAGACGTCCCCCACTTGGACCTTCATCAAAGGACCTTGGACCTTCCCCTTTCCCCGTCTACAGTAGAGAAAGGCGATTTCTGAAGCTCCCCCGTGAGATCCACCTCACCGCCGCTGATCCGGTGGATTCTTCGCCCTCCGGCGGTTGCTTCTGCGGCGGGAGGACATCGAATCCCCGGATCCGGTGTGTACATAGTGTAGGCTCCCATAGGGCGGTCGGTAGCGCTGTGGAGGTGGCGGCGGTGCTGATGCGATTCGCTAGGGCGGCGGTCCCCTCCGTCGTCGTTGGTGCTCCGGTGGAGACCTGCCGTCGACATGTCGTCCTCTGCGTGCTCGTGGCTCCTCGGAGGTGCGGGCCGCGTAAATCCCCCGCCGGAGTTCGCGGGACGGCGGCTGTGGATGTGAAGAATAAAGAAGGTTCTACTGGTCTGCTACAAGGCGATGGTGACGACGGCGCAATATGGAGGTTCCTAGGAGCTAAGCTTCGTCGACTTCCCGGCCGTGGAGGGGCTCCTTCTAGTCCAAGGCGTCAGCGAAGGAGTGGTGGCGGCGGGCCAGCGATACGTGCTGAGCTTCGTCTTCGACATCGGGATCATGATGGCTTCTTTGTAATATCTTGTGTTTTCTAGATCTTTCTGTAAAAGACCTTGTGGTAATATCAGTTGATCTTTTCCGAAAAAAGAAAAAAAAGACGTCCCCCACTTCTATCATTGTGTTTCATAATCATACTTGATTATATCAGTTCCACCAAATTAAGATGCATGCGTGACATCGGCGTGCAAGACATGATTCTCCAAGGCTTGGCGTACTTCAAAGTGTTGTAGGGTCGGTCCCGATCTTCACGGATTTGGGTGGGATCGGCGATGAACACGAAGAACACGACGATGAACACGAAGAACACAAGGGGAAAAGGGGCCAATAGAGGGGATAACTAGTAAGACACAAGGAAATACTCAATCGGTAACCAATCCCCGAGGGCAGCCCCCGATTCTCATACACCAAGCACACTTACTCTTAGATTCGTTTATCTCACCGGTCGAATCTACCGGTCCAATCACCGAGATGAAAGGCGAGTAATCGCAACTACAAGGAGGAATTCATCTCCATGCAAGGAGGCCTTGGTTCATCTCACTAAGAGGCATCTCACAAAGAGGCAACATCCAAAGGATAGAAAGGAGCTAAGCTCAACTCAATCTCAACATAGTCTAACCCTAGATCTGAGCCAAAGGGGTCCTATAAGTAGTGTTGACCAAAAAGGGGTTGGTGGGAGAGGTTACACGGGTCCTCCACCCGATCTGTTCCCGCACTGGCGGTAGTACCACTGGCTTAGCCGGTAGTACCGCTGGTGCGGGCAGGAGCGCTTCATCCCACGTCGGCGGTACCTCCAGCGGTACCAGCGGCGGTACCGCTTGGTACCGGAACACGAGGCAGAATGCCGTTCTCGGCGGTACGCGTAGCGGTAGCGACGGTGGTAGCTTCCTGGTAGGTTGTAGTACCGCTGCGCCTGGGTCACTTCTTCCTTCTTCTCTTCTTCTTCTTGACCCGAATCTTGTCCAACTTCTACAACTTCGTTCATCGACTCATGGGGTTCCTTGTAGGCTTCATTCCTGAGTATGCATAGGACACTAGCTTGAGATAGCAAACCATTCATGGCATCATCAAGATCACAAAAGGATAGGAGCGAGTTCACCTTATCATGTAGGGCCTTGACTCGTGCTCTTGTCATTCGTCCACTTGGCGGGTCATATGTATGAACCGGAGGCTGGGCTACATCATCTCCCCCCTTGGGAAAGAGTCGTCCTCGACTCTTGGACATCCTCATCGCTTGAAGTTCCATGGTATGGAGATAAGTCGGCGACATTGAAGGTGTCATGCACCAAGTACTTGGAGTTGGCGATGTCGATCTTGTATGCGTTGTCGTGATGTGCTTTGATGACTTTGAAAGGTCCGTCTCCACGAGGGTGAAGCTTGGACTTCCTTGCATCCGGAAAGCGATCCTTGCGAAGGTGAAGCCACACTAGGTCTCCTTTTTCAAATATCATGGCGCGCTTGTTCTTGTTCATCTTCTTAGCAAGGTCTTCATTGTGCTTCTCAAGTGTGATTCTTGTATCCTCATGTAGCTTCTTCATGTGGGCGGCGCGCTTGTCGAAGTCCATGCTTGTTTGTTCACGTAGTGGTAGTGGTAGCATGTCCAAAGCGGTGTATGGGTTGAAACCATATACGACCTCGAATGGGCTTCTCTTTGTTGCTCGGTGTTGTGCTCGATTGTAGGCGAACTCGGCATGTGGGATGCACTCCTCCCAATTCTTCAAGTTTGGCTTGATCAACACACGAAGGAGCGTTGATAGACTTCGGTTCACCACTTCGGTTTGACCATCCGTTTGAGGGTGATAGGCGGTGGAGAAGAGGTGCTTGATTCCCATCTTGGCCATCAATGTTTTCCAAAAGTAGCTCACAAACTTGACGTCACGATCCGAAACGATGGTCTTTGGCACTCCATGAAGACGGACGATCTCCCTAAAAAACAAAGTGGCAATGTGTGAAGCATCGTCGGTCTTGTTGCATGGTATGAAATGTGCCATCTTGGAAAATCGATCAATGACAACAAATATTGAGTCCTTGTTTGTTTTAGAGCGTGGTAGTCCTAAGACAAAATCCATAGCAATATCGCACCAAGGTGTTTGTGGAATTGGCAAAGGAGTGTATAGACCATGAGAGTTTAGTGTAGACTTAGCTTTGAGACAAGTGGAGCATCGGCGGACTAAGCATTCAACATCACGCTTCATCCAATAGTAGTTGGTAGCGAGCATGGCGTAGGTCTTGTCGCGACCAAAGTGTCCCATGAGCGATCCTCCATGAGATTCCTTCAAAAGAAGCAAACGAAGCGAGGACTCGGGAATACAAAGTTTGTTAGCCTTAAACAAGAACCCTTTGTGTAAATGGAAATCCTCAATGCCTTTGCTCTCCAAGCATTTAGCAAAAATGTTTCCAAAGTAAGTATCGGTAGCATACAAATCCTTTATCTCTTCCAACCCAAGACATTAACTTCAAGATGTGTAAGTAGGTTGGTCTTGCGGGATAATGCATCCGCAACCACATTGTCTTTACCTTTCTTGTATTTGATTACAAAGGTGAAAGACTCAATGAACTCAACCCACTTAGCATGTCTCTTATTCAAATTCGTTTGGCTTTTCAAATATTTCAAGGATTCATGGTCCGAATGGATGACAAACTCCTTAGGACGAAGGTAGTGTTGCCAAACATCCAAAACACGAACCAAAGCATACAACTCTTTGTCATATATTGGATAATTCAATCGAGCTCCATCTAGTTTCTCACTATGGTATGCGATGGGTCTACCATTTTGCATGAGAACTCCTCCAATACCCAAACCACTTGCATCGCATTCAATTTCAAAAGTTTTGGAAAAATCCGAAAGTACAAGTAGTGGGGCTTGGGTTAACAACCTCTTGAGTTCATTGAAAGCAAAATCATGTGCATGGCCCCAAATGAAAGGCACATTCTTCTTTGTAAGATCATGAAAGGGCATGCAATTGTTGAAAAATCTTTGATAAATCAGCGATAAAATCCGGCAAAACCCATGAAACGTCTCAACTCCTCAAGTGACATAGGAAAAGGCCAAGAGCGAATAGCTTCTATCTTTGCTTCATCAACTTCAACACCATTCGACGAAACAACAAAACCCAAGAAAATGATCTTATCGGTGGCAAATGTGCACTTAGAAATATTAGCATAAAGCTTTTCATTGCGAAGGGCCAACAAAACTTGAGCAACATGAGAAGTATGCTCTTCCACCGACTTGCTATAGATGAGGATATCATCAAAATAGACAACCACAAATTTTCCAATGAAAGGATGAAGGACATGATTCATAAGACGCATAAAAGTTGAAGGTGCATTGGAAAGACCAAATGGCATGACAAGCCATTCATAAAGACCAAGCTTTGTTTTGAAGGCGGTCTTCCATTCATCACCCTCACTCATCCTTATTTGATGATAGCCACTCTTAAGATCAATTTTGGAAAAGATAGCGGAACCACAAAGTTCATCAAGCATGTCATCAAGTCTAGGGATAGGATGGCGATACCTAACGGTTATGGCGTTTATGGGGCGGCAATCCATGCAAAGGCGTAAGGTGTTGTCATGCTTGGGCACCAAGATGACGGGCACGGCGCACGGACTCAAGCTCTCACGGATGTGGCCCTTGTCAAGTAGCTCTTGTATTTGCCGCTCAATCTCCTTCGTTTCTTTGGGGTTGGTGCGGTAAGGTGCGCGGTTAAGTAACGGTGCGCCGGAACAAGGTAGATGCGATGCTCGATGCCGCGTAGAGGAGGTAGTCCCGGTGGCACCTCTTGAGGGAACACATCATCAAACTCCTTCAAAAGAGACAACAAAGATGGAGGAATGTTTGTTAAGTGTTAGTAAAAGATGCTTCACCCTTGCATATGAGCACATAGTGAAGTGTGGATAGGTCCTCTCTCAACTCCCTCATGTCTCTCTTGGTGGCAAATAGAGTTAAGTTTGGTGTGGCTCTCTTTGAAGATTCACTCATGTTTGGCTTGTGGCTCTCACTCACTTTTTGGTGGATCACTCTCTCACCACTCATCTCACTTGAAGCATGCTCTTGTTGTGCCCTTGCAATGGTCTTGGCATTGTCGACAATTACTTGACTTGGAGTCATAGGGCGGAGGACGAAGGTCTTGTCATTATTCTTCAAACTATAGTAGTTTGTCCTTCCGTCATGTGTAACACTCCTATCATATTGCCAAGGTCTTCCAAGAAGTAAGTGACAAATGGTCATAGGCACAACATCGCAATCGGCGGTATCTTCATAAGCTCCAATCTTGAAAGACACTTGCACCATATGTTGAATCTTGACGGTTCCGCAATCACTCAACCATTGCACATGGTATGGGTGGGGGTGCTTCTTGATCTTCAAGTTGAGCTTGTCACAAAGTTCCTTGCTTGCCAAGTTGTGACAACTTCCACCATCGATGATGACCTTGATGGACTTTCCATTAACAACCGCTCTTGTTTGAAATAAGTTGCATCGTTAGTCTTCCTCTACTTGGACATTAGTGGTCAAAGCTCTTGTCACAACCAAGGTTGGTTCATTGGGGTCACCATCACAAAATATCTCCTTGGAGTCATCTTGAGCACTTTGTGTGGTGGTGACTTGGGTGGTGGCAATGTACTCCTCTTCACTCATCGACTCATATTCTCCCAAGTCATCGAAAATCATGACTTTCTTATTTGTACACTCAAATGATTTGTGTCCATGACCTCCGCACTTGTCACATTGCAAGAGTCTTGTGCCGGTAGGTTGTCCTTGAGGTTTGTTGCTTGGGAGAGGCACTTTCTTGAAAGCTTGAGGCGCTTGTGGTGTTGATGAAGAGGCTTTTGGAGGGCCTCTCATACTTTCTTGGGGTGAAGCTTGTGTCGTTGGAGGTGTTGAGGATGACGGCTTGTTTGCAAAGAAAGATTTTTTCTTGAGATACTTGAGCTCTTCAAGCACGTGACACTCGGCCTTTGTTGCTTGATGGACTAGCTCAACCAAGTTGGTATAAGGTTGGAACTCCACAATCTTCTTGATAGGATAGTTGAGGCCATTTATGAAACGAGCCATGGATTTCTCTTGTGACTCCTCAACATGGGCTCGGATCCTTGAGATTTCCATTTCCTTATAGTACTTATCCATGGACCTCACACCTTGCTTCAACTCTTGCAACTTCTTGTATAAGTCTCGAGTATAGTGAGTAGGAACAAAGCGCTTGTACATCTCTTCCTTCATTTCAACCCAAGTGGCGATAGGTTGTTGGTGGTTTTGCACACGCGCATCTTGGAGTTGTTCCCACCATAAGAGTGCATATTCCTCGAACTCCAAGGATGCTAGAGTCACCATCTTGTTGTTGGAGTAGTTGAGAACCCGAAAGATCTTGTCAACCTTGAGTGCCCATGATAGGTATGCTTCCGGATCGCTTGTTCCATAGAACTTGGGCATATCAAATCAAAGATTGGACAAGCTATCGTCTTCATCACGGCGGTTTGGAGGTGGGAATGCACGTCCACGTCTCCTTTGGTGGAGTCCATCGCCATGGTGGTGGCTTGACTCGCTATCACTTGACTCAACACAGTGATGCTGATGATGTTCATGATGCCGATCTTGGTGAGGACGCGGCTTATGATGCGGCATTGGGTTTTCGTCATGGTTGTTGTGGGGACCCCGGACTAGCTGTCCGAAATACCCGATTATGCTTAACACAACGATCTCGTGATCAGTCTGTCGTTGCACATAATCCGAATTGGATACCAAAGTTTACATCCATTACAATACCGAATTAAAAGTCTTACATAAATGGTCATTTAGACCAAGTCTTACATAGGTGCCTTCATGGGCCAAACCAAAATATCAGCGGAAGCTACGGCGTAGTAGACATCATATTCTAACGATGACAACCCGACAGGCAGCTGACTTGTGGAGATCCTTAGTTGGCGTAGAAGTCGCCATACTCCTGCTCGGCGTAGTGCTCCTCCTCGTAGTCTGGCTAGGTCAATAGTCAGGGACGAAACCAATATGAGTACATTTGAATGTACTCGCAAACTACCCCAACATGAGTATGCACTAGTTTTTTTTAATTTACAACTTTTATTTATTTAAAACATCTCTATATCTTTATTGAAAAAGGTAAGAAGAGTTTTATAACTATCTTTAAAGAAGTCACCATTTTTATCTGTTTCTCCAAAACTCCTCCTTTTTCCGACCCTAGCCCGTCATGGTCCACTTTCATCCAACCACCTCATACCGATCCGTTGGTATAGGTGTAGGAAACATTCTCCACTTCATTTTTCTTTTTAAAACTCAATTCTTTTAAAAACTTGCACATGGTCAAAGTAGGGCCTCCAAACTGTCCATATCTGAGGACTCGGCTATTCGAATAGTTTTACACTCTGCAGAGGTAGCACGCTTTTCCCACATCCATCCGGCAACTCATCGTGTCCGCCACGTCTCGCCATACAGGGTGTATGCGAAGTAAGCCGCCGACCATAGCCTGTCCTTTGCTCATGCTAGTATAGGATCCTTCCCATATGACACTTCCAACACACTTAACCCAGCCCGTCGGAATCTAAGTGTGAGGACTCATAGGTTTTGTCCGGCGGTTTATGGTGGAACCTTCAATCCTCCTCCTTATCTTTTCATAGAGTTTGAGCAAGGACCCGGGTCAGGGATAGATCAACACACTATCCCCTCATGCATGACGGAGTCATCTCCGTCGATGAGGTATCCCGTACTAATATGAGCAAATTATATGACTAAGCCCTTTCCCATATGTGGTAGATGTGGTCGCACAGGGTATCGGCTGGTTGACGTAAGTACAAGGACACACTGTGCATTTTTCATAAACATCACCATTTTTCCACTTCTCCATTCCAACACCGACATCTCGGCATTTCATAATCTCACAAGTAATTTCAAAGGAGTTTTGAATAAACCATGTTTATTTTTCCCATCCTATAATTTGATATAACTATCTTATATTTCTACATAAGTGGCAAAATAATTTCCATATACTTTTGAAAAGGGTTTTATAAATCTTGCCTTGAGAGTAAAACAGGTTATGAAAGTAGATGCATATGTTTGTAGTGCAAGCTCAGAGAGTAGCTTGCCTTGCTCGGCAAAGTGACCTTGGTCTTGATCTTCAGTTTCAACAAACTCTCCTTCCTCGATAAATCCGACAAGTTCTCGTCTAATTAATAAACAAACAATGCAAACAATCACTAATCTATACAAGCAATCATCTCAACATAACAATCATAAACATCACAATAGCTACTGCACACATCAAACCATACAATTTGGTTTCAAAATAATTGAATTAAACATTATTTAATTACTTCTAAATTATGGCAGAAACTTGTTGAACATGTTTAATTCCACAACTTGAGTTCTGTTGGTCACAAAAATACAAACTAAAATTCTATGGAAAGCTACTGATGTGTAGAAGACAACACAATTTGTTTGGATCAATTGGAGTTACCAAACTCCCTACACAATTGTTTGAATCCAGTGAGTGATTAATCAAGTTTTGGCTACCAAATAAGTTCTGTTGATCCTAAAATTAAATCCTTTTAGGGTGACTAAACATGGCTAAATGTGATCTAAAAAATTGGTCCTAAATCATTTTGTTAACCATTTAACATATTTAAATGTTTTAGTGCAGAAGGGTGTTCAAACTTCAACTTATACTAAACAATTACTACTGCACAAATAATTCTACCAAAATTAGGGAAGCTAATACATGGCAGTACTAAGCTAACAAAATTGGTTTGGAATTATTTGGACTAACAAGTATCAGAAACAAACAAGTTTAGATTTTAAACCTTCTGTAGTATTTTTAACAATACATTTTTTACTATTTATCTAAATAAATTAATCGACTTGGGTTGGTTAAACAATTTCATAAGCTTTCCAGAACATTTGGATTTGATTTATTTGGACTTAAATCTTGAGATATTGATTTTCTAAGTTGATGCCAGTACTGAAATTTCCAGAGAAGTTAAATTCGAAATTGTGTTCTGTTTGGATAATGTTCAAATTTCTGACATGGGGGGCCTACACGTCAGCGGCACAGGAGAAATATCTCGCGCGCTGGAAATGTTTAAATATCTGACAGGTGGGGTCCACTTGCCAGTGGCTCAATTAAACGAAACGGTACGCGACCGTTGATCAACGATCGAACGGCTCACGGAGCCCGCGTTCATCGACGACCTAAACGTGGCGTCGCCGGAGCTCCGGCGACGGCGAGGGTGGCCAGAGGGGGTACCTGGGTGGTCTAGGGATGGCGGAGAGGACGGCGTTCGACGGCGGAGGTCGTGGGGAAGCTGGGGAGGCGAGTGGAGCTTGATGGGGAAGCTCCTGGCGTCGGCGACGATCTCCTTCTTCTCCGCGGCCGTGCTCCAACTCCGGCGAGATCCTACGGGGGCTCCTGGGCACGATACAGAGGGGAAAACATCGCGGGTGAGTGTGGTGGTAATGGAGATGCGAGGGAAGGCTAGGGAAGAGCAAGGGAGGAGCAGCACGGCGTGGCCGTGTCGTCGCCTACCTCGGGTGCGGCGGGGCGCAGAGAAGAACTACGGGCAGCAGCAGCCTCGCTGCGGAGTACCCGCCCTTCTGGCGGTGTACGGGAGAGAGTGGAGTGAGGGAGAGGCTGTGAGTTTGAGGGAGGGCTCGGGTGGCTTTTATAAGCTCGACGACGGCGCACGGGCTCGCCGTGGACACGGTGCAGGGGAGAGGTTCCAGGGCGCGATAGCTCGCCGTAGCTCGCGGTAGGGGGCGGCTGCAGTGTTCGAGGTGCAGAGGCTAGCTCGGCGGCGTGGTGACGAGCTGTGCGTGCGCGAGAAACGGGACGGCCGGGGAACGTTTGGACGGTGAGCGCGTGCACTGGCACGGCCGTCTCGGGCGGTGCGGCGGCTGCGTGGCGCGAAACGGTGATGGGGGTCCTCCCCTGGGATGGCTGCGGCACTGGGAGAGCGCAGAGACGCAAGGGAGAGAGGGGGGGGGGCACGGTGTTGGGCGACTGCGGTGTCGACAATGCCGTTGCCACGGCGACGGCCATGGCGCACGGCGCCCGCGGCTGTCCCCTGGCTCCTCCTCTTCCCGTGCCCCTTTTCTTCAATTTCTTGGACGCGGCGAGGTCAGTGCGGTGAGAGGGAGAGATTGCAAGTGCCAATTCGAAGAACAAACCTCGAATTCGATCCAATTGCTTCGGTTGAAATCGAATCGAAGATGAACACAGTGGTGTTCACCACGTGTTCGACGAAATGTGTGCATCATTTTTAAATTTGAATTTCTGAATTTTGATTTCATATCTTGCCTCATGAATATGTATATGTATTTGTGGTGCTGTGTTGCATTTTATTTGTCAAGTGCAACATAGCACACTTTGTGATTTGAATTTAATATAGAAAGTAATAGAATTTAAATTTAGGTTTTTAAATTAAATTTTTGAGAGGGAAAAGTTGTAGGAATAAAAATGGGAGAGTTTATATAACCACTCCACTGAATTTTGTTTGAAACCATTTTAGTTTCTCACTTGGAGAATTTGTGTGACACAATTGTCACTTTTATTTTTCTTGCTTTACTTGTTATTTTATTTCTTTTCTTTTCTTCCTATTTTTATTTAGAGCAAGCAACACAATTAGCAAGAAATAAATAACACAAGCAACAAGAATTAATTACCACAAGCAACAATTTGCAAACAACACATAATAATTAACAAAAGTTTTTGTTGGCTCTCATTTTTGGAATAATAATACTGATAATATTTTTGGGATGTTACAGATCCTTCCCCCCTTAAAATAAATCTCGTCCCGAGATTTGCTAGGCTTAGGTACTAAAGAGGTCTGGGAATTCGCTCCGAAGATAATCTTCGCGTTCCCAAGTTGCTTCTTCTTCAGAGTGGTTAGTCCACTGGAAGTTGGTAACACGAACATCTTCTTCGAGAATCTTGAGGGTCTCTCGCGATAAGTTAGGTCTTGGTTCAGGTCGATGGAGAGGTGGTCGATGTTTTTGAAAACATCAGGCTGGTCAGGAACTTCAAGACACTTCCGGAGCAAGGAAATGTGGAAGACATCGTGATAATCTCCTAACTCCGGGGCAATTCCAGCTGATAGGATACCTCTCCTCGACGAGCAATGATCTTGAAGGGTCCGATATACCTTGGCGCTAATTTTCCTTTGACATGGAAACGCTGCATTCCTTTAAGGGTGTCACTCGGAGATAGACATAATCTCCGACGTTGAAGGTGAGGTCACGGCGCTTGGTGTCAGCGTAACTTTTCTGACGGGATTGGGCAGTTTTGAGGCGTTCACGAATAAGCTGAACTTGCTCTTCAGCTTCACGGAGGGTATCTGGTCCGAACAATTTGCTTTCTCCGGTATCAGACCAATTCAGGGGCGTACGACACTTCTTGCCGTAAAGGGCTTCAAAAGGGGCCATTTGCAGACTGGACTGATAACTGTTGTTGTACGAGAAATCTGCAAACGGAAGACAATCTTCCCACTTGGAACCATAGGATAGAACACATGCGCGAAGCATGTCCTCCAATATCTGGTTCACCGTTCAGTTTGGCCATCGGTCTGGGGATGATAAGCGGTGCTAAATGCTAACTTGGTTCTGAGGGCTTCATGAAGGGATTTCCAGAATCTTGAGGTGAATTGCGTGCCTCTATCAGATACAATCTTCTTAGGCACACCATGCAGGCTCACTATTCTGGAAATATACAAGTCTGCCAATTGATGTCCCCGATAGTGGTATTGACAGGAATGAAATGGGCAACCTTGGTCAGTCGATCAACGATGACCCAGATTGAATCATGGCCTCGGTTGGACTTTGGAAGTCCGGTAATAAAATCCATTCCAATCTCATCCCACTTCCACTCGGGAATTCTCAAAGGTTGAAGCAATCCAGCGGGTCGCTGATGTTCAGCCTTAACTCGCTGGCAGATGTCACACTTGGCTACGAAAGAACCAATCTCTCGCTTCATTCCATGCCACCAAAATCTTTCTCGAAGGTCTTGGTACATTTTGGTTCCGCCGAGGTGGATTGAATAAGGGGTCTCATGGCCCTCCTTCAGGATTAACTCCTTAAGTTCCGTGACATTGGGCACACAGATATGGCCGTTGAATTTCAGCACTCCTTCAGCATCTTCGGTAAAACCGGGTGCTTTGCCGAAAGAAATTTTCTTCTTAATTCCTTCAATGCTTTCATGACCTTTTTGGGCTTCTTTGATTTGATCCATCAGGGTTGGGGCTAACTCTAAATTGGCGAGATAACCATGGCTAACAAGTTCTAGTCCAAAGTCTTCGAACTCTTTGAACAAGGCTGGTTGTTCGGCTTGGATAAGGGCATTCAGGGTGCAAGGTTTGCGACTAAGGGCATCGGCAACTACATTAGCCTTTCCAGGGTGATAATGGATTCCAATATCATAATCCTTGATTAATTCCATCCATCTCCTCTGTCGCAGGTTCAAATCTTTCTGGGTGAAAATATACTTCAAACTTTTGTGATCCGTATAGACCTCGCAGCGATGTCCCGCAAGATAGGGACGCCACGTTTTGAGAGCAAGAACAACAGCAGCTAACTCCAGGTCATGGGTTGGGTAATTCTCTTCATGCGGTCGCAACTGCCGGGATAGGTACGACACAACTTTGCCTTCTTGCATCAGAACGCAACCAAGTCCGAGGCGTGATGCATCGCAATACACGTCGAAACTCTTGGTGACGTCTGGCATAATCAAAATTGGGGTTGAGTCCATTCAAATTTCTTGTCCTTCTTCAACAGTTGGGTCATAGGTTTGGCTATACTGGAAAATCCTTCAACGAACTTGCGGTAATAACCAGCGAGTCCGAGAAAGCTTCGGATTTCAGTCACACTGGTTGGGGATAACCAGTCAACAATGGCTTGGATCTTCTCTGGGTCCACAGAAATTCCTCCGGCAGATACAACATGTCCGAGAAATGCCACTTTACTGAGCCAAAACTCACACTTGCTAAGCTTGGCATACAGCTGGTGCTCTCGGAGTGTCTCCAAAACTAGACGCAGGTGTTCGGCATGCTCTTCTTCGGTCTTGGAATAAATAAGGATGTCATCAAGGAAAACTACCACGAACTTGTCGAGGTATTCCATGAAAATCTTGTTCATGAGATTCATGAAATAGGCTGGGGCATTGGTCAGACCAAAGACATCACGGTGTATTCAAACAAACCGTAACGAGTGGTGAAGGCGGTCTTGGGAATGTCTGTCTCTCGGATCTTCAACTGATGGTATCCTGTCCGAAGATCGATCTTGGAAAAGACTCGGGCTCCGTTCATTTGATCGAACAGATCCTCGATCTTGGGAAGAGGGTACTTGTTTTTAATGGTCACGTCATTCAGCTTGCGATAATCCACACACAGGCGTGTGGTACCGTCTCTCTTGTCCACAAAAATAATGGGTGATCCCCAAGGTGAAGCGCTTGGGCGAACAAGTCCTTTGCTGAGCATATCTGCCAATTGCTTCTTCAACTCAACCAGCTCTTCCGGATTCATCCGATAAGGTCTTTGGGATATAGGGGCGGTTCCTGGGATAAGCTCAATTATGAACTCAATTTCCCGGTCTGGCGGCATACCAGGCAATTCTTCAGGGAAAACATCCGGAATAGGTGAACAACACGGATCTCATCTAGGGCAGGTCGAGCTATGCTCTCATGGCAGCCTGGGTGAGATTGACTAGTTTCAGACACATACTCCACTTCTACTTCTTTGTCGGTGGTGATGGATACAGCTCTTCTGGCACAGTCAATTCGACCATGGTACTTGGCTAACCAATTCATACCGAGTATAACATCGATGCCTTGGGTTCCCAGAACAATTAAGTTAACTGGAAACTTTTCTCCTTTGATCTCAAGGGGTACATCGGAGCAAAACATCTTGGTCTCTACGGTGGATTCTGGGATTTGGATGACCATGGGTTTGGGTAAGAGGCTCTCGACTAAACCTCCCTTAGCAACAAATTCTTGGGTAACAAATGAATGGGTAGCACCAGAATCAAACAGAACAGTTGCAGGTACTGAGTTGACAAGGAACGTACCCAGCACAACATCCGGCGCATCCTGAGCTTCTTCAGCATTGATGTGGTGCAGACGACCCTTGGCAACAGCAGCATTTCCGCGGGGTGCGGCATTCTTCCATTTCCATTTCCATTGCGGCCTTGACCATTGTTCGGTGCCGGCGCATTGGGGCGCTGAACATTCCTCTTGGGATTGGGACATTCTCTGGAGTAGTGACCCTTGTTGCCGCATTCAAAGCAGACAACATTGGTATTGGGTGAAGTTGTTGAAGTTTCCTCCGGGACGGTTATTGTCATTGGGGCGGTTGAAGTTGTTTGGGCGGTTAGGGTAATTGGGGCGTGGGCTTGGGGTGGACGATAAGCAGGCCTGGGGTTTTGCTGAAAGATACGAGGCTTCTGGCTGCTCGAACCTTCCTGAGCATTCATCCTCCTCTTGCGACCTTCATACATAGACTTGCGCTTGGTCTCCAGCTGGATGGCTTTGTCCACAAGTGACTCCAGATCACGGAAGTCATGGATAACCAGAGCACACTGCAGTTCATCATGAAGTCCACTCATGAAACGCTCCATCTTCTTCTCTTCTTTGTCGGTGTCATCAGGAGCATACCGAGATAAGTCGGTAAACTCATCCAGATAACCGACCACATCTCTACTTCCCTGCCTCAGCTTGCGGAACTCATCCTTCTTCCTCTCAATAAGTCCGCTGGGAATATGCTTCTTGCGGAACTTCTCCTGGAACTCAGCCCAGTTGATAACATGACCAGCTTGCTGGAGAGCCTTGGTAGTTTCCCACCAAGCTCGTGCAGGTCCAGCGAGATAGTGGGTTGCATACAGCACTTTCTCATTTTCTCCCACAGCAGCAACTTCCAGATTGTTGTCGATGGTGCGAAGCCAATCATCGGCTTCCAGGGGTGAAGTCCCTTGGAGTAGGTGGGTGGGTTGGTTTCTGGAAATCGCCTAAGGTGGATCGCTGGTTTCCATCGCCATTGCCATTACCACCACCATTGTTGTTGTTGTTGTTGTTATAAGCGGCTGCGAGTTGCTGTAGGGCAGTGAGATGAGCTTGGCGCTCTTGCCGGGCATTTTCACGTTCCTCCATGATAAGCGCGAGAAGTTGGGCGGGGGTTGGGTCCGGTGGTGGTGCTCCTCCTTCCTTGCTGCGACGGGGCGGCATCCTGAAGCACACCGGGTATAAGAGGCAAGGCAAGAAAAGTTCGACTAAGGGAAAAGACGATCTCGCAAGTGGTTGATTAATTTAAGGTTATATGAAAAATATTTCACACAGATAAACAAGACAAACATACTTATATATTACCAACATCACATCAAGGAGTTCACATCAACATCAAGCTTACAACATCAAGCTTACAACATCACCCTACATCTAAGATACATAACATCTGGTTTCCAAAAGAACCACTACTTCGACTCGACTAGCGATAGGGGTCAACCTAATCCTGCGGTAGTGATCAAGTCACTCGCCTACTGAGGTGGAACCTCCAGCTCTAACACGTCAGCATCTGACTGGTAGGGTGGCTCCTCGGGATCCTCCTCCTCGTCCTCGAGAACTGCATCGAGTGGCTCCTCCTCCTCGTCCTCGAGTACTGCCTCGAGTGGCTCCTCCTCCTCGTCAACTAACTCCTCCTCATCATCCTCCTCCTCACAATCCATCTCCTCCACGAAGTCATCATCGTCACTGAGGAAAGCGTTGTTCTCCTTGCGGAGATCCTCGCCCTCCTCCTCCATCTCATCAGTATGGTGCTCTAGCTCCTCGATCAGCTGGTCCTGCTCTGCCACCTTCTTGCGGAGCTTCACGATGGTCCTCCTCAGCTGGGCCCTCTTCGTGAGAAGAGCGACCTTCTCCTCCAGCAGCTTCTCCTCATTCTCGCGAATCTCAACAAGCGAGATGCGATCAAAGTGAAGCTGAACCTTAGTGCGCATCAGATCATCCTGGGTGTAGTGAAGTAAGAGCTCCATGTCCAGGATGTAGCTCCCAAACATCGGGTGGTAAAGGGTAGGAGTAGGGTGTCCGTCGCTGTTGCGCCTCCCGTAGAACCGGAAACGGGAGTTTGCCAACTCCGTCTTGTGCTCCTCACAAAGTCGGGCTAGCAACCTCTGTGCGGCAGTACAGAGACCGTCAACCCAGATAGAGCCTTGGTGGTGAAGATGATCGTCCTGGAACTGGGGACTTGATGTTCCTGCGAACTGATGACTCGATGAGCCAACTCAGTCTCCGACTCCGTGAACGTCAACCTGAGCTCCTTTGAACTCTGGAGCGGGGCGACCTAGCAGCTTGCTCAACTCGAACAAGTCCCTCTCGAACGTCAGCTTGCTGTCCTTCTCAAGCTGAACGAACTCGGTCCAATGGAGTGCCATCTACAATTTTTAACAAAATTTTAAGTTAGTTAGGTGACAAGTGTATCAAAATTTTAAATGTAGTAGGGCAACAAGTGAGTCAATTTTTAAGCTTAATGAGAAGTGTGCAAAATTTTAAGGATACAGGGAAAATGTATATTTAATGAGAGTAAAATTTTGCATAAGTAAGAGGATTGGAGATAAGCAGTTTTCGAAAATACTTCACTCCTTTCTTTTAGAAATTAATCTTTTTGTAACATTTGTCTAACGACCATGCTAACTAAGGTTTCCTAAAGTCAGGATGGCTCTGATACCAAGTCTGTGGGGACCCCGGACTAGCTGTCCGAAATACCCGATTATGCTTAACACAACGATCCCGTGATCAGTCTGTCGTTGCACATAATCCGAATTGGATACCAAAGTTTACATCCATTACAATACCGAATTAAAAGTCTTACATAAATGGTCATTTAGACCAAGTCTTACATAGGTGCCTTCATGGGCCAAACCAAAATATCAGCGGAAGCTACGGCGTAGTAGACATCATATTCTAACGATGACAACCCGACAGGCAGCTGACTTGTGGAGATCCTTAGTTGGCGTAGAAGTCGCCATACTCCTGCTCGGCGTAGTGCTCCTCCTCGTAGTCTGGCTAGGTCAATAGCCAGGGACGAAACCAATATGAGTACATTTGAATGTACTCGCAAACTACCCCAACATGAGTATGCACTAGTTTTATTTTAATTTACAACTTTTATTTATTTAAAACATCTCTATATCTTTATTAAAAGGTAAGAAGAGTTTTATAACTATCTTTAAAGAAGTCACCATTTTTATCTGTTTCTCCAAAACTCCTCCTTTTTCCGACCATAGCCCGTCATGGTCCACTTTCATCCAACCACCTCATACCGATCCGTTGGTATAGGTGTAGGAAACATTCTCCACTTCATTTTTCTTTTTAAAACTCAATTCTTTTAAAAACTTGCACATGGTCAAAGTAGGGCCTCCCAACTGTCCATATCCGAGGACTCGGCTATTCGAATAGTTTTACACTCTGCAGAGGTAGCACGCTTTTCCCACATCCATCCGGCAACTCATCGTGTCCGCCACGTCTCGCCATACAGGGTGTATGCGAAGTAAGCCACCGACCATAGCCTGTCCTTTGCTCATGCTAGTATAGGATCCTTCCCATATGACACTTCCAACACACTTAACCCAGCCTGTCGGAATCTAAGTGTGAGGACTCATAGGTTTTGTCCGGCGGTTTATGGTGGAACCTTCAATCCTCCTCCTTATCTTTTCATAGAGTTTGAGCGAGGACCCGGGTCAGGGGTAGATCAACACACTATCCCCTCATGCATGACGGAGTCATCTCCGTCGATGAGGTATCCCGTACTAATATGAGTAAATTATATGACTAAGCCCTTTCCCATATGTGGTAGATGTGGTCGCACAGGGTATCGGCTGGTTGACGTAAGTACAAGGACACACTGTGCATTTTTCATAAACATCACCATTTTTCCACTTCTTCATTCCAACACCGACATCTCGGCATTTCATAATCTCACAAGTAATTTCAAAGGAGTTTTGAATAAACCATGTTTATTTTTCCCATCCTATAATTTGATATAACTATCTTATATTTCTACAGAAGTGGCAAAATAATTTCCACATACTTTTGAAAAGGGTTTTATAAATCTTGCCTTGAGAGTAAAACAGGTTATGAAAGTAGATGCATATGTTTGTAGTGCAAGCTCAGAGAGTAGCTTGCCTTGCTCGGCAAAGTGACCTTGGTCTTGATCTTCAGTTTCAACAAACTCTCCTTCCTCGATAAATCCGACAGCGTTCTCGTCTAATTAATAAACAAACAATGCAAACAATCACTAATCTATACAAGCAATCATCTCAACATAACAATCATAAACATCACCAATAGCTGCTGCACACATCAAACCAAACAATTTGGTTTCAAAATAATTGAATCAAACATTATTTAATTACTTCTAAATTATGGCAGAACTTGTTGAACAAGTTTAATTCCACAACTTGAGTTCTGTTGGTCACAAAAATACAAACTAAAATTCTATGGAAAGCTACTGATGTGTAGAAGAGAACACAATTTGGGTTGGATCAATTGGAGTTACCAAACTCCCTACACAATTGTTTTAATCCAGTGAGTGATTAATCAAGTTTTGGCTACCAAATAAGTTCTGTTGATCCTAAAATTAAATCCTTTTAGGGGTGACTAAACATGGCCAAATTTGATCTAATACAATTGGTCCTAAATCATTTGGGTTAACCATTTAACATATTTAAATGTTTTAGTGCAGATGGGTGTTCAAACTTCAACTTTATACTAAACAATTACTGCTGCACAAATAATTCTACCAAAATTAGGGAAGCTAATAGAAGTCAGTACTAAGCTAACAAAATTGGTTTGGAATTATTTGGAGTAACAGAGTATCAGAAACAAACAAGTTTAGATTTTAAACCTTCTGTAGTATTTTTAACAATAGATTTTACTATTTATCTAAATAAAATTAATCGACTTGGGTTGGATAAACAATTTCATAAGATTTCCAGAACATTTGGATTTGATTTATTTGGACTTGTAAATATTGAGATATTGATTTTCTAAGTTGATGCCAGTACTGTAATTTCCAGAGAAGTTAAATTCGAAATTGTGTTCTGCTTGGATAATGTTCAAATTTCTGACATGGGGGGCCTACACGTCAGCGGCACAGGAGAAAATATCTCGCGCGCTGGAAATGTTTAAATATCTGATGGGTGGGGTCCACTTGCCAGTGGCTCAATTAAACGAAACGGTACGCGACCGTTGATCAACGATCGAACGGCTCACGGAGCCCGCGTTCATCGACGACCTAAACGTTCTTGTCATTTTTTCCACACTTCCTTTTGATTTTTTCTTTTTTTTTCATACTACCATTCCATTACGGCATTTTTTTCTTTTTGAAGATTAAGAAAGATCCGAAATAACTTGAAATAAATAATAATTGTTCCGAAGGAACCTTCTACTGAGAGTTGGCCATTGATACATCATATAAACATAACCTTAATGAATTAACTGAACTTCTTTTACTTACTTAAAATAAAAAATATAATATAAAATTTGACCTGTTAGTGTTCTAAGTTCAAAAGTCTAGTAAAGTAAAAAAATCTCCTTTATGTATCCTTAAATCATATAAATGGGGGTAAATGGGGATTCTGATGTCTCATAGAAATTGTTTTTTACGTCAGAATCTGAAGAAACTAATTCTGTATGGAGAAACAAAAAATCTCTCATTTCCGACGCGAATAGATTTTGTTTTTGAATTTCGAAATAAAGGTTCTTGTCTTGTGGGGAACGATGCACAAAAATCCGGCGACGGCGAGGGTGGGCAGAGGGAGTACCTGGGTGGTCTAGGGACGGCGGAGAGGACGGCGTTCGACGGCGGAGGTCGTGGGGAAGCTGGGGAGGCGAGTGGAGCTTGATGGGGAAGCTCCTGGCGTCGGCGACGATCTCCTTCTTCTCTGCGGCCGTGCTCCAACTCCGGCGAGATCCTACGGGGGCTCCTGGGCACGATACAGAGGGGAAAACGTCGCGGGTTAGTGTGGTGGTAATGGAGACGCGAGGGAAGGCCAGGGAAGAGCAAGGGAGGGAGCAGCACGGCGTGGCCGTGTCGTCGCCTACCTCGGGTGTGGCGGGGCGCAGAGAAGAACTACGGGCAGCAGCAGCCTCGCTGCGGAGTACCCGCCCTTCTGGCGGTGTATGGGAGAGAGTGGAGAGAGGGAGAGGCTGTGAGTTTGAGGGAGGGCTCGGGGTGACTTTTATAAGCTCGACGAAGGCGCACGGGCTCGTCGTGGACACGGTGCAGGGGAGAGGTTCCAGGGCGCGATAGCTCGCCGTAGCTCGCGGTAGGGGGCGGCTGCAGTGTTCGAGGTGCAGAGGGCTAGCTCGGCGGCGTGGTGACGAGCTGTGCGTGCGCGAGAAACGGGACGGCCCGGGGAACGTTTGGACGGTGAGCGCGTGCACTGGCACGGCCGTCTCGGGCGGGTGCGGCGGCTGCGTGGCGCGAAACGGTGATGGGGGTCCTCCCCTGGGATGGCTGCGGCGCTGGGAGAGCGCAGAGACGCAAGGGAGAGAGGGGGGCACGGTGTTGGGCGACTGCTGTGTCGACAACGCCGTTGCCACGGCGACGGCCATGGCGCACGGCGCCCGCGGCTGTCCCCTGGTACTCCTCCTCTTCCCGTGCCTCTTTTCTTCAATTTCTTGGACGCGGCGAGGTCAGTGAGGTGAGAGGGAGAGATTGCAGGCGCCAATTCGAAGAACAAACCTCGAATTCGATCCAATTGCTTCGGTTGAAATCGAATCGAAGATGAACACAGTGGTGTTCACCACGTGTTCGACGAAATGTGTGCATCATTTTTAAATTTGAATTTCTGAATTTTGATTTCATATCTTGCCTCATGAATATGTATATGTATTTGTGGTGCTGTGTTGCATTTTATTTGTCAAGTGCAACATAGCACACTTTGTGATTTGAATTTAATAAAGAAAGTAATAGAATTTAAATTTAGGTTTTTAAATTAAATTTTTGAGAGGGAAAAGTTGTAGGAATAAAAATGGGAGAGTTTATATAACCACTCCCCTGAATTTTGTTTGAAACCATTTTAGTTTCTCACTTGGAGAATTTGTGTGACACAATTGTCACTTTTATTTTTCTTGCTTTACTTGTTATTTTATTTCTTTTCTTTTCTTCCTATTTTTATTTAGAGCAAGCAACCCAATTAGCAAGAAGTAAATAACACAAGCAACAAGAATTAATTACCACAAGCAACAATTTGCAAACAACACATAATAATTAACAAAAGTTTTTGTTGGCTCTCATTTTTGGAATAATAATACTGATAATATTTTTGGGATGTTACAGTTGTCATGTTCACGATGGTGGTGTCGTGGCCTTGGAGGGTGGAGATGAGGACGCCCTTGATCACCATAGTCATTGCCACCCGACACACCATTGCCATTGGCCCAAGGCTCTCGTCGTTCTTGATGTTGTGGTGGTGGTGATGGTGTTCTTTCATGCCTTGCACCACGGTGATGATGATGTTCTTGATGGCCATTGTCATGGTGTACTCGAGGCGATGGGTGACGTTCCTCATCATGGCGACGTCGATCATGCTCGTCGTGCCTTGGCATTTCTTGTCGTCCTTGACGATCACCTTGTCCATCTTCTCGCTGGCGCGATGATCGTGAAGACTCCCTTGAGTGGCGAGATGATTAAGAAGATCCACGACGTGCAAGGTTCGCCATGTGCTCATTCATTTACGACATTTGCTCGTTGATGTTGGCTTGCATGGTGTGCAAGTCGTGTCGCATGTTGTCGAAGTTTCCTTCTTGAGCTTGGAGGCGACGCTCATAGCGGCCTAGTCCATCACGAACAAGATGACGAAGACCAACGAACTCATTATGCGTGACGTAGCCGTGGTCGCCTTGAGGTACCTCATTGCCATCACCGTCCGAGCTTGAGCTCCCATTTGTACTTTCCCTAAACATGATTCTCAATGAACAAGTGAGATGTATTGGAATAGACAAGCAAGATAAACTAAACCGAAGGATAAATGTGCTTGCTCAATGAGAATCCGGTTCTCACACCCATGCACACACTTATGTGGATAGGTAGGTATGGTGGTTGGAAAGACAAATGAAATCAACCCGAAATCAAGATATTGTCTAAGCAAGTAGAAAACCAAAATTATCAACGAGCCAAACAAGTCGATCTCAAAAGACAAGAAGAAAGAAACACACACGTGGCGATGGAAGTGACTTGTGCAACTATCAAAATGAGCAAGATAACCTAGCGAAGACTACGCTCGGTGTTGCACAAGTGCTCGATGAGCCACTAGCTCGATTGCAAAGCATGAGTGGACTCCAAGATTTGCACTAAGGACACCACCTATAAGATGTTCATCGAGCGTTGGCGCAACCTATAAAGTGGCAAGTGGTGTTTTCTTTTCTCTCTCTTTTGGTGGCTCTTTTTGCTTCTTGACTTTTTCTCTTGTCAAATTGGGTGGCTGTTTTTGCTTCTTGAGCTCTCTTCACACTCACTTCCTTGAAGCCAACACGATATATAATATGATAACTAGCGCACAACTTTTGCTCGGAAACTACACGGTGTCGATGTGCAAAGTCCACGCAATCGTTAAGAGCTAGCCTCAATAGTATATGGTAAACACAAGGATGTAATGTGGCTTGCAAGGAAAAGGAACAAAGGTAAGGGTTGGAGAGGTTATACCTTCTTCGACAACCTTACCCGTTTGTTGTCGTAGTCTCGTGCTTGCCCATGAGTTTAGGGATGATGGATCAACCGCAATGGTGTCGTAGAGCGCGTTGATAGCTTCGCAACGAGCCAAGAATCACTCAAAATGGAGTCCGGAAACAAGAGATATGACAAAAGCAATTTTCAGAAATTTGCTATTTTTGGCCCTGGCGGTAGTACCGCTGCGGTCGCTGGACCGTGCCCGAGACGCGAAGAACACGCGATTTGGGCGAAAAAACCAGCCGAAAATCATCAAGTCGAAGGGGCAAATGATGGAATTGGGCTATGGAAACGCATAGGAAGCAAGATCAACAAGTATAGCACGAGATCCATGGATCAAAACTTGCAAAAACGCACTCAAATCGCAGATCGACCCAAAAGCAATTTGGGGATTTTTTGTTGAAATTTTCGAATTTCTCAAAATCAAAGAAAAATTTGGGGGAAAAGTGGGGGAAACACAAATCAAATCCGTGGCAACCATTGCTCTGATACCATATGTTGTAGGGTCGGTCCCGATCTTCACGGATTTGGGCGGGATCGGCGATGAACACGAAGAACACGACGATGAACACGAAGAACACAAGGGGAAACGGGGCCAATAGAGGGGATAACTAGTAAGACACAAAGAAATACTCAATCGGTAACCAATCCCCGAGGGCAGCCCCTGATTCTCATACACCAAGCACACTTACTCTTAGATTCGTTTATCTCACCGGTCGAATCTACCGGTCCAATCACCGAGATGAAAGGCGAGTAATCGCAACTACAAGGAGGAATTCATCTCCATGCAAGGAGGCCTTGGTTCATCTCACTAAGAGGCATCTCACAAAGAGGCAACATCCAAAGGATGGAAAGGATATAAGCTCAACTCAATCTCAACATAGTCTAACCCTAGATCTGAGCCAAAGGGGTCCTATAAGTAGTGTTGACCAAAAAGGGGTAGGTGGGAGAGGTTACACGGGTCCTTCACCCGATCTGTTCCCGCACTGGCGGTAGTACCGCTGGCTTAGCCGGTAGTACCGCTGGTGCGGGCAGGAGCGCTTCATCCCACGTCGGTGGTACCTCCAGCGGTACCAGCGGCGGTACCGCTTGGTACCGGAACCCGAGGCAGAACGCCGTTCTCGGCGGTACGCGTAGCGGTAGCGACGGCGGTAGCTTCCTGGCGGTAGTACCGCTGCGCCTGGGTCACTTCTTCCTTCTTCTCTTCTTCTTGTTGATCCGAATCTTGTCCAACTTCAACAGCTTCGTTCATCGACTCATGGGGTTCCTTGTAGGCTTCATTCCTGAGTATGCATAGGACACTAGCTTGAGATAGCAAACCATTCATGGCATCATCAAGATCACAAAAGGATAGGAGCGAGTTCAGCTTATCATGTAGGGCCTTGACTCATGCTCTTGTCATTGGTCCACTTGGCGGGTCATATGTATGAACCGGAGGTTGGGCTACATCACAAAGATTGTGACATTGTTGGATGATGATCAAGGGATGCCTCAAGTGGCAAAAGCTATATGCTTCCTTTGAAAAAGGGTGCAGAGGGATCAATAAAACGCCCAAGGAGTTCAAAGTTAAATAGGGCATCCCAAGCTAGGTGAACCTTGCGATGTGGAAGAGGGGACACAAGGCTATCAGGAGAGATGCAAAGTGTGGGGTTTCAACTCTTGCATTGGAGAAGACATTGAAAGGGTTGATCACCGGTAAGGAGGAGCCAAGTTCCAAAAGAGATGTGAGGAAACAACAGGACAAAGAGGAGGCAATGACCATCTTCCTTGAGGCAGGCAAGAAAAGCTGAAAATTGATAACCCAAATGTCCGATCAAGAGTCAAGGAGGTGGAGCTCACGACAATGGCCGAGGAAATCCAGATTAAACTCGCGATGATGGCGGAGGAGAACCAGATCATGATGGCTAATATGAGCATCATGGACCAAGGCCAAAGAGCTTGGATCATCAAGAAACAAACAATGATCCGCAACGCGATGCGTGATCTCCATTTCTTATTTATTTCATCTAGTCATTTGAACTATGTGTCATTTGGTAGCTTTATGATGCGAAAGTGGGATCCGTTTATTCCACTTATGTTTTATTTTGTATATGCCTAGTTCAAAAGTTTGAATCAAAATTTTGAACTAGCTATATGCAAAATGGAGTACAAGTGAGACAGGTCCCACTTTCGATTTTCGTATCGGGATAGGAATGGGGAGGTGCCGTTGGATCCGCAGTTCCAAAACCCATTTAGAAGCCCACGTACAATACATCCAGCAGCCAAGCCCAATAACTAGAACTGGCCCATTTAGGAGACTGAAAGGACATTGTCCTCTAATCTTTGTTTTGATGTTTTGATCACAACACTTGGAGAGTTAACAGTTTGTCAAAGTGTGCACAAAAAAACTAAGGTTGAAGATAAAAAGAGTTGTTCAGGAAAAACCAGACCAAGGCCGGCTGGCTCGGGGCAGTGCCCAGCCTAGCCCAGGCTGGGTCTAGGCCGGACCAAGGCCGGCTGGCTCGGGGCAGTGCCCAGCCTAGCTCATGCCGGGTTGAGGCCAGGCCCAGGCCGGCTGGCTCGGCGCATGGCCCAGCCCAGGCAAGGCCAGGTCGAGGCCGGGCTGGCTCCCTCCTAGGATGGTCTGCGTAGTTGGTCGGCCGGCCTTCTCCAGGCCGGCCTCAGGCCGGCCTACCTGGCAGTTGACCAACAATCACTAGTACAGAACGACACATAGGATACCCCTCTATGGAAACGACAGCAAAAAAACAACAGTTGCGCTCACGAAGGCAACGGTTAAACACGTACACTGGAATGGATTCGCGACACATTGGCAACGGTCAAATATATTTAACTGTATCCAATATATTGGTTACTGTTGAAAATATGGAACCGTATGCAACCTTAGTCGGCCCAAAAGGCCCATTTATCAAACTGCTATATAAACCAGCGAGCCATAGGTTTCTCTCATCCTCTATCTTATCCTCTCAGTCTGTCCCACAGAGCCGCCTCCACCTTCTCTCACTTATTTCGCTCTCTCACTCCTGCATTGATCTTGTCGCTGTCGACCGCCTCCGGTGACATGGCGCTACTCCCTAGATGGATCGACGAGCTCCTACAGTGGCGACCACTTGTGCCGCCACATCCTGCTCAGATCCAGTGTTGCTAGACGCTGGTCGCAGGGTGCCACGGTGGGAGGGGCATCATGGTTGTCGTGTGAGGCGCGCTGAAGAGCCTGCCCGAGATCTGCAGGGAGATCTGCAAATCGGCGCCGCTAATCCTCTTTTCCTTGCCGTCGCAGGTCTAAGCCGATAACAAAGCCTACTGAGCGCCCCGGCCCCGGCCTCCGCCTCCCACGGAAGTGAGCACTGCGTCCTTCGTCAGTCGGTCACTGGCCGATCTGTGCCGCCCGCCCCAGCCGCCGAGGATTCGATCCTCACCACTCTCGCACTTGGTAATCTACGCCCAGCCTCTAGTCCACTCCAATTTATTATTTTTAACGGTGATTTCCAGCCTGAGGAGTAACGCTGTTGTATCAAATTGCTTAGGTCTGTGTGGTATCGTAGTCCACTGTCTGCTACGGATCAAGAAATTATTCCTTAGTCTATTTACTTTTCCTTGCCGCTGCTGGTCTCGATTTTGCTATGCGCGCATGGCGTAGCTGCTTCTTTCCTCTCAGTTTGTTCCTGATGCTTCTCTGTTTGCACGTGATGTTGCTTGTTCTCCCTCCAATTAACTATGTGAAATTCTTTGTTCTTACTCGTGCACATTATAGTTGCAAATTAGTCTGACTATACTTCGTTTTTATCGTATTTCTTTCCCAGATGCTCACTCAAGAGGAGAAGGAATTCGAGTAGGACTTCAGATCTACAAGAAGCAGTCTGATACGTCGAGTCTGGTTTTGGCATTTTTTTTAGTTTCTGCGAGAGGACAACATCCGTGTATTATATGAACCGTGTCTTGTGTATTTGACCTATTTATGTTGGACAGAAATATATTTAAATATGTGTCTTGATTGTATCATGTAGGAGAGAGTAAAGTGACATGGCTTCTGCTACCGGTGATGACCGGTTGCCTATATATTTTTTAATATTTATGTTTCACATCAGAAACGGTTATTGTAGTCCGTAGGCTTTGTGTCGTTCCACATCAGTATCGGAAGCGGGGCAACGGATGCTTTCTCCGTTGCCATAGAAGGTTTGCCCCCGTTGCCATAGTGTCGTTCTGTACTAGTGAAGGCCGGCCCGAGGCCGGCCCGAGGCTGGGCTCGCGCTGATTTGCTCAAACGGCCACTTTTCGGAGAGGGGTAAATATACCCCTCCTACTACCTTGAGACAAGTAGCTTGCTCACCATTGAAGACCACCAATAATACAAGCTCAAGCTTTGCTAGATCTCGCAATCCCTCCACCCAAACTCGTTGATCTTTGGAGGATTGAAGGAGAAACCCCGGATTTACATCTTCACCAAGCCGTTCTTCATTTCCCCCTCATTCACTTGAGGGACCATTGCTAGGGTTTCTACTTGGAAAACCTAGCCCACCGTTGTACTCACTTGATTGTCTTTGTGACAGATTGTAGCTGTTCGGGAGCCCCCTATCCATTTGTGGGTTGTGCCCCGAATTATTGTTGTAAGGGCTCTGGATTCCGCCTTGAAGGATTCTGATAGTGGAAGGTGAACCTATCCTTTGTGGTGCGGTTCATCGGAGAATAGGGTGAGCCTTTGTGGCATTGAGGTTCGACCTTTGTGGTGTCTCACACCTCTCCAACGAGACGTACTCCCTTAACAAGGAGGAACTCGGGATTACATTCGTGTCTCCGTGTGCTTTCACTTAGGTTACTTCTATCCTTGTTTTCCACCTTTACTTTATGTATCGTGCTTAGTTGCTAGCTTGTCATATAGGTAAATTCACCGTAGTTGCATATCTAGAGAATTTACCTTTTGTGTCAAGCCTAATTTGAAAAGAACTAAAATTTGGAGTAGCACCTATTCACCCCCCGCTAGGTGTCATACCGACCCTTTCAATTGGTATCAAAGCCTAGGCTCTCTTGTTGGGCTTAACCGCCTAAGAGAAGTATGACACAAAGTGAGATGAGGCCGATCGTGCCAAGGCTAATGAGGCTCTTGAAAAGGCCAAAGCCACCACAGCATCCATGGCCGATATAAAAGCGTTGGAAACAACATTGACATCGTCCATGAATGTCAATTTGATGAATTCGTGACATGTTCATGAAATTCGCAAATGGCAAGCTTTCGGAAATCATCCCACTAGAGGGTGTCTCTAACTCCAATGAGGGTGATTCCGAGGAGGATAAAGAGAAAAGAAAAAGGGGGTTGAAACCACACCGGAACTAAACCACCTCCTCCACCTCCTACCGTGCATGTAGATGGGAAGGAAGAGTACCATGCCGTTCCGGGTGGTACTCCGACCCACCTATCACCACCCGCATAAACCTTTAGGTCCTCCACCTAAGCTTAATGCATTAGCTTTTGCTAGTTGGCAACGCTCAATGAAATCTCATATCAACAGTGCCTCTATCGAGCTTTGGAGGATCATTGAAGATGGATACAAGGTCGCGGATCCAAGCAATGTGACAAGAAGAGAGTTTGCCGAAAAGCAACTCAATGCCTCCGCTCTCCACATGATTGAACTCTCATTGAGTGAAAGTGACAAGCATTATGTTCTTCATGCCACCACCGCCAAAGAAGCTTGGAATTGTCTTGAGGTTGCATTCCTTGGAAATGAAAGCATGAAGAGAAATAGATATGATTCTTTGAGCAATGATGCCGAAGGCTTCTACATGTTTGACAATGAGAATCATGAAGACATGTATGGAAGACTCAAACTCTTGCAAAGGCCTTCTATGATGTGGGGGCAACCTATGTGGATGATGCTTGGGTCAAGAGGAAGTATGTGAATGCTCTCTTGCCTTTCGAGCCCATTGAGTTGAAGTCTATTCAAGGAAGACACAACTAATCAAATGACATCAATGAAGTTATGCAAGAAGTGCAAGCCTCCAAGGTTGCCACCAAGAATGCCGAAGATAACCGTGCTAGGGCCATGGGAATGAAACAAGGCCCCTCACTTGCTTTGAAGGCCAAGGTGGTATGTCTAGATGAAATGATGAGGTTGAAGCGTGCCCAAGCAACATTGCTCCCAATGAGCTTGAACAAGCTCTCAATGGTCATATAGCTCTTGCCACAAGAGTGTTTTGGAAGACCCGGCAAAGCTAAAGCTCGAGTTGATAGAGAACAACTCAAGTGGGAAGAAAGAGCTAGCCTCAAGGACAAAGACTTGCTACAATTGTCATGACAAGAACCACTACATAAGAGAGTGTCCTTATGAGAACCGAGAGCAAAATGGTGGGAAGCTGTCCCAAGGACCACTCAAGGTTGATCAAAAGAAGCCCGCAAGACCAAGGAAGCCTTTCTTCAAGAAGGCACCAAGAATTGTGTTGGTGGCACAGAAGAATATGCCTCAAGTGTTCCGAAGATGAAGATGCACCTACTAAAGAGGTAGCCGCATTGGCTATTGTATCAACTTCATCATCTTCTCTCTTTGAATCCCCCAATGAGAACTTCTCCACCAACAACGCTCGTTGCCTCATGGCTCATGTCACCGAGGTATCATCTCCTTCTCCCAAGACTATGCATGAAATGAGTGATCAATCTAGTCTTGTGATTAAGAAGGAACTTGTTGCTTTCGATACTTCATGACTAACTTGCAAGGTGAAGCTAAGGAACATGTTGAGTCTCTCATGAGACAACTATGTGCGGCCGAAGAACTTCTTCAAGAAAAGAGTAAGATTGAGAGAGAGGATTCTCTCACCATTGCTCTTGAATGCTTCCATAGCATCCTTGAATGCCTCTCTTGATGAAGAGAGTGAAGAAAGATGTTCTCTTGAGGAAAGACTTGATTCTCTTGATGCTAAAAATGATGATATCATTAATAAAATCATTAAGGATAGAGATCATGTCTTTGCTAAATATAAAGTGCTTAAAAAGGAGAAAGTTGAACTTGGGGTTGCTAATGCTAGACTTCTTGAGGATATGGAGAAGCTTGACAAGGCTCACAAGGCCTTGGAAACGACTCACTCTTCTAGTCAAGTCTCATGAGCAACTTCAAACTCAACTTTCTAAATCTAGCTCAACTAGCATATCTATTCTTCCTCGTGTTCATGAAAATGTTATTGAAGAAAATGCTAGGTTGAAGGTGATCTTGCCAAGGCCACTAGTGCCAAGACCTCTATTCCCAAAGGTAAAGATAAGGGTATTGCTTATTTGTTTGAGCAAAAACCACACAAAGGGAAGGAGGGTCTTGGTTATGTAGCCGGCAAAGAAGAAAGTGAGCAACAACAAGAAGATCAAGACCAAGCCCGCACAAGCCAAGACTTCCATTGCGGGTGGTAGTGCCACAAGGGGCAAGACCACTCGTAGTGACTTTGCGGGGCATAACAATCCCAACTATATTCTTTATGTTGATTATTATGGGGATGTTTATGCAATATGTTGGTCCTATGATGGTTACATTGATTACTCTATTTGGGTTCCTAAGACCCTTGTTGCTAACCAAAGAGGACCCATTGAGAAATGGGTACCTAAATCCAAGCAATGATCTCTTGTAGGACTATGCTTCCGGTGGATCTAAATGGGTGGTTGATAGTGGATGCACTAGTCATATGACCGGAAGCAAGGAGATTATGACGGAGTTGAGACCAAATCTAAATCACTCAACCGTCTCTTATGGTGACAAGTCAAAAGCCGAGGTAAAGAGTCTGGCAAGGTGGTAGTTGCAAGGGATATCACCCTTGTAAATGTCATGCTTGTTGAGTCTCTAGGTTACAATCTTATGTCCGTTCGTGCTCTTAATAAGATGAACTTTGATGTCCATTTTACTATTGATATGGTGGTACTCTTGAGGAGCAAGACTCTAAAGGTCATGTTCGTTGGGTATGTTGAAAATGAGTTGTTTGTGGTGGACTTTTCGGGGTCAACCAACACTCAAGCAATATGCTATTCGGAAAGGCCGACGTGGGGTGGTTGTGGCATCGCCGCTTGTCCCATGTCAATATGAGAACTTTGCAAAGTCTTCACAAGGGTGGCCACATTCTTGGACTAAAAGAGAATGTTTCTTTTTCTAGAGATCGTCTTTGTAGGGCTTGTGTTGAAGGAAAGATGCATGATTCTCCCCACCCAAGCAACACCATCATCTCATCAAAGAGGATATTGGAACTTCTTCATGTTGATCTCTTTGGTGCCGTGCCTCAACCGAGTCTTGGTGGGAAGAAGTATTGTTTGGTGATTGTTGATGACTATTCAAGATTTACTTGGGTTTTCTTCTTCAAGACGAAGGATGAAACTCAACAAACCGTCATCGACTTCTCCAATGAAGTTCAACGTACACAATGTTCCCATATTGGCCATTAGAAGTGACAATGGCTCCGAGTTCAAGAACTACACCTTGAATGAGTTTCTTAGTGAAGAGGGAATTCGTCATCAATATTCCGCTGCGTATACCCCTCAACAAAATGGTGTAGCCGAGAGAAGAACCGGACTCTTATGGATATGGCAAGGTCCATGTTGGCGGAGTTTAAGTCTCCACTCTTCTTGTGGGCCGAAGCTATCTCCACGGCGTGTCACTCCTCCAACCGGTTATTCTTTCGCAAAGGAAAGAAGGAAACTCATATGAAATGCTTACCGGCAACAAGCCCAATGTCTCCTACTACCGTGTGTTTGGTTGTAAGTGTTTCTACAAAATCAAAGGTGTTCATTTATCTAAATTTGAAGCTAAAGCTTTAGAGGGTTTTTGTTGGGTACGGTGCGAACTCTCACACTTATAGAGTCTACGACAAATCCTTAGGGAGAGTTGTGGAATCTTGTAGTGTGAGGTTCGATGAGAATGACGGCTCCCAAGTGGCGCAATTTCATGTTTGTGATGTAGATAATGAGGAACCTCAAGATGCAATAAGAAGAATGGGGGTTGGTTTCTATCGCCCCATTGAAATCCATCATGAGCCTCCTCAAGCAAGTCCAAGCTCCACTCAAGTGGAGACTCCATCATCACAAGTTGAAGTTGCACCTTCTATGGAAGCAAATGATGCACCTACCCAAGAACAAGTTCAAGACCCTCCTCAAGTTGACCAAGAGGCTATCAAGAACCAAGTTCTCCTATTGTCAATACTAGCCAAGGTCAAGACCAAGATCAACCATCTCCTTCTATTATTGAAGATGTGCATCAAGATGATCAAGGTCACCACCGGTCAAGACGGGGACTCAAATGATCAAGATGATCAAGCGATAATTCCTCGCAACAATGAGGATATCGAAACCCGTCGTCTAGCAAGAGTCAAAAGGATTGGAGAAGAAAGAGTCTTCATCTGAATATCCTTGTGATGCAAGAACAAGGTCACCACAAGAAACAATTGGCAAGCTTTAGTGAACATCAAGCCCATCTCTATGGTGGAACCAAAGAAAGTCTTTGAAGCTCTTGAAGATCCGGATTGGTTGGAAGCCATGCATGAAGAGCTCAACAACTTCAAGCGCAACAAAGTGTGGAATCTAGTGGAGAAGCCAAAAGATTGCCTCAATGTTATAGGCACCAAGTGGATATTCAAGAACAAGCAAGATGAGCATGGAATGGTTGTGAGGAACAAGGCAAGATTGGTAGCTCAAGGGTACTCTCAAGTTGAAGGCATTGATTTTGGAGAGACCTATGCTCCCGTGGCTCGCCTTGAGTCCATCCGTATCCTTCTTGCATATGCATCACATCATAATTTCAAATTGCAACAAATGGATGTGAAAAGTGCCTTTCTTAATGGTCCTTTAAAGGAGTTGGTATATGTTAAGCAACCTCCGGGATTTGAGGATCCACACTTCCCTAACCATGTCTACAAACTTGATAAGGCGCTCTATGGTCTCAAACAAGCACCTCGTGCTTGGTATGAGCACCTAAGAGAGCTATTGTAGACCGTGGCTTTGAAGTGGGGCAAATCGATCCCACTCTTTTTACCAAGAGGGTTAAAGGGGAGCTTTTCATATGCCAACTTTATGTTGATGATATCATATTTGGCTCATCTAACAAAGCTTTTAATGATGAATTTTCAAAGCTTATGACCGATAGGTTCGAGATGTCCATGATGGGAGAGTTGAAGTACTTCCTTGGTTTTGAGATCAAGCAATTGAGTGGAGGGACTTCATCTCTCAAGCCAAATATATCCAAGACATGCTCAAGAGGTTCAAGATGCAAAATGCTAAAGAGAAGAAGTTTCCTATGGACACCAAGTGTCATCTTGAACTTAATCCAAAGGGTAAAGATGTTGATCAAAAACTCTATCGCTCTATGATTGGTTCTTTGCTTTATCTTTGTGCATCTAGACCCGATATTGTGTTGAGTGTAGGAGTGTGTGCAAGGTACCAAGCGGCTCCCAAAGAAAGCCACCAAACGGCGGTTCGAATCTTTCGATATTTGGTTCATACCCCAAGGTTTGGTTTGTGGTATCCTAAAGGCTCAACTTCTCTCTTGCCGGTTACACGGATTCGGATTGGGCCGGTTGCAAGGATGATAGGAAATCAACTTCCGGGGCTTGCCAATTCCTTGGTAGGTCCTTGGTGAGTTGGTCTTCTAAGAAGCAAAATTGCATATCTCTCTCCACCACCGAAGCCGAGTATGTGGCGGCCGCTAGTTGTTGCACTCAATTGTTATGGATGAGGCAAACTTTAAAGGAATACGGTGTCCATTGTGACAAAGTGCCTCTTTTATGTGACAATGAAAGTGCTATCAAGATTGGCCACAACCCGGTGGAGCACTCAAGAACGAAGCATATTGAGATTCGCTATCACTTCATCGTGATCACATCAACCGGGGTGACATTGAGCTTGGCTATATTCCCACGAAGATCCAACTTGCCGATATGTTCACGAAGCCACTTGATGAAGCAAGGTTCACTTATTTGAGGCATGAGCTAAATATCATGATTCGGGAGCGTCGCTTGACTATCTTGCATACACACCTATATCTTAGCTATATGTTTGGTTTAGGTGTAGGCATGGACATAGGGGGAGTGCGGTCCTAATCCATTGGACTATCCCTCCCCCCATTATGCCGATAGTAAGAACTCATTTTGTCTCTATATTTTCATTTATGAATTGTGAGCTTAAATGATGAGTAGTGGCGGTGAACTCAAGATATATCTTCGCGGTGTCACACCACATACACTCATACATGGTGGTCTAGGCCACCGACATCTTCTTTGTGAAGAATTGATCTTATTCGAGCTTTCACTGCATACATATTGGTTTTTATCCTAATTCGTTTTTTTATCCATTGGAAGTGTGACGATTTCATCATCATATTTTTGCATCTCCCCCGGATCACTCATCGGTTGTTAAGAAGTTTTATTAAAGATTCAAGAAGATCTCAAGTTTATCGGGATCTCAAGTTTATCGGGAAGTTTATCAGGTACGTTACACAGATCTGCCATCCCTCTCTTCTTAGCGGCTCGTGTGCGCGGCAGCGGAGAGATTTCGAGTCCTGATTGGAAGAGTGGCGGAGGGAGGAAAATTGCGGCCGGAGAAGAGTAGGGCTTTCACAGTGCGATTTGGGGAAAGCGGTGCGGAAGAGAGGTGGCAAAAAGAGTGGTGCGAGGGGCGAGTTTACGGACTCACCTGTCAGCGGGTAAGGGTCAGATGCCTTGGGTGACCTCCTTTGAGGCTTTGACCGTCACTTGACCTGACTCGTGGGGTCGGTTGGAGTCGCTGCCCTTATGTGTTTGGGAATGTGGATAGCCCGTTTGTTGTGTGCATGTGTGTGCTGAACATAGTAATAAATCTGTTAGTTAGAAATGTTTAACGAGCCAGCTGACATTTTGTTCCACGATTTGATGCTTTCCACGATAAGTGGGTAATATATATTAGCAACGTACGAAAGACCACACACAGACACACCAAAAACAACATCAGTTCAACACGAGCATGCACATAGCGAATGGACATGAGTTCTACAAAAGCATGCACACAGAGCATGCAGATTTTGAACACAAGCATGCAAACACGCATGCACGTCAGTTCTACAAAAGCATGCAAACAGAGCATGCGCATCAGTTCAACACACGCATGCAAATAGAGCATGCACATCAGTTCACTTGAGTTATACAAAAGCATGCACATAGAGCATGCACATCAGTTCAAGACAAGCATGCACACAGACATGCAACACTAGTCTGCATCGGAATCATCTGCTGGTAAATCCATGTCACTGTCATAGTACTCCCCTATTATCTCGTCCGGTGGTTCAACCTCAGTTTCTTCTTCATTTTCATTCCCCTGTCCAGCAACAACCGTTTTCTTTCGATTCATGATATGATCCCAAAGATCCTTAACTTCGGCTGCAGTCAGGGGACGGTGAGTGTTGTCATCTCGTTCCAGAGTAGGCGGAGGCGGTGGAAAATCTATCAAGTCATCAGTTGCATCCTCATGGTCAGACACTGTGCCATCTTGATGTGCTGGATCAGTAGGCTCATCCTCAATATTAAGGTCAGGCTCTGTATTAGGGTCCTGTTCCTTATTGAAGTTCATCTTATCATATTCGGACATGTTGAAGGTCTGCCTATGCTCAAAATTTTGAACTATTCGCCACTTTGGTCCCAACAATTGGTCTGCCACATAAAACACTTTTTTTCCTGTGTTGACAAGATATACTAATCATCCTGGCACCATAAACTGGAAACGTTGATGCTTCTGAAGCGTCCATCATACTTTTGCAGCTTAATCCTGAGGTTATCTTCATGTTCAAGACGATACCAGTCACAGGCAAACAGAACAATTGTCCGTTTATGTTTGTCGTTAGAGTTATAAGTGAGCTCTTTGATTCCCTTGAGGACACCATAAAAATATGTGTCAACCTGTTCATGATCTCCACCAGTTGAGACTCCGTTGTTTTGCATTTTCTTGCCACTTTCACGGTCAATGGTGACAAACCGAACAAAGTTCACAGCACACATTGCATATATCTTTACTTCGATGTGTGGGCCACATGCCAACCGAAAGAGCTCTGCCTTAAAATCTTGTCTTCCCTCCTGTGGCTTGCTCATCATCTGTGTACCACAGCAAAAAAAAAGAAAAACAACATGGTTGAAATCATGCAATGAAAATGCTATATATATAGGACAGAGACAAATGGAAAAGGAAACTTACATGCTCCTTGAACCATTCTGGAAAGTCCTTCTGAACCCTAAGATCGACATCGGGCATCCCATCTTCTTCCACATCTTTTTTCAGCTCTGCTTTGAACAACCTGCAAACCAGAGAGTTTAATCGTGACACACAGCTACAATGTTATATGTAACATAGAAATCAGTACTAGGGAAGTGATAACATACTCGATGTATGGCTTGACCTCATCGCAATTGTTTGGGACATGCCAAGCCACTCTCTGAAGGTCTGTTTTTAGGGCCTCATCGCCTTCATGGCGGATCATCTTAAATGCTCCCATTAAACGCACATTATGGCAAACACACTACAAGCTGACTCATGCTCTTCAACGGCATATCTCCGTGGCCGGTTTTGCCTTGTCTCAATATCATGAAGGTATCTAGAGCAAAATGTCATGCACTTGGAGGCAATGTAGGCCTCTGCAACTGAACCTTCTGGCTGTGCCATGTTCCTCACAAATCTCTTCAAAGTACACAACAACCTCTCAATTGGATACATCCACCCATCGTTCACAGGGCCTCGGAGCAACGCCTCATCAGGTAAATGCACAGCCAGGTGGAGCATAACATCAAAGAACGACGGCGGGAAGATGTTTTCAAGCCTCATCAGAATTAGTGGGATTTCTGCTCTCAACCATTCCAGCTCAGCGACCTCCAAAGTTTTACTGCACAAATCCTTGAAAAAAATTCTAGGTCAGTAACAGCCTGATAGATATCTGTAGCCACAAGTCCTCGCAGGCCAGCAGGAAATATTCTCTGCAACAGGATGTGGCAGTCATGGGTTTACAGTCCATTGACCTTCCGTGTCTGTACGTTGACACATTTGGACATGCTGGAACAAAAACCATCTGGATATTTGACGCCAGCTAGAAATTCACATAACTTTGTCTTGGCCTCTCTTGACAAACAGTACCGTGCATGTTTCCATTTCTTGTCCTTACCCAGATGCAAAGCTTTTCTAATACCTAGTTTTTCCAATTCAAGCCTGCCACTGAGGGTATCCTTATTCCTCCCATCGAGCTCAAGGAGTGTGCCGCAGATGTTTTCAAAGATGTTCTTTTCGATGTGCATCATATCAAGATTATGCCGAACTTTCAACGATGGCCAGTAATGTAAGTCCCAGAAACCCATGCGACACTTCCAGATCACTCGCGAGTCATCTTTCTTCCTCTTTCGTGTCTGCGAAGCCTCTCCAATTTCTGGTTTTCCTGGTTTTACACATCTAACCTCCTCCAGCGCAGCTTCTAACTCAGCTGCAGTTAATCTTTCTGGCATGCTCGTACATTTATGATCTCCGCCAAGGTCTGTCTGTTGACGCTGGTTGTCGTCTTCTTCAAGGAAACGATGATGCCCAATGAAGCAAATTTTTCCCCACATGCAATGGGATAGAGGATCTTTGTCACAATGTATGCATGCTTGATAGCCTGAAGTGACGCACCCAGACATAGTGCGAAACGCCCTTCCAAAGCTCTTGCAAATCATCAATCAGCGGCTGAATGAAAAGATTAAAGTCTTTTCCAGGACTTGATTTGCTAGGGATTATCAAGCTAAGCATGTAGTATGATGGATCAATGTACTCCTCTGGTGAATGGTTGTACGGCACGGCAAACACAGGCCACATACTGTAGCTTTGGCTCAATGCTCCAAAGGGATTGAAGCCATCAGAGGCAAGGCCGAGCTTTAAGTTTCTAGGGTCAGCTGCAAATTCTGGCAACAATTTGTCGAAATCCTTCCACGCCTCACCATCAGCCGTATGACTCAGTACGCCCGCTTTGGGCAATTTCTCTAACTGGTGCCACCTCATGTTATCCGCTGTTTTCCTCGAAGAGAACAATCTCTGCAGCCTCGGTATCAAAGGAAAATACCGCAACACTTTCACAACACATCCCTTTCTCTCCAGATACTTCCACCTCGAGGCACCACAGGTGGGGCACTTGTCTTTTTTGGCATACTCCTTTCTGAAAAGTACGCAGTTGTTTGGGCACACATGTATGGAGTCATATGAAAGACCTAGCTCCTTCAGAAAAGCTTTTGCTTCTCTATATGATCTGGGTAGTGTATTGCCGTCTGGAAGTGTTTTTGCAAATATCTGTATCCAAGCATCGAAAGCTCTGTTGCTGATCCAGTAATATGATTTGTGATGAAGTAGCTTCAACACTAACTGAAACCTTCCGACATGTTTCTCTCCCGGGTAAAGCGGGCGCTTTGACTCTTCCAATAAACGTTCAAATGCTTTGCAACCCCCACCTTCACCCTGACCAGCCTTTGTTCCTCTATGGCCACCTCCCGTGAGGTCTATCAACAGTTCTTCAAGTTCGTCAACCTCTCCAACTGCCTCACCTTCATCATCTATATCCATATGACCACCATTGCCATCATTATGATCCTCATGACCACCATTGCCATCATTATGATCCTCATGACCACCATTTCCATCATCATCATCACCATTTTGGTCATTTACAATAATCATGGCATCCACTGGCTCTCCATGATGTGTCCACAAAAGGTAAGTAGTGGAAAATTTGTACAACAATAAGTGCCGCTTCAATTGTGAAATATGTAGCAGTTTCTGATTCAGGCAACATGTGCATGGGCAGAGAACTAGAGAATCAACCGTGTTTCTCTTTGTGACAAAGTGTAAGAACCCGTTGATTCCTTCAATATATGAGTCGGTAAACGACGTAGATGTTTGAATCCAACGCCGATCCATCTGTGAAACAAACAAACAAACAAGGTAATGCAATTTCTGGAGGAGATAACTATTTTTTTCAGAACAAGCTACTCCCTACGTTTTTGTATACAAGGGCACTATCCCAAATTTCAGATAGCAAGAAAAGGAAGCCAACTAATAAATATCATAATTAATTATGTGAAAAGTCTCTCGTGTTATGAGCCAATCCCCGCAAATCACCACAAATACTCTACCCCTAAAATACACTAGCATGGGCAAGAGTTTTTGTGTTAGGCAAAAATGAGGTTGTTGGTAGGGCATATTTGGGGATTATCCCCTCCCATCCCCTAAATACACTACTAGAAGGAAACATCGGCCCTGTTTGTTTCTAGAGTATTTTTGGGAATTGGTGGGGATTATCCCGGTCAAACCCTGCAATCCCCACATATCTCAAAACATTGTTTGTTTCTAGTGTATTGGGCTGGTTTTATCCCCACGTTTCCCCACAAATCCCCAAACTCTAGTTCATTTTTCTCTCAATCCCCTAGGTAAACAAGGCCCAATACATCTTGGGAAGGGATAGTGGCCTTATATAGAACATTTTTTGTTATTCCCAAGCAATTAGTAGAAGGATGGAAAGATTCATACCCTTGTCTTGCAGAGACGTGCGAGAGGAATGCGGTCGAAAGGGGAGGCTCGGCGAGGTCAGCCATGGATGATGGATGCGGCGACAGCGGCCTGAGCGGGGCACCAGCGGGATGAGCCGCTGACGGCTTGCACTGCCTCGGCTAGGGGAGTCGTGGAGGGCTCGCGGGGAGGCAGAGGACGGAAGGGGAGAGCTCCGTGGAGGGGGCCTCGGGGAGAAGGAGAACGCCCGCCGCCGCCGTCGCCGGCGGAGATAGACCTAGATCTAGTCTTGAAATGATATCTTATGAACTTGGAGCGCAATGGCGGGCGATTTTCGCCGGAGCCCGCGCCTCTATCTCTATACCAAATATTGGTGTGGGGAGAGGGGGTGGTCCTGGGGCCCACATGTCAACCCCTATAGCACATTTAGCCCGCGAGTCAATTTTTTTCCTATGGATCTTGGTTTCCATGCAAACTGTACAGGAAAATAAAATCCACTGAGGCCGCCTTTGATTCATGGGGTAGGAAAAGTAAAGGGATAGGAAATGTGTAGGATTGTGATGCCCTGCCAAGTTGAATCCTATGAACAAAGGAATGGCATGAAGAAATCGTTGTCTTCCCGTAGGATTTTTTACATGAGCTCAGACTTCATGTTTTTTTTCCTATGAAAACACACTAGACAATTCCTATAGGAATAGTTCCTACAGGAACAATTCCTATGAATCAAACGATGATGGAAGGGAAAAATCCAACGGATCCCATTCCTACGAAAATCCTGTGAAAATCCTATAAATCAAAGAGGGCCTGAGACTTCATGCTTGTAATCCTATGCACAAGGAACTAGGCAAGGTTTACACATGACATCCTTTCCTATTCCTTGCTCTTCCCAATTCCTTTCATTTCCCAATTCTGAGAATCAAAGAAGCCCAGGATTAACATCAGTGACATTTCTAACGGAATCCTATATATTGGAATAGAGGTTGTGTGTTTGATTGTGTTAAGGAAAAATTTCAAGAGGTTGGAGCTCATGTTTTTTCTTATAGGATTTGCACTATTCCTATAGGAAATAATAATTCCTAATTCCTATGGGATTGAATCCTATGAATCAAACAAGCTCAATAGGAAAATTTCCTATAGGAATCAATCCTTCAAAAATCCTACCATATTCCTTTGAATCAAACGGGAAACTTCATATGTGCGACTCATGGTTCGTATATGACACTAATTATCACATACTATACACATCTCTAAACTCGCCTCTTATGGTGCATCAGATGGAGTCATATGTAATCACATGGGCTCAATGTTAGTTTTAAATGTTGCAATGAGATACCCATACACAAACAAATAAGGAGAAAATTCCACTGGGCCACCCCTATTTCGACGGCGGTCAAAAATGGTCAGACGACATGGCTCATCACAGGGTCAACTGCTTAATTAATCAGGGTTTCGATGAAAATGGAGCGTCGAAGCGTCGGAGTCCCACCATACCCTAGCCAGGTAGGGACTTAATATATTTATAATATATAGTGTCATGGTACATCCGAACAGCCAACGTAAAACTCATATTTCTGACCCACTTCACATACGATGATCGACACTTATTTTGCACACACAAGGGTTCTGCAATATATATATATATATTGTAGAACTCTCACTTCGGTGCACCGTACGTATATGGAATCATGTGATAACACATGGGTTCAAATTATATACGAATAAAACACTACAAAGGAGAAAAGTCCAGTGGGCTATATATACCCCCTTTTCAACAGTGGTCAGTCAAAGGGGACGCAATCATGTGATTAAGGTTTTGACTCTTGAATGGAGCGATGGAGTGTCCTTAATCCTACCAACCCATGTGTAGGGCCTTAATACATGTATAAGAGGATCGTGATACATTAAAGGCCAACATCAAAGTCGTAGGTTCGACCCGGGCTTCAGATACAACACTTTTCTCTCGCAGTCTTTACACAGTTTCTACTCCCACTTCTGGTGCACCATATGGAATCATGTGATAACATGTGATCAAAGTTGGTTTTAAATGTTCATATGAACACCATGGCACAACAAAAATGATCAAAGTCCACCGGGCTCTACCCCCTCTCAATGCCGGTCAAAGGCCGGTGTAGCAGACGACATGTTGATTAACCACGGGGACAACTGCTTAATTAGGGTTTCGATGAAAACGGAACGTCAGAGCGTCAAAATATCACCAAATTGTAGGTAGGCACCTAATATATATATGCTCCCTCCGTTCCACAATACATGATGTTTTAGGTGGTACACACATGTTGTCTAGATTCAGGCTAAAAAGGTGCACCGATATATACATTGAAATGTGTCTAAATACATATGTATACATGTGCATGTAGTATGGCTAAAACATCTTATATCGTGGAACGGATGGAGTATATGCGTAAGAGTGTCCTGGTGCATTAGAAGAGCCATAGGGCTTGTTTGATTCATAGGATAGGAAAAGTGTAGGAATACGAAACCTAAGGGCCCCTTTGATTTGAAGGAAATGGGGAGGAAAAGTAGAGGGTTAGGAAAACTTCCATAGATGACACTATTCAACACTTCTTTGTTACAAAGGAATGGTAGAAGGGAAAATCATTGGATTTTTTCCTATGGATCTTGGTTTCCATGCAAACTGTACAGGAAAATAAAATCCACTCATACTTCATGCTTGTAATCCTATGCATAAGTAACTAGGCAAGGTTAATTTACACATGACATTCTTTCCTATTCCTTGCTCTTCCTATATTCCTTTCATTTACCAATCCTGAGAGAATAAAATTAAATAAGCCCTAAAGGATTAAGATTTAAGATCAGTGGCATTTCTAACGGAATCCTATGGGAATAGAGGTTGTGTGTTGATTGTGTGAAGGAAAAATTTCAAGAGGTTGGAGCTCATGCATGTTTTTTTTCCTATATAGGGCTCGTTTGATTCACAGGATTTGTGAAGGAAAAGTGTAGGAATCATTTTCCTATAGGAAATTTTACTGTAGCTGTGTTTGATTCAAAGGAATAGAGCATAGGAAAGTTGAAGGAAATTTTCCTTTGGAAGCTGATTCCTATGTCAAACAAAGGAAATAAACAATTCAGTTGGAGCTCTTTTTTCCAATCCTTTGCAAGGAACAAGAAAGCCAAGGAAACTTTCCTGTAGTCATAGTTTTGCACTTGCAATCCTATCTAATTCCTATCCCTGTTCCTATTCCTGCATTTAGAAATCCTATGAATCAAACAAGGCCAATAGGATTTGCACTACTCCTATAGGAATTATTAATTCCTATGGGATTGAATCCTATGAATCCTATGAATCAAACAAAGAAGCTCAATATGAAAATTTCCTATAGGAATCAATCCTTCAAAAATCCTACCATATCCCTTTGAATCAAACAGGAAACTTCCTAGGTGCGACTCGCGGTTCATATATGACACTAATTATCACACAATATACACATCTCTCAACTCATCGCTTATGGTGCATTAGATGGAATCATATGTGATCACATGGGCTCAATGTTAGTTTTAAATGTTGCGCTGAGATACCCAGACACAAACAAATAAGGATAAATTCCACTGGGCTACCCCTATTTCGACGCTGGTCAAATGGTCAGACGACATGGTTCACCACCTCACCTCACTCTTGATTTCATACGACAAAGTATGAGATATCACATTGGTTATTTGCATTTATTCGTTTGAATATATGCTGGTTCACCACCTAACCTCACTCTTGATTTCATACGACAAAAGTATGAGATATCACATTGGTTATGTGCATTTATTCGTTTGAATATATGCGCCGACCTTCTTTAATTATTAACTTTAATGGTTAGTATATGTCATGTGAACACTATGTGCGCTTGTTTTTTCATTTTTTGATTTTTTTATGCTCATTTCAAATTTGGTCAAACCTTCTAGAAGGAATCTGCATGCACCGTCCGCTCTAACCCAAGCTTTCTAGAAGGAAACTGCTACCGTCCGATTCAACATTCTAGAAGGAATCTGCGCGATCCGCGAGTGGCCTGATACTGCAATCTGATTGGCTGTGTCAATTCCGAGTGGGCCCGGGATGCGAGCACGTTGGCATGCATGCACGGGAAACGACAGCTTTTGCATGCATGCGCGCCTCTTTGACTCGCCACACCAATTCAGATGAACATCTTGATTCAGAGCCGTTAAACACGCTTGATTCAGACGCCGCAGTGATTCAGATGCGACACCCCCTCGTTGCAATGTGAAACAGCAACGGATACACACACTGGATACCATAAGCACCGTTCTAGCCTATTTAAGCACAACACACACCCCATCTTCCTCTCCCACCCAAGCTAGAGCCACACCACGCTCATCCAAGCGAGCTCAACACCCTCTTCCTCTCCCATCCTAGATGCAGTTCAACGGACCAACCTTCGAGCGGACGCCTACCATGCCAGAGCGGCGCCACTCACCGGGCGTCCGCGTTGAGAGCACGCTCCGTGTGTGGACGCAGTTCAGGTTCAGGGGGCACAAATGCTCACGCGCGACTTCCTCGATGCCGGCTTTTCCATCTCCCACCGGGCTCGCCGGTGATGTACGAGCTCGACATCACTATGGACGACTTCGCCATCAAGATGATCGCGGTCACCTTCACTGACCCATTCGACGCGCAGCATCTCCTCGGCCGGCCAAGTTTTTTGGTGTGGCTGCGAGTCAATCTTCTTCACCGTCTGGAACGTCTTTATCAGCTTCGAGAGCATCTTCCCCCACCCAAACCATATGTGCACTCCCTCCCCTAAGAGGATGACTGAAGTTGAAGACGATGGTGAAGAGGCGGCCAAGGTGGAAGAAAGTTCAAGATGATGTTCGTGTGAAGCGAGCCCGGCCGGAGATAAGTTGTTTATTTTGTTTTAGTTCTATGTTGTTTATTTTGTTTTCTGTGTTTTTATGTGTCGTGTCCTCTGCTGATGTGGATAAGTTGGACGATCAACTGTTTAGGGTTTCAATGAAAATGGAGCACCAGAGCGTCGGAGTCCCACCAAGCCAAAACTATATAGGGCCTTAATGTATTTACAGTATATAGTGTACTGGTACATACGAAGAGCCAACATAAACTTTTTATTTGTGACCCACTTCACATTAATTGTCCTTTATAATAACTAATTTCATAAATGGTCAGTTTGTCTAAGCCATCCATCATGCATCCGACGGCCAGCAACGTTTCCTTCCCACCTACCAAAAAATCGCGTGCAGACAATTTGGTGCCGCCCCCAAATTTATCGTTCAAACTCTAGCGCTTCCCGCATAAAATTTCGGACCTTCCTCTACACCCTACCCATATGGACATTTCCCCTCCTCTCGTCCCAAATCTCGACTCCCTTTTCATAACCCTATCTCGCCCTCCCGGTCTTCCACCTCGCTGTCCCGGACTCCTACCTCGCCTTGTAGCTCTGCCCGTTCTAGCAGCTCGCCGTCCCGGTCTCACACCTGACGTTTAGCTCGCCGCCCGGTCTTCCACCTTGCCTTCCCGGTCTTCCACCTCGCCATCGAGGTCACCGTCCAGATCTGCCACCTCGCCATCAAGATCTGCCACATCGCCGTCAAGATCTGCCGCATCGCCGTCCAGGACGCCGACCAGCTCGTAGGTGTCCGGCTCGTCACCAACCTCGCACTACCTCTAGTTCTGCCACACCGCCCCACTAACCTCGCGGCAACTTCGTCGTGAAGGTCTGCCACCTCGTCACTAACCTCCATTCCCCGAGAGATGGTTTCCGCTGTGACGAGTAAGAAAAATGGCACTAAATCACCGATTCAATGTTTTGTGAGTTATTTTAGTCTGTTCGATGCTTGTTTCCTGCACACTTTTTTTAATTGCCTGTTTTGCCTTCTATATGTTTGATCAGTTCCTATGGTCAAAGTTTGCTTGTTTTCCAACTTGTATTAGGCTTAAGATCACTTTTCTTGCGATCCTATCAGTCTAACAAATGAAATTACTCATATCGTGCTGTTACATCGTTAGTAGTACAAAACAATCAATACCAGCACTATATGTTAGAACAGCACCACATGAAGAAACCCGGAAGTTAGTAGCTAACTTTAATAGGTTCTTATCAAGTGCTATGATTGTAGCTTACGTTGAGCTATTTATTCATGTTAGAACCACAAACAAAACCCATGGAGGATACACGGCTCAAAAATATCATGAGAAACCATCCACGACTGGGTAGGTCTGTAGCATCTCTTGTTTCAATGCCCACCATACTCTCCCCTAAAAAGATCAAGAAGAAACTTTACAATGAAGGAGACATGCCAATGGAATCACTTGACAATGAGCTGCAGGCTGAACCCTTACCTGCTAGCTCAACATCCTTGCATGATAGCTCAACAATGTAGGTGCTGATTACTTATCTTGTGTAGAACTGCTAGCTTAATTACTGTTGTCCCACATACATTGTGGCTTTCTGCTACTATCCCAAATGATTGGTGCATATTAATTGTGCAGTTTAGGTGCTGGAAAGTCAAGTTGACATCCGGTAGGGCACAAATGCAACCTGGTAATCGCGTCATCGCAGATCCACAGTTCAGCAAAAGAACACCTGGGGCTAAGAGATCCAATAAAAGGGCCAAACAGAATGTCGAAGAATCAACTACACCACTAGGGCGTACAAGAAGTGCGAGCAATGCTGATAGCAGTGCGACACCTAGCAAGCCCAAGAAGCCATCTGACAACAACAAGGGGTCAGCTGAAAAGCACAAGAAGGCAGCCTCCCCACGCGGGCTGACATCTCCCCAAGTCGAGCAGGAGGCTGCCCTGGCCCACCTGGAAATTACCCAAGAGGCAGCTGCCCACTACGAGGAGGCAGCCACCCCAAACAAGCAGGCAGATGCCCCACAAAAGGAGGCAGCTGCCCTCTGCGAGGAGTCACCCACCCCAAACAAGCAGGCAGCTGGCCCACAAAAAGACAAAGTTGTCCGCTGTGAGGAGGCCACTCTGACCCCACACATCATGCGAACTGTCTGCCACGAGAAGATACCCGCCCACACAAGCCGTCACCTACCCAAGACCAGCTGATTCCAACCCAAAGGGCTAGGTCCCGAAGTCCAGTCGCAAGGTGTTGACGACCAGAATCTTCTCCAATTCAGAGATAGTCATGCTGACTCTAGCCTCCATGAAGATGCAGGTAACATGTTACATAGATTGAATGCTCTGACTCTACACTATTTACTTACATAATCAAATCCAATATGCAGAACACTAACTCTAGCAGGGCCACGATTTTGTATCTGCGCGAGGGCTGGCTATAGCTGTCGGGGCGGAAAGGGGCATGAACATGGGAAAGGATCTGGACAGGAAGTCCAGAGGACATAGGTTCAGAATTGTTATTGCTCCGGGGGCGACAAGGCCATCTAACCCTGAACTTTCTAGCATGTATGCTACTGCATGTTCAATAGTTGTCAAGGAGGTTGTCCCTCTCTTTACCCATTTCAAAATGTACAAGGGCAGGACGGACATATATAAGCTATTGGCCGGCCACGTTGGTGTACGTTTTGTATCTCTTGCTTGCAGTTCTTAACTCTTGCTTCTAGTTCTTTCCATTGTTGGTCATAAAACTGAATAATGCTCTTTCTTTTGTATCAGACAAGGTTTATTTTGAACACTGAAGACCTTTGGATAGAAGCATCTCTTATGAAAAATCTCAAGGCCCGTACAAAACAAAGACGCTATGATCTGAAGGCCAAGTTTTGGGACAATGTTGTGGACAAGAAGAATATTTCACGGACACCTCCTGAAGACTTGCAAAACATGAACGCCGTTGAATGGTCTGCGTTACTCGATTCCTGGGGCTCATCAAAGAAACAGGTCATTGTCTTTGTTCACTCAAGCTTGCTATTGTTTCAATTCTATAATCTGGACTGTTGCTAATGTGTTCGTACTTTGTTTTTGTAGTTGGCTTGTATGAAAGCTAAAGATAGCAGAGCTAAGATCCAGTTCCCTGGTTACACCGATTCTCGGAGCTACGAGACTTCCACCAATGGTTCGCTTAATGCCCTCGAATTGTTCAAATCTTTAAAAAAAAACAAGAAGGGGAAATACACATCGCCTGTGAAAAGAGCAATTGTAAGTCTCCTTGACTTCTTTTCATCTCTTGAATCTCTCTTTGTGAATTCTGCTGCAAACTTCTGTCGTCGGTTATTTCACATATGCTTATCATCTACTAGTCTGTGTACACAGCATGCTTACATGATCTGTACATCCTTGCCTTTTGCTTTTTTCATCCATGTTCCTTACATGCTTGTCATCTGCTGTTTTTCATCTATTTTCCTTACAAGCTAGTTCAGCAGTTGTTGCATCTATCCTTTTACATTCAGATCCCTTGTCATTTCAGCACCACCAAATAAAACTGTTAAAATCTACACTTGGGCGTGGTGTTATTTCATCATGGTTTGAACTATGTTTTGTAGACGCTTGTCATCTGCTATTTTTCATCCATGTTCATTACATGCTTGTCATGTGTTATTTTCATATCAACTAGAAAAGTGGCCCGCGCACATGCGCGGGCAACATCTTTATTATTCTGGACATGTAATAAAAATAGGAAATATTTTTATGATACTCATGACCTTAATCATCCCTTGGATCTTATAAATGATTGTAATAAATGATATTGTTTGTCATAATCTATAACTATTAATTGTCAGCATCATAATGTTAATTACCCCAATCATTTGCAAATATATCTCCACAAAATAAATGATGGCCTACATAAGTAATATGAACTTTCCAAGTCACTTAGACATGAATCTGATACATGGAGCATATGTATATTTTAAATTTCCTCCTGCATAGTGAATGTAGAAAATAAATAAAATTTAAGCATGTAGAGTACTCTACCTTGAAACAAATTCAACCAATAATATATTCAACTTATCATTTGAGTATAATTACCATTTATCATATATGTATAATATATGTTGCCCCAATGGAATAACTAACATACACATATATTATGTTGAAAGAAACATAAGCTCCTGATAAGCCCTGCCACATTGATATATATACATAAATAAGGCATGTTGACTCACGACCCAATGTGAAGAATAATATAGAACCTGAAATAAAATTTGTGGTTAATAGAGTAAAAGCCATCAATTCACATCATATGACATATAATATATGAGAAATTATATACTTACCCTTGATAATCTTTAGTTATCTGCTAGTTGTCGACCCGTTTTTTTGGATATTAGATCCTTATCACGACAAACATGATTCTTGTCTTCTGTGTTGATATCACCATTTATCCTTGCTCGAGAAGCCCCTGATTTTGTATCAACCATGCTTCTTCAACATATTTTTAATACTAATTCAGTCGAGAGGACAGGCGAAGGCTAACTCGAGATCTTGCAACATTTGGTGGTTGAGCAATATTGCTAATCTCCAACCTAATAATGTTAACTAAACTATTTATATATAATTCACATGTATATATAACTTATAATAATCTTAAAAAATAACTAATATGCGATTAACAAAGAGATATTATCAGAACCCCTTGTAGATATTATAGTAGGAAAAAATTGCTTAAAAATAGCATAGATATAGTACAAAGCAAGTTGATATATGATCACCATTCATGTTTTATTTTGTACTTGCTTGAGGCATCTTGTCGATCAATATGTCAGTAAAGCTCACCCATCATTATGGCCATATGTGTGGATATGCGATACCACCATTTTTTCACAATGACAAAAATGGGGACTATATCGCATGCAGATTACAGTGCATGAGCATTATCTTGGGAGCATCTAAACAAAATTGTTCCAAGCATGTATTGATAATTTAGCCATAGTTCACGTTTTTAGCATATATAAAGGGAGAAAACAAAGGATGGTTTGGATCTTTGTTTTATTAATGTACTTTGTTGATCCGCTCACATGTAAAAGATTCTCCACTCCAACTACGATTATGGTCATATGTGGTAATATCACTATGTATCCTCGCTCAAAAGCCCTTATTTCATATGAACGTATGATCATTTGCAATAGTATTTTTCTGGGAAATAATGAGTAACTGCACTTAATTTGCAGAATAACAGCTGACAAAAATGCAACTCTAACCCATATAGATTGCAGTGGTTGAGAATTATCAAGGGAACACCTAAGAAAAATTGTTCCAAACATGTATCTGTAATTCTTATGTGATGTGCAAAAATGTAAAAATGCATGTATGCTTCAAACCTTGAACAGGACACGTTTCTTCCTTAGTAACATGACACGATCAATATCTGCTGGAATACAAAAGCTTAAGGATTGGAAAACTGGACTAAGCAATTGCTTCTTGCTTAAACCATAATGCTACTTCTAAACATGGCCGGTCCTAAATTTGGGGCCCTTAGAAGTTCTAAACATGCCACCGAGAGAACTGCTAGTCCATTATTAACTCTAAACACATCAACAATTAACTGGTCAAAATCGTGTATAGATTGAAGGGGGGAAATCAGATTAATGTGCTCGCAAGGTATAAAAGATCATTAAAAATATTATAGATCATTAAAAAACAAAGTTTATTACCAGCGGAAAAAATATCTTGCCCTGAACCTCTGCACTTGAAGATCAACCTGGATATTTTGTTTCTACTTCAAATCTCGATGATGGGCATCCTGGGCCCTAGATGTAGAAGCGACATCACGGACAGAGCTGCAACTACATAGATGTAAATGGTTCGGTTCGACATGTTTGTATGCGCCAACGGAAACAGATGAAGTGAGGGCGAAAGAAGTTGCACAATAAAGGAGCTCTTGATCACCACCATGGTTTTTCTCCTTGCAGTAGTGTCACTCGCGATCCTATCATTACACGCTTTGCATCCATGCTTCCTTCATTTGGGCCTATTTAAAACTTCGGGACCTCCTTTTAGATGAGGATAATGCAGAAATACCATCTGCTTTGGGTCCATCTATAACTCTTATAAAGAAAAACCCCACTAAGTGCATTTATTATTTTTCTATCTCAACATGCAAGCTATCCACATCATCCATGCTATTAGCCAATGAATTGTCCATGTCATATCCACTAATATTTATTAATCTTTACATGCAAACCTCATATTATCAATTCATTTAACCATCTATTGTCCATATTACTAATTTATAATACACACTCATTTCATGTCGACTAATTTAGTATATCAACTATGAAAAGTTGAATTATGCATATTATTTAGACAACTAAATGTATAATGTCTTTAATACCTTTTATTTACACAATATAACTTCTAAAGAGATTCCCGCTGCAACGCGCGGGGTATTTTCTAGTTTAGAAAATTCAGGAACTCCCTTTTCAGTTGAGAGTATTGCAAAATTACCATCAGCTACCTTCAAGGGTCACGAAGCTGACCTATAAATTGAGCATGACATAGATTAAAAGTAGCATTTGTAAGAGAAAAAAAATTAATCTTGTGTACATTAATATATAATAATGTCAGGTTTCACTATACCATTTCATTATTGTTATATTCAGGTGTGCCAATTGTTTTTCTCCTTTCTGCTTGGCTAAATTTGGCTCAGAATATATATATGTAAATTCAATTTTATATGCTCCAAATTAACTGAAACTTACTTCACCAGAGTTGTTCGTACGTATATGCTGGAGTATATTGTAAAGAAGCAGATGGAGTACTCAAAAGAAAATAAATATCTCGAGTAGGTACTTGGCTTTGGACTGTTTAGCTGTGTGTGCACGACGCAAGTATTAATTCAACCGATCGATCCATCCGGGCTCCATGCACCCTATCGATCTATACTGCCGATAGCCAGCTGACAAATATCTAGACAGTGTATGTGTTCTTTGTAAAGATGAAGCAATGAAAAGACCCCGCGTACATTTTCCTTGCATTGGCTGGGCTGTCCGGCTGTGTGTACACCACGCTAATCTTGATTCCATCGATCCATCATGTAGGCATGCATGACTGTATGGTGTATGCATGCGAATAAAACTAACTTACGTTGAGAATATACGTGGATTGGTCGACTTTGTCGGGGGAACTTTGCGGCGGCGGCGGCGACGATCGGAATACAACGTCCCGCGGCTGGGTGTGTACGTGCATGCGCGCTGATCGATGATTCCTTTTCCGGCGATGTACACAAGCCTCCAGCAATTAAGGTATTTCCTCCGGCGATCTAGGTATTGTATTGGGGGGGGGGGGGGGGGGGGGGGGGGGGGGTGGGGGTGAGATTGGAAGCCGGCAGCGTTGATGGTTTTTTGTTTTACTTCAGCCTATACCCTTTGGTATATTGAGATTGAAAGGGTACGTGAGACATTAAGTAATGGCATTGGTGGGTAATTATTTTCATCTCAGATTTAATTAATGGACTGTGATTTACTCGTTTATTTACCCAATGGCCAGATGTTTCTGATTTTTGTGGGATTTTCTAGAGTAATTCTCTAATTTCTGGTTAGCCCATAATCTACTTTTAATATATAACTAGCAAAGTGACCCGCGCACATGCACGGCCAGCATCTTCATGGCTATTATTATATTTTTAAAGTTGGAAGTATATATAATGCTATGAGTTCTTTGTTTTTGTTCATTATTATTACTTACACCTTTACATGTGTCATTAGTATTTACTTCTTCTTATATAAGAGCAAAATATGATCTTGTATACTTAATTGATCCTAAATATGGTTCATAAATATGGTTCCAGTTCCTACGAATAATTAGTTATTCATAGGCCATAAGATTAAATGTAGCAACTTTTCAACAAAATACCTATGTAGCCAAAATTAGAGCAACATATCAGCATTCTCTTAAGCTCATTTTAGTGCCTGAGTCTGGTCTATTGAAATAATGTTGATCCAGACAAATTTAATTTCATGGACGGTAATTTTGCTGAGCATTTAATGACAACAGTTACACATAAAAATGATCTTAAGTAAATTATATCAATATAAACAGTATTGTTGCCAGCAACTCTGTTGCGATTAGTTCTGTTGCAAAGACATAAAGATTCAGAAACATGTAACTCATCTAGTCTTCCAATCAGCTTTCTCATTGAAGTTCTGCAGCTCTTTCATCGTCTATGAGTCAAAAGCACCACCAGAAAACAAATATTAGAAGAGATAAAAGCAACACCGGGTGACATCGATTAATCATCATACGTAATGTGCCTAGAGTCCACCCCACCAGCCCTGGTCCTTCCTTGCTGTTGGTGGGGGTGGCCGGAGATGGGGCGCTGGACCGGGGGAAACCCTTGGCCACCGGTGGTGGCCACGATGTTGACGGCGGCTTCGGGCGGCATTATCCTTCCTGAAGGCTGCATCGAGGTCCTATACCCTCTCCCCTCCCTCTCTGTCACGGGTGAAAGCCCAAATCTTTCAGATTGGGCGCCGGCGGCACTCCTGCGTCGCTCCCTCCTTGGAGGCGGCGTCTTGGGACAGTGAGGGCGGTGGGCGAGTTCGGCGACAGGTGGTGTGCAGTTGTAGCGGCTTTTCTCCTCGGTGGCGTTGGTGGGGGTTGGCCCAGCTTAGTTGCTCCCATCTCAGTGACCTTGCTCGCCTGCGAGTCGGCGCCCTCGAGCCTGGGCGAGAGGGGAAGGGTCCCCTCTGCGGCAGCATTGCTTCCCTGGTGGTAGGTTGAGTCGAAGGCTGGGTCATGCTCCAGCGGCACCACTCATCTCTTGCCGCACTTCTTTGGCATTCCGGTCTGGCAGTTTGCGTGTCCGGTGATGTGATTTGTGCTGTCGACGGTGATGCTCATGTTGCTGCATGGTGTGGCGGTGCTTTGTCCCTCTTCTAGGCCTCCTGTCTGCCTATGCCCATGCGTGCTCAGGGGAGCAGCTCCACCTCTCGACGGTACGGCGCCCTTCGATCCAGGGCGAGAAGGCTGGGGCCTTCTTCAGTGGTGGAACGGATGGCTGCGCAACAGTGACCGGCCTCTCGAGGGCGACGTTGGTGTCCTCCATGGCGTGTCTCCTACAGGTCCCTTCTCAGGACGGATCGCGGAGCTGGACGAGGGTGCTGAAACTCAAGCTGTTCTTCATGTTTTTCCTTTTCTTGTTGTTTCGATACCTGTAAGCTGTCTTCCAGCACTTGTATTTCTGCCGTTGTAAGACTGTGAGCTTTGTTAATTCAAAACTGGGCATTTTGCCTTTTTTCTAAGTTCATAACAGGATATGCTGGACACGTGCAGACTTGACGCTGCAGACACGCCTGAGCGTGGAGGACCTAAACGTTACTGCACAGGGATAAAGAAAAATCTTGTTCAAGTGCTTGCGCTTGGCGCCCACGAAGAGATGGCAGATGGGACGTTAAAGATCAATCTGGCTCCCGGGATGTAGAAGCAAATGACGGCAGCTTCTTGTCGTCACGAACGGCGTAGCACCGGAACCGGCAAGCAGCATGCTGATAGCAGAAAGAAAATACAGTACTTGATTAATTTTTCATGCAGATAATTAAAAGGAGTGGAGCGTGGATGGATAAGGCTACATACATGCTTCGACCTTTGGGGGAGGTTCAATATAATACACAGCTGCTTATATTATTCATGGCAAACTGCTCACTTCCTATTGACGTATTTGACTACTCAAACTGCATTACGGAAGGCATGACAGGTAGATAAACCACATAATCTCAGCAAAGGTCACGTTACCGGTTGGCATAATCGCTGAAGTCAAGCCCTGCAACAGCAAGTATGTGAAATCTTAATTCCGAAAAATAGCCTTACTCATGACCTAATACAATTAGGTAAGAGATTCCTACACTGGTCATACTCCTTAACAGAATCATGGTAATCTAATCATAATTTCACAGCCTTCTTTCCATGCAAAGAGAATAACAACCTTCAATCTAAAAAATAATATAAGTGACTACACAGGCAGGCTTTGTAGCTTTAGAAGGAAATAGTATTAGGAAATTCAGAGACTTGGCATACAGTTTTGATGTAAAGAGTGTGGTGGTTCTCAGCCTGTACTTTTACCAGCATGTTCGACCTCTGTTGATAATCCTTGGCTCGTATTTATAGATATCACAACAACACCAAATATTTATTTGTATTATAACTTTACGCATAGCCCACGTTATAGAATGTATAGAAGGTGCGTGCGAACCTGCAAACTAATCACCAGATAAAATAAAACCGGTCACATCTTAATGTTGTGGAAATAAACTTCACGATAGTCTATATTTTTGTGAGAGATCCTAGATACACCTATACATGAGCTAAGCGAAAAAAACAGTTCACCATCTTTTGTGATATGGGGAAAAACTGAATCTGAACGGAAATAATATACTAAGAGTTTCTTATCAACTTCATAATAGATTGCACAAATAATTAGATGGGAAGATGAGTCTCCTGACAACAAAACCTCGATATAAACCTAGAAATGTTTGATGCAAGTGTGCATCTATATAAACCTAATCATAGTACAGAAATATTCTTAATTTATAACATGGCAAAACGGGACACATGATATCGGGCTGAAAGAAGTCATACCATTTTTTTTATTGTACGGTACTCTCTTTTTCTACAACTCTCGACGCCTGCTCAAAAGTTTGGACAAAAAGAAAAGGCATCGCCAAGAAAGCAAACAGCTTCAGGGTTACGTCAGATTCAAGTAAAAGAGAATATACGGGTATGTTCTTACAATTTTAGACAAACCAAAAAATGTGCTTCTTCTGGCTTGTTCGGCCTCTATAACTAATGTTGCCTTCGCGAGCTTTCCGAGCTATAAACACCAAACACTGAAATAATTCTTCCAGACAACCGCAAAAAAAAAAAAAAAATAATAATTCTTCCAGACTTTCAAATATCTTCTGCGAGGCATGGAAACACATATATACATGTAGAACCTAATGTTTAATCCTTAGCTCGAGCCACCAAGTGAAATGATACCTGCAATGTCAACTCTTACTACATTGTATGACAAACTGACATAATTTATATATTCACTGAATAAGATATACATGCACATAAAAGGAGGGCAGCATTCCATCTCCGTAACCTTGAATCTCCTACTAATGCATTAGACCATCTTGAAACATCGCAGGTCAGAAATCAAGAGGAACACAAAAGGTGCATGCATGAGAAGAAGGAAATCATCGGACTGGTTTCTCTAGGGATAGTTTTTGTAGATTGTTGGTGAAATTTCCACGGCAATTGTATGCCAAGAAATTACCAGCTGCAATGCTGCATGTTAGGCTGCAACGACCATAGTCCATGCAAATTTCTCGCTGATTCGCTGGCAAGAGCACTGCAGCTTCCCGATCGATTCTGCTGCACTGTCTTAAAAGACATCCATGCTGAACGCCACGAAACCTGGTGGCTTCTGTATGTCATAGAGGCAGATGCTTCGAGGTCCTAAATTTTGGCAGATGTCCGCAGATGGATCTCAGAGGATTTCCTCTTTGCACATGCGGCACACTCCATGGAACGGAGCACATCCAGGATTCAAAAGATTGACGGCGTAGGTCTGATTTGCTTGTCCTTGGTGTAGCTCGCCGTCGTGCTTTAGAAGTAGATCGATTCCTTGTCCGGCGAGTCCGTCATAGAGAAGCTAGCTCAATCTTGACCTCGGTGGATGAATTGGATCGTAAGCATCATACAAATTACACAACCGGAGCAAATCAAACGCTCTTGCAAAATCGATCGGCCGGCCGGCCGAAGCACGAAGGAAAATACGGCGGCGGCGCGCACACTTCCAGCATTGAAGGCATGTCTGATAAAAGTCTGGTACCCTAGGAAACCCTAAGTTCAGATTGATCAAAACGTTCTTCATGCTACCGGACGACTCTTTTTTTTTACGTGGACTCGTTGCTTTTTTCTAGCGGTACGACAGGATCTAAAGAAGTTTTGCGGCGCTCCGGCAGATTGCGGGATTAGATTATGGTGATCTTACGGTCATAATATTGCTAACGGATCTGGACCCATTTAATGAATGGCCAGATGTTTCTGATTATTGTGGAATTTTCTAGGGAATTCTCTAATTTTTTGTTAGCCCATCATCTACTTTTAATATATAATAGATAGATGTGCCATACAAGCTAGTTCAGATGTTGTTACACATCTTTTGCTTTTACATGCTTTTTTAGATTGAAATGGAAGAGAAGATGGTGGCATCAACCTTAGAAGATGGCACTGTGACCAACCTCTTTCTGCCAACGAAGTTGTCGCTGAAGTGCTCAGTAAAGGCACAACGAAACCTACATTCCTGAAGAATGTAGGTTTGATATCAAGCCGTTCAAAAGCAACAAAATCTCAGCTGCAGCGCCAGGTTGATGCTGAGAGAGCAGCGAATCATGAACTGCAGTCATTAGTTCGCGATTTTCAGCAGTCGAAGGAACAAATCGATGCAGACAGGATCGACCTTCAAGGACAGTTCAAGGAGATACGGGCAACCCAAAATGTGTCATAGAAGGCTCAAGAAAATACTGTTCTCCTTATTCAGACGCTACTGAAAAAAGTATCAGCGATAGAAGGATCTCAAGCGAACTGATCTGGAAGGAACTGGTTCCCTTTTTCTGTGGTTTTTTGGTGGCTTTTTGGTAAGTGCCCTTGGTGAGGCTTTTTGGTGCCCCTTCGGGAGGCTGAAACTCTATGTTCCTGGTGGCCTGTGTAAGGCTGTGAAGTATACCAGATGGAGTTAGTTGCCAGTGATGGTGATCAAGGCTGTGAACTATACCGGATGGCGTTTAATGCCTGTGCTGGTGATCAAGGCTATTACCACTTATATTATAAATGTATGTATTAAAGTGTTGCTAGCTTTGCTGTGAAAACTAGTAGTCCAGATTAGACATTCGAAGCATAACGAAACTTAAAACGTCGCCAGAATATCAGTACGACGGATACATTATGGTCACGAACGGAACACCACGTGGGCACATATTAATGGTACACGTGGCGACACGTGATTGATTAATATACGCGATACGAAAATAAAATCGTCGCGGGTATATGCCACATGTAATCATATGGACCAGACACGTGGCACCTTCCGATTTGCGACTTGACGACGAAATAAGAACGTCGTGGAATCAGATGACGTCATCAACATGAACGACGACGAAGCGAATCCGTCGTGGATATGCCTCACGTGCAACCTTGTGAACCGTACACGTGTTGATTTCTGATTGCGTACAGCCGTGACGGAAAGTAAACGTCACAAGGGAGTGATGTCATAAACGGAAAAGGTGACGTCATGCACGGTCGTGGTAACGGGATGGATGGCGACGTAGCTAAAACGTCGCGGCAGCATGACATCATGAACGGCATAATTTGCGTCATTAGTGGCCGAAAAACGCTGATGCCACGTGGCATACCTTGCGACGGGAAAATAACGTCGCGACTTGTTGGGCCTGGTAGCAGGCCGGCCTGCTTACTTGAGACGAATATCTAAACGTCGAGGATCCCTTACGACGTTCGGAGGTGCACCGAACCATCGTAGAATCGTCTATGACTAGCGGTCCCTGACTTTTTCATAACGTCGTGTGAATCGTCGAGGATTACACATCCAGACGTTTTGGAGCATGATCACCACGTTATGGAATCGTCCCGGATGGCCGAATTTTTGGTAGTGTCTCTTGTTTCAATGCCCACCATACTCTCCCCTAAAAAGATCAAGAAGAAACTTTACAATGAAGGAGACATGCCAATGGAATCACTTGACAGTGAGCTGCGGCTGAACCCTTACCTGCTAGCTCAACATCCTTGCATGATAGCTCAACAATGCAGGTGTTGATTACTTATCTTGTGTAGAACTGCTAGCTTAATTACTGTTGTCCCATATACCTTGTGGCTTTCCGCTACTATCCCAAATGATTGGTGCATATGAATTGTGCAGTTTAGGTGCTGGAAAGTCAAGTTGACATCCGGTAGGGCACAAATGCCTCCTGGTAAGCGCGTCTGGGCAGAAGCAGCTGGCAGCAAAAGAACACCTGATGCTAGGAAATCCAATAAAAAGGCCAAACTGAATGCCGAAGAATCAACTACATCACTACGGCGTACAAGACATAGTGGTAGCAATGCTGATAGCATTGAGACACCTAGCAAGCCCAAGAAGCCATCTGACAACAACAAGGGGTCAGCTGAAAAGCACAAGAAGGCAGCCTCCCCACGGGGCTGACAGCTCCCCAAGGCGAGCAGGAGGCTGCCCTGGCCCACCTGGAAACTACCCAAGAGGCAGCTGCCCACTGCGAGGAGGCACCCACCCCAAACAAGCAGGCAGATGCCCAAGGCGAGCAGAAAGCTGCCCTGGACCCCATGGAAACTACCCAAGAGGCAGCTTCCCACTGCGAGGAGACAACCACCCCAAACAAGCAGGCAGATGCCACACAAAAGGAGGCAGCTGCCCACTGCGAGGACACACCCACCCCAAACAAGCAGGCAGCTGGCCCACAAAAGGACGGAGATGTCCGCTGCGAGGAGGCCACTATGACCCCACACATCGTGCCAACTGTCTGCCACGAGAAGATACCCGCCCAACACGAGCCGTCACCTACCCAGGGCCAGCTGATACTCCAACCCAAAGGGCTAGGTCCCGAAGTCCAGTCGCAAGGTGTTGACGACCAGAATCTTCCCCAATGGAGAGATAGTCATGCTGACTTTAGCCAGCATGAAGATGCAGGTAACATGTTACATAGATTGAATGCTCTGACTCTACACTATTTACTTACGGAATCAAATCCATCATGCAGAACACTAACTCTAGCAGGGCCACGATTTTGTAGCTGCGCGAGGGCTGGCTATAGCTGTCGGGGCGGAAAGGGGAATGAACATGGGAAAGGATCTGGACAGGAAGTCCAGAGGACATAGGTTCAGAATTGTTATTCCTCCGGGGGCGACAAGGCCATCTAACCCTGTTCTTGCTGGCATGTATGCTACTGCATGTTCAATAGCTGTCAAGGAGGTTGTCCCTCTCTTTACCCATTACAAAATGTACAAGGGCAGGAATGACATATATCAGCTCTTGGCCGGCCACGTTAGTGTACGTTTTGTATCTCTTGCTTCCAGTTCTTAACTCTTGCTTCTAGTTCTTTCCATTGTTGGTCATAAAACTGAATAATGCTCTTTCTTTTGTATCAGACAAGGTTTATTTTGAACTCTGAAGACCCTTGGATAGAAGCATCTCTTATGAAAAATCTCAAGGCCCGTACAAAACAAAGACGCTATGATCTGAAGGCCAAGTATTGGGACGATGTTAAGGACAAGAAGAGTATTTCACGGACACCTCCTAAAGGCTTGCAAAACATGAACGCCGTTCAATGGTCTGCGTTACTCGATTCCTGGGGCTCATCAAAGAAACAGGTCCTTGTATTTGTTCACTCAAGCTTGCTACTGTTTCAATTCTATAATCTGGACTGTTGCTAATGTGTTCGTACTTTGTTTGTGTAGTGGGCTTGTTTGCAAGCTAAAGTTAGCAGAAAACAGATCCAGTACCCTGGTCTCACCGGTTCTCGGAGCTACGAGACTTCCACCAATGGTTCGCTTAATGCCCTCGAATTGTTCAAAACTTTTCATAAAGGCAAGACGGGGGAATACAAATCGCCTGTGAAAAGAGCAATTGTAAGTCTCCTTGAATTCTTTTCATCTTTCATCTCTCTTTGTGAATTCTGCTGCAAACTCCTGTCGTCAGCTATTTCACATATGCTTATCATCTACTAGTTTGTGTACACAGCATGCTTACATGATCTGTACATCCTTGCCTTTTGCTTTTTTCATCCATGTTCCTTACATGCTTGTCATCTGCTGTTTTTCATCTATTTTCCTTACAAGCTAGTTCAGCAGTTGTTGCATCTATCCTTTTACATTCAGATCCCTTGTCATTTCAGCACCACCAAATAAAACTGTCAAAATCTGCACTTGGGCGTGGTGTTATTTCATCATGGTTTGAACTATGTTTTGTAGACGCTTGTCATCTGCTATTTTTCATCCATGTTCGTTACATGTCTGTCATGTGTTATTTCATATCAATGTGCCATACAAGCTAGTTCAGATGTTGTTACATCTTATGCTTTTACATGCTTTTTTAGATTGAAATGGAACAGAAGATGGTGGAATCAACCTTAGATGATGGCACTGTGACCCAACCTCTTTCTGCCACCGAAGCTGTCGCTGAAGTGCTCAGTAAAGGCACAAGGAAACCTACATTCCTGAAGAATGTAGGTTTGATATCAAGCCGTTCAAAAGCAACAAAATCTCAGCTGCAGCGCCAGGTTGATGCTGAGAGAGCAGCGAAGCATGAACTGCAGTCATTAGTTCGCGATTTTCATCAGTCGAAGGAAGAAAGCGATGCAGACAGGATCGACCTTCAAGAACAGTTCCAGGTGATGCGGGAACCCAAATGCGTCAAAGAAGGCTCAAGATAATGTCATTCTCCTTATTCAGACGCTACTGAAAAAAGTAGCAGCGATAGAAGGATCTCAAGCGAACTGATCTGGAACTGGTTCCCTTTTCTGTGGTTTTTTGGTGGCTTTTTGGTAAGTGCCCTTGGTGAGGCTTTTTGGTGCCCCTTCGGGAGGCTGAAACTCTATGTTCCTGGTGGCCTATGTAAGGCTGTGAAGTATACCAGATGGAGTTAGATGCCAGTGATGGTGATCAAGGCTGTGAACCATACCAGATGGCGTTTAATGCCTGTGCTGGTGATCAAGCCTGTTACCACTTATATTATAAATGTATGTATTAAAGTGTTGCTAGCTTTGCTGTGAAAACTAGTACTCCAGATTAGACATTCGAAGCATAACGAAACTTAAAACGTCGCCAGAATAATACAATATGGTCATGAACGGAACACCACGTGGGCACATATTAATGGTACACGTGGCGACACGTGATTGATTAATATACGCGAGACGAAAATAAAATCGTCGCGGGTGCATGCCACATGGAATCGTATGGGCCAAACACGTGGCACCTTCTGATTTGCGACTTGACGACGAAATAAAAACGTCGTGGGATCAGATGACGTCATCGACGAAGCGAATCCGTCGTGGATATGGCTCATGCGGAACCTTGTGAACCGTGCACATGTTGATCTCTGATTACGTACAGCCGCGACGGAACGTAAACGTCACAAGGGAGTGACGTCATAAACGGAAAAGGTGACGTCATGAACGGTCGCGGCAACGGGATGGATGTCGACGTAACTAAAACGTCGCGGCATCATGACGTCACGAACGGCGTAATTTGCGTCATCAGTGGCCGCAGGAACGTTGATGCCACATGGCATACCTTGCGACGGGAAAATAACGTCGCGACTTGTTGGGCCTGATAGCAGGCCGGCCCGCTCACTCAAGACGAATATCTAAATGTCGAGGATCCCGCGCGACGTTCAGAGATTCACCGGATCGTCGTAGAATCGTCTATGACTAGGGGTCCCTGACTTTTTTATAACGTAGTGAGAATCGTCGAGGATTGCTCATCCCGACGTTTTGGAGCATGATCACCACGTTATGAAATCGTCCCGGATGGCCGAAATTTTTGTAGTGGTGGTTACTCGGTGAAAACAAGGAGGCATCAAGATGGTACCTGAGAGTTACGGCTTGAGAGAAGATGGTTGGTCTCGGGGAGACAACTCAGTCTAATCTCGGGGAAAGAAAAAGGGGTATCCCCATCCTAGTTTTTTTGAAAAGTTTTATAAAAGTGTTTTTAAAAATGTGGAGATAGCACATGCTATTTCTACAAGAGAGAATTCTATCTCTAAATGTCATTTTCAACAAAGATATAGAGATGTTGTATTCTCTATGTCTAAAAGCATCGTTTGCGAAAACTAAGCCCTATGTCGTATATAGCAGCTATCCCAGTTTTTGAAAAACATTTTTATTGCATTTACCTTTAAAACTTAAGCCTTGAGGTGGTTTTGTGAGTACGTAAATGTACTCATATGGCTATGTCCCTGGATATTCAAACGTCCAGATTACAACGAGGAGATGTACGACGAGGAGGAGAAGTACGCCGACGACTACGCCAACTAAGTGTCACCGGTCAACTGCCAACATGGGGTTGCGTCAGGACGTGACGAGGGCCGACGCTTGCCGAGTGCTTCCGCTATATCGTAGTTAAACCCGCCATGTGTGGCGATGTTTCCAGACTTGGTCATGTGACCCTTATTTATGTAAGTCTTGTACTATTCGAGTTGAATGATGTAACTTTGTATACCATGTTGGTTAAGTGATCGCGATGCACTGATCATTGGGATCGTGATCTGTTTACATAACGTGGGCATCTCGGACTGGTAGTCTGAGGGGTCCTTACATATTCAGTGTGAGGCTACACTTGCTGAGTTTGGTGCTCTTTTTGGTCTTAAGGAGGTATCTTTTCAGCCTCTTGCTTTCACCCGTATTCATGTTGGCTCTATGATCAAAGCAGAAGAAGGACTTGTTCATTGCTACCCTCATGAAGTTGGGCTTCTTCATATTCCCAAGACTGCTTTTATGACTCCTTTCTGGCACACTATTCAGAACATCTTGAGGAACACTATCAATCAAAAGGCAGGTGAAAAGGGAGAGGTTCGCAAGTGGTTGGTCAATCTACTTGTTCACATTGTTAGCTCCAAGAACAAAGACAGGCCACTAGATATTCTGAATTATATGTGGGGAGAGATGCACTCTGTGGTTCGCAACAAAAAGGTACCCATCTATGGACAATATCTACAGAGGTTGTTTGCTTCAAAGGTTGATAAAGCTCTCCTCGACAACTACCCAAGGATCAGCCCCACTCTTCACGCTCTACCTTCTACTGCCAAGTTGATTGCCAAGGCTGTGATGCGTGTAAAGTACACATTCTTCAGGAGACCCCAAGAGTAAGGTTTGATGAGTGTAGCATCAAGTCTTCTCTCAGTAAGAAACCAAGGTTATCAATCCAGTAGGAGGTGAAGACACTTCTGAAGGTGTCAACTGCGCCAGAAAACTTGCTTGCGTCGAAGGGGAGGTCCTGGCGGTTGACTTGGAACCTGCACACAAGACAATCAAACTACTTTGTCCCAACGAATCAGTGAGGGTGTCAATCTCACTGGCTTGCTGAAAACAAATGATTAAAAGTGTGGTGTGGAAAATGATGTTTGTTTGTAGAGAATGAAAGATAACAATGATTGCAGTAGGTTGTATTATCAGATGTAAAAGAATGGACCAGGGTCCACAGTTCACTAGTGGTTTCTCTCCATAAAGATAACTAACATGCTGGGTAGACAAATTACAGCTGGACAATTGACAATATTGAAAGTGCATAATAACAATGCATGTGAAAGTAGTGTCTACTATGAGATTCATTTGGACATTACGACAAAGTACACAGACCGCTATCCAGCATGCATCTATGCCTGAATAGTCCACCTTCAGGTTAACATCCGTACCCCTTCCAGTATTAAGTTGCAAGCAACAGACAATTGCATTAAGTGAAGTGCATAATGTAAACAACACATTTATCCTTAGACAATGCATCATTAGGTTACCCCTAGTAGCAACAGCACATCCACAACCTTAGAACTTTCTGTCTTTGTCCCAGATTAAATGGAGACATGAACCCACTATCTAGCATAAATACTCTCTCTTGGAGTCACAAGCATCAACTTGGCCAGAGTATCAACAAGCAACGGAGAGCATGCAAGATCATAAATAACACAGACATGATAATTCAATATTCAACTTGACATGGTATCAATATTCATCGGATCCCAGCAAACACAACATGTAGCATTACAATAAGATGATCTTGATCATGATAGGCAGCTCACAAGATCTAAACATGATGGCACAAGAGGAGAAGACAACCATCTAGCTACTGCTATGGACCCATAGTCCAAGGATGAACTACTCACACATCACTCTGGAGGGAGGCATGGCGATGTAGATCCCTCCGGTGATGATTCCCCTCTTCGGCAGGGTGCCGGGAAGAGCTTCAGAACCCTCCCGAGTTAGGGTTGACGGCGGCGGCGGCTCTGGAACTTTTCATGGATAATGACTCGGGTACTTAGGGTTTTCCCGAAAACATCAATTTATAGGCAAAGGGGCGACGTCGGTGGAGGCCCGAGGGGCCCACACCACGTCACGGCGCGGCAGATGGTGGGACCGCGCCGCCATGTGGTGTGGCCTCCTCCTCGGCCCCCTTCGTGTCTCCTTTGGACTCCGTGTACGTGACAGAAAAATGGGGACCTGGGCTTTTATTTCGTCCAATTCCGAGAATATTTCCAGAACAACTTTTCTGAAACCAAAACAGCAGAAAACAGGAACTGGCACTGTGGCATCTTGTTAATAGGTTAGTCCCAGAAAATGCATAAAATGATATAAAGTGCATATAAAACATGTACCAATTAGCATAATATAAGCATGGAACATCATAAATTATAGATACGTTGGAGACGTATTAGGCTGCTGCTGCTGCCGCTCAAGACAAGGCCAAGGGCAAGCGTTCTCGTCGCCCCTCCTCTTCATCTGGCCCTAGCTCTAGCTCACCAGCCCCAAGTGTTGCAGCTCCTCAGAAGAAGAAACATGGTTTCAAGCAAGTCTTTCAGAGGATGAATTGCTTCAATATTGATCTCCAACACAATGTCTTCAAGAATTATGAGATGTTGAAGGAATGCCAACGCAATACGAGCGCTATTATGACCAAGCTTGATATTCCTTTGCCTACTAAGCCCATCTCACCGGAGGTCTCTGAAGATAACTGGAAGTCCAAGCATACCTTTTGGCTAGGTGATGATGCCTCCTCTCTTGGCCCTTTTGGCCGGCCAACCAAGGTGAATCAAGTTCCAGTCAACATGTTAGCGGCAACGGTGAAGAGGTTGATGAGGATGTTGATGCGGTGGAGGAGTCCGGCGAGTGATATCTTGGGCTTCTCTCTTAACTTTCTCCCTTTTTGGTGTCATGATGCCAATGGGGGAGAGAGTTGTCCGGGGATTTGCATTGCATTTTCATTTGCGTTTTCTTGCATGTTTTAGTTGAACTCCCTTTGGTTTGTATCTTTGAACTTAAGTATCGTGAACTATTGTAAGGCTATTATGGAACTCCATTATGTTTATTGTAAGGATCTTCCCTGTGTTATCTATTCATATGAAGTTCATGACTATTGCAAGGATATATTATTTTCGAGAATTCTCTCATGTGATGTACTCCATGGTCAGATAAATCTTCTCCACATATGGAGACTATGGTGAGAATTTTTTCTATCCTTTGCTCTCATAGTATTGTTTGTGTGCTTGCTTTTGTTCACTTATAAGCCTATGTTCCTTGCATACACTTTGTTGGCTTATGTGTTCAGAGTTTGAGTTTCAATTCAAATGTTGCCCTTTGCTTAAACTATGTATCCTTTGTGGCAAATCCAAGTGTTGTCATCAAAACATCAAAAGGGGGAGATTGAAAGGACATTGTCCTCTAATCTTTGTTTTGATGTTTTGATCACAACACTTGGAGAGTTAACAGTTTGTCAAAGTGTGCACATAAAAACTAAGGTTGAAGATAAAAAAGAGTTGTTCAGGAAAAAACCAGCCTAGCCCAGGCCGGGTCTGCGCCGGACCCTGGCTGGCTGGCTCGGGGCAGTGCCCAGCCTAGCCCATGCCGGGTCTGGGCCGGACCAAGGCCGGCTGGCTCGGGGCAATGCCCAGCCTAGCCTAGGCCGGGTCTGGGCCGGACCAAGGCCGACTGGCTCAGGGCAGTACCCAGGCTTGCCCAGGCCGGGTCGAGGCTAGGCCCAGGCCGGCTGGCTCGGTGCATGGCCCAGCCAAGGCCAGGTCGAGGCCTGGCTGGATCCCTCCCAGGCTGGTCTGCGCAGTTGGTCGGCCGGCCTGGGTCCGGCCTCAGGCCGGCCTGCCCGGCAGTTGACTAACAAGGCCGGCCCGAGACTTGGCTTGCGCAGATTTGCTCAAGCGGCCACTTTCGGAGAGGGGTATATATACCCCTCCACCTACCTTGAGACAAGTAGGTTGCTCACCATTGAAGACCACCATTAATACAAGCTCAAGCTTTGCTAGATCTCTCAATCCCTCCAACCAAACTCGTTGATCTTTGGAGGATTGAAGGAGAAGGTCCGGATCTACATCTTCACCAAGCCGTTCTTCATTTTCCCCTCATTCACTTGAGAGACCATTGCTAGGGTTTCCACTTGGAAAACCTAGCCCACCGTTGTACTCACTTGATTGTCTTTGTGACAGATTGTAGTTGTTCGGGAGCCCCCAATGTGGGTTGTGCCCCGAATCGTTGTTGTAAGGGCTCTGGATTCCGCTTTGAAGGATTCCGATACTGGAAGGTGAACCAATCCTTTGTGGTGTGGTTCATCGGAGAATATGGTGAGCCTTTGTGGCGTTGAGGTTCGACCTTTGTGGTGCCTCACAACTCTTCAACGAGACGTACTCCCTTAACAAGGAGGAACTCGGGATTACATCCGTGTCTCCATGTGCTTTCATTTTGGTTACTTCTATCCTTGTTTTCCGCCTTTACTTTGTGTATCGTGCGTAGTTGCTAGCTTGTCATGTAGGTAAATTCACCGTAGTTGCATATCTAGAGAATTTACCTTTTGTGTCAAGCCTAATTTTGAAAAGAACTAAAATTTGGAGTAGTACCTATTCACCCCCCCCCCCCCCCTCCCCTCTAGCTGTCATACCGACCCTTTCAGAGACGGTACGACTTGGGCTCAGCACGAAGGCACGCACGATCAAGTCTAAAAAAACAAGGATAAAGTATAGAAATCACTCTCAAATGTAGCGCTAGGAATCACCCTGAACAATAAATTGGTATACTTTGCACCCTCAAATCTACAAAACCGTCTAAATCACACCCTGCTAGTGGTTTTCAGTGAATTTGGGTGGTTTTGGACAAAATAGGCGGTTTTGCTGGCATGGACTTGGGAGCTGACGTGGCGTGGGACCTGGCTGTCGCTAGCTCCGTTCCTCAAGGCGGTCGTCGTGTTCGCCGTCGGCGGTGGCCTGCCACGGTCGGCCTTGCTGTGCGTGAAGTTTGTGCTCTATCCCGGCGTGCGTGCCACCGTTGAGATCCGGCTTCCCGACGCGCTCGCTCCCGGCCCATGGACGACGTCGCGGCGGCTTGTCGCTGGAGCAGAGGAAGACAGGGCCGCACGGGAGGCCAAGCACTGCTCGCGGACGCGCTCTCCCTGGTATGTTGTCGTGCCCTCTGCCCCCAAATTTGAACTATTTTATTCCTCCGTCGTGGATCAGAACGTGATTGGCATTCAGAACGCGCCGTTGTCGGCTTCGTGCTCAGCCCTGTCGCCATAGCCATCAAAGAGACAGCCCATCATGTCCTTTATCTCCGCCACGACCCAAAGAACCTTCATGCCGAAGGAATAGATGCGGGAGACTCTCTACCATCGGCGTCGTGTTCAGCTCCGGGACGCGACGCAAGGCAGAGCCAGCCGGACGCCAGCAGCACGCGCAAACGGCATGGGGGTGGCGTAGCCATGCCGGAGCTAGCAGATTGCAGAGTCTGGGCAAAAAGTTAAGAGATCAAGCTAATTAACTAGCAATTGCCCATGAAAACCATGAAGGCGATATGCACGTTACGTGGATTTTCTGGCGGGAAGCTGCCCCAGCTCACCGGGAGGTGGCTCCGCCATTGGCCCATGGTCGAGCTTGACGTCCATGCTCGTGGCAGGGAGGCCGGTGGCTGGTAGCTGAGTCAGCTCCGAGAATGACGAGCAGAAGTAGGTCGAGGACGCGGGCTCGATAATGGGACCGACTGCGGCAGGCCGCCAGCGACGACAGACACGACGATGAGGAGCTTAGCTCGCCTGGACACGAACGCGACGACCGCCTTTAGGAACGGCGCCGGCGACGGCCATGTCCCTTGCTACGTCGGCTCCAAAGTCATCACCAGCATACGGCCATTCTATCCAAAACCGCCAAAATAGGCTGAAAGCCACTAGGAGGGGGTGATTTAGACGGTTTTTTAGATCTGAGGGTACGAACTAGACCAATTTATTGTTCAGTGTGAATTGTATCCAATGTGGTACATTTCAGGGTAAGACTAAAAACAAAATGAGTTAGTTTTTGAGACACCACGTTAATCCACATCATCAGAATTATGTTGATTGTTGGATCTAATATTTGTGGTTGCGATTTAATTACATAACTGATCACGTACCTATCCAACACGATAGGCAAGTCCGCCGTTTTTCTTTGAACAGTCCGGTTGAGTTACACTCGATGATGTCATGGATGACATCGTAGTTTTTTCTTTTTACCTCTACGGGCAACCAACTTACGTACATGTTACGTACTCCGTACTTTTTTTTTTCTTGCAGCTCCTGATCTCATGCGCATGAACAGATCACGTTCAGTTTGTTAGTTTTGAGCTGTAGTTGAGGCCTGCAGACCTTTGTGTTTCGTCAGTTTGAGTTTCTCGTTTTTCTCTTGTAAGGCCCGAGCTATATTCTGGTCAGATTATCACTGGGTGGTGGTGTGTTGTGGAGGAACAATGTAAGCTGGTTTCTATTAATGGAAATCGGGGAAAACCCTTTTAATTCAAAAAAAAAATGAACAGATCACGTGTCCCATTTTGTGAGATTTGATTTACACGCTTTAATATACAAGAAGGATAACTTAGGCATGACTTTTCTTGGCATAGCTTCCAAATTCAGACAGAATAATTAAATATAGCCAGCTTTTGTTAAGCTCTTTTTCATGCCTATTATACCAAAAGAGCATGCATGCCAATCAAACCATAAAATTTGGTAATCACACTAATCCACATAAATTGGTTGTGTTTTTCCTGCCTGAAAATATACCTTTAGGGCGAACAATAAAATTATTACTCGCCATGATACAAGTTAATATAAGTGTCACAATTTTGAATGAGGGTTGGTTCAAAACTGTTACGGATCCGAGGTTGGTTCAAGATAAGTGCCGCAATATTATTTTCACTATATAAATTTCGTGTCACAGCGTATGAAATGTTTCATGATCAAAGGACGTATGTCGGGTTATAAATATTTTGAAAAGTAACCAATCGCACTAAATTACATTTGTAGCACCGTTTTTCACATGCCACAAAACTTATCCTTTGGCCATTAAATTTTACGAGTAATCATAGAGCATATACATTAATATGTCAAAACAAATTTTGAGTTAACTTGACGATTCGGCAGCCCTCTACGTTTATAATATTGTCTAGATGTATTATTTTTCTTACAGCGAGAAACGATGTTACAATAATAGTAGCCTCTAATTAGCGACCAATTTCAGCTTTAATACAGGAAGGAAATATGTGAATTTATGATACTTGACTTGGATTTTAAGCCCACATGTGTTGTAGAAATTAGTTGTATGTTGTAAATTTCAATATAGATTTACGGTTGAGTGACAATGTGATGAGACTTCATTAAAAAAATTATTTAAGAAGTTCACTCTATTCAAACATATATGTTGGTGCGACTTCAGGCAGTCTATGTGAGAACCAATAAATATGGAATATATTTCAATCATAACAAATTGTTAGGCCATGAAATCGTTCAGTTATCTTCTCCATGGCTCAATGGAAAAAGAACGAGGAACAACTATTTGTTTTATACCATTTTCAGATAAATATGTTGCCTAAAGTTTTACGTGACAACATTGATAATAAAAACAACCACTTAACTTTGTATATTATATAAAAAGTTATTCCACATTCAAAAGTTATGACACTGTATGTATGATGCATTTTGTCCTTTTATAATTCATGCTTGGTTAAAATAGATGCCACTCATTTTGAGTTGTAACAATACGAATTGGCTTATCCACATGAAAATATAATTAGTCATCTGTATAGAAGGGGGGCTACATTCTCCTTTCATTCAGTCATGTTTCCATCTGAAATCAAATCGATAGATACTAGAAAATTGTATCGATATATATCATTTTTTTACCGGTGGGATATTTGAATGCACGGTGCATGGGAACAATTCCTACAAAAAAAGTTGTTATCTTTTATGAAATAAAAACAAAAACTACATGGTTAAAATAAAGGAAAATAAATTAAAAAAGAATTGCTTAAAACAAACACAAAAATATAAAGTTGCTTCATGAAGGGAGGCATTCAGAGAGGCGATTTGCTAGTCATGGTGGTAGCTACACACCGTGACATTACACGGCGATGTAAGCCGTATATACCTGTTTTGGATTCATATTGTTGTAGAGTATGGAATTTTGGTATACAAAACTGGTTTCAAAATTTCGGAAAAAATATTTTTTGGTCCTCTTTTTGTAGCGTTGACTTTTCCGTTGACTTTTAAAAATAATCATTACACCCGGAATATGACTTGAAAAAATTTAAAATACTTTTGAATAATCCTAGCAACTCTAATGTTGAGATCCCCCACTCTTTTGAGTATTCTTTTTTTCTTCTGTGACGCATACGGGTCGGTCAAACTAGGGTGTGTAGCTACCACCATGACTAGCGGCTATTTTTCCTTCAAATGTAGATGCACACAATATTGTTAGGAGCTCAATTGATTTACACCCTGGAGGATACGTGTGGTTTTGGAGCCATTCGGGCCATGTTAACTTTACGCAATTTATTTGCAATAAACTCGGTGTGTTTACTAAAAAACATGCGGGCGGCTTTGTTCGGTGACGAGATATCCTTCCCGACGTCATCTCCCACGCTTGGCTTTGTTCGGCTTTTACGCAATTTATTTGCAACAAACTCCGTGTGTTCACTAAAAAACATACGGGCAGCTTTTACTAAATGTAGAGCTTGGTTTTGATCGTCATCTTCTTCGTTAATGGAGATGGTATCGTGTGCAATAAGTTATCTCTTACGCTTCGTTCGACGACGAGATATCCTTCCCGACGTCAATGGTGGCTTTGAAAGATTAAGTTTGTCTAGGTATGATTCTTCAGATCTTACTTCGTCAGATCTATCTTGGAGTGTTTGTCTTGGTTGCCGTGAGGAGGTTTGTCCTCGCGATATCTATCCCGGCTACTACGTCTTCGGCAATGGTGATTCGTTCTCTCGGCTCCCAACGACGTCGACAACGTGGTTCGGTTATTTGTCACTGAAATATCAGTGGTGGTGCTCTTGCCGATGTTGCTTGATTAATTTAATGGCTGCGTGCGTGCACAAAGCCTTGGCATTGCGGCTCAAAATTAAAAAGGGAGAACCTTCGGTAGTATTCACAGATGTGTGATTTGGTGGTTTTGGCGTTGTTCTACGGCTGCCTTCAGAAAAGTACAAGATTATGTCATGGATGAAGAAAGTGATTGAAGATCTCATAGATTTGCTAGTCTATTTTAGTTTTGATTTTGTAATCGATATAATCGTGTACTCTTTATTGGTTTAATATATGTAGAAAATTCAAAAAAAAACATGCGGGCGGCGACTGAACTGACAACATACAGATCACAGCACTTGCAGTTAACGGAAGGCAATTTGGTAAAAGCATCCAGGCAAGCGCCTACACACATCGACGAACAACACGCAGGCAGTCAGAACTGTATTGAATCGGCTCTGTAAGACTACACACAACACAACAAAACGGAAAATCAACCACACTCTCGCAACTCACAAACATAAACCATGTTCAGAAACATCAGCGGAATCAATCAATGCTGTGGATTGCTGGGTACCGAGTCATGTCTCTCCGATCAAGTCAGCCCTCCTGTACTACTGTAAAAATCACTCTTCTACCTCGTCGTCAATGTATCAATCACCCAGGAAGCTGAAAGACCTGCGTTCGGTTCGCGGAGCGAGAGTGAAGTTCAGCCCGAACATCTCCTTGAGCGCCTGCCCCGGCTCGTCCAGGTCGATCAGCCTCGCGACGAACGATGCGCTCTCCCTGATGTGCTCCATGTCGGCCCGCGTCCACACGAGGCGCGATAGCTGGAGCCGTCGCTGCTTGGAGCTCACGTCGACCCCCCACCTTCTGTAGGCGCTCTCCTTGTCGTCCCCGTTGGCGAGTTTCTTCAGCATCTGCCTGTAGAGCATCTCCCTCTCGCGTTTCAGACTCTTCAGACTACCCACAAAATCGAGCGTCAGTATTCTAGTTATCACACCTTGGTTTCAGGTCATGGACGGTGAAACATTGTCGTTGATTTGGATATCGTAAATCACAACGAGTTTACCTGGTTGCAATGGCAGAATTAACCTCGCCTTCTGCTGCGGGGATGGAGCTGAACGAGCTCAGGATGAAGGACAGTCTCCTGTGCTCCACTTCCATGTAGACGCTGTCTGCTGCATCTCCCTTGAAGAGGAGGAAGAAGTAGGTTCTATGCACCAGAGAAACATTGCATTCGTGCCACAACTCGATAATCTCTTGCTGCCTTCTAGCGAAATCGATAGGCCAACGAGAAGGCGACTCCATAGTACTCGAAACTGCATCTATGCCAACATCTTTGACACTTTTCACTGCTGTACTGTCATCTCTAACGTTCTGCTGCTGAGGTCACATACAGAACGATATTAAAATTCAGTTTGATATATAAAGATGAACAGACTGGTGAATTAGGCGCTAACAGCTAGTCTTTGACACAGCATACTAGTCAATTCCATTTTGTTTTACCTTCCCATCAACGATGCAGTAAAAACCACAACATTATTTGAAACAAATGAGTATTGTCAGGATGCAGATACCTTAAACGTGCTACATTTCAAGAGAAATACTATTGGATACTGAGGCAACAAGTCAAGGTAAAATTCGTGAAGATTGTGTTGCTAACACGATTACCTGTGCCTGACGCTCCTCAGGTTGGTCCTTATGGTGTTTTTCTGTCTTCTCTTCCAGCTCTGTGACACAACTGATGTCGTTGAAACAAACTTCTTCTACATCATTGCAACTCAACTCCTTGTCTGCTTCATCACTGGTGCTCATGTCCTTGACTGCTTCATCGCTGGTGCTCATGTCCTTGACTACTTCATCGCTGGTGCTCATGTCCTTGACTACTTCTTCACTGGTGCTTGTCACCATGAGTACTTCATCACTGGTGCTCATGTCCTTAACTACTTCATCACTGGTGCTCATGTCCTTAACTACTTCATCACTGGTGCTCGTTCCCATGACTACTTCATCACAAACTACTTGACCAGAAACAGCGTAGTGGTCTACTAAAGTGTCATTGTTTTGGCAATTTATTTTCTTGATACAGACTTCTCCTAATGTTGTCAGGCCTTCTGGGAGGATACCTGAAGATTTCATCAGGTGGTGTTCCTCTGGCGTTCTCGTTCTCGGAATCATCAAACCAACTATTCGGAATGATCTTGAAGCTAGCCCTGCAGCTTTGACTTCTAGCCAATGCACTATCCTTGGAGCTCGTTATACACCTCTTTACGGTCAGGCATTCAGGAGGATACGGTTTGCCAATGTTCAATGAAATGTTAGAATCACGTGTGTACAGCTTGACAAGGTTGTCTGCGAAGCCATCAGATTCACATTGATGCACTTCGACGGGACCTTCTACTGCATTGGATATGATCTCGGCCTGCTGCTCCTCTTTTATAGGGTAAATCTTGATATGATCTTCCATTTTCTTTGTTAAGCTCCCAACTTCTTGCACTTCATCAGGCTGTGGAACAGCGTCCCTAGAGATCTCCTCTACATCAGATATCTGGAGTTTGGTGCTCTCAGGGAGTAATATGTCAAGTTCCTGGCTTGAGCTTCTTCTATGCTCATGTATCTCTATGCACTGTACTTCCCTGCAATGTTCTTCAGATACTTCAGATGCAGTTCTAAAAGCTCCTTCATTCATGTTATATGACTCTGTGCCATCAGAGCTATAGTTGCTAGGAGGGTGCCAAGGTGAAATTGGCTTCCGATCCCTTGTTTGTTGAGGAAGACCCATTGTTTGATTAGGGAATGAAGAGTCCTCATGATCAGCATCGAAGACATATGAGCCATCAAACACTTCATGACCTTGATCTTGATAAGAACCTCCATAAGTGTCAGAAACCGAAAGTGTTTCCTCAAATGGATTTCGTGCAAGAGACTCTGAAGACCGACTATGGACATCCTATCAGAGGAAGGACAGTTTATCAAATGTCACAGAGAACAGTAATGCAAAAGGCAAGTCAGTGTAAATGAGAGAAAGAATACCCATCGCTTTGCAGTACGATCATCGCCATGATCGTCAACATCACTTTTCAGTAAACAGTTAAGCTGAGACTGAACAGTATCTTTTTCTTCCATCAATTCCCTCAGCTGCTTCTCCAGCTGAAAAAGAATATACAGGTACATAGTGCATTAAATGGTGCAGTTCAGAAATTAACACTGTTAAATGAGAATTTCAGGTGAGGAAAAGTACCATTTTAATCTGTTCATCCTTCTCTCTCAAAGCTTCAGCATGACTAGTGCAGGAAGCTGACTCTGGCACTTTCCGTTCATTTTCTAATCTTGCAAGCTCTCTTTGTAGATGTTTCAGAAGTGCCTTGTCAGACATCACAACATTGACCTGTGCATTTGTAACTACCTCCTTTGCGCAAGTAGCAAATAGAAGTGTGTTCCTGGATTGCTCAATATGAGTGTGTGCAGGGCTCATTGTGCAGACAATGGCTGTTCTTGCATTGCCTCCCAAAGAGGACTGTAATATGCGTGTCAGCTTTGAATCTCTGTAAGGGATATGGCCATTTCTCCCCTTGCTGTAGCAGGAACATTATAGTTCAGACTACGGTATATGGTAATACTATGGTCATTGGTCAAAGAGCATGCAAACTTGGCAGAAAGGAGAAATGTCAAACTGTATACCAAATGGGATTCAGAATTACTTGACCAAGTGAATGCGAAAGAAAGGAAATATATGTGCAACGGGACCAGAATTTCATTACAAAAAAGTAAAACACTGAGATTACATGTTCTTGCTAGAAGACAAACCTGAGTTGGCGAACAACCTTCCCCAGAGTTAGCAGACTTCGGTTAATATGACTACCTTCTTTTAACCTCATACCAGCTGAAGCAGTCTGAGATGCACGCTCACTTCCTGCTAGGTCAACAAAGTTCTGCCCAGAAGAAGAATCTCAGATCATGAAATGTATACCAAACAGTCATGAATACAGAAAGACAGTCCATACCACACAAGACACAAGGGTGCTTGATTTGCCTCTTCCTAAATACTGTCTAGCAGAACTTTCGATTGTCTGAAATTAACATAAGCTTGTCAACAAAAGCATCTATAAGTAGTCTAAACCAGTAGTATAAGAGGGGCACCAACCAGCCTAAGTATTTGATGGGACCTAGAACTCGCTTCGTTCAAAGCCGTTTCCCCAGTCTCCCTTTGAGCTGTAGCAGAAAAAAATAAAGTAAATAACAACAAGAAAGAATATGTGCATGTTTCCTTTGTTTTAGTAATTTCAGCCAATACCTGCACACATTGCTAGAAGATCCTTAAGATGGTCCTGTCCCTCAGTGTTTCCTCAATGAGTTTTTCAACAGTAGTGCCTCTCTGTTTGAATTCAAATGATAGCATGAGAGATCAGTATGCAGAGGGTGGCGAAAAAGAAAGGAGAACGGCGTACCTCTGGATCATCAAGAAGTCTAAGAGGCGTGGTATCATGGCTCAGAAGGTCCCTCACGGCTTCATTGTATATCTCTATTGCCGAAAATTTCAGCATGAATTCTCTTTCAGGGTGCTGTAGCAATGACAAACAGTGAGACAAGTATCATCTCACAAAGGTGAACTAAAACAGCATTGGTGACACACCTTCTCTATGTAGTCATAGATGTCCATCACACTATACTCAGTAATTCCAGTCATCGTGTAAGTCTTTCCGCTGCTTGTTTGACCATAGGCGAATATGCTTGCTGTCAACAAGAAGAAATTCATGAGCATATGTTAGTCGGTTGGCACCTGTTGATCCAAAAGCAGGTTAGCATTTCTCCGTACATACAGTTGATTCCACTGACAACTGATAGAGCAACTTCTTTTGCACCTTCCTCGTAGACCTGCCTTGTAGAGCAATTGGGCCAAACACCCGGTCTGAAAAGTACATGAAAGAAGAGCAATTTGAGAACTGACTGCTAAATGAAACCCCTACAAGGTTTCAACATCAGCACCAGTAATTGTCGCCAACATCGACATACATTATTTGCAAAATGATTTGATCTGCTGCTTACCATAGGTGTAGGCGGTGGGGAACATGGCGCGGTCAGGGAGGGTGCTGCGGAACATGACGGTGGTGGGGCTGATGCACTCCCAGTCGGAGCTGTCGCCGGACTCCCTGCCGTTGAGCGGCCGCACCCGAACGGACACCATGATCCTCTCCTCCTTGGCCTCCACCTTCTCCCATGCCGCCGTCGCCGCCCCTTCCTCCTCCCCCGCCCCCATCACCCCTCCTCCTCCCTGCACCCTCCACCCGAGAACAGTATCAGTCAAAACCTCCTCTTTTCCTCTGCAGCAGTCACCGCCGACCAACACCCCCTCCCCTCGAATCGAACGGCATTGCAAGAAAGCAGAGCGCACCTTTCTCACAGGCGGAGAAGGAAAGGTAAATTCGGGAGGCGGGCCGGTGGCAGGTCCCTGCAAGCCGAAAGCGCCGCGTGTGTCGCCGGGCGCCGGACGAGGACGGCGATCTGGCGAGACCACCCTGCCCAGACCCAGGCGGCAACAGCAAGTAGTTCTACGCACTGCCGACGCGCTCTTACTCGCACATGTACAAACTGAACTGCTACCGCCACCTGCACGGCTACGGATTATCTTTGGCCGCCGCCGCCGCGTGCTGCGTTGGAGGTTTCCGGTGCTGTCGCGAGGCGACGGACGGACTATGGTCCCCGCCACGCTCCCGGCCACTCCCTTCAATTTTATTTATGCGCCTCACATGGGGGAGGAGAGAGACTGGGAGAGGGAGGGAGATGTTGGAGACCCAAGACTTTGTTATTTTCTATGCGTATCCTAGCACATAGTAGCCATTACCCAACAGAACCAACCGCCGAGCACATTCCGCCGAGGAGATGAACAACAGATCAAGAAAGGGAGGCGAAGCAACCGTACCTGCGCACGGTCGTGGGGTGGAAGACGAACAATGTGGGGGGAGAAGGAATGCAGTCTGGTCGTATCCTCTCCAGACTCCAGTCCTCTTGTTGCAGCGGAGAAGAAGAGGAGGATTGGTAATGGTGGGAGGGGACGGAGAGGAGAGGACGGTGGTTTCAATGGGGAAAATATATACGAGGGAAAAGTAAGGGGGAAGGTGTAAAGGAACAGGTGTTCTTGCGGGTACAGGAGACTTTTCTACCCATAGCAGATACGACGGCCCATCGGCCTATCACGGTCAAGTGTGGGCCCACGGAGGGTTCCGTTGGGCCCACTTGTCTGCCATTGTGTCATGTGATGTGTCCCGTTGAACGTGGAACAGTATTCTCAAATACATTTCCGCTGAACGTGGAACAGTATTATAAATAGGTTTTTGTTTGTTATTCAGAAACTGAATCCTGATTCATAATTGATCGCCTCTCTCAGTGTGGGCATTTTCTTCACTGAACACTTGGCATATTTTGATTCCAAGAAATTAGAGCTCGAGAAATTATAGTAGTAGTACCCAGAGATAGTTCACTGTCGACGGGAAAGAAAAGTTCCTGCTAATCAAAGAGGTCATAAACCACGCTTATGGACAGAATAGACTGATGGGCTCATGGATTGATTTTGGAAAACTGTGTTTACCTACCCGTTAAGATGGCAACGGTGAGAAACGCATTTAGTGTCTAGTTACTGCAGTATACCATTGGCAAAAAAAAATACTGCTAATCAAAACACACCGTTGCACCCGACCAAGTCACCATTCAAATATGATTTTTTTTTTTTTTTTTTTTTTGCGAAAGTCTACGAATATGATTGGCAGCTGATTATAGAAGAATTGCTTGTTGTAGTTTACTCCCTCGTCGAAGAATTGACACGATTGGGATTTGGGAAGAAGCTTCCTGGCGTGGAACATAGATTATATCAGGCCATCTTATTCTTAAACATTTTCAGATGTTCGACAACTAAGATATACTAGATTGATTCCTCGCTATGTGTCACTTTCCCTGTCGTTAGAAGGAAACGTTGTCATCATTCTCAATTGCCAAATCATCCGAAGATATGTCATTTCAAAAGAAAAAAAATCTTCCCGAGATATCCCAATCCCACTTCCACAATCGCGGTCAGAACAAAACCAACACACAACATCAAAGATCAGCACACGGTTAGAATCATGTAACACTCCAGACATATGCACGAATTTTTGTTTCCGAAGGCGCCTGTCCGGTATGAACATTTGCAAGATTAGTGGATACATTTTTCTTATAAAGGATAAGTATATCTATCTATCTATTATTATTATATAATGAAAGCAAAATGAGTTTGTCTAATAGAGCCACAACCTTAAGCCACATCACTTCAATTAATTTTGGTAGTCAGATCTAAAATCTATAGTTAGGATTAATGAAAAGATAGTAGTAACGTAATTATGCTATACCGTTTGACATCGTTCCACATGTTGGCCAGCCTCCCGTAAGAGGTAATAAGAATTATTTTTTAAGTCCAAAACGTTTCTTAAAAAAAAGACGTACCACTCTGTGACTCCCGGCAGCCTAAAAAAACAAAAACAAAACTACACGAATTGTCTGGCCGTTACCGTACACGAGTCGACCGTCCTTTCCTTATGTAATCTGTACTTATTTTTCTACGCGGTGGTGTTTAGACACTGCAAATGATTAAATTAACGACATTAAGTCACATCATCCAAATTATTTTAATAGTTAGATCTAAAATCAACTGTCAGTATTTAAATCAAAACAATGAGATCTATGTATTTCCTCCATTTACTAATATATGGCATGTTAGATATTTTAATATTGACTACATACATAATCAGTTGAGTAAATATTTATAATCCCTTCGTTCATAAAAGGATGTCTCTACCTAGTTTAAATTTAAATGTATCTACACACTAACTAAATTATGTCTAGATACATGCAAATTTGAGTTACGTTGAGACAACTTTTATAGACGGAGGGAATATAAAATATGTCTAGATAAATACGAGTCTTAAAAGACTAACGAACAGAGGGAGTAACAAATATGACACATCCCAAGGTTGGACACAACATATTCTAGAAGAAACTCAATGCACACACATATATACAACGCTGCCATAACTTCATGTACTATACTATGGGTTCGGATTGACCATCCTCACGTAGCACGGTTAATTGACAAATCTGATTGGAATTGTGCAATAAGTCTGTGCACATAGATGTCGATTGGCATACCATGTGTATAAGCGTGTGTAAGTATAAAATGTAGGCAATAAAACAAAGTTCTGTGTGGTCCTTTGGATATAAGGCTACATACGGTCCCGAATTAAAAAACGAAATACCATTTCATATATTAAGAAAAGCTGATATAGATGTGTGTAACATGTCATTCATGAATATTTTAGCACATAAGCTTCTCAAAATATATTATTGGAGACTTTATGGTGAAAGTAACTTCACAAGAATTTTGAAGAATGTTGATCCTATGATTTGTTTTAATTGAGAATGTTATTTTCATCATTATATGCCTTAAGAATGCTTCTCTATTAATCACACAAAAATCGTAATCAAAACTTTTATTTGCCTGTCATATTAAAAAAACATCAAATATTGGTCGACATATCATTTCCATTAAAGGTTTTATTCTATGTTTGGTTTGCGCTGTCAAATAATTGACCTAACGTATTAGGGCATACTGATGATAGTCACCAAGGAGTGTTGATAAGTGATGACAAGCTGGGCAGGATTTGTTGGTGCCGTGGAAATAATAAATTAATAAGGATTAGAGCACGTATTGTAAACCTTTGACCAGTTTAAATTTTGAAAATAGTTCAGTGACAAAAACATTGGAAATATATTTGCATAGGACTGTACATAGCCTACATTGAGTAGGGTACAATATGAAAGCAGAAAAAATAGATCAAAATAACATTACCTACGTTACAAAATCGTGGCATGAATTTTTGAAAGTATCGCACTATTTTCATCATTATATTCGTGGTCCCAAATTAAATTGGTTCACGCTATTTTCCACACATATTATTTTACTTGTCGTCATAGTTTTGGTGTCCATAGAACCATGTTAAGTATCTCTAAAATAAAAAATAAAAAATTCAAAAACCTATTCAATACGCTAAAAAGGATGCCCTCGCATTTGCGAGGGCCACCTTGCTAGTTAATATAAAAATTTAACAAGTACATCTAATAACACAACGTTCAGAGCAAGTGTAAACATAAGGGATGCATACAACCAAATTATTCAAAAAAAAACATTGAAAAAACAAATTGACCTGACCTCGAGAATGCCATCCTTGAACATCTCAACCACCATCCCTAGCAATACCAGGCATGTGAGATAGGTTCCCCAAAAGCATACGAACGAGAACGGCTTATGCTAGATCTACTAGCGAGATATGTTCCTCATTATTGTGCCTAGCAATGGTGATCTACTAGTGACTCCCTTGTTGAATGCATCTGTTTAAAAAATTATCGTACTTTATTTCATGGTTCAAACTTTGATTTGGCCTTAGTGGTTGAATCTAGCGATAACGATGATCATGCATCGTTCTCTTCTTGGAGACGTCATTGCTTGGAAATCTTTCTCACAAAGTGGATATTGCCTGACACATCTCACATGAATTTAACAAAATTACATATTTTTCTTTCAATTTTAAAGTAAATTCTTTTTTCAGTTGGAGTATGGGACTGAGGCCCCACTAGGCCCTAATTGGATCCGCCATAACAGTTGTTCCAAGCTGGTGGTTGATGTTCATATTTTTTCTGGAGCGGGTTTTTGCCTCGTCTAGATCTTTGTGCTCAACTTTTTGTTGTAATAATATGTCTATGCGCGTCCTCTGTATCTCGTCAGAGCACTTGATGTAATTTGCTATAGATATCGGCTCGTTACCGGAAAAAATGTGCATTGCAGAGAGCAACCTGTTCCCGTGCAGTCATCTTACAAAGTTTCTTCCCATGTTTCCAGATTATGACGGAAGAGATAATGGCGCTAGAAGCAAAGATGTGACGAACAAGCACGGTACTGTAGCTGTTAACGTTTGCTTAGTCCTTAATCAACATTATTTCTTTCAGCTGCCAAAGCTTCAGACCTGCGTAAAGCAGCTCAAAAAGCAAAGCGGCGATGCGCGTGTGCATCACGTTCACCAGCATTTTGTTTACGTGATCTGATCCGCCTGATCCAGATCGTATGTTGCGAGCTCTAGAGATAGATCTCCTTTGACGAACTCAATAGCACTTCTGTCTGAACCACTGGCCAGCAGTTAAATCGTTTAAATGACCAAAGGATCGTCGGTCTAACTCGGCTTTGACAAATGCAGGGAGATCTTTTCAGTGCCCGACAGAAAGTGTGATATATGATTTTGGGCTTGTCCAGTGGAGTTTGGAGTTCAGATTACGGCCTAATCGATTGAGTATAATTAGCATTTGTAATGCCGTTCGGTCAGAGCATCAGGTATGCCGTCATTGGTGGCATCAAAAAAAAAAGGTATGCCGTCATTGGCAACCACTGGGAGGCAGCCCAGGGTACTTTTGATAGCATTGCCACTGTTGCATGCGGCTTTTATGGCTCTCGGACCAGATGGTAGCCAGTACTCCACTGATTTATGGCTTGGCTTCTGTGGTACATCAACTGCAACTACATTGGCCATCCATAATTTTCTATCATGTTGTTGTAGCCGTGGGGTTTGAAACTTGGAGTCCCGGACAGGCAGCCAGCTTCTCCAAGGACAATAATGCACACTTCACATTCTGATTCTCGGCATGTGCATCAGTGCATGAACCATTGCCAAATCATAGAGTCCTCGTCCGTCGATGATACAGAATTCGGAGTAGTGCACTAGTGCAGCCACTGATTTGTAAGCAACATATTCAGAACAAGAAACATAAATCCCTGGTGGATGGTGTGTCTGGAACTCTGGATCATGGGAGGCTGACGGAGGAAGAATTGTCGGCGGCTTCTCTGTTTCTTAGCAGGCATTTTTGGATGGAAATCGTCGCCGCAAGGGGACAGAAGAACTGCCCGGCACGTCAGGGAAGAAGCGGTCGAGGAGCATGATTTGCTGGCCCTATCTGTTTGACCTCCGGTTATTATCTAATCCGTTGCTTGCTCCGTTTCCTTCTAAATTCTAATCATATCCGTCCGCACCGGCACTAGCAAAGGAATCGACGTTTGCTCTTGTTTACTCCCTGTCATTTTCCCGTTGTTTTCGCAGGAGACAAGTTCAGAAACATTAGGCCGTGATCAGTAAATCTGTGGGTAATCCGAAGAGCGTGCACTCGTTGGTGGGATAATAACAAGCTGGTGATCGGTCGCGCTCTAGATAAAGTCTGTCCCAAACCCTAGCTGTATGAAAGCAACAGCGTACACAAACTTTTTTTTTCATCGCCACGTAATGTCAGTCTGATCTGGAAAATTTAAATAGAGAGATATGAGAAAAAGTGGTGAACGATACAACACAAGCCTATCACCAACATTTGGATTCAGCATACATTCAGACTCAGATGAGACGATTTAGAGCATCTCCAACCGGAGGAGCCAAAGCTGGCCTAAACGTCGTGTCCGCCCGAGCGTTTGGGCAAAAAAGACACCCAACCACACCCCCTATAGTCAGCCCAAATGACCGGACGGTTCGTCACACCCCAAACTCAGCCCATGTGTAGGGCGGGTTTGTGACTGTCCGGACGCAGCCGACGCGTCCGTCCCTTAGAGCATCTCCAGTCAGGGCGCCCAAATGGCCGCCCAAAGGCCTTCCGGACAGGGCCTTTGGGCGCTGTCCGGAAGGCCTGGCGCATTTGGACGCCGTCGATCCCCACTCACGCCGCCCAAGCCAAATTAAAATACGATTTTTTCATACGAAAGATCTTACATTTCATTGAAATTCGTTAAAAAAACATAATTCATTTAATATAAAATCTAAACCTAATCTAGGTCGTCGGGTGGCATGCCGGGCACCTGCAGTTGGGGCAGTCGCCGGCCCTTGCGGCGGCGAGCACAGGACCCCGGCGGCAGCTGGAGCAGAGGCAGTAGAGGTAGCCGGAGGTCGGGGCTGGAGGCTGAGGGTGGCGGTGGCGGCGGAGGCTATGTCAGCCTCGATGGCGAGCTGCATGTGGCCGGGATCCCACTCCGGCATCGGCGGCCAGCTGAAGTCATCGGAACCGCCATCATCACCATCAACCTTCTCCGCCGCTTGTTCATCAGGTTGCGGCGGCGGAGGTTGCACGCGGCGTTGATCTGCTCTTGCGCGCCAAGCCTGCTCCACCTGCTCGTAACGAGCCCTCTCCCTTTCCATGCTCGCCACGAAGCTCTCGTCGGAGGCGTCGTCGTCGGAGTCGACCCAGTCCGCAGGCGGCTCGGGGGCGAAGAAGGAGTTCCGGCGGTACTGGTACTCGAGCTCGATCTGGTCGTCCCAGTACGCAGAGTTCGGCTCGAACCTGGCGTCGTCGTGCATCTCCGGCGGCATGGTTTGCATGCACATGGCGATGTAGTCGAGGGGCGCCTGGCCGACGAGCCTTGGTGAAACCGGGACGTGGGATGGGTTCGTTTCCTAGCCCTCGGGGAGGCGACTGTTCGCCGGCACTGGCGTGTTGGTGCGGACGAGCTCGCGCGCCTCGGCTTCGGTGAGCAAGTTCGCCGCCGGTGGAGGTGGTGGCGGAGGCGGAGCAGACGACCCCGCCTCGCTGTTGTTCCAGCACCTCAGCTGCTCGCGCATGCGCGCAAGGTCGCGGCGGCGCCGGTGGGCCGCCGTCTGTTCCTCCGCGGAGCGTCCAGTAGTGTCCATGGCAAGTTTTCGGGGGTGGAGATCGCCTCTTCGCCGGTGGTTTTTCGGTGGAGATGTTTGTGCTAGACACGGCGAGGTACCCGCTCTATATAGCGGCCGGGGAGGGGAACGGATGAGATCGCCTTAACTCCGGCTGGCCAACGGCTCGCCTGCCGCACCATTAACGCCGACGCTTCAAAAGGAGCGCCTGGCACTGACATCGCCGTGGCGCAGACGCTTCGTCGCCGCAGGTGAAGAGACGCGTCGCTACGCCCGGCTAAGAAACCGAGACGTCGCCCGCCATTAATAGCTGACAAGAAGTTAGGTCGCCCACCGCTTCGTGTCTCACTGTCAAGCGTGGCCCGCGCGTCGGGGGCGTTATTTTCGTAGTGTTCGGGGCCACCCCAAGCCGCCCCAAGTTGAGGGCGTGGGCTAGGCGTGCCGGACACAAAACTGGGCCGTGCCGGACCGAAAACATATTTGGACGGTGCGAGTGGGGGGAAAAAGTGTCCGGCACGCCCCAAAGCCCTTTGGGCGGCCGTTTGGGCGCCCAACTGGAGATGTTCTTAGTCGCTGACAGAGTGGGCATACATTTTTCATTATAAATCGGACGGAACCCTCACCCGGCCAGTAGATTTTTTGCACACTCCTTCTCCTAGCTCTGCCCTTTGCCAAGCTCCGGCGTCACCGCCCATCCTCCTCGCTCGCCAGCACCCCTCTCAGGGGGCGATTTTACCATACCTCCGCCTCGGGCACGTACCCAGGCTCCACGACGATGTCCCAAGAAGGTATGGTCATGGCATACAGCGGTTGGGCGATGCAATCCCGATCTAATTAAAGGGACGAAGATGTCATTATATTCACGATTTGTACTGATTTTACTTCCTGGGCCTTGTCTCCTATCCTATATTGGGCTCTTTTTCTATTGGGCTACGCCCCTCCACCTTTCAACGGTGACAAATTTGGCCCATGTGCCCAGGCTTTCATGTTGGGCTAGTTTCGCAACTGCCCCCGCCGTCGTCCTCTCTTGCTCGCGAACTTTCCCCGGCCATTTTGCAGATCTAATGCGGCCATTGCGACGGATTTGGGCGCATTTGCGAGGGATTTGAACGCATTTGTAGCAACGGATTTCCGCCGCCGAGTCTATCCCTCCCACACCAAGCGCATATCTACCACTTGATCTTCCACGCCTTCTCAGCCCGCCCGGCTCCCCGATCTGTAAGTTTGTCGGAACCCAAGCTCTGCCCTCTAGGACGAGGACCAATCCGGTCTCCGACAAGATGGTTTTATGTAACATGAAGGAAGACTTGGCCGGCTCCTACCCTCTATACGAGGAGGACAGCTCCGCCGACTCGGAATGTCCTAAGTTGAGCTCACATGTAGAGTTTACCCCAATATTATGCAATGTGGTGGATTTGACTTGCAAATGTTTCAATTGTAGGATTTAAAATCATGTACTTGCAATGTCCGCGGAGTGATATCCGATTGGAATGACTCCCTCCGAGGCAAGATACGCATATTAAGGATTTGAACTTCACAATTAAGGAAGAAACTAAGATCGAAGAAAAGTTTGAGGAAGTTTGTGCTACTAACCGGAAGTTGGAGGAGGAAATAAAAATGATGGAAGAGGAGAAGAACAAGATGAAAGTAGAGAAGAACAAGATGGAAGAAGAGAAGACGAATATGAAGTTGCATCTCCGGACATCGTCGATGATTACGAAAACAAGATGGAGAAGGAGATGAAGAAGATGAAGGAATACAAAAACATGCCATCGAGAAAGATGCATCTCCACTATGCATTGGGAGCTATAGCTATTTTAGTTATAATTATATTTGTCATGTATATATCTTTCTGCACTAGATAGATTTCCGTATGCAAAGAACGTAGCTGCATGTAATGCATGGATTTGGGGAGACATATATAAGGTTCATGATTGTAGAGCACCAACTATGGGGTCGTACGGTCGATCTCCATGGACACGACCGGACGTGTTCACGGACAGTTTGAGCCCCGAATATGCAGGCTCCGACTGGAGATGCTCTTTGGTGCTTGTCGGATTGACAGTATGAGCACAAACATGCATGTATGAACTATGAACCATTACCGCGATGGTAACCGCAAGGTAGTATATTGTTGACGACAGTTATTTCCGATCGGAGTAGAATATCTGTTACTTCTACTCTAGATTGGCTTCTTTGGCAATTGATACTGTACTACTACCAGTCCTGTGCACCAGCCTGAATTTGCTTATTTGGACCACCATCTGTCAACCTCAGAAGTTGAGCAGTCGATGTGATGCGGACATCTGCAGGTCGGCGTGGCATCAGATTCGTCCTAGGTTTTGTTTAACCTTTTCCCCTTTTGTGATACTAGCTGATCAAAGCTTGGCGGTAGCTCACTCTCGCTAACCCGTTCGACAAAGATCTGGTATGTCCCCTTTTGCACAAGGATTCTTCTCGCTCGGATACATGAAACTGATAAGACTCTTCATGTTCAGATCTTCTTGACTGGACGATGGCGATGCACCGCACCATTCTCCTTCCCGGGGCATTATTTTGAAGTAGGCGCTGGAGGGGTTAGAATGGAGTGGTGCACCATCTATCACACCTACGACGGCGGGTCTCGGTGGCGTGGTACAGCGGGGACTTGGTTGCGGATGCGTACTGATGGACTAGTGTAGAGCGGTGGCCTGTCTGGCGACGCGACAACATCGATATCACCGACGACATGCTACACACGATCATCACGTTGATCCCTCCTTAAGATAGGGCAGCGGAAGACGACGGCGTCTCTGAAGCATCCGCATATGATGCACAATGAGTGTCTGGTAAACCGGCTTGTGTTGTCGTCTGCCATTGGGCAGTCTCCAGTTTTACATGATGTGCATAAGTGTACGGTCAGGCCTTCCCTTTTATCAAGTGTAGCAACATTAGCCGTCAGAACACGACTTCGGGATGATCAATATATTTTTGTGTGAGGCTTTGAGGAATAATGTAACAAAGAACTTGTGCACATCATTTCCATACAAAGGACGGTCTCAACTTCCATGGAGGCAAAACCACAAAACGCACCGAGATCCGCTTTCAACCCTGCATATATGGCCGAAGTGCATGTTTGCGCTTTCACCAGGCCAGTTGGGCTGCTACCGGTCCAATGAGGCCTCCTTTTGACGCCCTCGGAGCAAGTTAGCACTAGCCGCTTGTTCGGCCTAGGTAGTCCTGATTTCTTTTTCGCTTTCCTTTCCTTTGATTGTATTTTCGTTTTTTCTTTTCTTTTCTTTACATTTTTATTATCCTTTTAAAATGTCGAATAAAAATAGTGATATTGGAAATATTACTGTTGGTGAGATTTTTCTAATAAGAAGAATATCCTTGTAAGGTTTAAACATATAGTTATGAGGTTAACAAATGTTCATGTGCAAGAAAAAATTACACGGTACAGAATAATTGGCCAGGGATTCAAAAAAATAAATTCACCTAATACATGATTAAATATATGTATATATATATATATATGTTTTTCCAATCGTGTTAAAAAAGGGACAATTGCTTCTGTGCCCTGGGTCTCTCTAGTTTATCTGTTTGTGTCCTACCCGTGTAGTTTCTCTCGTCCGTGCCCTGGCAAACTCGCCGATGGCCCGCGGACGGCCAAGACGGCCGTTTCCATCTGGTCAACCTCGTTTGACCGTCACTTGGCCTGACTTGTGGAGTGGCGCGGCTCGTGAGTTGGAAGTGGGACCGGTCAAGTGGGGACAGGGAGCGAGTTAAGTGGGGACAGGAAGTGAGTTAGGTGGGGACATGAAGCGAGTTTAAGTGGGGTCAGGAAACGAGTTTAAGTGGGGTCAGAAAGTGAGTGTAAGTGGGGTCTCGGCCCCAAGATTAACACGTCGTTAGCACTGAATTAACTGATTAGGAAACGAGTCTTTGTTTAGTGAGTTGATTAGTACGTCGTTAACACTCAAATTAAACTGAAATTATGATTCATATTCACTGGAACCTGAAACAGAAACTGAAATTACGTCGTTAACACTGAAACTGAAGTGAAATTAGGATTCATAATTAGAAATTGAAAACTGACACGATTAGCAGAAGATTTATATTACTATTAACATTGATTACAAAATATTCCAACGGCTTTACAGAAGATTAGATGAAGATTAGTAGTGCTTTATGCACTGCTACTGCTACTACGCCGGCCTCGGCCTCGGCTCCTACATGCGTCGCCTCTTGGCTGGCGGTTCGCCGTCGCCGTCGTCGTCCTCCTTGTCCTCCTCCTCCTCCTTGTCGTCCTCCTCCTCCTTGTCCTCCTCCTCCTCGTCGTCGTCGTAGTCGGAGCCGTTGTCTTCCTGCGGCTCCAACTCCGGGTCCGAGTCCTCCTCCTCGGACCCGTCGTTGTCGTCGGATTCGGGGTCGGAGTCGGCGCCATTGCCGTCCTCGCCTTGGTCGTCGTCATCGCCGTCGCCGTCGTCGTCGTCGGAGCCGAGGTTCTCGTGCCAACACCCGTGGCCCTCTTCCCACCACGGGATCGGGTTCCCCTCGCCGTCGGAGTCGCTCGGGATGGCTTCGTTCTGCCACCGCGGATCCATTGCAGAGAAGGGGGTGGTTGGGGTTTTCGGACTGGAGAGAAGAGAGAACTGCAATGCAATGGAGAGAAGAGAGAACTGAGTGAACCGCAATGAAATGGGATTGAGGTTTTTATGTGTGAAGGGATAGTGATGAATTCACTGCCGCCAGCGCGCAGATCGATAGCCGCTTGGGGCACCGAACAGGCGGATCGTTTCGTTTTCTTGCCAACGCAGTGTGAAATGACAACACAATTTACAAATTATATTCGCAATGATGACATCGTGTGACCGCGCTTCACGTCTAGTCGAACTGACATGCCTGTAAATGTTGACCATGTCATCTGGTGCCCGTTGACGTGTCACTGAGGCAAAGTGTCGAACATTTGATGTGCGTCGTCGTTCTGGTCAAATTGAATGCAGTTGGAGACGCTGTGAGACATCTAGGCGTATCGGAAGCATTTTTTGCGAGAATTGGCGCGATTAACTTTTTGTTTACGTGCAAATATGCGTCGGTGCATCCATGTCAACACACCAAACGCGATCTGGACACGAACTGGACGTGAACTGGCACCCACAATGCGCGCTCTGTGTAGGTACGCGATCTGAACGTGTGTAGCCTTGTTTATCAACTTGAATCGTTAGTATATGACATAAGACGACTATGTGCGCAGGATTTTCCTTTTTTTGATTTTTTTAAATATTTGAAGCTCATTTCAAATTTTGGTCAAACTAACTTTGACCGACATTTAAACAAGTTTAAAACATGAAAATGAAAAACTAAGCATGGATCCTTCTTAGTCACTCCAAAATGAAACTTTGTGAGGTGTTTGAACTTTTCATGTTGGAAATCCAAAACCCCTTCTCTTCACCCTTGAATTCATAGGACATAGTCACGGATATCACCTTAGATACATGCATTTTTCATCTGAAATGTTTATAGATGATGTTTATCAACTTGAATCGTTAGTATATGACATAAGACGACTATGTGCGCAGGATTTTCCTTTTTTTATTTTTTTTGAATATTTGAAGCTCATTTCAACCTTAAGTTCATACGGCATAGTTCGAGGATATCACTTTGATACATGAATTTTTCATCTGAATGTGTATAGACATTGTTTATCAGCTTGAATCGTTAGTATATGACATAAGACGACTATGTGCGCATGATTTTCCTTTTTTTAACATTTGAAGCTCATTTCAAATATCGGTCAAACTAACTTTGACCGACATTTAATCCAGTTTGAAACATGAAATTTGAAAAACGAAACCTCGATCCTTCTTAGTCACTTCAAAATGAAACTTGGACACTTTATCAAACTTTTCAAAACCCCGTTGAGTGCCGCCAAACCCCGTCCCAAACCTCGCCGAACAATGACCGTCGAACTAACCCTAGCGCTGAACTACAGCCGTCCGATCGTTCCTCTAGAAGGAATCTGTAGGCAGAATCGGGGCGATCCGCGAGAAGCTCATTCTGCGTTCTGATTGGACGCTCGCGTAGGACTAGGGTTATACCCGCTGACGAGTGGACCACGGCGTACCCAATGGGGATTTTGGCTCGCCCACCCCCATTTGCCTCAGTGACACAAAATGGGGATTTTGGCACACCAAATGGGGATTTTGGCACACCAAATGAGGATTTTGGCCATGAGCTTGGTCAAATCTAGCTTGAATCCATATAAATTTTCAAATGAGCTTGGACTCACTAAAAAATGTGTTTCAAATGAGCTACAAAGGTAGGGTAAACGGCTCCATTTCTAAGCAAAAGTGGTGAACTCGCTGAAAAATGTCTTTCAAATGAGCTCCAAAGGTAGGGTAAACGGCCCCATTTCTAAGCAAAAATGGTGGACTCGCTGAAAAATTTCTTTCAAATGAGCTCCAAAGGTAGGATAAACGGCCTCATTTCTAAAGCAAAATTTGCAAACTGAAGTGGATTTTGGCACACCAAATGGGAATTTACACACACAATTGGAAACGTCAAGCACAAGGCCTTGCCAAATTTCATGGTAGTATAAAATTATAAAATAGATCAACAACTAATAACTAAATTGGCACTTGCCCTTAATAAAGCAACTAATAACTAAAATGGACTACCACTCGTCCTCGTCATCGGAAACCTCCACCGACTCGGCCTTGCCCTTGCCCCTGCCCTTGCCCTTGGCATCGACCTCCATTGTGGCAATGCCCTTCTTCTTCCCCTTGCTCTCCGAGTTGATCTTGAGCCGTTGCTGCTCGGCGGCGGAATGCTTGGCCAGCTCCGTGGCTTTATGTTCGGCCATGGCCCAGGCCATACCCGGGTCGAGGACCTCCGTGACCTCCTCCTTCCAGGCCATGGTCCAGTTCATACCCGGGTCATCCTCGTCGTCCTCGTCGGACTGATCGGTGAATGGAATGGGATCGGGAGCAATGGCCCTGCCCCTGCGCCTGCCCCTTGGAGACTCCCGGATCGTGCAATCTCGGTCCTTGAACGCATCATGCTTGAACTTGGAGGAGTACGCGCACGCCCACGCCCACGCCCACGCCCCCTGCCGCTTCCCTCGCTCGCCTCAAGAAACCAAGGATAGCGGACGTGGCGGCGGCGGTTCGAGCTGGGAGTGGAGCTGCCATCGCCACGAGCCATGGAGAGATAAGTGACTGGGTGAGGGTGTCTAGGAGAGGAAGAGGGGATTTTGTGAGCGCAATGGGCAAGGAGATGGCTCCTTTTAAAGCCATCTGCGGTTTGGACGGCGTCGTGGTCTAGACGGCAGTAATGGCGACCGGGCATTGATTCGGCTCCAGACTGCTCAGCTTGCGGCAGGACAGAGTAGGCAAGAGAGACTCGAGGACGGCAGAGCAGATGCACGGCCGGGCCGGCAGTGTAGGCGGCGAGGCAGCTTTTTGCCGGCCAGGGGGGCACGCCATTGAAGCCGCGGCGTAAATTTGGAGACGGCGAGCACAAGCATGGACGTGCACGTATGACTGCATGCAAGCACTCCTCCGCCGCTGGCCCCACTTGTAAGCTTTTAGTGGGACGGGGTGCATGCAGTTCGCTGGGCCCACATGTAACAGGTTTGTTAACGGTCAAAGGGCTTGACCAGATGGAAACGGTCGTCTTCGCCATCCGCGGACCATTTGCGAGCTAGCCAGGGCACGGACGAGAGAAACTACGCGGGTAGGGCACAAACAGATAAACTAGAGGGAGGCAGGGCACAGAAACGATTGTCCCTTTAAAAAATTGATTCAAAATATAAAAAATCATATAAGGAAAAATGTTCTCACGATTCAAAAAAATTCTCATACGGTTTAAAATAGTTCTACTTGAGTTCAACAAAATATTACATTTGAGAAAAAAATGTTTGCACATTTCAAATTATTGTTCACGAGGTTTACAAATATTCATATTTCTATTAACAAAAAAGAGACATAAAAATAAATACATGAAATGAATAGAAAATTAAAAGGATGAAAGAAAAAATGAAATGGAAATTTAAAACTAAAAGTGAAATAGTCAAGAAAAGATAAGAACTCAAAATAATTTAAATCTAAAAGTAAAGACCCGTACTTAGGCCCATCCACAACCCCACCGGTGAGAGTCGGTGCCCAAGCGTCAAATAAGACTTGCACGGTCCAACTCTTGTCATGCTCGAGAACCTGAACCATCCGCTCCTTGTTCCAATCTCAGGCCATCAGGCATCGTCGCTCCCTTGCATCTGCTCCTATGACTGGCCCTCCTCGTCGATCTGCTCCTCCGCCACTCTCCCAGCCACTGGATCATCCGATTACAGCTCGGTACGCTCCTATCCCAACAACAGAGCCGCGCGTAGAGAATGCGCTGTGAAGCTATGGTGGGCTAACTTTGAGCGACTATTTTGAGTTGTATGAACTATGAACATATATTTCCTATATATACATTCTCTGTCGTGGCCAACACTTATTTTTTGGACCTCACAACCAATTATTTTGAATTATATGAACATTTTTTTATAGTCGTGGATACATATTCATGAACCTTAGGAATGATTTTTTAATTGTCTGAACATATTTTTCTCAGATGAACATTTATATTTGAATGCTGTGAACAATTAGTTTTGAATTTAATATTTTCTAACACGCGAACGATGTTTCTGCTATATGGGAGTTATTTAATTTTTTGCAACAAATTTTTGCCTAACTATCAAACTAAATATATAATGTTAGTAGTATGTATTATGAAGAAGTACATTTTCTATTTCACGTGTTCTCGCAAATAAAACTTTGCAATCAGCAGCAAAACCTCAAAAGAAAACAAAACTTACATAAATTTGTGCGCTACGAAAGAGATTGCACGACCTTTTTTTAGGGTGTAACAATGCACGACGTAGTTGCATGGACTTTAGTCGCAAAAAAAAGGTGCATGGACTTCTTTTTTGAGCACACCTAGTTGCGTGGACGTGATCGTAAGAAAATTATGGGCTTTCATGGGCCTACAGGTGGGGATCACTTAAATCACTCTCATGCGGCTCTCTGTAGTTACAAGGCCCATACATGGCCTGCAAGCCACCCGGGAGCCCGTCTTCGCCTCCAGTTGCCTGTACCCTGCACGTCGCTGGCCGAACACAACAGGGACCGCGACCTGAGAGAGAGAGAGAGTCAGAGAGAGGAATGCTGCTGCCTGCTGCATGCATCGCAGGCAGGCAGCGATCGAGCCTGATTAGAGCGCAGAGATGAGGCAAAAGGACGAGACATCGTCCGGCACGACAGAGTGAGTACTGGCCGTGAGATCGATCCATCCGTCCCAGTTTCTTTCCCCTCTCTCGGGCGGGCGCGTGGTCTGATATTAACTGTACTAGCAAAATGCTCGTGCGTTGCTACGGGTGCATCCCATGTGTTTCATATTGTAAGAATTTGAAATTTTGGTCATATCGTTTGGTTAGGTGATCTTGTGTCGCCGTCTGCTAATTCGTTGTCACTCTTTCGTTAGTCTTTTCATACCCTGTTTGTAGGCGTTGTTTTAGTCCCCCATCCACACACACATTGCACCTGCTCCTGTCGGTTCAATGCATGACTATGTGTGAGCGTCAATAGTAATCGGTGCATGAATGCCCTTTTCTCACCCTCCTCATTTTGAGCAAGCCCAGCGGGCTATGCAAATTTAACTCTCTAAAATTTATTTTAGTTTCTAAAAACTTCACTCTCTTTTTCTCTTTACATTCAAATGCACTCTTCAAATATCACTATGTATATCTGATTTACATATGAATTTTGTTCATGTCTTTTAACTACCAACCCCCTCTCCAAACGATACAACAAAGTAGCGATAAAACACAATAATCCAAATAAATAATATAGTATTAATTCATAGACTTGAACTTTATGATACTGAACTTGTCAGTTTTGTAAGATCATATAAACTACATCAGTATAGTACTATAGTCATTGATGTGTCTCCACTCTCAAATCTATCAGTATAGTAGTACACTCATACACTCGGTGATGTGTTTCCACTCTGAAAACTATCATTTTCTCTCTGCTCCGTGTCTCTCGCACACGAGCTGGTAGCAAGGCTCAGTGCATCAATCTCTCTTAATCTCTCTCAATCCGCGCTGAGTAGAACCTGATATGTCTTTCTCCTCTCTCAATCTCTCTCATCCCAACTATGCATCCACTAATTATAGGCCTTGATTAGCAGTAGTATCATCCAAGTTTATACGTGGCGTGCGAGCATAGACCGATCTGTTGCTACTCTTTGCATACGGGTGCAGGGCACGAAGCTAGCAGGTGGAGCTGTCTTTACGAGCATGGCGAGCTGAGTGGCGCGCGGCTCTGCCGGCAAGCAAGTCCAGTCGAAGCAGGGGACTTGTAGGCGAGCGGAGCGAGGCGGCACCACATGCGCTGTCTGGTTTGCAGGGCGGCAAGGTGATGAAATTGGAAGGTAGCATCAGATGGGAGAAAAGAAGAGCATCCGGGAAGTAGCGGACGTGCGGGATGAGGGCGGCGGCTGGGGCGGAATCGGGTGAGGAAGGCAAGTCGCGTCGGAACTGCGGCACCGCCCCGCGAGTCGCCAGGCTTCGATTGTTTGCTGGATATGATGGGCCTTTTTGCGCTAGAGCTTTTTGCGAGGCCCATAGGAAAATAGCATCGATCGGGCGCAAAACGCAGGAGTTGCACGTCTGATCTTAATCCCACCTCGACTAACAACGGACATCTTTGCAGTGCGGGTAGAGCAACGTAGACGAACGAGCGACCTCACGACGTACCACCGAACGAACGGACGATGGAAGAAACACTACTCGTATTATATAGTAGAGACTCTTGTTAACAGTAAAAATGTAAAAACTGCACACAACACTAAGCTTTAATCCACGGCTGCACAAACCACATAATTAAAACACTTGTTCCATCAAACACCAAACCCAATGTTTTTGACTAATCAGTTGTAATCAGGGCACATAACTGATTTCGAGACTTTAACATGTATCTGACATGTCGTCCGTATGCATCATTTTGATACAGAGGCTGGGGGACCGCTCCCATTCCAAAAAAAATGTATCTGACATGTGGGTCTGGAAGTTTATACATATACAAAACAATGCATACCAAAGTTTATACTGTATAAAAAATATACGGAAAATAAATAAAATGGACAACATAACAGTAGAAATAATTTGTCCAAAACAAAAAGAAAGATCAGAGCTAGGGCAGCATAATAACGGTTGAAACATATATATTAAAAATGCTTGTGTATAATTTTTTTCAAAGCAATAGGACTGGAGTATTTTTTAACAAGGGGTAGGTCCCGATGGACCTTGCCGTGACATCCATCGGTGGGAACGTTACATCAAGATTCACAAGAGAAAAGAAAATACAAGCAAGACCGACAATACTACAAAAAGAACCCTGAAACAAAGATTGAAAATGCAATCGGTTCCTAGGGTTATTCTCCACCACATCACCATGTGCTCAACACCACAACCGTCGGCTCCAACGTCGGTGACGACGAGTTGACGAAAAACGTCGTTGTGGACTCACGGAAGGGGCTCCATTTTGGCACCCAGACCAGGAGGTTGAAGAAGCTGCAGTGCACACGCCACCGCAACACAGAGTGGCCCAACTACCATGAATAACAACAGCCCTCTTCGTTGTCGTTGATGCACTATGCCAAATGCAGCAGAAAAATCCTCCCCTAACACTTCCCATCCAAGAAGCACCGCCAATCCTCTGCCTCCATGGCAGCCAAATTGACATGTTACTAGTTCTATATTGTATATTGAGTATTAACATATGTGTATATGTGTACTATCATCATGTAGTAGTGCATTTATTAGGCTTGTAGGCTTGTCGTGGTGGTGTCACGGCAGATGCCATAGGATGGCTTAAGTTGTGGGCTCGCTAGGACGTTGGGGGATCCGGGGAGGGTTTGCGCGCTCACGAAGCACGCATGGAGAACAACCAAGAACTCGCAAGAACAAACAAGAACAAGCAGAACCAAGAAGCAAAGAACACCACGATGTACCCTGCTTCGGGGCCCTCTTGTGGAGGTAACACCCCTACTGCAGCACTAGCCTACTCTCTTTATATCTCAAGTGGTTACAAGTACAGAGTGCTCCTTGAGCTGTATGAAGAACAATGGTGGGAGCTCTAGAAGAAGATGGAGCTTGGGGGGATAATGCCTTTCTCTTTGCCGTTCTCTCCCCTTCCGTCCGTCCTCCTCTCTACTGGAGGATTTGGTAGCTTACTTATACACTAACCGAATTACCATTTTGCCCCTGGCTGGAAGTGATAATGGCATGGACAAGAGGAACAGGACAAGCCTCTGCCCCCTGTCAACCCAACGGCCGGACTGTCAGGCCCAGCAGGCCTATCTTGCCACTTTGGGCAATGGCAGGTGTAGCCCACCGGGTCTCGGTCATATCCTCTTTCCCGAATTGGCCGGGTCAGCTCCTAGGTTGCTGCGCTCCCAGGAATCCCGTGACCTGACCTGGCCGTCAAGTCCCTAGCAGGCCTATCTTGCCACTTTGGGCAATGGCAGCCGTAGCCCCCCGGGTCTCGGTCGTATCCTCTTTCCCGAATTGGCCAAGTCAGCGCCTAGGGCCTTGCGACCCGGAAAACCTGCGACTTGACCCGGCTGTCTTCTCAGCCTCTGGCAGGAGACACCCGTGAACCTTTCTGACATTACTTGGCCCTTGTGCAATATCCGGATTACCTTATCCGGGTCCTTCCTGACCAACCCGGCTAACTTAACCGGTTTCCTTCCTCTGATTCGGTTAAGCTTTACCGGATCCTCTCTGGCATCTTCCTCTGATTCGGTTAAGTACTAACCGACTCTCACGAGAGATCCGGCCCAAGTGACCCGGCTATATTGATCCGGCTAGCTCTTTGCAACACTTAACACCACATCTTTGCCCTACCCGGGGGCAGCCCCCCGACAGTAGTCCCCGAAGCTGGTGCGGTTCTACAGCCTCGGCTGAAGAGCCGTAGCAGGTTAAAAATAAACATCACTAACCGAATCACATATCATATAATCTTGTCTCAGGATTTCCCGGGACACTTGGCAGTGAATCTCTGCGCAAAGCCCCATAATCCGGATCTCTGATCTGACATGCCACTGACAGCACCTCATCCGGATTCTCCGGGTACTTGAGTGCATTTGACCAAACGACCGCGTCTTCTCTTTTCTCCGTTGACCGGCACACAGGATCCGTGCAACTGCTTCCAATTCTATGGCCCAACATGTGCTTGGAACACACGGCCACAGAGGTGGCCACAGAGTTCCAGGATGCAGTTACCGTGCGACGCTCCGAAAACCGTGCAGTAGTGCGCCCGTTACCGCTGGGCGCTATAAATATGGGCGCAGGGGGTTTCCTCTTCTTCTCCGCTCGTTCCCCACTCCGAAAACTTCCATCTGCGCCACCGCCGCCGCCGCAATCTCGCCCTCGTAACCTTGCCGCGCCGGAGACGTCCTCAACGCACCGGAGGAAAACGACCGGGGCCGCGCACCGTGCCCAGCGCCGCCGTTCCTTCATCGAGCTTCTTCCCCGTCGCGTCATCACCGTGAGTTTTCTTTTTCTCCGGTCATGGCGAACTCGAGGAGTTCATATGCCACGGGAAACTCGCATTTGTTTCTTGTAGATTTATCCGCATATTAGTCCGTCGCCCAGCCTCAGTGCATCTAGTAGATCTCCTGTCTAGATTTTGCACTACACTGCCCTAGTTTTGTTTGCCACCGTATGAGCAGTTCAACCATATTTTTACTCTTGATTTCCTTTCTTTTTTACTGCTGCAGTAGATCTTGTGTAACCCTAGACCTTTGCGGAAGGTGTTTGTGATTGCCACCCGAATCACCTTCTCTGCTGAATCCGGCTAGTTTCATCCGGGATAATATTAGCCGAATCACTCTAGATCTGGTTCGATTATACCATTATCCGATTCATTTTGACTCGGCCCTATCCGACCTCTTGCAGGATTGATCCGGATATGGCGAAGCTTCCTCCCGGCAGATGGGAGGGTTCTGATGTGACCAAGGACGATCTGGAATGGCTATTAAGCACCCGGCGTATAACCTCTCAAGTTATATGCCGCAAACCGGGGAAGGAACTCGTCCCGGTTCCCGAACCTGGTGAACGTGTGGTGTTTCTAGCGCATTTTGAGCGCGGATTCGGATTGCCGGCGAGTGATTTCTTCCGGGCTTTCCTGGATTTCTTTGGCCTACAGCCTCATCACCTCCCGGCTAATGCCTTCGTTTCTCTATCGGCTTTTAGCTCCTTTTGCGAGGGCTATCTCGGTGTCTGGCCGACCGTCGATATTTGGGCAAAGTATTTCCACCTCCGCAAACATACTATTCCAGGCACTAAGCCGAAGCTGATGACTGCTTGCGGTCCGGTTAGCATCACGCCAAGGCAGGGATCCATCTTTCCCCGTATCACTGGCCTAGACACTGTCAGAAGTGGCAAAGGTCTTTCCTTTATGTGAAGAGTGCAGAAGGCCATGACGCCCTTAATCTGCCCGAGTTCACGATCGAGCCACCCACAGCCGAATTGAACTTCGGATACAATCCGGCCGAGACTATTGTAGAACTTCAGACTGTACATGAAACTCTGGAGGACCTTCGAAGAAGGGCCTGGCCTCGGATGATCTGCTCCGGACCTTCATCGGTCGCCGGGTCTGCCCTCTTCAAAGACGTGAACACAAGATATGCCACATGGGTGGTGTGCTAGATCCTACCCGGATCAGCAGGCATGACCTTAGCAAAGTCTCCATCAGGCGACGGTAAACGCCATTGCCGCCACCGAGATGTCGGATAAATGGCGGTGGGGCGTAAAGCCGTTTTTCCGAGAGCGCCTTCCACCACAGGTTAGTTCGCCATTTTCCGAATCTAACCATATTTCGTCAAAATGGCATCGGCCTAATCCGGATTTGCCCCGACTTTTCTGTAGCTGTTTGATCGCCAACTTACCGAAGATGGAGACCTCTCCACCAAAGAATGGGGACCGGATCTCAGCCCGCCGCGCGAGGACGAAGAAGATCCGGATACGGATGATTATCTGCCTATCCCGCGCGCCAAGCCAGTCCGCAAGGGTAAGCAATCAACTATTCACAACATCTCCGACGAGGAAGATGATGATTGCAGGATCTTAGATCCCATCGACGCTATTCCGATTTCATGGTCACCACCTTGTGTTCCAGCCAAACAAGATGCTGAAGGGACATCTCGGAAACGCAGTGACGCGCCCGGATCTGATTCCCCTAAAGCCAAGAGAATAAAGAAGTCTGGCTCCAAGTTGAATCGCGTCAAGCCGATGCCTACCACCAAGGGGTAATACTGACTTAACTTCATTTGCTTTCTTCCTCTGTTAACCGAGTCATATCTATCCGAGTTAACTGTTTGCTTTGCTTTATGCAGTGATGTCCTCATCACCGCGCAGACTCATTCATCCATCTCTTCTCCCATTCCTCCGCTGGATACGGTCATGGAAACCCAGTCTCCTGATCGAACTGCCACCTCACCAATGCGTGTCACCACTGCCAATATTCCTCAGCCGACTCCCATTTCAAAGCCGGTTATTGACTTGGAGAGTGAGGAAACCTCGGCTCCAATCCGAGATTCAAGTTGGCCACGCCCTCTCAAGGAGCTGGAGAAGGAAAAGGCCAAGACATCGGCTACATCCTTGCCTAAGCCGGATCCTCGCCCTACTCCCGCAGCGCAAACCCTGCTGAATCAAGAGCAGCAGAAGAAGAAAAAGCAGAAGCAGCAACAGCAACAGCAAGTTTCCGAGAAGCAGCACAAGGAGCCACATCCGAAGCAGACTCCGGGTGCGTCACCGCAACCCAAGCCGACTCAAGGTGCCTCTGGCACACCTCCAACCACCTCGGATAAGCAGGTGGTTGCTAGCAAGAAGGTTTCTGCCGCCCCATCAGCGATTCGATTCGGCCAGTCCCTGTCGAATCCCCGCCCTCCGAGCAGCGATAAGCTCGAGTCCGCCAAGCAATTCATTGAAGCTTGGAATGATGCTGACCTCGCCAAAGATTTTTCTACTTCAGCGCCACATCCGGCTGGGCCTAGTCGGATGTTTCAATCATTACACTCTGTACAGACCTCGGTCACTGAAGCTAACCGGGTGTTTGAGGTAAATTTTTCCGAATCTTGCTTTTATTTCAACATGATCAAATAGTACTATACCCAGTCCCGAGATTCGG